>OX415250.1:52121067-54521067 GCA_948329865.1 Linaria vulgaris | reverse complement strand
TCATATATTTATGTCCTTCCTTTTTATCAATACCGGTACGATGACATGTACAGCAAGACGCCCACTTGAACTTCTGGTTCACCAAATAGTTAGGTATAATTATACCATAGAAAAGTTTGTCCCCTACATCTCTCTACTATCCTCCCCCTTACCGTTGCTGAAGTCATTGAACCTTAATTATGTTCCTGGAATCTTGAGCTGGTAGCACCACTTCTCCCACCTCATATTTTGTAATATTAAAGGAATGCCACTACTGCAAAGTCCTTGTCAGGACGTCAGGACCTTTTCTCCTAGGGATGGTTAGTAAATGGTAAATTCTCAGCCTCCACCGCTTATGTCCTGCTCCGCACTTCTGCAACTCAAACTATCATGCCTCACTTGCCCTAGAAAATTATGCATACATACATGTCAATACATCTTTCACGTGGATATTCTACCATAGAAAACCTGCGACTAAATATTGCTTATTCACGCAACGGTTATGCGTGTTCCTCAACTGTAAATAACAAAAGCTATCAGTGTCTAAATAATTAATCTCAATGATTCACACAAAAAAATAATATCGTTACTCCCCGGCAAAGGCGCCAAAAACTTGAGGGGCGTGTAGAGTGTAATAAAATAGAATAGGACGAATTATTAAAAATGTCCGCTAACTTTTGCCTTTAATCATAAATGCCCGTTGTCTCCCAACATGCTAAAAATGCCCTGTATCTTTTAAAATTTCTAATAAAAATGCCCGAAATGAAAAATAAGCACAAAAAAACTTATGTTGTCTGAAAAACAAAATGCTAAAAATGCCATGTATCTTTTAAAATTCTACCAAAAATGCCCGAATTTTAAAACGCGACTTTTTGATTCAGCAGTGTGTCTCTTTGATTCGGATGCCACGTCGGATAAAAAGTTCGAATTTTTAAAATCAGGCATTTTTGTTAGAAAATTTAAAACTTAACGGGCATTTTCAGCAGGTTTGGAAATAGCGGGCATTTAAGATTAAAGGCAAAAGTTAGCGGGCATTTTTGATAATTCGTCCAATAGAATATAAGTCAATACAAGAATGTTACACCTAAATCTCACTTTATCGCAAGTCCACGAACCAATTAATTATAAAATAGTAAGTATAGTTACGAACCAAGTATCGTATCCCAAAGGAGTGGTGGATGAATCTATGAATCACTTAAATGCAAAACACTAACAATTGTCACGATCTTTTATCATGTATTTGCAAGATGTAATGAATGCTTGTGAATTATATCAATGCTTTCTATACTAAAGATGTTTTGAATGCTTTTTATGCTAAGAATGTTTAATTTAGAATGCAATGAAAATTAATATAAGGATGCAAAAAATATTAATTAAATATCTTTTTGGTTTTTAGGTTTGAATGCAAGAAAACAATTAAAACAATTAAAGTAATTAACTAATGAAAACAAGTAAGCAATTAAACTAAGAGTGCTGGAAGAAAAATTAATTAACTAACTTAATTAAACTAAAATAACTTAAGAACATAATTTAATGATTGATTGATTGATTGCGGTTGTAATAAATAATTAGAAAGATTGTTTAGATGTCGAGTTTCACAATGATTTAACCATAATAGGTCATAGACAAATTAACTATATTTATTTAATATTTTTATGTCTAGTGGATTCGTCACATATGGCAGGAGTTATCCCAACCATACACATATGAGTCTCTAATAGCCACACATGTTAACGGATCAGCCCAGTGTCAGTTGTTTTAAAAGAGGTATCTAATGTAATCAAATTAAGTCATATGGATCGTGTTAACAAAACGTACATAATCAAATTGAGTTTCTTTCGCAAATTCAAAGTCACAGATCGCATATATATATATATATATATATATATATATATATATATATATATAATAATTATTCTTAGCATTCTACACTCCGGGAGGCCCCGCACGGGTGCTTCTGTGTTTTCCCAGCGAGAGTAAGGCCAGTCATATAGAATAAGTAACTATTCAATCTAGACATTCAAGATCATCAAACAAATCAAGTAAAGCAAATAAACATATTCATAAATAAGAGTTACTCCCATACTCTAAACAACGAGTAGGTTAGAGCCGAATAGTCATAAGTTCAACAATTAATAAAGAACTTAATATCATAGAAAAAAATTAAAGAGATAAAAAAATGTTCTTGGATCCGATGGGACACTATTTCTTGACCCTCTTCTTACTCCATTTTGCTATCTTCTTCTACACAAACTATTTTCTCTCAAAACAATGACTCAACTAAACTATAAAAAGACTTTGATGATGTTTTCTCTCTGATGACAAACTCTCAAGGTTTCTCTGTCTAAAAGTGGTTGTGAGTGTGTGTAAGTTGGTGCCCTACCTGCTGAACGGAGCCTTCTATTTATAGTTTTTTTCTGCTCTAGGCTGTGTTTTAGGGTTTCTGACTTTTGGCCCAAATTTTGTCTTTGATTGTGCCCACACGTGCGATGCAATGCTGGTCGCATGACATTCTGATTTCCTCCTTGTGGTATCCTTGTGTCTTCCTTTTCAATCGAGTTATGCTCAATATTTTGCCTTATAATATTTTCGTAGCACCTGAACATCTGGAATTAGTGTCTTGACTAATTGTCGCTCAAAATATCTATTTTTTGCCTTATTTAGCCTCGCTTTGTCTTGGCTTCATAAAATCCTAAGAAAACATAAAACCATAATAAAATAAGTAAATCACGCAAATAGACACTTAAGTCATGCTAATTAGATGCTTATCAGACACCACTTCCAAATGGAGAAATTATTTCATGAAACAGTTGTATTTATGGCGTGTGACAGTTGCGATGGGGTGATGGGGGTGGTTATTTCCTAAGTTATAGAAAATTTAATAATGTATTAAATATGGAGTCGATTACACCACGTCACTAGTGCAATAATTGCATAAAATGTTTTTTTCTCCAAATGGTTACTGTGCGGGGTGTCTTTGCTAGTCTCGAGATAACTCAGTCACCAGACTCTCTCATACCTTATAGGCTACGAGAAGAGTTTTTAATTCGATGGAAACCTGCACTTCAAGGAACAAGATTACGCAATAAAATATTGATAAGTAAATAAACTAAGGGAGGATATTGGGTGTTGGGACTGAACTTGAGACAAAGCCAAGTTGCCTACGCATCTCTCTATGAAGAGATAAACAAGTCAGGTGTAGTACAATATCCATTGGTGTCTGCACAAGGTTGTCTTTGATATATTGCCTGCCAGGTAGCATTTTAGCGTGGGTATATCCTCGACGTATGTTGAACGACCCTTAAGGGTCTTTGTCCCATAGGCGAGGCCCGATTGGCTTGATAGTTGATCTTGTAGAGGAGAATTTCTTGTTTAGAGAACATTTATGTAGCACAATGGTGTTTTTAGTCATCGAGCTCCTTAGACGCTCGCGATTCGGGCGTCCAGTGATTTGTACTATGTGATAAGTCAAATCACGAGCCAAGGTTCATATTGGTAATGTACTTGTCATATTTCGTTGACATGCTTTTGTTTGACATGCTTTATTTGATGTGCATTTGTTGGATGTGCTTTGCTTGACGTGCTTGTTTGACGTGCTTTTGATTAACGTGCTCTTGTTTAACATGCCTTTTCTTTGGCATGATCTTATTTAACAAAACTCTTGTTTGACGTGCTTGTTTAACATGCCACAAACTGACGTGCTACAGTGAGACGTGCTCTAAGAGACGAATCCTTCAACCTTTATAGGTTTGATGTGCCAACTTATGATTTGACGTGGATGTTCGGCGTACTTTTCTAGAGAGAGAAAGCACACACCCTTGAGCTCACTAAAGTCCAACCACTCAAATGGAGAAACGAGGAATAATTATAGATGAGAAAAAGGCATTGGGGTGCAGGGACCACCCCCAAGGTTGGTCAAATGGGCCTTTGACCAATTCGATCAAACATTGACCAACCCAGTTAATGTTTCACCGACGTGCCACAACGATTCTATGATCAACATGCCGACAGTACTTCCACGTCCTATGTGGCATGTGACCATTCGACGTGGCATATTGGACGGCATTTGACGTGGCACGTCAATCATCAGTTCGATGTGCAACGTGGATTTGGTTCGACGTGGTGCGTCACTTTTGGCCGACATGTCTTTCGTCAGGCCGTATTGGTGCGTCTAACAGGGGCCCAACGTGGCTTAGGACAACCGCATATCGGGTTATCCAACACGGGCTTACGCCATTTTAGGGAGTTGAGTTGCTCACAGATCGTTTCAGCATTTTTGGGCTTTAAGTATTGGGCGGGAATTTCCTTTCTTGTCCCCTTGGTTCCGTGTAAGAGTTGAAGTGATTCGCGTTTTTAAGGTAGCAAAATTATTGCAAACCATAAGTCCCTATTTAGAGATAGGCTTGTTTCTTTTGCGAGCATGTTCCAAATTTATGAGGTTAGCCATAATTGTTGCTTATATATGCGAGTATGTTGGCTTGATAGTCTTTTTTGACCTCTACTTAGCATCTTGAAAGTGTTTTGGCACTCTTTAAAAAATTCTTCAAGTTATTGCGTGTCATCACATCTTTGTCGATAGAGTGACTTGTATTATATCTATCCTCATATGTGGAGGCGATGTGTTGGCTTCTAGAATGAGCGTGGTGTTTTGTATTTCTCCAAAAATATTTGTGTATCGCGGATAGGAAGGTTAAACTCCTATCACGTAAGGTCCCAATTAAAAAGAAGAGATTAGGTAGGTGTGCCGTTTTACTCGATCTAACACGAACATCGTGTAGATGTCTTGGCAATGGGAGCACAGATAGATGCGCTTTTCACTCGATCTTATCTTTATGCAAAGTTGATTTTTTGAAATACATGAGAACTTTACTCCATATACTTTACATCGAATAGGTGTGTTATGCGCAAAAGCATGAAGTACGAAACATCTCTTGTTAAAGGGAGTGTTAGTAGATGAGTTCTTCACTCATATTGATATTTCAAATTAGCCTCATTTGTTTTTGACGGGCTTACGATAATTGCCTACCATATAGGAATTTCACCCAGTAAGCACTTCACCTAGTATATTTTGGTAGGGATTTTCAAGGCTCGCCTACTTTATGGGATTTTCACCCAATCGGCTCTACACCTGGCGTGTTTAGGTAAGGTTTTTTAAGGCTACCCTACTTTATGGGATTTTCACTCAGTGGGCTCTTCACCTAGCTTGTTTTTCTTATGTAGGCATAATATATACGTCACGAGCATAGGCTCGTAGGGCTGTTTGCCCTTAGATAAAAGTATATTGGCAAAACTCCAATGTTAATCCTAAAAAATAAATAAAGGGATTAACCAAAAACTTTAAACCCTAAAAATAGGGATTAACCCCAGAACGATACTATCGTCATATATACTCCCGATGAGGAGGCCCACCGAGTGTCACAAACCCGAAGCGGTAAGAAGTGACACCCGAAGAGGCACCAAAGCGTCCCTTAGAAAGTCAACGAAGAATAAAGAAAAGATATCAACGCGGCATCAGAAAAAGAGTAAACCCCGATAGATCCGCGCGACTTCGATATCCATCAATGCGCCAAGAGAGACCACAACGGACCCTGAGTCCCAGAAAATACGAGAACACCCCCTTACTGAATAGTCCAAAGTCTAAACGTCATCGGAGCACTCATCCCGAAGACCAAACCACGAGAACAGTGCCCTATTGAAATCTAAACCCATCGGAGCACTCATCCCGAAGGACAAGCACGAGAGCAGTGCCCTATTGAAATCTAAACCCATCGGAATACACACCCTGAAGGCTCAAACTCAATGGCATTGCCCCATTGAAGTTAGTAAACCATCGGAACACACACCATGAAGGATCAAACTCAAGAACATTGCCCCATTGAAGTTAGGAAACCATCGGAGCTCACACCACGAAGAATAAAGTACGAATCCAGAACTCAGCCACCTATCGGAGCACATATCACGAAAATAACAACGCAAGAATAGACCCTTATCGAGAAAATAATGCTATCGGATGAATCTCCAGTCATCTTTATGAAGTCTTCCAAAAGATCTATCCCATCGGAGAAAAGAACCCCCAAGAAGCCAGCCCCTTGAAGCTCCATAAAGTCATTGGAAGGGATAAAAGTTCATCCTAGTCAGTGCCTAGTAGATAAAAAACTTAAAGCTAAGATATTTGATATCTTCCCCTGTACATTTCAACACCTGTGTTTTGTCATACACATGCACAATGACACATGTCCCTACAAATCACTATAAAAAGGGACAGGCTAAGAGTGAAAAAAAGGAGGAAGGCAAAAAAATTGAAAAATGCAATAACACACAAGAGAATTCGGAGTGAAATTCATTGAATACAAAGACGTATATTTTTCATAATATTACAAGCTTCTGAACCACGGGCAGGGCGTTCCAACCCTAAATAAATCCGTTAAATAGGTATTAATATTAAACCTGTTAACAAAATGGCACCATATGTAGGAACGTCATAAAATATGTCCGTGAGCGTGTTCAGCAAGTATTGTTTATTATGGACAATTTATTCGATAGCGGAAGCCGTCAGACCCATCAAGGAGATTCGAAAGAAACTTTATCAAACCACCGGTCGGATGTAAGAGATTTCATCAACATTCCCCGCTCCGTCTTTGAGAGGCTTGTGGAGGCTACAGCTCGAAGAACACCATGAGGATTTGAGAATCCCTGGGACATACCCTCTGAATCCCTCCGATGGAGAAATCACCCTTCGGAAGAAAGCACACCCATGCTAGATGGAGCCCTACTCCCGTCTCTAGATACCGCGAACTTCTGCCAGAATCACGAAGGTACTATAATTACGAAAGAACTCCGAGGGTGGGTCAACGAGAAGAAAGGCCATATCCCTCGGAAGACCCTATGGGTGAAGATCATACCCTGTGGGGAATACTTGATGGCCTACGCAAAGCGATGGGTGACATCAAAAAAAATATGGTTCCTAAGGAGGACCCTACACTCAAAACCTCCCCCTTTATTCCTGAAATTGCCCTAGCATCGATTCCTTCGGGGATGCGGTCCGTCAATGTCCCCTTATACACCGAGGACGCTGATGGAAGAGATCCACATGATCATATCCATCAATACCTGGTCGGAATGGACTTATCCTCCACCCCCGACCATGTCCTCTGTCGTGTGTTCCCCGTCACCCTCGGAGGACGGGCTCAAGCATGGTTTACCCACCTCCCACCTAACTCAGTCATTAGCTTTGACCGATTGGCCCACCTATTCGTGCAACAGTTTTCCTGTAATCAGTGATATCCCAAATTTGCCATGCATCTCTTCACGGTCAAACAGCAGAAGGACGAACCTCTACGGGGATATATAAAACGCTTCACTGATGAGGCGTTAGATGTCCCTACTGTCAGCCCAACCATCTTAGCTGACATATTAGCACAAGGACTCCGAACATGAGACTTTTTTCGATACCTCATGGGAAATCATGTCCCGGACATGAAAAAGTTTATGCAGAAAGCAGAAGTTTATATTCTTATGGAGGAAGCGGAAGGCACGAAAAGGAGCATAGAGAATAATGACAACGAACATCGTGAATGCACCGAACGGGAGCCGAAGGCCAAGGATAAGGGCAAAGAAGGGAAAACCACCCAACAGAAAGACGATGGTAGTTGGTCAAGAAGTTTCTTCGGCCCGTGCCCTTGCCCCCGATGACCATCGCCCCCAAAGAAGTGATCAACGTGATGAGAGGTAATGATGAGCTACACTAGCTAAATTTTCTAATAGGGAAAGGAACACGGGAAAGTATTGCAAATATCATAAAACCTTTGGGCATACCACCGAGGAGTGCACTACCTTGCGGAGGGAAGTGCTCCGTCTCTTGGAAGCGGGATATTTGAGGAACAGTCTCAAGGAGAATAATCCTGTGGATCCCAAAACGAATTTATGGAAAAGGCCACAAAGAGAATCGGAAGAAGAAAATGCTACCCCTAGCCGGCGATCACGAGAAAAGACCGCAGAACGTCGGGAGAGCTCACGAGAAAGAACTATGGGGCATCGAGACTTACCCCCATCCCCCATCGGGGCGAACAATTACATGATAGAGGGAGGAGATATATCGATAACACCCCAAGGTAAGAAGAAGAAATATTTGAAAGAAGCAAGGCGAGTAGAACAAGGACTCCCCGTGTGCTCCGCTCAAGGAGCAAGGCTGCCTAGCATCACTTTCGGGCCTGAGGACTTAAAAGGCATAATCTACCCCCACGAATACCCCTTATTGATTGCACCCATTATCCATGGGTTTGAAATCTAGCGGATCCTCATCGACACGGGCAGCTCCGTAGACGTCCTATTCCTTCCTACCTACCTTGCCATAGGATTGAAGAAAAAACAACTAGAGGTAGCTGAGGTCCCCTTAGTATGTTTTTTGGGAGAAGCTTGCCATACTCTCGGAACAATGATCCTTCTGATGTCATGGGGAGAAGGAGCCCTTCGAAGAACGGAACCCACCAGATTCTGGGTGGTGGAGGCCTCGTCGCGGACGTACAATGCTATATGTGGACGACCATCCATTTGAACCTTCGATGCGATTCCATATACCTTTCATCTTAGGGTAAAATTTCCCACCTTCTCAGGTATCGGAGAAGTCCGAGGATGTCAATCTAAGGCTAGAGAGTGCCACGTGAGCGATATCCCCCCAGAAGAAGATGAACTCACTCTCGAGAATAACAAGAAGCGTAAAACTGAAGAAGCGCTGGTTCAACCCGTGGAATAATTGAAGATGGTGGAACTAATAGAAGGAAATTCCGAGAAGGTAATAGAGATGGGCACCAACATGAAACCCGAGATAGAAGCCCAACTGACTTCTGTCATCAAACAATTTACAATATCTTCGCGTGGGAAGGAGGACCACCTGGGCGAATCAGTGACAAGGTATGCCAACATTTCCTTAATGTGAAACCGGGAGCTAACCCAATCCAGCAAAAGAAGAGAAAGATAGGACCCAAGCGCAATAAGATTATTCGGTCGGAGATACAATGACTCCTTAGCATAAAGAAAATTAGGGAAGTCATATACCCCGAATGGTTGGCTAATGTAGTCCTAGTCCCCAAACACGGAGGAAGATGGCGGATGTGTGTGGACTTTACAAATCTCAATGAAGCATGTCTAAAGGATTGCTATCCCCTGCCTAGTATAGAGCAACTAGTCGGCTCCACCGCTGGATGCGCGATCTTATCAACCCTAGATGGAGACCAAGGATACAACCAAATCCCGACGGCAGTAATTGACCAAGACAATACTAGCTTCATCACTGACGCATGTACCTTTTGCTACGTAGTAATTCCATTCGGACTCAAGAATGTCGGGGCCACTTACCAAAGACTGGTAAGTCTTATGTTTGCCAGACTCATCGGGAAATCGGTAGAGGTCTATGTGGACGACACGGTCATCAAGAGCCAGGCCGCGGAAGAACCCCGATGATCTACAAAAAGCGCTAGTCATCATGAACAACTTCGGAATGAAGGTTAACCCAAGGAAATGCTCTTTTGGTATCGGAGGAGGAAAATTCCTAGGTTTCATGGTCACAGAGAAGGGAATAGAAGTCAATCCCGAAAAGGCAAAAGCCATCGTAAGGTTACCAACCCCTAAGACGATGAAAGATGTCCATAAATTGATCGACCGAATGGCCTCCCTGGGCCTGTTTGTCTCTAAATCGGCGAAAAAAGGACTCCCCTTTTTCAAGATACTCTGAAATATCAAAGAATTCCAGTGGACCGCACAATGTGAAGAAGCTCTTAGAGAACTAAAAATCTACATGGTGAGACCCCCCTTGCTGGTAAAGCCTTCACCCCAAGAGGAATTCTTCATCTACCTGTCCGCCGGAGAGGAAGCCATCAGCGCAATATTGGTCAAAGAAAAAGATAGAAATCATCACCCTGTCTATTATGTTAGCAAAACTCTCCTTGGAGCAGAGACCAGGTATACTCTAACAGAGAAGCTTGTTTTAACTTTGGCCACTACCGCACGGAAGTTGCACCCATACTTCATTTCCCATCTAATTATTGTGTTGACCAAACACCTCCTGCGGGCGATCCTCAATACGCCCAGGTCATTGGGGAGATTGATAAAATGGGCAATAGAGCTCATTGAGTACTATATTTCCTACGCCCCGAGACCTTCCATCAAAGTGCAAGTTTTGGCAGACTTTGTAACTCAGCTGACGGGCATCGGAGTCAAAGAGAATGTGCTCCTATGGCACGCTTACGGAGATGGCTCCTCCGTAAGTACACACGAGGGAGCGGGAGTAGTCCTAGTAAACCAAGAAATCAAAGAGGAAATGCTCCACTTCGCGGTTAGAATCGATTACCCATTGTCCAACAATGAGGCCGAATATGAAGCCATTCTCATCGGAATGAGACTCACATAAGAAGGTGGGATAAGGAGAATACTCATCCGCAGCGACTCTCAGTAATTGTCCAGAAAGCTAATGGCTCATATGAAACCAAAGAAGAAAGAATGCAAGATTACCTTCGGATAGTTCATCAGCGGCAAGAATGGTTTGATGAGTGCAAGGTCGCCAAAATTCATCGAGGAGAAAACTAGGAGGCTGACGCCTTGTCTAAAATGGCTACCCAAACAGCCACCATTGATACCCAAAAAATCACCCTACTCCATGCAAGTGAATCGGAGAAGAGGAAGAGCAAAGAAATAAGTGCCACGACAAACTCTCAACGAGTTGGATAACTCCCATTAGAACCTACTTACAAGATCTCGAGGGCTATTCTAAAGTCAGGTCCGTACAGCGGATCATGTTCCAGAAAACCATACAGTACGTCCTCAAGGATGGGGTGCTATTTCGGAGAACTTTCTCCTGCCCCCACGCCCGTTGCCTTAATGAAGAAGAAGCCCAACAGGTCCTATCGGAGATCCACGAAGAGACATGCGGGAGCCATACCGGAGGCAAAAGCATGGTCGAACGCTTGATTCGGCAAGGCTACTACTGGCCCACGATGGCAAGAGATTGCAAAAGGTATGCCAAAAGATGTAAACCTTGCCAAACCTACACCCCCGAGTCCACCAGCCTGCGGCTCCATGGGAACCTAACCTAACCCCCTACCATTTTTCTAAGTGGGGCATTTTATAGTGGAACCCCTCATCCCCGATGTCGGGCAAAAGAAATTCCTATTGGTGGCGGTTGATTATTTCACCAAATGGGTGGAGGCAGAACCCCTAGCCCGAGTCACCGCGGGCACGGTCATAAACTTCTTATGGAGGAAGATCATGTGCCGATTCGGCATCCCTCGGAGCCTTGTGAGTGACAACGGGCTACAGTTCACGAGTCAAGAGTTAGAAAAATGGTGTGATCATTGGGAGGTTAAGCATCAGTTTGCTTCGGTGGGATACCCCCAAGCGAACGGTCAAGTGGAGAGGACCAACCAAACTCTCTTTAAAAACATGAAAGCCAGACTTGACTGGCATAAGGCCAAATGGGTTGAGGAGATACTTGGCATCCTCTAAGCCTATCGGACCACCTAAAGAACAACCACGGGTGAAACTCCTTATAGTCTAGCATATGGCAGTGAGGCCGTAATACCCCTGGAAGTGGTAGTTGAAAGCTGGCGAGTCAGTGAATATGAGGAAGTTGCCAATAGCTCCAACTTAGCCCTTGCCCTTGATCTCCTCGAAGAAAGGAGATACATAGCCGCCGTCAAAATAGAGGAGTACAAGGCTCGGATGTCACGATACTATAATACTAAGGTAAAGTCTAGGATTTTCCAAGTTGGAGACTTAGTGCTAAAAAGAGTCGGAGCCTCCAAGAATGTGGGAAAGCTGGACCTCCGATGGGAAGGACCCTACAAAATATCGGGAATTATCGGACTCGCAACCTACCAGCTTGCCAACTCCGAAGGCGCAATACTCCACAATACTTTGAATGGCCTTAACCTTCGGAAGTATTATGCTTAATGTAACAGTAGAAGTTTGTACATAAATAAATGTTGTTTATATATAGAGGGTTCCTTTTTAAAACAAGAAAAAAAGGGGGGAATGGTTGCACGACAAAACGATGACCCTATGTGAAAGTCATTTTAAGCAACCTAACCCTATGGACCATCTAATACAAACAACATATCCTCACCCCATAGGTATGTTGGATCATATCATATACAAAGGACTTCATACCAATAAACCACCCTTACACACCCTAGGCCTCCTCAATCGGACGATTTCCCTCCCTGATAAGGCGACGATGCTGCTCATCGGACAAAGTCGCGGGATCGTCGATCACTATAGTTGGAACCACAGGATCCTCGAAAGCCGAGGGAGGAACTTGTGCAAATACCTGACAAATGCTAAGCTCGGGGATCGCCAATCCTGAAGGAAACCCTGGCAAACCTTGAACAGCATCCCGGCACAGCCGATGCCCTATGCGGACTAAATCACATATCTCTCCTTGCAAAGACTCACGAAGGTCAGATGGACCCACAATTTCCAGTACTGCTTGGACTTGAGCCATCACTATCGCCACCTCATGATTGCGAGTCGTCTCCAGTAGCTTTTGATTTTCCACGTCCCTCTCTCTTGTGGAGTGTATCAGTTGCTCGTCGGAAAATAGGATCTGGTCCCTCAAATCTTCCATCCTCTTCTCCAAACCGAGCACCCGTGCCTTCCCGAGCACCCATTGGCGCTCCAACTCCCAAGACTTGCTCCACTCGGCTTGCAGCATCCCATCGTGAACCTTCCGAGCAATCTCCATGTATGCCTTCAATTGAGCTATCTCTTCATGGGCCTCTAGCAAACCCCTCTCCAGCTCATCCCGACGGCGGTACACCAAGTCGGGGTCAAAAGAAGAATCCCCTCGAGATCCGATAGCATTTAGTACCATATAAATCTGCGTGAAGCGAGCCCATTATCTGAAAAGGGGTAAAAAGGTTAGTTCTAAATAGAACAAACAAAAAATAGCAATACCTCGCATAAATCCTTGCAGGATAGATCCTGAAGACTGGACAGACGAAGGGTCTTTATCAACTCATAATCCGTCGTATTCAATAGCCCGCTCAAGTAGTTCCGACAGAAATCCGTGACCAAAGAAGCCGAAGGAACGGAACCTCCCTCTCGGAGGGGTCGAATCCCCGCAAGAAGAGGATTTCCATCGAGGGGCGGGCGAGCAACACGATATGGACTCTCCCCGAGGGGTTGAGATCTGCCTGGAGTAGGAGAAGGAAGACCCTCTTCCACCATATTCACAAAGCTAACACCTCCCAAAGGAAAAGTGCACGACACCAATGGTGGTATCGGAAAATCCATTCGGAGAAGAGTGGCAGTCGGATCCTCTACCACAATAAGAGCTAGAAAGTTCACTTGGGGGGTTGCAATAGGCGAAGCCCTCAGTTCCCTTTTCTCCTAAGAAGGACTCGTTACCACCTTAAAACCCAATTGATCGTAGCCATCATCCTCCAGCCTTATCAAAAGGCTTAGTCGCAAACATCTCCATCTTCGTACCTATCAGAAACACAAACATACTATAAGTCCAAGGAAACCAAGAGCGCATTAAATCGGAAAGACAAGAAGATAAACTTACGGAAAAAGAAGTTACTATAAAGCAGCTGAAGAGGGAGATTGAATATCTCCGCCCCTTCTTGAAGACCCGCAGGAATCAAAGACTCGGGCAGCTCCAACAAACCGCTTATATCATAAGTACCAGAGAACATGCCAGTATTGGACAATGACTCCCCCTCATGCACCAACGTTTCGGCGGTGGGGGTGATATATCCCAAGCCCCATGGAATAGGTACTCTGCACATACTAGCTGATAGGCCCTTCGGGCGGACAAAGAAGAACCCTCGCCTCCAATCCCCTCTACGAGAGTGTGGATTGGATAAATGAGTGAAAGCCTTACTGTTATCCCGATAGGCCAAGTTAAAAAAGGGAGCACCACCCAAACAAGAGCGTAAGATAAAAACCGCCCCCACCTAGTAAGGAGACATGGGGAGGTTCAAGAGTTCACAACACAAGATGTACCCCCACTAAATGATGGTAAGAATTCGGCGTCAGCTGACTAGGGCATATCTGCCAATATGGGAAAAAGGTTTTGAAGAAATGGGTAGAAAAACATCCGCATCCCGCAACGTACCTGCTCGTAATACACGGTCAAATAACCCCATGGGAGATCGTAAGCCCTCTGATCAGGGTGTGGTATGACCACATCGTACTTTCCAGAATCCAAGTTATACTCAGTAAAAAAGGGTCATGATAGACGCCTCGTATTCATTACTCACGGCAGTCCCAACGCGTCCATGGCCCATTAACCTCGAAGGACTCAAGGGAAGCATATCAAACACCGAAGACGGATCAGTAAGGGAGTAAAGCTCCCTACCCATGAACACTTCCCGGATATGATTCATCCTACGGGAATCTGCATGCAAAGGCCTAGACACTGCCCTCCTCGAAGAACTCCCTAACATGACCGCCAGATCCTCATCGAGCCTATCTCGATGTCCAGAAGAGAAGCTCTCCGAGGAGGCATGACGTACCCCTAACGACAACGAGGGATTCCAAACTGAATTTCGAGTAGAATTACGAGTGGAAACGGATCCCCCCTGCCTATAATGTGAGGACATCATCTTTCCGAGTAAGTTTTTACTCTTTTCTCACGTTTAACTCAAAAACTAAAGAGAAAGGAAAACCAAAATATGAAAGCTAAACTTCGCGAAAATGAGAATGGAATTTTGCGAGAAAATCAGTGAGCTTAGTGTGTAAAGTTGATTTCTTTTGAAGTAAGTATAAGAATATTTTTACTGGACTCTAGGCACGTATATATACTCAAGACTCTCTCCCTTAATAAAGGAATTAATCAAAAACCACCTAAGTTACATGCTTGGCTACGTGTCAGTGAATACCCTACTTAGAGAAAAAGATATCCTTAAAAACTACCATGCAGGCTGGCACGTCAGGCTAAGTTTCATACTTGGCCAACAAGACAGAGATTCTATCTCAATCTCTCTGAACTCAATCTTAATTCCCAAATTAAAGGAGCCCGTCAGAGTATTTAGAGGTGCTAAACATTTATTATTAGCGGACAAATATGAAAAATACAAAAGAGAGAAAGGAAAAAATGACTGTTCATTCATAAAAACCGAGAAGTCCTCGGAGTACATTCATAATCATGAAAAACAAAATACAAAAGCTGAAATACGAAATTTAAAGTTCGAGAATAGTAAAACTAAGAACAAAAAGCAAGAAAAATCTAGACTATGCCCCCGTGGTCAGAAAAGACGGGGTCGAGGTGGTGGAAGTTGTCCCCTCGGGAGGAAGAGTCGTCAGAGGCAGCTAAGTAGCAGGCAAGAGCACCCCTTCAGAACCGCTAGGCCTCGGACTGATGCCACTCGTCGATCTCATCGGAGAAGGTGCAGGAGATGCTCTAGGAGACAACAAGCCCATATGCCTCTCGATAAGAACATAGGCCACCTCGGAGGTAGGCCTCTTCAACTTACGAACGTCGAAAGTCTTCACAAAGTCAACCCCCAGCCACAATAACCCCATGGCGAACTTGGCGCACTCCAAATACCCCCACAGCACATGCCTTGTCAAGAGCCCTGGATGTCGTCCATCGGAGAATTCCGAACTTTGCCGTGCCATCTCCCTTTGAGCATACTGAACCACCGCACCCACCTTTGTTTGCAATTCCTCGGGGGAAATGGCTACTGCCAACTTCCTCTCTACTGATTCTGCACGGTCAAGAGCCCGACCCAGTTATTCCTAAAGACTCCTCCCCTTCGCTTGAGCTTCCTCCATCTGCTTCTCGAGAAGCATGACCTTATCTTGGGAGACCTTCTCAGAAGCCTCCAAGTTCTCATATGAAGCCTGAAAACTCTTCAGCAACTCCTCCTGCCTCTTCAACTCCTTCTGGTCCTCCTCCCATCGGAACTCATAATCAGATATTTTTGTCTGAAGGATGTCCATCGTCCTCTGGTCCCCATCCTACTTTGAGATAAGGGACGCCATTTGCTCTCGAAGGACTTTCACCTCTTCCCCACCTTTATTATAGACCCGCTCAGCAACAATAGCGGCATCTCAAGCTTTCCCGACCTAAAAATGAAGAGATACAATCATAAGTTCTCCCAACGGATGAAGGGTCCCTAACGGAATAAAAGAAGGATGAACATGAAAAAGAAAAACTTACCATAAGCCCAATCCAGTTGAGACATGGCTGCATGAAATGGAAGCCATCGGCGGGAGTGGAGTTGGAAGAGACCAAGAAGCGGAATACTTCCTCGAAAGCGTCGTGCAAACCCTTCAGTGATGGCAGATCCTCTAAGCGAAGGGGAGCCCCTGGAAATGGCCTCCCGAAAGGAATGCCTCCTGAAGAAAGAGTCACCGGAACTGAGGCAATCATCTCAGAATTGGTAAACAACGCCCGATGGACTCCCAGAGCTGCAGAAGGACCCGCCTTCGCTAAAAGAGAACTCATGATCAAGACTTTGATATCCAGTTGAAGCGGATCAACAAGCTGCACTTCCAGACCGTCCTCAGAATCACCTAAGGAGCTGTGCTAACAAATCCTCCCCCGCAAAGAAAGGAACAAGTCAGCTATTAATTAAGGACAAGCAGAAATAAGTAAGACAAGAGAAGTTATCAATTACCCAAAAGAGGGGTCCCCTCCTCTGTAGTCATCGGAGCCTTCCCCTTATCTACGATAATTGAAAGGGGGAACAACTACTTAAGCATGAAGGATACCAATAAAAACAGAATTACTTGAAGAAAAAGATGAAGCATGAAAACTTACCAGGAGCAAGGGACTCGGAAATTGGTTCCGCCGAAGGCACCGATAAAGGCATCTCAGCTTCACGAGAAGGAGACGGCGAAGGATCCTCGAAAGATATAACCACCAACTCTGGCGGGACAACTGTTGACTCCCCCCAAGCAGCCCTCGGAGACGGACTCTTTTCTGTATGAAAACCTCCCTACGATGAGAACTATCCATCGAAAACCCTCGGAGAACCTCCCACAACAGAATCCGAGCCGGATACCAAGACCATAGCTGATCGCGGATCCACGGTAGTAAGAGGGACAACCTCATAGATCACGCATTCTGATCTGATGACAAACGACGAGTGATCTTCTTCCTCCTCTGCCACTGGATGTGTATCTATGTCTTCGGGAGTATTAATGTCCTCGTCTTCTGGATCCTCTTCATCGGGAACATCAGAAGCACCACTTGATGAATGAGCCGACGAAGTCACCTGAGCCTTAGACTTCTTTCGACTCCGTGTTGGGATATCTAGCCCCGTTAACAGCGCGGTCACGAATGGATCGAAGGACTTTTACGCAAAAAACATTTCGCCAAAATCTCTCATGCATAATGCGAGAACACATAAGAAATATGGAAATCAAAAGTCGTTCAAAAAGAAGGCATAAACAAGATTGAGCCAAAATTACTTACCAAAAATAGTTCGCCCCTCTGAAGACATAGATAAAGGCTCCAAAACGGAAGCATCGGTGAACACCAAGTGATGCAACCCTGACATCGCATACAGCAGGCTAAAGTCATCAGACTCCATCAAATATTTCTGCAAAATTATCGGAGAGAGATACGCCTCCGAGTCTAGAGAGTACGCAAGAGCCTCAGCCAACCTCCAGTAGAAGGGCATATCTCATTCACCCTCTACAAGCTTTACGAAGAAGTACTTGTCCTTCCAAGTACTGTGGGAACTAATTGTCTCATCCAAAATCTTCTTCGTGGAATTCTTCGCGGTATCCCAATGGCAAAAATATTAAAAAGGGAAACCCCCGGGCGAGATTACAAGGTCAAAAATTGAATAGAGCCACAGTACAGCTTAACAGCTCAATCCTTTCACTTGACACCAAAAGACGAAGATACATAAGAGGGTAAAACTGTTTGGAGTTACCTTACTTGGAAAAATGTTACATGCCTTGAAAACCTCGCAGAAAACAGGAGGTATAAACTGATACGATATCCACCAATGATGAATGGTATTCGTATGCTAAACTTAGGATCGTTATCTCTAGGTTGTTTGGATGGAACCTCGACCCGTTGCCTTAGTACAAATAGGAACCTTGGTATAGAGACCGCGACCCACTACTTGATACAAAACACGAACCTTGGTATAATGAAGACGCCACAAACGGTTATGGAGGGTGCCGTTTGATAAGTCGGATTTGAACGCCACAAACGAGGGTGATGAACCCGTTTGATAAGTTCGGAAATAGTTCTTCAAAGAACCAAAGAGAATAAAATCTCACAAAGTTTATAAATATGATAAGTGTTGGCTTACAATGAAAATGGTCTTCCTAATTTATAGTAGAGACAAACTTGGTCACTAAGAAATCAACGTATGACCTTCCAGCAACTTCTAGGAAAAGGAAATACATTAACTAGACTAGAAAATGATGAAAAAGACTTCTAGAAAAAGAAAATACATTAACTAGACTAGGAAATGATGAAAGAGTGGTCAAAACTCGTTTTTGACTTTTGACCATGTTTTAAAAGGTCACTTGGATCAGATTTGACCATCTTTGTTGCTCATTTGGGCCTCCTTTATCATTATGGACCCAAACTTGGTTAATTAGCCCATAAATAGATGCTCCCATCTTCTTAGCAAGCCTTCTTGTGATTGGTCCATTTAAAGTGCGAATTTGGTCCATTCTTGTGACATCTTCTTCATTTGAATTCTTGTAATCTTCTTCTTTTGTCACCGTGTCCATATTTGCATCATTCCCCTCCTCTTGAAAAGGATTTGTCCTCAAATCTGTATCACCTGCATTAAAAGGACTCAAATCAGACACGTTGAAAGTAGCACTAACATTATACTCACCAGGAAGATCCAACTTGTAAGCATTGTCATTGATGCGCTCAATCACTTGAAAAGGTCCATCTCCTCTTGGCAATAGTTTGGAATGTCTCTTTTCGGGAAACCTTTCCTTTCTCATGTGCAACCAAACCCAATCTCCCGGTTCAAAGATCATCTTTCGACGCCCCTTGTTTGCTTGCTTGGCATATTGTTGAGTTCTCTTTTCAATATTGAGCCTTGTCTTCTCATGTATCTGCTTAACAAAATCAACCTTTTTCTTGCCATCTAAATTCACATACTCAGAAGTAGGTAATGGAGTTAAGTCCAATGGTGTCAAAGGATTAAAACTATAAACAATTTCAAATGGTGAGAATTTAGAAGCAGAATCCACAGTTCTACTGTAAGCAAATTCAACATGTGGTAGGCAATCTTCCCAAGTCTTAATATTCTTCTTTATGATTGCCCTCAATAGCATAGACAAAGTCCTATTTACTACTTCAGTTTGACCATCAGTTTGTGGGTGACAAGTAGTAGAAAACAACAACTTTGTACCTAACTTACACCACAAGGTCTTCCAAAAGTAACTCAAAAACTTTGTATCTCTATCCGAAACAATGGTTCTTGGCATTCCATGCAATCTCACGATTTCTTTAAAGAACAAATTAGCAATGTGAGAAGCATCATCAGTTTTGTGACATGGAATAAAATGTGCCATTTTAGAAAATCTATCCACAACCACAAAAACAGAATCTCTACCATGTTTTGTTCTTGGCAATCCCAACACAAAATCCATAGAAATATCAATCCAAGGTGTAGTAGGAATTGGTAAAGGAGTATACAAACCGTGATTTTGCACTTTGGACTTAGCTTGTTTACAAGTGATGCATCTGCCGTATGTTCTTTCAACATCCCTTTTCATGTGTGGCCAAAAGAAATGTTCTTGCAGAATTGCTAAGGTCTTTGCAATGCCAAAGTGTCCCATTAGTCCTCCTCCATGAGGTTCCTGCACAAGTAATTCCCTCAAAGAACAATTAGGCACACAAAGTTTATTTTCTCTAAACAAAAATCCATCTTGCCTAAAGAACTTACCGCTAGCATGCTTTTCACAATCTTGATACTCAACTTGAAAATCAGAATCATCCTTATACAAATCCTTGATGTACTCAAAACCAAGCAACTTTGAATCAAGAGTAGTAAGTAAAGCATACCTTCGAGAAAGGGCATCAGCAACCACATTCTCCTTACCTTGCTTGTATCGAATGACATAAGGAAATGTTTCAATGAATTCTACCCATCGTGCATGCCTCTTATTGAGCTTGTGCTGACCCTTCAAATGCTTCAAAGATTCATGATCCGTGTGAATCACAAACTCCTTAGGCCAAAGGTAGTGCTGCCATGTGTTTAAGGCCCGAACCAAAGCATACAACTCCTTGTCATAAGTTGGATAATTCAAGGCTGCTCCTCTTAGCTTTTCACTAAAATAAGCTATGGGTTTTCCATCTTGCATAAGAACAGCACCTATTCCAATTCCTGAAGCATCACACTCAATTTCAAAAGTTTTAGAAAAGTTAGGCAAAGTAAGTAAAGGAGCATTGGTTAACTTTTCTTTGAGTAATTGAAAAGCCTTTTCTTGTTCCTCTTCCCACTTGAATCCAACGTTTTTCTTTATCACTTCGGTGATTGGTGCATCTATGGTGCTAAAATCTTTCACAAATCGTCGGTAAAAGCTTGCCAATCCATGAAAACTTCGAACATTTTCCCACACTTGTTTCAATGTTGACCCGCGATTGGCTTAACATCCATCTAGCATTGGTTCCAGAACATCTTACAAATATTGTGGCGAGAGACATGATTCTGGTTTCAATGTTGACCCGCGATTGGCTTAACATCCATCCAACATTGCTTCCAGAACTTCTTTCAATTATTGTGGCGAGAGTCAGGATTCTAGTTTCAATGTTGACCAGCAATTGGCTTAACATCCATCCAACATTGCTTCCAGAACATATTACTCCTTCAGTCCCGATGATCTTACTTTTTCCCACACTTGTTGGACTAGGCCATTCTTGTATTGCCTTGACTTTCTCTTCATCAACACGTATACCCTGTGCACTTACAACAAATTCTAGAAACACAAGATTATCAGTGCAAAAAGTACACTTTTTCAAGTTAGCAAACAACACTTGTTTTCTTAGAACATCCAAAATAAGTTTCAAATGTATAACATGACTAATCAAGTTCTTGCTAAACACGAGAGTTTCATCAAACCAAAAAACTAGGAATTTCCTAATAAATGCATGGTTCATCAATCGCATGAAAGTACTGAATGCATTAGTAAAATCAAAAAGCATCACTATCCATTTAAACAAACAAATTGTTTCTATAATAATGCTTCTCCGTTCATCTCTCTCTTTCATTGTGATTTGATGATAACCACTTCCCAAATCAACTTTCATAACCACACAAGATTCATGCCTTTTAGTTAAAATATAATCCAAAGTAGGTATAGGTCCATGATACTTTACCATAATTCGAATTGCTTTCCATATGATGCTCATCCTATGAAAACAAGGCAAATTGGGCGGTATATCATTGGGAAAGAGACCATCATATCCCTGCAAGAGAAATGCCTTTGAACTTGGCAATGAAGAAATTTCTTTGTTAGTTCTCAAAAATACTCCACTTTCCAACTCACTTTCTTTTGAAAAAACACTCTCTTGTGTTCTCTCTATTTTTTTCTCATTTGCCAAAACCTCAACTTCTTTTTTGTTGACAACTCTCTGTTTTTCACTCACATATTTTTGAGTACTCTCTTTTTTTCTCTCATTTGCCAAAGCTTCAAATTCTTTTTTGTTGGCAACTTTATTTTTTTCACTCTCTTCTTTTTGAACACTCTCATTTTTTTGTTCATTTTCTTTCTTTTGAAATCTCACTTGATCATCAAAAACTTCTTTTGGTGTTAAAGGAACAAGAGTGATTTTCCTCTCATTGTGAACAAAAGAATACTTGTTCGTAAAGCCATTGTGGTTAACTTTACGATCAAACTGCCATGGACGCCCCAAAAGTATATGTCCGGCTTGCATTGGAACTACATCGCACATAACTTCATCTTTGTACTTCCCAATGCTGAATGAAATCATCAATTGCTTGTCAACTTCCACATTAGCACAATCGTTGAACCAATGAAGCTTGTATGGTCGTGGATGTTTCACCGTAGACAACCCAAGTTTTTCAACGAGCGTGGTGCTAGCAATATTGGTGCAACTTCCGCCATCAATTATCACACTACACACCTTTTCACGAACATGACATCTAGTTCGAAAGATGTTCTCTCGCTGATCGTTGTCCTCATCATTCAATTGTGCATTTAAAACTCTTCGTGTAACCGAAGTGTAATCGGTATAAAGGGCACTTTCTTCTTGATATTTAGACATGATAACCTGCAAAGAAATGTTAGAAAGAAAAAAACCTCACAACACTCCCTTACGTGTTTACTCTCAAGTTTTCTTTTTCACTCAAAATATGTCACTCGTGTATCACTCAAATATGTTGGCTTTTCCCCTCTAATAATCTCACACTCACTGCCTTTTTTCACTCGTATATTCTCAAAAGGTTCTTTTGAAACTAAATCGAACAAAGTCAAAACAAGGTTTCACAACCAAAAGCAACAATTCAAACCCGAATTCTTTTTTCCACAAGTGCAATAAAGTATTTCCCAACAAGAAATCAGCAACAAAAGAAATAAAGTTGATACTTCTCTTTCTTTTCTTTTCTTTTTCTTTTTTTTTTGTACCACTATTTTTTTCCTTTTTTTTTTCGTGGTACTCTTTTCTTTTCTTTTCTTTTTTCTTATTTTTTTGGACGTTTTTTTTTTCTTTTTTTTTTGTCCCTTTTTTTTCTTCTTCTTCTTTTTTTTTGGTTAAGAAATAAAAACACAAACTAAAGATAGATGTTTTTGGTAATCCGAAGATTAAACCAAGAACGGATAGGACCTGAAAGATAAAACCTTTGCTCTAGATACCAAATGATACGATATCTACCAATGATGAATGGTATTCGTATGCTAAACTTAGGATCGTTATCTCCAGGTTGTTTGGATGGAACCTCGACCCGTTGCCTTAGTACAAATAGGAACCTTGGTATAGAGACCGCGACCCACTACTTGATACAAAACACGAACCTTGGTATAATGAAGACGCCACAAACGGTTATGGAGGGTGCCGTTTGATAAGTCGGATTTGAACGCCACAAACGAGGGTGATGAACCCGTTTGATAAGTTCGGAAATAGTTCTTCAAAGAACCAAAGAGAATGAAATCTCACAAAGTTTATAAATATGATAAGTGTTGGCTTACAATGAAAATGGTCTTCCTAATTTATAGGAGAGACAAACTTGGTCACTAAGAAATCAACTTATGACCTTCCAGCAACTTCTAGGAAAAGGAAATACATTAACTAGACTAGAAAATGATGAAAAAGACTTCTAGAAAAAGAAAATACATTAACTAGACTAGGAAATGATGAAAGAGTGGTCAAAACTCGTTTTTGACTTTTGACCATGTTTTAAAAGGTCACTTGGATCAGATTTGACCATCTTTGTTGCTCATTTGGGCCTCCTTTATCATTATGAACCCAAACTTGGTTAATTAGCCCATAAATAGATGCTCCCATCTTCTTAGCAAGCCTTCTTGTGATTGGTCCATTTAAAGTGCGAATTTGGTCCATTCTTGTGACATCTTCTTCCTTTGAATTCTTGTAATCTTCTTCTTTTGTCACCGTGCCCATATTTGTATCATAAACGACCGCCAGCCATACCTCATCTGAGCAAAATACACTGTGAGGTAACTAATCGAAGGATTGTTGGCCCTCTCCTCCTTCTTCGGGATTTTGAAGGTCATATTCTTCTGGTATGCCCCCAAATTCATGCACAACGACAACACCTGACTCCAAGTAGCCGTACTTGCGGTCTTCTCAACCTTCTGAAGATTGCGAGTATCGGGCTTCTTTGTTTTTGAAACCCTAGCCTTCTTAGAGGAAGTAGCACCGCTCTCCTCCGCCGCAGAGGTTCCTACCTTCCTCTTACGATGGGCCATAGCAGAACCACTCGCTGTCACGCCGCCAATAACCGCCGATGAATCAGTGACAGAGGTGAAAGTAATGCCCCCGGAAGCCGACGCAACAGTGGTAATATCAGTAGCAGAAGACACCATCTGAGTTGATTAAGGAAAATTAAAAATTGTTTGCAAAATTATGAGGAGAAATCGTGAAATTAAAGAAGAAAGTGGAGAGAATTTGTTCTTTGGCTGAATTGTAGAATGAAAGTGAGAAGAAAACGGAAGAAATGGCTATATTTATAGCCGTACCAAGAATAAACATGGAGCGCGTCAAACACCCCACGTCACCGGCTCGCCTGACACGTGCCCCAGGTATGGCGCACGCTAACTATCCGTTAGCTGAAGACCGTGACCAACGGTCATCTGCTCGAGTCGTTACACCTTCGACGGGCCGTTACACTTCTACCGTTATTCACGATAAATGCTCAACCACGTTGCTCATCCGAGAACAAAATTCCCAAGGACAAAAAGGTAATTTCTTTAGAAATTTATATATATATATATATATATATATATATATGTGTAGTAAATACCCACGCCCCTCAGAAAATAAGAAAAGGCACCTCTCCTCACTGAGGACAAAAGATGAAAGGAATAAAATTCCTCACGCCTCTACAATGGCGATCGAAATTTGAGGGGGGATAGTGTTAACCCTAAAAAATAAATAAAGGGATTAACCAAAAATGTTAAACCCTAAAAATAGGGTTTACCCCAGGACGATACTATCATCACATATACTCCCGATGAGGAGGCCCACCGAGTGTCACAAACCCGAAGCGGTAAGAAGTGACACCCGAACAGGCACCAAAGCGTCCCTTGGAAAATTAACGATGAATAAAGAAAAGATATCAACGCGACATCGAAAAAAGAGTAAACCCTAATGGATCCGCGCGACTTCGATATCCATCAATCCACCAAGAGGGACCACAATGGACCCTAAGTCCCAAAAAATACGAGAACATCCCCTCACTGGACACTCCAAATTATAAACGCCATCGGAGCACTCATCCGAAGACCAAAGCACGAGAACAGTGCCCTATTGAAATCTAAACCCATCGGAGCACTCATCCCGAAGACCAAAGCACGAGAAAAGTGCCCTATTGAAATCAAAAATCATCGGAATAAACACCATGAAGCCTCAAACTCAAGAAAATTGCCCCATTGAAGTTAGGAAACCATCGGACCACACACCATGAAGGCTCAAACTAAATAACATTGCCTCATTGAAGTTAGGAAACCATCAAAGCTCACACCACGTAGAATAAAATACAAATCCAGAACTCGGCCACCTATCGGAGCACATATCACGAAAAGAAGAATGCAAGAATAGACACCTATCGAGAATATAATGCTATCGGATGAATCTCCAGTCATCTTTATGAAATCTTCCAAAAGATCCATCCCATCGGAGAAAAGAACCCCCAAGAAGCCAGCCCCTCAAAGCTCCCTAAAGTCATCGGAAGGGATAAACGTTCATCCTAGTCAGTGCCTAGTAGATAAAAAACTTAAAGATAAGATATATGATATCTTCCCCTGGACATTTCAACACATGTATTTTGTCATACACATGCACAACGACACATGTCCCTACAAATCTCTATAAAAAGAGACAGGCTGAGAGAGAAAAAATGGAGGAAGGCAAAAAAAAATAGAAAAATACAATAACACACAAGAGAATTCGGAGTGAAATTTATACAAAGAGGGATATTTTTCGTAATATTACAAGCTTCTGAACCACGGACAGTTCTAACCCTAAATAAATCCGTTAATTAAGTAATAATATCAAACCTGTTAACACCCAACTTCACGAACATAGGCTCGAAGGCTTTTTACTCTTAAATAAAGTCTCTTGGCATAATGCCAACTTCACAAGCATATGCTCGTAGGGCTCTTCGCCCATTAATAAAGTATGTTGGAATAATGCCAACTTCAGAAGCATAGGCTCGTAAGGCTCTTTCCCTATTTATAAAGTTTCTTAGTATAGTGCCAACTTCACGAGCATAAGCTCGTAGAGCTCTTCGCCCTTGAATAAAATATGTGTGACTAAGTCACAACCAGATGTTGGAATTAGGCACCCTTGGGTGCAACCAACGTTATTTCCTTTCCGTGACTAAAGTCACAACCATATGTTGGGTTGGGGCACTCGTGGGTGTGAGAAATTGTTCAAGGCTTTACGTGAGTAAGGTCATAACCATATGTTGGGTTTAGGTACTTGGGTGCGAACAACTCTTCATCATGGTATTACGTGACTAAAGTCATAACCATTTGTTGGGATTAGACATTTGAGTGCAACCAACTCTTCATCAAGGTATAACGTGACTAAAGTCACAACCTTACGTTTGGGTTTAGGCACTCGAGTGCTACCAACACCACACCATAGATTTATGTGACCAAAATCGCAATCATACGGTGGGTTTAGGAACCTGGGTTAACCAATGCCTCGTCGTGTCACTAAAGTCAAAAATATATGTTGGGTTTAGGCACTCATGTGCGACCAACTCTTCATTATGGTATAACGTGACTAATATCACAACCATATGTTGGATTTAGGTACTTGAGTGTGATGAACTCTTAATCAAGGTACTGCGTGACTAAACTCACAACTTTATGTTTGGTTTAAGCACTTGGGTGCAACCAATGATTTGTCGTGTGACTAATGTCAACACCGTATGTTGGGTTTAGGCACATGGGTAAAACCAATTATTGAACATGGCTTTGTGTGACTAGTGTCACAACTATAGGGTCTAAGTGTAATTACACTAAATTATTTTGGAGGAAAAATTAAAAAAATTCCAAATTTAACTGAAGTTCGGTCAAACTAATCAAGAATTATCTTCGGAGAGCCAAAATTGAAATTCTGATCACTTTAGAGGACCAAAAAAAGCTTGAAGCACTATAAATGACTAAATTTAAAAGATAGTTACTATAGATAAGTAAAAAGTCAAAAATTCCAATAATTGCTAGAAATTCAGTGGTTATGCTAAACTCCATGTTCATGGTACAAGAGACTCTAGCACATCTCACGTGTTTACCTCAAGAAATTCGTATGATCATCTCTAGTTTCATGACTTCCAGGCACATTCCGCTAAGAAATTAATCAAACAAAAAATATGATTGCCAAAATTGGCGCATCTACATCTTATGATACAAATTCATAGATGGCCCCCACTATGGTCACAACATAAGCAATTAGGACACGTGCTTTTATTTAAAGTAAATATATTGTAACTCATATATGTTGTTTTGTTATAATAAACAATGTTTATCATTGTTAAAAAAAATAAAAATAAACTCAAGTCATAATTAAAATTAAACCCAAAAGTAATTCTATAACTTTCGTATATTTATATGCCACTACATCGTAGCCACTAGCCAGGTGACAGGGGACTTACAGCTGGGAATTTTAGCGACCTTCATGGCCACAATCTAATTCACCACAATATTACTGTATCATCAACTCACGTGTGTTTCCTATTAAAATTAAACTCAGGGAGGTCTAAATGGGGAAGGCCCAGTCTCAGATGCGAACAGTACAAATCATATAATATAATCTTATATATATGCCGATCAAAAAAGTATATCTTCTACTATCTATCAATTCATACAATATAATCTTATATACATGCGATCAAAAAGTATATCTTCTACTGCTATCTATAAAGTTCAAGATTGTTCTCCTTTATTGCCGTTAAGTCCTTGTAGTTTTTAATTTTTCAATTATTGTTCTCACTTGTAATTTGCAACAAAGTCCCTAAGTTTTGTAATTTTTATTTTAACCCCTATTGTTTTTCATTATTTACTTTTGAGCCTCATAGTAAATTGTAATACAACCCTTCAAATTTTAGTTTTTCTTATTTTTACCCCAAACGTTTTTGTTATTTACAAGATTCTTACTTGGTAATTTGCAAAAAAAGTCCCTTGTTTTGTAATTTTTAACTTTCACCCCTAATATTTTTTGTTATTTACTTTTTGTTCCTATAGTAAATTGTAATACAACCCTTCAAATTTTAGTTTTTCTTATTTTTGCCTCCAAATATTTTTTTATTTGACTTGTAAATTTTAGAAAAACCCTCGCACCTTTGAACTCTTTCACTTTCACCTCTAAAGTTTCTTATTATTTGCTATTGGGCTCCACTGTAAATTGCTAAACAATCATTATAGTTTTTACCTCTTTTACTTTGGCTCCTAAAGTTTTCTGTTATTTGCTATTAGGCCCCATAGTAAATTGTAACACAGTCGTTCAAGTTTTTTTTTTTTTTTTGCACCAAAAGTTTTTGTTATTTAGCTCATTTCGTTGTACATCTTTCTTTCTTTCAATTTTTCTCTTGTATGTTCAACTAATTATTATGTTCTATTGTATTAGGTCCATCTATATGTACTATATTTATAAATTGCTACGATTTTAGTTCTCTAATTTGGTATGCCCCTATTTTGCCGTTATTTCATGTAATTACTTTCCAATATATTCAAGCTCAAACACCAAGAAACTGGATGCCCGCAATTGTAGACTTTGGAGCGTAAAATGTGTTGGTGGGCCTCTTCGGAGGCGTGTGATGTGGTGGCGCTGATATGCGCAATTGGAGGGGTCGAATGTAGTGGTGGTTGTGGGCGTCGCCAGGGGCGTATGATGTGGTGGTGGGAACTTGGTGGCGGCGTGCTGGATGAAAATTGATTCGACCGTTGGGCAGAGGGAGTTGGGCTTCGTAGTGGGGACTCAGCGAAAAAACGAGTAGTGAGGCGGGCAGGGCGGGAGTGGAGCGGTAGAATCGAAATCATGAGAAGAGGTACAATCGGAACCATGAGAAGAAGTGGTGTCGTGCGAGAGGTCTTGTGAGGTTTAATAATTTATGATAAATACGGTTGTCAACCATAGTAGATTAATTTATAATTTGTTATAACTTTATATAAAAATATTACCTAAAAATAATTTTTTAGGATGTAATCTTATTAAGTTGACATCGAATAATACAAATTAAAATATTAATGAAAACTTGTACACCGGCTTATTTACTTGCAACACAAAATATATGTACTTGTTTTCTTGCCAGTTGTGTATTATCGGGTTGTTGTTACTACCAATACGCCCTCCTTCCTGGAACTGCATTGTTATCATTCAATGCTTCGAATTTTATGTCAAAGAGATAATTATTTAACCTCTTATTTAATTGGTCAGACTGTGGGAGCGTGAATTGTGTTAAAAATGAGAGAAGGTCTAATTAGTATCAATGAGATTTTCATAGTACGTAAGACTTGTGATATATTAATATATTAGTATCTATATTATTTCATAAGTTATCTTAAAAATAAGTGTGTGAGCACCTAGGTATACGAATAGATACGATTTTTTTAAAATTTACAAAATACGATACGTATGCGATACGTCAAATATTTAATATTAATAATTATATAAAAAAATATAATTTAAATAAAAATATCAAATAATATTATATCTAATCATTGCACATTAATTAGTCACATACTATTATGAAGCATATCAAAATTTTGTGTGTTGTTTTTATTTTGCTTTGAAATAGAGATTTTTTACGATTTTATATTTAATTTTCTGAAAAAATACTACAATGTGGTTCTTGTTTAACTTTTTCTAGTTTAAAAAAACTAACACACTACTCTTATAAATTGTTGATACGTATCAGATACTCCTTGATTAATACGTTTCACAGCGTATCTGATACGTGTATCCAGCGTTTTTAATTACTTTTAATGTGAGATACGCCACGTTGCATACTCGATACATATCCGAAGAGTATCGGATACTTATCCGATACTGACCGGCGATTTTTTTGAAGTATCCGTGCATTTTAGATGAGCACATGTCATACATATAGAATTCAAAAATAAACGACTCAGTCAATATACAAACCGATCGTGCATATGAATGGGAGGAATTTAAAACTTGTGTATAGTCGTATTAATTGTACAATGAAAAAAAAATTGATATGATAGATCAACTGAGATTTTATAATTAATTTATCTCACTTTTGCTTGTTCTATGAAACTACCGTACGTATGGTTAAAACTTAAAACTGTTCACAGCACCCTCACCTTGTGAAAAATGGAAACGGCTGGCACCCACCATAAAATCACATTAGTTTTTTATCATATGAGGAATTTCGCCTATCAACACAACACCTAATTTTTCTAAATGTAGTTATCTTATAGCTACAAATAAACACCTAACCAAACATTTTAAGTATATTTTTATAATAAATTACGTATTAATTTAATTATGAGAAAAAAGACTCACTCTCAAAATTATGACCCCAATTGCTGTTTACCCCCATAATTTTATTTTGTGTTTTGCAACTTAATTACCCCCAATCCATGCAAAAATGTATAAAAACGTTTATATTTTATACCTTACGCGTAAATCCACGTATACTTTTGTCTATTGCCTACTTGCCTTTCACTTCCCAAGAGACTGCATGCCTTTAATTTGCCAACGGCTAACCCTATGGATCCAGCTCACTTCCAGTACTACCACTACTTGATCTCAACTTCCTTTTCATTTCCACCAACTTTAAGTACCACACTAGCTGGCTCCTTACCCACTAGCACATCATGTATATAAAGGGAGCCTAATTCATCAATTCTATTCATCATATTACACAACAAAAACAACTTCACGTGCTTTCCTCTCTACTATAGACTATATCTAAACAGAAATTGAACAAAAATGTCTACTACGTCTAATTTCAGGGGCCTATTGAATTTATCAACAATGTTAGTTGTTTCAATCTTAGTGGCCACATTTGTGACGTCTTCGGCAGATTTCTATAGAGACGCCGAGATTACTTGGGGCGATGGTCGTGGCAAAATACTCGAAGGTGGACGCGCACTGGCCTTAACCCTTGACCAATATTCGGGTTCCGGATTCCAATCGAAAAACGAGTATTTATTCGGAAGGTTCGACTTGCAACTTAAACTTGTGCCTGGAAATTCGGCTGGAACCGTCACCACATTCTTCGTAAGTCTAATTACTTCATTGACTTATATTAATTCGTATATTCAAGAAAATAAGATATAAGGCTTGATTGCTGATTTTTTAATTTATTTTTATATATTTGTGACAGTTATCATCTCAAGGGGCAGGGCACGATGAGATTGATTTTGAGTTTTTGGGTAACTCTTCAGGGGAGCCATACACAGTCCATACTAATGTTTATGCACAAGGGAAAGGGAACAAGGAACAACAATTCAAACTATGGTTTGATCCCACATCAGCTTACCATACCTACTCAATTGTGTGGAATTCTCAACGCATTATGTAAGAAATACTTTACAGAGCTAAACCTTATTTGATTATGTCACTCTGATGCTAACCCAAATCTTGTTGGATATTTCTCAGATTTATGGTGGACAATACTCCACTCCGAGTATTCAACAACCACGAGTCAATTGGAATCCCATTCCCTAAAAACCAACCAATGAGAGTGTACTGCAGTTTATGGAACGCTGATGATTGGGCTACACAAGGCGGGCGGGTCAAAACCGATTGGACCAGAGCCCCATTTACCGCAAATTACAGGAATTTCAACATCAATGCATGCACATCTGGGTCATGCGGGTCAAAATCATCGGATTCATTTAAAACGCAAGCATGGCAAAATCAGGAACTTGATTCCAGTGGTAGAAATAGACTGAGATGGGTGCAACAAAATTATATGATATACAATTACTGTAGTGACGTGGCACGGTTCCCTCAAGGCACCTCAGCTGAATGCAAGCGTTCAAGATTCTAAAATTTCTAATATATGATATGTTAGAGGACTCTAAATGGGAAATCAATATTCTTTCATTCTTTCTTTAGTTTTTCCAATACCATGTAATGTAGTAATATTCAGTTATTAGAGGAAGTTTTCGGCAATAATAATATATGATCTTAATTCTTATTGTCCTTTTGCAGTTCTATTTGTATGTTCCGGTTGTTAGTGGGCTGATCTCTTTTATTTGTTTTTGGACTTGCTGCGTATATGGGCTGTGGTGGTAGAATACAATTTACATATTTGGGCTCTTATTCTTTTTAGTTTCTTTAAATGATTAACGAATAAGAGACTGGACCTTCTAATTGAGATTTGAACATAATAATGTAATTTAATTAATAATCGTGAGACAAATGTATACGTATACAAACTTGTGGGCTTGTGATGATTATAATATAAATACATATATAATATATAGATATATCTAAAGTTTTTGTTTTTGGTAAACATACATTTATCGAATTGTAATAGATGCTTGAACAATCATCATATTTTAAACTTTAGAAACTCGAAGACGTGTACAGAAAATTCGAGGGGTTACAAGGCAAATGAAAACACTAATGTTTATGCACAAGACAAAGGAAACAAGGAACATCAATTCCAACTTTGGTTCGACCCAACCGCAGCGTTCCACACCTACTCAATTATCTGGCATCCGCAACGAATCATGTAAGATTACTATGTTGAATTTTATATATATATATGCCCCTTTCTCTCTTATAACGCTTTGTTATATATTTTCGATCATTAATAGAGTGCATAATTTGCTAACAAATAATTGTTTATTTGGTTTAAAAATTCTTGGCCGACAATAACCCGATCAGAGAGTTGAACAACCATGAAGCGAGCAGAATCCCATTTCCCGAGAACCACCCAATGAGAGTGTACTGCAATTCTTGAAATGCGGATGATTGGGCATCACAAGGTGGGCGGGTCAAGACCAATTGGACCAAAGCTCATTTTGTCACGAATTACAGGAACTTTAACATTAACACATGTGCATCAGGCTCGGCGTGTGAGTCAAAAGAGCTTGATGCTAAGGAGAAACATTGATGGGTTCAACAATAACACATGCCACATGGTCTATAACTACTGCACCGACAGTCCGAGGTTTCTGGCCTCAAAGAGTGTCCGTTGAGTGCAAGCGTTCAAAGTTCTAATAGGCCCAATTTTACTTGCTCATCAGAGGATGATTGATATTGAGCTTGTGTGGTTTGTTTATTGTATAAATTATTGTGTTGATCTGGATTTGTTCATTCTTTTTATTTATATTTAAATGTCCGAAGTGAAATTATCTTAATAAATGTGTGGTGGAGATCATGGGCGTATCTATGTGTAGTAGCTTTGTATGTCGTGAAGTAAAGAAAAAAAAAAAAAAAAAACTAGTGGCAATCCAATTACATTTTAGAAAAAGATTAGAACAAATCACATTACATAACTAACGCCATATTATCTGATAATTATTTGGATATGATCTAACATATAGTATATTACAAAATCCTCCCGCCCGGCTCCGCCCCTTTGTTATATATATCTTTAAGAAAACAACCATACTCGTTATTTAAATTAGCGAAAAAAAATCTTGTAATGTTAAAAAATTGCACACACCTTCATTGTGCGTTAAATTATCATTTGATCAACTAAGTTGATCTCTCGTGTGTTTATTTGAAACATAAACAATTATTGTTATTTAAAATAAATATATGCGTATATTTTATCGTGTTTTTGAAGAAAATATTAGTCTTTATGTATATAAAATAAAAAATACAATGTAAATTACCTAGTCGTTTTTGGTTTTTATATATCTAAAAAGTTTCACATAGTCTACAATATTACTTGGATAATATGTATTTGATAAAAAATGCAAACCATATATTTGATTATCGATAGTAAAATATATATATTAGTAGATTTTTTGCTTAATAAGTAAAAGCTAAAAAAAAATAACTCTAGCATTCTTCTTCAAAATCACCCAAAACATGATTCAAAACAATAAATTTTGACTACATTTCTTATTCGATTTTTTCTTCTCTTATTTTCTCTAATTTAAAAAAAAATAAAAAATTAGCCACCTCCCCTCCTCCCCCCCTCCCCTCCCAATCTACGATTTCTGGATACGCCCGAGATCATTTCATCACTTGCATTGTCTTTTTCCCAGCTAAAACTATGGTTACACAGAGAAATAAAAACGCAGTCAAATGACGGTATTAAGTTGGCATAAATAATCATACATATAGTCCAATTTCACACTGAAACTCAAAAAACATGAAATTAAGTATTACATAATTTGATGTCAACTCGTATAAAATGAATTAGATATGCATTATATAGTCATTGTTCAGTTGGTTTACAGTAGTTTGATTAATAGTTCGAGCAATTTTATTGATCCAATTAACATTCACCATCACAACGTCCAGTATAATTTTGGAAACATTGGTTAAAGTTTCTAATAATTAAGTTTTATTATGAAGGAAGGAGTTTTCTACACTCGCTTACTTCCTGTTTCAAACTAAAAAATAGGCCGCTCCTTAACTAATTATCTTCAAGTTCTGCCAGTCCTTTCAAAAAGTATTCGAACACTAGATAAACCATGCAACAAGACATGCGCAAGATTAAAAATATAAATAGGTGAATCGTGATCCAGTTGACAAGATTAAACTTTACGTGGAGTTCTGTGATATTTAAAAATTTTGGGCTAAGATTGCAAATATTTGTAAGAAAAATATACAACAACAACAACAACCAAGCCTGTAATCCCAATTAAATTGGGGTAGGCTATATGAACCATGAATGAATCACGTCGAGTCGTGAACATGAATCTTCTGCCTCCATAGGTTTCGGTTGACGAGCATGTCTTCATTTAGATCTTTTAGCTTCATGTCGTTCCGTATGACCTCCATCCACGTCTTTTTCGGTCTCCCACGAGCTCTAGCCGTCTGTCCTAAGTCGAGATCTTCAACTCGTCGTACCGGTGCATCTATGGGTCTGCGTTTAACATGCCCAAATCATCTTAAACGATTTTCTCGCATTTTCTCGTCAATGGCCGCCACACCCAATTTATGCCGAATATCTTCATTGCGCACTTTATCTCTCCTACTGTTACCGCACATCCACCGAAGCATGCGCATCTCTGTAACATTCATTTTTTGTGCATGACTTTGCTTAATAGCCCAGCACTCGGAGCCATAAAGCAAAGCAGGTCTAATAGCCGTACGATAGAACTTTCCTTTAAGCTTTAAAGGAAAGTTACGATCGCACAGGATCCCTGTCGCACTCTTCCACTTTGTCCATCCAGCTTGGATGCGGTGGTTGACGTCTCCGTCTAACTCTCCATCCATCTGCAGTATGGAGCCTAAATACCGAAAATGCGCACTTCTCGGTATCTCTTGTCCATCCAACTGAACCGTGCCATCGTTGTTTCTTCGTTGTTTGCTAAACTTGCATTCGAGGTACTCTGTTTTTGTTCGACTTAGTCAAAATCCTCGTGTTTCTAATGTTTGTCTCCATCGTTCTAATTTAGCGTTTACTCCCATTCTTGTCTCATCGATGAGGACAATATCGTCTGCAAACAACATACACCATGGGACTCGGTCTTGGATGGTTTTGGTGATTTCAGCAATTACAATGGCAAACAAAAATGGGCTCAAAGCTGACCCCTGATGTAAGCCAATTGTAATTGGAAAGACGTCTGTTAAACCGCCATAAGTTCGGACACTTGTCACCACATTCTCATACATATCTTTTATGATGTTGATATATTTAATGGGTACCCCCTTCTTCACCAAGGTCCACCATAATACATCTCGAGGTACTTTGTCATATGCCTTTTCTAAGTCGATAAATACCATATGCAAATCTCTACTCTTTTCTCGAAAGCGCTCAATGAGCTGACGAATCAAATGGATGGCCTCTATGGTCGACCTTCCGGGCATAAATCCAAATTAGTTCTCAGATATGGGAACAATTTGTCTCAATCGGTGTTCGATCACCCTCTCCCATAGCTTCATGGTATGAGACATAAGCTTTATCCCACGATAGTTAGAACAGTTTTGGACATCGCCCTTGTTCTTATATAGAGGTATTAGCGTACTCTTCCTCCACTCTTCTGGTATTTTATTTGTTCACCATATTTTGTTAAAGAGGTCCGTCAACCAGGTCACCCCTATCTCTCCCATGCTTCTCCAAGCCTCGATAGGGATACCATCTGGGCCAACGGCTTTTCGAGTCTTCATCCTCTTCAAAGCATCTTTGACTTCCGACCTTCTAATACGGCGCATAAAATTGCGGTTCAGATCCTGAGGGGACTGCGAGATGTCACCCACTGCTTGGGTGGGGCCTCCATTGAACAGGCCCTCGAAGTACTCCCTCCACCGTGCTTTGACCTGATCCTCACGCACTAAGACAGACTGACCTTCATCTTTGATGCATTTCACTGCACCTAGGTCTCTAGTCTTCCTCTCTCTAATGCGAGCAATTTTGTATATATCCTTCTCGGCCTCTTTGCTATCCCTCTTCTCATAAATTTCCTTGTACACAGCCTCTCGCGCTAGTCCAACAGCTTTCTTTGCTTCTTTCCTGGCTAGCTTATACTTTTCAAAGCTTGCTCCATCATGGTTCTTCTTCAAATCCTTGTAGCAATCTCGTTTGGCCTTGATTGCCGCCTTTACTTCTTCATTCCACCATGACGTGTCTTTACCTGTCAGGCTACTACCTCGGGATTCACCTAAGAGGTCTTTAGCTACTTTCTTGATACAACAAGCCATTTTGGTCCAAGTTGCATCTGCATCGTCCTCAGTCTTCCAATCTACCTCTTGAACCACTCGCTCCACGAAGGCCTTTTGGGTAGACTCCTTAAGCCGCCACCACTTAATTCTAGGTTCCAACCGACGCCTACTCCTCTTCACTCCTTGCCGCAGTCTAATATCCAACACCAAAAGCCTATGTTGCGTAACCACACTTTCTACTGGGATGACCTTGCAATCTATGCAACGACTTCTATCTGCCCTCCTAGCTAAGAAGAAATCTATCTGGCTCTTATTTGACCCACTCCTATAAGTAACCAAATGAGACTCTCTCTTCTTAAACCAAGTATTTGCTACAAGCAAATCATAGGAGAGGGCGAAGTCTAAGATAGCGTTTCCCGGCTCATTGCGATCCCCAAAGCTATACCCGCCGTGGATGTCCTCGAACTCATCACGGCTAGATCCTACATGACCATTAAAGTCACCTCCAATGAAGAGTTTCTCGCTACTAGGGATCCTTTGTACCATCTCGTCCAAATTTTCCCAAAACTTACGTTTCACAGCTTCGTCTAGTCCTATCTGTGGTGCATAGGCACTAATGACATTCAAGATATCCTCGCCTATGACCAACTTGACCAGTAAGATCCTGTCGCCCTTCCTTCTGACCTCCACCACGTCTTCAAGCCAAAGTTTATCTATGATGATCCCAACACCATTTCGGTTCTTCTCTGTCCCGGTATACCAAAGCTTACATCCCCAAGGGTCTACTACTTTGGCCTTTTCACCAACCCACTTGGTCTCTTGCACGCACAAGATGTTGATCCTCCTCCTCGGCATTGCCTCCGCTAGCTCGGCCAATCTTCCTGTGAGCGACCCCACATTCCACGATGCAAGGCAAACTCGTCGTTCCTGGACTAACTTCTTTACCCTCACCCGTCCTGGAAGGTGAGGGAACCCTTGCTCATTTGACACCACACCCGGGCGTCGATGTGGCGCGTCGCTTCCGGGCGACGACCTAGCAACCCTTGCCCATTTATCACTACACCCGGGGTCCGATGTAGCGCGTCGCTGAGTAGGGAACGCCCCAACGAAATTCATTGTATGGTTCATATCATAGGATGTGACGGGGTTTTTACGTTGGCTGTCACAAGCCTACCACAACCCTCCTCCTTTATCCTGGCTTGGGACAGGCAGTGAAAGCTCACTGGCGGAGTTATTTGTAAGAAAAATATAAGGTAGAAAATATAATTTGTTGTCTTTAGATCCCATTAATAAGATTGCACTGTACGTAGGTTTGATATGTAATTTATTAAAATTTTGTTGTAAGAAAATAATATTAAGAAGGTTTGGTCTAAAACTAAAATATTAGGTTGGAAAACATACTTGGCTTCGTATCCGGTCTCACAAGATTATAAAACTACAACTTGTAATAGGAATATATTATGTTAATTAACTGCGAATTGTTGAAATTAAAATTTTTATACAGTAAATATTTGTATTATGTAGTTATTCTCAATATTTAAATGTAAATATTTATATTACGTTCACAATTGGAATTAAAATTTATATTTGTGACTTTGTGTTTTTTTTTTCTTTTTCAGATTGCAGATAGAGAAGGACAGTCAAACAAGGGGAGAGAACGGCACAAGTCGGGCGAAGAGGGTGAGGTAGATCGGGCAAGACACTTTCATACTGCATGCCTCTTAACGATATGAGTTTGGTCTTCCTACTATGGCTCTGGTTCATCGACTCGTGGACATGTGATCGTTTTTGGGTGATCTACCGCCGAGTCAGATCAAAATTTTCATTCCATTTGCTCAGCAAATAAACCAAAGATTTGAGGTACCGTCATAACGCTACCGTACTGTCGTTATTTCTTCAACACAAACATTCAGGTAAGTCATCTATGTATTACGAGGATCATTTTGATGTAGTTTTTTTTCGAGTTTTGTCCGTTAATTATGTTCGTCAAATTTCAAAGTTTCATTCCACTATCATCTAAAGATACGCACATTATCCCTATAAAAACAAAATAAGACATATATATTACCCCCTTTGTATTTTTTCTGTTCTTTTTTAAATACCAAAATGTACCTATCCATCAGATACGAGTGCTCCAATTAAATCTTCCCAACTTCACATTTTAAATGGGACTAGTATTGTTAAAGGCGTTGGGCGTAAATGAGGCATTTTTCATAGCTAGAGGCGAGACGTAAGCCTAGAGACGTGGGGCGTAAGCCCAATAAATGTTGGCATTTTAGTTTATTTTAAGCATAAAATTAAAATACAAGTATATAATAATATAAAGAAATATAGAATAAGATCAAAAACAAACTTATGGTGTTGAGAATATTCAAAATATATATGAGCTAAAACTTTAAACCAAATTTCTTATATGCAAAATCCAAAAATATTAAGGAATTTCTCACAAGTCACACAGAGCATTTATAAATGCTTTCATGAAAGACCGTATGAGAAGAAATATTGTAGTTAGTACACTACAAGATTTGGGGGGCATCTGCAACCGCGCCCCCAACCGCCCGGGCGGTCGCCATTAACCGCGACGGCAGCGCGACCGCCAGGCGATCGCCATGGAGAAGTGGCGACCGCACGGGCGGTCGCGAGGCTTTTATAAGGCCTCGCAACCGCTTGGCTGTCGCTTAGTACTATGGCAACCGCCCTAGCGGTTGCAGATCACATTCAAAATTGATTTTTTTTATATTTCGAATGATTCGTTGTGGCGTGTTGTTTGATTAATTATAAATTACCTTAATGATAATTAAAACAAGCCAAATTATAAGGTTTCATTGCCAAATCAAGTTTGGGAACAACATTAAGGACTAAGTATGATGATTAGTCGTTGCATAATATATATGTTACCGTTGATAACTCGCCTAATCACATCTAATTTACTATTTTACTAGCTCAATTACTAGTTTGTAGTTATTTACTACTACTATTCGCATGTAATAATGATATTTGAGTTCAATAAACATAAACACATCAAGAAACTTCCTAAATAAGGGGGGTTATCCCAAATATGGATGTTATCTGCAACAAAGGCTTCTCGCAATCGTTGGGCGGTCGTCCGGGCTTCTCGCAACCGCAGGGCGGTCGCGAGGGCTTCTCGCAATCGCAAGACGGTCGCCAAGGCATCTCGCAACCGCTGGGTGGTCGCGAGGGATTCTCTCAACTGCTGGGCGGTCGTGAGGGCTTATCGCAACCGCATGCGCGGTTGCTGATACTGGTTATCTGCAACCGCCTGTCGGATGCAGTTAACAATCATACTTGAATTTTTACTAATATGGATTATTGGTTGTGGCGCGTTGTTTGATCAATTGATAATTACCCTAATGATAGTTAAAACAAGCCAAATTATATGGTTTCGTTGCAAAATCAAGCTTAGGAACAACATTAAGGACTAAGTAAATGATTAGTTGTCGAACATAATATATAGGTGTATCATTGATAACTCGCCTACTCACATATAAACTACTATTTTACAAATTTAATTACTAGTCTTGTAAACGTTTACTACTATTATTCACATGTAATAATGATGTTTTAGTTCAATAAACACAAACACACCAAGATACTTCCCAAAAATCAATAATTTCGAATATGGACATTATCTGCAACCACCTGGCGGTTGCATATAACCAGTATCTGCAACCGCCCAAGCGGTCGCGAGTACTTCTCGCAACCGCTGGGCGGTCGCGGGGGCTTCTCGCAACTGCCTGGGCGGTTGCTAATTCTGGTTATCTGCAACCGCCTGGCAGTTGCAGATAACATTCATACTTGAATTTTTACTATTATGGATAATTCGTTGTGGCGTGTTGTTTGATGAATTGATAATTACCCTAATGATAGTTAAAACAAGCCAAATTATAAGGTTTAATTGCAAAATCAAGCTTAGGGACAACGTTATGGACTAAGTAAATGATTAGTTGTTGAACATAATATATAAGTGTATCGTTGATAACTCGCCTACTCACATATAAACTACTATTTTACTAACTTAATAACTAGTCTTGTAAACATTTACTACTATTATTTACATGTAATAATGATATCTGAGTTCAATAAACACAAACACATCAAGATACTTTCCAAAAAGCAATAATTTTGAATATGGACATTATCTGCAACCGTCAGGCGGTTGCAGATTACCAGTATCCGCAACCGCCCAAGCGGCCGCCAGTGCTCCTCGCAACCCATGGGCGGTCGCGAGGGCTTCTCGCAACCGCTTTGGCGGTTGCTAATATTTGTTATATGCAACCGCTCGACGGTTGCAGATAATATTCATATTTGAATTTTTATTATTTTGGATGATTTATGTTGTCTATAATGATATATGTTGTCTATAAAAACAAACACATCAAGACACTTGTCAAAAATCACTAATTTTAAACTTGAATATTATTCGCAACCGCTGGGCGGTTGCGAACATACCACTGTTGCAACCGCCCAGCGGTTGCGTTACCTAATGTCGCAACCGCCCGGGCGATCGCCATGGTTCCTAGCAACCGCTCGACGGTTGCTATTTCCGCTGAAATGGGCGAGATTCGGGGAAAAACTTAAATTTACGAAAATTTAAAAATTTTACCCCAAATCTTATATATACCCACCATTCTTCTCTCTAATTTGTCATTCACTAATATTACACCCTTCAAACATACCCAACACTCTTCTTTTCCAATCCACAAAACCCAAATACTTTCTTTTATCTCAAACACTTTCTTTTATCTCCAAATTAAACACCAAACACTTTCTTTTATCTCCAAAATAAAACACCAAGCACTTTCTTTTATCTCCAAAACAAACCACGAAACACTTTATTTTCTTTTATATCTCAAACAAAAAACCCAAACACTTTCTTTTTTTTATATCTCCAACAAAACCCCAAACACTTTTTTTCAAATCTTTCTTTTTGTTTCACTTCTTTTCGTTTTTGTTTATCATCTTTTCTTTTTGTTTCTCTTCTTTTCTTTTTGTTTCACTATATTAATTTCAACAAAAAAAAAATAATATTCTGGAAAATTTCCGGAATATTATTATTATTTTTTTGTTTTGATGAATAATATCTGCAACCGCCGAGCGGTTGCGAGCTTTCGAAAATTGTGAATTCGCAACCGCTAGGCGGTTGCCATGTTCTTAGGGACTTCGCAGCCACTGGGGGGTTGTGAGCTTTCGAAAATCATGAATTCGCAACCGCTAGGCGATTGCCAGGTCCTTTTGGACTTCACAATCGCTGGGCGGTTACCATGTTTATAAGGACATGTCAACCGCCTAGTGTATCTGCGACCGCCAGACGGTCGCAGAGCACCCACGACGAGGGGTACTTGCGACCGCCTCGACGACCGCCCGGGCCGTCGCAGATACCCCTGGGGCGACCGCCCATGGGCCACCTGGGCGGTTGCAGATGGCCCTGTATTCTTGTAGTGGTAGGATCCTCATGAATTAAGCAAAAGAGGTGATCATATTCATATCATACTTTGATACGATGGGAAAAAAAACCCAAAAATAATGGAAGAAAAAACACTGAAGAAGAAAAGTAAAAAAAAAAAAAAACTCGTATGACTTATTAGATTCTTTCACAAATCAGAATTTCAAACCATTTTTTATCCTTTCTTTACTTCTCTTTAGGACTAGAGTATTTAGAATTGGCCAATTTTATGTTTTTTATTCACTTCTAGGCTAGGTAATTAAGAAAAATGATCAAATTGTAGCCAAAATGTAGCAAAACATTTTTTATTCACTTCCAGGCTCGCCCAAGTGCTTTTTGGGACTCAGGTGCACGCCCCAAGGTTTGGGACGTGCGCCTCACGAAGGTGGCGCCCAACACAGAGCCCAGGGGCGTTTTTAGGCCAAATTCGCCTTGGGCGAGTCTGGAGGCGCGCCTTACACAACATAGACTGGGACAAAGTTGAGTTTCGAAAAAGAACGACATTTATATTTTATACCTTACGCATAAATCCACATTTACTTTTGTCTATTGCCTACTTGCCTTTCATTTCCCAAAGAGACGGCATGTCTTTAATTTGCCAACGACTAACCCTATGGATCCAGCTCACTTCTAGTACTACCACTACTTGATCTCAAGTCTCAACTTCCTTTTCATTTCCACCAACTTTAAGTACCACACTAGCTGGTTCCTTACCCATATACTCACTAGCACATCATGTATATAAAAGGGGCCTAATTCATCAATCCTATTTGTTAACAAATAAACATATACGTACTAAAAATACGATGGTTCGATTACCGATATTATTTCATTTGTATCTATCGTGAATTATTATACTATCTATTCTCGTAACTAAGACGTTTTACACGATTAATATTTATAACAATAAACGCTATATTAAACGGCTCCATTCGTATAATTATCGTGGTACACAATCTCGTCATTACATACGAATCATATATAATATTCTATACAAAACGTTATAACCACAATCATATTTTGGTATTTTACAACAAAAGAGTTATATATTCAAATATTATAAAAACTTTGTCACACACATGTATAAAAATGCCGTATAGCTCACAAACCCCACTACATTATATACATGCCTAGTTTTCTTACACTTAGCTACACAAAATGACAAGTAGCTAAATAAAATGACAACTAGCCACACATAATGACATCTAGCCATATATAATAACACCTAGCTACATAAATGGACAAGTGTAATTCACATGCGAGGTGGAAATTACTTATAAAAAGAATGCTTACAGAAAAGAAGAGGACACGGCTGAAATGTGAGGAAAAAACTCATTCATTAGATAACCTCCATCTTTTAAGACAAGACTACAAAGAAGTACAATATTACCTACCAATCTCTCAACTCCCACAACACAACAATGTAATACATATCATACTTCCTCTTTCACTCTCTGTCTTCTCCATTACAGCCCCACAAATTTGAATATGAGATCATTCTACACAGACTCATATTCGACAAAAAACAATATACGATCCATAATCCAACTACGAGTGGCTTGATTCTCCGATCGTGGGATACTTAGGCACCTCGGAATTCATCCTTGTTCAGCTGCAAATCTATTAAAAACCAATGCTTTCCTTGGGTCAGTATCGACGTTCTCGAACAAAATACTTTAATGGCTCCGTCACGATAGTCTAGCGAAAAGAGCGTTAACACTATTCATCTTACACAACAAAAATAACTCCTCATTCTTGTATCATACTTCCTCTACTAAAAGAAATTGAATAAAAATGTCTGCCACTTCTAATTTAAGGGGCCTATTGAATTTATCAACAATGCTGGTTGTTTCAATTTTACTGGCCACATTTGTGACATCATCGGCAGGTTATGCCGAGCTTACTTGGGGCAATGGTCGAGGGAAAATACTCGAAGGTGGACGTGCACTGGCCTTAATGCTTGACCAATATTCGGGTTCCGGATTCAAATCGAAAAACGAATATTTGTTCGAAAGGTTCGACTTGCAACTTAAACTTGTGCTTGGAAATTTAGCTGGAACTGTCATTACTTTATTTGTAAGTTACTTCATTGACACCTATATTAATTTGTTTATTAAGGTTTGATTGCTGATTTTTTTCTTTTTTGATATATATTTGTGACAGTTATCATCTCAAGGGGCAGGGCACAATGAGATTGATTTTGAGTTTTTGGGTAACTCTTCAGGGGAGCCATACACAGTCCATACTAAGGTTTATGCACAAGGCAAAGGGAATAAGGAACAACAATTCAAGCTATGGTTCGATCCCACGTCAACTTACCATACGTACTCAATTATGTGGAATTCTCAACGCATTATGTAAGAAATACTTTACAGAGCTAGTCAGCTAGCCTCAAATTTTCATTTTATATAAAGCTTCAGCTAGCTTCTAGGATATGGTAATTAGAGTCTGAGAACACGGTCAAATGAATAAATTGCTGGTCCACCAAATAACGTGCCTTCACATTCGGACATGTCATAAAATACTTTCCCAAAAAAAAAAATGCGTAGTTTTTTTTCCAAATAGTTCAGTTTATAAAAATAATTACGTACAATAACATTGATGCTAAGTGGTAACCCAAATCTTTTTGGATAATTTTCTCAGATTTATGGTGGACAATACTCCACTCCGAGTATTCAACAACCACGAGTCAATTGGAATCCCATTCCTACCTAAAAATAAATAAAAAATAAAAAAGAAGTTTGGAATCCCATTCCCCAAAAACCAACCAATGAGAGTGTATTGCAGTTTATCGAACGATGATGATTAGGCTACACAAGGTGGGCGGGTCAAAAAGGATTGGACCAAAGCCCCATTTACCGCAAATTACAGGAATTTCAACATCAATGCATGCACATTTGGGTCAAAATCACCGGATTCATTTAAAACACAAACATGGCAAAATTTAGGAACTTGATTCTAGTGGTAGAAATCGATTGAGATGGGTGTTACAACATTACATGATACACGATTATTGCAGTGACGTGGCACGGTTTCGTCAAGGCACCTCAGCTGAATGCAGGCGTTCAAGATTCTAAAATTTCTAATATATGATATGCTAGAGGAGTCTATATGGGAGATCGCTATTCTTTCATTCTTTATTTAATTACAAAACGTTGGTACGCGGTTCCCGCGTGATAAAAAATTATTTTAATTTGTATGTTGAAGAAAATAACTGAAATGAGTAAATATTAGATATATAAAGATATAAGCTTTATATAGAAAGTTCTAAATTTTGAGAAACTAAATCCCTAATCACCACAATTATTGTACTTAATGATTCAACTTAAATTAAGGCTAGATTATAAATTTAATAATAAACTATTATTCTAGCACTAAAATTATAAGACTAAAATCGAAAATCAAAATTTTAGTTTCATAGTTTGCCTTTCTTTATATAATAGTATAGATTTCAGTACACGGGCAGAGCCAACATTTTTTCCTACCCCAGTGACTTAAGTTACTTCTTACAAATAATGTAAACCTAATGAAAAATATGAAACACGCAAACTATAACGAAAAATATCTATTGTCTCGTACATGGAAAAAAATAAATTACATCTCATTATACTACACGAATAAAAGCACCGTCGAAGTTGAAATTTACAGTCCTTCAAACTATAAAGTTCATCAATTACTGAATCAACATCCACACTTGCAGAAAACTGTCTTTCAATGTAGAGCACCAGACTATCCGCCAAAAACCCTTCTTTTATCTTATTACGTAACTCTGACTTTACAATCTTCATAGGTGAAAATGCTCGTTCTGTAGTTGCGGTAGTAACAGAGAGAGTCAAAACAAGTCGAAGCAACCTGTCAATCAAATGAAAAATTGATAACTTGTTGGTCTCGAATAATCTTTGACATAATTCAGCAATTGTTGAAATATTCTGGAACCTCTCATCCGGAAGAACATCCCGTCTGTAATAATTCAACTATCTTCTCAAATAATGAATCTATTGCTCACCATAATCAGCAGGATAAAATTCCTCAGTCAGAGTACAGATGTTATCAATATCAAATGATTTAAAAACATCTCGAGGATTCAAAGAAGCACTTAGCTTTAAAAGTTCCACAAAATCATCATTAAACCTACTGTTGATCTCATCCACTTGAATATCTATAACAACATTAAATATATCAAGGCGGTAGTGATGATCAACTGTAATGAGATATTTTTGCTGGCAAGACCGACCTGTGGCACACTGATACTGAGAAGCCATATCAGGTATTACAATGTCATACTTTCAATAAATTGCAACCACTTCCCTATAAAGGCAATCATAACCATTTTCTCTCAATTCTTCAAGTAAATCTTTAGTAGATGACACTAAATTAATTGCAGTCAAAATATCTAGAGATTTCTCTTGTAAGGCCCAACAAAGAAAATCAGTAACCCCCATAATCTTCTGCATCAAACGCAAGATTAAAAGAAAATCAAAGCTTCTCCTTCCAATCAAAGCAACATGAGTTCCACCCTTTATATCACTAGTACAATTCCCAGTCATGATGTTCCTAAGAACCGCCATTAAAGGGCTGAATAACCCTACTACACTACAAATGGACTCAAAATGGGAACTTCAACGAGTCTTTCCAGCCCGTTGCAATGTACCAGCTTGATTTGCACATCTACCCCAAAAACGTTCACCACTAGCTATCATATGTTTAATTTCAACAACTTGCGCTGCATGTAACTCAACTTGACGTACACTCAAGTGTGAGAAAAATGACCAAACAAATACCTCTTTTTCAGTAGCTCCGACCAATGCTAACTATAGTCGGTGAGCGAAACAATGGACGTAATATGCGTACGGACAATCTCTAAAACAAGTGCTCGCAATCCATTCCATGCACCACTCATATTACTAGCACCATGATATCTCTGACCTCGCATGTTGCAGACGTGTAAATTATATCGACCAAGGGCATCAAATATTTCTTTCTTCAACGTTGCTGTCGTCGTATCACTCACTTGCACAATATTAAATAATCCCTCTAGTACAAAACCTTCTTTATCAACAAATTTAGTACTATGGCCATTTGCTCTCTGTTAGATTCATCCTTAGATTCATCAACCAAAATACAAAATTTTGCATCCCCAACCTCTTGACGAATCTTTCTTCTAACATTGTTAGCGAGTATATGCAACACTTCTTTTTGAATCATATGTGAAGTATACTTTGCATTTTGTGGAGCATCCTCTAAAATAACACCTTTGAGACCATCACTCATCCTTTGCAAGAGTTTCTAACATCTCAAGGAAATTACCTTTATTTTTCGAAGACTTTTATTCATCATGTCCTCTAAAGGCACATGCTTGCAAACTAAGCCATCATGTAACTTTAATTGTTGTCGTAAGCCGCAACCTATTCCTCTGTACCTCATCCATGGTCTCAGTGTTCATTAATTTATCGATGTGGCAAGTTACATTCTTCAAATCTTCAACAGCCTTCACATTATTGTTATGTGGTGAATTAGGACCTCCAATATGCACCAAAAACGGACATTTCTTCTTGCAACCTACTCACTTCCAACTTCGGAATCCTTCTGTGGTAAAAGCACGATAACGAAGATTCTTCTCATCAAATAGAAAGCACGAGAAACAATATATGACATCTTTTGAAACAGAGTACTCTAACCACGAAAATTTATCAAACCAAATAAATTGGAAGCGACGATACTGATCTCCAAATTTTGTTCATGGATAAATTGACATAGTTGGTTGATATGGTTTCATGTTGATGTAAGCACGTCCGATTTCATCTCTTTCATTAATGGGGTACTCGCATATCGGGATACGTAATCTTGGATCTCTCTCAAGAGAGTTAACATTAACTTCAACTCTTTGGCGATTAAAAGTATTTTGATCACTACTAGATGGAGGAGGTTGATGGAGAAGGATGCTCAGAAATTGATGGAGGAGGTTGGTCTAAAGTTGATGGAGGAGGTTGCTCTAAAGTTGATGATGTACCTTCATTTGGTTTGTAAAACGACAACATTGTCTTACTTTTCTGTTTCTTGATTCTTCCACCCTCCATTGTGATTTATAATCTATTATAAGGACATAGATATAAGACAACAAATTAGAACATATGAATCATGAATGTCAACAAACAAAGTGGAAAATACTAAACCTCTTAAAGTACTAGAAAAAGATGACTTTCTTGATAAAGTAAATGTAGGTTAGAGCCTACTTTAAGAATTAACTATAAACTTATATGGCATTTTTACATTTTAACTTCAGGTTCAAATTCTATTTTTTTAGTATGGTACCAAGTACTACAACAAGTAACCAACAAAAATATATATTAGTTTATTTACATAACATCCATCAAAGATTTAAACTAACAACAAATAATGTGCATAGAAGACTTTCAGTGATCACACTTTCAAGCTCCCATTACGAATTTTTGCCAAGAATGATAACCCTAGTCCCAAAATCCCTAATGTTTTAGTACATTTTATTATCAAAAGTAAATTAACACAAGATAAAATGTAAAAAGACTTTATTTAATTAAAAAAATATTAGTTCTTTAAATTTGCAAGAGAGTGACTCACCAATTCCAAGAGATGAATTTGGAGTCTAGCTTGCGCAGTGACTGCACGACAATGGAGAGTTGCTTTTTTTTTTTTTTTTTTTTGTGTGTGTGTGTGTGTGTATGTGTCATACACTTTGACAGGTTTTGACCAAAATTGTATATATAAAATGATTGGGCTTTCTTTTTATTTCTGTTGACGTCTGAAGTATATGTTAGGCCTAGAAAACTTGTATCCAATTCTAAATTTTCTAGGGCTAGATTATATATGTATTTTTGTTTGGGCTACATTATACATATATACAAATTGAACTTTTTCTCAAAAATTGTACCGAGCTGGAGCCCACCAAAGGCCCCTTAGTGGCTCCGCCCCTTTTTCATTACCTTATACTAAGATTTTCAGTTAGAGGAAATTTTTGGCAACAGTAATTAACATATGATCGTATTGTCTTTTTGCAGTTTATTTATATGTTACGTTGTGGGTTGATCTCTTTTGTTTTTTCTTGGACTTGTTGTGTATGGCCGTGGTGGAAAATGCAATTCAATGAACTATATATATACATACATACATATATATATATATATATATATATATATATAATTAAGAATTTCATTTAACCCTATGTATGATATATATTCTAAAAACATCATTTAATACATCCCCGAGGGGAAGTTTGAGTACAAAGTGAGGCATCCAAGTGTCGGAGAGTGGATTCTTGAAACACACCCACCGACTACGCCAATAGTATGGAACGGTTTGCGCTCCTCGGCCCATACTCCATCTACTCCCAATAGGCAATGTTGTAAGGGTTACTTCTATACGTGACATGCGTTTGCTCCCCTCCCCCTCAGGCGGCATATATGAGTAATCCACATAGGCCTACACCACAAGATCTACCTCCCATTCGTGGATAACGGCCATTACACTTATCTCGATCGGGTTCGACCCCTAATGCCACCCCCACACCCCCCTCTATGAGTCCAATTTAGGGGAACAATGCCTGCCACCTTACGAGCCTCATCCGAGAGGCTCTAGAAAAACACCTTGCGAGCCTCATTCGAGTGGCTCTATACTAACATTTTACGAGTCTCATCCGGGTGGCCCCCATTCAGGGAAGCCAATCGGACACAACTTCGAATTCGAGCGCTTATAACCTAGGCACCACGCCACTACTTATTTAATGAGGCCTTTTTCTATTTTTTTTTTACCTATAAATTTTTAACCACCCTTGTTTATGACGATATTAATTAAAGAATGAACTTTTGATGAGTTATTTTTAATATTATTAATGCAACATGTAACACATTATCTTTTGATTTAGTTGCAAAATTTTGTTTACAAGTTTCATTTATCCACTATACACAATATTTTATGTATACTTTTATTAAAATAAAGCTTATCTAATGATGCTATAAAATATATATACATGATAGTTCGATTATACACGAGTCGTATTTGAAAAAAAAAATACACTACCTCCTATACATACCAATACTCAATCAATTGTCATAACTCTATACATTGGTCATATACTATCCAAATAGCCTCCTCTCATGAGGACACATGTCCTTCCCACTACACCTAACACTTGTCACTTCTTACACCAACACTTAATACCACCACCAATAACACTTGTCCACCATGCAACATTGTGTACTATTATAAAAGGGAGAGGGTGGCAGTCGGAGAGGTTTCCAATGTTGCGGCTCTTAAGAGCTCAAACATGGGATGCTGGCGGCAGTCTTTAGAGCTCGCGACAAAGGCGTATGATGGAGGCGGTGCTAGTGTGGTCAACGGTATCCCGGGTCTTCGTCGTAAATGGCTTACTAGTTGGCAGAGATAGTTAATGACTTATTCCAACCTATCCATACATGAACTTGGTCAGTGCTTGGTAGTGCCATCGTGCAGTTGACATTGCGCATGTTTAGTTATATGAGATTGTCGTTGGAGTAGATGAAGCTTGGCGTAAACATGGAGCTGAAGTTTGGCGGTAGTGGGAGGCGGTGGGTAGAAGGCGTTGTGGTAGCGGTGGTTGAGATTCTTATGGGAGTGACGGAGGTGGTCGCAAGGGCGGTGGTGGGAGGGTCAAAAGTGGTGCCAGTTGTGCTAATGGTAGGAGTGAAAGTTGTGAGGGGGGCGATGGTGACCGAAGATTTAGTGGTGGTAGAGGGGCATTGTAGGGCGGTGGCGAGTTGAGGGAGAGGCAGAGGATAAAGGAGGAGGTGGGGATGTGGTCGATGTCAGGTCATATTTAAGGGCAAGTGGCGTGGTCGATGGCGGGTTGTGTGTAAGGGTTAGTGGCGTGGTGTTAGCGAGCAACATGGGAGGTGTAAGAGCGTAGTAAGAGACTTGTCAAATGGGGTGGTTGGAAGTGGTGGGGTGTATAGGATGGAAATGGGGGGTGGAGTGGGGAGTTACAAGAAATTGAGGTGGGGGGTGAAGAGGGGGGTGGATGGCTAGGTGAGGTGGGGGTAGGGGGTAGGGGTAGGTGGGGAAGGGGCACGGGTTGTGAGGCCCGTGGGTCATGTGGCAGCCCTGGGGGAATCATGGAGTGCATGCTCGCCTTGTGTCCCTCTATGGGACACGTGTCTTCATGGATTGACCCGTGTCACCTACTAGTGACATGTGTGGACAAGTGGCGGTTCTATCCGCTAGTTGTCCTCTAGATAGGAATCCATTACTGACATGACAAATAAGACTACCACGTTTACATGAAACGTATCACCCCCATGCGATACGTGTCCGATTAGGGCCACACAATAATATGTGGCGCTACAACTAGTGACATGGTGTTGCATGGCGAGGTGTTAGTTTGACAGCATCCTTGGATCCGTACGAGCTCAGAATTGAATTTTGAAAGTGTCGTTGGATTTTGGAAGTTGCCCGCACCACTTTCTGGCCACTGTTGGAAGTACTGATATGCATCGGGAGTGGATTGCGTGTGTCAATCTCAACTGAAATTCTGGCATAGCGCGCTCGAGCTCGAGAGGATGTAGATGTATGGATTTTTCCAGGGCGACCAAAGAGACTGGTTTTAAGAAAAAGGCATCGAAATCTTAGAACTCGAGCGGCAGGCTTGAGAGATGGATCCAGGTACACATTTTGCAGGTGAGCAGCAGAAAAAATTCGGGTGCCACTGGTGGACCGTAAGATAATGATTCCTTAAACACCAAGATCCTCCTACCAGGGCTATGGTATAATCCTCCGGGTTGCTCAGACGGGTTACATACGCTTCTCAACTAATAAATGTGGTCCCGATCGCCTGAGAAGTCTTCCACAGACATTGAAGCTTGGTGGCCAAATTAGGAAACAATCGAAGGATGCCGAGCGTCTGTACGGTGAGGGACTTTTTCCACGGTTGGCTCAGCCGCAACATCCCTGAGGTTTTGAAGGTGATATGAGGACCAATATCCTTCATCTCATTGTCTCGGTGGCCGACCATCGACTCTTTCTCCCGTTCTTCCAACAATTGAATCCGCGTGGAGAAGATGAGATGGTTAGTGGAAGAGATGAGACAAGATTGATAGGAAGGGGGTGGGTAGCAGGTTGGTTGTTACCGGTGGTTGGTGGCGAGGGTGGGGGGGCAGATAATGGCGGGGTAATAATGATCGATGACGATGGTGGGGGATCGGGCATTGTGGTAGATAAGGTGGAAGGTGGTGGTTTGGGGTAGGGGGAAAGGGGGACAGTGGGTAGTGCCGTGGGAAGGGTGGTGGCCTCGGACGGAAGGAAATCTTTCTTCCTTATCCATAATGCTTTTCACACTTTCCAAATTTATGAATTTGATGAAATAATGCTTTATTAGGCTCCGTTTGTTTTTCTGAAAAATAGGGGAAAAGGAAAATAAAAAAGGTTAACGAGAGCAAGCAAATTTTTTCAGAAAATTTCTTAGAAAAAATATGTTTCCTTACTTTTCAGGTGTTTGGCTCATTGTTTTTTTTGGAAAAAAATCATTATTATGTGTAAAGTATTTTCCTCTCTTTCCCAAAGAAATCCTAGATTTCTTCTTTTTTCCAAAGATTTCCTTTCTTTCTGAGGAAAATCTCAAATTCACAAATAGTAGGAAAACAATTCCTTCGTTTTGATTCCCTTACCCTTATTTTTTGGGGAAAAAATAAACGGAGGTTTAGTAGCCATTATCGGTTATCTCTTTAAAATGTGAATTCAGAGCCAAAGTCTTTTACAACTACTTTATAGTGGATAGTTATTTTCGGCTACAAAAAAATTGGTACCAAATCTTCATCTGCCACAAGTAATTTGTCACTAATAAATAAATTGGTAAGATAAATTAATCGTATCACAGAATTTTGGCAAAGATACATATTATTGATTAAATAATTCAGCATCTTTAAACTTGTTTGACACTACATAATATAGTAACAATACGTGCCATGTCAAGTGGATGCCACAATTGCAAGGATTACCAATATTTTTATATAAAAAAACTAGGCATCTTATGATATATCATTGGAAAGCCACAGAAGCCTAGGTCGTAATGCATCAAGTCGATTGCAATTTGGAGGTCCAGAGTAGAAGTTATGCCCAAAACGGTGGAACCGCGCAGAACTGGGATAAACATATTGAATATATTCGATATTCACCCCCGATTTGCCATTTTCGACAGACCCTCACATTGTATGCCTATAAATACCCCTCCATTTGGTCATAGAGCCGAGATAGAACATCAAGGGAGCTCCTCACAGCCCCTATATCGAATATGATGTCGAAAATACATCCCCGACATGTCATTTTCGACATCCACCAATCTCGAATACTCTATTCAATATATGGAAAGTTCTACATGTCTATTAGACATGTTTCAAATATGAATAGAAACCAATTCGAGATACAGTTCCATAGGAAGAAGCAGATTGACGTTTTGATATGTGTACATCGAGGTACAACCCAAATCGTGAAGTCGCGCAGGAATGCTTGACATGGAGGAGAACCAATATTGTATTCAGTATTGAGGATATTCGATATGTCTCCCTGACATGTATCTTATATGCTTGAAAAGCTAAGGGAGTCTACTTTCCTTATCAAGAAAGGGATTGAGGTTTGGACCTTCGTACAAAGAGATATGGTCAAAATCGTAAAGCCGCGCAATGCAGAAGTAAGTGAATCACATAGCCATATTAGTGCTCAGTCCTCAAAATAGATAAATGAACTACTTCGGCTTAATTTCAACAATGGGATACGGGGTAGCTTCGCATAACCAGAGTCCAGTCCAAAATCACTTAAGATCCATGCGTCCCCTCACCATGTTGCTTGGAGTACATGTGTGCTAAGGACAAAGCTAGTTCCAGCGCAGCCCCGGACGAGCATGATGTGTAATGTTTCGTCAGCCTGCCAAGTCAGTTGATGAATACACACCAAATCATTGGCGCCTTCTATGGAAACTCACTGAAATGTACTTGAAAACAAGCACGTAAACTTAAATTTAATCGAGTTCATCAAGAACAGTGATAGATTGGAGAGTTATCACACCTATGCTTTCTAGGAAGCTCATTCTTACGATTCCGGGCTAGCCTAAATTCATCAAAACCCTGAAGAATATCGAGTTTCGACCTTAACAGCATGTCGAGCACCCAATACCCCCATTTTGTTAATCAAGGTAAGTCAAATTAATCAACTTACATTGTACACTAGAATATCGAATACCTGTATTCGATATCGAGATCACCTTCGATATGCACCATTCCTGATACACCACACCCGATATGGAGAGTATCTTTGATATCTCGTGAACTCAATATCCCCTTGATATACGTTATTTTTGATGAACAATCATACCTGATATGGGGATGACTTTCGACATCCCCTAAGCTCAATATCATTACTCGATATCTTCACTCCCGATATGATATACTTATGAACTCGATATCCTTGTATCTCCAATATCCATGCTGCCCGACATCTAATACTCTCAACCAGGGGCGGAGGGAGATGGGGTGCAGAGGGGGGGGGGGGGGGGTGGCACTGCACCCCCTCACATTTTCAATTTTTTTATAGTAGTATTATTGTACTTTAAAATAAAAAATGGTGGGCAGGTGTGTGCTTGCACCCCCTCAAATAATTTAGCCAATTTTTCAGATCCCATCATCAATAAAATATCAATGCAATCAAGTCTTGGCCCATGTAGTATAATATTCTATTATACAAGCCCACCCCATAATTCTATTAATAAAAAAACAAAAAGGAAGCATAGGAATTTTTTTTATACAGGCCCACCCCATACTTCAGTTAATAAAATAACAAAAAAGAGGCAAACTCTTTTTCTGCTCAACCCTTGTCCGCTTGCCGACGCTTCTTCTGAATCCTCTGAAAGTCATATTGTTTTTTTTCTTCTTTTTGTCATCTTGTAGTTGAACCGTTGAAGCATATAATTAATATAGTATACATAATATTTATGAAATAGATAGTTTTTGAGCCCAACCCTTGCGCCCTGCAGACACTTCTTCCTAATCCTTTGTAAGTCATATTTATTTTTTCCTTTTTTTTGTCATCTTGTAGTTGAAGCATAGAATTAATATATTATACATAATATTTGTGAAATAGATAGTTTTTGATTTTTTGAATATGGTAGTGTGTTTGTATAGAAGTATAAGGTTTAAATATTGTCACACTAAATTGTAATGTTAATTGCGAATTGCGATGTACTTGGCATTTCCCTCCCTGCAATACCTGATATGAATGGTCCTCGTCGATCAGGTAAAGAGCGTGCTAAGAAATGTAATCTTATTACATTGGAGCATCATTTTAGGATTGATATCTTTAATGGAACGACCGATAACATCTTGCAAGAGATGAGGTATAGGTTCAATGAAGATGCTATGTAGTTGCTTAGGTTAAGTTCGGCTTTAGATCCGAGAGATGGCTATAACAAATTTGACGTAAATAATGTTTGCATGCTAGTTGAGAAGTTCTATCCTAGTGATTTTACAAATGAGGAAATGTTACATATTAGGTACCAATTGGAGCTTTTTGAAGTGGATATCCGAAGAAATATTAACTTTCAGCATGTCTCAACAATTTCACATTAGTGCGAAGTATTGTCAAAGATGGGGAAGTCAACGGTATACCTTTTTGTTGATAGGCTAATTCAACTTGTTTTGGTTCTTCCGGTTTCCACATCAACATCTAAATGTGCATTTTCGGCAATGAAACTTGTGAAGACGAGATTGCGGAAAAAAATGGAAGATAATTTCTTATCTAGTAGTCTGATAATGCATATTAAACAAGAATTGCGGAAAGCTTTGATGTTGATTTAATAATTAACGAGTTTGATCGTGTCAAGAAACGTAAATCACAATTTAAAGTGCCTAAATAATTTGATTACTAACTATTACTTTTGAAGAATGTTTGACATTATTTAATTTCATTTCATCTTAAGGGATGAGATATTCTTAGTTGATAATATTTGTTATGTTTATTACTTTGAGTCTTTGACAGTATGTTTTACTATATTTCTTTACAAATGTTGAATGCTTTGTTAAACGGTACAATCTAAATATTGTTGGTTGATTATTAATCAAGTACATGTTTTTTTTCTTCCTAAAGCTAATTTACTGTTGTTGATTAAAAAAAATTATATTGAATTAATCAAAAACAATATTAGAATAATCTCGCCCCCCTTCCTCCCTCGAAATCCTGGCTTAGCCCCTACACTCAACATCGTTCAGACTCGACATCTCATACGTTGGACGTCGCCCAGATTCAACATCATCCCAGATTCAATATCATCCCGAATCCGACATCTTCCATATTTGACGTCCGAAATCCTCGACATAGAGTTATTCTCGATTAGTAAAAAAAAAAGAAGAAATAATACCCCCTATCCATAGAGATAAGGAGAAAACAATGCTGATCCAACAGCAAGAGGTCTCGCCCTCATGACATATTGCTTGAAAAGGCGATTGTCCATATACCATCGCGGTAAATATACTGACACAACACCAAAGAGAACTCTCCCTCAGGACATATCGCTTGAAAAGGCAACTATTCATATACCCTTATGGTAAATATGCTGACACAATAGCAAAGAGGTCTCGCCCTAAGGACATATCGCTTGAAAAGGTGATTGGCCATATACCTTCACGGTGAATATGCTGATATAACAGCAAAGCAGTCTCGCCCCCAGGACATATTGCTTGAAAAGGCAAATGTGCATAATATAACAAGCAGCGGGCCCACCATCATGACATAACACCTACAACGACAAATGCCCGTATTTCTTTCGGTAAATAAAATGAAAAAACTCTGCATATTTTATGACATGTTGGCACACCCTCCTCCATGCACATTACTTCAAAGAAACGAAACAATATCAACGCATTAACATGCAATACAACAACATCAGTTACGAACTCATGACTACTTATACGATAGACGCATCTCGTATCCTATGAGATATGCACCCTAACAGGTGGATGAATCCCCTATCCTACAAGATACGGCGGACATCACCGATAGAGGTCAAACGTCTCCGATCCTACGGGATACGACAGAAAACACCATAACAGGTGAATGAATCACCCCTATCTTACACGATACGATGGAAAGTGCCTTAATTAGCCGAATGCCCTATATCATACGGGACAAGGCGGAAAATACCTTATAACGATAGAATTATCTCCTATCCTATGGGAAAGAGAGAAAATACCTTAACAGAACCCAAAACCCTCTTCTATTCATGAATTAAACGAGGAAACGGACAATGTCGAAAACACGAATGAGACATGCCAGAAATTACAAAGTCACATCAACCTAAACAGTAATATACTAGAAATGGAAAAAGTAACATCTACCTACACATTACCATGCCTAAACCGACAGAGAAATATTTACCTACGTAGTACCCTACCTTAAATGAAAACAAATCAAATGCATGGTCCCTTATACAGTATTCCTTTAAATACAGGAAATAAACAAGTTACTTTCAGACACCACGCGAATCTCAAAAGTTTGCGTACAATTATGAGATGACACGCTTGTATTAATCAAGAAAAAAATGATCAAAGTTGAACTGAATTACAACATCAAGTACCCACGCGGTAACCCACCTCTTAAGGCACAACGAATAGTACCTACCCAGTATCCTGGCCATTGACGGTGCAAAAATAAATACCTATGTGGTACCTCGCCTCTTAAGGTGCAATAGAGAACGTAAATGTAACCCCACCTCTCAACGGCATATAATCATCGACAAATACCTCCTATAAATCTGGCACGAAGAAGCAAAGGTCAAGCAGTTAGCTAGACGCCTACTAGGCATAATGATAATAAACTGAAGATAACACCTATATAATGGCATAATACTGCTAGATGTTCAAAAGCAACAAGATTTGTGCAAACAGAGCTGCGCATTCTCAACCAAGGGATTCATTACGATTAAACTAATGAGTCATTTATAACATAATTTTATGGCAGTGGCATTACATTGGTCACCATACTTTGATTAATCTTACAATTACACGCTTATTATCGCGTACGAGGCGCGAGTCAAGACAAAGGCCAAATTCTAATATATATTGCAGTCGCAATCACTACATGTATCCCCAATATCAGGGTTAACATCTTCCCCATACTAGTCTATCAATTCAAAAGCAATCCACTCAGCGTGATTCGATATGACTTTGCCCTTAAGGTGTTGTCAAATCGTAAATGTGCTAGGATAAACGAAAAACTCTCATTGCTAATGAGATCTCCAATAATACCACTGCGACTATAAGATGTACTGCAAGGCTCAAAATGAACAACTACCATTAAAATAAAAGAGGATGCATTAATTAAATAAAATTGCTCAAAAGTACAAGAGGTGTTGAACAAACAATCATTCCAAGCAGCATAATATGCTACTCTTTACATCAGCGTAGACTAAACAACTCTTTAATGGTGACCAACCTACAGCCCTTAGCAGCGCAATCAAGCGATATAATACGCGCTAGGTGCATACCTAAGAATGTCAAGAAACTTCTCTGCATCTATCACCGCCTTCATCTTTTTCATTATTTACTATAGCCGAAAGCATTCTTCACGATGACTTCTCACTCATTACCTATCTTATCCTCTTTAAGACTAACAAAACGCATATTTAAATTATATAGGAGAGCATTATGATACCTCTTCTCGGACCACTAAGTGATATGGACGTCAACCGCCTTTTATAATCATTGGCCCATGACGTCTCCAGTCCGCCGTGACGGACTTTAACTTTCTCAAATGATGTTTCATATGATTCTTTCTTTCTCTTTGCAACTTTGCTTGACTTCAAGCATTTTACAATCTATTGATTAGCCAACTTTGGAGGCTCGAATGGCTCACTACAAAAAGTTTCATTCAGGCACGGTTACTCGATGATCATGCTTAAAAATGTAAGTAACGAACAACCTATAAGACTATAAACCAATCTTCAACTACACTTTGTGCTAGTGTTAGCTCAAAACCACCCATGAGGTGTAAGAATGCTTGAACATACACTATATAATAAAGATAGCTAGAACATTGCCCAAATAGGGTATAATGACACACACCATGTGCGGTATCCAAGTCATTCACCTCTCATGGTACAACGCAATATAGCCTGCATGGTATTTATGTCATACGACATACTCAACCTATTATCATAGATCCTACCTCGCAAGGTATAACAAGAATTGGTTGTGATATGATGCATCTACATATTAAGGTACCAGAAGCGCACTCAAATGCTACCTCTAATACAATACTCGAATGACTCAAGAAGTACCTACACAGTTTGAGTTAGTTGAGTACCCACCTCACTAACATGTGACCCAACCACGCTAACGCTATGGCCAGGCAGAGCATTCAAATACTTTAACATATCTCAACTTGTTATGAAGGTAAAATCATGATACCCGATAAAAAACGCTTTCTTCGGTGACCTTAAGTTCTTAGCTCACATTTGTCTGTCAACCTAACACAAGGTTGGTAGAAAAAACAATTTCATAAATATTTTTATATACACAATCGAAAATTATGATCATAATAATACACAAAACTTTGCACATTTGCAACCCCAAATGGTTCAATTCTTCTCTAGCATTAATGCTTCTGAGCTCTGTTGTGAAAGGCGCGCCTCGGGGCGCGCCCGGGGCTCGCCCAGGGCGAATTTGGCCTTAAAACGCCCTTGGGCGCTGTACTGGGGCACCACCTTTGTGGGGCATACGCCTCAAACGTTGGGGCGTACGCCCGAAGCCCAAAAAACGCCTGGGCGAGCGCCCAAGATGATTGCAACCGCCCCCACAGACTTGGTTGTATTTTTCTTTCTTTTCTTAATTACCAAGCTTATAAGTGAATAAAAAACATAAAATTGGCCCACTCTAAAAATTTTAGACCAAAAAAGATAAGTAAAAATACAAAAAAAAACAAGGGATTACAGTGTGACTTGTGAAAGAATATGATAAGTCCTATGTGACCTGAGTTTTCTACTTTTCTTCTTCAATTTTTTTCCTTCTATTATTTTAAGGTTTCTTTCATAAGGTGATCATATCAAAGTATGATATGAATATGATCACATTTTTCGCTTAATTCCCAAGGAGTGTGCGAACTACATCATTTCTTCTCGTATGATTCTTTTGTGAAAGCATTTATCTATAAATACTCTTTGTTACGTGCGAGGAGTTCACTAATTTTTGGATTTTTGCATATGAGCAACTTGATTTTAAGTTTTACCTCATATATATTTTGAATATTTTCAAGGTTGTAAGTTTATTTTTGGTTTTATTGAAAATTTCTTTGTATTATTATATATTCATTTTATAATATTATGCAATAAATAAATTAAAATATTAATATTTATTGGGCTTACGCCCCACGCCTCGAGGCTTACGCCTCGCCTCTAACTCTGAAAAACGCCTCACTTACGCCCAACGCCTTTAACAACACTGCTTCTGAGTCCATGATTGCCTCGTGTATAGAACAACTTCCTCGTGTTCTCCACTGCTCCCTACTAAGACATATTTGTTCGTATATTATTTTGGGCCCTCTTGCCCATCAACCAATCATCTCACGAAATGGTCGAGCCCCACCTCGGTATGCACGCTATTCGATGTATTTATGTTGTTACCACGCGTCGCATCCGCCTCCATACCATCATTTACATCAAATATAGGCATGTTATTTGAAATGCACCTCCTTATGTGATTATCGAGTAGCATTGCATCTTAAGGTATCATGTCACAAAAATCTCATCAAGCGGCAATCACCCCTTCGAGTTGTCTAAATGACAACAAACTCTAATGAAAGCTACAACACGCTTTTGTAGTCTCTTTAACGAGAATATTGACACTCTACTTTGTATGACCGAAAGTCAACTGCTATTATTTTGAAGAAAACTTGTTATGTCCCTAATCTGGTACACTCCATCAATGACTGCAAGAGACAATGACAATGATGTACATCTGAAGCCTGAAGCTGATTGGACTCCAACAAAAGTCAAGGAAACAACTTATATTGAGAAAGCACTGAATACCATCTTTAGTTGGATTGATCCATATATGTTCAGGTTAGTACAACTTCGCACAACAGCCAAGCAAGCTCGGATATTTCTTTAAACTCATTGTGAAGGAAATGCAAGTGTCAAAGAATCCAAAATTCAAATTTCTTTAAAAACTTTTGAGAGTATTAGGATGGGTGATGATGTGTCTGTCTCTTCTTATTTTCAGAAACTAATTGATATTTCAAATGAATGCCAGAGTTTAGGTGATCCCTTAACTAATAAACAAATTGTTTACGAAGCTATGAGAAGGCTGTCTCCTACGTTTGAAGTTAAGAAAATAGCTATGCAAGAGGCCAGCCACGTGTCATCGCATAACTTTCGTACCCTTCTAAATGTTTTGTAGGAATTTGAAATGAATTCAGAGCCTAGTAACAAATAGAGAGGTCTTGCTTTAAAAGCTACTGAAGAAGAAGTAGATAATGAAACTAAAATAAGTGTTTACTTAGGTTCTGTGGTTAAAAAGTTTAACAAAATTGCTTTGAATGATAGAGTCAGAAAGGAAAAGAATGTATCTCCTCATCTGAGAAGGAGCTTTCCAGGTAAAATGGTTAAGTGTTCATTCAAAAAGCCTTTTGAAAGTGACACAAAGAAAACGAAAGAAATTCAATGCTTAGAGTGTAAGGGTTATGGTCACTTGGCCTATGAATGTGCTAATAATTTAAGAGTCAAATGTAACTCTAACTAGGTGTGCATAGTTGATATTGATGATGAGACACGTTTGGAGGAATTACTCAAATTTAAGAAGTTCACACAATAACCTTTTCTGCTCAGGTAAACTGGACAGAGTGTTAGGACAACATTGCAACTAATGAATGTGCGCTCAACACTCAGACTGATCCAGAAGAACATAATGACTACTTCGACAATTGGGAGGATGACGAATATATTTCTAATCCTCAATGTCTTATTACTTATATATATGAATTTGAGGAACATTTTAACTTTTTATGTTTTGGTGGCTCTGCAGATTTGGATGAAGAGTACTTATTTGAAGGGGAAATGGATCAGGGAACTCCTTGATGAAGTAAAGAAAATTATCAAAAGGGAAAATGAGCTCATTAAGGAAAACAGTTTCTTGATTGAATTTGTGACTGAACTGGAAAGAAACCTCACCAGAAAGGAGTGCCAAATGGAGAAGATGCAGATAAATACGGAAGAAGCTCAGAGTACAATTGCCAAGTGGAACTCAAGAACATGTAAGCTTGATGAAGCACTGAGTGTTGGTAATGAATGTACTACTGGTTTAGGATATCAAGAAAGAACAAGTAAATCTAATATTGTTATACCTGGTTTTGTAAAAGCTGGCTTTGGTAAAACTAATGATAATTCTCTTAAATCCAAGAAAATAACATATATCTGCCAATATTGTTTTCAGCCTCGTCACTTAAAACCATACTGCTTTAAGTACAAAAAGTTTTGCGAAAAGTACAAGTATGAAAGCAGTGATGTTGTATCTGATAGGTCAACATTGGAACCATCCGATGTTGGCACAACACTCAAAAACAATACCAGTAAACATAAACAGTTTTAGAAGGAACGAAATGTGGTCTCCTAAAATCAAGATTATCTGTAATGTTGTCTTCTCAACTACTCATACTCTTACTGGTGATTGGTATTTTAACAGTGGTTGTTCTAGACATATGACAAGTACCAAGACTAATCTCATGAATTTTGTGCCCTTATCTACTGGTACCGTTACATATGGTGGTGGATGTAAAGGAAAGATAATAGGGGAGGGGGTTCTCAATGTTGATGGTTTTCCACAGGTGACTGATGTACTGTTGGTGGAAGCACTGCGTGCAAATCTCATCAGCATCAGGCGGCTTTGTGATGATAATCAGATAGTGAAATTTGATAAGTACTCTTGTAATATGTTGAATAATACTGACACTTGTGTGATGAGAGGAAAAAGGTCAAAGGACAACTATTACTTAGTGGATGGGGATGCTCGATGTCTACATGTGAAGGTTGATGAATTAGTGGTTTGGCACAGAAGACTTGGTCATGTTCACCGAATCTGGAAAATATTATCAAACCGGAGGTTGTAAGAGGCATACCTAAACCGACATTCAAAATACTAGCTGATAGTATTAAGGTGCTCTACAATGTTTGTGTTTTTAGAATTAGATCAAATCATGGTATGGATTTTGAAAATAGAAAATAATGATGATATGTGTGATTCTAGAGGCATCTCACATGAATACCATGCCTCCATCACTCCCCAACAAAATGGTGTTGCTGAAAGAAAAATAGAACTTTGCAAGAAGTGGATAGGGTAATGCTAAACTCCAGAGAAATAACTAATAGACTTTGGGCAGAAGCACTTAGTACTGCTTGTTATATTTTTAACAGAGTTTATCTAATACGAGGCACAACCTTGACTCCTTATGAAATAATTAAGAAATTTAAGCCTAATCTTAGTCATTTTCATGAGCTTGGTTGTGCATACTACATATTGAAAGACAGTCAGCCATTAGGGAAGTTTGATGCTAAAAGTGAAAAATGCATTTTTGTTGGATATTCTGTGAACAACAGTGCCTACAGAGTGTTTGATCCTAGATTGAATATTGTACAAGTGTAATAAACATTGTGTTTGATGATGAGTATGATCTTGTAGGTACCACATGGTATCAACATGGTCTGCCTCTGAGTGGTGATGTGGAGCCAACATCATCGAGCAACAATGTGGACTCAACATTAGGGACTGAACAAGAAGACACATGGAATGTTGATGTTGAGCCAACAACAAATGATCCAGATGTTGGACCAACACCACATTATACATATTCTGATACATAATAGATTATTGGTGAAAATGTGAGTAGAGACACACCTGCCAGAATTCAGAGGAATCATCCTACGTCTTAGGTTATAGGGAATCTTACAAAAGGTGTAAGGATCAGAAACAAAGAAAGAGTAAACTATAAAGATATGGTTAAACTTAGTGTTTGCATGTCTTCTGTGTGTAATTCTGTTACTTGTTTTGTTTTTGTTGTGGAACCTAAGAATGTTAATGAGGCTCTGAAAGATTTATAGTGGATAAATGCCATGCAAGAAGAACACATGCAATTCTTTAAAACTAAAGTGTGGTAACTAGTTCCTAGGCATGTATATGCTAATGTAATTAGAACTAAGTGGATCTTTAAAAATAAGAGTGATGAAAATGGAGTGATAGTTAGGAATAAGTCTAGATTAGTAGCCCAAGGTTATACACAAATAGAGGGGAATGACTTTGATGAAACCTTTGCCCCTGTTGCTAGAGTTGAATCCCTTAGGCTTTTACTTGCCATTGCTTGTTTCTTAAAGATCAAACTGTACCAAATGGATGTAAATGAAGCCTTTTTGAATGGATATATAGACAAAGAAGACTATATTGAGCAACTAAAAGGATTCACTGATCCTCATCACCCTGATTATGTCTATAAACTTTCAAAAGCATTATATGGTTCGAAACAAGGTCCTAGAGCTTGGTATGAGAGGTTAACTGAATTTTTACTATGTTTTTGTTTTTCAAGAGGTGAAAGTGATCGGACACTATTAGTCTTCAAGAATAACAAAAATGTGTGTATATATCGAGTTTATGTTGATGACATAGTTTTTAGTTTTTCTAATCAGTCCACACTGGACAAGTTTGTTAGTACTATGACAGTTACATTTGAAATGACTATAATAGAGGAGCTCACCTTCTTCCTAGGACTACAAGTGAAACAGAAGGAAACATGAATGTTTCTATCTCATGAGAAATTTGTAGGAACTTTGTGGAGAGATTTGGCTTACTGAGACTAAGCCCAACAAAACACCTATGTCCACTACTGTGAAGATGGAGAATGATGTAGCTGGTGAAGATGTTTGCTCAACACTCTACTGATCAATGATAGGGAGTCTTCTTTACTTATCAGCCACCAGACCTGACATCATGTACTCAGTGTGTGCCTGTCCCGGTATCAGGCAGCACCAAAGGTATCTCACTTAACTGTTGTAGAAAGAATCTTGAGATATATTTCTGGAAGTGTAGATTTTGAAATCCGGTACTCTGATGATAAAAATTCAAATTTAGTTGGGTTTAATGACTCTTATTGGGCTGGAGATCTAGATGATAGGAAATCCACTAGTGGAGGGTGTTTATATCTAGGAAATAATTTGGTTTCCTAGTATAGTAAGAAACTGAACTGTGTTTTATTATCAACTGTTGAGTCTGAGTATGTTGCAGCTGGCAGCTGTGTAACCCAACTGATATGGTTGAATCATATGCTTTGTGATTATGGGTTAAGTAGTAATACTCTTATAATGTTCTATGACAATCTCAGTGCTATCAGCATATCCAAGAATCATGGTCAACATTATAGAACCAACCACATTGATATTAGACATCCTTTTTGAGAGATGTGGTTGAGGATAAAACAATTATAACTGAACATATCGAAACCAACAACCAACTAGCGAACATGTTCACAAAACCCTTAGATAATGAGAGGTTCTTTAGTTTGAGGAAGGCTCTCAGCATGAGTGTGTTGTGAGCACACATAGTATATAGGTGTTGCCTTAACATCACAGGCCAACACTAGTGACTGATTGTGATGTACCCAAATTGTTCTCCTATTTTTTTGGTTAGTTTCAGTGATTTCCTTGTTTCCTCATGTCTTTTTGTCTACATACTTGAATATTGTGAGTCCTACATGCCTGACATCATACATTGGATATCTTACTCGTTACAATTACTTCTTGAAAATCTTGCTAACTTTCTTTACTTTAAGGTAGTGTCTTGATTTGGAAAAGCTGGCCTACACAGAGCTGACTGCTATGTTATATTCAGATTTGTTCTATTATGGTTAAAGACTCACAAAACAATATGAAGAAGATGGAGTACACAGAATTGACAGCTACGATGTATTCAGTTGTGTCTTATTTGTATTGTTTTTCTTGCAGAAGGGGCATATGATAGTGAATTCTAATACTGGGTGTATGGGGTCTTGCATTGTCTTTCATGCAGTATAATTGTTCACTTGGTGCTAAAACCTTCTTTATGTTGGTCAGTAAACAAGTATGTGTTAGGATACTGGAGTGTTGGGGTTCTGTACTACCTACATCCAGCCCTACGTACTTGCATGTGCATATGCATTGATTATGTTGATACTGGGGTGTTAGGGGTCCTGTTATTGCCTACATTCAGCGAATACATAATCCTTCTTGCCTCAAAGTGTATTCCTTGAAAATTGTTTTCGATACTGGTTCTAAAATGAATAAGTAAAGAGTTTATATATGTGTCTGCTGATATGCTGTGTTGGGACAACACAAGCCTGTTACTCATTGAACTATATGAGCTTAATTATCTTTGTGAATTTAACCTCTTTACTGTTTTTGTTAGTGTGTTTCTTGTGTTCTAACTCCCACTCCTCTACGGATATAAACTAAGCTACTGGATTTGGATGATTCCTTCTAAATCTTGAAGGTCCAGGTATCTTGCTCAGATTCTTCTTATGCTTGTATGTGAAGAAAACCTTGGTAAGACCTTTACCACACAGAAACTTGCCTCAGTACAGACATGATGTTGATCCAAAATGTTATGCTGACACTGCTCACTCCTGATGTTGCCTCAATATTCGCACCAAACCTGTGACTTGTAAGTTATTTGTAAATGCTCTGGTCACGTGCCAAGGCAACACGACTGCACATGTTGACTCAACATTGTGGGAATTACACATGTTCCTATCATTTACCCGTCCACGACTCATAATTCATCTCCACTTTCCTAATTTCACCTCTTAAAATTTATGCTTACATTTTGAAAATCCAATTAACCCTAAAAACTCACTATCTTCCTTGTTTACACACGCAAGCTGTAATGGGAAAGAATTCTACAATTGTAGATCTTGCCAACGTTGTTGTTGCTATGGAATCTGATGCAGGGAGAGTTCAGCCCCTTAGAAGAACCCGCTCTCACTCATCAGTGGTCGCATCAGAACCACCCAAAAGAAAGGCGATTCATGTCTACCCTAGGAGGAATGGAAAATCGAAAAAGAGAGCTTCTGCTAGTGCTGATCCAACACCGATTCCAGAAGATGTTGTGCAGGCAAAAGAACTAACTGATGTTGTCACAACACCAGTACTAGCAGATGTTGTCGCAACAAAGTACCTTGCAGATGATGAAGAAACATTGATTTCAGCAAACATCACTGAGGATGTTCCCCTCGCAGTCAAACAAGTGATGACAGAGGTTGTAGAACTTGAGGAGACTCAATCACCTGCCCTAACTGCTGAGATTGAGGGGGATAAAGAAGCTGAATAAGTGCAAGATGATGTTGCTGCTATTGAAGAAGAGGAATCCTCTAAATAGGAGGACTCAGATGATGAAGATGAGGAGGAGGGCTCTGATGAAGAAACAAAGGAGGAGGAAGAACCTGATAAACTAGACCAGCTTGATGTTGTGCCAACATCGGTTGGCCCTGATGTTGATCCAACACCCGCTGATCAGAATGTTGATTCAACATCAGTGAACCAAGATGTTGACCCAACACTGGAGTCTGGGGAGCAGTCAGAGGATGAGGCACCAGAGACATTTGAAGTCAATTTTACTACTGACTGACACAATAGGTACTTCTTGACCAGAACTGCAAGTAAGTACTATGACCTTGTTATAGAAAGGGAAATTTGGGCTGAAAGAACTTTGATTGTTGATGACTATAAGAAGCATAGGGTGTTCGAGTTTCTTGAGTCTATGAACCTGTTATGGTCTCTCATTGATATTATTTCCCATGTCCCTGAAGTGGTTATGAAGTTTTATTATAACCTGTCCCAAGAATGGAAGAGTGTATGCGAGGGATAAAGTTTACAAAATTAATCATTTTATTATTAACAACACCAAGAAGATGTCAAGGAGACATGAAACAATTGAGGAAATTGATGACAATGTAATGATGAAAGCGTTGACGGGTGGATTGGTGAAGACATGGAAGAAGAAGCTGAATGTGACTAGATTCACATTCCTCACTGCCATCTTGTGCAATGCTACCTCATACAACTGGATACCATCATCAAACTCCACAGTTCTCACTCATGAGATGGCTGTGTTGATTTACAAGCAGAAGAAAGGGCATCCAGTGAACATGGGGGGAAGAATTTCCAGGACCATTGCTGAAGCTGCAAACAAGAAGGAGGCAATACTTACTTTTCCTTCCTTGATCTACAAGATTCTCAGTGACCAAGGATTCCAGAAAGGAGAGAATGAGACTTTTGTGTACAAGACAAGGCAGCATTCTATCACCAAGAACTACTTTGGAGGAGACAGAATCAATGAGCTTCCACGGAAGGATCCCAATGCTCCTGGAAGTAGTGAAGCACCGAAGGGGAAGAACAAGACACAAAGTTTCAGCACTGCCTAAACAACTGAGGATCATTCAGCCCCTACTGTGCCCATATGCTCTGCCTCCATTCAAGAGAAGGTCGACTGGCGTGATAGGATGGTTGCAGATAGGAAGAGAGAGATTGCTGACAAGGAGGAGGAGATCAAGGAGCTTGACACCATCATGAAGCACCTCTTGGTGGTACTTTCCTCACAAAAATGGGGAGATTAGGCAAGCAATTTTCCTCACCCGACCCAAGGCAAACTACAACTGTTTGCATTAAAGGAAACTTCCCAACTACTAATCATTAAAGAAGATGAGTCTCACCCGATTGGCTCAGCGCCCCAATTGGGGCAAAGGGATGACAAATCCTACCGTCCCCAACAAACCGAACAAGGCTATTTGCGCATAACTAATTACTATACGATTAGGAGGGCCTCATCAAACCTCCGCCATTCGATTGACTTCCACCACCCAACCACTAAGACACAGAAGACCATACATGCCTTGGCTATTCTACTAGTACCAAAATAATAAAAGGAGACCCACGTTCCTTCGTCAGAAGACCCTACATGCATTGGCTATTCTACTGCTACTAGAATAAAAGGTGACCCAATTTCCTTCGTCAAAAGACCTTACATACATTGGCTACGACACTGCTACCGAAGTTATGAAGGAAGACGGACACTCATTGGACAGAAGACCAAGACAAGCACTATAAATAGCAACATCCCCCATGTGAAAAGCAAGTCCAGCCAGAGAAAAACACAGCAAAGTATAAGCAAACACTTAAAGAATACATTAAATACATTATCAAGTATTGTAATAGGTCTCCTTAAATAGGCCCCACAAAAGGTTTAATCCCCTGCTCGGGATCCCCTCATTGTAACACCTACTTTCTCCCTTAATAAAAATAACACAAAACATTCCTCCTCAAGCTCGAGATCAGCATTCCGAACAAATCTTGTGATAGTATCCCCGATCGACCCCTGATTTACAGGGCCTCGGGCGATATCCCATCACCAAATGGCACCGTCTGTGGGATGGGAACGATGTAGAATCTCTGAGATAATCTTGGGGAAATCATCCAAAAAAAAGGCATTGAGTTTGTTACTCACCCATGGAGAATCATGATCGCAGAAGATGAGAGCCACGGAGCCCTCCCCCTCACGCTAATTCGGTCCAAGAACCGGAGGATCCTATGCCCCAGGCACAAGGTCCAAGAATGTCGCAGGAAGATGGACCAGAGATGTCCTATGTTCACGTGCCCTGCAACATGTATCGAGACATGTACAATCACTACAATAGGAACCAAGGAGCCGGCCCAGAAGGAAGTAGCGGAAGAGGACAAACACTCCCAGAGGAATCTCAAAATCATCCCAGACATTGATCTGCCCCACCGCCTAGAGCCATAGCAGGCAACTCTTATCTCAGTCCTACTTTCAAAACCCCCTCCCCCGACGGAGAGGTGAACCTCTATCCTCCCGATCCAAAGACTCGGTATAAGACCCTAGGGGTTTGGGTCCCCAGGTACCACTACCCAATGAGGGAAACGGCCGAAAATCACATATTATCTGTAGAAGAACATTTCACAGAGTCGCCCCACCGGCGCTCATCGACCCCTGAAGGTCCCTGTAGAAACATCATGGAAGATGTGTAAAGAGAATTACGCGAACTTCGGCGTCACCTGAATCTCGGAGAAGAAGTCGCTTATCGCGGATCACCCTTTGCGCCACATGTAGTTAGCGAAATCATTCCCTTTGGGATGAAACCCCACGGGCTTCCGACTTATTCGGGGGAAGGGAATGAACGGGATCCTCATGATCATATCAACCAATATCTGGCCTATATGAACCTCGTTTCCCCACTTGATCATGCTCTCTACCGCATATTCTGAACCACGCTAACCGAGCAGTCACATTCTTCGTTCTCCAAGTTGCCACCACGATTGTGTTTCCTTTCTCTATGAAGAAAGGTATACCCTCTTCTTACGAACTAAGCCACCTCATCAAAGATCATGTTTCTTTCTACCGGCTCATTCGAAGAAGTATTTAGTGTTCGGAGATAAGAGATATTTCCATGATGGTCTGCCTTTCTTCAGAGTTATTCGAAGAAACATCGGGTATATGGAGGAGTTGTATATCTCCACGTTTGTTTGTCTTTCTTAAGGGAATTACAGAGAAAGTGAAGTTTTGAGCAAGGGGGAGCGTTCGCCTTTACATGTAAAGTCGTTCAAGGAATGATCCTGGCGAGCGATAAATCGTGTTCCACTTTTGAAATGAGAAGTAAAAAGAGAGTGAAATTATGGTTGAGGCTAGAGGGTGAGATTGTTGAAAAGTCAGCTTTGTCCAGCCAAAAACTTGCCGACACTTCCCCTTCTGTTTCATGATACGACAAAGGCAGCTACTAGATGATTATGGTTGAAAATGGACATCTCACCCTTCTCTTGCTTGGCTATAAACAACATGGAGAAGCAACGAAGAAAAACAAAGAGAGAGAGAGAGAGAGAGAGAGAGAGAGAGAGAGAGAGAGAGAGAGAGAGAGAGAGAGAGAGAGAGAGAGAGAGAGAGAGAGAGAAAGAGAGAGAAATGTAACAACAAGAGAGAAGAAGAAAAGTTACAGAGAGAAAGAAAAAGAGAAAAACAAGCCGTTGTGCAAATATGAGAGAGGTTTGAGGATTGATTTTTTGTAATAGTCCAGTGTGAGAGTTGCTCCTCCTATTGTAATTCGTTCTAGTGTTAAATGAAGAATTTTCCAAACCCAACAATGTCTTCAAGTTCTAAGATGACATAATCATATTAGTCCAATTTAACCTTCTGAAACTCAAAAAACATGAAACAATATTAATTAGTAATGCTTTATATATAGTCTTCCTTCAGTTTGTCAAGAGTAAGTTTGATTAATGGTTCGAGGAATTATATTAAACCAGTTAGCTCGACAATTACCATTAAATTTGGACATCCAATCTAATTTTGGAAACGTGAGCATCTAATAATTAGGTTTTATTCTGGAGGCAAGAAGTAGTTTGCACCTATAATAAAATTGGACTTTTCTTGCTATGGAAACTTTTTATTTGAAGAGTTAAAGGCATTATGATATTTTATCTTTTTTTATTGTTGAAAACAAAATTTAATTAAAAAAAAAAGGACACTACAAGATTTGGGGGGTTTTCGTGACCCCCCTGGTGACCGTCGAGCGTTTTGGTAACCGCCCCGGAGCAACGAGCAGTCCCCAAACCAAAATGGGGACCGCTCCAGCCCAAAATGGGGACAGCTGCCAAAACGGGTTTTAAGAACCGCCAAGCAATCCCTAATAATATTCATACCTTTTATTTTTTATTTTATGAAACGATTTACATGTGTTTTTGATTTTTACCAACAACACTCATTATAACATGTCAATTGAAATAAAACTAAATTATTCCATAAAATCACAAAAAACAAATATGAATATTATTAGGGACCGCCGGGCGGTCCCTAATACCGCTATAGGGACCGTCGGGTGGTCATCAAATATCTTTAGGGACCGTCGGGCGGTCCCTAATAATATTCATACTTATTTTTATGGAACAATTAAGGTACCCGCGTTGTTTGTTTAGTTGATAAATATCCTAATAATAGTTAAGAGAACAAAATTACAAGGTTTCATACAAATTGAAACAACATATGATGATTAAGTGTACGTATAACGTAGAATAGGTTCAACGTTAAAAACTTTCTCAATTTCATTCAATCTACTATTAAATAACTAAAGTAGTAGTTTTATGATTGTTTGTTACTTCAATTGACATGTTATAATGAGTTTTGTTGCTAAATATCAAAAACACATGGAAATCGTTCCATAAAATAAAAACAAAAGTTTGAATATTATTAGAGATCGTCTGGCGGTCCCTAATACCACCTTAAGGGACCGCTGGGCCGTCACTAAATAACTTTAGGGACCGCCCGGCGGTCCCTAAAAGTGGCTTTAGGGACCGCTGGGCGGTCCCTAATAATATTCATACGTGTTTTTTTTTTATGGGACAATTATAGTGACGCGTTGTTTGTTTAGTTGATAAATATCCTAATAATAGTTAAGATAACAAAATTACAAGGTTTCATACAAATTGAAACAACATAGGATGATTAAGTGTACGTATAACGTAGAATAGGTTCAACGTTATAAACTTTCTCAATCTCATTCAATCTACTATTAAATAACTAAATTAGTAGTTTTGTGATCGTTTGTTACTTCAATTGACATGTTATAATGAGTTTTGTTGTTAAAAATAAAAAACACATGGAAATAGTTCCATAAAATAAAAAAAGTATGAATATCATTAGGGACCGCCTGACGGTCCCCAATACCACCTTTAGGGACCGTCGGACGGTCACCAATTATCTTTAGGGATTGCCCCGCGGTCCCTAAAAGTGGCTTTAGGGACCGCAGGGCGGTCCCTAATAATATTCATACGTGTTTTTTTTTTATTTATTCTTTCTTTTAAAGAAACTCTTTTTTTTTTTTTTTTTTTTTTATTTCTTCAAATCCAAAACACAATCTTTTTTCTTCTTTCTTTTAAAGAAACACTCTTTTTTTTTTATTTCTTCATATCCAAAACACAACCCTTTTTTTTAAACAAATGCCAAGAAAACACCCAACAATATGTTCTTTATTTGTTTTTCATTATTTTTGGTTTATTTTAATAACTATCATTTATTTAATTATTTTCTTTGTTTTATTTTGTTAACTTTCAGTTAATTTTACTTTTTTGTCATTATTTTCTTTGTTTTTGTTCTTATAATGTTTGTTGCACATATTACCCGCAATTTATACAAAAATCCAATAATATTTCGGTAAATTTCTGAAATATTATTGGGTTTTTTTTTTATTTTGCCGCAGACTTTTAGGGACCGCTTAAAAGCATGAATATTATTGGGGATCGCTCGGCGGTCTCTAAAGAGTCCCGGAGAATTGGGGACCGCCCATCGGTCCCCAATACGTCTTTATTTTTGGGGACCGCCCGACGATCCCCATGAATCTTTAGGGACCGCCCTAATTGTGCGGTCGCGGAAAATGGTCCCAGCGACCGTAAGACGGTCGCCAAAGGGTAGGGGACCAAAGGTTTCTTCGACCGCCTTTTGGTGACCGCTGGGCGGTCCCCAAAGGTCTTTAGGGACCGCCATGAGGTCCTTAGGGACTGCCCTGGCGATCCCTAAAGACCCTTGAATCTTGCAGTGGAAGACGAAGAATACAAGAATACTCACAGAAAATACACAAGAAGTAAGTCTAAACATATCAATACGAAAATATTTTCTCAAGTCGTCCTTTCAAAAAGTGTTCAAACCATATTAATCATAAACCATGCAACAAGTAATGCGCAAAGTCCCCCAAGTTCTATTGAAAAAAAACAAAGCTTATCCATACGGAACAACATCACATATCGACTTTCACAATCCAATCACAAACTAATCACCTCTCCCTGTCCTTTATGTTAAATAAAAAACATCTACCTCTGTTTATTTGCCCTTCAATTATTTATTTATGTAAAAGTTTTATTTATGTATACGTAGAAATAATAGTTTTTGTATATGTAGATGCAGGCAATGAGCAGCTGCGGCTGGAAAAAAAATATTGTAATAGATCTACAGATAAAGCGTAAGTAAGCAAGGATCAGATGCCTTATTGTAGCCTACATGTAGTGATGGGATTATACACCACTCCAGAACTTGCAGCACGAAGATGAGAATTGTAACTCATTATGTTTCATTCTGTATCTCACTATGTTGGATTTGACGTACACAGTGAGATACATAGTGGGACATAGGATCCTTTGAAAACGTGCCATCGAAGTTGGGCCGAAGTAGAACCATGATTTGGGAATAAATGTCGAGTTGGACTAGAAAAGCTTGAACTGATAACAAAGACTAAAGAGTAGAATTACGTTTATTTTATTCCACAAACACAAGTACAACATATAACAAAAATTGAAGAGTAGAATTCAACTGGAAAACACTGTAAAGAGTACAAACAACCATGCACCATTTTTACTCAATGCCATATATCTTCTTGTTGGCCAAAAGATATTCACAAACTTTCTTAGGGTCAGCCAAAGATTTGGAAACACTCTCTCTTTCCATGCATCTCTTTGCCCAAGCAATCAGTTTCGGACAATGTTCTTCAATGATGAAGTTTCCATGAGTTTCATAAGCTCGGAACCAACTATAGAAAGTAATAAAAGACACATCTAAATATCCAAAATTTTCACCACCAAAGTAGGATTTGTCTCCCAATTCTCCCTCTAGTAACTTGAGGTGTCCTATGAGTTCTTTCTTGGCTTCTTCCTTTTCCTCACCTTTTGTATGCCACATCTTTTTTCCACTTTCATGTATCTAGAAATAGGAACAATTGGCAAAGTCTTGGTTAGAGTTACAAATATTTTGTACCATTATATTTTGTATACAAGAAAGCGTAACCCCTAATTTTCTTGTTTTTTTTTCAATTCTTCAAGAACATATAGTTTGTTGATTAGTGTGCATCACTCTTTGTGTCATCATGAAGGTTATTCGTCACGTTTAAAAAATTATAGAATAACGAAGGACGTGATGTAATAAAGAGTTAATGATGGTATAGAGACGTGCGACACCATTACTTCCTCGAGTTCCCACTTTTAATACTCCAGGACCGTACGTGAGTATTAAGATCGCACCATGGCACCATGTATGTGTAGTAAAACTAGCCGTGACTTAAGAGTGATTGGAATTACCTATGAATAATTAAAAGAAAATGTGCGACCTAATAGTTTGACTCATTTGAGTAGAAGTTCATATTTCAAATTTGTTGGAAATGTGAAACTATACTTGCAAAAGAGACACGCTTTGGATGCGTTTTAAATGGGGTAAATAAAATAAACAGATTAAAGTACCTTTTTGTCAACGAAATCAGCCCAGAATCTAGCTTGAGCTCTTTGATAAGGAGCCTTGGGCAGCAACGTTGGAGACTTATTATCCTTATTCCACACTTCATCAATATACTCGACTATATTTAGCGACTCGCAAACAGGTTTCCCGTTGTGAATCAAAACCGGAATTTTCTTATGAACCGGGTTCATCTCCAACAAAACTGGACTTTTTTCAGACGGTAAATTTCCTTGTCTGTACTCATACTTGACACCTTTTTCAGCTAACGCAACTCTAACCCTCATTCCGAACATACTGTAGTGAAAGTCCAACAGAATCACTTGGTCAACCACCATTTTTTCTGTCTTAATATGCTTACTGTATGTTAATTAGAGAATTTTGAGACGTGAGATTGAAGAATAATGTTGGTCGGATATACGTATATATATATAGAGGCGGAGGAAATTCCCAGATTTTTCTCGGCACGTATGTGATGACGAGTGAATCTTTTTCAATTATGGAGAAACCACATGACGTATGTAAGGACGTGTAAATATATATATATATATATATATATATATATATGGTGTTTTTTCTTTTTCTTTTTCTTTTTTTTCTCGAATGTGGAATTAGGCACGAAACATTTAAAAGAAGAACTCCAGTTAATTATAATACTAGCTAGCAACCCACATGAAGAGCGTGAAATTTATATAATTAATTATGTTCTATCCAATTACTCCTTCAAATTAAAATGAAAACTGTTTAGTAATGTTTATGCACATGGGCTAATTCAGCAATTTGAGTTAGGGGCGAGAAAAATCTTTCAGAATTAAAACTAGTAAATAAAATACACAACTAATTATCTTTACAGAGCAAAATTCCTCCTTACGAAGCAATTTTCATTGTTTACTACTATACCATTTTGAAAATGGAAGTTAATTTAATAATTTCTTTTTCCAAATTTATTAAAAAAGATAGTTTTTCTTATATAAACATACACTTAGTTACTTACACTACTACAAAACTACTCAACTGCAAGGCAATACTATGCTACGAAATTCAAATTTCGTTGCATAATTATTTACAATGCCAATTTTCGCAGCAATAGAGTGAGTGGGGCCCGGATTTTTAAGATGCAACGCACCATTGCGTTGCATCATAGATCATGCCACGCAACATTGTGTTGCCAGCCTAGCAACGCAATCTTGCGTTGCATAAAGTGTCTGTGCAACACAATACTTCGGTGCAGTGGCGTCCTGCACCGAAAATTTACGATGCAACTTATTCAAATTAAGTTATGCAACACACTTTTTCGGTGCAGTAGGCCCTTGCACCGAAAAGGTGAGTTGCAAGTAGTAAATTGGGATAATGCGGCGCTTGCGCACACACAACACACACTAAAAAGAAAAGAGGCCGCTCGTTTGACCGCCCATCGCCACCGAAGACCGGCGAATTCCTTCAAAAAAATAACAACGTTAAGTTACTCTATTCAACGCAAGGAACATTTTGATGTAATTGTTTTTTTAAAATTTTGTCCATTATTTATGATTGTAAAATTTCAAAGTTTCACGCTGAAGCATGAGTTATTTTTATGAAGAATTTAATGTACACGTTAGAAATTATATGTAGCTCTATTTATTTAGTTAATTCACTTTTTTTTTTCTTTTTGCACAACATAAGTTCCTGAGTCAGCTCCGGACTACGCACGGGCCGGACATAAGCGTATGGCTTCCGTGGGACTTCAATAGTTGGCTGGAGGCTTAGCCAATGTAGAAAGGTCACGTATGCATGTTTTCCGCTACTCAGAAGGGTGAGGTTTTTGGGGTTAAGAGCCACAAGTATTGGAGGGTTGGCGCATCAACCTATGGTTCAGGGTATTATGTCGAGTTGGAGCGCCAGGCCGATATGATAGCTGTTAGGGAGACGGAGCACCAGGCTTCGATAACGCGCTTGAGGGAAGAAACGCGTTAGTCCTATCAGAGGTCTCTTCAAAAGTCTCATGCCGCGTTGAGAAGATCATATGAGAGCGAGTTACGACAGTGGAGTCTACTAAGCTCATGTATGATCACTTGAGGAACAGTTCAATACACATGGGGGAGTCGGCGCCCGATTTGCCTGATCCACCTGAGCAATTGCGTCCAGATGAGCTAGACGATCTGTTCCCAATTCCTACTTGATGACCTCTATGAGCATTGTTATCCACCACGGACGTTGCCAACATAGTCCACGGGACGAGGCAGAGCACCATTGCATAGGAATCACCCTAGTACTCAGTTCACGCGTTGTAGACAGTCAACAACTCCGGCGAGTACAGAGTATACACAGCCCACTCCTCATGTGAGTACAAAGTATACACAACCCCCTCATTTGGCCAGTTCAGAGTATACACGACCCCCTCCTCTAGGCCGTTCAAAGTATACACAGCCCCCTCCTCCGGTCCATATCATTCTCGTCGCATCGAGGTCATAGCACATACAAGCAGGGAGGGGCGTACTCTTTGGACTCGACCGGTCTTGTTCCTCCAAGACAGTCGAACCTGTGCCCTGCATATCAGTGTCCACATCAGGAGCCGATGGACCAGTCTATAAGACTCGTAGGCCGAGTAATAGGGTGAAAGGGCAGCAAATTGAGTAGTAGGCTGGAGAACAGACTAAGCAGCAGCATCACGACCTTGGATTTGAGTTGTTCGGGGAAGCGTACACATATGTGATGGATGGTTTGATGGGTGTGATAATCCCCTAGGCTCCGTATGGTAACCATGATTTTGACCCTCATGTGTAAGGGTGGGAATGGGTATGGGAAATTCCCTTATCCGTACCGACCCACGGGAAAATTTCCCATCACATCCCTTCACGAGGGACTGCCGGGGATGGAATTCCCTCCAACTTCCTCTAGTTTGATAGTTTTAGGAGCAAGAAGGGGGGCTCAGTTCAAGTAAGTCGAAGGACGGGTACGGAGTCAATCTTCGATTCCCTCAGGAGGAGGGAATCCCTCCATTCTCAAGAAACTATAATTACTCGGGGATTGGGGGTGTATTTGAATTCTAAAAAAACAAATACAATGTTTTCTTATGTTGCTATTGTCATTTCTCGAGTGGGCCCGAATGAACCCTTCTTTCAAGAATAGAAGTTGAGACATGAAAGTTGAAGATGGTTTGTGGTTGAATTTTGATTGGTTGTGATTGTGAACTTGTAATATGATGAATAGATTATTGATGGTTTGGACAACTTTTTATTGCTAGTTATTTGAATTGTGATATTTTTAATGGTTAGATAATTTGTGACTTATGATTTGTGAGCCGCGAAGGTTTTTTATTTTATTTTATTTGTCAGTTGTCAGTTGTCACTTGTGACTTGTGATAGCGAATTGCGATTGTAATTTGTGAATGTGGTTCGGGATGATATTGAATTTTGATTCGTGTTTACATGTCCGTACATGTTATTAATTTAAAAAATAAGACATTCGGGTAAAAAAGTGATCCGAACTGTTATCACTTTTAATGTAAAAAAAAGACATGTCGGTACTTGTTATCACTTTTTTGTGATATTTACAATCTGAAAAATGGCGGGATTGAGGGATCCCTCGCCGAAGGATCTCATTCGTGGGATCCCTCGGCAAGGGATCACTTCAACTAGAGGGACAGAAATGAGAGTGAGTTTTTGAATCCCACGACGTGGGATCCCATCCCTTCCCCACCTCTACTCATGGGTAGAGAGGGATCTACGATTTTGGTACTGTATTAATTTGGACTTTATTAAAGTTGGACTATGTCTTTGTTTATGATGGTATTACTTGTAATCGGACTTACATGCTTGTTGATTTATCTTTTATTCGCACAATGTTGTCATTTGTAGTATTGGGGTTATGTTTGTTGTAATTATGCATTTTACATGTTGTTTATCTCGTACCACTGTTCAAACACATATTCTAACTTATTAATCAAATAAACATGACACATTAATAGAAAACACATCAAACATTTAAAAATATACACGAATAGATCAGTTTTGGAATACATGAATTAATTAACATAAGTAAATACAAGAACTACTCATGATAAGGATCTACTCATAATAAGGATCACTATTGTCGTCATCTTCAACCTGCTCGTCCTTGTCCACGTCCTCTTCTTCGCCCTCATCTTTTCCGTCATCTTCGCCACTGCTCACCGCAATCGGTTCTTCCTCAATTGTCACTGGGGCTTATTGACCATCCACTGCTAACTGAGTCATGTTAAATAACGTTAAGTAAACAAACATTCTCGTAACTGGAACATTCGCTTCTTGATATATAGTTTGGGTAATGCCCGGAACATCACCAACGAATATCATAGAACTTGTGTCAATAATGTGTTTAGCAGGAATGTGAACCACATACCACCATGCTCTTCTCAGTCTGTTCTTTTGACATGCATACGGAGTATAGTACATTGTTGTGCCTGGTTAGCTAAAATAAAAGGTTCTGTTTCACCGGATGGAAGACGGCAAGCAGGATCTATCTCAATGAAATGGTAAGTAGGTTGGACCCACATACCGCGCAAGCTAATATCGTACCATACACACTTGAATAGGACCACAAAAAGAACACTTTTGTATACTAGCTCAATCACCTTGGTTAATGTCCTATAGAAGTATGTGTCTTCCTGCTCACCACTGGACCACTTGACGCATACTCCACTGTTTGTTGTTTTCATACGAATGTTATAATCCTAAGTGTGAAAGCGAAGGTCGTTCAATATGTATCCATTTTCCCAACAAATCACTTGATTCTCCGCTCCAATTACGAGGTCTAGTAGCCACTGATCATAGTCGAAACATTTGGAGAATACCATATCCTTGAACTATTGTACGAATTGTTCATTGCGTCTCACAATGATTGCATTGTTGTCTAAGCCCACACACATCTACGCATCAAAAACACTGGTACAATACAATATGGTAGAAACATTAGTTATATACGTAATTAAAACAATTAACCTACACTTCTATATTAATACACACTAACCATAACCAACATTCAACCTCCGAGCAATTCAGAAGGATATACAATTCAGCGGCCATGATCTCAATGGAATTTAACCGTCGTTTTCCACTGGCCTGTTCAACTGGCTCCCCGGTCATCCGAAAGACGGATAGTCGATTAGATTCATTAGGATCAACCCTTGTCTCATTTCTATTCAAGCGAACTCATCGTGTATCAAATCGTGCTCAAAATAGTGATCACAAAAGTTGGTCATTTCAGACGTTAGGTATGCCTCAGTGATAGATCACTCAATCCTCGCCTTGTTGCCGACACTTCCTTTCAAAACAAATATCTTCTTAAAAGTAGATAAAGAAAATTGATTTGCCAGTCAAAATACTAGATTATATATTATTAATAGTGCTTAATAAATGAAAATACCTTTCGAAAGAATACATCCATCGATAGTGCACAGCTCCACCCATTTTTGCTTCCCATGAAAGATAAATTGCTAAATGCTCCATAGAGTCAAAAAATGTGGGCAATAATATCCTCTCCAATTTACACATTGTCTCCAAAATTGTAGTATCAAGACGAGCCATATCAAATTTTTGAATGTCAGTCGCGCACAAAGACCAAAAGAAATTTCTAATTTCCGCTAATGCACCCCAAACATCGTATTTTAAGAAGTCTCTAAAAGCGATTAGTCTTTGCATATAAACATGACAGTCATGACTCTTCAAACCAGTTACTTTTAGACTATGCCCATGTAACAACGACCAATTCAGAAGCATAACCGTCGGGAAACTTCAAAATGCACAACCATTCGCACACTTGCCTTTTCTAATCCTTTGTTATATAGTAGATTGCTTGAGGTTTTTGTTTGCGACTGTTTCGGTCCTCGAATAAAAACAACTCACTCTAGTTGGGGTACTCTCTCAAATCCACTAGGGCATTCATGTTGTCTTTAGTCTTATCAAGATCATCCATCACGGTATTCTTGATGTTGTCGAAGAAGTTCTTCTCGTGGTGCATCACGTCTAGGTTATGATGTATCAAATTCGATGACCAATAAGGCAACTCCCAAAATATACTCTTACAACACCAATTGTGCCGCGTTCCAACCCCTGTAATGGTTCCCATCCTTCTCCAAAACCAACGCCATACAGATGTTCAACTTGACGTTTCATTTCTACACTTGTCTCCCTACGCGAAGGTGGGTCAACCTCCAACATGCCCTTGTTAAAATCAATACCATTCTTCCTCAATTCATGTTCTAACGTCAGGAATCTACAATAACAGTAAAAGAAGTTGGTCTTCCTACCCTTCGAAAGCTGGAATGCTTTAGTGCGCTCTGTACAGTATGGACACGACAAATTTATGTTCGTACTCCATCCAGATAACATCCCATACGCGGGTAAATCACTAATAGTCCAAAGAACAAAGTCCACTACTGAAAATTCTGGCGTCTAAATCTATCGTAAGTTGGAACACTGACTTGCCACAAAGATAGTAGTTCGTCAATCAAAGGGCGAATGAAAATATCTATGTTTTTACCAGGGCGAATTAACAAACTTAAGATTATGAACTCTAGCCTCATGCTAGGATCTAGCTGGAGATTGTATGGTGTTACAAACACCGACGAACAAGAATACTTGCTCGAAGACCCGTTGAACGGGGCAAATCCATATGTGCACAGTCCTAGCCTTATATTTTTATCCTCATTAGCAAAATTAGGATGACAATTATCGAAGTATTTCCATGCATGCCCGAATGCTGGATGTATCATGTGATCTCGATTCTCTCGACAATTTGTATGCCACGTCATGTGCTCATCAATTGAACAAGACATGTACATCCGCTGGAGTCTAGGAGTCAAAGGAAACTACCACAACTTCTTTTTTGGAATTAGTTTGTTTCCATTGTTCGGATTTTGAAATGGTTCAAAACAATGTTCTAAACAAACTGAACACGTCGCTTTTTGACAGACTTTGATGACCCGTAGAATAAGAAACAATTATTTATGCACACGTCATAAGTTTATACACCTAGACCAAAACTCTTCATGAGTTTCTTCATTTTGTAAACAGATTCTTGGACTTTAGATTGAACGTGGGTAGGGAGAGCTTTGTGAATCAATTTTATTATTTTGTTAGCATGGATAATACTCGAATTGTACGTTGTCTTGTTCGACATAAACTGGTAAACCCATCTCAATGCAGTGGTCGGAGCTCCTATGTATGTCGGTTCTTCAACATCACTAAGCATTTTAAAGAAAGCTTGAGCCATACTATTGGGTTCCTCTGTTGTCCTTACCATATTAGAAGTGAGGTTAAGAAATTAACCACCAAATGCATCATCAACCATATCCCTCACTTGGTTTACTTCAGTGTTTGAGTTTATTCCCCTCCCCCCCCCCCCTCCGATGTTTCACCTAACTCACCGTACAAACCCCCATTTATACAAGTGCAAATGCATGGTATCTCTTTTTAAATATTTTAGGTTGGTGCATTTTGTACAAGGGCAACGAACTCTCCCACGGTTCAAATTACTATTTTGCTAGAATGCGAAATAGAGAAAGTTAGACACGCCAACCTCATAATGGTAATTCGAGTTCTCGCTTTTGTCTAGCCGGTCGTACCTCCAGTCATATCGTACATCCAATTAGCCATCCTCCGTATGTAATATTTACTGACAAAATAATGAAACAAGGAATTAATAACCAACTTATTTGTTTATTAAGATAAAGCTAATGAATAAATACATAATTGACAAATGTAGAAATGATGAATATACCTTCGTATGTAGGCTAAAATGGAGCTTCAATTAAACAATTGAGAAATCTAATCAATTACTGTGAGGGATTCAAAAGAGAGTGAATATTGAAAAGATAATTGATGAGTGATTCAAGATAGATGATAGTGAGGGCTTAAATAGAGGGAGAATTGGGCTAGTTATCAAAATAAATTTATTTGCTTAAATTTATTGGTTGCAATGCAAGAGAACATGGTGGGTAAAATTTCAATGCATTGACCAATTGAAAGGAAAATATAGCAATTGTCAGGAAAAATTTCATTGCAGAGAAAGGCAATGCATATGAAAATTGCAATGCAAGAGAACATGAAGGGTAAATTTCCATGCATTGAGCAACTGAAAGGAAATATAGCAATTGCAAGGTAAAATTTCGTTTGCAAGAAAGGCAATGCATATGAACATTGCAATGCAAGAGAACATGGTGGGTAAAATCTCCATGCATTGAGCAATTGAAAGAAAATATAGCAACTGCAAGAAAAAAATTCGTTGGAAAGTAAGGAACGAAAGACGAAAAAGAAGTTTTTTGGGGTGGAAATGTAATTAAAGAAAATTTGCAAAATAACTCTGAATCCACTTTTTTTTTTACCAATGCATTCTAAAAAATAAGTTGGAGTGTTCTTTCAAAAATCATAAACAATCGAGGAACAAAAGACGTAAACGAACCTTTCGTGGTGGAAATATAATTCAAGAAAAGTTGCAAAACATCTTCAAATTCAGTTTTTCTTTCACCACTGTATTCTAAACAATAAGTCGGAGTGTTCTTTTAAATATTGTAAGAAATCGAAGAACGCAAGACGTAGACGAACCGTTCGGGGTGGAAATATAATTATAGAAAAGTTACAAAACAACTTCAAAATCACTTTTCTTTCACCACTGCATTTTAAACAATAAGTTGGAGTGTTCTTTCAAATATCGTAAATATTCGAGGAACGAAAGACGTAAACTAACCTTTCAGGGTGAAAATATACTTACTGAAAAGTTGCAAAGCAACTCCAAATTCACTTTGTCTTTCACCGTTGTACTCCAAACAATTAGTTGATATTTTCTTTCAAATATCGTAAAACATCGAGGAACAAAAGACGTAAACGAACCTTTCGGGGTGGAAATCTAATTAAAGAAAAGTTACAAAACAACTTCAAATACACTTTTTCTTCCACCATTGTAATCTAAACAATTAGTTGATGTGTTATTTCAAATATCGTAAAAACACGAGGAACGAAATACGTAAACGAACCTTTTAGGGTGGAAATATAATTAAAGAAAAGTTGCAAAACAACTCCAAATTCCTATTTTCTTTCAGCACTGTAGTCTAAAAAAATAAGTTGGAGCGTTCTTTCAGATATCGTAAACAAATGAAGAATAAAAGACGTAAAAGAACCTTTCGCGGTGGAAATATAATTCAAGAAAAGTTGCAAAACAACTCCAAATTCACTTTTTCTTTCACCATTGTATTCTAGACAATAAGTTAGAGTGTTCTTTTAAATATCGTAAGAAATCGAAGAACGAAAGACGTAAACGAACCTTTTGGGGTGGAAATATAATTATAGAAAAGTTGCAAAACAACTTCAAATTCACTTTTCTTTCACCATTGTATTTTAAACAATAAGTTGGAGTGTTCTTTCAAATATCATAAAAATTCGAGGAACGAAAGACGTAAACGAACCTTTCAGGGTGAAAATATAATTATTGAAGAGTTGCAAAGCAACTCCAAATTCCCTTTTTCTTTCACCGTTGTACTCTAAACAATTAGTTGATATGTTCTTTCAAATATCGTAAAACATCGAGGAACAAAAGACGTAAACGAACCTTTCTGGTGGAAATGTAATTAAACAAAAGTTACAAAACAACTTCAAATGCACTTTTTCTTCCACCATTGTAATCTAAACAATTAGTTGGTGTGTTATTTCAAATATCGTAAAAAATCGAGGAATGAAAGGCGTAAACAAACATTTTAGGGTGGAAATATAATTAAAGAAAAGTTGCAAAACAACTCCAAATTCGTTTTTTTCTTTCAGCACTGTAGTCTAAACAATAAGTTGGAGCGTTCTTTCAGATATCGTAAAAAATTGCTGAATGAAAGACGTAAAAGTACCTTTTGGGGTGGAAATATAATTATAGAAAAGTAGCAAAACAACTCCAAATTCACTTTTTCTTGCACCATTACTTTAAACGCACTAATTAGGCGTTTCCTTTCAAATAACATCCAAATCGGAGTAACGAAATACGTTGAACAAACGTTATAAGTTTAAAGCACTATAACACATCAAACCCTAAACCCTAAACCCTAAACACTAGAAACCATACTCTACATTGTCACATGTAGAGGTTGTAAAACACCTTCAATGTTCATTTTGTTTTTACCTATACACTATGTTATTGGAAATGTGTGTGTTCTTCCACATTTCGTAAAATACAGAGTAACGAAAGATGTTTAACAAAATATTTAGGGAAGAATGTATAATTAGGCAAAAGATGCAAAACAACTTCAAATTCTGTTTTTCTTTAACCACTATTGGTACACCACTAATGAACTGCGTAAATTCAAATTTCGTCATAAACGGAGTAACTAAAGATGTTTACAATACATGTGGGGTCGAAAATCTAATTACAAAATTTACCAAGTATGGGTGTTTTTGTAATTAAATGTTTCATAAAAATGGAATATAAAATAATAAAAAATTTGCATGAAAATGTTTCGTAGTAATTGTTGATTTACAACGAAATATTTGAATGCAAAAGACTATACATAGAAGAATTTCGTGCAACACAATATTATTTTGCAAAAAAGACTACAAGGGAATATTTCGTTGCATGATGTATTTTTTGCTATTATGCAACCCAATAATTCTTTTTAGGCTTTAATGCAACGGAAAATTCGGTTGCACCTGATTATGAGAGCATTATTTCCATGCATAAAATCGTGTGGCACGAAATATTTCCTTGCATTAGCTAATTGCAACTCAAAGTTTCCTTGCATTATTCCTTGATTTCTCCTATAAATACTCTCCCTCACCCCATTCATTTCATTCATCCTCTTTGTCATCCTTCTCTCCTCCTCTCCCAATATAACATATCTTTTAAAATTTTCTAATTTATAGTTTTTATTTAAGATAATTGATGATACAATTTTCGTCCACCCTCGGACGCCAACAAAAAAGGTGTACCCAACAAAAAAAAACCTAAGGTCGGAGGAACGGAACCCTACGGTCGTCACCGACCAACATCCCTCCCCGGGAATATACGGTCTTAACCAACGGCACCATCGTACTCCACCCTCCACCTTACGAGTCAGCCACAAATTACTGGGCACCCCCAAAAAGAAAAATACACTTGGATTCCTACCCTAGGTCTGAACCACCTAGCGAAGCTAATAAGCAACTAGACAGGTCTTACGAGGACTTTCAAAGATAACTTCAGATCCTGATAAGCTCAACACTTAGACAAAATCACTTTGAGGTAGGAAACCGCACAAAGAAACAATGGAGAAAATTACACGAGGGACAACGCATAAATATCTATGCGACATTCAGACCATACACTTAACGACAATACTAAAGACCCACTTAACCCCCGGGATAAAGACTATTGGAGTACTACGACTCGGGTATCACCCGACCCAAGGCAAACTACAATTGTTCGCATTAAAGGAAACTTCCCAACTTCTAATCATTAAAGAAGATGAGTCTCACCCGATTGGCTCAGCACCCCAATTGGGGCAAAGGGATGAAAAATCCTACCGGCCCCAACAAACCCAACAAGACTATTTGCGCATAACTAATTACTATACAATTAGGAGGGCCCCATCGAACCTCCGCCATTCGATTGACTTCAACCACCCAACCACTAAGACACAGAAGACCATACATACCTTGGTTATTCTACTAGTACCAGAATAATAAAAGGAGACCCACTTTCCTTCGTCAGAAGACCCTACGTGCATTGGCTATTCTACTGCTACTAGAATAAAAGGTAACCCAATTTCCTTCGTCAAAAGACCTTACATACATTGGCTACGACACTGCTACCGGAGTTATGAAGGAAGACGAACACCCATTGGACAAAAGACCCAAGACAAGGACTATAAATAGCAACATCCCCCATGGAAAAAGCAAGTCCAACCAGAGAAAAACACAGCAAAGTATAAGCAAACACTTAAAGATACATTAAACACAATATCAAGTATTGTAATAGGCCTCCTTAAATAGGCCCCACGAAAGGTTTACTCTCCTGCCCCGGGATTCCCTCGTTGTAAAACCTACTTTCTCCCTTAATAAAAATAACACAAAGCATTCCTCCTCAAGCTCGAGATCAGCAATACAAACAAATCATGTGATAGTATCACTGATAGACCCTAATTTACAGAGCCTCGGGCGATATCTCATCACCAAATGACACCGTCTGTGGGAACGACGTAGAATCTCTGAGATAAGCTTGGGGAAATCATCCAAAAAAAAGGCATTGAGTTTGTTACTTACCCATGGAGAATCGCGATCGCAGAAGAGGAGAGCCGCGGAGCCCTCCCCATCACGCTAGTTCGGTCCTAGAACTGGAGGATCCTATGCCCCAGGCACAAGGTTCAAGAATGCCACAGAAAGACGGACCAGGGATGGCCTATGTTCACGTACCCTGGAACATGTATCGAGATATGTACAATCACTACAATAGAAACCAAAGAGTCGACCCAGAAGGAAGCAGCGGAAGGGGACAAACACACCCAGAGGAATCTCAAAATCATCCCAGACATTGATCTGCCCCACCACCTAGGGCCATATCAGGCAACTCTTATCCCAGTCCTACTTTCAAACCCCATCTTCCCCTGATGGAGAGGCAAACCTCTATCCTCCCGATCCAAAGACTCGGTTGAAGCCCCTAGGGACCCGGGTCCCCATGTACCACTACCCAATGAGGGAAACAACCGAAAATCACAGATTCTCTGCAGATGAACACTTCACGAAGCCGCCCCGCCGGCGCTCACCGACCCCTGAAGTTCTCTTTAGAAACATTATGGAAGATGTGTAAAGAGAATTACGAGAACTTCGGCGTCACCTGAATCCCGGAGAAGAAGTCGTTTATCGTGGATCATCGTTTGTGCCACATGTAGTTAGCGCACTCATTCCCTTTGGGATGAAACCCCCCGGGCTTCCGACTTATTTGGGGGAAGAGAATGAAAGAAATCCTCATGATCATATCAACCAATATATGGTTTGCATGAACCTCATGTCCCTACTTGACCATGCTCTCTACCGCATATTCCAAACCACGCTAACCGAGCAAGCACAATCTTGGTTCTCCAAGTTGCCACCAGGCACTGTGCGTAATTTCAAGCAATTAACTCAAATGTTCGTCAGGCAATTTCCATGCAACAGAATATTTGCCAAATCTTGTGGGCACCTACTCAATCTTAAGTATAGACTAGAGGATTCCCTTCGAGAATTCATGAGACGGTTCTCTCAAGGTGTCATCAATGTGGCTTATGTCAATCCTTGTATGTTACCCGAAATTGTAATACGAGGGCTTCAGCCCGAAGACTTTGCCACTCATCTCATGGGAAATAAGGCTCTCGACTTGTGAGACTTAATGCGAAAAGCCAAGACTTTCATGGAAATGGAAGAAACTCGCAAGGCCCTAAAGGCTGCTGAAACAGGGAAAGCCACCAACCCAACGGTGGGAAGAGGAAAAGAAAATCTAAAAGAAAGGGAAAATGTTAAGAAAGAGGAAAAAAGAACTTAGATCCAACGGCGTTACTGCCCATGACGATCAGTCTGGTGCAGGTCATGGCCATCATGGGGAAGATCGTATCTTCAAATGGCCTCACCTCGCAAGGCCCTCTAGAGGGGAACGCCCACAGGAAAATTCTGCACTTACCATCGAGCCTACGGGCACCTCACCCACGACTGTTACCATCACCGCCAAGAAATAGCCCGACTACTCAGCCAGAGCTACCTGGAAAAAATACGTGGTTTCGGATAAGGGGGCACCCATTGGGAAACAAAGAAGAGAGGGCGAGCCCAACAACAAAAAAGCCACACCCAAACGCCTCTAACGGTGGCAAAGTGCATGCCCCAGCCGACACCCAATTGCCCCTTCCCCTCGGACCTATCAAGAAAACGCCTCTATCATCCATACCATCAACATGATTGAAGGAGGGGTAATGGTTGTTTATTCTAAAGAAGAAAAAATAAATTATATTAAAAAAGCCCAAAACGCAGGCAGTAAACTAGATGTCCTCGCGGCACGAGTCGAGACTCACCCGACCATCTCCTTTGGACCCGATGAGGATCTGCTCATCATTACCGCCACCATCCTTGGTACAGAAGTTTAAAGGATTCTCGTGAACACCGGAAGCTCGGTAAACATCCTATTCACTCTGAAATTTAATGCCCTTGGCCTTCCCTGAGACCAGATGGACCCTCTAGAGGTCGCACTCGTCGGATGTTTGGGTGAACAGTGCCAGACCATTGGTCTCGTGACTGTGCCGATGTTTTGTGGAGAAGGCACCACTCGTAGCATAAAGCCCACCAAGTTCAAGGTCGTGGAGGCCCCCTCTCGAACCTACAATGCCATCTGCATGAGCCTGACTCTCCGAGCTTTGGACGCGGTCTCCTCAGCCCTCCACCTCAAAATCAAATTCCTTACTCCTTTGGGGATAAGCAAAGTTAGGAGGGACCAAACTGAAGCCATGGAATGTCGCATGAACGTCTTGCCACCTGAGCCCCAACCTCCGATACAAGAACCCTCGTCTAAGAAGACTTGGGTGGGAGAAGATTGAGTTTAACCGACCGAGGAGCTAAAAATTGTGGAACTCGTGGAAGGTTCCGAGGATGAAATCGTAAAGATTGGGACCAATATGAACGAAGACGTGGAGAAGGCCATTACCACCACCTTGAAGCAATTCCAACACCTCTTTGCATGGAAGACGGTCCCCAATGATGGATTAGCCCGGAGGTATGCACTAATGAGCTCGATGTCCACCACTCGGTAAAACTCGTTCGACAGAAGAAGCGTAATATGGGACCAGAGTGCAACAAAATCATACGGATGAGGCGCAACAACTGCTCGATCTAAACCAATGTCGTGAAGTACGATACCCCGAGTGGCTCTCCAACGTGGTCCTCGTTCTAAAATTTGGAGGAAGAAGGCGCATGTGCGTGTACTGTATCGACCTTAATTGAGCATGCCCCAAAGATTGCTATCCGCTTTCCAGCATCAACATGTTGGTTGACTGCACGGCGGGCTGCACGCTGCTTTCCACGATGGATGGAGACCAAGGGTATAACCAGATCCCCATGGCCCTTGATGAGCAGGAAAAGACCAGTTTCATTACTGACGTGGGCACCTTCTGCTACATGGTCATGCCCTTCAGACTTAAAAATTTCGGGGCCACCTAAAAACGGCTGGTCAACGTCATGTTCGAGGGACTCATCAGAGACACCATGAAAGTCAACATGGACGACATCATCGTAAAAAGCCGGAGGGAGGAAGACCATGCTCGGAATCTTACCAGGGCATTCGAGATCATGGATCGCTTTGGAATGAAGGTAAACCTCCGCAAATGCTCCTTCGACATAAGGGGACGAAAGATACTTGGATACATGGTCACGCAGAAAGGGATAGAAGTCAATTTGAAGAAGATTGAGGCTATCATCAACACGGAATCACTCAAGACCGTGAGGGATGCGCATAAACTAACAAGGAGAATTGCTTCCTTGAGCGGGTTCATCTCTCGATCCTCGAGTAGGAATTGGCGTTCTTTAAAGTCCTTCTGAACATCCAAAACTTCCAATGTAGTTAGCGCAATCATTCCTTTTGGGATGAAACCCCACGGGCTTCCGACTTATTTGGGGGAAGGGAATGAACGGGATCCTCATGATCATATCAACCAATATCTGGCCTACATGAACCTCGTGTCCCTACTTGATCTTGCTCTCTACCGCATATTCCGAACCACGTTGACCGAGTGAGCAATTAACTTAAATGTTCGTCAAGCAATTTCCATGCAACATAATATTTGCCAAATCTTGTGGGCACCTACTCAATCGTAAGTAGAGACTAGAGGAGTCCCTTCGAGAATTCATGAGACGGTTCTCTCAAGGTGTCATCGATATGTCTTATGTCAATCCTCGTATGTTATCCGACATCGTAATACGAGGGCTTCAGCCCTAAGACTTTACCACTCATCTAATGGGAAATAAGGCTCTCGACCTGGGAGACTTAATGCGAAAAGCCGAGACTTTCATGAATATGGTACGCGCCGTTTGCCCAGATTCTGCTTTGAAATTGTAGTACAAGCAAACTTTTCGTAGAAACTATGTTGGAAATTGGTGATGCGATGGCCATCATCTTTGATGAGGTGGCTTAGTTCGTAAGAAGAGGGTATACCTTTCTCCATAGTGATGTTGGAGAAAGAGAACGAAGGAGTACTAAGATTAAATTCTCTACGGTGTTTTTCCATTCTCTTTGTTCGTTCGAGAAAAGAGAATGATGGTGTACGGAGAATAATTATATCTCCACGATTGTGTTTCCTTTCTTTATGAAGAAAGGTATACCCTCTTCTTACGAACTAAGCCACCTCATCAAAGATCGTGTTTCTTTCTTCCGGGTCATTCGAAGAAGTATTTAGTGTCCGGGGATAAGAGATATTTCCATGATCGTCTGCCTTTCTTCATGGTTATTCGAAGAAACATCAGGTATACGGAGGAGTTGTATATCTCCACATTTGTTTGTCTTTATTAAGGGAATTACAGAGAAAGTGAAGTTTTGACCAAGGGGGAGTGTTCGCCTTTACATTTAAACTCGTTCATGAAATGATCCTGGCGAGCGATAAATCGTGTTCCACTTTTGAAAAGAGAAGTGAAAAGAGAGTGAAATTATGGTTGAGGCTGGAGGGTGAAATTGTTGAAAAGTTAGCTTTGTCCAGCCACAACCTTGCCGACAGCTCACCATTCTCTTGCTTGGCTATAAACAACATGGAGAAGCAACAAAGAAAAACACAGAGAGAGAGAGAGAGAGAGAGAGAGAGAGAGAGAAATGTAACAACAAGAGAGAAGAAGAAAAGTTACAGAGAGAAAGAAAAAAAGAAAAAGAAGCCGTTGCGCAAATAGGAGGGAGGTTTGAGGATTGATTTTTATTAATAATCGAGTGTGAGAGTTGCTCCTCCTATTGTAATTTGTTCTAGTGTTAAATGAAGAATTTTCCAACCCTAACATTTTTTTCAAGTTCTAAGTTGACATAATCATATTAGTCCAATTTAACCTTCTGAAACTCAAAAACATGAAACAATATTAATTAGTTATGCATTATATATAGTCTTCCTTCAGTTTGTCAAGAGTAAGTTTGGTTAATGGTTCGAGAAATTATATTAAACCTGTTAGCTCGACAATTACCATTAAATTTGGACATCCAATCTAATTTTGGAAACGTGAGCTTCTAATAATTAAGTTTTATTCTGGAGGCAAGAAGTAGTTTGCACCTATAATAAAATTGGACTTTTCTTGCTATGGAAACTTCTTATTTGAAGAGTTAAAGGCATCATGATATTTTATCTTTTTTTTTATCGTTGAAAACAAAATTTAATTAAAAAAAAGGACACCACAAGATTTGGGGGGTTTTCGCGACCCCCTGGTGAACGTCGAGCGTTTTGGTGACCGTCCGGAGCAACGAGCGGTCCCTAAACCAAAATGGGGACCGCTCCAGCCCAAAATGGGGACCGCTGCCAAAACGGGTTTTAAGGACCGCCAAGCAATCCCTAATAATATTCATACCTTTTATTTTTTATTTTATGAAACGATTTACATGTGTTTTTGATTTTTACCAACAACACTCATTATACCATGTCAATTGAAATAAAACTAAATTATTCCATAAAATCACAAAAAATAAATATGAATATTATTTGGGACCGCCGGGCGGTCCCTAATACCGATATAGGGACCTCCGGGTGGTCATCAAATATCTTTAGGGACAGTCGGGCGGTCCCTAATAATATTCATACTTATTTTTATGGAACAATTAAGGTACCGCGTTGTTTGTTTAGTTGATAAATATCCTAATAATGGTTAAGAGAACACAATTACAAGGTTTCATTCAAATTGAAACAACATATGATGATTAAGTGTACGTATAACGTAGAATAGGTTCAACGTTAAAAACTTTCTCAATCTCATTCAATCTACTATTAAATAACTAAATTAGTAGTTTTATGATTGTTTGTTACTTCAATTGACATGTTATAATGAGTTTTGTTGCTAAATATCAAAAACACATGGAAACCGTTCTATAAAATAAAAACAAAAGTTTGAATATTATTAGGGATCGTCTGGTGGTCCCTAATACCACCTTAAGGGACCGCTGGACGGTCACTAAATAACTTTAGGGACCGCCCGGCGGTCCCTAAAATTGGCTTTAGGGACCGCTGGGCGGTCCCTAATAATATTCGTACATGTTTTTTTTTTTTTTTATGGAACAATTATGGTGATGCGTTGTTTGTTTAGTTGATAAATATCCTAATAATAGTTAAGATAACAAAATTACAAGGTTTCATACAAATTGAAACAACATAGGATGATTGAGTGTACGTATAACGTAGAATAGGTTCAACGTTATAAACTTTCTCAATCTCATTCAATCTACTATTAAATAACTAAATTAGTAGTTTTGTGATCGTTTGTTTCTTCAATTGACATGTTATAATGAGTTTTGTTGTTAAAAATCAAAAACACATGGAAATAGTTCCATAAAATAAAAAAAAAAGTATGAATATTATTAGGGACCGCCTGGCGGTCCCTAATACCACCTTTAGGGACCGTCGGGCGGTCACCAATTATCTTTAGGGATTGCCCCACGGTCCCTAAAAGTGGCTTTAGGGACCGCAGGGCGGACCCTAATAATATTCATACGTGTTTTTTTTATTTATTCTTTCTTTTAAATAAACTCTCTCTCTCTCTTTTTTTTTTCTTCAAATCCGAAACACAATCTTTTTTCTTCTTTCTTTTAAAGAAACACTCTTTTTTTTTATTTCTTCATATCCAAAACACAACCTTTTTTTTTAAACAAATGCCAAGAAAACACCCAACAATATGTTCTTTATTTGTTTTTCATTATTTTTGGTTTATTTTAATAACTATCATTTATTTAATTATTTTCTTTGTTTTATTTTGTTAACTTTCATTTAATTTTACTTTTTTGTCATTATTTTCTTTGTTTTTGTTTTTGTAAATGTTTGTTGCACATATTACCCGCAATATATACAAAAACCCAATAATATTTCGGTAAATTTCTGAAATATTATTGGGTTTTTTTTTTTTTTTTTTGCCGCAGACTTTTAGGGACCGCCGACCGGTCCCTAAAAGCATGAATATTATTGGGGATCGCTCGGTGGTCTCTAAAGAGTCCCGGAGAATTGGGGACCGCCCATCGGTCCCCAATACGTCTTTATTTTTGGGGACCGCCCGACGATCTCCATGAATCTTTAGGGACCGTCGGGCCGTCCCTAATTGTGCGGTCGCGGAAAATGGTCCCAGCGACCGTAAGGCGGTCGCCAAAGGGTAGGGGACCAAGGGTTTCCTCGACCACCTTTTGGTGACCGCTGGGCGGTCCCCAAAGGTCTTTAGGGACCGCCATGAGGTCTTTAGGGACTGCCCTGGCGATCCCTAAAGACCCTTGAATCTTGTAGTGGAAGACGAAGAATACAAGAATACTCACAGAAAATACACAAGAAGTCTAAACATATCAATACGAAAATATTTTCTCAAGTCGTCCTTTTAAAAAGTGTTCGAACCATATTAATCATAAACCATGCAACAAGTAATGCGCAAAGTCCCCTAAGTTCTATTGAAAAAAAAAAAGCTTATCCACACGTAACAACATCACATATCGACTTTCACAATCCAATCACAAACTAATCACCTCTCCATGTCCTTTATGTTAAATAAAAATCACAAACTAATCACCTCTCCCTGTCCTTTATGTTAAATAAAAAACATCCACCTCTGTTTATTTGCCCTTCAATTATTTATTTATGTAAAAGTTTTATTTATGTTGTTTTGATCTTATTTCGTCACGGTAATAGAACACAATAAATTGTACAAAATGAGATCAAACAATGCTATCCAATATTATTAACGGACTAGCTTGGTCTGAAACACTTAATACAAGCTTTCTAGATAGAATAACTAAATTACACTGTTAATAATGTGTATCGAATTTCAAGTATTCGATGCTGACATGTCGAACATGGTTCAATTCAATACGGTACTGTTATCGCTGAGTGAAAACCAATCTGGAAGGTATCAAATTCGATACGTGCTGTAGATGTCGAATTCGATGCGTACTTTGGTATCGAGTAGAAACAAGGTATTTGGTACGTGTCGAATAGGGTGAATTCGATATGACTCGTGTCGAACGAGGCTTATTCGATGCTGACTGTGCTGAGCTGGTTCAGATCTCGAAAACCTCTCTTTGAACATAAGGGGACGGACTATTTATAGAACCCGTCCCGTGGAGCCCACACTCCAATATAGAAAGGCGCATCGAATCATCGTTGTTCGATATGCGCATCGAATCAGGTGTATTCGATGCGCTATTGGGCTGGCCCAATAAGGAAGGATTATACTGCTGATTCGATGCGCGCATCGAATTTTACTCTATTCGATGCGCTTATGGGCCGGCCCAATAACGTTATATTGGGCCAAACTTAAATTACACCCATCATATAGTCCCCCCCAGTTTGGGAGACGATATCAATTTAGAGATCGTATTCCAAACTATTAAAAATATATTTGTACTGATTTGGGATATTCCTATTCATAGTAAAATCGGATCGGTTCATAGTTCTTGTAATAGTAAGATAATTTTTGACGCATCGAATTGTGAGCCATTCGATGCGTGAAATAGCACGCATCGAATTCTAGCTATTCGATGCGGTTATTCGATGCGGCAGCGTTGCTGGGCCTGATGGGCCTCTTGTCCCCTATATAAGGGGGGCGCTGCATTGGCACGATCATTATTCTGCCAACAGACTCTGCTCTTCAGGTAAGACGCATCGAATTTGCGTCATTCGATGCGACTCGCATCGAACGATAAGTGATTCGATACGATCAGCATCGAAATGTAAAAATTCGATGCTTTAAATTTTCTTGCTCGTCCTTGTTTTGAGCGTTCCGTTGCGCGTTTTTGATTTGCTGTTTATTTTGTGTAGGATATAAGCAACCAAGCAAGAAATTCTTTTACCGATAATATACTTAAGGTAAAAAAAATTTGTTTTTTATTGTGCCGGGTTGTTTAGTTTTTAACGCGTTCAATACTGTACATATATGAGTGATGTACGAGAGTGTGTAGTGACGTATGCGTCCTTAGTCAGTCTCGTTTTTAATTTATTTCAGTTTGTTATCATCAAAGATGGTGAGCGGTGGATCCACTCGTGGAAGTGAATCAAGTAGTGGTTCTAGTTCAAGTTATATTTCCATTAATAAAGAAGACCCTCTGGTTGCACTCATGGGCACGGATACGGAGATTAATAAAGGGGAACCTTCGGCTGCACCTACGGGGCCGAACACAGACGATGCTGATCTATTTAATTTAATAGATATAACAACGGTAGATCCACCCGCGGTTAGCGCCCCCGCGGCAAACCCTGAGCCTGCAATGGCCGAAGAAGATAGTGATGACTCGTCTACGTCATCTTATAAAGATAACCGCGCTCCAAGCGAGGGTGAAGAGGACGTAGAATATAATAATAGGGAATTTGACGATCATGTCGAGGTCCCAGGAATGACCTTCGACCAATATACCTCTCGCCTTCAACATAATCGTAAGGGTCTCCGCGTTAAATTTGACATTCCTGACAAATATAAAATTTTTCTTCCGGGACCAAATGATCGAATGCATACCCCGCCTCCCAAACATATGACTGTGTTTATTGGACAACTTCTAAATGGTCTGCGCTTCCCAATCCCTTATGAGGTAAGATGGATTCTTTGAAAAATAAGCGTCGTTCTCGCTCAACTCACGCCAAACTCATACGGGAATATCATTGGTTTATCATAATTATGAAGGCTCTGCGCCAACCTCAAAGTACCAATGAGTTTTACGCGTTATTCGAGATTGCGAGGCGCGAAGAAGGATTTTACCATATCAAAGCTCAAACGAATCGGAAGTTCTTAAACGGTGGGGCTGCCGGATATGGAAAAGACTGGAAAAGGAGATACTTCTATATCAAAGAAAGTTACGACGGTGAATTCGATCAATTTGGTCGTGAATGGTATACCGGGACAAGGGTAATGATTCCCAGCGGAGTTGATATAACCCTGTGGGATTGCAACTTTATCCCCAATCTAGTTAGAGAACATCAATTCGATGTTAAAAAACTAGTTGAAAACCGGGTCCTCTCTTTAGCTGGGTTGTCTCCGGTTAAATACAATGGAAGGATGACCCTTGGTAAATTAGCATGATCTTATTAGGCTTTTTGATTTACGCTTGTTGTGGTTCTAACGATTTATTTTATTTGCAGACAAGTTCTTCATGAGTCGACACGCAAGGATGAATCGGGTTGTTACCGCGGATATGGCAAGCTCCCAGACCGACACTTTGTCTGGAATTCCTCCTCCTCGGAAGAGAAAAAGTAAGGGCAAGAAGAAGGTTTCTAAACCCTCAACTGCTACTGGGGGATAATCCTGAGGGAGTTCCAGGCGGTGTCGAAGAGTCGGAAGGCAGGGCGACTGAAACCGGCGAGGATGCCGGCAATCTCGTCCAACGTAAGAGGCGAAGAATGCCGCAAAATCCGTCGCAAACCGCAGGGGTTGCTCCTACGATTGGCCAGACTGACAGGCCAAGTGCTTCTAACCCTCCTGCCGATGTATCTGGGCCAAGTTTCATGGCCGGACCTAGTCAGGGTCCTCGAGCTCGAGCCGCTGGATATCAACTCTCGGAGGCCGAAGCCATCGAGCATTTAAAGGCATTATTGCCTGGTTTGTCCGTCCCTCTTCCAATTTATGACGAAGAGAGGAAAAGGCTGGAGCGAAATACACTGCATCTGGTGTCAGCGGTAACGATTTCCTTATTTGACTTACATTTTCTGCGAATTTGCTTTGTAAATTTTGGTCTAATCATTCGTTTGTTGTCAGGCGGGCGGTTTCGTGGATGTCATGGCCTCAGCCTTAATGGATTTCAAGGAGACTGCCAGTAATGCTGATAATTCTGCACTTCAAGCTGCCCTTGACGCCAAGGAAAAGGCTTTGCAAATGGCCAAGGATGCTCAAGAGGAAGCTAAAAAACTCAAAGAAGATCTCAATCAGCAAATTACTGCGCTGAAGAAGGAGGTTGCTGCAGCCAAGGAGGAAGCCCACAATGCTGACTTCAATGGCTACCTTCGAGGCCTCAAAGATGTAAGATATATTATTCTTATAACTTGGCACCTATTCTCTTATGATACTCTCATTAATTTCTTTTTTCCCCTTTTAAAAGGTTTCTCCTCAGCAAACATTGGAAATTGCTGAAAGGTTCCTCCAGGGCAATACGTTTCAAGAGTTGCGCACTCGTCGAGATGATCTTGTGGCTCGAAATGCTCAAACTCTTACGGTGCATCAATTCTATGCTACAACCTATGTTCGTGGCAAATTTCAACCAGGATGGTTAGACCTGTCCCTGGGGCCAGATTTGAAGAAACGTCCACCTCGTCAAACTTCTGAAGCTACAGAACCTGATGAGTTTGCCCCTCTGCTGGATAGGGAGGATCTCGTTCTCGGAGGGTTATCACCACCGCGAGAAATGCCTGAACCATATCCCTCATCAGAGGATGAAGAAGAAGATTGATCGCTGCTAAGGCTATTTATTATTTCTTTGTTTATAAAAAATTTTCATTCGTATTTTAATTTGTGTGTGGCGATGCGTCGCTTTAATGTGTTTGAGACAATTTAGTATCCGTTGCTAAATTTTTGGGATAATTATTGTTGTCTTTTATTTCAATTTCCTTTCTCAGTCCTTTACTTTATTTTGACAACTTGATGATTTCTTATCGTTCATTGAAAATTGTTATACCATTAAGAAAGGATATTATATTCGTCGCTTTGGACACAATATTTTTCTTTTCTCATAATATTTTTGCTTTAACATTGTTAATCTTTTGAGGGGTTATTTATGTTTTCTGAAACATAAATTTTATAGCGCTTACCATTTCATATGTTGTGTTTATTCATTACATTTGGAGCATTTTCACTAAGCTCCTTCTTATTTCTCGCACTTGGTCTCATTCGATATCTCATGATACTTCTGGGCTGAGTTTCCATTTCTTATGTCGTCTTTGACTTCTTCTAGTATCTCATGCCACTTTGGGGCAGAGTTTCCGTTGCCTTGATTTCTTTAGGGATTTTCGGTATCTCGTGTCACTCTGGGACAGAGTTTCCGTCCCTGTAACTTCTTCTGGGATTTTCGGTATCTCGTGCCACTTTGGGACAGAGTTTCCGTTCTCCTGTTTTCTTTAGGGATTTTCGGTATCTCGTGCCACTTTGGGGCAGAGTTTCCGTCCCTTTGTCGCCTTTGGCTTCTTTCGGTGTCTCATGCCACTTTTGGGCAGAGTTCCCGTTCTTCTACTTTGCTTTGAAGAAATTTGTTATCCTGCATTCATTCGTATTATGCAGAGTATATAGAATTCATGTAACTTCATTAATTTAACATAGATTTCTTGAATAAACCCCAATCGGATTATGTAAATAAACCGGAGCTTGAGACATTGCTCATTCGCCTGACTTCCAGTGCTGTCCTCCAGCTTCATAGCTTGGGGTACCTGTTTTAAGTTCATACATTCTTGTCTCTCATGCGTGTTATAGCAGGGAGAACGAATAAAAACTTGTTCAAAATATTCAAAATGCTAAAAAAAACATTGGTAACTTGGAGCAGAATCTCTAATCGATATGCTCCATGTGCCTTGGAGGCAATACCCTTGCCGCTGCTTCTTCCTGTTGTGGCCCAGTCCTGAGAGAAGTTACATAGCATTTACATCCTTCCATATGATCTGCTATAACCTCTCCTGTACCGCTAGAAGTTGGAAACTTCACCATTTGATGATAAGTTGAAGGTAACGCTCGGAAATTATTGAGTGCAGGTCTTCCTATGATACCATTGTATGCAAAATGCATATCAACGATCACATAATCTTCCATAAGCGTCTTCCTCTGTGGTGCTGTTCCCAATGAAGTTGGTAGCTTGAGCATTCCAAGTGGTATTATTTCTGGACCTCCAAAACCATGAAGAGATGTCCTTACTGGTTCTAACGCCTGACCATTCAAGCCCATTTTGATCAGCGTAGAATTAAACAGCACATTTACTGAACTCCCATGACCAACCAACATCTTAGTGACTCCGTAGTTAGCTATATCCACTGTAATCACCAAAGGGCAATTCAAGTTTGACATCTGTAAAGCTTGTGGACTCAGCTTCCTCAAATCTGTTGTAGAAAATGTGATTTCTTAATGCGGTATCTGTTCGATTCTCAATATACTGGCCATGTCCACGAAATTATCCGATTCAACCATTCTTGTGATCTTCTTTCGATCATTGGTGGAATCCGCACCAACAGGACCTCCTGATATCATATTTATCATCCCTTTTCTGGCGTTCCCATATTCGATTTGAGGATAATGGAAAAGTTGCGGTTCATCAATCATTCTATGCTTATCCTTCCTTGGAGATGGAGTTCTCTTCCGGTTGAAATGGTTCTCCTGTTCTTGTACCTTTCTAACAAACTCAATGAGTTTGCCATCCTTTATTAGCCGTTCTATTTCATCTTTTAGGTTTATACAATCCTCTGTTTCATGTCCTTTTTGATTATGATACTTGCAGAATTGACTTGAAAACATCGTGGCTTTAGATTCCCTCATAGGCTTGGGATCCTTCAGCCATCATTTCTTCTTTGCTGCCCCAAAGACTGCCATGATGCTGGCATTTAACGGCGTGTACCTTCTTGGTGAACTATCCCTTTTGTAATTTTTGTTCCTGTTGTTGCTGTTATTGCGATTATGATCTTCTCTACCTCTTTCTCTATCTCTCACAGCCACACTGTTAGGAACTTTGGTCGCCATCATTTTTCTCGAAATGAACCACATCTTGGGCTATTTTGTTGATTTCTTCGATGGTGGTGGGTTTTAGTTTCAGTAAGTCTCCACCAAACATGGTGTTGGTGGTTGCTCGAAAGAGTATACTTGCAACCATCTCTCCCGTCGGGCTATCACTCCTTAATAGCTCTGTATTGAAACGTTTCATGAAGTCCTTTAGACTTTCATTAACTTCATGTTTCATCGTGTACAAATGGGAGTGATCCAAAACCAGTCTAGATTGACTAGAAAATTGATCCTCGAACATTTTTCTCAACTGGGCGTAACTTTTAATCTGTCCAGGAGGAATTCGATTGAACCAATCTACAGCCACCTCTGACAAAGTCGTTGCAAATATCCTAGCTTGCATATTGTCCTTGAAACCGTAAAGGGACAATTTCCTATCCAATTTGAACAGGGGATCTCGAGGATCAAATTTCCCATTGTACGTTTCCAGTTCCGGGATTTTATCTCCTTGCCCCAGAATCTCCAACTCTATCTCTCGGCAAAAAGGACTGCGACTTACAAGACTGTCCTCCCTTGCTGTTTGAGTCTCAGCTGTTGCTTTACCCTTTTCCAATCTTGCAACATTTCTGCTCACTGTGTTATGCTTGCCATGCAAATCATAACCTCCTGACTGTCTTCTGTCCTCTCTATGTTTTCTTCTTCGCGATTCCTCTCTTCGATTCTCTTCCTCATCCCGTTCCTTTTCTGGAATCACGGCTCTCTGAACGTCTTCTGTCTTCTCTTCTTGCTCGTTCAACAACACATTCTGCCTCTTTTTCCTTTTGTCTCTTCTCATGATGCCTTTTCGATTGTATCTCATCAGATACTAGCTTCTTTCCCCGCTCTTCATAAATGGATTTCCCTTTGCTCCTTGTTCCCTCCGAAGTATGTCAACTTCTTCGGTCGTCTTGCTGAGACTTTTCCTTTTCTTTTCCCTTCTGCTTTCGGATAGCTGAACCTTGTTCTCTCAAGTTCTCAGAATATTCAACAGGAGATTGTATCATAGCGGGAGGCGCTGGAGTGAGTGCTTCAGTCACTACGGCTTTTATCATTGCCATTAATTCATTTTTCAATTTATCTGGAATTGCGACACTCGTTGATGAAGCTCCAGTTGCATCGGCTTCATTATTGAGTATCTCCTCAGCTTGAGGTCCCTGGTTCTCTTTCCTGGCCGGAGTTGGTACTGTTGTGGGTAATGTAGACGGTCCAATGATATCTTGCATGACCCGTTCAGGTGTACCCAACCGTTCATCTTCGGTATTCCCTTCTTGTGCTTTACTCTGGGATCTGGTCATTCTAATCATACTGCCTATTAAGCTAATATAATTTGTGTTCCCACATACGGCGCCAATGTTTTGGTCTTATTTCGTCACGGTAATAGACCACAACAAATTGTACAAAATGAGATCAAACAATGCTATCCAATATTATTAACGGACTAGCTTGGTCCGGAACACTTAATACAAGCTTTCTAGATAGAATAACTAAATTACACTGTTAATAATGCGTATCGAATTTCAAGTATTCGATGCTGACATGTCGAACGGGGTTCAATTCGATACGGTACTGTCATCGCTGAGTGAAAACCAATCTGGAAGGTATCGAATTCGATACGTGCTGTAGATGTCGAATTCGATGCGTACTTTGGTATCGAGTAGAAACAAGGTATTTGGTACGTGTCGAATGGGGTGAATTCGATATGACTCGTGTCGAACGGGGCTGATTCGATGCTGACTGTGCTGAGCTGGTTCAGATCTTGAAAACCTCTATTTGAACATAAGGGGACGGGCTATTTATAGAACCCGTCCCGTGGAGCCCACACTCCAATATAGAAAGGCGCATCGAATCATCGTTGTTCGATATGCGCATCGAATCAGGTGTATTCGATGCGCAATTGGGCTGGCCCAATAAGGAATGATTATACTGCTGATTCGATGCGCGCATCGAATTTTCTCTATTCGATGCGCTTATGGGCCGGCCCAATAGCGTTATATTGGGCCAATCTTAAATTACACCCATCATATGTATACGTAGAAATAATAATTTTTGTATATGTAGATGCAGGCAATGAGAAGCTGCGGCTGGAAAAAAAATATTGTAATAGATCTACAGATAAAGCGTAAGTAAGCAAGGATCAGATGCCTTATTGTAGCCTACATGTAGTGATGGGATTATACACCACTCCAGAACTTGCAGCACGAAGATGAGAATTGTAACTCATTATGTTTCATTCTGTAACTCACTATGTTGGATTTGACGTACACAGTGAGATACATAGTGGGACATAGGATCCTTTGAAAACGTGCCATCGAAGTTGGGCCGAAGTAGAACCATGATTTGGGAATAAATGTCGAGTTGGACTAGAAAAGCTTGAACTGATAACAAAGACTAAAGAGTAGAATTACGTTTATTTTATTCCACAAACACAAGTACAACATATAACAAAAATTGAAGAGTAGAATTCAACTGGAAAACACTGTAAAGAGTACAAACGACCATGCACCATTTTTACTCAATGCCATATATCTTCTTGTTGGCCAAAAGATATTCACAAACCTTCTTAGGGTCAGCCAAAGATTTGGAAACACTCTCTCTTTCCATGCATCTCTTTGCCCAAGCAATCAGTTTCGGACAATGTTCTTCAATGATGAAGTTTCCATGAGTTTCATAAGCTCGGAACCAACTATAGAAAGTAATAAAAGACACATCTAAATATCCAAAATTTTCACCACCAAAGTAGGATTTGTCTCCCAATTCTCCCTCTAGTAACTTGAGGTGTCCTATGAGTTCTTTCTTGGCTTCTTCCTTTTCCTCACCTTTTGTATGCCACATCTTTTTTCCACTTTCATGTATCTAGAAATAGGAACAATTGGCAAAGTCTTGGTTAGAGTTACAAATATTTTGTACCATTATATTTTGTATACAAGAAAGCGTAACCCCTAATTTTCTTGTTTTTTTTTCAATTCTTCAAGAACATATAGTTTGTTGATTAGTGTGCATCACTCTTTGTGTCATCATGAAGGTTATTCGTCACGTTTAAAAAATTATAGAATAACGAAGGACGTGATGTAATAAAGAGTTAATGATGGTATAGAGACGTGCGACACCATTACTTCCTCGAGTTCCCACTTTTAATACTCCAGGACCGTACGTGAGTATTAAGATCGCACCATGGCACCATGTATGTGTAGTAAAACTAGCCGTGACTTAAGAGTGATTGGAATTACCTATGAATAATTAAAAGAAAATGTGCGACCTAATAGTTTGACTCATTTGAGTAGAAGTTCATATTTCAAATTTGTTGGAAATGTGAAACTATACTTGCAAAAGAGACACGCTTTGGATGCGTTTTAAATGGGGTAAATAAAATAAACAGATTAAAGTACCTTTTTGTCAACGAAATCAGCCCAGAATCTAGCTTGAGCTCTTTGATAAGGAGCCTTGGGCAGCAACGTTGGAGACTTATTATCCTTATTCCACACTTCATCAATATACTCGACTATATTTAGCGACTCGCAAACAGGTTTCCCGTTGTGAATCAAAACCGGAATTTTCTTATGAACCGGGTTCATCTCCAACAAAACTGGACTTTTTTCAGACGGTAAATTTCCTTGTCTGTACTCATACTTGACACCTTTTTCAGCTAACGCAACTCTAACCCTCATTCCGAACATACTGTAGTGAAAGTCCAACAGAATCACTTGGTCAACCACCATTTTTTCTGTCTTAATATGCTTACTGTATGTTAATTAGAGAATTTTGAGACGTGAGATTGAAGAATAATGTTGGTCGGATATACGTATATATATATAGAGGCGGAGGAAATTCCCAGATTTTTCTCGGCACGTATGTGATGACGAGTGAATCTTTTTCAATTATGGAGAAACCACATGACGTATGTAAGGACGTGTAAATATATATATATATATATATATATATATATATATATATATATATATATATGGTGTTTTTTCTTTTTCTTTTTCTTTTTTTTCTCGAATGTGGAATTAGGCACGAAACATTTAAAAGAAGAACTCCAGTTAATTATAATACTAGCTAGCAACCCACATGAAGAGCGTGAAATTTATATAATTAATTATGTTCTATCCAATTACTCCTTCAAATTAAAATGAAAACTGTTTAGTAATGTTTATGCACATGGGCTAATTCAGCAATTTGAGTTAGGGGCGAGAAAAATCTTTCAGAATTAAAACTAGTAAATAAAATACACAACTAATTATCTTTACAGAGCAAAATTCCTCCTTACGAAGCAATTTTCATTGTTTACTACTATACCATTTTGAAAATGGAAGTTCATTTAATAATTTCTTTTTCCAAATTTATTAAAAAGATAGTTTTTCTTATATAAAGATACACTTAGTTACTTACACTACTACAAAACTACTCAACTGCAAGGCAATACTATGCTACGAAATTCAAATTTCGTTGCATAATTATTTACAATGCCAATTTTCGCAGCAATAGAGTGAGTGGGGCCCGGATTTTTAAGATGCAACGCAATGGATTTTTAAGATGCAACGCACCATTGCGTTCCATCATAGATCATGCCACGCAACATTGTGTTGCCAGCCTAGCAACGCAATCTTGCGTTGCATAAAGTGTCTGTGCAACACAATACTTCGGTGCAGTGGCGTCCTGCACCGAAAATATACGATGCAACTTATTCAAATTAAGCTATGCAACACACTTTTTCGGTGCAGTAGGCCCTTGCACCGAAAAGGTGAGTTGCAAGTACTAAATTGGGATAATGCGGCCCTTGTACACACACAACACACACTAAAAAGAAAAGAGGCCGCTCGTTTGACCGCCCATCGCCACCGAAGACCGGCGAATTCCTTCAAAAAATAACAACGTTAAGTTACTCTATTCAACGCAAGGAACATTTTGATGTAATTGTTTTTTTAAAATTTTGTCCATTATTTATGATTGTAAAATTTCAAAGTTTCACGCTGAAGCATGGGTGAGTTATTTTTATGAAGAATTTAATGTAGACGTTAGAAATTATATGTAGCTCTATTTATTTAGTTAATTCACTTTTTTTCTTTTTGCACAACATAAGTTCCTGAGTCAGCTCCGGACTACGCTCGGGCCGGACATAAGCATATGGCTTCCGTGGGACTTCAATAGCTGGCTGGAGGCTTAGCCAATGTAGAAAGGTCACGTGTGCATGTTTTTCGCTACTCAGAAGGGTGACGTTTTTGGGGTTAAGAGCCACAAGTATTGGAGGGTTGGCGCATCAACCTATGGTTCAGGGTATTCTGTCGAGTTGGACCGCCAGGCCGATATGATAGCTGTTAGGGAGATGGAGCACCAGGCTTCGATAACGTGCTTGAGGGAAGAAACGCGTTAGTCCTATCAGAGGTCTCTTCAAAAGTCTCATGCCGCGTTGAGAATATCATATGAGAGCGAGTTACGACAGTGGGAGTCTACTAAGCTCATGTATGATCACTTGAGGAACAGTTCAATACACATGGGGGAGTCGGCGCCCGATTTGCCTGATCCACCTGAGCAATTGCGTCCAGATGAGCTAGACGATCCGTTCCCAATTCCCACTTGATGACCTCCACGAGCATTGTCATCCACCACGGACGTTGCCAACATAGTCCATGGGACGAGGCGGAGCACCAATGCATAGGAATCACCCTAGTACTCAGTTCACGCGTTGTAGACACCCAACGACTCCGGCGAGTACAAAGTATACACAACCCACTCCTCATGTGAGTACACAGTATACACAACCCCCTCCTCTGGCCAGTTCAGAGTATACACAGCCCCCTCCTCTAGGCCAGTCAAAGTATACACAGCCCCCTCCTCCGGCCATTTTACAGTATATGTTGTAGTCCATATCATTCTCACCGCATCGAGGTCATAGCACAGCAGACTGAGCAGCAGCAGCACGACCTTGGATTTGAGTTGTTCGGGGAAGCATACACAGATGTGATGGATGGTTTGATGGGTGTGTTAAAACCATAGGCTCCGGATGGTAACCATGATTTTGACTCTCATGTGTAAGGGTGGGAACGGGTATGGGGAATTCCCTTACCCGTATCGACCACGGGAAAATTTCCCATCACATCCCTTCACGAGGGACTGCCGGGGATGGAATTCCCTCCAACTTCCTCTAGTTTGATAGTTTCAGGAGCAAGAAGGGGGGCTCAATTCAAGTAAGTCGAGGGATGGGTACGGAGTCAATCTCCGATTCCCATGAGGAGGGAATCCCTCCATTCTCAAGAAACTATAATTACTCGGGGATTGGGGGTTTATTTGAATTATAAAAAAACAAATACAATGTTTTCTTGTGTTGCTATTGTCATTGCTTGAGTGGGCCCAAATGAACCCTTCTTTCAAGCATAGAAGTGGAGACGTGAAAGTTGAAGATGGTTTGTCGTTGAATTTTGATTGGTTGTGATTGTGAACTTGTAATATGATGAAAAGATTATTGATGGGTTCATTGATTTGATGGTTTGGACAACTTTTTAATGGTTAGATAATTTCTGACTTATGATTTGTGAGCCTTGAAGGTTTTTATTTTATTTTATTTGTCCGTTGCCAGTTGTCACTTGTGACTTGTGATAGCGAAATGCGATTGTGATTTGTGAATGTGGTTCGTGTTTACATGTCCGTACATGTTATTAATTTCAAAAATAAGACATTCGGGTAAAAAAGTGATCCGAACTGTTATCACTTTTAATGTAAAAACAAAAGACATGCCGGTACTTGTTATCAATTTTTTGTGATATTTACAATCTGAAAAATGACGGGATTGAGGGATCCCTCGCCAAAGGATCCCTCCTTCGTGGGATCCCTCGGCAAGGGATCGCTTCAACTGGAGGGACAGAAACGAGAGTGAGTTTTTAAATCCCACGACGTGGGATCCCATCCCTTCCCCACCTCTACTCATGTGTAGAGAGGGATCTACGATTTTGGTACTGTATTAATTTGGACTTTATTAAAGTTGGACTATGTCTTTGGTTATGATGGTATTACTTGTAATCGGACTTAGATGTTTGTTGATTTATCTTTTATTCGCACAATGTTGTCATTTGTAGTATTGGGGCTATGTTTGTTGTAATTATGCATTTTATATGTTGTTTATCTCGTACCACTGTTCAAACACATATTCTAACTTATTAATCAAACAAACACGACAAATTAATAGAAAACACATCAAACATTTAAAAATATACACGAGTAGATCAGTTTTGGAATACATGAATTAATTAACATAAGTAAATACAAGAACTACTCATAATAAGGATCTACTCATAATAAGGATCACTATTGTCGTCATCTTCAACCTGCTCGTCCTTGTCCACGTCCTCTTCTTCGCCCTCATCTTCTTCATCATCTTCGCCACTGCTCACCGCAATCGGTTCTTCCTCAATTGTCACTGGGGCTTATTGACCATCCACTGCTATATGAGTCATGTTAAATAACGTTAAGTCAACAAACATTCTCGTAACTGGAACATTCGCTTCTTGATATATAGTTTGGGTAATGCCCGGAACATCACCAACGAATATCATAGAACTTGTGTCAATAATGTGTTTGGCAGGAATGTGAACCACATACCACCATGCTCTTCTCAGTCTGTTCTTTTGACATGCATACGGAGTATAGTACATTGTTGTGCCTGGTTAGCTAAAATAAATGGTTCTGTTTCACCGGATGGAAGACGGCAAGCAGGATCTATCTCAATGAAATGGTAAGTAGGTTGGACCCACATACCGCGCAAGCTAATATCGTACCATACACACTTGAATAGGACCACAAAAAGAACACTTTTGTATACTAGCTCAATCACCTTGGTTAATGTCCTATAGAAGTATGTGTCTTCCTGCTCACCACTGGACCACTTGACGCATACTCCACTGTTTGTTGTTTTCATACCAATGTTATAATCCTAAGTGTGAAAACGAAGGTCGTTCAATATGTATCCATTTTCCCAACAAATCACTTGATTCTCCGCTCCAATTACGAGGTCTAGTAGCCACTGATCATAGTCGAAACATTTGGAGAATACCATATCCTTGAACTATTGTACGAATTGTTCATTGCGTCTCACAATGATTGCATTGTTGTCTAAGCCCACACACATCTACTCATCAAAAACACTGGTACAATACAATATGGTAGAAACATTAGTTATATACGTAATTAAAACAATTAACCTACACTTCTATATTAATACACACTAACCATAACCAGCATTCAACCTCCGAGTAATTCAGAAGGATATACAATTCAGCGGCCATGATCTCAGTGGAATTTAACCGTCATTTTCCACTGGCATGTTCAACTGGCTCCCCGGTCATCCGAAGGACGAATAGTCGATTAGATTCATTAGGATCAACCCTTGTCTCATTTCTATTCAAGCGAACTCATCGTGTATCAAATCGTGCTCAAAATAGTGATCACAAAAGTTGGTCATTTCAGACGTTAGGTATGCCGACACTTCCTTTCAAAACAAACACCTTCTTAAAAGTACATAAAGAAAAATGACTTGACAGTCAAAATACTAAATTTTATATTATTAATAGTGCTTAATAAATGAAAATACATTTCGAAAGAATACATCCATCGATAGTGCACATGTCCACCCATTTTTGCTTCCCATGAAAGATAAATTGCTAAATGCTCCATAGAGTCAAAAAATGCGGGCAATAATATCCTCTCCAATTTACACATTGTCTCTAAAATCGCAGTCTCAAGACGAGCCATATCAGATTTTCGAATGTCAGTCGCGCACAAAGACCTAAAGAAATTGCTAATTTCCACTAATGCACCCCAAACATCGTATTTTAAGAAGTCTCTAAAAGAGACTAGTCTTTGCATATAAACATGACAGTCATGACTCCTCCAACCAGTTACTTTTAGACTATGCACATGTAACAACGACCAATTCAGAACCATAACCGTCGGGAAACTTCAAAATGCACAACCATTCGCACACTTGCCTTTTCTAATCCTTTGTTATAAAGTAGATTGCTTGAGGTTTTTGTTTGCGACTGTTTCGGTCCTCGAATAAAAACAACTCACTCTAGTTGGGGTACTCTCTCAAATCCACTAGGGCATTCATGTTGTCTTTAGTCTTATCAGGATCATCCATCACGGTATTCTTGATGTTGTTGAAGAAGTTCTTCTCGTGGTGCATCACGTCTAGGTTATGACGTATCAAATTTGATGACTAATAAGGCAACTCCCAAAATATATTCTTACAACACCAATTGTGCCGCGTTCCAACCCCTATAATGGTTCCCATCCCTTCTCCAAAACCAACGCCATGCAGATGTTCAACTTGACGTTTCATTTCTACACTTGTCTCCCTACGCGAAGGTGGGTCAACCTCCAACATGCCCTCGTTAAAATCAATACCATTCTTCCTCAATTCATGTTCCAACGTCAGGAATCTACAATAAGAGCAAAAGAAGTTGGTCTTCCTACCCTTCGAAAGCTGGAATGCTTTAGTGCACTCTATACAATATGGACACGACAAATTTCTGTGCGTACTGCATCCAGACAACATCCCATACGCGGGTAAACCACTAATAGTCCAAAGAACAAAGTCTGCTACTGAAAATTCTGGCGTCTAAAGCAATCGTAAGTTGGAACACCGACTTGCCACAAAGATAGTAGTTCGTCAATCAAAGGGCGAATGAAAAGATCTATGTTTTTACCAGGGCTACTTAGACCATGAATTAACAAACTTAAGATTATGAACTCTTGCCTCATGCTAGGATCTAGCTGGAGATTGTATGGTGTTACAAACACCGACCAACAAGAATACTTGCTCGAAGACCCGTTGAACGAAGATGAAGAAGATGAGGCTAATGCCTAGGTGCCTTGGGAAAATTTTCTGTTTTTATTAACAATTTATCTGACTTGTTTTGGCACGTTTCTCTATTGCTTGGATAATTTAATCGCTTTAATTTCTATTTTAATGTCGAATATTATGCTATTATTCATCCCACGCTTGTGAGAATCGTTTATTTTCATTGATTGCCTAATTTGCGCAACTATTTGTCGTGCATATGTAGCGGTTTATTTTGCACTCGCTTACACAGACTAAGGTGCACGTCCCTTGTCGTATTGCTGGATTGTTTAGGCATCTGCCTTTTATTAGGAAAAACTAGCGGCTTATTGCGACTTGCCCAGGCCCTTTCTTCTGCAAGGTCGGGCAGATTCTGTTTGCCTCTTTCTTCCTGTGAGACTTTTCGTTGCCTATGCCATATTCTTGGTAAAGCGTTTGTTCATTCTCATTTGTTTAGACCTTTTGGTGTGCACTTATCTCGTTCTTGACTAGATGTCCATCTTCTTATTTTATGGGACTTATTGGTATGTACTTGCCATATTCCTGGCGAGGTGTCCATCTCTTTTCTTTCTTTTTGTGGGACAATTGGCTTTAATTACAAGTGAAGTGTCCATCCCTTTCTTTTGTTAGACTTTTTAGTTTGCACTTGCCGTATTCTTGGCAATATGTCCGTCTCTTTTCTTTCTTTTTGTGGGAATTTTTGGTTTGCACTTGCCATATTACGGGCGAAGTGTCCATCCCTTTCTTTTGTGAGACTTTTTGGTTTCCACTTTCCATATTCTTGGCAAAGTGTCTGTCTCTTTTCTTTCTTCCTGTGGGACTTTTTGATTTGCACTTGCCATATTACTGGCGAAGTGTTCATTCCTTTCCTTTGTGAGACTTTTTGGTTTACAGTAGCCATATTACTGGCGAAGTGTCCGTCTCTTTTCTTTGAGGCTCTCATTTTGAGTTTTTGCATATTAATATTAGTTTCGTATCACGTATATAGTCTCATCATAATGCGGGGATCCGTTCTAGATATATCTGTTAGAATACTTCTTAAAGTATTGTTTGAAGTTATGTATCGATATTTTATCTAGCAGAGAAAATACATAACACGTCGCTGTTATAGGCCTTGTGTGGCTCCGCCCTGGTGTACCTGTAGCAATCCTTTATTGAACTCATCATAAAGGGTCAAGGGTATCCCCTTGTAGAGACTGAAAGTAGATAATAGATAGGGTTGAGCCTAGCACAAAGCCAGGTTGCCTACATTTCCCGAGGGGGTTTCCCAGAACTCAAGCCTTCGTAGTTCCTATTTTAGGTAATTACATGGCAACCCCTAATGCATGAGGCGATTTAGGGGATGAATACAAATTGTTCAAACGGTGCAGAAATTTAAATGCGTAGCACAATTAGAAAGTGTGATTCAATCGATTTGTTCCATTTCCATGGGACCTACTACTGCTAGTGCCTTTTGCTCCTCTTGCGGCGGCAGTCTGAATGATGCCACTTAACCTATCCAGCCTTGCCTACGGTCAGCTATCATCTTGCCCGTTCCTCGCAGAGTTGGAAATTTCACCATTTGATGGTACGTCGATGGCAATGCTCAGAAATGGTAGGTCAACCACGCATAGTCGTCGGCCTCCCCAAGATTGCATTGTACGGGAAGGGTAGGTCAACCACCACATAGTCGACGAGCATTGTCTTTCTTTGAGGCGAGGTTCCTAGCAATGCGTGGGCACCCATCGGAAAGTACTGATGGTGCCCTTGCTCCTGGAGCAAGCGGGGAAGCATTCGTGCGTCCAAATCGAGATTGTTACTCTCTGCTGCTCTACTCTGTGATCTAGTTACTCTACACATTCTGCATAATCAACTAGAAAAACTGGTGTTCCCACAGACAGCACCAATATTTTGGTCTTATTTTGTTTGGGTTATAGTACACCTCAGTACTCGTTACAATGGGCCTGACTATACCAAAATAATGTTATTCTACTACATGGAATGAATTAGCTTGGCCTGGAACACCTTATACAAGTAATCTAAGCGGTATAAGTAAAATAGCCTTAATCTGCAGACAGTCAAACCAACGTGGTTCGATGGTGAAGAATCTCTAATTTACAAGACGGTCGAACCAGGTTGGTTCGACAATAATAACTCTCGAACGAGCAAAACAGTCGAACGGGATAGGTTTGATGGTAATAACCCTGGAATGGGTAGAATAATCAAATGGGGTAGGTTCGATGGTAACAACCCTTGAATTTGTCTTGCTCGATTGTTAACAGTCGAATTCAATAACATTAGAACGGCCTAGTTTGATAGTAAGTAGTTGCTCGATCATAATGAATACGTGCATTAATGTTAGAGGATGAGTTATTTATATACCCCGTCCCGTGGGACCAGTCGAATGCGGGGAATAACAGTCGAACGAGGCTCGATTCGATTGTCTAAATAATAGTCCATGACCTTTGTTCGATGGTTTTGTGTTTTGGCCTTTCCTTGGTGAGTCGGCCCAAAATATCTTTTTAGGCCTTCCTAAAATACCCCCATCAAATAAAAAATAGAAAATCTTTTCTTCTCCGTCCTTCTCCTTTATTTTTTTTTCATTTTTTTGTGTGCTTGTTGGTAACTCGGAAGCTTTGCTCCTGCTGCAATTTCATCAAGTTGGTGGGAGTTTGGCTGATTCCTCGCGGTATAGGTGCTACAGTAGGAGACTAAAACTCCGATTTCCTTTCTCCCAATTTTTCTTTCTTTTCTGTATTTCCGTTGTATCTTCCTTTTTTTTATTTGTTGATCCCTTTTTGTTTGCAGTAGGATTCGGGCTTTTAGAGGAAAAGTTTATTTTGTTGCAATTCAGGAAAGGAATAGACCAATTGGAAGTTCTTTTCTAGTTAAAGCCGTAATCATCCAGGAGTCAACAGGGAGACATCTCTTTATTTGGCACGACAAACTTGATCATCATTAACGTAGAGCACCGATCAACCAAGCGCGATACAATCTTGAAAGTGGGGCACCTCGACTGAAGGAGATGCAGCGAAAAGAGGACATTCTCATTTGGTGCAAGAGCAAACGTCTTCCATGTAGATACATGACGATCCATGTGTTCTTATTCACACAAATTGCAACTTGGTATTCATGACATTTTATGCACGTAATTGACACACTCAAACCGTAATTGACATAACCTCACTAGCGAGCTTGGAGGAGGAGACATTCTTTTCACAACTCCGTATCGAAGAAACCATGAAGGAGACATTAAATTCAAGACTTGACTTCAAAGGCATTCGAAAGGAGGAGACATTGCATTCATGACTTAGCGCCAAAGACGTTCAGTAGGAATTGACTTATTTTCACGACCCCACATCAAAGACACTTTGGCAAGAGGGGCATTGTTGAACCTACATCAAAGATACCTTGACAAGAGCAGATATTGTTCTCACTACCTTATATCAAAGACAACTTGAAGGAGGAAATATTATTTCCACGACTTAGCCTCAAAGACATCTTGAAGGAGCAAACATTGTTTTCATGACCCTACATCGAAGACACTTTGAAGGAAGAGACATTCTTTCCACGACCTAGCCTCAAAGACACCTTGAAGGAGCGAACAATATTTTCATGACCATACATCAAAGACACCTTGACAAGAGCGGACAGTGTTGACCTTTCATCAAAGACACCTTGACAAGAGCGGACATAGTTGACCCTACATCGAAGACACCTTTAAGGGGGATGAAATGCATTTATGACTTGGTTGTGCACTCAGCTTTGTTGGCACATCGTATCTCAAGGAGCTTAATGTATAACCTTCACCGAAACATAACTTGGCAAAAGAATATGACTGAACCTAGAATCACTTCCATGCTGCCTACGTATCCAATAAAGGAATCAAGTCAAGACGTAGTTCAAAATACATGAATTTAGATCTAGGGATGTCATTCACAGATTATACTCATGCGGGCTTGGAGTAACGTGCAGTTTTAAGCTCGTGCTTCATGGAGCAATTGACTTGAAGACTTGAACACTTAAATAATTTGCAGACCTTTTAGCTCGTGCCTAGGAGACTTGGAGATTCTTAAGAATTTTTAGACCTTTTTGCTCGTATCTTGGAGGACTTGAGGACTTGAAGGATTTGTAGACCTTTTGGCTTGTGTCTAGAAGACTTGTGCATTTGTTTTGAAGACTTGAAGGATTTGTAGATATTTTGGCTCGTGCCTGGAGACTTGAAGATTTGAAGGATTTGCAGACTTTTGGCTCATGTCTATGAGACTTGAAGACTTGAAGGATTTGCAGACTTTTGACATGTCTAGAAAGCTTTCACATTTGTTTTGAAGACTTGAAGGATTTGTAGACCTTTGACTCATGTCAAGAAGACTTGCGCATTTGTTTTGAAGACTTGAAGGATTTGTAGTCATTTTGGCTCGTGTCTAGGAGGACTTGAAGACTTGAAGGATTTTCACACTTTTGAGTTTGGATTTGCAAACAGTTTATACTTGTGTTAAGGAGAATGTTGATAGTTTATACTCTTATCAAGGAGTGTATACTTTGACACTTAATTTGAAGATTCTAGATAGTTTAAGCTCGTATCAAAAAGCATATTGGTTGGAATAAAACTTGACGGCACGCCCTCTTCATTGCCATTGTCGTTATTTGTGTCGTCACTTTCAATATCAAAGTCATGAGTTGAGTTTTCTTATTCAATATAGTTTACACTTGTCTCTATGTCATGCGCTCGCATCGCCAACTCTTCAAAGTTTCTTGGTTTGATTCCTTGAAGTATGTAAGAGAGACTCCAATTCATCCAGTAAATGCATTTCTACATGGCTGAAGTTTTAGATAATTTCTCTTTGCAGCTTAAGGATAAGTTTCTCCATCTATGGATGTACTCAATCACTGGCTCGGCTTCTTATTGATGGGAATTTGCAAGTTCAATCATGCTCACAGTACAACAAGTGCTATAAAAGTGGTTGAGGAACTTCGTTTGTAGATTGTTCCAATTATCAATGGAGTTCGGCTCAAAATCTGTGTACCAATCAAAAGCAAAGTCTTCTAGGGATCGAAAAAACTGCTTGACTAGAAGATCTCCATTAGTTCTAGCACTATTGCATGTCTCGATGAAGTGAGCAACATGTTGTCTTGGGTCTCCTTTTTCATCAAATCTTTGAAACTTTGGAGGTTGATAATCTTTAGGCATGTTTATTTTCTCTATTCTTTGAGTATAAGGCTTCGTGTAGGATTTGGAAGTCTTGTGTTGAGCTATGTGTTCCTTTGCAACTTCTTTGATGAACTTCTTTAATTGATTGGCAGAGACAAGACCTTGCAGTAAACACTTGGATTTGTTTGCTTCAGGGCATAGAATTTTCTCCAACTTCCACATCTTGAATGTTTTTCTCGGCAAACTTTGTGAGCATCATGGCGCCATGCTCTTCCTTTCTTGAGAAATCTGACTTGTGGAAAAGAGAAATGGCTTGGATTCTTTCACTTAGGACTTCATCAAACTCTTGAGCTTCAGCTCCTTCTTCATGTGCCCTTCTTTGATTGCCGCTTTCCATGAGCTTTTTCTTTTGGAGATGAGGAGGGACTTCAATTTCGTTGATTGTGGTCTTGATGCATCCTTGAACTCCATTGTTGTTGGTGACTTCTTTGGAATTCTCAACTCCTTTTTTGCTCTCTATCTTTTGGAGAAGGCGATTCAAGTGGTCTTCACGTTTTTGAACTTGTTTTGTAAGATTCTTAATGGCTCTTGTTAGCGCTGCAACTTGCTTTTCCATTGGAGTTGCTTGATCACCTTATTTAGCTTGGTGTCTTGCCCCCGGTGCAAGTTAATATTTCAACATCGGTTGCAAAGAGCCTCCACTTGTTGCCCCATTGACTTGTCCATTGTTGAGCAACACTGACTTTTTGTGACTTCAAATTTGATACTTGTTGGAAAAGAGATGGGAGGTAGAGGTTGTCCCACTGGGTGTGACAAATTTGTAATAACAAATTCTTGAACTCTGTAATTAAAGGACAAGAAAATATTACAAAGTAAATATGAATAAATTTAAATTACAATTGTGGTGCAATCTCTCTACTTGATCCTCTGATTCTTTTCTCAAACAAATAATTTTGAAATTCAGTGGACTTGAGTGGATTTGATTTTGATCTCTTCCACGTGTATTTGAGTTGAGCGTTAATTTAAGGGCTTTAGAGATTGATCTTGAATTAGTAATCTACTTGACTTGATCTTCACGATGAACACTTTGATCTTCGTCTTGACTTCTTGAAAATTTTTGAATGTCAATCTTCTTTGGAGAAATCTTGATCTTCAAAATACTTGGATATCTGGCAAACGTTGATTTGAGGGCTTGATGACTTGATCTCGGATTGAACGGAAACTTGATTTGGAATTTAATTTGAAGGTTGATGAAGACGATATGATATGCGTCTTCAGTTCTTCGAATATGTTGGGCTTTGATCTTCTTTGAAGGAACTTCAATCTTCGAAAATGGTTTTTCGAGGGTCTTGTGACTTTATCTCGAATTAAATAGACTTTTGGTTTGAAGATTATTGAATAATAGTATGAACTTGGTTTTGGATTTATTGAATTTCTTGGTGTTTGATCTTCCTCGACAGAAGTGCCATCTTCAAAAACGGTTTTTGGATTGAATTGTGACTTGATATCGGATTGAAAGGAGTTCTTTACGAAGAACACCTTGGAGATTGTGAAGATCGCCTTGCAGATTGATGGACTTGATGAAGATGATTTGTTGAAGTTCCTTGCTCTGAATTCTTGAATGTTGAATTGTCCCTTTTTCCTCTCCAAGACTACCTCTATTTATAGTTGTAGAGTGAATCTGAATCAGAATCTTCTTGTGAGAGGGACAGTTGAGATTGCGTCTACGATTTCTTGGTTTGGAAGATTTGACCTAGATTAATCTTCTTGATATCTGTTGAATACTGAGTCCTAGGGAGGAAGACTTTCAATGTCTTGAAATTTGATAAATATACTTATTTAATCATTTAAAATATTAGATTAATTAATATATATTTTCTTATCTTTCGCTTCAGAACTTGTCATTATTTTATATAATTGGATAAATTTAACTCCAATTCATAAATAAGACATCATTTCATTTATCCTCCATATATATTAAAACGAATAAATTTTACTACTTTACTTTGGAAATAAATTTGTTATAAATTCAAAATAAAGTAGAAAAATTAGTTGACAATTAATATATTGTTTTTCAGGTGTCGTCATTTAATTAAACACTAAATTTAAGTGTCTACAATTTTGAGATGCAATTGATTTGTGCAACGAATTCTTTTTTCACTATTGTCTTGCAACTGGTTTTAGTGCAACGAAATAATACTCGGAAATATTTAGATGAATTGATCAATTGCATCGAATATGGGGTCCATTGCAAGGAAATTTTTGTTTGTGTTTGAGGGGTTTTGTTGTAGTGTTAATTGATGAATAAGTTTATTAATAAGAAAGATTTGATCAAATACTTTATTTTTGATATACAGTTTAATCATGGATTTTATTTTATTTTGCAGAAATTTATTTGTTTCTGGCAAAATTTCATGCTCGCGCGTGCAATTGAAGATTTTTAAACGAGATCTGTTTTTTCTTTTTCTTTTTTAATCAGGAAACCCAACAGTATATATAAAATGCAGTTTTTATGTTCCAGTTTGAAAAAAATATAAAGAACATGTAAGAAAATATTAGGTATATATTAAAAACAGAAACCAAGATTATTTTGACGATCTCTCTTTCATAAATTATTTATTTTTTGATGAATGCTCTCTTTCATGAATTAAATAAACTACACATAATGCATGGTTTTAATTTTGTTATCGGGCAAAAGAAGAATTACATTGAAGAAGAAATAATGCAATTAAAAAGATGGAGAACTATCATGTACAAGGTTAATTTGATGGAAAACGCATATTTATTTTTTAAATAATGGAAACAATCATGAACATAGGATTTATTTTTGTCATCTCAATCATCATTAAAATTGTGAATATTTAGATGGGTTAATGTAGGAGAAATTATGGTAGATAGATTTGCTTATTGATTTTGGAAGTACAATAGTAAACAATTAAAGATTGCTTTGTAAGGATGGATTTTGCTCTGTAAGGATCGTCTCCCCCAAAAAAAGCTGATTACTTCAATTTTGTTCAATATATTATTACATTCTTTTCTGTTATGTACACTACACGTATTTAGAAGAGGCCTGCAAATAAAATTAAAATAAGGTTAGAGATTATATTATGTAATTATTTTAAGTGTGTTTATTTATGTAGTGTTAATTATTTAAATTATGTAATTTAGTTTTATGTAGTAGTGGGGTGGTTATGGAAATAGCAGTTAAGACCCACACTTTAAATATGTATGTGGGCCGTTCAGTTTAAATTATTGAAGAATATTATAAAATTATCTTTTCTTTGTTTAAGGAGAATGTCCGGTCTCGAATTAGGACAACTTTGATTCATCTTAAAACTTAAGGTGCATCAATAAACTTTACAACTAATTTCAAACTTTACCAAAAGAAATCTATTGATTTTTATCTCAATAATGAAAGAGTATTTTTTACCATGAGAGAGTATTTCCACTTTATTGTGCTTCTAAAAAGGAGAAATTAAGGAACTGCAAAAAACGAAAAGATTTGGTGAGGGCAAATTAGAGAACAATCAAGAAAAATAAAGAAACTGCTCTATATTTAGGGATTTTGGTTTGATATATCAACTCCATTATTTTTTTTTAATAAACTACTTCAACTACAAGGCAAATTAGATCATGCATTTGAATGTAGTAAATAACGTTTACTAGGCTATATTGTGCCAAAATATAAACACTACAAGATTCAGGGGTCAATAGAAAGCGGTCCCTATTGACCTCACAGGCGGTCCCTGATGGTCAATAAGGACCGCCTTTGGGTCGCTATTGTGCGGTCCCTATTGACCATGGTCGCTTGTCAATAGGGACTGCGCTATTGAGGGTCAATAGGGACCGGAAAATCAGCGACTGCTTTCCGGTCCCTGGTGACTTAATATCAATAGGGACCGCATTCTGGTCCCTATTGACTTAAAAATTAGGGACCGCCTATTGTTTTTGATGAAGTAGCGACTACTTTTATGTCGCTACTTCTTGAAAAAAATAGGGACCGTCATGCGGTCTCTATTGATTGAATATTAGGGACCTAAATGCGATCCCTAATATTTATAATAGGGACCGGATTGCGGTCCCTAATAACAAAAACATGGACCACAATTCGGTCCCTACTAATATTCATGGATACTCTATGAATATTAGTAGGGACCGAATTGCGGTCCCTAATAACAAAAACAGAGACCGCAATTCGGTCCCTACTAATATTCATAGAGTATCTATGAATATTAGTAGGGACCGAATTGCCACTACAACAAATTGGGCCTTTCCGTCGGGCCCGACAATTTGGGCAGACAGTAAAGGCCCAATTTTTTCCGTCAGGCTAAATCCCGACGGTAAACGGCTTTACCGTCGGGTTTGGGCCGACATAAAAAGTATGCTTATATTACCATCGGCCCAAACCCGACGGTAAAGCCCATTACCGTCGGGTTTGGGCCGACTGTAATGGCCCGTTTTAATAAAAAAACAAAAAATTAATTAAAATAATTTTTTTTATATTTTTAAACCATTTACCGTCTGCTTGAAGCCGTCGGTATACGCTTTTCCGTCGGCTTATAGCTGACGAAAAAAGGCTTTTCCGTGTGACAAAAATCACACGGATCGGATCGTGCCATGTCACCGATCCGTGTCAATTTTCACACCGATCGATGACGTGGCAACCCCCCCCCCCCTCCAAAATCACTATAAACACCCCTTATTTTACCCACTAAATTCATTCATTTTACCATTCTCCAAAAACTATCAACTTTCTCTCCAAAATATCCTTAATAACTAACAAAAATTCTTCGATATTCACTAAATTATAATTATAGTTTATTATTTGTTTTATTATTTCATTTCTACTTATGTTTATTCATTATCTAACTAATAATAACTATAAAAAAACTTATATTATCAAGATTCTATTTTAATACGAGATTTTATTTATTAGAATATATATTTTAAAAAAATCGCTCAAAAATGAGCATGTTATTATTTAAATCGATTTTTTTAAATAAAATCGCCAAATAAACATAAAACAATTTATTTTAAATTGTTTTCTTTAAAAACAATTGCCAAAAAATTATAAAATAATTATTTAAAATCGATTTCTTTTAAATAAATCGCCAAAAAATCATAAATCAATTATTTTAAAATGATTTCTTTAAAAACAATTATTTTAAATCATTTTTCTATTAAATCAATTATTTAAAATCGTTTTTTATATATTTTTAACCCTAAAATCGACGGTAAAGGATTTTTCTTCTTTACCGTCGGCATAAGTCCGACGGTAAAGGGTTTTTCTTCCGTCGGCTTAAAGTCGTCGGAAAATATCCCTTTTTCGACGCCTTTAAGCCGATGGAATTAAAAAATGCTTTTTCCTCGGCATAAAGCCGACGGAAAAGCTCTTTTATGTCGGTAAAAATATGACGGAAAAAGCTTTAGTGACGAGCTTTTTTCCGTCGGGTTTTTCCGACGGTTTTTGCCGACAGAAAAGCTTTTTTCCGTCGGCAAATGCCCCTTTACCGTCAGCTTTTGTGCCGGCGGTAAAGGGGTTATCTCTTGTAGTGTGTTGTCCCTATTGACCCCCCAGAAAAAATAAAAATAAACAGTAATATTTCGGAATAAATCCGAAATTTTATTGTTTTTCTTTTGTAAAATTATTAGTAGGGACCGCATTGAACTATTACAATGGTTATTTACAATGCGCAATTAGGTCACAAATATGGACAATAGGGACCGCATTGCGGTCCCTATTGACAACGATAATGTCAGTAGGGACCGCAATGCGGTCCCTATTGACAAAGCTAATGTCAATAGGGACCGCGAAGCGGTCCCTATTAATTTTCATACTTTAAAATCGATTTTGTTTTATTGATGTTGGTGTGTTTGTGATTCTTAGCAACCAAAGTCATTGTAACATGTGAATTGAACTAATAAATGATTGCAAAACCAACCTTATAGTAGATTTGTTGTGAATTAATAGATTGATTGAGATTGAGCGAGTTATTAACGTTCAAGATATATTTCATGTTCTACAAGTAATCATCACTAGTTAGTTGTAGTTGTTATTCGTTTTTATGATTTATTTCACTAATGTTAGCATAGATATGATTATGAGGTATAATCATTAGATCAAGTAATCATTATACTTATATATGTATATATCGAATTAGTTTGTCATTATGACATTAGTCATACAAAACAGTAAGAGAATCTTCAAAGCGCTCTGTTCTCCTTATATAATGTTTGGATTTACAATGCGTCATTATAATTATTGTTATTTTAACTACTACAATGGTTATTATGAACTAAACAAACAACGTGACACCTCTAACCATCATAAAATATCAATTTTAAAGTATAAATATTAGTAGGGACCGCAATTAGGTCACAAATATGGACAATAGGGACCGCATTGCGGTCCCTGTTGACAACGCTATTGTCAATAGGGACTGTATTAATTAAATTTAACCAAAAATAATTAATTTACATGACTATTTTGGATCTTTTGGTTGAATAATGAGTATTTTTAGATATTCAAAAATTAATTTTTCGACATTGTGCTCATTACTGTTAACTGATTGAAGTAAATTTTAATTGTTCAAAACAAAAAAAAAATAAAAAAGTTAACAGCCTTAATTAAATGTTTATGGTAACGAATGTATTGATGTCTTGAAATTAGTTATTATTAAATCTAGAACAATTTCGTTCAATCTGTATATTTTCATAATAGGAGAAAGCGATTTCTTTTTAGTTATTATTTATGGTAATTGGAATTTTCTGTAGAAGGCGCGATATTCAACGAAGATTAATCTGTTCTGTTGGAGACTTTGTCACAATATTTTGTCGACGCGGGTATCATTGGCGTGACGGCACATTGATGTTGACTTGGGCTTCCTGGTGTGCTCGGGAGGAGAGCAGGATATCCGGCACTGTATGATGTTAAGTCACGTGGCTAGGTAAGTTTGGGCTCTCCTCTTCATTAGGGAATCTGAACATATGCAATTATGGGAAGATGGGGAAGCTTGGCTGCATTAGGTCTTGGTGCAATCGGGGGTGGAGAGATTTGAGTGGATCGTGGTCACCTGTTGGGCGTTGGGCGCTCTAGTGGAATCGTAACCAAGTTGTGATGGGAGAGGCCGTGATGCAGCCAATGGAAGTGGTGGATTTTGTATGTATTTACATGGAGTTTTGGCGATCGGGCCGTGAGAGGACCCGCGCGAATTTGGCTGTTGGTGGGGCGCAGCCGGGACTTGGTTTTGTGGGGCCTCGTGGTTCTTTGTACGGGTTGATGCGGCGCTGCATGCAGCGGGCAGTGCAACGGGGATTGGTGTGATGGCTTGGAATAATATAGGCGAGGTTGTGTTCCGTTTTCAAGAGCAGCTCGTTGGTTGCAATGCAACCCCGTGTGGCGGAAGCCGTGGCCCTTCGTACAACAGTGCGATTGATTGAGGAATGACATTGGAAGAACGTTTTGGTGGAAACTGACTGTCTCAATGTGGTTCATGATGTTTGGTTTCCAAGCGGCATTGCGGGAGATCATGCGAACGTGATTGAGGATATAGTTCATTCTTGGCAAAATTGGCGACATTGGGTTTTTTGTTGGATTAGTCTAGAAAATAATGTTGAAGCTCATGAGTTGGCTAAAGCGGTTCTTAGTTTAGTTCCTTTAGTTGATAATGTAGTCCCTTCTCATATTGTGGAAGCTTAGGTGATTTATCGTTTGGTTGTACGAAACATTGATTGTGTGGAAATAAAAGTATTTTTTACCTCCAAAAAAAATTTATAGGTACACATATATATATATATATATATATATATATAATTAGCTTTAATCCTATTTAAGCATGTGTTTGCTCAACAATCTAAAATCATAAAATTACTTTTTTTAAGCTAGTAACCATCACAATCTAAAAATTGACATATGTTTGCTTTTAGTTTGTGGTAATTAATTAATTATTTTCAGTATGTACACTTTTCAAATTTTTTTAAATTTTAGATTTTTTCCAAAAATTATTAACTTTTGAATTATACAATGTTTTACAGCTATCGACTACTTATGAATTATACACTGAATTTGGTAAACCTATAAGATTCACATGCACTACAACAAAACACAGCAATTGCATGGAAAAATTTCCATGCAATTGGTCTGATTTTCCATGCAATTGATCAATTGCATGGAAAAAATCGGATGCAAAAATCCCATGCTATTGGTGTCCCGGCAAGAGAATTGCATCCGAAAATTCCCATGCAATAGGTTACTGCATAGAAATTTTCGGATGCAGAGCTGCATAGAAATTTTCGGATGCAAAGTCACCTGCATCGAAAAATTCCCATGCAAAAAATGCCTGCATCGGAAATTTTCGATACATATCCCAAGAGCGGAAGTGCAACGTGGCGGCAGCAGGGAGGTTCGGTAAAAAGGGTTTGCATCCGAAATTTCGGATGCAAAATAAGAGGCTCGGTAAAAAGGTTTTGCATCCGAAATTTCCGATGCAAAGATTTAATAAATCTTTGCATCTGAAATTTCGGATGCAAATAAAAGGTTAAAAGGTTTTGCATCCGAAATTTCGGATGCAAAGATTATTAAATCTTTGCATCCGAAATTTCGGATGCAAAGTACACGAAATGTTTTTAAAAAAAAGTGGCGGAAATTTATCCGCCACTTATTAAATATTTTTGTTTTAATTAATATAAAAAATTATTTTACGTACATTCTTTTAAATTTTAAAGTAATATCTATACATAGTTACTTTAAAATTTTCGTATACTTAATATTTTAAAAAAAAGTGTTTTTAAAACTTCTATTAATAATAAAAATTTGTTATGAAAACTTGTATTAATATTTATATTTTTCATATATATATTTATATTTTTCGTATATATACTTATATTTTTTGTATATATATTTATATTTATGTATATATTTATATTATAAATTTAGAGAAAGAAGAATATTTATAATTACTGTATATATATTTTTATTATAAATTTAGAGAAAGAAGAAGTAGAGAGAGAAAGAAGAGAAAAAGGGATAAATGAGAAGTAGAGAGAGAGAGAATTGAGAATTGTGAGAAGTGAACGATAGCTGCTGGGGTATTTATAGGGGGAAGGCAGCAAATTAGCATCTGAAAATTCGGATGCAAGGATATGTTTTGCATGGGAAAATTCCCATGCAAAGAGTACTGCATGGGAATGTTCCCATGCGAAAGATAATGCATGGGAAATTTCCCATGCAACATCTATTGCATAGGAAATTTCCCATGCAAATACATAATGCATGGGAATATTCCCATGCAACATTTATTGCATAGGAAATTTCCCATGCAAATACATATTGCATATGGCTGCAGCTTCATTTACTATTTACAAAAAGACCTATACTTATTAAATTTATATTTACATTTTCGACCCTAAAAGTATTTTAAACATTGTTCGTTCCGTATTTTTGACAAATTTGAAATGTACATATGCCTCATAAGTTTTATTAAAATAGTGGTTAAAAAAAATGAGGTTTGATGTCGTTTTCTATCTTTTGCATAATTAGATATTCTACCCCAAATATTTTTTAAACGTCTTTCCATACTCCGATTTTGACAAAATTTTGAAGAACACTTATATTTTTAATAACATAGCATATGGTAAAAAAAATTCGACGAGAGGACTTGATTGACACTCTCTACATGTGAAAATACAATTTTAGTATGATAGAGTATACTTATATAGGGTTTAGGGTTTAGGGTTTAGGGTTTAGGGTTTAGGGTTTAGAGTTGAAGATCATATAGTGTTATATTGTTTATTTGCATCTTTCGTTACTCCGTTTTTTACGATATTCGAAAGGACACTCCTACTAATGGTATAAAAGATGTTGGTGGAAGAAAAAGTGGATTTCGAGTTGTTTTGCAACTTTTTACTAATTACATGTTCACCCCGAAATGTTTCTTTGTGTCTTTCGTTACTCCATTTTTTACGATAATTGAAAGAACACTCCTACATATGGTTTAAAAGATGTTGGTGGAAGAAAAAGTTAAATTTGACTTTTTTTCCAACTTTTGAATAATTACATTTACAACCCGAAATGTTTGTTTGCGTCTTTCGTTATTCCGTTTTTTACTATATTTTAAAGAACACTCCTACTTATGGTTTAGAAGACGTTGGTGGAAGAAAAAGTTAAATTTGAGTTATTTTGCAACTTTTGAATAATTACATTTACAACCCGAAATGTGTAATTCATTTTTTTGTATTTTTTGGCATGGAAATATTTCCATGCAATTGCTATAATTTCCATGCGATTGCTTAATGCATGGGAATATTACCATGTTGTGCTCTCTTGCATGGGAATTTTTCGATGCAATTGCTATAATTTCCATGCAATTGTTCTATGCATGGAAAATTTTCCATGCCAATATCTCTTGCATCGCAATATTGGGATTCATAGTCAATCTTTGCATGGTATTTTTTTGATGCAATTGCTATAATTTCCATGCAATTGTTCTATGCATGGAAATTTTTCTATGCATAGATCTCTTGCATCGCAATTTTGGGATTCATCACCTATCAATGCATGGAAATTTTCCCATGCAAGTAATTATGCATTGAAAAATTCCCATGCAAAGATGAACTCTACCCCATTCCTCACTCTATTTAAACACTCACGTCCATCCATTTGAATCACTCAACAATTCCTCTTCAATCTCTCAATACTTTTTTGAATCTCTCACAAATTATAATAAATTTTCTCCTACGTATGCTCCCTGAAGCTCAATTAAGCTAGCCTACGTTTGAAGGTTTGTTCATCATTTTTTGTACCTTAGTCAATTATGCATTAATTAAATATTTATGTTTTAATAAATAATTGTTTATTAATTTCGTTTAACGTTATTTTGTCAGTAAATAATACGAAGGATGAGTAATTGGTGGTCCGATCGACGTTGGATGTACGAGAGGCTAGACGAAAACGAACACTTGAATTATCATTTTGAGGTTGGTGTGTCGAACTTTCTCGATTACGCATTCTCGCATAGTAGTAATTTGAATCGTGGTCGAGCTCGTTGCCCATGTAGAAAATGCACCAACGCCAAATATTTAAATAGGAATACTATTCATATGCACTTGTATAAGTGGGGGTTCGTACCACACTATATGACATGGGCTTATCACGGTGAGTTAGATGACACCTCGGGGGTAATATACACTCAAACGTTGAAATAGGGTCATCATCACATAGTCATAGGGGTCAAGGAGATGACCTGATGAGGAATATGGTCGATGACGCATTTGGCGGTCAATTTCTTAACGTCACTTCTAATATGGCAAGTGCAATCGAGGAGCCCAATAGTGTGGCAAAAGCTTTCTTTAAAATGCTAAGTGATGCAGAAGAACCTGTATTCATAGGGAGCCCGACCACTGTACTAAGATGGGTTTCTCAGTTTATGTCGAACAAGGTATCACAAAAGCTTAGTAATGTATCTTGTAACAACACAATAAGAATAATTCACAACTTGCTCCCTCATGAATATCGGGATAAAGTACCTGAATCTGTTTACCAAATGAAAAAACTTATGAAAAGTTTGGGTCTAGGTTCAAAAACTTATGATGCGTGCATAAATAACTGTTTCTTGTTCTACGGGGAGTTCGAGTCCATCGAACATACGGCGTGTCCCGTTTGTGAGGAACCTCGTTTCAAACCCTTTCGAAATCCAAGAAATAGATACAAACCAATCGCTCGTAAGAAGTTGTGGTACTTTCCGCTAACTCCCATACTCCAACGGTTGTACATGTCTCGATCAATTGCTAAGCACATGACGTGGCATACCAATTGTCGTGAGAATAGGGATCACATGATACATCCGGCATCCGGCCCTGCTTGGAAATACTTTGATAATCATCATCCTGATTTTGCCGCTGAGGATAGAAATGTAAGGCTAGGATTGTGCACCGATGGATTCGCCCCTTTCGGCAGCTCTTCGGGTCCTTATTCTTGTTGGCCTGTCTTTGTAACACCGTACAATCTCCCACCAGATATGTGCATGAGACAAGAGTACATATTTTTAAGCCTTATCATTCCTGGCCCTAATAGCCCTGGCAAAAACCTAGATGTTTTCCTGCGTCCCTTGATTGATGAGCTAGTCTCTTTGTGGCAAGTCGGCGTACAGACGTGGGATAGCTCTAGACAACAAAATTTTCAGTTACGCGCTGCTGTTATGTAGACTATTAGTGATTTCCCAGCGTATGGGATGTTGTCTGGATGGAGTACGCACGGAAAGCTGTCGTGTCCTTATTGTATGGAGTACACGAAAGCATTCCAACTTAAGAAGGGTAGGAAGACAAGCTTCTTCGATTGTCATCGCAGATTCCTTCCGTTAGATCACGAATTGAGGCAGAATGATACCGATTTCTACAAGGACCACGTAGAGACTGACCCACCTTTGCGTAGGAGGACAGGGGCGGAAATGAAACGTCATGTTGATCGCCTCCCTAATGTCGGTTTCGGAGAAGGAAGGGGGACCATCCAATGGGCTGGAACGAAGCACAACTGGTGTCGTAGGAGTATATTTTGGGAGCTCCCTTACTGGTCAACAAACTTGATACGTCATAACCTTGACGTGATGCATTGCGAGAAGAACTTCTTCGATAACATCAAGAATACTGTCATGGATGACCCAGAAAAGACAAAGGACAACATGAATGCGCGTCTGGATTTGCGACAATATACCAACCGAAGTGAATTGTTTTTAGTGGAGGGAACGGATGGACGCACTCATAAACCTCATGCAATATATTGTCTAACAAAGGATCAGAAGAGGCAAGTGTGCGAATGGTTGTGCAGTTTGAAGTTTCCCGACGGTTATGCTTCTGATATTGGCCGATGTGTTCAGATGCATAATCTAAAAGTGACAGGAATGAAAAGTCACGACTGTCATGTCTTTATGCAAAGACTAATTCCTATTGCTTTCAGAGACTTCTTACCAGATGATGTATGGGGTGCGTTAGTAGAGGTCAGCAACTTTTTTAGGGCATTGTGCGCAACTACCATTCGCAAAACTGATATGGCTCGCCTAGAGGTTGCAATTGTTGAAACAATGTGTAAACTGGAGCTGATATTTCCACCATCATTTTTTGACTCCATGGAGCATCTAGCTATTCATCTTCCATGGGAAGCAAAAATGGGAGGACCGGTGCACTATCGATGGATGTATCCCTTCGAGAGGTATTCAACAACTGAATTTACAGTTATTTACATTGATGCTCCTATTGTTCATATCTAATTCTTGGTTTATATATTCAGGCGTATGTTCGATTTGAAGGGTAGTGTCGGTAACAAGGCGAAGATCGAGGGATCTATTGCTGAAGCGTACCTGACGTTCGAGATGACCAATTTCTGCGATCATTATTTTGAGCATGATTTCGATACACGTCTGATCCGACTGGGTAGAAACGAGACAAGAGTTGATCCTAATGATTCTCAACGACTATCCGTCTTTCGAAAGGTCGGTTCGCCACTAGGACAAGCGTCTCGCAAACGGCGGTTAAGCGCCGCCGAGCTCAAGGCTGCCGAGTTGTATATCTTTTTAAATTGCCCGGAGGTTGAACCCTGGATACGGTTAGTGATAAATAATATATAAATATTTATTAAGTCCTCGTACTAAAATAAATACATTAATTATTTTTCAAATTGTGTTATATCAGTGTTTTCGATGAGGAGATGTGCGTTGGGTTAGTCGATGATGCAATCCATCAAAGACGGAACGATCAATTTGTACGATGGTTCAAGGACATGGTATTCACCAATCGTCGCGAGTATGATCCGCGTTTGCTAAACCTAGCACTTGGACCAAAGAATCATGTGATTAGTTGGGAAAATGGCTATGTTGTAAACGGTCTTCGTTTTCACACAGATGGATACGCCGTGGGAAAAAAGACGACGAACAGTGGGGTATGCGTGAAGTGGTGCAGTGACGAGCATGAAGACACGTATTTTTACGGGACTTTGACCGAAGTCCTAGAGCTAGAATACCAAGACCAGGAATCTATCTTCCTTTTCAAATGCATATGGTATGATACCAGCTCTCGTGGTTTGCGAGTACACCCGTCATACCGTTTGATCGAGCTTGATCCAACGCGTCGTCTCCCGTCTGGGGAGATCGAACCATTTATTCTAGCAAGCCAAGCGCAACAAGTGTATTATACGCCATATGCATGTCAAAAGAACAGACAAAGAAGGGGATGGTGGGTAGTGATTCACACTCCAGCGAGACATGTGGTTGACATGAGTTCTATGACTAATAAAGAGACAGAAGCTCCAGGAGTTCAAGGTGTACCTGAAACGGTATTCCAAGAAGAAAATGTTCCTGTGTCCGGATTGTTCGTTGACTTTACATCATTTAACTTGACAGAGTTAGCAGTGGATGGCCAATCTATACCAGTGACGATTGAGGAGGAACCCGTGGCAGTGAGCAGTGGCGAGGATGATGATGACGATGAGGTTGACGAGGATGATGACGAGGAGGGGGATGATGAGGAGGGAGGAGAGGAGGTGGACGAAGATAATGACAGTAGCGACCCAGATTATGTTTAGTTCTAATATGTACTTGTATTTCAATATCGAACTTCTCATGTATGGTTTCATTGTATTGTTCGACTATGTCTTAATTTTATGATTTGTTTTATTATTAAATTTAATAACAACTTAAAATGAAAATACTTGGAAGAACAATAGTCCCAATAACAATAGTCACAATAACAACAGTCCCAATAAAAATAACATACTTGGAATAAAAATTACAATAACAAACATAACACATAAGATCTACAATATCTAATCGGCATGAGGTGGGATACTAGGCTGGGGGCAAGAATGCGGAATCTCATCAGTCAACTGATCTACAAACGCCCGCAAGTCGGCTACTGATTCTGGATCCAAAAGGCCAAACTCCCCATCAAGCTGCTGCTGCGTCGGCTGCTGTAATGCTGCATCCCCTCGACCCTGAGACCTCGGCCTACCCAACTCCTGATACTGCACATCCCCTCGACCCTGAGACCTCGGCCTACCCAACTCCTGATACTGCACATCCCCTCGACCCTGAGACCGCGGTCTACCCACCTCCTGATACTGCACCTCCCCTCGACCCTGAGACCGCGGTCTACCCACCTCCTGATACTGCACCTCCTCTCGCTCATGAATCCTCGGCCTACTCATCTCATGGTACGCTGCATCCCCTCGACCCTGGTGTGGTCGCTGATATGTCGTACGATGGGGCGGGTGCTCGTGAGACGACTCATGGTGTGTCCGCTGATATGTCGTATGCTCAGGCTCCCGCTCTCGACGAAGGATACGTGACGTGTCTGGGTAGTACATACCGCCCTCAGGGTTTGGGTCGTAGTCATCAAGATGCGGCGAGATGGATCTCGAGCGATGTGTATACTGTGTACTAGCCTGAGGAGGTGGATGCGTACGCCGTGGGGTCAGAGAAGTGTGAGGTTGCGAACGCTGGGTAGGACTCCCTCGCCAAGCGGGCTGCGGCGGATGGTGGCGCTGTGTAGGCGAACTACTATACATAACTACAGGAGAGCGAGTGACCGGTCTATCATCACCAGGAAAGGGATCGTCTAGGCCCTCGGGTGGCGGTGGTCTATCCGGGTACGGCAAATCTAGGGGCTCCTGTCCGTTTTGCCTCGACATGTTTCTCAAACTATCCGTGAGTAGCTTGCTGTGCTCCCACTGTCGTAACGACCACTCGTACTGTTGCCTCAGCCCCGACTGATACGCCGCATAGGCTCGACGCTGCTCATCCCTCATCGCTGCATAACGTGCCATGTGCGCTGCCTCTCTATCCACATAAGCACGAGCACTACTAGAGGCATCACCTCTGAAATGCGAATGGGTTTGTACCCCCATAACCGGACCAACTGCTGTGGTAGAAAATGTTTTTATCTGATTTTTCTTCATTGGTTGAGCCTTGAACCAGGTGTCGAAGTCCCATGGAGGCCAGTTGCTCCTGTCTGGCCCATGTTTCCTCTGGAGCTCTTGCAAATATTTAAGCTGCAAAAAAAAAAAATGACATATTCCAAAAATTCAATAAGTAAACTGTGGAATTTATAACTCTTAAATTATATTCATAGTAATAATAGATTATTTACCCAAGCCTGGTGAGCTTCATCTGATACCCACTCTTCCGTTACAACTCCTTCGCTATCTTTTGTTTCTTTCACTCGGTCAAGCTTGTATATCTTCGCTATCGACAATTCTTTAATCGTAACACCCTCATCTTCAGCCTGTTTCACAAAACAATTAAAAAATTAATACTACAAATTTTAATACCACATCCTAATATGTATTTTAAGAACCAAATTCCAAAAAAAAATATACCACTTTTTCGGCCATTTCTTGGCCCGAATGCCTCCCACCAAACCAGTTCTTCAATGGCGCCTTCTTCCTGTTGATCTTGGCTTTTTCGCTCATATTCTTGTGTGCAGGCCCATCCCAGTAATCATAGAAATCTTGCTCATGATTTTCTGGAATCCATATATCATGTCTATTACGATCTTCGCCTTTGTCCCTTATCGGCAACATTATTCTCTTCAATGAGTTCAAGCATTCGGAATAACGATTGTTGCCAATTGTCTTCCAAACATTCCTAACTCTAAGCTCGTCGGCTTTATCCCACTGATATTGGCTCTGCGAATTTAATATAATATAAAATAATTAAAAACAAAAACATATGAAAAATAAACAACAATAAATGAAAAAAATATGTATTTTAATTAACTATTTTTAATATCTAATAATAATTTCATTAAAAAAACTTACTTCAAATTCATTCCATGCGCTTTTCGTATAAGGTTCAGGAAAATCCTTGAATCGAAACCACGGGCCCTTACACAACTTCTTCAAAGTAGCAGAAATCGACGCACTAATGACCGATTGGTCCCTCAACGCTCCAGTATATGGACAAAATGTGATCCACTGCCTATGATCGCGGTCACTTGGTACAGGTGCCCCTCTGCCCTGCCCTCGAAGATTTCTCGGCTCATCGTCATCGGGCGAATGTGATGGTCCTACATCGGGGGGCCCTCGTTCCCATGTCGGCCTGTCTGAAGCAGCAGACGATGTCGGCATGTCGGAACCTAAGGCATGCGGCGACTCGGTGGTGGCAGTGCTGATCGGTGGAAGAGGCTCTATCTCGAAGTCAGCAATAAACCCATACGGGTCATAGTGCGTAGGGTGAACCGGTATATCATCATCATCATCAAGTGGGTTAAACGGGTGGATCGGGGCTCTACGTGGCTGCTGACTAGTAGATGCAGGTTCCTTCCCCGGACGCCTCCCCCTACGAACTCCTCCACCCCTAGATGATCCCCGACCTCTATCTGCCATCTAAATTATCCGACAAAAATATCAATATAATCCTCCTTAAACTTTATTAAATTACATATTTGCAAACAAGCCCAAACCTTCTTATTCCTAAAATATACTCTATTAAATACATTCAACACCACAAAAAATTTAAACTTCAACATATTCCAAAAAAAAACCCCAAAACTTCGAATTAATAATCTAATTCCTAATTTTGCTTCAACAAATATTTTCTAAATTATAAAGTAACCTCTAAAGTTCAATAACCAAATACTCTACATATTTGCAAACAAGCCCAAACCTTCTAAATTAATTACCACAAAAATTTTAAACTTCAAATTGGGACTATAACTTTCTAAAAACTACTTTATCTACCCTCAAGTTTTGTTAACTACAAGTTATACCCCTAACCTTTTGTTAAACTACAAATTAAGCCCTAAATTTGCAATTAATTAAACAATTAAGCCCTAATATTGCAATTAGGCCCTAAAATCCCAATTACGCCCTAAAATTGCAATTAAGCACTAAAATCACAATTAATTAAACAATTAAGCCCTAATTATATTAAGATCCCAATTAAGCACAAAACTATTTTAACGTTACACATAACAACACAATAATCATATTCACATTAACAAATAACAACAATAATCAAAATTACACGAATATAAATAATTCATGAAAAATAGTATAAGTTGCGTCAAATTAATCCTTGAGAAGAGTAGAACGATTTACCGGTGTTTTTGGGCAATTTTCGGCGACGGTGGCGGTCCACGGTGGTGGTCAACGGTGTGTGTATGTGTGTGTGGGGCGGAGAACGAAAGGCAGTAGCTATTTTAATTTTTTGCATCTGTTTAATCGGATGAAATATTACTTTAATATTTTATTTATTTATTTTTTTTATTTTTTTTTAATGTTGCATCGGATAAAATCCGATGCAGAGATATATTTATATCTCTGCATCGGATTTTATCCGATGCAAGGAGCCTTGCATCCGAAAATTCGGATGCAGGGCCATTTGCATCCGAAAATTCGGATGCAGCCCACGTGGCTGCATCCGAATCCTCGGATGCAAAGGCTGCATCCAAATTTTCGGATGCAGCCTTTCCGAGCCTAACTTTGCATCCGATTTTTCGGATGCAAAGCCTTCTGTTGCGTCGGAATATTGCGATGCAATATAATTGCATCGCAATTTTCCCATTCAAACTATCTTGCATCCGAAAATAAAAATTCGGATGCAAGATTTTCCATGCTATTGGTATGATTTGTTGTAGTGATGTACTTTACACATTTATGCAAACTGTACCAAAAGTACTTTATAGGCCCTCAACTTACTCTAAAATATATTGTTAATCATAAGAATGATATGTGTAATTAAATAAAAACAAAAACAAAAAGCCACAAAAGTGGATGATAAAATTGTATTTTACGGCTCAAATTAATGTAAAAAAACTAAAGACAAGTTTTTGATCTATAACACTTAATCTCAGTAAGAATTTAGAGTATCTTCAATACATTTGTTAAGCTATTTTTTATGAAGAACTGAGATAAGTAAATATAATAAGTATAAATCTATTTGTTGGAGCTCGTTTGGTTGCTAGGACTTATTCGTCATTTTCATATTAAAGTCCTTTTGCAATTCTTATCTATACTATTATATAAAGAAAGGCAAACTGTGACACTAAACTTTTTATTTATGATTTTAGCCTTATAATTTTAGTCTTGGAATTATAGTTTATTATTAAATTCCTAATCTGGCCTTAATTAAGTAGAACCATTACTACAATCATTATTGTGACTGAGGATTTAGTTTCTCAAATTTTGAACTTTTTATGATATATATCTAATTTTTATTCATTTAAGTTATTCTTTTCAGCATACAAATTAAAATAAATTTTAATTACGCGGGTACCGCGTGCCAATATTTCTAGTTAATTTATAATAAAACAAGTTTTGTTGCGCCTGCTCGTACTTCTCCCCCTTGTGGGCCCCATGTGATATTCTCTCCTTGGTTAACTATTTACTCATCCATTTTAACTACATTCACAACCATAATCTCTATTTTACCCTTTCATTTACCCATTCCCCATTGTGCAAAAGATAACAAATTTGAAAGCAAAATCCAAAAAATCAACAAAACAAAATAGGAAACAAGTCCTTAAAAATGAGGTCAGCTTTATTGGTTAAATTCAAAAATATTTATACAACTCCACACGAGATTACAGAATTATTTTAGGATATTCATGCTCAAACTGAATTTATTTGATTTTGTTTTTTGGTAAATAACCGTAAACAAAGTTCTTAGGCCTTTTCCGTAGCAACTAAACTACGAATACAAGATGGAGGATTATCCCAAAATAACTCTCTATCTTCGAGTCTTCCCTTAGCCTTCGCTAATTCGTCCGCTACTTTATTCGCCGATCTCGCTATCCAAGCTATCTTGCATCTCCATGGCATGTGCATAAGTTTCTTGTAATCTTCCACAAGCGCGAAAAATTCCGACTGGTGTACGAGCTCCTCTTGCATGAGTTTATAAACCACCATGGAATCAGTTTCCACTCCTAAGAATGCAACTAGCCTTTCCCAAGCCAATTCAAGCCCTTTGTTCAAAGCAACCAACTACGGTCCACCGTTGGCGAGATTAATTCAATGTTAAAACCCCAAAGCCATGTCCCATCATCTACACGTACTACTCTCGCGTCTGCGCCCAAATTATTGTTTGTGTCCACACTCCCTTCAACGTTGAGCTTGCCACATCCACGTTGCGGCTTCCTCTACACCTCTTCTTTTTCCTATGATTTATTCTTCCGCAACCCATCAAAAAGCTCGCAACTTAGCTTCTTAATTTGTAAATACGCCCTTGGACATTACCATTTTCCATATAATTCAAATTGTCGTCACAAATACCCACCACCAACTCAAGCTCGACCAAACTTGATTCTTGAGCTCCAACTCAATAGCGTTCATGTGCAGCCACTCATCATCCAGGATTCCGTCGAAAACCTCCAACTTCTCTTTTCCCAATACCTTTTGACACACCTTCCTCGTGGCCCTGCAACACCGCAGCAAGTGCAGCTCCGTTTCGTCCCTAAAGTCGCACATAGAACATTGTGCCATCTCCGAAATTTTTCGTACGCATTCGGGATGGTTAGTAGCAAAACGCTTGTTCGTCACAAGCCAAAAAAAATACTAAGTTACTCACATCCACGTTCCAAACCTATTTATTCTTGCTTCGCCTCTGTTCCTCGAGAGCGTACGCATTGCGAAAGCGTGTATATGCAGATTAGCATGAAAACCTCCCATTCGACGCCTCACTCCAAAGAATTCTATCGTCCTCGTCACTAAGCCTGACCGTACGTGAATTAATATCCTCTAATATGCTGTCCAAAATTACTATTCTAAGTCCCTCAAGCATTCAGTTCCCCTCTTCATCAAGCACATCCTTTAGGGTTAAATCGCGGTCCAACGGATCAGTCTCAATAATTCCATCCCAAATACGGCTCGTACCTCTCCAGTTATCAAACCAAAATGAGAATCGATCTCCTTGCCCAACCTTCCAACGCAAGAAGGGTTTCATCAATGAAACACATTTAATAATACCTTTCCAAGTCAGGCTATATGATGCTTTGGGCAAGACATGGAGCAAATCCTTGCCGCACATACTTACACTTCATGAACTCGCTCGAGACCGTTCTTTCCCCGACAAGTATTTTCCAAGCCAATTTTGATACTAACACTTCATTGCACGTGCATGAAACCCAAACACTTCCTTGATCCTTCGGCGATGTAACCTTGTTCTATGCTATAAGATGTACCTTCTTTATGGAAATATATGTAGACCACAAGAAATCCTCATTAAGCTTGTCAAATTTATCACAAACATGCTCTAGAAGCAAAGAAGATTGCATCGTATAGACCGGGAGCGCCGAAGAAACTAATTGAATAAGCGTCGTCCTCCTGGCAATAGAAAGTAGTTTACTATTCCACAAACTAAAACATTGTTGCACCTGGTCGAAAACCTCGGCAAAGGTGTCCTTAGTGACACGGCCATATATAAGCTTAACACCTTGATACTTGACCAAGTTCACTGTTTTCCCAAACCCTAGAAAACCACTTATCGTCCTTTTTAGTACAACTCCTCTAATCTTCAAAAAAAAATTCTTAGATTTTTTAGGGTTCAACATTAAACACGATGCCGCACAAAACTTGAAAAGAGTCTTTTTAATCGCCGTCGTCGTGCCCATAGTTGACTTTACCAACAAGATAAGATCATTTGCGAAGAAGAGGTGAGAAATTCTCGGGCCGCCTCGACATGGGGTGATTGGAACCCACTTTTTCCTTTCGACCTCTCCATTAATCAAATATGATAAACGTTCAACGCAAACTACAAAAAGATAGGGCGATAAAGGGTCACTTTATCTTAATCCGCATGTATGCTTGAGGGGTTCCATTGAGGCGCCGTTCCCAAAGATTCTTGTGGAAGCATTGCGGACGCAAAACATAATAACCTCCACCATTGCATTCAAGAACTCGAACGCTCGCAAGGTTTCCTCAAGAAAATCCCACCAGACATTGTCATACGCCTTCTCAAGATCAAGCGTCATTATCATGCTTCCCACCTTATTTTCCTTCTTCGCTGTTAAAGAATGGAGTATTTCTTGTATGATAAATATATCATCATGAGTACTCCTTCCTCCTATGAAGCTAGACTAAGTATACGCAATGATGTTTGGCATAATACCTCGAAGCCTCGTAGTAATATTCTTTGTAATAACTTAGTACAAGACATTACAAAGTGAGATCGGCCTATATTGATTGATAGACTTCGAATTTTGTATCTTGGGAATTAAGCAAATGAAAGCCTCGCAAATATAAGATAAAACCTTCCCGAATTAAACTCCTCTCTCGCAAATGACATGAGAGACATATTAATTCACTCCCAACTTTTCTAATAAAAAATTGCTGGTAGCCATCCGGACCTAGCGCCTTTAGGGGATGCATACTATTCACCGTTTCTTTAAGTTCCTCCATATCAACCTTTTTTTCGAGCGCACTCTTCTCTTCGTTACTCAAACAAACCTGGTACCGAGACCTACCAAGGCTGTCGCAACTGGGTTCAGCGCCTGCATATAGCCTCGCATAATAGTCCCTTACACCCTCTACCCTTAACGTTAAAATCTTGTTAAGACGGTGTCGCACCAACATGCTCTTGTGAAACAACTTGGTGTTCATTTGTTTGATAGCAAATCTCGACTTTAAATTAATGCTTAGCAAAACTACTATGTATGTTATTGTACATTTGTTTAGTAATGCCAAATAAAAACCGGCTTTGCAACTTTATCTCTACATCGTCATTGCAAATTGTGTAGCCTGTGCTTTCTTTTAAGTAGCCTCACATATGAATTCATGTCACAAAAGACCATTTAATAAAAGTTCAGACAAAGAATAACACAACGTTTGTATAAGTTTATAAAATACGTATGCGCCTTCATTGGCAGCTTACGATTGCGACATGGGAGCAGAATTAAGGAGCATACAAAATAAAGTGGCATGAGTTAATGTTCGCAAATTTATGAATTCAGAAAGATTTGCATCATTAAGTTTTTGTGGGGTGTCGAAGAACAACAACGTGTTCGCAAATAAAGTGGCATGAGTTAATGTTCGCAAATTTATGGATTCAGAAAGATTTGCGTCATTAAGTTTTTGTGGGGTGTCGAAGAACAACAACGTGTTCGCAAATAAAGTGGCATGAGTTACTGTTCGCAAATTTATGTATTCAGAAAGATTTGCGTCATTAAGTTTTTGTGGGGTGTCGAAGAACGTGGTGATTTCATTCGGCCAAAATTCTCCGAACAAATTCCTTCCTTACGTCCGCCTCCATCCTAAAAAAGAGAGCTATGTTTGTCTGTGAAGAAACAATTTTTTTCGCGGCCCTATCACATGCAGACATATAGTTAACTCTGGCAATTCTTGCAATGTAGCGAAAATCAAGTTAACGGATTTGTCTTTCAATCCATATTCCACGAACAAGTGACTACATTGTTAAAAAAAAAAAAAACCATGGGTGAATAACTTTAAGTAGCACCTAGAACAAATAATATGTAACATTTGAAAGGCAATGTGTGATTAGCAACGCTTATAACTATAGCTTAAACGTAAAAGTGGGATGTAATAATCATGGTTATAAATTTCTTATATGTTTTTTTTTTTTTTTTTTTTACTTTAGCTTCGAATTTGAAGTTGCTGGTACGTTCAACTGGTACGCCACCAGTTATCACGATCCTAATAACTCAACATCCCCACCAAATACACTTTATTTGTCCTAGTCATACAATCACATACCCTTTACAATTTAAACTCAAGAAATAAGAAGAAAAAGGAAATTTAAAAGTAGCTTCCTATAGAACCGAACCATTTCTCAATTTAAAATCACAGTTGTGTATTAAATATTTCTAGCAACCATTGTTGTAGCACATAAATTGAATGATGCATGAATCCAAATTATTCAAGATAGACAATTTGCATATTATATATACATAGCAAAAACAGAGCATTGATCCATATATTGTATAAAAATTATAGGTGCAGATTTAATAACTATCAAGGACTATACTTAGGATTCCACACCGCAACAATCTACACTTTCAGATTAATTATGACAAACTTGAAGATGCTAATACAGATACGAACACCAAATTTGTATGTACCTCACAAATCAAGTTTCTGTACTATTTTGGTCTTATTTCGTCACGTAATAGAACACGATAAAATAATACAAATGAGATATAAATAACCAAAATAATGTTATCCAACTTTATTACCGGACTAGCTTGATTCGGAACACTTATTACAAGTTTAATAGGTTAATTAAACTAATAACAAGATTATTGTAACGTCTCGAATTCTCAGTGTTCGATGCTGACGTGTCGAATGCCTCTGTTCGATGCGATATGACTGACAAGGATTCGATGCTTGCTTAAGGGTATCGAATTCGATGCGTAATTTGTCGTATCGAATGGAGCCAACACTGTTTGATCACGTGTCGAATGTGGACTGTTCGATTCGATGCGTCTCGAATGAATAGTGATTCGATGTTGACTGTATTGAAGCGATTATCCTCTCCAAAGCGTGCACGAATTACAAGAGGGCGGGCTATTTATAGCAGCCATCCCGTGGATCCCACAAACCAATACAGAAAGGCGCATCGAATCCTGTTGATTCGATGCGCACATCGAATCCTGTTGATTCGATGCGCACATCGAATCTACCCGATTCGATGCGCTTATGGGTCGGCCCAGTAGCAAAGTATTGGGCCAATCTTAAATCACACCCATCATATAGTCCCCCCAGTTTGGGAGACGATATCAATGTGGAGAACGTCTTCCAAACTTAAAGAATACTTTTAGAATTGCTTTGAATGGTCTGCGTCGTACCACTTTAATAAAACAATTTATATACATTACCAAATGTTTTCTCTGATTTAGAATATTCCTAATCATATGTCACTCCAGAGCGGTGCATAATAGTTCTATGAACATTAACTAAACGCATCGAACAGTATCGGTTCGATGCGTCAGATATATCGCATCGAACGGTGTTCGTTCCATGCGCATATTCGATGCGGTCATTGAATTGGGCCTGGTGGGCCTCTCGCTTCCTATATATAAAGGGAAGTCTGCCGTAAGGAGCTCATTCTGCTCCTCACGTACCCCGCTTCTCAGGTAAGACGCATCGAATTGGTACCATTCGATGCGATCCGCATCGAACAATACCGATTTGATGTGATTAGCATCGAATTGTGTTTGTTCTATGCGGTGTTTTAAATTTTTAGTTGTTGTGTCCCAATATTCTAATGTTTGTTCAGGCATTTTTAACTTGTTTATTTGTTTTGCGCAGAATATATTAATCAAGCGAAAGCTATTGCTTCAGGTAATTCAATTAAGGTAAATAATTTGGCCTCCTTTTGCTGGATTTTCTTTTCAAATTATTCCCTTTTATGTATGATTGAGAGAAATGCGAGAGTTTAGAGTGACGTGTACGTCCTTAGTCAGCCTCTGTTTTTAATTTATTTCAGTTCATTCTCGTCAAAGATGGTGAGCAGTGAGTCAACTTCTGGGAGTGAGTCGAGTATTGGCTCGAGCTCCAGTTCCATTAATAAGGGGGAACCTTATAATGCTCCCGCGGGTTTGAGCCCAGTTGAAGTAAATGAATTCGATTTAATAGATATAGACGTAATTGATTCACCCGCGGGTAACAATCCCGATGCAAACACTGAACAACCAGTGCCTAAAATTGAAAGTGATAGCTCGCTCATGTCATCTTATCGGGATAATCGCGCTCCTAGCGAGGGTGAAGAATACGTAGATAATATCAATAGAGAGTTCGATGATCATGTTGAGGTCCTAGGAATGGCCTATGATCAGTATGTTTCGCGCCTCCAACATAGTTGTAAGGGGCTGCGCGTTAAGTTCGATATACTCGATAAGTATAAGATCGTCCTCCCCGGGCCCAATGATCGGATGCATACCCCACCGCCCGGGCATATGACTGTGTTTGTTGGTCAGCTGAGGATGGCTTCTGAGGATGGTAGATCTTGTGCCCGCTGAACTCACGCCAAACTCTTATGGAAATTTGATTGGCTTTATTATTGTCATGAAGGCGTTGCGCCAACCACAAATTCCCAATGAGTTTACGCGCTGTTCGAGATTGCGAGGCGTGAAGAGAGATTTTATCATGTCAAAGCACAAACGAATCGCAAGTTCTTGAATGGCGGGGCGACCGGATATGGGAAAGATTGGCAGAGACGATATTTTTATATCGAAGAGAGTTATGAAGGGGAGTTTAGGTTGTACCACCGTGAATGGTATACTGGGTCAAGGGTAATGATACCTGGCGGCGTGTCCATAACTTCATGGGATTGCGAGTTTATCCCGACTTTAGTTCGAGAACATCAATTTGATGTTAAAAATCTAGTTGAAATTGAATACTCTTGTTAGCTGGTTTGTCCCTAGTGAAATATAACGGGAGGAGGACCCTTGGTATAACTGTGCACCTTTCTTAATATTTTTTTGACTTACGTCTCGTTAAGTATTCTAATAATATAATTTTCTTGCAGTTAATTATATTATGGAGCATCACGCGAGGATAAATCGGGTCGTTGCTGCTGATCAAGCAAGCTCCCAGACCAACAGTGCTCCCGAGATTCCTCCCCCGCGAAAGAGAAAGAGCAAGGGCAAGAAACCCATTGTCGGTCCCTCTACTGTTGTTAGTGCATATTCTGCAGTAGATCCTTTTGAGGATTTATTGGGGGGAAACCGTGACAATGTTGAAAGTGGTGCTGAAGCTTCTGAGAACCTGGCAGCTGGTCCAGGCGATAATATTGAAGGCGCCGCCCCGAGCAAAAAGAGAAAAATGCCTGAAACTCGGTCACAAACCGAAAAGGGCTATTCCACCGGCCACCCGAGCTAGTAAGCCAAGTGCTGCCAATGCCCCGATCCATGCAACTGAGCCAGGCGCAGGAATTGGGTCTAGCCAAGGCCCTCGTGCTCGAGCCAGCGGGTACGAAATTTTAGAGGCCGAAGCCATCGACCACCTAAAGTCGCTCCTACCTGGTCTTGTTGTTCCTCTCCCGGTTTCTACTGAAGAGAGGAGGATGGTTGAGCGTAATACGCTTCATCTGTTGACAGCGGTAATTATTTCTCCTCTTCAAGCTAATCTTGTTTGATTTGAATTTTATATGTTGATTTGAATTTTACATATTGATTTGATCACTCATTAATTGTTAGGCGGGCAGTTTCGTGGATACTATGTTTGCGGCGTTGATGGAAATGCGGGAAAGAGGCCTTGGCGGTGACGCTGCTGCCTTAAAAGCTGCACTTGATGATAAAGAGAAGGCCTTGCAAAAGGTCAAAGAATATGCTGCTAAGGCGCATGCTGATAGGGAGGCAGCTAAACAGGCTCGGGAGGAGGCTGATCAGCTTAGAGAAGAGTTGAGCAAGAAAATTACCGAACTCAAAATGGAAGTGGGTGCAGTTAGACAAGAAGCCTTTAATGCCGACTTGAACGGCTGTCTGCGCGGCCTTGCCGAGGTAGAATATATTCCCTTTCTTGGCGTTTCGCATTCCATTTTCCTGTTGTCATAGTAATATTTTTCACAACCCAGTAGGTTTCTGCTCAACAGAAGGTGGAGATTGCCGAACAATTTCCTCAAAGCAACACTTTTTGATAAATAAGCACTCGTCGAGGCGAACTCGAAGCTCGGAATGCTCAAGTTCTGACTGTTCATCAATTTTACGCGACACAGTACGTCTGTGGCGGTTTTAAACCAGAATGGTTGAGCATGTCTCTAGGGCCAAATCGAGAAACTCTGCCGCCTCGTACAACTTTAGAGCCTGTCGAACCTGATGAGTTCACCTCGCTGCTCGAGAATAACAATCTTATCCTCCAGGGACTCTCATCCCCGTCTCCGATGCCTGAGCCGCATCCCTCCTCTGAAGATGAGGAGGAAAATTGAATTTGCAGCTCTAAGGCCGTTTTATCTTTTATTCTTATGAACAATTTTTATTTTGAATTTAGTTTATGCGTGGCGATGTGTTTGAACAATTTATTGTTTAGCAGAATTACACTTTTGAATGCTCGTCTCTGATTGCTTAATTATTTAAGCTCATATTTGTTGCCTTTTATTTCAATTTCCTATTTGAGTTCTTTACTTTATTTGGACAACATGTTGGTTCTCTATTGTTCATTAAAAATTGTTTATCCTGTGATGAAACTTTGAATCAAGTTTCTTCCTGCAGGATTATAATCATCCTCTTTGTTATTATTCCATTTTTTTTAAAAAAGAGTTTTGCTCGTCCTTTTAGACGTTGTACTTTCTTTTCTTATATTCTCGCTTAGTCGTTACTCATCTTTTGAGAGTTTTGTTCATGTTCTCTCGAACAGTGAGTTTTAGATAATACTTACAATTTTATATGTAGCGTCTGGTCCTTGCTTGTTTTTATAAGAAGTTGCGATAATATTTGCCACTCCAAGGAAAGCCGTTCATCCCTCCTCTTCTTTTGTGTAAGATTTCGTGCGTCTAGTGGGACGATAGATTGAATCTTCATCCTTTGTTGATATTCTTTAGGAATTGCAGTATCTCGTTTCACATTGGGAACAATCTCCGTCTTTTTCATTGCCTCTGGCTTTTATCGCTATCTCGTGCCACTTTGGATACAGTTTCCGTTCTTCTCATTGCCTCAGGGATTTTCAGTATTTGGTGCCACTTTGGACAGAGTTTCCGTTCTTCTCCTTGCCTCAGGGATTTTCTGTCCTGCATACATTTTTATTATGCAGATTAGATAGAATTCACGTAAATCAATTAATTAGACGTAATCTTCTTGAATAACCCAAATCAGATTATGTGAACAGATCAGAGCTTGGGTCATTGCTCATTTGCCTGACTTCCAGTGTTGTCCTTCAGATTCATGTTTTGGGGTGCATGTTTTAAGTTCATACATGTTTGTCCCTCATGCATTTCATAGCAGAGAGAACGAATAAAAATTGTTCAAAATATTCAAAAAGCTAAAGACACTTGCAATTGAAACGGAATCTTTTAATCAATAAGCTCCATTTGCCTAGGAGCCAATGCCCTTGCCGCGTCTTCTTCCTGCTGTGGCCGTGTCCGCAGCGAAGTTACGTAGCACTTCCAGCCTTCAATATGGTCTGCTATGACTTCGCCTATTCCGCTTGAGGTAGAAAATTTCACCATTTGATGATAAGTCGATGGTAATGCTCGGAAAGCATTCAGTGCTGGTCTTCCTATGATTCCGTTGTATGCGAAATGCATGTCAACGATCACGTAGTTCTCCAGAAGTGTCTTTCTCTGTGGCGATGTACGCATTGATGTTAGGAGCTTAATCATTCCGAGTGGGACTATCTCTGGACCTCCAAATCCATGAAGAGACATCCTCACTGGTTCCAGTGTCTGATTATTCAATCCCATTTTAATCAACGTAGAACTGAACATCACATTTACTAAGCTTCCATGGTCCACTAGCATCTTAGTGACTCCATAATTGGCTATATCCACCGTTATTACCAAAGGACAGTTTAAATTGGACATTTGTATAGCCTGTGCGCTCAACTTTCTTAGGCCTGCTGTAGAGAAAGTGACCTCTTCATGCGGCATCTCCTCAATTTTCAGTATACTGGCCATATTGACAAAATTATCCGACTCAACCAGTCTTGTGATCCTTCTCCGTCCGTTGGTGGAATCCACTCCCCCCGGTCCTCCTGATATCATATTGATCATTCCTTTCCTGGCATTTCCATCTTCAATCTAAGGATACTTGAAAAGATGCGGTTCATCGACTACCCTTTGCTTATCCTTTCTAGGGGATGGAGTTCTCTTCCGGTCGAAATGTTTCTCTTGTTCTTGCACCTTCTTGACATACTCCACGAGTTTGTCATCCTTTACTAACCGTTTAATTTCATCCTTCAAATTTATACACTCTTCAATATCATGACCCTTCTGATTATGATACTTGCAGAATTGACTTGAATACATCGACGCCTTGGACCCCCTCATCGGTTTAGGATCCTTCAACCATCATTTCCTCTTTGCCGCCCTAAAAACTGTCATGATGTGAGCATTTAACGGCGTGTACCATCTAGGAGAACTATCCCTTTTGTAATTCTTGTTCTTGTTGTTGTTGTTATTGCAGTTGTGATCTTCTCTGCCTCTCTCTCTATCTTTCACCACCGCAATAACAGGCACTTTAGTCGCCATCATTTCCTCAAAATGTACCACTTGTTGTGCTATTTTATTAATCTCTTCGATGGTAGTGGGCTTACGTCAGAGTAGGTCCCCACTGAACATTATATTGGTGGTTGCTCGGAAAAGTATGCTTACAATCATTTCTCCTGATGGGCTATCAATCCTTAGTAGCTCAGTATTGAAACGTTTCATAAAGTCTTTCAGACTTTCATTAGTTACCTGTTTCATTGTATAGAGATGGGAGTGATCCAAAACCAATCTAGATTAACTAGAGAATTGGTCTTCAAACATTTTTTTGAGTTGGTTGTAGCTTTTGATCACTCTTGGAGGAATCCGATTAAACCAATCCACAGCTACTCCCGACAGAGTTGTTGCAAATATCCTGGCTTAGATATTGTCTTTAAACCGTAAAGGGACAATTTCCTATCTAGTTGAAAAAGATGATCTCGGGGATCAGATTTCCCATCGTAAGTTTTCAGTTCCGGGAGCTTATCCCCCTGTCCCAAGATCTCTAACTCTATCTCTTGACAAAATGGACTGCGGTTATAAGTATTGTCCTCATGTACCACTTGAGCCTCAACTATAGCTTTCCCTTTCTCCAGCCTTTCTATATTTTTGGTCATTCTATCACGCTCACTTCGTGAATCATGACCGTTTGGATGTCTTCTATCATCTCTATTTCTTCTTCTTCGTAGTTCTTCTCTTTGGTCCTCTTCGTCATTACGTTCCCTTGTGGAATCATGACTCTCTGACCGTCTCCTATCTTCTCTTCTTCTTCGTTTGGTAACGCGTTCTTCCTCCTTCTCCTTTTCTCTCCTCTCAAGGTATCTTCTTGATTGTACCTCGACCGATACTAACTTCTTTCCTTGATCATCCTGGGTGGATTTTCCCCTATTTTTCATTTTCTCAGAAGCATGTCTACTACTTCTACCATCCTGTCGAGAATTTTCTTTCTCCTTTCCCTTCATTATTCGGGCAACAGAATCTTGTTCCCTTAATGCTTCTTGATGTTCAATAGGAGATGGTATCAATACGGGTGGTGCTGGAGTCAGGACTACGGCCAACGCGGCTTTTACCATTGCCATAAGTTCATTCTTCATATTATCTGGAATTGAAGCACTCGTCGTTGTCGCTCCAGCTGCACCTGCTTCATGGCCGGGTACCTCCATAGCTTGAAGTCCTTCATTTTCCCTTCTTGCTGGTGTTGGTACTGCCGCGGGTATTATTGAGGGTCCCGCATTATCCTGCGTCATCTGTTCAGGTGTATTTTGTTCTGCTTCCCCCATAGTTCCCTCCAGAACTTTACTGCGAGATCTAGTTACTCTCGAAGTCATTGCTAATAATCTAATAAAATTTAGTGTTCCCACACACGGTGCCAATATTTTGGTCTTATTTCGTCACGGTAATAGAACACGATAAAATAATACAAATGAGATATAAATAACCAAAATAATGCTATCCAACTTTATTATCGGACTAGCTTGGTCCAAAACACTTATTACAAGCTTACTAGGTTAATTAAACTAATTACAAGATTACTGTAACGTATCGAATTCTCAGCGTCCGATGCTGACGTATTGAATGCCTCTGTTCGATGCGATATGACTGACAAGGATTCAATGCTTGCTTAAGGGTATCGAATTCGATGCGGGTCTATGGGTATCGAATTCGATTCATAATTTGTCGTATTGAATGGAGCCAACATTGTTTGATCACGTGTCGAATGTGGACTGTTCAATTCGATGCGTCTCGAATGAATAGTGATTCAATGCTGACTGTACTGAAGCGATTATCCTCTCCAAAACGTGCACGGATTACAAGGGGACGGGCTATTTATAGCAGCCGTCCCGTGGATCCAACAAACCAATACGAAAAAGCGCATCGAATCATGTTGATTCGATGCGCACATCGAATCTACCCGATTTGATGCGCTTATGGGCCGGCCCAGTAATGCAGCATTGTGTTGTTGATTTGATGCGCTTATGGGCCGGCCCAGTAGCAAAGTATTGGGCCAATCTTAAATCACACCCATCATATAGTCCCCGCAGTTTGGGAGACGATATCAATGTGGAGAACGTCTTCCAAACTTAAAGAATACTTTTAGAATTTCTTTGAACGGTCTGCGTCGTACCACTTTAATAAAACAATTTATATACTTTACCAAATGTTTTCTCTGATTTGGGATATTCCTAATCAAATGTCACTCCGGAGCGGTTCGTAATAGTTCTATGAACATTAACTAAACGCATCGAACAATATCGGTTTGATGCGTCAGATATATCGCATCGAACAATGTTCGTTCGATGCGCATATTCGATGCGGTCACTGAATTGGGCCTGCTGGGCCTCTCGCTTCCTATATATAAAGGGAAGTCTGCCGTGAGGAGCTCATTATGCTTCTCACGCACCCCGCTTCTCAGGTAAGACGCATCGAATTGGTACCATTCGATGCGATCCACATCGAACAATACCGATTTGATGTGATTAGCATCGAATTGTGTTTGTTCTATGCGGTGTTATAAATTTTTAGTTGTTGTGTCCCGATATTCTAATGTTTGTTCAGCAATTTTTAACTTGTTTGTTTGTTTTGCGCAGGTGATTTGGTGTGTTGTCGTATGCTGATGAAACACTCTGCATCATACTTATCCTAGGCTATGCTGGAACCAGCTTTGTCCTTTACACACATGTACTCCAAGCAACATGGTGAGGGAATGGATGGATCGTTGATGATTCCGGACAGAACTCGGGTTATCCCAAGCTGCCTACGTATCCCTTTAGGGGAATCAAGTCGGACATAGTTCATTTGTCTATTCTACACTGCGCGGCTTTACGGTTTTGACCATATCTCCCTATAGGAAGGTCCAAACCTCAAACCGCTTCTTGACATGGAAAGTAGACTCCTTTAGCTTTCCAAGCATATAAGGTACATGTTGGGGAGATAGGTATATCGGTAGTGACACCCGATATAAGATCGGATATAAGATATGTCGAGGTTCCACCATATCGGCCATATCTCGAGATCAGTATATCGAAACCTCGATCTGCTTCTTCCTATGGATAGCTGACACGTATAGATTTCCATACATATATTATACATGTCGAATGGATAAGTGCATCGGTAGTTATGTTCGATATAACATCGGGTATTCTAGTATGTCGAAGGTATGTCGAAGGTATGTCGGGGTCTATGTCGAATATGGCATATTGGGGATGATATTCGACGTACCAATCGATACAGACGTGATGGGGTGATCCATAAGTTTTTCTCTCTTCTTATGGCCAACGGGAAGGAGTATTTATAGGCGTTGGACCCATATCGAATATGATATTCGATGTAAATTGAATATACATTTCGATATAGTGCAGGTTCTGTGCAGTCCCACCATTTTGGGCATAACTTCCACTTCGGACCTCAGAATTGCGATCCGCTTGTTGCATTGCGACCTAGACACCCGTGGCTTTCCAACGACATATCATATAGGGCTTAGTTCGTTATATACAAATAATGGCAATCCTTCCAATTGTGTAATCCATGTGACATAACACTTGTCGCTAACATATTATGTAGTATCAGTAGTCCCCCAGTTTGGAGTGTGGTCTTGGAACATGAGCATACTTCAATCTCTAACTGGATGCCATATTTATGCACACCAGTAGTCCCCCAGTTTGGAGATTATTATCTGAGGATAATGATTTGCAAACTAAATATGAGTTCTTGGATTACCTGTACCTCTCGTCCCGCCAGTTCAAATGACGGAGCTCGGATATGTAAATTCATTCAAAGATGTTGGTGGACCCCCAATGTAATTTACATAGCCTAGAGGTTCGCGTTTGAATTATCACAGAGAAAAATGTTCCTTATTATGAAACTTGTCTTTATTGGGAGAGAAATGTTCCTCTCGGCGCGAATTCTCGGTGAAGCTTATCATTTGGTAGTCACAGTTCTTCGGCTGTTTTCGTACTAAGCAATCAATGCTTTGCTACAAAGCCTTACGTTTGTATTTTTAGGTGAACGGTGCGCGATATCCCGTAGAATTTGTAGATTTCTCGCCCTTTTTGTTGAGGTGAGGCCATTAGTTCCCTGTTATCTATCAAGGATAGCACGGCAGACAATGAATATATGTTGATATAAGTTTTTCGATAAGTTAGAAGACAGAAAAGTTGTTTGTGTTTTAGCGAAAGCATATATCTTTTGATTCACCGTCAATCGATGAACACCTTCATAAGAAGTGCATTTGGAGTAACATGCATATATTCGATGCAGCTTGCAAAATGGATGCGACTGCGATGTCTGGTTGCGAGAAGGCTACATGGAGTAGCGTGTAACCGAGGTAGACGAACATGACCACTTGGGCCTTGTACGCGCAATCTTGCATGTATAATCGTGATTGTTGCTTGCGATTGTGTATACGTGATTGTTTATGAAAATCGGGTTTTTACCAACATTGCGCGAGGTTGACGAGTGAATGAGAGTCTCAGGGTGATCGATGGGAGCGCTTGTTGTCACTTATTATGATTTTTCCCTCATAAGCATTTGGGATATGGGAAAATGTTTGTGCGTTGGCCTGGCTATAGCGTTAGTGTGCGCTAGTGAGTATTGTAGGTTGGTCACCCTTCGAAAGAGTCGTATAGTTTACGATGACGTGAAGCGTCATTTATTGTGCTGCTTGGAATAATATTTCGATTGACGCCCCTTGTTTCCTGGAGCGAGTTTAACAAATAAATGCATCCTCGTTCATTTAAATAATAGTCGTTCATTTTGAGCCTTGTATTACATATTTCATAGTCATAGTGGTATTATTGAAGATCTCATTGGTGATGAGAATTAACGCTGGTGGCGGCTTCATTGATTATTTGTCAATCTTAGACCGGTAATGTGGCGGATGCAACGGCCTTGTTATAAATCTATGGTATGAACGATTTATTCTTCTAATCATGCAATCGCGCTGGGTTTGAGCGTTTTAGCAGTATATTGTGCTTTTAAAAGGCGTGGTAACACATAGATATTTGTTTTTGCCATATGAGGTCGGGGTACCATGTAGGTACTAAGCGTTGTGCCTTAAGAGGCGGGTTATCTCGTAGGTAATGGATGTTGTAAGATGGTTCGCCTTCTAATTTAGTTATGAACTTGTACGTGCAGAGGTTGCTCTGCCATTTATGGCGTGTTAGCGTATAGGTAAATCTTCTTTGGCAGGAATGACGCGGCATTTCTTCCATTTTACCCTATACGTTGATGGGTAGAGGTGATGTTGCCATTTCTAGCATGTTTCCTTTGTGCTGTCCGCATTGTTCGTTCCTCCGTTTGTCCTCAAATCATCGAGGTATAGTGGCGTCCGCTCTATTCTTGGGAATATGGGATCTGTAGTTAGGGGATTGTAGATTGTCGACCGCACTATCGCTCGTGGGGTAGGGGCCTTGTAGATAGGTGACCATCTACCGCTCGTGGGGTAGGGGCCTGCCTCTTCACCTAGTTTGTTTTATGGGATTTTTACCCAATAGGCTCTTCGCCTAGCTTAATTTAAGGGATTTTCACCCAATAGGCTCTTCACCTATCTTGATTTATGGGATTTTCACCCAATAGACTCTTCACCTAGCGTAACAGTTCACGTGGGTAGGGGCCCATCCCGTTATCACAGGGAACCCGCTACCGTTCAAATGTTTAGCGTCGACCCCGTTATCACAGGGGATATTTTTCTTGTGGGTAGGGGTGCATCCCGTTATCACAGGGAACCCGCTACCGTTGAAATGTTTATGATCGACCCCGTTATCACAGGAGAATTTTTTTCTTGAATCGACCCCGTTATCGCAGGGGATTTTTTCTTGAATCGACCCCGTTATCATAGGGGATTTTTTCTTGGATTGGCCCCGTTATCACAGGGAATTTTTTCTTGAATCGACCCCATTATTACAGGGGATTTTTTCTTGAATCGACCCCATTATCACAGGGGATTTTTTCTTGAATCGACCCCATTATCACAGGGGATTTTTTCTTGAATCGCCCCCGTTATCACAGGGGATTTTTTATTGGATTGGCCCCGTTATCACAGGGAATTTTTTCTTGAATCGACCCCGTTATCACAGGGGATTTTTTCTTGAATCGACCCCGTTATCACAGGGGATTTTTTCTTGAATCGATCCCATTATCACAAGGGATTTTTTCTTGGATTGGCCCTGTTATCACAGGGAATTTTTTCTTGAATCGACCCCGTTATCAGAGGAGATTTTTTTTTTAATCGACCCCGTTATCACAGGGAATTTTTTCGTGTTGTAGGTGACCCGTTACCACTCCTGGGTAGGACTCTTCCCCCTTAACATGCTAGTTTTAACGATAGATTAGTGCTGAATTTCTTAAGAATAAAAACGCCTGAGGTGTTGCACGTTCCATGGCCTAGGAAGGGGCTCGCCATGCATGTCCTCGAGATAATAATAACCCTTCGCGTTGGCGTGGGTAACCCTGTAGGGTCCATCCCAATTGGCTTGTAGTTTCCCAACATGTTTACTTGCTTTCACACTCTTCAACACCAAATCACCCACTTGAAAGCTTCGAAGGTGCACACGTTTATCGAAACTTTTGGCCATTGCCGCTTTGAAGGCCATTGTCCGTTGGTAAGCTTGCTCTCTTGTGGAACCAATCATTTCTAAGTCCATTTTTCGTAGTCGTGCAGCGTGCTGTGGGTCATATTCCACTATTCTGTATGTTGGCATGCCAATCTCAACTGGTACTACTGCCTCGGACCCGTATACTAGAGTGAACGGTGCCTCTCCTGTGGATGTTCTGGGTGTAGTCCTATATGCCTATAGCATACCTGGCAGTTCGTCGATCCAACTCCTTCTGGTGGCGTGTAGTCGCCGTTCCAAATATTGTTTAAGAGTCTTGTTGGTGGACTCCACTTGTCCATTTTCCTGTGGGTGGGATACCGCAGCAAAATGCTGGGATATTTTTAATTCTTTGCACCATGCAACCATTGTCTTCCCTCTGAACTGGGTACCATTGTCCGATACCAAAACTCGGGGTAGTCCAAAGCGACATACGATGTTCTTCCAGACAAAGTCTATCATATTTTTCTCCGTGATGTGCATTAAAGTTGTAGCCTCCACCCATTTCGTAAAGTATTCTACTGCTACAAAGAGAAATTTCTTCTAACCTCTGGCCATTGGTAGGGGACCAACTATATCGATTCCCCACTGATCAAATGGGCAAGTGATCTCTAGGAGATGCATCAGTACAGCTGGCATGTGTATCAGTTTGGCGTGGTACTGGCAATTCTCACAATTGCGGCAGTACAGGGTGGCGTCTTGTCGTAACGTTGGCCAAAAATATCCCTGTCTTAATATTTTCTGGGCTAACGCTCTCCCTCCTGAATGATTTCCGCAACTACCTGCGTGTATCTCTTTCAATATGTACTGGGCGTCCATTGGTGATACGCACCTCAGCAGCGGGCCTTCAAAAGATCTCTTATAGAGTTTGCCCTGGTAAATGGTAAACATGTATGCCTTGTGCTTCAGTCGTCTTTGGGCGTTAAGGTCGGCGCGAGGGTTCCGTTTGCGAGGTAATCATATATCTCATCTTTCCAACACGGCGTACTTGCGATAGGAAAAATAAACTCCACGTCGGCCCATTTTTGTTGGCCTTAGTCACTCCGATCGCAGGCCTAGAGGTGGTTAGCAAAGTCACACGCTTTTCCACAAAAATGTCTTGAGGAACTAGCGAATTTCGATAAAGCATCGGCCTTTGCATTTTCCGATCGAGGTATCTGTGTCAGATTGAATGTAGTGAACTCGACCGCCAATTCCTTCAGCTTTGCCAAGTATAAAACCATGGTTTCTTGTTTTGCTTCGAAGAATCCCGAGAAATGGTTAGCCACTAACTGCGAATCCGTGAAGACTTCCAGATGATCCGAACAGAGGGTCTTAGCCATTCTGATTCCTGCCAGAACTGCCTCATATTCTGCCTCGTTGTTCATTATAGGAAAGTTCAGACTGATAGCAAAATCAAGTTCTCTACGATCTGGGGACACCAGATGAAAACCTGCTTCCCCGCCGTTTGATGTGGAGGAGCCATCCACATGAAGTAGCCATGCTGCAGGTTTCGAACTGGGACCAGGGTCCTGGCTTATAGGAAATATATGGTGGCACGAATGGTCTAAGCTGTTACCTAGTGCCTACGCCATAAAATCGGCTAGCACATGTGCTTTAATGGCCGTACGGGGACAGTACTCGATCCCAAATTCGCCCAATTCTATGGCCCATTTTACCAATCTTCCCGAGGTATCAGGATTGGTCATGATCAGGCGGATCGGTCTGTCTGTCATGACCGCTACTGGGTGAGCTTGGAAATAAGGTTTCAACTTACGAGCCGTCATGACGACGGCCAAGGCAAATAGTTCAATTTGCAGATAATTCTTTCTGCTCTGTGAAAAACACGGCTGACGTAATGAACTGGAGATTGCTTTCCGTTTGCTTCTTTTACTAATACTGTGCTAATGGCGTTGGCGGAGATCGCCAGATATAGATAAAGCATCTGCCCCGGATCTGGTTTCGCCAAGAGTGGTGGTGCCACCAGATACTTCTTGAACTGTTGGAACGCTCTTTCGCATTCTTCGGTCCACTGGAAGTCCTTGGCCTTCTTCAAGATTTTGAAGAAAGGAAGACTCCGCTCTGCTGAGGTCGCAATAAAACGTCCCAAGGCTGTTATACGTTCCAAAAGGCACTGCACATCCTGTACCGAGCGTAGGGAAGTGAGATTCAACACGGCCTTTATCTTGTCTGGGTTGGCTTCAATTCCACGCCTGTTAACCATATATCCCATAAATTTTCCCGATGCCACTCCGAATGTACACTTCTTGGGGTTGAGCTTCATCCCATAGTTTCTCATGATGGCAAACGATTTCTCCAAATGCTCTACGTGATCCTGTGCCCTCAAACTTTTGATCAAAATATCGTCCACGTATACCTCCATTGACTTTCCTATTAGGCTATAAAACATCTTCGCCACCAATCTCTGGAACGTTGCTCCGGCGTTCCTCAGACCGAAAGGCATTACACGATAACAGTACACGCCCGTGTCCGTAAAAAAGGCTGTTTTCGATTAATCCTTCGTCGCCATAAAAATCTGGTGGAAACCGCTCTTGGCATCCATGAAACTAAATAGGGCGCACCCGGGTGTTGAATCTACTAGAAGGTCGATCCTTGGCAACGGGAAAGGGTCCCGTGGGCAATGCTTGTTTAAGTCTTTGTAATCCACGCACATTCTCCACTCTGCTGCTTTCTTCAGAACTAGGATGATATTGCTGAGCCACTCCGAATAAGGTAATTCATAAATATGTCCTCTTTTAAGCTTTTCCACGACCTCTTGACTAGTATAATGTAATTGACAGAGTTATCTTGATGTAAGGCATATGTCCGATGGCGCTCCCATCCGCCATAGTTCTTAGTGAACTTGGTTGAATCTTACAGTTTCATGATTATTTCTAAGTACATTCCATTGTGTTCCCACAGACGGCGCCAATGATTTGGTGTGTTGTCGTATGCTGATGAAACACTCCGCATCATGCTGATCCTAGGCTATGCTGGAACCAGCTTTGTCATTTACACACATGTACTCGAAGAAACGTGGTGAGGGGACGGATGGATCGTTGATGATTCCGGACTGAACTCGGGTTATCCCAAGCTGCCTATGTATCCCTTTAGGGGAATCAAGTCGGACGTAGTTCTTTTGTCTATTCTGCACTGCGCGGCTTTACGGTTTTGACCATATCTCCTTATAGGAAGGTCCAAACCTCAAACCTCTTCTTGATATGGAAAGTAGACTCCTTTAGCTTTCCAGGAATATAAGGTACATGTTAGGGAGATAGGTATATCGGTAGTGACACCCGATATAAGATCGGGTATTCTGGCATGTCGGAGATATGTCGAGGTTCCACCATATCGGCCATATATCGAGATAGGTATATTGAAACCTCGATCTGCTTCTTCCTATGGATATCTGACATGTGTAGCTTTCAGTACATATATTATACATGTCGAATGGATAAGTACATCGGTAGTTATGTTCGATATAACATCAGGTATTGCAGTATGTTGAAGGTATGTCGAAGGTATGTCGGGGGTCTATGTCGAATATGGCATATTGGGGATGATATTCGACGTACCCTTCGATACAGACATGACGGGGTGATCCCTAGGTTTTTCTCTCTTCTTATGGCCAAGGGGGAGGAGTATTTATAGGCGTTGGACCCATATCAAATATGATATTCGATGTACACTCGAAATACATTTCGATATAGTGCAGGTTCTGTGCAGTCCCACCATTTGGGCATAACTTCCACTCCGGACCTCGGAATTGCAATCCGCTTGTTGCATTGCGACCTAGACACTCGTGGCTTTCCAACGATATATCATAGAGGGCTTAGTTCGTTATATACAAATAATGGCAATCCTTCCAATTGTAGCATCCACGTGACATAACACGTGTCGCTACCATATTATGTAGTATCAGCAGGATATATTAATCAAGCGAAAGCTATTTCTTCCGGTAATGCAATTAGGGTAAATAATTTGGCTTCCTTTGGCTGGATTTTCTTTTCAAATTATTCCCTTTTATGTATGATTTAGAGATATGCGAGAGTCTAGAGTGACGTGTACGTCCTTAGTCAGCCTCCGTTTTTAATTTATTTTAGTTCGTTCTCGTCAAAGATGGTGAGCAGTGAGTCAACTTGTGGGAGTGAGTCGAGTACTGGCTCGAGCTCCAGTTCCATTAATAAGGGGGAACCTTCTAATGCTCTCGCGAGTTTGATCCTAGTTGAAGTAAATGAATTCGATTTAATAGATATAGACGCAATTGATTCACCCGCGGGTAACAATCCCGATGCAAACATTGAACAACCAGTGCCTGAGCGAGGGTGAAGAAGACGTAGATTATATCAACAGAGAGTTCGATGATCATGTTGAGGTCCCAGGAATGGCCTATGATTAGTATGTTTCGCGCCTCCAACATAGTCGTAAGGGGCTGCGCGTTAAGTTCGATATACTCGATAAGTATAAGATCGTCCTCCCCGAGCCCAATGATCAGATGCATACCCCGCCGCCCAGGTATATGACTGTGTTTGTTGGTCAGCTCCTCAACGGTCTTTGTTTTCCAATCCCTTTTGAGCTAAGATGGCTTCTGAGAATGATAGATCTTGTGCCCGCTGAACTCACGCCAAACTCTTATGGGAATTTGATTGGCTTTATTATTGTCATGAAGGCGTTGCGCCAACCACAAAGTCCCAATGAGTTTTACGCTCTGTTCGAGATTGCGAGGCGTGAAGAGGGATTTTATCATGTCAAAGCAAAAACGAATCGCAAGTTCTTGAATGGTGGGGCGACCGGATATGGGAAAGATTGGAAGAGACGCTATTTTTATATCGAAGAGAGTTATGAAGGGGAGTTTAGGTTGTACCGCCGTGAATGGTATACTGGGTCAAGGGTATAGATACATGGCGGCGTGTCCATAACTTCATGGGATTGTGAGTTTATCCCGACTTTAATTCGAGAACATCAATTTGATGTTAAAAAACTAGTTGAAATTGAGTACTCTCGTTAGCTGGTTTGTCCCCAGTGAAATATAACGGGAGGATGACCCTTGGTATAACTGCGCAACTTTCTTAATATTTATTTGACTTACGTCTCGTTAAGTATTCTAATAATATAATTTTCTTGCAGTTAATTATATTATGAAGCGTCACGCGAGGATAAACCGGGCCGTTGCTGCTGATCAAGCAAGCTCCCAAACCAACACTGCTCCCGAGATTCCTCCCCTGCGAAAGAGAAAGAGCAAGGGCAAGAAACCCATTGCCAGTCCCTCTACTGTTGTTGCTGCTGATTCTGCAGTAGATCCTTTTAAGGATTTATTGGGGAGAAACTGTGACAATGTTGAAGGTGGTGCTAAAGCTTCTGAGAACCTGGCAGCTGGTCCAGGAGATAATATTGAAGGCGCCGTCCCGAGCAAAAAGAGAAAAATGCCCGAAACTCGGTCACAAACCGAAGGGGCTATTCCACAGGCCGCCCAAGCCAGTAAGCCAAGTGCTGCCAATGCCCCGATCCATGCAACTGGGGTAGGCATAGGAATTGGGTCTAGCCAAGGCCCTCGTGCTCGAGCCAGCGGGTACGAAATTTCAGAGGCCGAAGCCATCAACCACCTGAAGTCGCTCCGACCTGGTCCTGTTGTTCCTCTCCCGGTTTCTGCTGAAGAGAGGAGGATGGTTGAGCGAAATACGCTTCATCTGTTGACAGCGGTAATTATTTCTCCTCTTCAAGCAAATCTTGCTTGATTTGGATTTTATAGGTTGATTTGAATTTTATATGTTGATTTAATCGTTCATTAATTGTTAGGCGGGCAGTTTCGTGGATACTATGTTTGCGGCATTGAAGGAAATGCGGAAAAGGGGCCCTGGCGGTGACGCTGCTGCCTTAAAAGCTGCACTTGATGATAAAGAGAAGGCCTTGCAAAAGGTCAAAGAATATGTTGCTAAGACGCATGCTGATTGGGAGGCAGCTAAACAGGCTCGGGAGGAGGCTGATCATCTTAGAGAAGAGCTGAGCAAGCAAATTACCGAACTCAAAATGGAAGTGGGTGCAGTTAGACAAGAAGCCTTTAATGCCGACTTGAACGGCTATTTGCGCGGCCTTACCGAGGTAGAATATATTCCATTTTTTGGCGTTTTGCATTCCATTTTCCTGTTGTCATAGTAATATTTTTCACGACCCTGTAGGTTTCTGCTCAACAGAAGGTGGAGATTGCCGAACAATTTCTTCAAAGCAACACTTTTCAAGAAATAAGCACTCGTCGAGGCGAACTCGAAGCTCAAGTTCTGACCGTTCATCAATTTTACGCGACACAGTACGTCCGTGGCGATTTTAAACCATAATGGTTGAGCCTGTCTCTAGGGCCAAATTGAGAAACTATGCCGCCTCGTACAACTTCAGAGCCTGTCGAACCTGATGAGTTCGCCTCGCTGCTCGAGAATGACAGTCTTATCCTCCAAGGACTCTCATCCCCGCCTCCGATGCCTGAGCCGTATCACTCCTCTGAATATGAGGAGGAAAATTGAATTTGCAGCTCTAAGGCCGTTTTATCTTTTATGCTTATGAACAATTTTTATTTTGAATTTAGTTTATGCGTGGCGATGTGTTTGAACAATTTATTATTTAGCAGAATTACACTTTTGAATGCTCGTCTCTGATTGCTTAATTATTTAAGCTCATATTTGTTGCATTTTATTTCAATTTCCTATTTGAGTTCTTTACTTTATTTTGACAACCTGTTGGTTCTCTATTGTTCATTAAAAATTGTTTATCATGCGATGAAACTTTGAATCGAGTTTCTTCCTGCAGGATTATAATCATCCTCTTTGTTATTATTCCATTTTTAAAAAAAAAGTTTTGCTCGTCATTTTAGACGTTGTACTTTCTTTTCTTATATTTTCTCTTAGTCGTTACTCATCTTTTGAGAGTTTTGTTCATGTTCTCTCGAACAGTGAATTTTAGATAACGCTTACAATTTTATATGTAGCGTCTGTTCCTTGCTTGTTTTTATAAGAAGTTGCGATAATGTTTGCTACTCCAGGGAAAGCCGTTCATCCCTCCTCTTCTTTTGTGTAAGATTTCGTGCGTCTAGTGGGACGATAGATTGAATCTTCATCCTTTGTTGATATTCTTTAGGAATTGCAGTATCTCGTTTCACATTGGGAACAATCTCCGTCTTTTTCATTGCCTCTGGCTTTTATCGGTATCTCGTGCCACTTTGGACAGAGATTCCGTTCTATTCTTTCCTTTAGGTATTTTCGGTATCTCGTGCCACTTCGAACAGAGTTTCAGTCTCTTTTGTTGCCTCTGGCTTTTATCGGTATCTCGTGCCACTTTGGACAGAGTTTCTGTTCTTCCCCTAGCCTCATGGATTTTCGGTATCTCGTGCCACTTTGGATAGAGTTTCCATCCCTTTTGTTGCCTCTAGCTTTTATCGGTATCTCGTGCCACTTTGGACAGAGTTTCCGTTCTTCTCCTTGCCTCAGGGATTTTCTATTCTGCATACATTTTTACTATGCAGATTAGATAGAAATTACATAAATCAATTAATTAGACGTAATCTTCTTGAATAACCCAAATCAGATTATGTGAACAGATCAGAGCTTGGGTCATTGCTCATTTGCCTGACTTCCAGTGTTGTCCTTCAGATTCATGTTTGTCCCTCATGCATTTCATAGCAGAGAGAACGAATAAAAATTGTTCAAAATATTCAAAAAGCTAAAGACACTTGCAAGTTGAAACGGAATCTTTTAATCAATAAGCTCCATTTGCCTAGGAGCCAATGCCCTTGCCGCGTCTTCTTCCTGCTGTGGCCGTGTCCGAAGCGAAGTTACGTAGCACTTCCAGCCTTCAATATGGTCTGCTATGACTTCGCCTGTTCCGCTTGAGGTGGAAAATTTCACCATTTGATGATAAGTCGATGGTAATGCTCGGAAAGCATTCAGTGCTGGTCTTCTTATGATTCTGTTGTATGCAAAATGCATGTCAACGATCACGTAGTTCTCCAGAAGTGTCTTTCTCTGTGGCGTTGTACGCATTGATGTTGGGAGCTTAAGCATTCCGAGTGGGACTATCTCTGTACCTCCAAATCCATGAAGAGACATCCTCACTGGTTCCAGTGTCTGATTATTCAATCGCATTTTAATCAACGTAGAACTGAACAGCACATTTACTAAGCTTCCATGGTCCACTAGCATCTTGGTGACTCCATAATTGGCTATATCCACCGTTATTACCAAAGGGCAATTTAAATTGACATTTGTATGGCCTGTGCGCTCAGCTTGCTTAGGTCTGCTGTAGAGAAAGTGACTTCTTCATGCGGCATCTCCTCAATTCTCAGTATACTGGCCATATTGACAAAATTATCCGACTCAACCAGTGTTGTGATCCTTCTCCGTCCGTTGGTGGAATCCGCTCCCCCCGGTCCTCCTGATATCATATTGATCATTCCTTTCCTGGCATTTCCATCTTCAATCTGAGGATATTGGAAAAGATGCGGTTCATCGACTACCCTTTGCATATCCTTTCTAGGGGATGGAGTTCTCTTCCGGTCGAAATGTTTCTCTTGTTCTTGCACCTTCTTGACATACTCAACGAGTTTGCCATCCTTTACTAACCGTTCAATTTCATCCTTCCAATTTATACACTCTTCAGTATCATGACCCTTCTGATTATGATACTTGCAGAATTGACTTGAATACATCGTCGCCTTGGACTCCCTCATCGGTGTAGGATCCTTCAACCATCCTTTTCGTCTTTGCTGCCCCCAAAAACTGCCATGATGTGAGCATTTAACGGCGTGTACCGTCTAGGCGAACTATCCCTTTTGTAATTCTTGTTCCTGTTGTTATTGTTATTGGGGTTGTGATCTTCTCCGCCTCTCTCTCTATCTTTCACCACCGCAATAACTGGTACTTTAGTCGCCATCATTTTCTCAAAATGTACCACCTCTTGTGCTATTTTATTAATCTCTTCGATGTTAGTGGGCTTACGTCTGAGTAGGTCCCCACTAAACATTGTATTGGTGGTTGCTCGGAAAAGTATGCTTACAATCATTTCTCCTGATGGGCTATCAATCCTTAGTAGCTCAGTATTGAAACGTTTCATAAAGTCTTTCAGACTTTCATTAGTTTCTTGTTTCATTGTATAGAGATGGGAGTGATCCAAAACCAATCTAGATTGACTAGAGAATTGGTCTTCAAATATTTTTCTGAGTTGATTGTAGCTTTTGATCACTCCGGGAGGAATCCGATTAAACCAATCCACAGCTACTCCCGACAGAGTTGCTGCAAATATCCTGGAGCTTATCCCCTTTTCCCAAGATCCCTAACTCTATCTCTTGACAAAATGGATTGCGGTTATAAGTATTGTCCTCTTGTACCGTTTGAGCCTCAATAGTAGCTTTCCTTTTCTCCAGCCTTTCTATATTTCTGGTCATTCTATCACGCTCGCTTCGTGAATCATGACCGTTTGGATGTCTTCTATCATCTCTATTTCTTCTTCTTCGTAGTTCTTCTCTTTGGTCCTCTTCGTCATTACGTTCCCTTGTGGAATCATGACTCTCTGACCGTCTCCTATCTTCTCTTCTTCTTCGTTTGGTAACGCGTTCTTCCTCCTTCTCCTTTTCTCTCCTCTCAAGGTATCTTCTTGATTGTACCTCGACCGATACTAACTTCTTTCCTTGATCATCCTGGGTGGATTTTCCCCTATTTTTCATTTTCTCAGAAGCATGTCTACTACTTCTACCATCCTGTCGAGAATTTTCTTTCTCCTTTCCCTTCATTATTCGGGCAACAGAACCTTGTTCCCTTAATGCTTCTTGATGTTCAATAGGAGATGGTATCAATACGGGTGGCGCTGGAGTCAGGACTTCGGCCAACGCGGCTTTTACCATTGCCATAAGTTTATTCTTCATATTATCTGGATATGAAGCACTCGTTGCTGTCGCTCCAGTTGCACCTGCTTCATGGCCGGGTACCTCCATACCTTGAAGTCCTTCATTTTCCCTTCTTGCTGGTGTTGGTACTGTCGCGGGTATTATTGAGGGTCCCGCATTATCCTGCGTCATCTGTTCAGGTGTATTTTGTTCTGCTTCTCCCATAGTTCCCTCCAGAGCTTTACTGCGATTCTCGAAGTCATTCCTAATAATCTAATAAAATGTAGTGTTCCCACAGACGGCGCCAATATTTTGGTCTTATTTCGTCACGGTAATAAAACACGATAAAATAATACAAATGAGATATAAATAACCAAAATAATGTTATCCAACTTTATTATCGGACTAGCTTGGTCCGAAATACTTATTACAAGCTTACTAGGTTAATTAAACTAATTACAAGATTACTGTAACGTATCGAATTCTCAGTGTTCGATGCTGACGTGTCGAATGCCTCTGTTCGATGCGATATGACTGACAAGGATTCGATGCTTGCTTATGGGTATCAAATTCGATTCGGGTCTATGGGTATCGAATTCGATGCGAAATTTGTCGTATCGAATGGAGCCAACACTGTTTGATCGCGTGTCGAATGTAGACTGTTCAATTCGATGCGTCTCGAATGAATAGTGATTCGATGCTGACTGTACTAAAACGATTATCCTCTCCAAAACGTGCACGGATTACAATGGGACGGGCTATTTATAGCAGCCGTCCCGTGGATCCCACAAACCAATACAGAAAGGCGCATCGAATCATGTTGATTCGATACGCACATCGAATCTTTCCGATTCAATGCGCTTATGGGCCGACCTTGTAGCAAAGTATTGGGCCAATTTTAAATCACACATAAGTACTATAAAAAACGTGGGACCGTGAACTTCCTGTACTAGCATTTGCGCAATTCGAGCTGGAATAGTGCGAACGACTATTAGATTGTTGTTAATTTCATCGCAAAAGGTTGGGACCTTTTGTAATAAATTTATGATATATTACATGAAGATTTATTAATTCATATAACTAAACTATACTGTCATTACGAACAAATACCTCAAATACACATATATATATATATAGAGAGCAAATTATTTTTTCTGCCCTTTAATTTCGACTATGTTTGACTTTTGTCCTTTAACTTTTCGGGCTCCACTTTTGCCCTATAATTCTTATATTTTTTACCAAAAATAGTTAAAGGGCAAAAGGCAAACATTGTCAAAATTAAAGGGCAGAAAAAGTAATTTGCTCATATATATATATATATATACTATTATATAAAGAAACCCATTGTGACACCAATCTTTTGATTTCCAACTTTAACCTTTGAGTTTTAGCTATATTGTAAAAGTATACTATTAAATCCCCAAAATAACCTTACAAATTAAGTTAGACTAATTAATTACACTATTCATTGTAATTAATGATTTACTTTCCCTATAATATATTTTTCTTCCATTGTTATACTCTAAATCTATGGCACATGTTATCTAGATAAATTTTCTTCTTTAACCCACATAGAATGACATTGAAAAAAGAATTATACTCGCGGGAACCGCGTGCTCCATTTGCTAGTATATATATATTCCAAGAAAATATACTAACTGAATCAATAATACTCGTTACATTTTATAACGATAATTTCACTTAGCTTGTCACATATACAAATGAATAAAAAGAATCAACAAATATAGAATACAAATAATTCACACAATCGACAGGCGAATCACAATAGGAAGAGTCATTCCTTTGTGAACAAATAATTGGCTAATTAATTAGAATCTTGAGCGCTTGCACTCAACGGACATTCCTTGTGGAAACCTCGGTGCATCCGCGCAGTAGTTATAGACCATGTGTTTCTGTTGAACCCATCGCAGTCTGTTTCTCTCCTTAGCATCAAGCTCTTTAGACACACATGCTGAGCCCGGTGCACACGCGTTTATGTTGAAATTCCTGTAATTCGCGACAAACGGAGCTTTAGTCCAATCGGTCTTCACTCGCCCACCTTGCGTTGCCCAATCATCCGCGTTCCACAGACTGCAATACACTCTCATTGGTTGGTTCTTTGGGAATGGGATCCCACTCGCTTCGTGGTTGTTGAACACTCTGATCGGGCTGCTATCGACCAAGAATCTAAAACCAAAGAATAAAAATTGATTATGTTAGTAATCATGCACTATGTTAATAAAATAGAGAAATAAATCATATTTGGTATCACATCCCTTTGTATCTCTCTCTAAAATTCGTTATCGGACGCGGTGAGGCACATTATTGATACACACATATGTCGAAGTTCATTGCCAAGATAGAACTTAACAAATCATTGTAGTAGTTCTTACATGATGCGCTGAGGATGCCAAACAATTGAGTAGGTGTGGAACGCTGCGGTTGGATCGAACCAGAGTTTAAATTGTTGTTCCTTGTTTCCTTTGCCTTGTGCATATACATTAGTGTGGATTGTGTATGGTTCTCCTGTAGAGTTACCCAAGAACTCGAAATCGATCTCATCGTGTCCTGGCCCTTGAGATGACAACTGTAATGTCCCACAAGAATATATTAAATCAAAGTTACAATATAATGGTTTACTTATTTCTCTTACCTTTCAAAACAATATATATGTTACTTTTTATGTGACCACATTTTCTTTATTTGAACAAGTCCGTCTTGTTGTCGCATTATTCAGACTAAAGTGTCAAATGTGAGTAGGTAAAAGAGAATATATTGAGATTGAGGCTTACGAAGAATGTGGTGACGGTTCCGGCGGAGTTTTCAGGAACAAGTTTTAGTTGCATGTCGAATCTTCCGAATAAATACTCGTTCTTGGATTGAAACCCGGAGCCCGAATATTGATCCAACGATAAGGTCAATGCACGACCGCCTTCGAGTATTTTGCCACGGCCGTCACCCCAAGTGATCTCGGCGTCTTTGTAGAAATCAGCTGAACTAGGCTTTGTGAAACAGGCCAAAACCACAATAACAGAGAGCACAAGTGTATTTGCCATTTTTACTAATATGTGAATTGAATTGATGTTTTAGAATTAAGGTGTCAACCCTTTTTATATATAATTAGAATTAAGGTGTCAGCCCTTTTTATATATAAGTTTTCCGTGTGTGGTGGTAGGATGGGCTGAGCTGGATGCCAGTAGAAAGAAAGTTGGCAAAAACAGAAAATTATAATTACGCGCAATACATTGATGATGGAGTCAAAAAGAGACAAATTATTATTGCTATAACCACACCGACGACAGCGGGAAAACTTTTTTATGCATGTTTTTATGTAACAAACAATATTATATCCGTTCCATAAAAAAAACAATATTATATCCGTAACTTATTAAGTGAGGGTCCAAGTAACCCTGTGAAACATTTTCGACCATTATTACTATATTAAAAGCAAAGCTCTCTCACTCACGTAGTTTTGATAGCAAATTTTGAGTTTTCAAAAATACCCCTGCTTTGACTTTTCAACAATTAAAAAATATGTAATTAAATAAGTAACTATCACTACTTTTAAAATTCCTCCACATATTTAGCAAATTTCTTACGTGATTTTTAATGTGTGCAGAACAGATTAGTTTCCTTATTATTTGCATCAATTTTATAAATTATATTAAAGGTGTGTTACATGAAAATTTCTTTGATAATTTATGTAGTTTACACGCGGTCCCCGCGTGTGTCAAAGTTGCTAGTACTAAGAAAGAAGTAAACGAATGAGAGATAATAACGTAAAAAAAGATACAAATTAGTATGAGATATAAAGCCACAAGCTAGCGAGACAAAAAATAACAATATTTCCAGGTAAAACATGCCAATAACAGGTTTCTTTTAACGCAAGAAAAATTTAGGATTTTGGCACAATATCCTTGTGTGTTTGTGAAATGTGCGAAATAACTCCTATAAAAATAAGGAAAAATCACAGAATAATAGCCAAACTATGAACATTTTTGCACCTTCCTTGCTGAACTTTGAAACTTAACACCTGGGTTGCCAAACTTTCATCCGAGCAGTACTATCATATCTAAAATTTGAAAAAGTGAATTTCGGGCAGATTTTGGCCTAAAAATATCACTTTTAATTTGGCGCGATGACGTAATTTTACAAAAGCATAATAGGTAGTCCAGGTGAGCAACTTATTTTATATCTTTAATAATTTATATAAAAGTTACAGAAATCATAAAAAAATACATTTTAAAAAATAATTAATTCATCATCTTCATATATATAAATATATATATATTTAAAATACATTTAAAAAAATTAAATCACCATCTTCATATATTTTTTTATATCTTTAAATATTTATAAAAATTATAAAAATCATAAAAAATAAAAAAATAATAATTCTTCATCTTCGTATATATAAAAATTATAAAAAACAAAATACATAAAAAAATGTCATCTTCATCATACCATTCACCGCCTCCCCTAACCCCCCCAACCCCACCCCACCCTGCCGCCACACCTCACCACCGCCACCACCACCACCAACAACAACGGCGGACAACCCAACACCACTCCAACGATTTCTCTCCACCGGAAAATTCAGCACGGCGGCGCCACGCCGTCGAACGTCCCCATCCAAACCCTAACTATAGTCCTCGTCGAATCTCGAATCTCCGCCGTGTACTTCCCACTGCCGCCGATAAATTGGTGTTGGTGGTCGTGGTGGGTACGTCAAGGTGATAAAGATGATGAGATTTTTATTTTTTTATTTTTATGAGTTGTTAATGGCTACATATTTTGCCCATGTAAAATTACGTCATCGCGCCGCCGAGAAGTGGCGTTTTGGGGCCAAAATCTGCTCGAAGTTCACTTTTTCAAAGTTTGGATATGATAGTGGTGTTCCGATGACTATTTGGCAACTCATGTGTTAAGTTTCAAAGTTCAACAATGAAAGTGCAAAAAAATCTATAATTTGACTATGATTTTATAATTTTCCCTAAAAATAAGTTTGTGAATCCGTTTCTTCTGTTTTGTAAACTAGGCACATTTCAATTAGAAAAAAAAAAATTACTTCATGTGTATTTTCAATTTTGTATACATTTGAAACACATAATTAATAAAAATACCATGTAACTTATGTTTTTTTTTTACTTTTTCGCCATGTAATTTTTTGGGTCTTCGTTTTGCCCTATAACTTTCAAAAGTCGACTAAAAATGCCAAGATCTAAATTTTTGCACTCATGGCGTTCACATTATAAAAGCACCGCCACGTGGGATGTTAAAACTGCCCTATAATTTTTTGTTCTAGGATGTATTTTATAATTTTATTTATAATTATTGTATTTAATCTTTAACAACTTAAAAATCATAACTTAAAATGTTTAATAAACTTAAAATTAACAGTAATATTACTTTAAACATAAAAAAATACAAAAAAAAATGTTTTTAATTCAGAAAAATATGAAATTTTACTATATATTATTTAAATCAAAATAAAGTTATTGTATAATTTTGATTTAGTTAATGTTCATCTTAACATATTTAATAAACTTATATTTAATAATTAATACTAAACATGAATATATTTAAAAATGACTTTTTTCTTCAATTCATTTTAATAGGTACCAAACATAACTTTGTGTAACTGCAGGAAAACAGGGGATACACTGTAGAGGAGCTTGAATCCAAGTATCAGAATTAAAAAAAAAAAAAAAAAAAAAAAAAAAAAAAAAACAGCTTTAAAATTAAGTCAATGTTCTCGTGATTCGATGATTCCCAGCTGTAAATCTTTTTTCTCAGTAGTTTTTATTTTTATTTTTTGCTCTCTAATTTTTGGGCTTTTTCTAAAATCTAGCAGGGAACCAATACTTAAAGTTCACTTCAATCGTATAAACGGTAATTTACTAAAAACAATGCTGTGTGTGTGAGAGAATTTGGTCAACAGTCGAGGCGTAATTTACTAAAAATTTTATGTGTACAATTATCACATTCGATGTTCAATTATAAAATAAAATGAAGAGGGTCATCTGAATCTAAGTTACATAAGGTGTTTACCTCGCGACTAGCAATGATTTTGTTCGTGCTTTGGTGTTTGATTTTGCCCTCGCCGCCACCACCACTCACGCTGCCCCACCACTCCAATATTCAATCCAACAACAACAATCTCCAAAATCAAAAGACAGTCTGTCCAGAAATGGGGGAAACAAAGTAATTCGTCGGATCCGTGTTTTCCATGGGGGCAACACTCCCTATGGCGGCGGAATCTGCTCTGCCTCAAAGGTCGTACGCCACAGTTGCTCGCGCTCCATCTGGACTCATGCTTTTGAAGTCGTGTGTTGACGACCCGTCATTGCAGATCGAAAATATAAGAATTCATCCCAAAAAAAAGTTGAGATTTACAAGGGAAAACGTTCAATTTTTATTCCCGAAGATGAAGTTCGCGTGCTTTTACAGCCATTTAAGCTACCGTTAGTTGGAAAATTCTCCCATGGATGCCCTAAATTGCACGGATTAGCACAAGGTTTCAGATTGATGGGGTTGCGGGGCAAATACTCGATTGGGGATCTTGATCCGAAGTATGTGTTGATTACATGCACGGTGGAGGAGGACTACTCACTGTTATGGTTGCGCCGCTACTGGAAAATTGGGGGTTTCCCAATGAGAGTGCTCAAATGGATGAAGTCGTTCAAGATTGAAGTAGAATCTCCAATCGTTCTGGTGTGGATTATGATTCGGATGCCAATGGCATATTTTCTATCCAAGGATATTTTGATTAAGATAGCAAAGATGATTGGAAAACCTCTCCGAATCGACAAATCGACAGTGTGTCGCACCAAATCGGGAATCGCAAGGATTTGTGTTGAACTGAACCTCCTAGAGAAGCTTCAAGACTCGGTGGTGGTTAGGATGAGTGACGAGGAGGTGTTATTGAAGATTGCGTATGAAAATTTGCCCAAGTATTGCACAGTGTGTAGGCATTTGGGTCACGAGCAAAAAAAGGTGTTTGTTAAATGGAAACGAGCATAATGAGAAACCTGAATCTGCTACTGGCGTAAATCAAAAAGAAAAATGAGCGGGGAAGGTTGTGGAAGCTAGAAAAGAGCAAGCAATAGCAGTTGAACATCAAGTGTTCGACAAAATGCCGCAACGAGAACAAAACAAGAGCGGAATCTGCTCATAAACCGTGTGTGACGATACCAACGATTATATATGATGCAAATCCATCGACGAATATATCGCCAAGGTCAGTGTGTGAACCTTCTAATAGGTTTGGAGTATTAACTAGTTTGGTTGTGAATAAAAATAATTTGAGTTCTGGAACGTTTGTTGTTGATGCGGAGAATTGGAATTCAAAGGATGTTTTTGATATGGAGGAGAATAATAGTATCTTAAATTTTGGGAAAAAAGATAACAAATTTGTTTTACAAGTTGCTCATGGGAATTTAGCTTTGGATACTGATTTTAGGGAAAGTAGTTTTGTTGGTGATGTTAATATTTGTGAACAATATGATGCTACCAATGATGGCTATGAGGGTGTTGTTGATGTGAATACTAACATACAAAAGAGTAATGTTGATGTTCTTGATTATGAGTAATATGCTAAGGAAGTATCTGCCAATGATGGAAATGAATATGTTGGGGGGAATTTAAATGTTGATTAAAGAGGACGTAATTTAAATATGGATGAGGGAGATGAAGTTTCACAAAATATGGGTGTGAGGGTTGTTGTTCATAATACCAATGAACAAATGTTTGTGGAGGAGGAGGAAATTGAAGAGGAAATGGTTTTCATTGTTGATAGTAACAATCAGTAAATGGTGGTGCACGATTCTCCAAATCCGGGGACTGAGCAAGGAAAAGAAATGGATGCCATTTTTAATAATCAAGAAAAGAAGGAAAGCACAATGGTTAATGAGGGGAATGAGCAATCTAAGAAGCATAAAAAAAAATCACAAAGAAAATGGAGACTGGAATTGGCAATTATGTATTGGGCCTTGCTAGCAAAACCTCAACGGATGATGTTTTCCGAGATATATTGATAGTAGAGGTGAATGTTCGAATTCGCAATGCCAAAGGCATATTGACTTTGACTCAATTAATAATATTATTATCAACGATTCCATAGATGACAGGGGCATGCAGTCGAATTTCGAGTGCTTAAAGAAATCTCGTAAGGTCTCCCCAAACCGCAAAGACAGAAAAAACTGGATCACACCACGAAATTGATTATGTCAATGCTTTTGGGGATGATGAAATGGTTGATCAACACCTACAAGCAGCCGAGAAACATGTTCAAGGACCAATTCTCGAGTCAGGCAAGACTGGTTTTGGACCATTCTCATCTATACTCAATGAAGCAGGAAACCAATGAAAGTCTAAAGGATTTCATGAGGCGTTTCAATGCAGAGCTGCTGAGAATGGACAGCCCAAGCGGAGAGATGGCAATGAGTATACACTTCCAAGCAACTACTAATACAGTCTTGGGTGACGACTTACTCAAGATAGCGCAGGGGGTGGTCCACCGTGAAGAGATGATGGCAACCAATAGCCACTATCGCGTTCCCAAAAGAGAAGGAAAGAGGAAAGGAGGACCGGAACCGCAATAACAACTACAATAGAAACATGAACAACAGATACTGAGACACATCGCCAAGGCGATACACGCCCCTGAATGCTAGCATCATGACAGTGTTCAGCACAGCGAAAAGGATTCAAATGCAACAAGGTATTCAAGCCATTTCTATAAATACCACAATCAGAGGGCCATGATACCGAGGATTTCAAGGATCTCAAGGACAAGATCGAACGGCTGGTAAAAGACGGAAAACTCGTGGAGTTTGTCAAAAAGATGAAAGAGCAAGAGGACAACGCCAATAGGGATAGATCACTATCACCAATAAAGGACAAGTAAAAGATGATTGACCATCCGCATATGTTGGAATATCCTCAGACTGAGAACGACAACGTCAGAAGGGGAATGATAAACATGATATCAGGTGGCCAAGTGGGGGCGGATTCCACGAACGGCAAAAAGAAGATTTCAAGGCTAGTTGAATCAGACAGGTTTGTTGGTTTCTCTGAAATATTAAGAATCGAGGAAATGCCACAGGAAGAGATCACCTTATCAACCGTCGATTTGCGCAAGCTGGGTCCCCATGCCATTCAAACAGTAAATATGGATTCCCCATTGGTGATAACGGTGGACATAGCCAACTTTGGCATGACAAAAATGTTTGTGGACCATGTCTGCTTGGTTAATGTGCATTCAGCTCCACATTAGAGAAAATGGGGCTAGATGGTGAAACATTGGAACCGATAAGAACCTCGCTTCATGGATTCGGAGGCCTGGAGATAGTGCCTCATGGAATGATTTGCTCCCTACCTCATTGGGAATCGTGCCTTAGAGGAGAACACTATTGGCGAATTATGCGGTTGTCGATATGCCTTTCTCTTACAAAGGTATTATAGGAAGGCCAGCGCTAAATGCGTTTCGAGCATTGCCGTCAACTTACCACCAAATTCCCCACTCCTGCCGAAACTGGTGAAGTGATTGAAGATCACATTGAGGGCTAGAAATGCTATGTGGCATCGCTTTGAGCGCAACAACGGATGGAGCAAGAAGAAGCAGAAGCACTTGCTCCCATTAAGATAGAGCACATTGATTGAAGTGCACCAACTTAATTTTTGCAAGTCTTTAATTTCCCGCATATTTTGAACAATATTAATTCGTCCCCTCTGCCCTGACGAGCATGAGTGGCAGACATATACTAACTTGGACACTGAAGACTTGAGCCACGCAAGCTGCCTCGCAGAACATAGGAGAGCGGGTTTTGGAACCAAAATCCTCACTTATTCTCTTATTATAAATCCGTTTTCAAAAAGAAACCATTTTGACTTATCAGTCGTATTATCATCTTTGTAAATATGAAATGTGAAATATCCAATTATGTGGAGGCATGCATAATCTCAATTTATGCAGGACCTGAGAGGGTTCACTCCAAGGATGGAAGAGACGAACAATCCGTCCCAAGTGGCAATGCATGATCCAAGAAGGTTCATTCCCACGAGAGAAGGAACGAACACTATGTCCCAAGCAACAAATGCCATCCATAAAACCAAAAGAGATGAAAAAAGGGACGGACACTCTGTCCAAGTGGCAAGTGAACTCCACAATTCACGAAATATAAAAACGAGACGGGCACTCTGTCCAAAGTGGCAAGTGAACTCTGCAATTCCCGAAATATAAAAAAGAGATGGACACTCTGTTCAAAGTGGGAAGTGAACACTGCAATTCATAAAATATAAAAAAAGGACGGACACTCTGTCCAACGTGGCAAGTGAACTCAGCAATTCCCGAAATACGAAAAAAAGACGGACACTCTGTCCAAAGTGACAAGTGAACTCTGCAATTCTCGAAATACGAAAAAGGGACGGACATTCTATCCAAAGTGGCAAGTAAACTTCGCAATTCTCAAAATACGAAAAAAGGACGGACACTCTGTCCAAAGTGGCAAGTGAACTCCACAAATCTCGAATACAAAAGGAGAACACACACGTTGTCCAAAGTGGCAAGAGATAACAATGAATCCCGAAAAATAAAGAACATAACGACCGTTATATTAGTAGTAATAAAATACTAATCCTACATCTCAAATAGAAGCATACACCTTTCACAAATACGAAAGGACGCTCTAGTTGTCAAAATAAGGTAAAACGCAACAATAGTGATTGAAAGAAAAGGCAATGAATACAAGCCAACGAAAAAGCACATCATTGAAATATAGCACGAATAAAGTGCGACGACGGTGCAATTATTCGAATTGTTCAAAGCATTAAAGGGCGACGCAGTGCCAGAAAACAGAATAGAAATTGTTCATTACAAAACAAAAAGCCAAAGCATTTAAGCATCGGTGTCATCCTCATCTTCAGATGAAGGATATACGGGGGGCATCGATGGCGGTGGAGAGATTCCCAAAAAAAATGAGGTTTTCACTCTCGAAAAGCACAGTGAACTCATCCGGAGAAGCTGGTTGATCGTCCACGGCGGGCAGCAGAATCTCTCTATTTGGCCCCAATGAAAGATCAAGCCAAGAAAGGTCGATATGCCCACGAACATATTTGGTGCTATATAATTGTTGCACCATGAGCACCTGCACTTTCTGGGCTTCCCGGGCACCCATCCGAGCACTTATCTCTCGAAAGGTATTGCTCCGAAGGAACTCCTCGGCAATCTCCACTCGTTGTTGCGCGGAAGGAACCTGGACAATATTAAAACATATTAACAAGGAAGAATAAAGGAGTAAAGACTTCTAGTCATGTAAAATTACTTTACCTCACTGAGGCCGCGAGCTATCTAGTCTCCTCGGCCCACTCAGGCCTTTCTTTCTCGGCCGCCAGTTCTTTCTCGAGTTCAGCAACTTGTTTCGCCATCTCACTCTTGATGGACGAAAGATTGCTGACTTGCGATTGAAGTTGATCAACGGCCTCCTTTGCAAGCCTCACTACTTCTCAGTCACCGGCAGCTCAAGCAACATAATCCTTCACCTTTTTCAATGCCTTCTCCTTATCCTCAAGGGCGGCCTTCAAAGCATCAGGGTCACTGCCACGAAAATTAGGCCCGACCTACTGTTGTCCATGAGCCTGGACTGACCCAACAAACATGGCATCCACTATCCCCCCGCCCTAAAGAGAAAAACATCAAGTGGTTAAAGGACAATATGCAACGAAATACATATGTGATACAATGTAGCTGGAATATAAAATATTACCGCGCTTATAAGATGAAGAGCATTCTGCTCCACCATCTTTCTTTCCTCGGAATATACAGGATGAGGAACCGCAAGATTTGGAAGAAGGAGTTTTAAGGCATTGATCGCATCTTCCTCTGTAATCTTGCATTCCTCAACGCGAGACCCTGCCCTGACACTCGTCTCCTCTGCAGCAGTAGAACCACCGGCAGTCGCCGGACATGTGGTACAAGACGTTGTGGGGATAACACCCCCAGTCCTGGAACGAGTCTTATGGACTCTCTGCAGCTTAGCTTGAGCAGCAGCCTTGATATTGATGCCTTGGTTGGCTGCGACATCATCAAAACCCCTCGCATGGCCAAGATCAGCAGAAGAGGGAGTAGTCACGCGTCCTTCGCCTAGAATATCCTCGAAATTATTGGTCAAAACCTCAACATGGGCCGCAGCCGATGCCTCAGTTGCTGCCTTCTTACCCTTGTTCTTAATCTTCCTTGGAGGTGGTATCAGGGGAATAACGATAGTCTGAGAACCTTCGTTCTCAGCGACAAGGGCTCGATTTATCCTGGTGTGGCGGTCCATGATAAATTCACTTGAAAAGAAAGATACATATTAGTATCATCATAAGGATGAAAATGAAACACGAGCTCGACTAAAAAAACTCGAAATTTATACCAAGCGTAAATCTCTCATTATAGCGAACTGGCGATAACCCAACTAAAGACAACACACGATTCTCTACCAGACTCTTAACTTTAAACTGGTGATGGCGAACTAAGTTAGGGACAAAATTAAAGTCCCATGAAGGTGGGTGTACACCTGGCAGTATTGCAACTCTAGCACCGCCAAACTAATCACGCTGATACTCAACGAATTCTCCCCCACAGCTCTCATGAACGTATAAGTAACGATTTTTCCAATTCTTTTCATAACTAGTGGCCACACCACTCAGAAGCTTGCGATTCCTTAGAGCCTTCACATGATAGATACCTACTTCCCTCCTACAAACTTCGAAGATGGCCCAAAACTGATCGGGACCCTGAGGTTCGCCCAAAGCCTTCATCAGGATGATAAAACTAATAATTTGCCTGAACGAGTTCGGTGTCAACTGACTCAGCACAATCCCAATGGACCTCAAAATAAATCTGACCTCCACAGGTATGGGAAATCACAACCCGTTAGCCAGCTGACCCACAAAAACTGTGAGGTGACCAGGTAGAGGTGAATCCATGCGCTCACCCGGACTAGGAATGACCAACTTATACCTATTGGCTATGTTAAACATTTCGGACAAGGAAGGGCGGCTATGCTGCAACCGCGGCATATCTGTATTATACGCCATCCCCGGGACCTCCGCATAGTCATCAATCTATCTATTGATGGCTTTTATATCTTCACCTGCTTAATTGGAGGCATGATTGTCCTCGGATGAAGATGATTGATATTTATCGTCCCCACCTTGCAAGGACAACTGATCATTGTTATCACCTAGATGATCATCCCTAGGCGAGTCTACAGAATCAATGTCAATGAGTTCATTCTCAACTCCTCGAGGTATATTTGAAATCGCGGGAGCACTTGCAGGGCCCACCACAGAGTTGACTGAACTAGAGCTTGAGCCGCTACTAGACTCACTCCATGTTGTCGATTCAGATCTCACCATCTTTATCGACACAAACTGAAATAAAATAAAAAGAAAAAATGTCTAACTACGCGCTAATACGTCACTCTCGGCACTTACAACATCTACGTGACATGTTCAAATAAACGTCCACTAAGCAAAAATAACCTGACCGACAAAGTAAGCACATAATCGTTTACCTTGGTTATAGATGGAAAATCGACAACGATTGAGAAGCAAATTGCCTGAAAAAGTACGAAAAGTTGTTAAACGAAATTAGAGGGAAAACCTGCACATTCAGCAAAAAGTAGGAACTTTTTTCTAAGGCATTAGATCAAACAATATATCGTTCGGTACATCTAGCATCGAACAAAGGGCATTCGATGCAGCCTATATCGAACAATGAACGTTCGATGCTACTTACGTTTGAGCGTGAGTTCAGCCGAAGATAAAATGAGCTTCTCCAACACTTTTTCCCTTTATATAGACGCTGGAAAGGCTCATTAGGCCCATCAAACCAAGCATCGAATCGTTACGATTCGATATACATTTCAGCACCGAACGCCATCGATTCAATCGAACAACAGAAATACGCGATATCTACATCGAACCAACGACGTTCGATGCAGGCCACAAGATCAAACAAAGAACGTTCGATCGATGCCACAAACATCAAAAAAAGGTTCAGGAACAATATATTGAGATGTGCGTCATTCAGACCGTGCATCCCAATTGGGGGCATAATTTTCAACGACAATTGTTCAGGTCTCCATAATTGAAACTTGGTCTCTGTTCGAGACCGCCTCCCAATTGGAGGCATGGTTTTCAACATTATCAAAATACCAATCATAACGATACAAATCAAAAATAAAGTTTATAAGTTTGGAACCCGTCTTCTTATCGATGCCATCTCCCAAACTGGGGGGACTATCATGATGGGGGTATTTTAGGAATTGCCCAATACTAATATTGGGCCGGGCCAAGAAGAAAGCCCAACTAAAATAGTACATCGAACATGTGAAATTCGATACTGACGAGCATCGAATGGACATTAATTCGATCTAACGATTCGATCGAACCATTCCAGTTTGATACACTTTCTCCAACCACCACTGGGGCCCGCGAAACGGGGGCTATAAATACCCCGTCCACTAACATTCTCAACATGCATTTCAAATATCACCATCTCACTCAGCATCGAACCATCAACATTCGATCGAAGTCCCAACATTCGTTCGAAGTTCCGGCATTCGATACACTACGTTTGATCGAGGAAGACCAATTTGATACTTAGCAGTCCAGCTTAGTCTTACATCGAAGGACCCGAGTTCGATACACTTATAGATCGAAGGGCCCTATTTCGATATTGGACCATCAAGTTTACTCTGTATCGAATGTCCCCGATTCGATACAGCTTAGATCGAATTCCTACCGTTCGATACACTATCTGTACTTTGTAATTTTATTTATCCCGCCTAGTCAATTTGTAATACGTGTTTCGGATCAAGTTAGTTCGATTTCTATATTAGCATTATTTTGACATTTGATTAGCTCATTGTAACATTTTACGGCGTTTTGTTACCCGAACGAAATAAGACCAAAATATACCTATTTAAAAAAATAAACAAAGTTACATAAAGTTATATTTGGTATCTATTAAAATTAATTGAAAAAAATATATATCATTTTTGTATTCATGTTTAATATTTAATATTAAATATAAGTTTATTAAATATTTTAAGATAAACATTTTAGTTAAATTTAAATTATACACTAGGTTTTTTATGATTTAAATAATATAGAATAAAATTAAATAATTTTTTGAATTAAGAGAAAATACACACAAGTTTTAGTATTTTTGTTGTTTAATGGAATATTACTCTTAACTTTAAGTTTATTAAATATTTTAAATATTTTTAGTTATAATTTTTAAGTTGTTAAGAATTTCATATAAACATTATAAATAAAATTATAAACTACATCCTATAACAAAAAGTTATATGACATTTTTATCATCCCACGTAGCGGCGTTTTTATGACGTGGATGTCACAGGTTTAAAAGGTCTTATTAGTGCTTTTTTAGTTAATTATTTAAAAGTTACATGACAAAATAATGATGGCTCGAAAAATTACAGGGTAAAAAGTAAAAAGAACATAAGGTACAAGACATTTTTAATAATTCTGTCCATCTGAAAATATCCCCTTCTTAACCAAGTTTTATGGGTAGTTAGTTATGTGCTTATTTTTTAAATCACTAAAATATAATTTGCCCGTATATGTTTTTTATATGTGGGTAATGTATTTATTTCACAAAATACATGGATAATCAACAATACACAGAAGGGTAGAGGTTAATCGCCATTACATATAACCCCATAATTAGTTTATGTAGCTAAGGGGTGAAAAGCATTAAAGCCACTCCCACACCACTGTTAGCAAAAAGTTGCAATACTCAATCTATCGATTTTGGAATGTCTTATCCTTTCTAACTCACGAGCATCAATAATTGAGGAAGAGTTGGCACCAAAATCAAAAGGATAGATTTAATTCTGAATATTTTAGAATGAGTTACTGTTTGAGGTGGTTAATAAATAAATTAAAAATAAAAACACTAGTTGAACATACTCATGGTCTCCATGTTGCTTAATTACATTATTATTCGACATATTCTCTTACCTTGTTTCTTGGTTAGTAATTCCAGGTGCTAATGTGCAGATTACTCATGATCATGTGTAATCCAGAGTTGATTAACAGAAAGAATCTCCAACTCAAACATTGGAAGGACGTTCCACTTGGGGCAGCAAAATCCAGCCCCATAACATTGACAAGAATCATAATTTTCCCTAAATTACAAAAAATATCACGTGACGAGCAGAATCTTACACAAGAACAATTTTATGAACTCACCTGTCAAGCTAAGGATTTATCTCAGGGAGGTCTAAACTTTGATTTTAGAAAGAAAAAAATTAACTTGTCCCCGCAAATAAACAATAAAATTAAATCGTGTTTTCGCCATGTTAGTCAACAAATTATTTTATTGAATCCATAAACTTAAGTTTATCTCCACCACTAATCCTCTCCTTTGCTCGAACTGTATCTCTGATAATTACCTTTTTTATGCAAAGCTAATTGGTCAATTTTTTATTTTATTAATTAAGTTCAAAAGTGTGGCGCTAGCCGCTAAGCAGTGGTATTAGATTAGCAGGAAAAATAAATATATATTTTTCAAGAGTGATTATATATATATATATATGTATATATGTATATATATATATATATATATATATATCAATAAACGTAATTAACCATAGAGAGTATTCTCACTAATGATTGTATTATTATTAGCAACACGATGTCTGCCATTTCCGGGTGATTAGCTACAACAAATCATGTGCACGCATCGTTAATAATTGTCATTATTTAATTACTCATTTTTTTTGAAAAGTGTTATCATCAAGACATATAATTAAGCAATTTATTTTTCTAAAATATTGCACAACATTAAAAACTTTCAAAGTCTTTAGTTACTAGTTTATGATTTAAGAATTAAAGTTGGCTTAGCTTATACAAATATATAAATATAATTCGCCCAGTAACAATAAAAGTAGCTACTTAAATAGACACAAGTAACATTTTCGCGCTTTTTTCGTTTCGAGGAATCCTAGCTAAAGGAGAGTTTAAATAGATTGTAGAGCAATACTTTTTTCAAACATAAAAATCGCTTGGCAAAAAGGACTATACTTCATGGTGTTTGACGTTTTTTTACCTTTTATAATTATTTCAATTTTAAAATGTACAAATGCAGCCTTTCAATATTCCTGATTTTTTAAGTGGCAGTCATCCCGGCATGCAATTTCGACGAACCAAGCAGATGAACAAATCCTGTCAGTTATGCTCCATCATGATTGGTTAGACTCGAGCAAGCTGCAAATCAACTTTTCTCTTTTCTTTTCATAACAAACTTATATTTAAATCTAAAGAAAAAAACACCGACGTACCTAAAAAATAAATGAACAATAATTCTTGTTACAATTTTATTTCATGTACAAAGCATAATCTACTGGTATTATGAACTCCAACTTTCCCGCTGTCGTCGGTGGTTATAGCAATAATACATAGAGCGTTGAAATTAACTTTTTTTAGCCAACTCCCTTTAATTTGTTTTCAGTTTCTGGATATATTATAAAAGGCCAAGCATCTTCACATTACAACATATCACTTAACTCACAAATTAACATTCACAACAAACAATAGCATAGTTATTGATTTGATCTCACTTATGAAGGAAATGGCAGCTTTTTCTAATGCCAAAGGATTGGCAAATTTACTGGTTCTTTCTCTTGTTATGGTGTTGGCTTGCTTCACAGCCCCTGGTGTAGGTGACTTCATTACAGACGCCGAGATTACTTGGGGTGATGGCCGTGGAAAAATACTTGAAGGTGGCCGTGCACTGACCTTAACGCTTGATCAATACTCGGGCTCGGGTTTTCAGTCCAAGAAAGAATACTTGTTCGGAAGATTCGACATGCAACTCAAGCTTGTTCCTGGAAACTCAGCTGGAACGGTCACCACCTTCTTCGTAAGTGTCGAATTTCAATTATGTTATCCTTTCTAACTCAATGTAAATGATTGTCTCTGTTTGATTTAAGAAAACCAAAACAATACTGATTGTATCTTTCCTTCTATGTGTATAATGCAGTTATCGTCTCAAGGGGCAGGACATGATGAGATCGATTTCGAGTTCTTGGGTAACTCCACAGGCGAGCCGTACACAGTACACACCAACGTTTATGCACAAGGAAAAGGAAACAAGGAGCAACAGTTCCAGCTCTGGTTCGATCCAACAGCAGCATTCCACACCTACTCAATCGTCTGGCATCCTCAGCGCATTATGTAAGAACTATTACATTGCTTACCTTCATCCTGTCTCAAATTCCCGTTCCATTTTAAGACATACGGTATCTAATAGAAGAAAGCAATGTCTAATACAATAATTCCATGTTTGGTTTCAGATTCTTGGTTGATAACAGCCCGATCAGAGTATTTAACAACCACGAAGCAAAAGGAATCGCATTCCCAAAGAACCAACCAATGAGGGTATATTGCAGCTTGTGGAATGCAGATGATTGGGCAACACAGGGCGGTAGAGTCAAGACCGACTGGACCGCAGCTCCATTTGTTGCAAACTACAGAAACTTTAACATCAACGCTTGTGCACCAGGCTCGGCGTGTGTGTCTAAAGAGTTAGATGCTAAGGAGAGAAACAGGTTGCGATGGGTTCAACAGAAACACATGGTTTATAACTACTGTGCTGATAATCCGAGGTTTGCTCAAGGTGTATCTATCGAGTGCAAACAATCGAGGTTCTAAGATCGCTATTTGTTCATCAGAGAATGAATTGTCTTAAGATTTTAGTTTCTGTTTATCGTATTATTGGTTTCTATGCTGCATTTGTTATTCTTTCTATTCAATGTAACTGTTTTGGATGAAATTACCAGAATAAATGTCTTGACGTTTCTATTCTTGCAAGAAGTATTTGAACACTGTTTGCTAAAATCTAGCCAAAATAACTCAAAACACATGAAACAACTCAAACCCAACCACTTTTGTCATTCACTGCTGTCATAAGATGCATTACTTTACTTGGGGATATTCCTTTAAGCTTCAACAACAACAATTATGATATGTAATTAACCGGATTGAAACGAACCAAAACTCAACGATTGAAAATTGAATTTCAGAATAGCTCAAAATGCCAGATATAGAACTTAGTTTTCATATGCATTCCATTATGGAAATTTTCAATATCTTACATTACCTCATACGCAAACGGACCAATGGCTTCATTCCCTATTTCAATAACAATATATTTTCAATCTACACCTTTCGCTAAACATCCAATTTTACTCAAATGTAGCAGTCGGACACCTCCAAGCAGACAAGTTTGCCATTTCAAGACCTGGACAAAGAGGTTCATAAACAAGTAATCAATTACTCTGCCTTGATAAATTGTCATGTGACCAGGCGTAAGTATCACCATCAAAACAACGTAAATTCATCGCTACTTAATATAACACGATACTAAAAGTACGAAAAGTTGAAAGATCAAGGTCAATGACAGATAGTTCATGCTAAACACTGCTAATATCATATGATAGATCAAGGTAAGAAATTCAAGGTCATGCAACTCTGCAAACACTCTGTTTCATGTAGGCCAGTATAATCTTCGTGAAAGTAAGTTATGGAAATTCCATTCAAAATATCCGCCATTGCCTTCACCAATTTGCATATTCGTTTTCTCAGAAAAGGTTTCGTAATGTGATGCACATACGAGAAAAAGTGACGTTCCATTTACACCCTAGTAGGCCATATTTGGCCAGTATTGCGATGGATCTTCTAAGGAGTTCAAGATTTTGACAGAGAAGGGGAAACTACGATGTGAAGATAGCAAGTCTCTAGGATTTGTGAACTGCATAGAATGCTAAGCTACCCAATGAACAGAAAACGTCATCTATTCGGTATTTTAAGCGTAAATATGATTAATGTTCAATGACTGAAAAAGACCCCTAATAGATTTAGTACCCTCTTAAGCCAATGGAAAACTTGCTCTAGGCATACAAACTCTTTCCTCTTCAGTTTTCTTGTCAACCATGCGTCAAATCCCAATGGAATTTATGCCTTCTAAAGGAACACATATCTACCGATGACAAATGAAGGAAAGAATTATGATTTGATATACTACTAAATTATCAACATTCATAGCTTAAGAACTCCTACGCAATCCCTACGTAATTGAATTCTTTTTTCACGGAAAGCAACAAAAGTCAATTAACAAACGGTATGTTAAGTCATTAGTTATTTTAGGTATTTAAAAACTTCAAATTTGTATTACTTATTCACTCAACCGAACATTACTTAGGTACGACACGTATATAAACGAACAAAAATCGTTAAATTCTATCCAAACTAAGCAGAAAAGAGTGTTTTTGTCGCAACTCGCAAGCTCTATCCATATGCAGCCTGTTTAAGCCAGATAAGAAGTGTCTGTCTTTTGACTCCAAGAGTATATCTCAAAAAACAAAACACAACGACATTCTCGAAAACCCCCCGAATCCTAGGACTTGAATAATTTCTATACATGACAATATCTTGAATTCCTCATGAACTAATTACTGGGGGAGGCAACACTTATCATTCCAGACCCAACATTTCATCTTGATTGTTTTTTGAAGCAAAAACTTTGCTTTTAATTTTCAGATGATAGTACATGACATGCTACAATTTCTCTACACCGTGATTCCCACATACCAAATATTCAACATATTTACGCAAATTGTACATCCACAAGCTGTTATGTATCTATCCCATCTATATACAGCTATCATTAAACAATGGAATATTAAGAAAATCAATAATCACAAACATTCAACAACATTCACCATCAAAGCCTTTTTTTAAAAAAAAATGAAAAAAAAAATCGAAAACAACTTTAATTGACCAAAAGAACCACAAGGTCAAATACTTTTTACTTTTCTAATGCAAAATCCAACCTCAAATCAAAACATGAACAAAATAAGAAAAAAAGTTAATCAACAGACATTAAAACAAAAAAAAAAAAAACAATCTTTACCAGTAATTGCACTAATGCAATGCTCCTACTCACATATTCAAACTGGGAATTTAAAAAAGATTGCACTTTTTAAAAAAAATATTACCTTTGGAGAAAAAAGCCCATGCACCCAAAAAGCACACAACACACAACTCCATGGCAAAAGGCTAAACTTTAGCTGGTAATTAAAGGGTTCCACCAAAAAAGCCGTAGCAGCAAAAGGGCTGTTCGATTTAACAACAAAAGAAAAGTAAAGCAAGGTTAGCAGCAGCAGAAACATTTGTTGAAAGAGATTATTTTGTTTTCTTTTATCACGGTCACGAGTACTCATGAGACTCATGACTCTTACTCACTCACTACTTCCTTGTATCTGTTTTTAATGTGAAAATTGAGAAATATAGAAATGGTGGTGTGTCTTTTTGTGTGTGTGTGTGTTGAGTTGTTTTAGGCCAGACGACTACACGATTATCGAGGAAGAGAGGAGAGGTAAAATAAATGTGAAGGGTTTAAAAGTAAAATATTTCACATTACCCCCCATATTAGTTATAATTGTAAATGAAACCCTCTGTAGCTTTTATTATTATGGAGAAGAGAACTATCATGTACACATTTAGAAAATAGGCACTCCTAGTAGTACACTAACGATAGAGTAGAGCATATTTCTGTATTTGGTTTTAATACTATCGAAAAGAAATATTACGAAAGTTTGAAACATCTTTTAGAAACTTTCGATCATGTACTACTGAAAATGATAGTAATATATCATTTGAACTTATTTATGCATAAAGGTTTAATAATATTCTATTTAGTTTTGTAATACATTTTTATGAAGAACTTGAAAGAAAATACTACTTTTGATATATAAATACGAATATTGGTAATGATTATTTTATATCACGTTGAAATGATTTTAAATAAAAGGCTTATAACATTTATTTGGATAAAATAAGACTTAAATTAGCAATCGCCGGCGAGCACAACGATGGGAAACTCTATCGCAAACGAAAGGACAAAAATGAGCACAAAACATTGCCAATCATTCGTAGATGCTCATGCAACATTGTGATGAACTGCAAAATATATTACCTAAGCAAATAAATGAATCCTCATTCAAGCCAGTGGTCCACAAAATTTCCTAATATGCAAAATAAAAGAGGCGGAACCCAGTCGAATTCAAGCGAAACATCATTAATCATTTTGATAGCACCAACACAATTTAACTAAATTGTGGTAAACTTCCTACTATAAGTGTCAATGTCCTGTATTGCTTGTAGGATCATGACGGCTTCAGCCATGATCGGATAAGGCATGCAAACATTGTAGAAGAACAACAAACGATTGATCCGTTATAATTTTCCCCAAGTTATTGTTAATATTGATCCTTTTTGGGGAGGTAGTAGGCTAGCTATATGGTATTTTTAAGTTTCTCATAGTTATTTGTTAAAACAATGTAAATATGGATCACTTGTAAACCAAAAACCAATACATGGGTAATTTTGCAATTAACATTATAAAAAGAGTCTCAATAGTTGAAATTTTTACTGCTATTCGGTGTCATAAAAAGCAGCAAGCGTTTTTCTCGCCTAGTTCTTTTGTTTTTACGACTGTCTTTTTCTCGATTCAAATGTATATCCCACAGGTGTCGTTGTGAAGTCTACTTTTTGTTAATTTTTGGCTTGTGCACTGCAACCCTTAGCTGAGCTAAAACACTGCTGCGACTTATGAGAAGAATAAAGAATCTGCAAATACTATTTTTTTTCTTGTCTTAGTTTTGCAGAGTATATTTCCACTGTTTGATAATGATGTGTCCAGGCTCGGTTTTCTAATTAATTGAAAAAGAAGTTTCTGATAATATCATAGGAACTATAGCAGTTCGTTCCTAAAAAAAAACCAAAATTATTTATATATCTCCTAAGAATTTTTAAAAACGTAGAAAATTTTATAGATTTGGGACTTATTGTCACACTTTTCATGTGTTCAATAATATTAGAACATCTTGTGAGACAAGTGCAAATTTTAGTAAGCTAGGGCACTAATTACATGAAGTAACAATTATAAGTAGGGCTATGTTCTTTGTTTTAATTGTGTTTCATTATACGTTATAAATCTATCTTTGTGGGAAAAAAATTAATGTAACATACACGTTTCAAGTACGGGACAATTAACTAGTCATAAGAAAAATATTTTTGTTGAACTTCACTTATAATGAGTAATTTTAGAATAACCGGCAAACTATTTAACACAGATTATAATTAATAAATGAGTTCATTATATATATATATATATTGTTCCAATGTTTAATAAAGCATCACATTTTGCGTCTCATGTCACAGAAAAAACTGTTTTTTATTTACGTAAGCAATAAAGTTAAGTACTTTTTGCCCCTTAAAGTTGTGTCACGCGAATATTCTTAAATGAATCTGTCGTATCACTATAAAACACTCGTAAATTTTGTAAATTAATTCTTTGGAGAGCACATAATGTGCTGTGTCTTTAAAAAATTTAAATGCTATTGGGTTTTCATCTTTTGGAATATATTTGAGACGGTTCAAAAACGATTTATTCATTGTCAATATTATTACATGGACCATACATACGGTAAAATATATAGTCCTGCCCGGTCAACACAGTCATACTCACTTAGTCGTTACATAAATCTCCCTCAATAATAACAAATAGAACACTGAAAAATCTCTATCATAACAGAAGAAGAGGAATAATGTGATAAAACGGTGTAAGAAAGAGGCAAAAAGTGTCAGATTATCCCCCCACGATCTGACGTTCCAGTTTTATTGTAAAATTGTTCAAGTGATTAATATTTAATGCTGCCACCAAAAAATTACTGGGACCAATTACTCTCCTTGTCTTCAGATTTACATATATACCTCAGGAATATCAATTAACAGAGTCCAAAATCATCATCACATGCAGACTGCAACAATCTTTGAAGTCAAAGACAAATTGGATTCAAACAAAATGTGTGCATATGAACTTATGAATGGACAGGGAATTCATGAGATGGTCCATCAGAAACAATATGCAGTATCCAATGAGCAAAACGAATTTGCTATACAGTTGAATGTATGAAAGTCGATCATTAATTGTTCGGGTGTAACTTATATTTATAAAAAGGCCAAAAGAAAGAATGTCACGTCACACTGTTAGACATTATTTTACGGGCCTTACAAATGACTTACGAGCCTTTGGTCATTTTTCAGAGTGTCTTCCCCCGAGTAGATTGATTTTGACAATAGATTATATATATATATATATATATATATATATATATATATATATATAACGAGGTGGGTATTACAGGTGAGGTACAACGATTCTATTACAAACTAGGCCTATTTCAACTAAGGTTAGTGCTAAAGAGGCTTGGTCTGAAACACCTCGAACTGACGCAAGATGCTCTGTTGGATGTCGAAGATATATAGAATGTGACGTCAAAGGTGATATCGGGGATGATATCGAATGCCTTCTACGTCGGGGAAGATGTCCTGGCTAACGTTGGGAGTGATGTCGATGAGAGTATCGGTGATATATATCGAAGATATATGTCGGGTGCTATATCGAATATGCTCGATATCGGTGTACAATACCTCAGGATAATTAACGCTTACCTTGTTAGTGAGATCCGGGTATTTATAGGCATCGGGAAGCGAGGACCGCACACATGATAAACATGTGAGTTGTACCATATCGAATATATGTTTGATATGTATATCGGGGAAGACCCTCAATATAGGTAAAATATGGGCATGGCCCATGGGCCAGCCCAATTCAAAAAATACCCATATCATGTAGTTCCCCAATTTGAAAATTGTTATTGTAAATAATAATCCGTAAATTAAATCTGAGTTTAAATTACTAGTACCTCTTGTCGAGCCAGTTAAAATGACGGAGCTCGGATGCAAAATTTCATTTCAAAAAATGTTGGGGACCCTTAATGTATTCTATGTAGTTGAGATGTCCTCGTTTGAATTACGTGTGTAGGCATCTCATGACCTAATTTCATTATCATAATCAAGAAATAGGGGATTTTGAGAGACTATGTCGAAAAAATTTCGATATGCTTATCGAATTTGGCTTCCGATATAGGCCCTCATAAATGCGTATCAGAGGACCCGATGTCTATAAATAGCGGTTTGCTGGAGAGATAAAGGTCATTTTTCTTCTTTCTGCTGAGGTATGTCGAGGATGCCCGACATAGGTTTCGATATTTCATTTTCGATATACTTACCAGATATCTATTTTCGATATTCATTTTCGATTTATATACTCGATATCCGTTTTTGATATCTGTTTTTGACATGATAGTCAATATACGGACTCGATATGTTTTTTTCGATATACATTTTGGTCTTAACCGATTTTTCATTTTTTTGTATTTTTTCTGGTTGCCATTGTTTCAGCCTTATCTCACCAAAGAGTTTTTCGTATCTTGTACTTGTGCTCCTTTGTTCGAAGTAACGATGTCTGGCACGAGGAGAGCTGGAGTATCTGACTTGGGTCATGAGAATGAAGAGGTTGTAGGGTCGCAACCTACATTTGTTGATCACGAGATGTTCGGGACAGAGGATTTGTTTGGGGACGAGATGGGGGATGGGTCTGACAGGGAAGGTAATGAACTTAGGGGGGATGATGGTGTGAAATACAATGAATGAGGTTTCCGCGAGTCACCCGAGGTGAAGAAGTATAAGACCACCATTAGTTATGAAGACATGGTGTCCTACGTGCCCCATCATCCTGGTCATTACGTTGCTATATATCTTGTGGATGGTGGGTACCAGATTAAGTTCCCTAGAAAAGAGGAGCGAATGCATAAGCCTCCTCGGGGATCCATCACCGTTCATGCGAAGCATTTCGCCGATGGGCTATGTTTCCCTATCGACCCGACTATTGTTGCTATTTTGAAGAGTATTGGGGTCTGCCTGGGACAGCTCTCACCCTACTCCTTTGGTGCTATCATGGCCTTGATATTGGTTATGAAAGCCCTTGGTGCGCCCCACGGGGTCAATGAATTATGGAACCTCTTCTCCATTGTTACCAACAAAAAAGATGGGGATATGGGCTTTTTTTTCTTTAGAGCTCATTTCGGACGGAAATTCTTACAGGAGAAAACTGCTGAGGAGTTCAATGATCTCATTTAGAAATGGTCGACAATGGAGAAGAACAAGAGGCGTTACAATGTGCGCGCACCCCAATGGGCTACGGGATTTCTGAGCGGTTTGTTGGCCCACCGCTATGATCTCACTACTCTTGCTGATGAGGAGGTGCTCCGCGCAGGTGGTCTTTCACTGGTGCCTTATCGAGGCTCGTTCGACCTTGGTATGTCATATTCTCTGTCTTTATTGTATATTTTCAAGTAGTCCTCTGTTTGATGATGCTTTATTTGTTGCATACAGTGGAACTCGTGAAGTCTCGGAGGTTGGATATGATCGCTCAATGTGCTACTGCGGCAGAAGTCGGGCCGGTGTTGATGCTTCACTGCTTGTCATACTTAAAACACGCGGGCAGACATGGAGAAGATGGGTGAGTCGTCCCAAGGTGAGGAACACATGGAGGGCGGGGTCGGTGGGGTCCCTGGTAGCAGCCGGCCCTCGCAGGGCAGAATCGGGGCGAGCTCTAGTATGAGCCAGACTCCATGGACTTCAGGTGTGAACATTTCTAGCATATGAGGAAATGCACCGAGGGTGGTGGGACGCCTACGAGAATAAGTGTCGCATTTTAGTCGGTAAGCTTGTTATAGCCCCCTTCTTTCTTTGGTTTTAGTAATGATAGATTAATAACTTGCTTTTCACAGGTTGGTAAGTTCCTTCCCAATTTTTTGAAGGTGGCAAGTGACAACAATGCTGACAAGGTAGATTCCATCTTACGGACTATTGTTGACCTTGAAAGCATGGGGAACTACGAGCCTGCGGGGATTACCAAGTTGACATCCCAACACGATGAGGCGTTAAGTATACTTGGCTCCAGTGATGCGAACGTGCAGCTCTTGTTGAGGTAGAACCAGCAGTTGGGCACATCGCTTCATGAGGACAACCTCTCTATTGCAATTGAAAGGGAGAAACGGGAAGCCGCAGAACTGGAGCTCCAGCAGGTGCGGGAAAAACTGGCCCTTGCTAGAGGACCATCCGGTGCGAGGAGCCTACGCGGGAGCAGAAGGTGAACGTCGCCAAGGGTTTCCTGTTGAGCAAAACTTTTAAGGAGACCTGTGCTGAGCGCGACATCTAAGAAAATGAAGGGGCAAAAGCCTCTATCATCGGTCAGGTTCGATTGCGTGACGGGTGACCCATTTCTAGGTCTCGATGGATAAGTTTCTGAAGACTCGGACTCTAACGACGATGATGACTTGGTGCCGGATGTCTACGCTGAGATCTTGCAGCAAAAGAGCCTTGTGCTGATTCACACTAATGGTGCTCCTAAGTACCCTAAATGAAGCTTGTGTTTGCATTGTTCTCTTAAGGATTGTTCATGTATTTCGTTTGTGTTCCTTGAAATTTTGAATAGTAGAATAAATAGCAGTTTGCCCTTCTTATTATGAAGGAGTAATTATCGTGTGCATATTGTTGGTTTGTGACTTTCTTTCTCGATGAGTAGGAGTGTTGCTCGATCCACTTCCCATCTTTTCGTGATGGATAGGGGATCTTTTCCTGTCCTCTTTTCTTCGTTATTTCGGTAGGTAGGAGGTTTTTCTTTTTTTTCATTTTGTCCTCCTTAATCGATGGATAGGGGATCTTTCCTTTTCCTTTTTGTTCTCCTTATCTCGATGGATAAGCGATCTTTCTTTTTTCTTTTTGTCCTCCTTATCTTGATGGATATGGGATCTTTTTTTTCTTTTTTTTTTTGTCTTCCTTATCTCGATGGATAGGGATCTTTTATTTTTTTCTTTTTGTCCTCCTTATCTCGATGGACAGGGGATCTTTCTTTTTTCTTTTTGTCCTCCTTATCTCGATGGATAGGGGATCTTTCTTTTTTCTTTTTGTCCTCCTTATCTCGATGGATAGAGGATCTTTTTTTTTTGTCTTTATTATCTCGATGAATAGGGGTTCCTCTACCCGTTAGGGCATATTTATATCGTACCCCGTAGGATAGCAGGTATTCACCCATTTTAGGTACGTTTCCCCGTGCCTGTTAAGGCATCGGAGTCACCCTATCTTCTTTCCCTTGGTGTTGGGGGTAGGCAAGCTATCGTCTCTTTGTTCCATTGTCAAGGAATGTCGATGTACCTGCCATAGATGCGCGAAATAGGAATATTGTGAATAAGACATAATAACATGGCATTCTAATAATGGGATATCCAATGACGAATAACTAGTATATTGTGTGCCCTTAGGGCATATTTCATTCAGACTCCGTAATGGGGAACATCTCGTCATGTCCCGTAGGATATGTACCTGCAGTTGATCATCAATACTGAAATGCAGATATGCAGTAATTTCAAAGATAAGAGATAACAATGGATAATGGTCGAGGGCTAGGTAAATCCCAACCCGCCTACGTATCCCGTGATATGAGAATTAGACTAGCGTAGTTCCCCCTATTTTAGTTATAGGCCAGCCCAACGATGGGACAATTTAGGGAAAGCATAAATTGTTCAAAGTTTAAAAATGGAAAAAGTTCAAATGAACCCCATGACACTGGTTACTCCGCCACTTGATGGTTGCCTTCTGGATTCGCCTCCTGTCCCGCAGCTTCTCTGATTCTTGGAAGTGCGAGGGGAGTTATGTAGCAAAGCCATCATTCTTCAAGGTTGGCGATGACCTCACCAACACCTCCAGCTGCAGGGAATTTGTAATGTCCCAAAAATTATGAGTAAAATAGATTTATAATTTAGTCCTTGAACTTTTGAAAATTTCTATTTTGAGCCTAAATGCTTAGAAAAATTTGCATTTAAGCCCCCTGAACTTAAAAGTTAGTTTTTATTTTATTTACAGGTCTCTAATCCTAAAATATATATTTTAATTTCAAATATTAACCAAGTTGATTGAATTACCTAAAAAAATTACATAAGTAAATATGTATGTAACAAAGAAATCTAATTATACCTATTTTAATTTTAATTATAAATAATTGAGTAACTTGATATGCAATTAACCAGTTGATGAAGTAATCCATGACATTTTTTTTGATGAGATAAGTCATAACATCCTTAAGAGCATAATTAAATTCAGTTTTTTTTGTGATTTATCATAAAATAATCAAAGTGAGACCTTAATTAAAAGTATTTTAACATGATTTTTTTACTATAAATAGTAGGCTTCCTTCCAACAATTTTCACACCCAAAATTATTTCGGTTTTTCCTTCTTTCTTCCTATGAATCTCTAAGTTAGTGAGTCTACTTTCAGAGAAAATTCATCCCAAGTTCTTATTTAATCATTTCTACCTGAAAATACCCTAAAACATTTATTGCGCATAAATTATCCATTCGGCCCTGCACTTTAGAAAAATCATAACTAATTGTAGAAAAATCTTTTTTGATAAAGGCCAATGGCCGAATAATCCTCATGATATTCTATAACTTTCATATGAAGAAATGTTTTTCAACTAATGTGATTTAGAAAGTCAGAATTCCTAAACCGTAGACTGTTGTCGGAAAATCCGAAAATAGGTTCTATGTTTTCAAGGATTATTTAGCATAGCAAACCTTTGGATTTTACTTCCCATTCGGGTACACATGTTAGGGATTAGTTGCCACAAAAATATTTGGAAACAAAGTTCATTTGGATATCCGATCAAAGGTAAACTCGAAACTACGACGATTTTTAGCTTATTTTACGTACTTTAAGTTCTTTGTTTATGATTAAAAATAATCATTATAATTCCATGATTGATCACTCATACGTGACTCTTATAAGATATAACAATCTTTAGAATCACTTTAATATGATTTGTATTTAGGAATTAATATTTTTGAGATTTTTCAATAATATATTAATAGTATATTTACCCTGTTTAACATATCCTTACATAAGTTTAATAAGATTATCATATATACTTTTGACATATAATCCTCTTATATGATTATGTATCGTAACTTAAACATTCTTTGATCATTTACCTTGATTATGTTTACGTATTAATATTTTTATAAGTTATGAATACAATGTTATGTAATTTAAGATAATCTTGGGACAAAATAATATTAACTAAGTTATACAACTTAATGGATTGCTTCATAAGGTAATTGGTTGATATCATGATTCCTGAAATTTTTGGATGTACTAGAGACTTAAAGAACGATTTTCCATAGATTAGTTAAGTAATATATTTTGAAGATTTATTATGCATCAAATTAAATTGTTTATCATACTATACTTGATATTATTGTATACTTACCATTTGAAATGATTTTCTAACATTAGAAAAATTATAACTAGAATTATAATTATACATATATGGTTGCTTAAGATAAATATTGAGATATAAATTATGTATACAAAGTATATTTGATATTTAACTTAACCTTACGACATCAAAGTTTATCGCGTAAGATTTTCATCAATGATATGTGCTATTTACTTAAATTAGTATTAGCTACTTTTTTAAACAAGAATTTCCTCCAATTTCATCAACACGAAAGTTGAATAGTACATATGTTTATAGTGGTGAGTTGTGATTATTCAATTAACTTATATTATCTTAATGTTATTAAATGTTTGGCAAATTAATAAACGACGCGCAAGATTCTCCGTACAAATAAAGGTGAGGTTCCATTTCTGATTCCTGTCTGGCATCCGGCCTTGAGGAACTTGGACAGGAAAGCCACTACTGCGTTACCAAACATCGAACAACCTATATTTTATCATAATACGATTTTGCATCTTATCTCATAACATGATTTTCTTACTCATCGTTAAATCGTATCCAATCATTTATTATTTCCTAATCATGGTAATTCCCCAATACTTTAATCTCATCTTATGAGGTTCTTGAACTGTGGAAAGAGCAACGGACTATGCTCGGGACATATAGCTCAAGGAATAACGGATATTATCTGGTTTACTAGCTTATTTGTTTATCTGTTATACCCATTGGGGCGCCTTTGGGAATTTCAGCCCATGGATTGAGTCGAGTGACTGCTGGGTAGTAAGGACTGTCAGTTTAAGTAATTTCGCTTGATACCCATCTATCTAGGCGCCACTTGCAATCAAGAGTTGGCTGTAACCCGCGTGTTGGATCGACATGTACTCGAGCATGTCTCTTGATTGTTTGCGAGGTCGCTCCTCGTCGGGAGGTATAACGTAGAATATTAGAAGTCATAAGGTAGGATTTGTTTATTGTTAAGCACAAGTTCATTAACTATTCTATGAAAATTCTAGTACCATTCCTACATCAAATTATCTAGGTGGACTGTTTCTACCGGTAAGATCACTCCTCGTAATGTATCCAGTAGGTCACAGTTAATTCTTGTATTACCAATTCTTTAATATGAATCTCACTAAGTCATTAAAGACTTATTCCTCGTTTCTTTTGTCCATTCCTTAGGATAAAATCAACAGGGCAACATGGATCAAGTGAATAATTGTTCAAGCATGTATTTTGGAATATTCGTGTTTTGTCACTAGTGGATAATCATTAAAAAGTCACATTGTTTATAATACAAGACTTCCGCTGTATACATCAAAATATATTCTATAAACCTTGTATAGTTTTGATCATGAACAAGTGAGACTCCTTCATATGAGTTACGCTTTAGTCTGAGTTGGGTAAAGTGACTGATCACCACCGAACCAACTCGGATCGGAGCATGGCTTTTAGGGCGCGGTCGTCATATATTTCATTTTCTGATGGTATGTAGATACCACGGCACGGATAGCATTAAGGGAAGGCCTTTCTATTACGATGTTGTAGGCGAAAAGATGATCTACTGTTGTATATTGGACGTTGATGGTCCTTCTGTGTGGTTCCTCCCTGAAGGATGTTGGCAGGTTCACCTGTCCCAACGGTATCACCTCCGCTCCCTCGAAGCCGATCAAAGGGGTACGGATTTGCTCCACTACATGGTGGCGCAACGCCATCTTCTCCAAAGCATGTGCAAATATGACATTTGTGGAACTCCCGTTGTCTATCAATACCTTGCGAACACCATAGTTGGCAACATCAAGTTTAACGACTAAAGGGAAATCAAGTTTACCTACTTGTATGGCTTCGGGGGACAGATCTGCCAAGTCCCTCCTTGATAAAGTAATAATCTTGTCGGGCAGCTCGTCCAGCAGTGATGTGAATCCGATATAGCGGTCCTCTTGAATTTCTCTGGTGATCCTTTTCCTCCTGTTGGTAGAGTCTTCCCCCATTGGTCCCCCATTGATCATGTTGATCACTCCTCTAGAAGGCGCATTGACAAGCGTGCTTCTACGTCCTCCTGAGCCCTCAATGGCCTTCATCTTGTCTCTCCTGGGGGAATAGGACATCTCATCCTAATCTATAGAGTCTCTAACGTTTCGTACGTACTCAACCAGTTCCCTTCACAAATGAGTCGTTCAATTTCGTCCTTCGGATCTATAAAGTCTTCTGTATCGTGTCCTTTATGATGATGATATTCACAATATTTCCACGAACGCTTGCTCCCCTCAGTCGCTCTCAACTTCCTTGGCTGGTTCAACCACTTATTCCACTGAGCTACTCTGAATACGGCTAGGATATCCTGAATCAATGTAGTGTACCTCTTTGGTGACTTGTGTGTGTCGTGTCTGTCTCTGTTCTATCCTTCCTTACCTCTGTGACGATTGTTGGTCTGGTCTGCTTCGTTGCCATCATGTTGTCCTGATAAATGGTATCATAGGCCAAATCATTAATCTGGTCGATTGTAGGCGACCTAAGCTTGATCAACTCCCCTGCAAACCTCTTGTGCGTTGTTGCATTGAATAAGATGAGCACCACTTGGTCGCCCTTTGGTTCATCAACCTTCATCAGCTCATCATTAAACCTCTTAATAAAATCCTCTATGCTCTCTTTCTCCTCCCGCTTCATCCTGTTCAAATAGTTCATGCTCGTTCGCCTTCTCTTCTGACTTGAGAATTATACCTCAAACGTCTGCGCCATCTGCTTATAGCTTATTACAGATCCAACTTCGATCCTTATAAACCAATCCAGGGCCACCCCGGTCAGACTCGTAGCCAAAATCTTTGCCTTGATGTTGTACAAAAACCTATGTAAGTTCAAGACACTATTTACATAATAGAGATGCTCGCTCGGGTCACTTTTCCCATCATACGCCTTGATAAACGAGATTTTCTCTCTATTTTCCAGTACTTCTGACTCAATCTCCTCGAAAACGGGGTCAAGCTCCTGTAGCCTTCTGCCAATGCCAATTTTGAACCGACCTCTACTTTCTCATGGTCCAATTGCTCCATCATTCTTGTTATGTACCTTCCGTCCATTGTTAGGTCAGGACCCTCATCCCCAGGAACTCTTGATCGGGGATGGTCCCTCCTAGATTCTCTTGCATCTTCACATTCATTTGCCCTATGCCCGATCCCAGGGTTCCTAGTTCTCGATTCTTATGGTTAAGGTTGCACGTTGCCTGCTCCTTGGTTGGCTAAGTTCGGTAATAGGGTCTCCAGGGCGGCGTTCCACGTTGCCTGCATAGTAGCGTTGAGCTGTGCCATGATTTTTGGTGCCAAGATGTTGGGGTCTGCAGGCGCAGGCTTTGGCGCTCTTGCAGGTTGAGGGTGAAGGGGTTCATTATGGGCAACCCCCGGTTCTGGTACTCGAACGCGTGGAGGAGGTGCACTCTCCGCCACCGAATTATCGACCACTGGTCTTGCAGACTGCGAGCGGGTCATCCTGCATTGCATTGTGACATCTTCGTTCGAGAATGTGGTGTTCCCACAGATGGCGCCACTGATTTGACAATAGATCGCATATATATAAGAAGGTGGGTATTACAGGTGTGGTACAACGATTCTATTACAAACTAGGCGTACTTCGACTAAGGCTAGTGCTAAGTAGGCTTGGTTTGGAACTCCTCGAACTGACGCTAGATGCTCTATTGGATGTCAAAGGTATATCGAATGTGACGTCGAGGGTGATATCGGGGATGATATCGAATGCTTACCTTGATTAACGGGATTCGGGTATTTATAGACCTCGGGAAGCGAGGATCGCACACGTGATAAACACGTGAGCTGTATTATATTGAATATAATATTCGATATGTATATTGGGGAAAACCTCTGATATAGGTAAACTATGGGCCTGGCCCATGGGCCATCCCAATATGGGAAATACCCATATCATAGTTCTTAATAATAATTGAAATTCACAATTTTTACTTAAAAGACCTTATAAATTGGATGGGAATTTTTCTTAATTAAGTATAATCCAAACCATACCTAAACAATGTGTGATATTTCTCTCAACACGCCCCCTCATGTGCGACCCGTTATTATCTTTGTTGTCGTCACATGGGTAGGTCGGGAGCCCGCATACGTCTTGGATTGGATCTGATACCATGCTAGAAATTGAAGCTCATATTTATCCACTTAAAATGGCTTTTGGGCCATCCAATTTGATGAATCCTAAGCCAACACGTTGAGGGAAAGATGTTGAAGACCACTAATAATTTTCAGAAACGTGGTTACATCAACAAAGTCGCTCGAAGGGACTGGTAGATTGCAAGATACATGAGTGGTCAGAGGCTTTATGCCACCTATCTTGTGGTAAGAACGCAAGTCAAGAATATACTTATGCTGAAAAAGGAAAGGATCATCACGTGTCTTATATACCTCAACACCTAGGAAATAATTCAAGGAGTCCAAATCTTTGTCCGCAAATTGAGTTCCAAGACGTTGAAAATAGAAGAGATAGTCGACGCACACGACCCAGTAACAACAATATCGTCAACATAGACAAGTTCAAAATGTCATACTTTATCATGTGTAAGAATGAAAAGAAAGGTGCCCGACTTTGACTGGGTAAAGCAAAACGAGAGAAGAGTTGCACTAAGAGTAAGATACCAAGTAAGTGGGGCTTGCTTAAGACCATATAACGACTTGTATAACTAGCAAACAAGGTAGGCTGAGTCTTCTCAACAAAACTAAGAGGTTGGCTCATGTAAACTATTTTATATAGGGCACTGTGAAGGAACGCATTACTCACATCAAGTTGGCACAAAGGCCACGCGTGCATGACTGCAAGGGTTAGAATGGTGAGAAGAGTCATGGGCTTGACAATCGGATTGAAGGTCTTCTTGAAGTCGATGCCAAGACGTTAATGAAACCCTTTAACAATGAGATGCACATTATATTTGTCAATAGAGCCATCGGGATGTCGTTTGATCCAAAAAACCAATTTGGAGCCCACTATAGATTGATCAAGAGGTTTTGAGACCAAAGACCAAGTGTCATGATTAGTGAGAGCAGTAAGTTCCTTAGCCATGATCACAAGGGATTAGCAAGAGCTTGATTTATAGAAGTTGATTTAGTATGAACAAGAACCAGATGCTTAGTCACTGTATACAATTGTTTGGTCTTGGAAATATTGTTTCGAGACCGTGCTACCATGTGATGGGTGCGGTGAAAAGAGGTAGTGGGTGGGATGGGCTCCAAAAGACGTGCGACGGGAAATACATACGACATTGGCACCTAGGTCGCTCAGCTGCTACGAAAATTGCATGCGCCAAAGAGGCACTCGGCACAGCCAAGTGCATCGGCTCAAGGGACGAAGACAATAGGAGTGGCAGAGCAACGTCGATTGACTGAGATGGCCAAGAGGCATAGGTGATGCGTGAAACCCCGGGAAAAATATGCTCAACAAAATAGACATGCCGAGATATGTAGAGACGACCCATAGAATGTTTGTATGTTGAGGAAGTGAAGTAGGCAATTGTTTCTTTATGGTGGTTGCGTCTATTTAAGCCCAAAACTCGTACTTATTCAATGATCCTCAGAACCAAGCTGAAGCCTTTTCTGATTAGCCTTTTGTTTAATAGCCACGCTAACCAACATGAAGCCAAAAAATAAATTAAAACCTTACATTTTTTCTATAGATGAATTGAGTAAAATAATTTAAAGAAAATCAACGAGAAATAAGGATGAAGTGTGAAAAACATAAAAGCATTTGCCAAAAAGAAGAAAATATATAAAAGGCCATACTACCTAAATGAGGAATGTTTAAGTATGAGTGCACTAATAACCCTCACATGAAAGTGTAAAGTGTGGGGGAGTATTAGGTGAAATGAACCTTGTACAAATGAAAGCGCAAGAAGGATCTTAAAGATCAAATAAAGCCTAAAAGAAAATCCATAAGGCTAAGAATACAACAAGAGGAGAAATAAGAACAAACAAAATGGGTTTATGAGAAACATCAATAGAAACCAGATATAGATATTTTCCTAAAATTTTCCCTTACCAAAGCCTAACATTATGCCGAGAAAGTCCTAAAGATCCTCAACGTAGGAAATTGACATTAGTTGAAAGTAGTAGGAGAATGAAAACCAATGGTGAAGTGAATACATGTGAAACTATTTAATTATGTTTATTTTGTTTTTAAAGTGTTAAAGATCACATATGTTGAAGATAGAGATGATGGAAGAATTTGAAGGAGTTAAGTTCGTTGTACAATAGACGAAATAGTGGAATCCTTTCGTTTTAATATGACGACAATAGGTTGCATTCTGAATTATGGAACTCAATGGTTGTTTGAGTAAGGTGAACCCGTATGCTAGAGTTACGTCATTTCGTGTCACTCGACGACGAGCAACAAGCTAAGTGCGAGGGTATTTGATACGTGCGTAAAACATCTATATTTTACCCTTAAAACATCTATACAAGTGTACGACGCGAACAGGACGGCCACGCATCTCCAAATAGCTACACAAGGTCATAAGAGTCGACCTTTAACCTAATAGGCCGATAATATACTATATAAGAGGCAGACGTGCAACAGAGAAAGGAGATGCGAACACACACACAAAGACGCACGAAGAGAGCGAACAATACTCAGAAATACACGGTAAAAGAGAGATTAACAAAGTCTGAAGAAATCAGCAGCAGGAAAATAAGTCATCGATCAAAGGAAGAGGAAAAGTCATTCGTAACTAGTGGAGTAAACTGATCGAGAGGAATACACAACTATCTTACAGAATCGTTCATAATAGTAAATAACTACGCACGTTGGGAAGTGCACTAGTCAAGTAATAATAAAATTCTAAATGCTGGGAACTTTTATGTATCGTACAAAAATTAAAAGTTAACAAATCAATTGTTACACCTAAATTCCTCTTCTCGCAAGTGCACGAATCAAGTAATGATAAAATGGTAAATATAGTTATGAATGAAATATCGTATCGTAAGGGAGTGGTGGATGAATGCGTGAATCACTTAAATGCAATGCACTAATGGTTGTCACAGTTGCTATCTTCATGTTATGCATAATGAATGTTTGATGAATGCATAATGCTTTTGATGTAGACTTATGAATGCAAATTTTATGAAAATGGGTTTGGATGCAAAAGATCACTAAACTAGAATGCTATGAATGACTGAACTATTATGAAATGAAAACAATGAGAATGCGAGAATGGTTTTGAATGCAAAGAAAACTATTTGAACGTAAAGGATGACTTAAACTAACTAAATTTTAATGCGAGGATAATGTTATTACTAAACTAATGATAAATACTAGAGAACTAATCTAACTACTGCAAGAATGTAAACAAAACAAAACATAAGATTAGAGATTGATTTCACCACTTATATAACAATAATAGTTCATAGACAAAATACCTATGTTTATTTGCCATGCTTAATGATAGTTAAGTTCACATGTCTAATGGATTTGTGACCTACGGTTGGACATATCCTAACTTTAGAGTTTGTGAGTGTCTAATAACCTACCACGTTAGCGGATTCAACCCAATTGTTAGTTGTTTTAGTAGAGATACCAAATATGCAATCCAACTAACTCATTCAAACCATGTTAACATAAATGTACATAATCAAGATTGCTTCTACACTTTGGCGGTCCCATGGTAGTGCATTCGTTCATCGAGAGAGAGCAAGACTAGTTACATAGCTTAAAACTAATCAATCTACACATGTGAGTTCATCAAACACACATCAAACAAAGCAAATGATCAAATTCATAAATATGAGTTACCCCCCCCCCCCCCAAGACAATGACTAGGTTAGCTCCGAATAGTCATGATTTCAACAATCAATAAAAAGTTAAATAACATAAAAAAGTAAGAGATAACAGAAATCTTCTCAAATCTAGTGGAACTTTCATGCTTTGGCTATCTTCTCGACACCTACATGCTATCTTCTTCTTCACAAACTATTAACTCTAGAACAATGACAAAAACTAAAATAGAACAGAACATTGATGGTGTTTCTCTCTAAAAACGATTATGAGCGGTTGTGAAATTTGTGGGCAGTGTCGGTAGATGTCTTACATGCCGTTGTTCTCTCCTATTTATAGAAAAGTCTTATTGCCGTGATTTTATGAATAGTCACACTTTAAATTGTAAAATAAGACGATGTTGACCTAGAGACATGCAACCAGACATGTCGAGCACCTACCTGTATGGCTTGTACAACTTTTCTCTACTATAATGCTACTCTCTATCTCTTCTCGGCGAAGTTCTAATGCGTTCCCTTGCTCGCGCTGCAATTGACATTTATGGCGTTGTTGCAAAATTACTCCCACGTCGCGCCGCTCTGTCCTAGGCTTGGGCCGACTATTACACTTTTTGTTGATGCGATTAGGTTTTAACTCATTTTGCGTAGTGCCATGGCTCTTGAAGTTTTGTCGTGATGCCATGTTTCAGAAATTATTCATTTTAGGCTTTTTTACTTTGCTTTGTCTTGACTCGATACCGAAAAAAGAATTGTACATAAGCATAGGAAAATGAGTACAAAAATCACGCTACATAAGCGCTCACCAGTAAGTAAAGTTTACAGACCAAGTATCGAACCCCTAAAGAGTATGTATCTAGTATTAGCAGTCAAAATTGTTGAAAACTTAGTAAAACAATGCTTTGAATAATTTTGAATAGAAATAACTAATTAAATTATGACTAAATCTAGGAAGGTAAAGTGAAAAACATAATTGAATTGATTGATTGATTGATTACATTGGTTGTAAAACAGATTAAGTAAATGTATCTAGGAGTCGGATTTTTTTAATCTCGAATGTGGGTATTTCATAGGCAAAATAACAATGATCCCTACGTAAAGCTTCTTTCTATAGATTCTTGTTTTGTTCACTTAGTTGACGTGATAAATTAAGCACTCTTTCGTATTACTTAAAGAACCCTCTAACCCCTAATGATGTTAGGCTTTAAGCATTTTTTTCTCTCCAGAAGTTCATCGTGTTACGGATCCATACAAACTTTTAGAAGATGATTATGGCTGACAACTAATACCTAAATTCCTTGGTGAATGATAGTGCTGAATGTCTAGTGATTTATTTGCTTGATCTACTATCCCAGTGTTACACTAACAATCTCCTAAGTATAATCTATCATAACACAAGGGAACTCAACATCACTACTCCGATTCTAAGAATATCCTGTGTCAAATAGACCAAGTAACATAAGCAACAAATAAAATCAAACAAAACAAAGTCTCAATAGAATTAATCAAAACGTAGGTTTAAGATGCATCCATATGAGGTTATTACACCCTATCCCAGACACTGGGGGAATTAGCTACTCATGATCAATGTAATAAAACAACAATTCATCATAAAGTTGTGCAATAAAGAAAACAAAAGTTGAAACTCTTGATCCCGGTGGGATTTCGGCATGTCTTCTCTTTGTGGCTATTTGTTGCCTTCCTTCATCGTGTCTTCTCTTTGTGACTATTTGATGCCTTCCTTTACGTGACTATCAGCTCATATTGATCACCTCTCTCTCTCAACTATGATTTCAATCCTTTAAACAATGGAATTTGTTATGACGTGCTTTGGAATGCTATTATTTGATGTGTTTCGCTATGCTCTAGCTATTGAACGTCTCTTAGTATCTATAGATTTTTGACCGCAAGTTGTAGCTGCTAGGGTTCAAGGACGATTCGGCCCAATTCATACAAGTCCCACCTTGTTTGTCCAATGTGGCGCAAGTCTCTAGATGGATGTTTGGTGTAATGAAATGTGATGTTGTGGAGGTTGCGTGACCTACTACCTGTCGCGATCTATTGTTCAAGTGGTTGCACGAGCCACGCCACTTGTGTTGCTCTTTTTCAGGCTGTCTAATCCATTCTGCTGTTGGGCTGCCTCGTATCTTCCCTCGTCCCAGATAAGTTATTGTTTGAATCCATTATTAGCCTAAACTAACTTTCTCCTCAAACAACATTGTTCTACTTCATGCTCTTTTCCATCTAAAATGCATCGTTTGGCTTCGACTCGACTAATCACTCTAAAATGACAAAACAAGACTAAAACCAGTAAAAATGCCACAAGGAACAATCAAATTGAAGAAATCACGTACTCAAATCACTATAAGTAATCACTCATCAAATACCCCCAAATCTAAACCATTGCTTGTCCTCTAGCAGTGCCAACATGCGCAAATAAAGATTTCGCCTTAGAATGCCACCTATGCTTGTAAATTGGAGTAGTTAGAATCATACGAGTAATTCATTGCACACGAAGGTTAATAAAGTTGTCTTCCAAGTCAAATTTCATTGTGTTGAATAGTGCTCATGGATAGATAAGTATAGAAAAATAAGATTATCATTAAAAATTCATAAAAGCATATAATTTCACACATAGTTACTTCACTCTCCTTCTCTACATTTTTAACAATTCTCTGTACATGTAAACTCTTTTGTGTTGAGAATCATTTAGGATTTTACTTGGCTTGTAGTGTTAGGTTAAGATGTGGGCTATAATGAAAAAAGACATTTGTGAGTTCTAGAGATGTACATAGTATATGCATTCAAATTTTTTTTCTCCTTTATTTGATATGTTTATTGGCCTTACATTTTAGGCTCCTTTCATCTTTTCCTTGTGATTTTATTTTTATCAATTCATTCTATACTTCATTGATTTTTCAAGATGCACCCTTAAACTTAAAGTTTTATATGGGGTCATTTGAGCTCTCTATTATTCAAGTTCTCCTTTTTATTTGCAGCCTTTCTTTTTAAAATTTATAGGCCAATGCTTTTTGTTTTAGCATCCTCCCCTATCCCTTCTTAAGAGTTACTACATTATTCTTTAGAAAAAAGGGTAGGATATAAATCATCAGCTTAGGGTGTAGGTAATTGGGGCTTTATAAACAAAAGGCTTCCAAGAAAAGGCTTCAGCGGGATTCTGAGAATATATCTTTATTTGAAAGAGTTTTGGGCTTGAAAGGCAAAAACGCAATAAAAGAGAAGGGATATTTCATTTCCTGAACACACCAAATTCACACTTCATTCAAATAAAAATAGAGTAAATTATTTCAGATCCATAATTTCTATGTAATTCTCCACTTTCTCATAAATTCAATAAAATTGTCCCACTTTCCTTTCTTATGTTCATCTTCAATGGTGTAAATGCACTAAAACACGCTTCTAACAAAATAAACAAAGTGTAGTCCCATCACCCAAGTATAATTCATTTCTCCCAGCTTCCTTCTATGTTAGGCATATATGATCACATATCTTAACTTTTGTATGCTTGTATTATTTCAAACTTGACTCTAAAATTTTAAAAACTGACTCTAAAAATTAAAACTTGGAGTAAAACTAAATAAAATAGAGAAGCTATTCACACCCCACCCATGCCCCTCAAACCTGTCAATGTCATCATTGACTCAAAAAGAAACTAGAAATATAAAATAAAACAAAGGACTCCCCTCGAGTTAAATTATATTTTCGGTGTGTCTGCAGGTGCTGTGTTGAACGCCTCTCCGTTATTCTCCTCAATCTTGTCCATGAATGCATTCCATTTCTCGTCCAAGCCATCTCGAAGCTTTTTAATTTCAGTTCTAAAGAACTCTTTAATTTGCCTCATATGCTCGGGCAATACCTTGTTCACTACATCTTCTGTCGCCGTCGGTTTCTTCAGTGCATCATCCCCACTTTTTCATTTTGGGTAACTGGCAAGTTGTGCGTGTATAATGATGTCGGCTAAAAACTCTTTCTTTTTGGATTGTCTGGTTGGAACTTCTACCCTGTTGCATGATTTTGTGATAAGGCCTCCATGTGGAATTCGTCTAGATGTCTTTGCTTCAACAAAGTAGTTGAAGGATGACATCATTTCTTCCCCCGCATTGATGTGGAACCCTTGTTGAATCTATGTTAGCAGCTTCACTTTAGTCTTGGTGCAGTTGTCATGTGGTTAGTGGGCAAAATACCCGAGATTATAAAATTGTACCAAGCTTTGTATTCCAGTAGAAGTCCAGAATACACAATATAAGGCTCTTCTGAGTAAGCCATGTGAAAATTTGTATCTAGTATTTCTACTCGATGGATTGCGTTCTTCTACTCGGTGCGCACTTTCTCGAATCTTGTTCGTATCCAATCGATAGATATCATTGATTAAATCCATTCAAATTGTCACCTTCTTCCCCTTACTGTCACGTGCTCCGTCATAGAATAACTAGCGTTGGTGTAGAATTCGATACCCCAAAGTCTTTTTAACTTCTCCTGATTGTGCTACAAATTTTGTCCATCCTAATTTTGTAACCTTCTCACAAAACAGGTCAAACCCTCTTTCAATGATACAAGCATTCTTCTTCAACCCTTCTGAGGTACTTTTACTCTTCTTGTTGCACGGTTGGGCGCGTGGTGAAGATGGTGGTGTGTCTTTATCATTGGAAAATTGAACTTCCCTTTGGCATTTCATAGTGTTTTATTTTGAAAAGTCATGATAGCTTTGAATAAGTAAAAATAGGAAAAATGAATGAATGAACACAAAAATATGAAGAAAACTATGAATTTCAAATTTGTGTAGTAGAATAATGACACATAACATAAATTTACCCATATATAAAGTATAGTAATATATGTAGGTATATATGGACTAGCATTCCACCATATAGGTAAATATTGAGTTATGGCAATATTCACAACACAACCTAATTAACATTAGGTAATTTGAAACACATAAAATCCTGAAACTTAAATGATAAGGAAGGAAATAAAATAAGAAAACTTTTTCCCAAATCAGCAGTGCAGAAAACACGTTTTTTTTAAACAGGCAACACGTCATGTCGCGCTACTTCTCGTGTCGCATGTATACCTGCGTGGGTCGCGCAGATCATCCAGCGTATCGCGCCGATCGCATAATGTACTCCATGTCGCGCCAAACCTCCAATGAGTCACGCAACTCACTCCACTTTGTGCGCATTGCGCGGATCTTTGCTACTCTAAAAAAGATTAAGTGATTGTCTGATCCGTGCTATTATAAAATCTACACTCCTTTCATCATTCGTCGTGTTCGTGTTCTTCATTAAATAAATCCTGTCGCATTTTATCTGCTACAAAGTGCAGTCACAATTGGTAAAATTAAATGTCCTTAGAAAAATTTGACTCCAAAACAGTAAAATTTGGGTTGCATCTCTAAAAGCACTTAGTTTTTATGTCGTCTCGCCCGACGCTACTAATTCTAAGGTGTGATCATTACTCCATCAATGGATGCACAATTTTCATTTAGCTTGTTATATTCTTGATTGTTTGGTCATCGGGATATATTCTTTTGTTCACTTTAAAACTAACGTGCTTGTTACTAACTTTTAAAGTAACAGTTCATCCTCCTACATCAATCAAAGCATTAACATCTGCTAAAAATGGTATTTCCAAAATTCTGAACTTAATACTTTTCGCTTATACCAATTACCAGAAAATCAGTTGGAAAAGTAAAGTCACCATTCTTTAGCCAAAACATCTTCGATTATCCCTTTGAGGTAACTCACACTCCTATCAGCCAATTGTAGAGTCAAATCAGTTGCATTCAAATCGGCAGATTCAAATTTTCAAATATAGAGTATGGCATGAGATTTATACTAGCACTAAATTACATAATGAATGCTCGAGTAAAACATTATTCACTGTGAAAGGGATAACAAAACTACATGAATCATTTAGCTTTGCAGGAAAAAATTTAATTGCTTGAAGTGTTAAAGACTTTTTGGATCTCCTTATCATCCATCCATTTCCTATCAGATTTGTATCTCCCAACTATTTTGCATACTCTGTTACTTGTCTCACTGCTTTTTCAAGTGTCATTGACCTTGGTAAATTTTTGAATACCATTGCAGATTGTTCCACGTGATTTATTCTTGATGGATATGGAATTTTTGGATAATACTCCTTCATCAGTGGTTCATAAACGTTGTTAATCAACTTCTTCAGTTGAGATCATATTCATTTTCTCTCGTGGGTTTTTCTCGGTGTTTCTTGGGAATGACCCATATGGACAAGTGTTCAGTTGATTTACTATTTGGCCCAGTTGATTCTCAATATTCTGTAGTGAAGTGTCTCTGTTTGACACCTTCAATTTTTTCAATTCTTGCATCAGTCTTTGCCATGTAATTAAACACGGTTTCTTCACTATTATATTTCTCGTCATTAGATTGAAATTATAGTGGTTGAACTCCTCGTTGTTGTTGTTGGTTCTGTTGGCAGCCCCAAGAAAAAGTTAGGTGATTTCTCCATCATGGATTGTAAAAATTCAAGTAAGGATTGTTGTTCCTCGAATAATTACCCACATAATTGATTTCTTCATGCATGATAAGTTACCTCCTTGACACTCCGTGTTCAGATGATTTCCCCCGCAGTTAGTGCTTACAATAAATTGTGTGTTTGAGTTGATATGCTTCAGCTTGGTGTTGATGGACTCTACTTGTGTAGATAATTGAGTAATGACTTCTACCTCATAGACCCCATTATTTTTCTTGCTGGTGTTCTTTCTATGTTCCACTTAGATATGTAAGAATTAATAGTTTCCAACAATGTGAATGCATCGTTGGTTAGCGCTATGAATCCTTCTCTAGAACTTATGTCGAGTGTATTCTTACACCTCGTATTTAGTCTAGAAATTGTTGGAGTAGTACCTCTTTTTGAAAGTTGTGCTGTGGACACTTCTTCATCATGTCTTTGAATCGTTTCCATGCATCAGATAGTGATTCTCTCTCCATTTGACAGAAATTCACTATCTCACTTCTCATCTTTGTCGTTCTTGTTGATGGGCAGAATTGCCTTAAGAAATGTTGTGCCATTTGTTTCCATGTTGTGATGCTCTTGTTGGGTAACTCGTTGAGCCATCTTGTTGCTTCTTCAATGAGTAAGAATGGAAAAAAGTTTAAGATTGTCGAGTTAATTTTTATTTGAAACACCTTGCATGTTCAAATAAACTCTTCGAGATGGGCTATATGGGCTTCAGTGAATCCTCCTCCGAATTGATTTTGGCAAATCATAGAGAATAATACTCGATTAATTGGATCGTGTTCTTCACCAGCTACAATGCATGATCATGTCCCCTCAAGTGTTGGTAGCACTTCATGCCTGTTTGGTCGAAAATAATAACCTCCACAATATTTTGAATATTCATCTCAGTTACTGTTGTCGTTTGTGTTGGTGGTGTTCCTTCGATTTCAGTTCTTCCTGGTGTTGTGGAAATACCTTCAATGTTTGACACATTGAATTTTTCTTTTAACTTTCGTCTATAGGTTCTGTCTATTTCTAGGTCGTATAGTAGTTGTGTCACGTTGTCTGTACGTATCATGCACTATTGTTACTTGAAATGTGAACAAAGCAGTAAGTGTTTCTAAAAAATCAACAACAAACATAGAATTGCTAAAAGATACCATTGCTCCCCCGCAATTGTGCCAAAAACCTAATGCATGCATTTTTGTAATTTCTATTATGGAATTGTAAACACCAATGCCTGTTTGCAAGTGCATGAGTCAAGTAATAATAAAATGGTAAATTATGTTTACATACCAAGTATCGAATCCCAAGAGAGTATGTATCTTGTATTAGCGCTCAAAATTATTGAGAACTTATTGATTAAAAGATGATTAGAGTTGACAACTAAAGCCTAAATTCATTGGTGAACGCTAGTGTCGAAGGTCTAGAGATTTATTTGCTTGATCTACTGTGCATGTGTTGTGTTAACAATCTCCTAAGCATAATTCAACATAATACAAGGTAATTCAACATCAATACTCTGACTCTAAGAAACACGTGTGTCAAATATACCACATAGCATAAGCAACAAATAAAAAACACTAATTAAAAACAATGTCTCAATAGAATTAATTAAAACATATGTTCGAGGTGCATCTATAAGATCACTACACCCTATCCCAAACATTGGGAGAATTAACTACTCATGATCAATGTAACAAAACAATAATTCATCATAAATTTATGCAATAAAGAAAAGAAAAGATTAAACTCTTGATCCTAGTGATATTTCGGCTTGTCTTCTCCTTGTGACTGTCTGCTGCCTTCATTTACCTGACTATGAAATCCTGTTGATCATTTTTCTCCCTCAGTTATTATTGCAATGCTTCAAACGGTAGAATTTGATGTGAAATGCTTTAAAACGCTATTGTTTGTTGTATTTCATTTTGCCCTAGTTGTTGAACATCTCTTTATATTTATAGATTTTTCCCCGTAAGCCGTAGCTGCTAGGGTCCTTGGACGATCCGATCCATTTAGTACAAGATGCACCTGGTAGCACGACATGTCGCACGTGTGGCTGTACAAGTCGCGTGACGGTGTGCCACGATGCAAATCTCTGGACGTTTGGCCTGATGACACGTGATATTGTGTAGGCCGCACGATCTACTAATTATTGCGCGCTGTCCCGAGGATAGCTCCGCGAGCTGCGCTTGTGTTGCTCTTCTTCAAGTTGTCTGATCCATTCTGCTGCTACGCTGCCTCGTATCTTCGCTCGTCCCGACAAAGTTATGGTTTGAATCCATTATTAGCCTTCACTAACTTGATCCTTAAACAAACTTGTTCTACTTCATGCTATTTTCTATCTAAAATGCATCGTTTTGTTTCGACTAGATTAAAAACTGTAAAGTGATAAAATAAGTCTAAAACCATTAAAAATGCCGCAAGAAACAATCACAATTTAAGAAATCAAGTAGTCAAATCAGAATAAATAATCACTCCTAAGCCAACTTACCCAATAATGAGTTAGACTGAAAGGTACAAGTGTTGCATTAGAGGGGATTTTGTTTTGCTATGGTTCGGTCGTCATGTCACATTTCAAACTTGATTTTTAATCATGGGGCTTAATGATGTTTTTGAATCCGGCCTTATCATTGTAAATTCACTTAGCTCTAGTTAGTGTAACACTTATGTTTGGCACCCGTTTCAACTACTTTTCTACAAAAATTAAAGCCTCTGCATCTGATGCGTCAACATTATTACGGAACGTCAGTTTATGAATCTTGACCACTCATTTTTCTTGGAAACTACCTTAATTTCACAATCATTTTTTACCATATGTTATTCTAATGTTATTTTGAAAAGTGAATTGTTGTGATTTGGAGAATTTGGGCAGGATCTATTAATTTAGGATAATGGGAACTGCCGATTCTGTTGCCTTTCCACACCATTTACGTGTCACCGTACATTGCTATTTAATGGGGAGTTTGCTTAATTTTTATTTATCACTTCTCCTATTTCTCTTTGCAATTTACGCTATATGAAACTCAAATTTTGGGCAAAGATGTCTCCTTCAGAAAAATTTATTCCCAACATTGTGAACAATGATTCTGATGAACCCGGTGACGAGGAAGCGACCGCCGTTAACTCTACACGAGTTATTCCAACGGAGAAAACCCCATCTCCCAAATCCAATTATGTGCCACAACCATCACTGCTCATCGTTGTTCACCATGTGATTGCCAAGCCTCAATCGTAGACAAAAGGTTCATGCAAGAGAAGCCTCCTTTAAGACGCTTCCTGTTGAATCGAGAAATCCTATTGAGTCTGACTCTGCCTCCGCTATTGTCAAAATAACTCAAACACGCTTCTGCGTTACCCAGAAAAAGGTTATGGTGTCTATAAATTTAAGAAATTTTGTCCCGATGAACGATTATAATGATTGCTTTCAAGTTTAGGAAAGCACCCCTCATCCTCGTCCTTCCAAGAAGAGTAAGACCACACTTTCCCCTCCTCCTGCCCATGTGTTACGGGGCGGCTTTAATTAATCGATTAAAGGGGCACCGTACGGCCGGTAGCTCTTACTCAAGCTACTTCCGCCTTCTCTTTTGTTAACCAACGCACTCCCGTTCCTTACGAACGCTTTAGAGGGTCAACTAAAACTCGGTTTAGTTCAACAACGTGGCAACCATTTATCTAACAACAATAAATAGGAATTGCCGGATAGGTTACAAGAGCTTTTATTGCTTGAATAACAATTATCTATTACAATGCTTGCTTTCAACTTTCAACTCTCTTCTCCCTACATATGAAATACATAATTAAATAATCCTTTCAGCAACAAGGTAAGAAAACTGCTAACTGCTTGGGTGGGACCCGAGCTCCCATACTTCGACTAGAACTTTGCCTTAGTCTTATATAGGACTCGGTTCCCACCCAATTACATACCGACTATTAAGCCCACGAAGGGTCCGACTACTTGCCCACAAAGGGACTTCCGAAGGGTCTTCGATCGGGTCTTCAAAATGTTGTCATGGCGCCAGTAAGGCGTCGCCCGCGCCTGCAGCAAGGCGCCCGTAAGGCGACTGCCGCGCCTGCGGCTGGGCGCCAGTTGGGCGACGGCCGCGCTCATGACATTCTCCCCCACCTAAGTTAGCGACGTCCCCGGCGCTAACGAAGCTTTGAACGAATCAATGAGCTTCTGCGGCGGCTTAAGGGTCTTTGCTCGCTCCCAGGTGTTCTCTTCACTGCTGCAACCTTCCCACTTTACCAAGTATTCTTCAACATTGCCCTTCTTTGTTGGAACAACGCGGTGACTTAGAAGTGCTTCCGGCACTCTCCGTTTGTAGTTCTTCAATTTCATCTCGGGTCGGGTGGGTCGATTACGTGTCTCGTCCTCCATGTCTGCCGAATAAGGTTTTAGTAGTCCGACATGAAGGACGTTGTGTGCCTTACACCACGAGGGTAAGGTAACCTGGTAGGCCACTTTACCGACGCGTTTGGTGATTGATAAGGGTCCGATATATTTTTGCATCAATCGTGGGTCTTGGCCACGTGATGCCTTTGATAATCGCGGGTCCGGGACCTTTGCCATCACAAGATCTCCCACTTGGAATTCAACAAACCGTCTATGTTGATCCGCATGCTTTTTCATGCGCCGTTGGGACCTCTCAAGGTATCCCCGGGCTATGTCGATGCTTCGCTCCCACTCGTTCGTGAATTCGCGAGCGGGAGACGACTTTGCATTTGGATCGGAGTCTACGGTGTGTGGGAGGAGGGGTTGCTGCCCGTTTACAATTTCAAAAGGGCTTCGGTTGGTGGCCGAGCTCTTTTGGGCATTGAAGCACATTTGGGCGGCATCAAGTAGTTTCACCCAACTCGTTTGCGAGCCATGAACAAAGTGCCGGAGGTATTCCTCCAACATACAATTGAAACGTTCCGTCTGGCCGTCGGACTGCGGGTGGAAACTCGAACTCATGCTCAATTTTGAACCAAGCAACCGAAATAGCTCGGTCCAAAACACGCCAGTGAATCGGGAGTCCCTATCACTAACGATATCTTTCGGTAATCCCCAATATTTGACAATGTGCTTAAAGAAGAGTTGAGCCGTCTCTTCTGCCGAAACATATTTTGGGGCCGGGATAAACGTGGCATACTTCGAGAACCGATCAATTACCACGAAGATCGTTCCCAAGTCGCCTGCCTTAGGTAAACCCGAAATAAAATCCATCGAAATGCTTTCCCACGGCCGCGTTGGCACCATAAGAGGCTGCAACAGGCCGGCCTTTTTCTGACGATCGGGTTTGTCCTGTTGGCAGACCAAACAGGTGCGGACGTAAGCTTCAACATCGTCCGCCATTTTGGGCCAATAGTACGCCCGCTGGACCAACGCTAACGTGCGTTGCTCTCCGGGGTGTCCTCCCCACATCGTATCGTGACATTCCGTCATTAACAGTTTCCTAAGGTCTCCACCTTTAGGAACATAGAATCGATTCCCTTTGGTCTTAAGTAGACCGTTATCCAACCAGAATTGCCGAGCTTTTCCTTGTTCAGCTAGCTCGGTCAAGACCTTAGCTTCTGGATCACTCCCTAGTTGCTCTCGGAGTTGATCCTTGATTGATGTCGTCACATCACTTACGGTCATTGCCGTTATTCTCCCCAAGTCGGCCCGACGGCTCAGGGCGTCGGCCACTTGGTTACTCGCTCCCGGTCTATACTCGAGATTAAAATTGAACTCAGACAGGAACTCTTGCCATCTTGCCTGTTTCCCCGTTAAGTTCGGTTGAGTTAAGAAATAACTCACCGCTTTGTTATCCGTTTTTACGACAAATGGGCACCCTAGTAGATAATGCCGCCAAGTTCGTAAACAGTGGATAACCGCTAGTAGTTCCTTCTCGTGAACTGAGTATCGTGTTTCCACGTCTTTAAGCTTCCTACTCTCGAAGGCTACCGGGTGCCCCTCTTGCACCAACACTCCCCCCAATGCGAAGTCGGACGCATCAGTCTGAACTTCGAAGGCTTTTTGCATGTCGGGGAGGGCCAAGACGGGGTCCGAAGTAATTGCTGCTTTTAATCCTTCAAAGGCAATTTGGCACAGGGCCGTCCACTCGAAAGCCGCCGACTTCTTCAGCAAGTCGGTGAGCGGTTTAGCCGTAGCCGAATAACCTTCCACAAATTTCCGATAATAATTGGCCAACCCGAGGAACGATCTTAGCTCGTGTGTATCTTTCGGTGGTTGCCAATCTTTTATCGCGCATATCTTTTTGGGATTCATTCGAATCCTTCCTCGCTCGATAATGTGGCCTAGAAAGTCGATCGTTGCTTGAGCGAAGGAGCACTTTGATAATTTCACATATAATTCATTCTCCCTCAAGCGTAGGAATACTCTCCTTAAGTGGGCCACATGTTTTTCCAACGTTTCACTGTAAATCACAATGTCGTCTAGATATACGACAACAAACTCATCAATGAACCCTTGCAATACTTGGTTCATTAGGGTACTAAACGTTGCAGGGGCGTTCGTGAGGCCGAAGGGCATCACCAGGAACTCAAAAGCTCCGTATCTCGTAACGACAGTTGTCTTAGATTCGTCACCTTCTTTGATCCTCACTTGCCAATACCCCGACCGCAAGTCCATCTTAGTAAAATACTTTGCCCGACTTAATCTGTCGAAGCAATCCGCCACAAGCGGAATTGGGTACCGATTCTTCACGGTTAGTTTATTTAGGGCCCGATAATCACAACACATTCGAAGGGTCCCGTCGGCCTTCCTTTGGAACAGGACTGGCGCACCGTAAGGCGACCTTGCTGGTTGGATCAGACCACCATCGAGCAAGTCCCTTAATTGTTTTCGCAGTTCTACAAGCTCCGGTTGGGACATCCGATAGGGCGCCTGAGCCGGGGGCTTGGTGCCTGGGACGAGTTCAATTTCATGGTCTACATTCCGCTTAGGCGGCAATCGTTTAGGCAGCTCGTCCGGCAGGACATCCTCGAATTCATTCAAGACATCTTTCACTGGCGCCGGAATAGGCCCAGTTACTTCTTCGATTTCTTCCAGTTTGAGGGTGCAAAGAAATGACGGTTCATCTCTCTTGCATCCCTTTTCGAATTGGAAGGCCGAGAGGCACTTCCCACTATTTTGTTCGAATACCACTGGGATGACGCAAGGCGCACCTCCCAACATCATTAGGCAATCAGCGTGGGGCATAGGGAACGACTTGGTCTGTCTCATGAAATCCAACCCAATAATGAGTTTGAAATCGTCCATGATGACTACCTGCAGATCGTGCTTCCCCGAATAAGGACCTATCTTGAGGCTCACATCTGCACACTTTCCAACCACTGGCTGGGCCGCGGAGTTAACGGCTTTTACCCTCCCAATAGCTTTTTCCGTGACTAGCCCGAGTCGACCGACTTCCGTGCTCGCTAGATAGATGTGGGTGGCTCCTGTGTCGATCATAGCCCTTAGGGGTATGCCGTTGATCTTAACATCCGCATACATTAAGGCTTTTCTTTTGGGTCGTTTGGGACTTCTTTCCGTTTTCATCACGACCTCCTTGCCCTCCGCGTGCGAGATAGACCCGCACCACATTGTTAGGGCCCCAAGGTTATCGCCTTCTTCCGTCATTTCTTCGCCCATTTCCGACTCATGATCGAGAGTCTCTACCGTCTTAGCGGCGGATGACTCGCCTATCGTGGACAAGGCATTCAACAACCTTTTGCCGGGACAATCTCGGATTAGATGGGGACCATCACAAAGGAAGCATCCTCTTTTTGGTTGTGATGTTCCCGCGTTTTGGGCCTTCGCCCGATACGCACTCCCTTGAGAGTTCGCGGGTCGGTCTCCCCCCCCTCTTCCGGTATTCGGTTGAAACGTTCTACCGCCTTGGCGTATAGGGGCTTGGGTCGGTCCGCTGCGAACGTCTTTCTTTGGCTCCCGTTCGCGGTCGAACCAAGGGACATCACTGAGACATTCGGCGGCACTTTGGGCCGACGCAAAATCGGTCACTCTTTGTCGTTGCAATTCGAGCCGAGCCCACGGTTTCAAACCTTCTAAGAACGTGAACAATTTGTCCTTTTCCGACATATCCCTTATATCCAACATGTGTCCCACGAAGGTTTTCACGTAGTCTCTTATTGAGCCCGTATGTTTTAGTTCTCGGAGGGCCTTTCGAGCATTATACTCCACGTTTTCGGGATAAAATTGCTGCATGATGGCCTCTTTCAGCCGTTCCCACGTATCCAACTGAATCTGTCCCGCCAACACGTCATTATACTTCATTCTCCACCATAACTTGGCATCGTCGACCAAATACATGGTGGCCGTGTTGACCTTCTCGTCTTCGTCCTCGACATGGGTGGCCACGAAATACCGTTCCATGTCGAAGAGCCAATTTTCTACCTCTCGGGCATCCCTCGCGCCTCCATAGTTCCGTGGTTCCGGAACTCGCGAGATTTGCCTAGGGACTGGTTCTGGCGCCCTCACTGGCGCATTACAAACCGCCTTCTGTAACGTTCCCACTTGATGGGTCAGTCCCTCTATCGTTTGCCGCAACTCGTTCAACCCACCAGCACCGCTAAGTGCATCGGTGAGAAATTTGCACGCCTCCCTGCATTCTTGCATTTGGGAGTGGAGCTCGACGATGTCCGTCGAAAAATGCTCCATCTTATCTAGGGCCAAGTCGCGGAACTCTTCCAACGCTTCGAGTCTAGCTCGATTCGTCGGTCCCGACCTGTTTGCCGTCTCAAGGGGTGGTCCGCTTGCAACCGACGTGTTAGACATCTGCCTCGAACTCAATGGATCACGAGCCGAGGCTCTGATACCACCTGTTACGGGGCGGCTTTAATTAATCGATTAAAGGGGCACCGTACGGCCGGTAGCTATTACTCAAGCTACTTCCGCCTTCTCTTTTGTTAACCAACGCACTCCCGTTCCTTACGAACGCTTTAGAGGGTCAACTAAAACTCGGTTTAGTTCAACAACGTGGCAACCATTTATCTAACAACAATAAATAGGAATTGCCGGATAGGTTACAAGAGCTTTTATTGCTTGAATAACAATTATCTATTACAATGCCTGCTTTCAACTTTCAACTCTCTTCTCCCTACATATGAAATACATAATTAAATAATCCTTTCAGCAACAAGGTAAGAAAACTGCTAACTGCTTGGGTGGGACCCGAGCTCCCATACTTCGACTAGAACTTTGCCTTAGTCTTATATAGGACTCGGTTCCCACCCAATTACATGCCGACTATTAAGCCCACGAAGGGTCCGACTACTTGCCCACAAAGGGACTTCCGAAGGGTCTTCGATCGGGTCTTCAAAATGTTGTCATGGCGCCAGTAAGGCGTCGCCCGCGCCTGCAGCAAGGCGCCCGTAAGGCGACTGCCGCGCCTGCGGCTGGGCGCCAGTTGGGCGACGGCCGCGCTCATGACACCATGTCACAATAGGAGTTGATGATGACAGTGCTTTTGCTCCACCTCCAAAGTGAAACCTGCTACTACTCCTTACGTTCTTAATCATAAGTATTCTGAAAAGTTTTTTGCTGTTGAGGCAAGCAAAAAGTTTGCTAACATGACCAATCGACAACTTGTCCCGAAAGGAAGCTTGCTCAACGCACATATAGCATGAGTAATGGCCTTGACCACCTGAAAGAAAGGGGTTTCTTCAAAATCACTACGAAAGTGGAACCTTTTGTTCCTTCTGCTATCTATGAATTTGATGCTAACCTATCAAAATAGATGGGTGCCCCTAGTGCAATTCAGTGGAAAAAGGTATTTGTATGAGGTCATGTCTATCATTTCTCCCCTGAACTCTTCAACATTCACATGGAGACACCCATTTTGAATACCAAGTGCAAGTCTGAGTTGTTGTAGGAGGCTAACCTGGATGTTGTTGCATCAGAACTGACGGACCTAGATATGACTTGGCACTCATCACGTGCTCTTCCAAGCAGTGCTCTCTGAGTGAGTTATACTCTTTTGTTTAAAATGTTTTCATCTCATTAATTGCCTACTTCGTACATTTCATCTGTCAATGCAACTGTTGCATCTATTATTTATCGCTTGGGAAGGGAAATTCCCATCAATATGACAGAACTCGTGTTTGAGCGCTTCCTCTTGGAGGCATTACAATGCAATGTGAAATTGTCCCTTGGGTTCCTCTCCATGATCTATCAAGTCCTATCGGAATAGCTGTTGCATGGCACCAAAGAGGAGAAGATATACCCTCCCAAGGGCATGTGTGCATCCTCAAGGGTCTTGCAACACTAAACAGACCCCTGCCTTGCGGAAGCCCCATCCAACAATTAGCCCACAAAGCACAAAGGCACAACATCATCTGCCATAAGCTTTGAGGATATTCATATGGAGCTGTCGCGACAAGCTGCCAACTAGGAGAAGATAAAGTCTGTGCTGGATTCTATGGCCGAGACTATTACTCGCATTGAGAGCCACATGGCTGGCCTTTGATTGTGTTGTGATAGCAAGGAGAAGATGCAAAGAGTTAGGGGGAGCTGCTGCCTGGATTTAATTTTTCTTTTAGTTCAGTTTGAACAATCTTTAAGCGTTCTGCAAGTTTCTTCAATTCGAACACTTATGCTTTTGTTGATTTGTAATGTTTCACTTGTGTTTCAACTGGATACTATGTTCTTGTTATGTTAGGGCAACTTTATTACTTTCTATGATATCCTTTTATGCATAACTCTGTTTTGCAGGAAAATATTATTGATGTCAAAACAAAATCAAGGGGGAGAATGTTAGGACAAATATTCCAGTTTAGTTCTTCTCAATTTAATTGATATATTATTTATTATGTTTTGAGATAATATTGCCATATCTTTCCATATTCTTTGTGATCATGTGTCATCAAGCTACTCAAGGAGAAAGGTTAGGTAAGATCTGGAAGTGAATCTTTGAGTTTACATATTTAATAGGATCTTGACGCGTCAAAATAAATAGGGAAAGAATATTCAGCTGAACACTTTAGCTTTTGTTGGTTTGTAATGTTTCGCTTATGTCGCCCCTTCAAGTAGTAAGCCCACAGTTGTTTGTCTTTGTGTGATCTAATTTTTTTTCTAATAAATCTAGACATGATAATATGCATATACAATGGAATATTCTATTCACTTGTATGCAAAACCAGAACACATATGGAAGGTTGCAAGCTATCCCAAGATTTATGCACTCTATAAAAGCATGTTACTCGAAGACATTTGAAGACAATCGATTAGAACCAAAGTCTATTGTCAGTTATTTGTTTAAGAGTCAGAAACATTTTGTAATAGTTTGATTAAGAAATATCAAGGTGAAGGAACTTTGTGTATACTTGAGTATTTCCAGATTCAAGTGAAGTACTTTAGTAGGGTGTCGTGTCAGGTCTTAGGAAATTAATTTGAGTGAGTCTAAATTACTAGTACAAAGTAAATCCTGGGTAAGTCAAGTCTTGTACTATACAAAAGAAGACTTCAGTTGCTTAACAAGCAAAAGTTGAGTGCATTGTATGTTCAGACGCGAACCACTATAAAAGTTTATGTTTTCATGTTTTACTTACGTTTTTATTTTGACATGTATCTATTATTACACTGTGTAAGGTATACATAAAACATTTAATATCTTACAATTTTTCTTTTAAATGACGCGTAAATTGGTGAATGATGTTTAAAGAAAACAATTTATACATTTTTGTCACAAAATCTGAAAATGACCTTTTTGATATAAAAAAAATGCAAATATGTTATTACTGTTTTTTGCCCATAGTGGTCACACACAAAAAAAAAAGTAATCATCAAAGCTATGGAAAAAAACTTATAATATAAGTTGGATAAACAAATAGGTTAAGATCTCAACGCTTAAATGCATCTATTATTGATATGGTCAACTAATGATAAAACTCCATGGTTTTATGAAAATACTTGTTTCTTGGAAGGAAGTATTGTTAATGAAAATTATATAGAAGTTTATTTTTTTGCTAGTTCTAAACGATATCAATATTTGCAATTTTACAATAAAGGGTAGGTGACTGCGTCTAGTTCCCATGGGGTCATCGATTGGCTGCAGTACTTGTTGCTCTGACGTGGTTACCACAACACTCACTGTGAATTTCTTGTAGGATATGTTGTGCTTCTAGTTCATTTATACATCGTAAGTTGGGTTGGGAGAAAGATCTACGATAGAGCTTGCCATTCCATAAGAAGTATCGGGCCGTTTGTTTGTTCATGGCTCGACATCTTCCCTTGTAGTTTGCAAACTTTTTGGGAGCTAGGAGGAACTCAATAGTTTCGTCGTCCATCCTCGTTCGAAAAGACAATCGCAAAAGCGTTTTCTTCTCCATGGTACAGCGGGTCTCTGCATCTTGCAACATCTTGCTGATATGGTAATTGGGCAGTTTTTCTCTTTCTTTTACCCGGACTAGTATTGCGTTGACATACTATTTTTCCGTTGCCAGATATAGAATCTAGGCATCGGTATTACGAGGAGCGAAGGCCTCGTGAGGTACTCTTTGAGTTACATGAATGCCTCCTCACACTGGCCATTCCATCAGAATTCTTTCACATTTATAAGTTTCTTGAAGAAAGGAAAGCATTCTTCCGAAGAGCGAGAGATGAATTGGCTTGAGGAGACCATTCTCCCAGTCAGCTTCTGTACTTCTCGTACGATTTTGGGCGCCTCCATGTTGATGATGGCTTGCGCCTTCTCAAGGTTGACCTATATCCCTTTCTCAACAACGAGGTGAACCAAGAATGTTCTGCCTCAGATTTCTTAGGAACACTTTTGTGGATTGATATTCATTTTGAACCGTTCCATGATTTCAAAAGATCGTGTTAGGTCTTGCGCATGGTCTGCAAACTTCTTGCTCTTAACTATCATGTCATGTACATAGACTTCCTTAGTGTCTTTGATGACACCTTGAAACATTACATTCACTAGCCTCCGATACGTGGCACTCGTGTTTTTGATCCCAAAGGCACCTAGGAAGCAAAAAGTTTCGATGTCGGTGATAAGCTAGTCATTTCCTGATCTTTGGTAGCCATGAGAATCTGATTATATCACTGATCTCCATCCATGGTCAACAACAAATCACACCTGGTGGTGGAATCCACGGGATGGTCGATATTCAATAGGAGATAACAATCCTTACAGGAGACGTCGTTGAGATCGAGGAAATCCACGCACTTTCGCCATCTCCCATTGGTCTTTGGTAAAAGGACAACATTGATGGAGGTCGAAGAGTCGTTGAACTGAAAAAAAATTATCTTGTTTCTTTTGGGTCACATGGACCACTTCTTCTATTGAATGGGTTTTGCGGTGGGATAGACGTTAAGCTCGTGCTGGTGGGTGATCTAGCTAGGAGGACCACCCCGTCACTCAAAAAACATGTTGAAACTGTTTTAGGGTGTAGGTGATTACTTTCTCCACGTTTTCTTCAATGTTGGAGCCGATATTCACAATCTTTCTTTGTCTCCCTCGGTGAGTTCGATCATCTTGATTTCCTCAGCCAACGAGACTATCGCTTCTTCCGTGCAATGCCTTTTAGTTACAAATTCAGAAGTTATATCCCTATGATCTACGGGTAGGGCGTTCATACGACACTATCGGGCTTGGGCTTGATCGCCCCTGACCTACCCGATACCCAAAGGGGTCGGGAACTATACTTTCAAGTGCATTGTGGATGAGATGGGTTTGAAGGCTCGGAGGGAGGTCCTGTTGCAGAAATTGTTGTAGGGCCTAGACGGGGCTTTTACTACCCATAACGTGATTGCATCGGTACAACTTGTGGCCCCTTCTACCCACGACATGGGCAATGTGTTCAAAACGTCTAGTAATGCTCTCAAGAGAAGCCTATGAGTGAAGCTTCAAGGGTTCCATCTGGTCTTCTGTTAATTCGATGGCAAGGTAGGCCGGGAAGAAAAAGACGTCTATCGAGCTTCATGTATCTATCAGAATTCACTTTATAATTGTGCCCAGCACTTTGATTGGATGACTAGTGTGTCCTCGTGGGGGTAGATGATGCCTAACAGGCCAGCCGACCCGAAGGTGATCGTAAGGGAGCCATGTACTTCAGTGGCGTATACTTTCGATCTCCAATCCACTCTGTGTGGCTCTTTAACGTATTTCTTCTTGTGTCCAGCTGAATAGACGGACATGACTCTACCTTTATTCAAGTTTACTGTTGTTCTCGTGGGTGAGTTTTTGTGGTATGTGCTAGGAGTAGGAGGCAAGCTTGCCTCATCGTGGTAGTCAAATTGGATCTCGACGTTCCTCCTCAAGTGTTCCAGAATGTGGCTTTTTCTTTTCTCTTTTTCTCGACTTCTTCTTTCTAGAGATCGATCGACGTGGCCTGGCTTGTTGTCGGGATTCATATACTTATCCAGGAACCCTAGGTTGAGGAGCCTTTGGATTTCGTCTCTAAGGTGAGAGCAGTTGTCAATAATATGTCCCCACGTCCGATGGTACACACATTACTTCCTTGAGTTCCTATATTTAAAAGATTCTTTGGCGGGTCGGGACTAGCAGAGCTCGCTCCCTTCTTCGATGATATTTGGCACCTCAGTTGGGGTTGACATCTAATTTGATAATAGATCGCATATATATGACGAGGTAGGCTATTACAATCATAGTGCTACGATTCTATTACAAACTAGGTCCGCTACAACTATGACTAATTCCAATTAGAAGTGGTCCGGAACACCTCAAGCTGATGATGGGATGCACTGCTAGATATCGGGGATGATGGAAAACCTTCTATGTCGTTGATGATGCGGAGTAGATGTCAGGTATGATGTCGAGTATGATGTCGAACAGTATCTCGATGATATATATCGGGTGCTACATTGGGGGTGATATCGGAGATACTCGATATCGGGTTTACAATGTATAAGGATAATTAAAGCTTACCTCGATAAGTGAAACCCATGTATTTATAGACCTTGGGATGCGGGGACCACGTATGTGACTTACACGTAATTTGTACCATATCGAATATTACATTCGATATGTATATCAGGGGTCATCCCCGATATATATGAGCATGGGCCTGGCCCATGGCCAGCCTAATACGGGATTAAACCATATCATGTAGTCCCCAATTTGGGAGTTATTATCTGTAAATAATAATTCGTAAACTAGATTTAAGTTTGAATTACCTGTACCTCTTGTCCCGCCAGTTCAATTGACGGAGCTCGGATATGTGAATTCATTCAAAAATGTTGGTGGACCACCAATGTAATTGATGTATCATAGAGGTCCGTGCTTGAACTATCAGAGAAATGTGTCCCTCGCTAGGTGCCTGCGATGTTATTTTTGTTTGTTGTTATTATTGATTTTTTGTAAGGATATCAAAATTTCCTGCTATATTGAATTCCTTCGATATTGGATGTCGAATTTCAGATTCGATGTGTTCCATCATAAATGCGTGACCGAAGGGCCCGATTTCTATAAATAGCAGTCTAGAGGAGAGAGGAACGTCATTTGTCTTTTAGCGAACCTGTTCATCCTTCTACAAAGGTATATCGGGGATACCCGACATGATATTCGATGCATTTTTTGATATGTCTATCCGATATGCTTATTTGATATCACATTCAATATCTATATTCGGTATACATATCTGATACCCTTTCTCAATGTGATTTGATATATGGATTCAATATGTTCTTCGATATGCTTTTCGATATGACATTCTATATAGCTTTTGGACTTACTTTTATCTTTCATGGCATTTATCAAATAAGGGTTTTCTTCCGGATTTGATTTTTTAGGTTGGCTCATTTGCTTCCATATTGCATCGAGAAATTTTGAAGATTTATTCGTGACAGGGTGATCGACGATGTGGGTGACTCGTCCGATGGTGAAGATGCTGAAGACGGGTGTTCCAATGAGGATGAAGGCATGAGATTGAACGAGTTTGGTTTACTCAAGTCGCCTAAAGTAAAGAAATATAAAACTGCCATTAAATATGAAGATATGATGTGTCATGTTCCCCATTATCCTGACTATTATTCGACGGAGTATCATGCTCACGGATATAAGATTAGATTCCCTAATCCGGACGAGCGAATGCATATGCCCCCAAAGGGTTCTATAACCGTCCATGCAAAGCATTTTGCCAGCGGGCTACATTTTCCCATCAATCCATCGATCGTTGGGCAACTCTCCCCAATTCATTTGGTATCATCGTGGCGTTTGTATTGGCGATGAAAGCACTAGGTGCTTCCTATGGTGCTAACAAATTCTGCGCCCTATTCTCCATTATCACTAATAAGAAGGCTGGGGATAGGGGCTTCTTCTTTGTGAGGGCTCACGTTGGACGGAAGTTTTTGCAAGGTACTCAAAGAAGTTACGAGTTTGGGAACAAAAGTGAGTACTTCTATATTGAAGAAAGGACTGCCGGAGAATTCAAGGATCTACCCAAAAAATGGTCAACAATGAAGAAATACAAAATGCACTCTACTGTGGGCGTGCCCTAGGTCACATAAGGCGGATGCGGGTGTGAGTGCGAGTGCGGATGCGGGTGCGCCAGTTCGCCAAATTTAAAAATACATAAATTTCAATGCGCCTTAATTCGTTTATTAAAAATAATTAAATATTAAATATTAATATATTAATATATAATTTGGTATATATATATATATATATATATATATATATATATATGAGTATTGTTTAATAACTACTCATGATAATTAATTTGATATAATATTTTTTAAATTATTATGGTGGAAAGACAAAGGTATAAGTCTTAAATTACTTCCAATATTTTATATTTATTTTGTTTTCAACATAGTTTTGTTCTCCATCTGCTTCGACTCTTCTTTATTATCATTTATTTGTTTCGTTTTTTACAAATTTTCTATGATTATTCATTAAATTTGAATAAAAAAACTAAAAAATCTTAGTGCAAGAACTAAGAATTTGTAATGCGTCTCAGTGCGAAGCACGGGCACTGAATGCGCCAGTGCGAGACCGGTGCGCTGAAAACTTTGACGATGTGAAGGATTATGTGGCCTAGGGCGTGCCTCAATGGACCGCCAGCTTTTTGGAGTGCCTAGTGGGCAACCAGTATGATCTCACCATGCTTGTTCACGAAGAGATGCTACTTGCTGGTGGTCTGTCGCTGATGGCCTATCAAGGCCCATTTAACATTAGTATATCAGTTTTCTCATTTGAGTCGTATGCTTAGTACGTTCCCATTTTGGTAGTTCTGTTACACTTTCGTCGTATACATGCCAACTCGTTAAGTGTCAGATGTTGGATGTTATTGCTGCACAAGCCGCTGATGTGGAGGCTGGTCCTAGTGCCAAAGCGTCGTTGCCCATTGTTCATAAAACTTGTGGGCGGGAGGGTTATTGTGCAAGACCAAGGATGACTAAAGCGTCTGAAGGGCATGCCAAAGGCGGGGCCGATGGAGCCTTTGGAAGCTCTATGCCCTCACAGGGTAGGGCAAGGGCTGGCTCAAGTAGGATCCCAGCTCTGGCGGTCCCTTACCGGACCCCTACCCACGCTAAGCGCTAGAGAGCCGAGCCTGCTGAGGTAACTCCAGAACCGGATGGTGCTCATACCTCAACTGGAGGGTTTGCCTGTTTCCAAGCGGTAAGTTTGTGTTTGCCCCGTTCCATTTCGGCAGTAACAAGGAGATATTACTAACTCTGCGTGGCATAGGTTGGCAAATTCCTTTATAATATTTTGAGGTTGGCTCATGACGGTAACCCCGGCAAGACAGAGTCTGTTGCACGGATGGTTAATGATCTAGAGGCAATGGGTAACTATGATCCTACCGAGGTGGCTAAAGTAGTAGCCGAACATGATAAGGCGATGGGCGCACTTGCATGTGAGGTCAATATGTCCAATCTCTCCTGAAACAAAATAAGGACTTGAATGCTGCTTTAGATAAGGCCAACGTCTCCATCGTTTATGAGAGGGAGAAGCTGGAAGCCGCAAAGGCGGATCTTAGTCGCGTTCAAGGATAATTGGCCCGAGCCGAGAGGGTTATTCGGTACCAGGTAATATTTTTTGCCACTTTTCTAGGGGTGTTTCCCAGTAGGGAAGTTTTGCTAATTATACCTTGTGTCGTCTCTGCAGGCGTGTACACGGTAGCAAAAAGTGAGTATTGCGAAGGGTTTCTTTTTTAGCGGGATACTAAATAAATATGTGTAAATTGGGTGTCCACGAAAGAGAATGGGACAAAGACGCCATCATTGGCCAGACCCGACCGCATAATGGATTTTAGAGAGTACTTTGATATTGGCTCTCTTGACCCGTTGCTAGATCTAGATAGGCAAATCCCCGAAGATTTAGATTTTGATGCCGATGATGAGGACTCTCGGCCAGGTGATTATGCTAAAATTTCGCAACAGAAGAGCCTTGTCTTGATTCATACCAAGAGTGCCCTTAAGTATCCTCTCTAAGGCATGTGTCTGTAGTATTCCTTTAGGAGTTTGTACCTATACTTGCTCTCTATCCTTTGTAATTTTGAATAATCGAATGTACACTTGCAGTTTGTGCCTTTTATTCTAAAAAAATTCTTTTTCTTAGTTCTTTCGTAATCGTTGCCTGGATAAGTGGGAGTCTTATCCCTATTTGGTCTTGTATCGTCCCCAACTCGATGGATAGGATATCTTTCTCTATTATTTCTCCTCCTTATCTCAATGGCTAGGGGACGTTTTTTTTTCTTTTGTCCTCCTTATCTCGATGGATATGGGATCTTTTGTTTTCTTTTGTCCTCCTTATCTCGATAGATAGGGGATCTTTTCTTTTCTTTTGTCCTCATCGTCTCGATGGATAGGGGATCTTTTATTTTCTTTTGTCCTCCTTATCTCGATGGATAGGGGATCTTTTACCCTCTAGGGTATATTTATACCGTACCCCGTAGTATAGCAGATATTTGGTCGATTTAGGTACTTTTCCCCGTGCTTGTTAAGGAATCGGAGTCACTTTGTCTTCATCTCCTTCGTGTTGCGATGGATAAAGGATGTACTCTTTCTTTGCCTATATTGACAAGAGATATCGTTGTACCTATCATTGATACATAGAACAACAATATTTGCAAAAGATATATTAATACGTAATTCCAATAATAGGATATCCAAGTGACGGACATCCTCTAATCTGTGTGCTCTTCAGGCATGATATGTTCGAACTTCTTAGTGAGGGACTTCTGTGTCATATCCCGTAGGATATGCTTCTATTGTTTGTTTATGAATACTAAAGTGCAGATATATATATATATATATATATATATATATATATATATATATATATATATCGTTTGAAAGATACGAAATAACAATAGATAAAGGCACTCTGGTGATCCTTTTCCTGTCGTTGGTGGAATCTGCCCCTCTAGGTCCGTCGCTGATCATGTTAATCACTCCTCTAGATGGCGCGTTGACTATTGCGCTTCCTCGTTCGCCCATACCCTCGATGACTTTATGCTTGTCCTTTCGGGGGGAACAATATCTTTCCTCGTGTTCTCCTGAATCCTTAGCATTCCAAACATATTCAATCAACTTTCCTTTGCGGATGAGGCGTTCGATTTCATCATTCAAATCTATGCACTCCACGGTATCATGCCATTTGTAGCGATAATACTCAAAATATCTCTTTGAATGTTTAGTTCGCTCTATTTCCCTCAACTTCTTTGGCTGATTTAGCAATTTCTTTCTCTACGCCACTCCGAATACAGTTAGAATGTCTTGGTTCAACGGAATGTACCTCTTCGGGGACCTGTCACAACCGTTCCTGTCTCTATTCCAACCTTCTTTGCCTCTGGATTGGTTCTAGGCCTGGTAGCGAGTCTTCTTGGTTGCCATCATATTATCTTGATAAACTATATCATACACCAGCACATTAATCTGGTTAATTGTATGAGATCTGAGCTTGATCAGCTATGCCGTGAACCTTTTACGCGTCGTCACATTGAATAGGATGATAACCACTTGCTCGACCATTGGCTCATCCACTTTGAGCAGCTCCTCGTTAAACCTTTTTATAAAGTCCTTCAGGATCTCTTTGTTTTCTGCTTCATTGCATTTAAGTGGTTTATACTAGTCCGCATTCACTTTTGACTCGATAACTAGCCCTCGAGCTTCTACCTCATCTGCTCATAGCTAGTTATAGAACCAGTCTATATTCTTGTAAACAAGTCAAGGGCTGCCCTCGTCAGGGTCGTAGCCAGGATCTTTGCCTGCACGTTTTTGGAGAATCTATGCAAGTTTAGGACACTATCCACATAGTATAAATCCTCGTGTGGGTCAATCTTCCCATCATATGGTTTGAGAATGGGGACTTTATTCCCTTCTCCAATCAACACCCCCGGGCGCCAAGACAGTAAGGTGCCATGACTTGTGCCATGATAGTGCCAATGTGCCAAGACAGTAAGGTTTGTGGGTGCGGGCTCTAGCGCCACCGGAGGTTGAGTAGGCAAGGGTTCATTCTGTTCCATCTCGAGTTCTGGTACTTGGACTGGTTGTGGTGGTGCACTCTCTACTACTAAGTTGTCAACAACTGGTCTTGTAGATTGCGAACGGGTTATCTTGCGTTGCATCCTATCCTCTTCATCCAGGAACATGGTGTTCCCACAAACGGCACCACTAATTTGATAATAGATTGTATATATGAAGAGGTGGGATATTACAAGTGTAGCGCTATTACAAACTAGGTCCACTACAACTATGACTAGTTCCAAGTAGACTTGGTCCAGAACACCTCATGCTGATGATGGGATGCACTGTTGGATGTGAAGGGCGATGTCAGAATGTGACGTCGAAGCTGATATCGGGGAAGATATTGAAGATCTTCTATGTCGGGGATGATGTCAGGGTAGATGTCGGGTATGATGTCAGGTGCGATGTCAAACGATATGATGATGATATATATCAGGTGCTATATCAGGGGTGATATCGGAGATACTCGATATTGGGTGTAGAATGTGTGAGGATAATTAAAGCTTACCTTGATTAGCGGAACCCATGTATTTATAGACCTCGAGATGTGGGGACCGCACACGTGACTTACACGTGATTTGTACCATATCGAATATTACATGCGATATGTATACCGGGGGTTATCCCCAATATATATGAGCATAGGCCTGGCCCATGGCTGGCCTAATACGGGAATTACCCATATCAACGTCATAGGAGGAAGTGGTGTCGCCTCAAGATGCATGTTCATTTCTCATCATTATTATCTTTGCTATTTCCTCCATAAGCGATAGATTCTTCCATGGCTTTGAGAGTTTCCTTCATCTCCATGGAAAACTCGACTCTCTACTTCCGATTCTTGAGATATTTGACATAAGTCCTCTTCAAGTAGCTGGAGAAGTCGCTGGTTCAGAGCCCATTTCCAATATATCTAATAGCATTTATGGGTCTACGTGGGGAACATCTAAGACTCTGTTGATAAATTTCCTCATAAAATCTCAATGAGACTCGTCGTTTGCTTGCTAGATGTTGAAAAGGTAACCGACGGTTAGGGAAGTGATGATTACATGTGAACTGTCTGACAAATAGTTGGGTGAGTTGCTCAAAAGTGTAGATGGACCCCGTGCGTAATTGGGAGAACCACGCTTTAGCCTATCCTGTGATGGTGGTGCGGAAATCCCAACATAGTGCATAGTCAAGGGCAGACACCAAATCCATACATGCCATGTACTGATTGATATGGTCGTGAGGGTCTCAGTCGTTCTTGTTGCCTCCATAAGTGGGTTATCCCTCAAGTTTTATTTCTTGGAGAATCTAAGCTTGTGCTATATGGGGTGCAAAAGGGGATCCTCTGAAGGCGGTTTTCTCTCTTGGGTTCAAGTTGCTTCGGAGCTCGCGTGACTCTCTTTGCATTTCTTCTACGATTCATAGCATAGCCCAATTCGAAGCATCCGCACAGTGTGGTCGAGATTCATGTTGTATTTTATCCTCATAATTTCATCGCCTTTCCTCGTTATTCTTTCTTTGTGGACGACGGTCAGGGGCTCACACCCTTGGGTGACTATTATCCATGTCTTTCAAGTATTGAGGCAACACTCAGGCCACTCGGCGGGGAGGATAATTTCTCGAGGCTCGCTTGAGGTTGGAGCCTATCGATCCGGTACTTTGAGAAAATGGGTGAGAGATGACCTAGGCATAATATCCTTCTTCTTCTCTGCCAGCCCTTTCACATCGGCTTATGACACTGTCAATTAGGTTGTTATTCACACCCCTCGAGATGTGTACGTACTCTACTCTTGCTTCTTTCGCGACTGGGGGCGGATGTATTTTGGTATAATGAGACAGTTGTGCCTCGGGGACTACGTAGATAGGAGCGTGGTTTTCCATTTCCCACCGATGTATTGTCCTTGCTGACTCATTTTTTTCATTCTTCGTGAATTATCACAACTACGCTAGATACACTTTTCTCCGGCTCTCGCAAGCATCCTACAGCGTTCCCACATATGATGCCATTTGATGATGTAGTACCATCTTACCCTCTGAGGAAGGTAAATTCAGGATAATGATCGAGTGATTTTTGTTCAAAACGGTGATCTTGAGCATAAGAAGCGATGCCTTTATTGATATTCACAAGAGAGAGTAGGTGACAAGTGGTGGAACCCAATCGAGATGGGGGAGCTATTACGCGGATAACTTTGGGATTATAAGCAAGGCTACTCTTCTTGCAGCTAAGTGCTAAGTATCGTGATTGCGTCTATGTGTTAGAGTGAGTGAAAGTGGTGAGACTAAAGCTGAAAAGGTGTAAGTCGGAGCGAGTACGAGTGTTGACTCTAACTTAATTAGTTATTTTGGGAGTGCTAAGAAGCCCTTATTTATAAGACTTTCAAGGGGGTCTTCGACCAATCGCTATGAATCTTCTGCTGGGGGTAATGGCCTCGACCAGGTCAGCCAATTAGGTGGATCTTCTTCTGTATCAATGTGTGTTTTTGACAGGGGTAGCCTATGACGAGGCTTTATCTGCCAATGTGGGTCGTAGCCTGAAATTCTCTACCGCAAGTAGGTGTTATAGGCACTCTGAACCAATGGGTGTTGTAGCCTTCAGACCCTAATTTTTGTCTTCCGCAGGGGAGTGACCAATTGGACTTGGTCTTCTCCTTATTTATGGCGAGTGGTTGGGAGTTGAAAAATAAATTCATACTAAGTTCCTCTTTGTAGCCTCTCATTTCTTCTCTCGGTCTCTCATTAATTGACAGTACTGCTCTCCTCGTTCCTAGTAAGAGTTAAGAATAGAATGTTAGAAAATATTTTCTAAGTGTTAGTTTACTCGTAATAAGAGTTCATCCAAAATTTTCTCTGAGCCGGTGAAAAGACATAATTAAGCCCAAGGAAGGCTCGTAGGATATAACGATAGGAAGACTTCATGAGGTTGAAGCGATGTTTGTTTTAGCGAGACTTAGGGGCCGAGTGTCTTAAGAGGGTACCGATGGGGTAGCGTGGGCGTGTATGACTCCAGAGGTCGTGCTTTCATGGAGGGACAGTGTAACAAGGGGTATCCTCGGAGAGCGGGCAAGTCTCAATTTGTTGAGTCTTCGCGGAATACTCAGATATGTCCCCCGCGTAGGTGGACTCATAGAACGTTTTCGTGAGAAGGATTCATGTTGACGCTACCTGGGAGAGGATCGGGGGAGGCTCGAGGGGTCTAGCTCGATAACTTCGTTCTGGCATAGTCCTTAGTAATGTTCCGAGTATCTCATCCGCTATCTTGGGATATCTCTCGTTACTCCCCGAGCTGTCCGCTCGTGGGAGGAAATAATTATATGTTTTGATATGCATCATGAAACGCCATATCCACGTTCACTACACCAATTTGTTGTGTTTAACGCAAATCGATTCACCTACAAATGATAAAATCAACCAGTAATACATCTCGATCAAGTACCACAAAAATCAAGAACAAACAAACACAACGAAGAACAAAGCAGACGATCAAAATCATGCCCTCAAGTTGTTTGAACCAACTTCTAATACGCGCGCGCACACACACACACATATATTATTCGAAAAGGAAACTAATAACTTGTGCAACAAGACTAATTGATCGAGCTGTATTTCTGTATTACTGGTGCTAAAATATAATATTACTGTAGTGTTTACTAAACGATGTTTTCTTGCCTCGACATGCCAAGTGTAAAATATACTTCAAAACCAAACTATAGATGTTAGGAAGACGTTCGATTTGATATCTTTTGAGCAAACCAAGCACGAAGTCATAAAATATGTAATTTTCATGTATGTAGGTCTTAGTTTATTACGTTTTTTTTTTCTCAAAATTTCTTGTCTTCTATCTACGCGTACGTGTGTGTATATATATATATATATATATATATATATATATATATATGACATAAGCATGATCCAAATAATCGTAGCTAGTATTGCGTTTACTTTTAAAAAAAAATGTAGGAAATTTTTTCGTTTACTTGGAATTGCATGTGGTGCTTTAAAAATTGAGGATATATAGTTCATTGGCAATAGGTTTATTCAATTAATGCGTTTACTTTAATATCAATGCTATGTTCTGGTAATTAAGATATCACAACCTCAGTATTAAATGTACAGAATCATTTTTTTATTTATATAGTCAACTACCATATTCTCCGGCAACAAATGAACGTCTCGTGTGACGTGACGCCATCCTTAACCTACTTAAATTCAGTTTACTAACTTACACATAGTAATAAATATAAAAAAGACATGTCAAAGCTCTCCAAAAAAAAAAAAAAAAAACAAAGTCGCATTTTATCTTGGCATACTTGCCGCATTAGAAATATAGTGATAAGTCGGGACTTAGCTTAAAACTGTACGTTACATTACTTAAAACTGTACGCTATAATTATTTAAATAAATGACAATAGTTGTCATTATCTCAAAACAAAATATAGGACGAATTATTAAAAATGCCTCATAATTTTACCTCTTCTACAAAAGTGTCCAAAAACTTTTGGGCTTTCAAAATGCTCTGTATGTTTTCGATTTTACGCCAAAAGTGTCATTTGGCTCTTATTCGAGCTTTTTTGCTAATGTGGTTGCCCGCTTCCACATCGCCTCCATATCAAAAATATTAATTTTTTTCTTACACATCCATTGAATAATTATAGAAGATTAAATCTCTAGACTACCCTTATAATTTCAAAATTATACTTTGCACCTCAAAACATATATAAAAAAAAAATAATAAACTCATTATTTTTCTTAAATTTTTATATCTATATCCTAAAAACTAAACTACTAATATTTATATTTATACATAATTCATACAAAATATATTTTAAATAGCTTGTATTGCCATAAATCTTAAATTAATCATTTTTTGTTTTACAAAAAATAACTTTGTATTTTTGAAAAATAAATTATTACTTCATAAATATTCTTAAACTGATAATATATCTAAAAAAAGATAAATTAATGTACTTAAGTATTTACGTTCACTAGATAAAAAACATATCCCCCCCCCCCCCCAAAAAAATGCAACACCTCCCAAAATCCCACCTCACCCCCAAAAATCATCGGGCACTTCACCAAAAAAATTGTTATGGCCTAACCTCACCCATAACAAGCTCTGACATTCAGACAAACCTGCTGAAACCTCACCAAAAAGCGGATCTTCAATCAACAACGAATCCTCAATGTTTACATTCATGAAACAAGCCGTAATCTTACAAGACAAAAGAGAATATTACAAAAGAATGAATATCAAAGTACTTAGGACTTATAAGAGAAAGAATATACATACAAGACAACTAAAAGACTAAAAGAACTGAACTACCTTTAAGACAAGTAATATACAAATATACTAATATGCTAACACCCCTTTTAAACTCGAGAAGGTACTGCAATAAGTAACGAGAGTTTGCCAACATAAATTGTGTCGCTGAATCGTATGTGCCTTCGTAAAGAAGTCAGCAAACTGCATCGAATACGAGATGAACGGTAGAGAGATAACACCATGGTGAAAATAAGGTCGAGTCACATGACAATCGATATCAATATGTTTGGAATGCTCATGAAAAATAGAGTTATGAGCAATCTGAACAACACTTTTGTTATCACAATACATGGTGTGGGGGATGACAACAACACCCCCATATCACCTACAACCCTGGTAACCAAACAAGTTTAGTTGTGGTAGAAGCCATAGCACGATACTCTGCCTCGGTAGAAGAGCGAGAAACCACATCTTGTTTCTTGCTTTTCCAAGAGATGTGAGAATTACCTAGAAAAATACAATATCATGTCGTAGATTTTCGATCGGATGGATCTATAGCCCAGTCTGCATCTGTATATGCTCGAAGTTCTAAGGAAGAACTCGAAGGAAACAGTAGACTCTAATAAATAGTACCACAAAGATAACGAAGAATACGACTAACAACAGGCCAATGATCAGACGTAGGCGCAACAACAAACTAGCTAAGAACATGGACCCCATAAGCAATATCCGGTCGGGTAATAGTCAAGTATACCAAACTACCAACAATAGACTTGTATAAAGTGGGATCCGGAAGAAGTGTACCGCCTGTCAGAGTATAAGGAACGTTTACCTCTAAAGGAGTAGCAGCAACACGTGTGTTTGTAAGACGAGCTCGCTCTAAAATATCTGAAGTATACTTCAACTGAGACAAAATCTTTTGGAGATGAGACGACTTCAATACCTAAAAAGTAACGAAGAGGACCCAAATTCTTCATATGAAACAAACGAAATAAGGTGTGTTTCAACACCTTGATACCATCGACATCGTCACGTGTAATAATCATATCAACAACATACAATGAAAGCATTATGCGACCAACATAACTGCATTTAACAAGTAAGGCTAAATCATTAGGACTAGAGGAGAAGCCATGAGAACAAACAGCTGTGGGAAACTTCTCAGACCAAGCTCTTGGAGCTTGCTTATGCCCATATAATGCTTTCTTAAGTTTGCACACCTGCCCTTTTTCACGAGGAACACCCGGAGGAGGTGTCATGTACACTTCCTCATGTAAATCACCATTCACAAATGCATTTTCACATCCATCTGTGAAATATACCATTATCAATAAGAACTCTGATAGATTTCATCTTAGCAACTGAAGCAAATGTCTCCTCATAACCCATGCCATATTGTTGAGCAAATGCCTATCCTACTAAACCAGCCTTATACCGTTCAACTGGACCAGCAACTTTGGTTTTAATTTTAAAGACCCATCGAGAACCAATTGACTTTTTCCCTACTAGAAGAGGAACCAAGCCACAAGTGTGATTTTTGTTCAACGTTGATAGTTCCTCAGCTATAGCCTCTTGCCAAATAGTATCATGTGCCGCATCAGAATAAGAGGTAGGCTCACAAAGAGGCCAAACAAATGCCAAAAAGGAAACAAAAGGCTGAGAATAACAAGAGTAAATGAAATCAGAAAGTTGAGTGGACTTACAAGTACGCCTGGGATACCACTCTTAAGCTGGATCCGGAATCGTAAGAGAAGGGACATGAAGGGTTAACTCTTCATTAGCAACCAACACCAATATTGTCATCCCCAACAACACCAGCAATACTGATATTTTTGCTAGTTGGATCATTAGTTCCAATATCAGAACCATCAAGAGTAAATAGGTCAATATGAATACAGATCGTGTCACATTATAGGAGCTTCTGGGAACATGAGGAGAAAAGAAACATTTCATTTTCTAGCAACTTGATCATAACAGCGATAACAATCATGACCATTCCCATATCCCAAAAAGACACATATTGCAACACGCGAAGACAACTTGGTGCGCTCAATAAGTAGATGAAGAACAAAATATGCGGACCCAAAAACCCAAAAATGACAATGTTAACCTCAAAAAAGTAAATAGGATTAACTGATGGATGGTAAAACCGTCACCTAACTCCTGATGCCACGTAGCACCAGGAGGGCCCACCGAGTGCCGCAAACCCAAAGTGGTAAAAAGCAACACCACAAATAGGCATCAAAACGTCCCTTGGAAAGTCACGATGAATAAAAATAAGATATTTGCGCGGCATCGAAAGAAAAAACAAACCACGATGAGTCTGCGAGAATCCGATATCCATCAAGATGCCAAGAGGGACTCACTGCAAATATAAGGACCCCGAGTTCCCGAATATGAGAACATCCCATTGCTGAGAAACCTTAAGATATACTATGAAAATTAAAACACAAGAATAGACCCCTATCGGAGCCAAAACGATATCGAACGAGCACCCAACCTCACCTATGAAGCTCTCCAGAGAATCCTAGCCTATCGGAGAAAGAATCCAAAAATCTCTATATCGGAGCCTCCTGGTAGCTATCGGAAAGGATAGAAGTTCATCATAGTCAGCGCCTAATAGATAAATGACCTAGAGATAAAGTGTAACTTATCCGCTCACACACATTGCGACACATGTACTTTACTAATTTCATGCATAGCGACACGTGTCCCCAAATACCTCTATAAAAGGGGTACCTCCACTGTCAATATAAAAAAATTCAAGGCAAGCAAGACATACAACACTCAGTGAATAAAAATAGGGATGTTCTCATCATAAGCACACTTCTGGACTTTCACAGAAGGCGTTCCAACCCTTATAAACTCGTTAATTTGGTTGAAATAACAAACATGTTAACAAAATGGCGCCATCTGTGAGAATGCCATAAAACCTATCTTTGAGCACGTTCAGCAAACGTTGTACATTATGGACAACTTGTTTGATAGTAATAGTCCTTGGACCCACCAAGGAAGTTTGGAAACTACCCCCTTGGTATGTCGGTCCGAGGAAAGAGATTTTATCAATGTCCCTCGGTCCGTCTTCAACAGGTTCGTGGAAGCCACAACTCGGAGAATGCCACGAAGACCCGAGAATTCCTGTAACCCACCCTCTGAGTCACCCTATCAGAGAAATTACCTTTCGGAAGGAAGGGAATTTCGTGCAAGATGGAGCCCTACCCCCACCTTCTGGCACCACGAACCCCTGCGGGAACCACGATGTATTATAACTACGAAGAAGCCCCGAGGGCCGGTCAGAGGGAGGAAAGACCATATCTCTCGGATTACCCGGTGCTCTTCCCCCCTACGGGAAAAAATCACACCCTATGGGGAATACTCGACGGTCTATGCAAGGAGATGGGAGACAGCAAGAAAACTATGGCCCCCAAGGAGGATCCGACGTATGAGACCTCCCCCTTTGTCCCCGAGATCGCTTGGCCTCGATCCCTTCGGCGATGCAGCCCATCAACATCCCCTTCAGGGGGACACTGACGGGAAAGATCCATAGGATCACATCCACCAATACTTGACAGGAATGGACCTATCCTCTGTGCTCGATCATGCCTTATGTCGCGTGTTCCCAGTTACCCTCAGAGGACGGGCTCAAGCTTGGTTTACCCATCTTCCACCTAACTTTATAGTTAACTTTGGCCAATTGGCCAACCTATTCGTGCGACAGTTTCCTATAACCAACGATAGCCTATATCCGATACGCAACTCTTTACGGTTAAGCAGCAGAAGGACGAACCCTTGTGAGGATACATAAAATGCTTCTCCGTTGAAGCGTTAGATATCCCAAATGTTAGCCCAACTGTCTTAGGCGACATATTGACCTAGGGACTCTGAACATGAGATTTCTTTCGATACCTTATGGGTAACCCTGTTACGGACATGAACGAGCTTATGCAAAACACATAAACTTATATCCTAATGGAGGAGGTTGAAAACACAAAGAGGCGCATGGAGAATGATGACAACGAACGCCATGAACGCACCGAACGCGAGTCGAAGTCTAAAGAGAAGGGTAAGGAATGTAAGCCATCTCAACGCAAGAACGCCGACAGCGTGATCAAAAAATACCTGCGACATGTACCCCTACCCCCAATGACCATCGCCCCCGAAGAGGTACTAAATGTGATGAGAGGTAATAACGAATTACGTTATCCCCTACCGCCCAAGTTTCCCTACAAAGATAAGAACTCGAGGAAGTACTACAAGTACCACAAAACCTATGGACACACCACAGAGGAATGCACCACCCTAAAGAGGGAAGTTCTTTGTCTCCTACAGGTTGGATACTTGAAAAACTACTTAAAGGAGAATAACCCCGAGAAGCCAAGACCGAATGTGTGGAAAAAGCCGTGAGGGGAGTAGGGGTAGGAAGAGGCAAGCCCTAGCCAGCGGTCACGAGAAAAAACTATGGGGGCATCGGAGCCTGCCTCCCACCAGAATCCTACAAGGATAACGCTCATTCGGGGCGAACGATTAACATGATAGAAGGGGGAGACAATTCGATGACACCCCAAGGTAAGAAGAAGAAATATTTAAAGGAAGCGAGGTAAATGGAACAAGGACTCCCCATTTGCTCCGTTCAAGGAGCAAGGTTACTCAACATCACCTTCGGACCCGAGGACCCCCCCCCCCCCCCCCCGAAGATCCCTTGGTTATTGAAGCTACCATTCATGGAATTGAGATCCACTGAATCCTCATTGACACGGGGGCAGTTCAGTGGATTTCTTGTTCCTACCTACATACATCGCTATGGGACTAAAGAAAGAACGACTAGAGATGACGGAGGTCCCCCGAGTAGGACTTTCGGGAGAAGCCTGTAATACCCTTGGGACCGTGATTCTTCCCATGTCATGGGGGAGGGAGCCCAACGAAGAACATAACCCATCAAATTATGGGTGGTGGAGGCCTCGTCAAGGATGTACAACGCTATATGCGGACGACCCTCCAATCGGACCTTCGAATCGATTCCCTCCACCCTCCACCTTAAGGTAGAATTCCCTACATGTTCAGGTACCAGAGAAGCCCAGGGGAGCCAAGCCAAAGCCAGGGAGTGCCGAATGAACGCTATCCCTCTGGAAGAGGAAGACCCGCCCTCGGCAACAACAAAAGGCGCAAGACCGAAGAAATATGAGTTCAACCCGTGGAAGAACTAAATATGGTAAAAATCGTAGAAGGTGATCCCGAGAAGGTGATTAAGATGGGCATAAATATGGAGCCTGAAATGGAAGCCCAACTAACTTATGTTCTAAAGCAATTTCATAACCTCTTTGCGGGGGAAGGAGGACCGCCCGGGCAAATCAGCAACAAGGTATGCCAACACTTTCTTAACGTAAAACCTTGGACTAAACCAGTACAACAAAAGAAGAGAAAGATGGGACCTGATCGCAACAAGATTATTCGGTCGGAGATACAACGACTCCTTAGCCTAAAACATATTAGAGAAGTCATATACCCCGAATGGTTGGCTAATATAGTCCTAGTCCCCAAACATGGGGGAGGATGGCGGATGTGTGTGGACTTCAAAAATCTCAATGAGGCTTGTCCGAAGGATTGTTATCCCTTACCAAGCATAGACGAACTAGTCAACTCCACCGCCGGTTGCGCGCTTTTATCCACCCTAGACGGAAATCAGGGATACAACCAAATCCCAATGGCAGTGGTCGATCAGGATAAAACTAGCTTTATCGCCGACGCGGGTACCTTAGTTATCTAGTAATGCCCTTTGGACTCAAGAATACCGGAGCCACTTGCCAGCGATTGGTGAGCCTCATGTTCGTCGAACTCATCGAAAATCGATAAAAGATCATCCCAAAGACCTACGGAAGGCATTGGTCATCGTAGATGACTTCGGGATGAAGGTTAACCCTCGAAAATGCTTCTTCGGCATATGAGGAGCAAAATTCCTAGGCTTCATGGTCACGGAAAAAGGGACAGAGGTTAACCCCGAAAAGGCTGAAGCCATAATGGGATTGCCCACTCCGAAGACGGTAAAGGACATCCAGAAATTGACTGGCATAATGGCCTCGTTGAGCCGGTTCATTTTAAAATTAGCAGAAAAATGGACTACCCTTTTACAGGATACTCTGAAACATTAAAGAGTTCCAGTGGACCGCATAACACGAAGAAGCCCTCAAGGAGCTAAAGAATTACATGATAAAATCACCCTTGCTGGTAAAACCATCACCTCAAGAGGAGCTATTCGTTTACTTGTCAGCCGGGGAGGAGGCCGTCAGCGCCGTACTGGTCAAAGAATAAGACAGGGAGCATCACCTCATATACTATGTTAGCAAAAATCTCCTTGAAGCCGAAACCAGGTATACCCTAACCGAGAAACTTGTTTTAACTCTGATTATTACTGCGCAGAAGCTACACCCATACTTCCTATCCTATCCGATCATTGTTTTGACTAAACACTCACTGCATGCGATCCTCAATAAACCCGAGTCATCGGGGAGATTGATAAAGTGGGTAATAGAGCTCATGGAGTATGATATTTCCTATGCCCCGAGGCTCTCCTTCAAAGAACAAGTCCTAGCGGACTTTGTGAAGGAACTAACGGGCATGAAAGCTAAAGAAAACGTGTCGCTATGGCACACCTATGTGGATGGCTCCTCCGTAAGCACACACGAGGGGACATGAGTAGTCCTAATAAGCAAGAAAGTAGAAGAGGAAGTGCTCCCCTTATCCAATAACGAGGCCGAATACGAAGCCCTTCTCATCAAAATGAGACTAGCACATGAAGGTGGGATAAAAAGGATACTCGTCCATAGCGACTCTCATCTAATTGTTCAACAAGATAACGGATCTTACGAAGCTAAAGAGGAAAGAATACAAGATTACCTTCGCGCAGTCCACCAAAGATAAGGATGGTTTGACGAGTGCAAAGTCGTCTAGATACCCCAAAGAGAAAACCAAGTAGCAGACGCCCTGCAACTCAAACAGCTACCATCCACACCCAAAGGAACACCCTAATCCCCAGGTGAATCGGAAAAGGAATAGAGCAAAGAGATAAACGCCACATCAGATCCCTGAATGAGCTAGATAACTCCATTAAAACCTATCTGCAAGACCCCGAAGGCTATACCAAGAACAAGTTTGTGTGACGGGTTATGTCTAGAAAAATAATCTGATACTTTCTAAACGACGGGATATTGTTCCGAAGAACATACTCATGTCCTCATGCCCGATGCCTCAATGAGGAAGAGGCCCAACAAGTCTTATCGGAAATTCACGAAGGAACTTATGGAAGTCACGCCGGAGGTGAAAGCATGGTCGGGTGCTTAATTCCACAAGGCCACTACTGGCCCACGATGGCTAGAGATTGCAAAAGGCACGCCTAAAAATGCAAACCCTGCCAAATTTAAGCCTTGCGAACCCACCAACCCGCGGCTCCCAGGGAGCCCAGTCTAACCTCGTGCCCCTTTTCCAAAAGGGGTATCGATATCGTGGCTCCCCTAATCCCTGACGCCGGGCAAAAGAAATCCATGCTGGTAGCGGTAGACTATTTCACCAAATGGATGCAGAACCCCTGGCCCGAGTCACCACAGGCGCAGTCATTAACTTCCAATGGAGCATATCATGCGCCTATTCGGTATCGCTTGAAGCCTTGTGAGCGACAATGGGCTTCAGTTTACAAGAAAAGAATTACAAGATTGGTGTGACCACTGGGAGATAAAACATCGCTTCGCTTCGGTAGGATATCCCCTAGGCGAACGGCCAAGTAGAAAAGGCCAACCAAACCCTGCCTTAAAATATGAAGGCCAGACTAGATTGGCACAAGGCCAAATGGGTCGAGGAGATACCTGCCATTCTGTGAGATTATCGGGCGACACAAAGAATAGCCACGGGCGAAACCCCCTATAGCCTAGCCTATGGTAGCGAGGCAGTTTTACCCCCCGAAGTAGCAGCAGAAAGTTGGCGAGTCAAGGAATACGAATAAGTCGCAAATAGCTCCAACTTGGGCCTCGCCCTCGACCTCTTGGAGGAAAGAAGAGCAAGAGTCGTCGTCCGAATAGAGGAATACAAAGCCCGGATGTCACGATATTTCAACACTAAAATAAAGCCTAGGACCTTCCAAGTAGGAGACCTAGTGCTAAAGAGAGTTGGAGCTTCCAAGAACGTGGGAAAGCTTGAACCTCGATGGGAAGGACCCTGCAAGATCTCAGAAATCATTGGACCCGCAACCTACTGACTAGCCAACTCTGTAGGCGCGGTATTCCACAATACCTGGAATGCACTGAACCTTAGAAAATATTATGCTTAATGTAAGATAGGAGTTTGTACATAAATAAAAGTTGTTTATATATAGATGTTTCATGTACATTCAAAAAATTGTGGGGAAAGATCTGGTTGCACGACAAAATGATGACCTTATACGGGATCATCTTAGCAACTTAACCCCAACGGACCATCTATTACAAATAATGGTACTCCACTCCATAGATATATTAAACCCTACCATATACAAATATTTCTATACCATGAAAAAACCTTACATACACTAAGCATCCTCTATCAGACGCTTTCCTTCTCGGATGAGACAATGACGCTGCTCTGTGGACAATTCTACAAGATCGTCGATCACCACCGCAGGGACCGCTAAGTCCTCAGAAACCGCTGGCTGAACTTCAAGATAAACTTGGCGAATACTAATCTCGGGGAGAACCAGTCTCGAAGGAAACCCAGGAAAAGATTGAACGGCATCCTAGCACAGCTGATACCCGATGCGAACCAAATCATGCATCTCCCCTTGCAAAGACTCGTGAAGGACAGCCGGACCCACAATGTCCAAACCTGCCTGGACTTCGGCCATCACCATAGACACCTCGTTTACACGACCAACTCCAATATCCTCTGATTCACCTCGTCCCTCTCTCCTATGGTGCGCAGCAACTGCTCATCGGAGGATCGGACTTGGTCCCTTAGGTTCCCAATCCTCTCCTCTAAACTCACTGCTCGTGCCTTCTCAAGCGCCAACCTGCGCTCTAAATTCGAAGACTTATTCCTCTCACCCTGCAACATCCCATTGTAAGCATTCTGAGTGGTCATGCGATCCACCTTCAGTTGTGATACCTCTTCCTATGCCTCCAACATGCCCCTCTCCAACGCGTCCCAACGGTGATACACTAAATTGGTGTCGGACGAGGAATCCCCTCGGGTGCCAATGGCGTTCAACACCATATAAATCTACGCGAACCAAGCCCATCACCGCAAAGAAGTTATGAAGGTTAGCGTTAAGTAGAACGAACACCTCGCATAAATCTTTGCAAGCCAAATCCTGAAGGGTGGATAAGGGGAGAGTCCTAATCAGCTTATAATCCATCATGTTCAGTAAGACACTCAAATAATTCTGGAAAAAGTCCATTCCGGGAATAGCCGCGGCCGGAATGACCGGAGGAATGGAACTACCCGCCTCCCCCTAGGGGCTAAGATCCCTCAAGATCAGGATTTTTCCCGATGGGATGGGATCCTTCGGGAGTAGGAGAAAGAAGACCCTTCGCCACTACGTTCACTGCACCAGAAACAACATCTCCTTTGGGAAAAGACCGAGGCACAAAAGTGACGTAGGAGGATCCATTCGAAGAACGGTGGTCATCAGATCCTCTGGCACTATAGGCTCTAAGGAATTTACTAGAGCGGCTGCGATGGGCGAAACCATCGAATCTCCCTCCTCCTCCGAAGAAGGACTTGTCACCATCTCGAAAATCGACTGATAGGAACCCTCCTCCTCCGAAAAGGCGTATCCCGCGCTCGATAGCTGCATCAGAAAAGCCTTGTCGAAAGGCCTTGAAGATAACATGTCCATCTCTGCACCTATCAGAAACATAAGTATATCATGGATTCGAGATAATGGGAAGAACTTACGGAAAAGATAGTTACTATGCAAGGGCTGAAGGAGGAGATTGCATATTTTAGTCCTCTCCTAAAGACATGTGAGGATTAAGGACCCGGGCAGCGCCAATAAGCTATTGATGTCATAGGTACCCGAAATCAACCCGATACTGGATAGGACCTCCCACTCACGGTGCTCAGGTATTCCCTGGGCACATAGAAGGCCAGCCCAACGGCCCTAAAGGCTGTGGTCGAGGAGCGTGATGCTCTCCGAGCCTCGCTTCGGAATGCTCATGAAGAGGCTGCTCAACTGGAGATTGCTCTGAAGGAGGCTCTTGGGCATGCGGCCGAGATAAGAGTGTCCTCGCATCGGGACTTGGGGGAACTGAATAGTTGCCTAAAGTAAACTACAGCTAAATCCGATGATATCGTCGAGAGGTGGGAAGAGAGGGTGAATGAAGCCTACCGGACCGTCGATGAGGTCCATGCGCTGCGGGAGGAGTGGGACCGCCGGCTCCATCAACTTGAAGATGCGAGGAGAGAACTTGAGGTGGGCGTTTCCATTGCCTGACTGGACTTGATCGGGCCTCCCCAGAGCTGAGGTATGTTGGATATCGAGTCGAGGGACCTCGTCCAAGTGGGCTATGAAATGGCGCTATCCACCTTCATGTTTCTCCCCGGCGTAGCCCGAGGTTTTTTGCTACTCGGGCTAGACTTCTACTCCTCATCCTCTTTCGCTAGTCCTCTGCCCGTTTGTCGTTGGGCGAGTCCCGGTGTCATGTGGATGCCAGGCCCCAGCAAGCTCTCGGCAGAGCAGCGATAAGCCTGGATCAAGGTCGGGAAATGTCCCGCAAATGAGTAGTGTTAGCGGGGCATATGTAGCCCTCGTTATTTTTTGGAACGTTTTGTATGGGCCTTGTCCCTCCAAAACTCGTTTTTTTGTGGCTGTATGAGGCCTATTAATGGGATATTTCTTTTCAGCTCTTTTTTGTTCTTTAAGTCGTAAGAATTTGTTTTCAACGTAGTTATTTTATTGCCGATAGTATGTTTGCTTTACACGGGTATAACCGTTCAGTCAAAATACAAACATCATAACTACGCGAACAAAATTGATTCGTAAGTCATAAGGGTTCGACCACAGAGCGTTCAAAGATAATATTTCCAGAGATTGAGGCTTTTCCAATCTCGGTTGAGCTCTTGACCTTCCATGTCATTGAGTAAGTAGGTGGCGAGCCCCATGATCTTATAGATCTGGTAAGGACTGCTCCACTTTGGATCGAGCCTGCCTACGTTCTTGGAGGCTTCTTCTCTTTTTAGAACGAGGTCTCCGACTTGAAAGGACCGAGGTCGGACCTGGGCATTGTAGAATTTGGCCATTCGGTCCTTGTAAAACTCTGCGTGGGTAGCAACTTTGATATTCTTCTCTTCCAAGAGGTCTATGGCTAGGGTGAGATTTGCGTTGTTCTGTACCTCCTCGTATTCCTTAAACCGCATACTTGTTTTACTACCTCAGAGAGGACTACCAACTATGTTCCATATACGAGGCTGTAAGGGGTCTGCCCCGTGGCCGACCGTGGAGTAGTGCGGTAGGCCACAATACTTTAGGGACTTCTTCAAACCACTTATACTGGTATTGGTCCAGACGAGCCTTTAAAATTTTTAGGAGGGTTCTGCTGGTTACCTCAACTTGACCATTGCCTTGGGGATATCCGACACCTGTGAAGCGGTGCTTGATTCCCCACTTATCACAACATCTTTCCACGAGGTTCTTGCAGAATTGCCAACCGTTGTCACTCACCAGTTATTGTGGAACCATGTATCAGCTCAAAATATTTCTCCAGATGAAGTTAATCATGACCTAACTAGTAATCTTGGAGAGAGGTTCGCCCCAAACCACTTAGTGAAGTAGTCTACTACAACAAACAATAATCTATTTTGCCCTTTATCAGGGACCATAGCTCCCACGATATCTATTCCCTAGCGTTCAAACAGGCAGAGGGTGTTATCTGGTGCCCAAGGGACACCTAGTTGATGTCTCATCGGGGGCGTGTAGCTGGTAGTCCTGGCACTTTTGGGCGTAGTCTTCATAGTCAGCTGCCATAGTCGGCCAGTAGTATCCTTGGCAAATAATTTTAGCCGTCATGCTTCTTCCTACCGAGTGGCTACCGTAACATGCATCATGGATTTCTCTCACTATATATCGCGCTTCTTCTTTGCTAATGCACTGGGATATCGGGTAAGACCATGAACGCTAAAATAATACCGTATTTTGTATGTAGTAGCGAGCGATACGCCTGTACATATTGCGGTACTTGACCAAGTCGTGTGTGTACTTCTCGAGGTTCTTGATGAAGTCGATTATCTACATCATCCAGTCTTCTTCGATGGACACAACCATATGGACCTCCCCATCCTGATCTTGCCTTTCCCACTTGTGCGCCGTGAATAATGTTAATCTCCAAAAGTTGACAGTCTGAGCTTGGCTGAAGAGTTAGGACAGGGCACCCGCATCCTGAATCTCCGACCTGGGAATCTGCTTGATTGAAAATTCTTGGAACTAGGTTGTTCTCGCCAGAACCGCTTCTAAACATTTCTTCATATTTTCCTCGCGCGCCTCATAGGTTCCGTGGATCTTTTGGACCACAAGCTGAGAGTCACTATGGACAAGTATTATTTGCATTTTTTCCTCATTAGCTAGGTGGATTTCTAGTAAGAGGGCCTTATACTCGGCCTTCTAGTTGGATAGGGGGTATTCTAGACGATGGCGAATTCCAAGACGGTCTCTGGTTCTTCTGGAGCAATTTCCTGAAGATTATGTCCACCCTTCCATGGGTGTTGGTAGAGGATCCGTCTATGTTGAGGTGCCACAGGGGTTCGGGCTTATCTTCATCAGGTTCCTCGTATATCTCAGTTATGAAGTCAACGAGTACCTAAGCTTTATGGCTGGTCTGGGGGAGTAAGTGATGTCGAACTCCCTTAACTCTATGGTCCATTGATCATCTACCCTGAGACGTCTGGGTTATTGACGATGGTTCGGAGTGGGTGTTCTGTGAGCACAGTGATCGGATGAGCTAAAAAGTACCATCGATGTTTCCGAGCTGCAGAAATGAGAGCTAACCGGACCTTTTCAATGCGCGAGTACCGGTTCTCAGCATCCAAGAGGGTCTTGCTAATGTAGTAGATAGGTAAATGCTCCATCCCCATGCCTCGGACCAGGACGACACTTACTGACTCTTTTTCGACGGCCAAGTACAGGAAGAGCATTTCTTTAAGGACAGGTTTCACTATGAGAGGTGGCTTGACCAGATATTCTTTTAAAGCTTTGAAGGCTTCTTCGCATCGGTCAGTCCACTGGCAGTCTTTTTTGTTTATGATTATCTTGAAGAAAGGAAGGCCTTTCTCCGAGGAGCGTGAGATGAACCTGCATAGTGAGGCCATTATACTCGTCAGTTTTGCACATTTCGTGCGGTCTTCGGGGACTCCATGTTGAGAATGTCTTCTACCTTTTCTGGGTTGAACTCAATCCCCTTCTAGGTGACCATATATCCAAGGAACTTTCCTCCCAGGATACCGGAAGAGAACTTCTGAGGGTTGACCTTCATCCTGAACTTGCTATGATTTCAAAAGCTCGGGCAAGGTCGTGGGCGTGATCTTCTTCCTTCTGGCTCTTTACAATCATGCCATCGAGTAGACCTCCATTGTTTCCCCGATCATCCCCTCGAACATAAGGTTGACTAGCCTTTGATACGTGGCGCCGACATTTTTGAGCCCGAAAGGCATTACCAGGTAATAGAAGGTATCAATGTCCATGATGAAGCTAGTCTTCTCTTGGATGTTGTTAGCCATGGGGATCTGGTTGTAACCCTGATTGACTTCCAACATAGATAGAGGAGCATGTCCGACTGTAGAGTCAATGAAGTCTATACATATGCACTTTTGAGCTCCTATTTTTGGAACGAGAACTACGTTGGCCAACCATTATGGGTAGCGTACTTCTGGAATTTGGTGGAGGTCTATCATTCGTTGAACCTTGGCCCTGGTCACATTATTTTCCTTTGGTCCCATGTTCTACTTTCGCTGTTGGACTGTCTTGGTCATGTGATACACGTTAAACTCATATACGCATATTTATTGGCTGATTCGCCTGGGGGGACCGTATTTCTAGGTGAAGAGATTGTGTAATGACATGAGTGTGGGCGAGATAGCCTTTTCTATGTCTTCCTCGATATTGGTACCGATCTTGACTGTTTTGCTATAGGCACCATTTACCATCTCTATCATTTTGAGCTCCTCTGCGAGCTGGACCCGGACTTCCTCCATGCGGGCTTTCTTGGTTGGGGGTTTAGCATCGGAAGGCTTATTTCGATCGATCAGAAGGCTCATACACAGATAATGATTGTGTATTAAGTGAAAATGGCCTAGAAACACATAACCATCTTTTCTTTGAGTGCAATTGGACATATACAATGTTCAACAGGATAATGAAAAGCATAACTCAACCTAGAAGCTTGGAAACATGGAGCAGAATGTTTGCAACATCAAAATCAAAAGAATCACAAATATACAACATTAGAGGAGCAGCTCTTGGGGAAGTGGTGGCAGCAGTGTGGAAAACAAGGAACAAGAAATTGTTTGAAAAGATTCAAAAAAGTGAACAACAATTAAGTAAGGAGATAGCAAACACTTTGGTTTCAAAAATTCAATTCAAGAGTGGCAGGAAGGCTAATATATTAACTACAAGTATATGTGCTCAACTAGATCTGATATGAATATACTTTGGGGCTTCTATATCTTGTTTTGGGGTATGCTGGAGTTTGATGAAGGTGAAACACGGAAGCAGGGGAGCTGGCAATAGTAGAGTATGGCCACGGCCAAAGTGAGGCAAGATTTGAGACAAGTAGCTTTGTTCTTACATATATTTTCCTTGTTGTCTTCAGGAATGAATATTCTTGATTGCATGTGTGGTGGAGTGTCTGTTTTGATTACAGGTGACCAAAAGCAGGACTGGAATGCGGGGACATGGTAACTTTTCTCTCTCATTCTCTTATGTCACCCAAAAGGAGAATAGCTGATCCAGAAAGCTTACCATTAGTGAAGGCTAAGCAAAGCTACACTATGAAGGCCTAGGAAATTGGAACAATCCTAGACTGGGGACATTGCAAGGAGGAAAGGCGTTCATAGCAAATGCATTTTGGGATTTGAGTGTAGTAGCTTGCGGGGAAGTAGGTAGTAATAGACCTAGGTTAGAACTAGTTATTCCCCTAGCTTGATGGTAGGATCAATTTGTAATCAGTGGTGAGCTTTCTATTGGGGTATACCCCTCTTATTCTGTAAACACTACGAGTTGGGCTTCTAATAATATTTTAACTTTCTGCATAAAAAACTATCACCTCCATCACCACCACCACTACATACTTCCATGAGGTTCATCCATCTCATCATCACCACCACCACCACCACCACCACTCGACCACCATACTCAAAATCCCCAAATTTTTCTAAACCAAGATTTCCTCAATCGGCCATGGATGAAGAGCTACACGCCATGGATGCAATTTTCAACAACGATTTTTGATTCGGTTTGATTTTCACAATTTTTCATAGATAAAGAGCTTCAATTTCTAATTCAATTTCAAGGATGGTTTACGAATTGGTGATGAAGTAATCGCAATTGAATTTAAAAATCATGAAATTATTGCATTGTTGCTGTTGGTGGTAGTGCAAATTGGTGTTGGCGGTCGGATTGTAATACAGTGGTGCGGCGGCGGTGCAAGTGGAGTTGGTGGTGCGGTGGCGGTGCAAGTAATTGGTTGTGGGGTGGGGTGAGGGGGGGGGGGGGAGTGACAAATGAGTTTTTTTTTCATTTTTTTTTATTTTAAAAGTTTTTTAATTGGTAAGAAATTACGTCATTGAAATTATATTTGTATATAAAGATTTTATAATTTAAATAAATAAAGTTAATTATTTAAAATAGTATATTTTTAAATATCTATTTTTCCTTATCTTTATTTTTTCATGTTTTTTTGTTATTAAAAATTAATTTTTTTAAATTAAAATTATAGAATAGGTTTTGGAAATTTAAAAATTATGTTTTTAAAATTAAAATTATAGAATAGGTTTTTCAAACTTAAATAATAAAGTTATTTGTTAATATTTAACTTTTTTATTTTTCTATTCTTTTTTAGAATTATTAGTATTTAGAATTATAAAATGAGTTTTAATAATTTAAATAATAAGGCTAATTATAAAGAAATATAAAAAAATTAAATTGGATGACATGGTAGTCACTCTTTTTTCACATGTGCAAAACTTGATGACATGGTAGCTATATGGCGTCAAACAGTGTTTCGAGCATTTTTTGCAAAGTTACCAGGCATAAACTCAGGCTTAAAAAGTTAGAGGGCAAAAACTAAAGTGAGAAAGTTATTGGGCATTTTTACAAAATCTGCCTAACTTAAATATACATATAACGGGTAAGTCAATCCTTTTTTTTTTTTGGTCTTTCTATATATAGTATTTGAGATGATTTAATTTACAACTTTATATCATTTATAGCACTTTGTTATACTGATTAATATTTTACATAATATGTGTATATGTGTGAGTGTGTCAATCTCTATTTTTATAGAGATTAGAGTTAACTTCTTATATTGAAGCTGGTTTACGTAGGAAAGTACAGACATTCTTTTAAATTAATTCTTCTTCTTATAGTCAATTATTACCTTGTACATAATATATCATTAGGTCAAAAATAGTTGTTTATGAAATGATTAATTTGAAAGTTGAAACTATAAGATTCTTTGGCATAATTTTTCGCACCCCGTCGTCTAAATATTGGCTACGCCCCTTTTTGCAATCAAGTGACGAGATTTACCTAAATACGTAGAAGATATAGAGTTAATTTTGAGCATTGATACAAGTATAAACCCTACAAAGCACCAACTTAAACGACATATATTCAAGTTAATTCCGGTGAAAAAATCTTAGGAGCCATGCCAACCTCTCTATCCTTACATAAGAAAAACAATATATATATATATGTGTGTGTGTGTGTGTGTATAAATGCATTAGTCTAAATAATACTTTTTTGTTGGGTAACGAATAAAACTTATGGTCATGTATAATTGGCCACACCAATATGATCTTGCTAGCTAGAGCATGTCCCGTTTATTTGCAATTTAAAATTTGGTGCTTTCAAAATCGAGGAAATAATATGAGTGACATTATTCATGTGAGCATAGTGTTAATCATTTCTTTCACTTTAATATCAATGATAGCTTAAACTAATTAAGATGACAAGACCTCCTCAATATGAAAATACGACATCATTTTCATTTGTATAAGTATAATCAACTACCATGATTCTCGGCCATCTGCCATCTCCACAATGAACCTGTCATGTTGCAAATGGGTATGGACGTATAAAACCAGCCCAAAAAATAATAAAGATTGGCCAGAATGGCCCATCGAGATATCCTCATTTCAATATCTTGAAATATCCATTCAAAATACGAGACTTTCGACTTATTTCTAAAAAATAAAAAGTGGCCCGCATCTCGAGGACTAATAATACCCCAAACTCGATAGTCAAGGCACGTCATTTATTACTCTAGCAACCACGAACTCTTATCTTGGAAATATTCTTTCAACATAAGGTTTTCGACTTAAAGCTTATTTCCAGTAATAGGCATTTGAGTTAACGCATCGTCGAGTAATAGTTTCGACTCATCCCCACTTTGGAGAGACTCCCGATTTCGAGAGATCCCCTAATTAGAGATATCCTCAGTTTTGAGGTACTTCTATTTTGAGATACTCCCAGTTTGGAGATATTCCCACATTCGAGATAATAACAGTTTTGAGTTATCGGAAGATTATACCTACTACTTTGGTTCACCCGTGCAATTGGTGTGCTCCTGACAAAGTTGATCTAGTGTAGTTTTGGTTAGCATAGTTTGTTTAATTTAGGCTCATTAATTGTACTCTAGTTTATCTTACTTTTAACCAAGACAAATTATCACCAAATTATTGGTGTCGTTTGTGGCAACACCATAGGCACGGTATATGATGAGTTTAACCGATCTTGATCGCAGACTGCGCTTGATAACTCAATTGTTGAGAGCCATCAGATCGAGGAACCAGTACCAGCACCAGCACCGAGGGTTGGACAAAAAGCACCTGCTCTCATTCCCTCTCTTGTGCTTGAGCCATTGGAACGACAAGAGCCCGTTATGGAGACCGAGCATCGAGCAGCTCTAAGGGCACATGCCCTGTTGTCGATGACACTCCCTACTATGCTAATGAGTCAGATAATGGCTATGGTACATGCCGCAATAGTTCCCAACAACTAGGCGACTCAAGCAACGCCGACAACGGCACCAAACTAGGTAAGGGAAGTCCCACAAGTTTGGGTTTCTGTGACTCTAGTTAATAGACAAAAAGATTGGGCCAGACACTCACCTGAATTATCTAGGACACACTCACCATTTGAGGAATTGGAATCACTAAATGAGCATGGGCGCGCAAGACAAGAGAATAGCCATGCCGATAAGGCTGAGGCATCTATGTCTGAGTTAAGAGAGATCACTAGGAGATTGGAGAGGTTGAATCAAGAAAGAGAAGAAGTGCAGCATAGGGTAGCTCAAGTAGCAAGGCCACACAGGGTCAACCCGTTCTGCGAGGAGATTGATGCTCAAGTTCTATACAGAGAAGAGAAGCTACCACAACCGGAGACCTACTATGATGGAAGCATGAACCGCTGGAACACATGTTTACCTAAATGTGATCCAATCACTGTACGATTTCATTCATAGTGTGCAGGAAGAATCTTTGCCATGATGTTGAGCAGTGTAGCCCTCAACTGGTTTTCATAATCTCATCAGGAACAATTACAAATTACAAAGGCATGAGGAAGAAGTTTGAGAATCAGTTCTTATGTTAGAAAAGAATTACTATGGATCAAAATTATTTGTACTCTATTAAGCAAGAGGAAAAAAGAATCATTGAGAGATTTCATGAATAGGTTCAACTCCGAGTTACTAAAGATTGACAATGTGAAAGGAGAGACCATGGTGAACATGGTATTCTGAACTACCAGGGACCGGCGACTCTCCACCATGCTACTTGAAAGGAACCCGAAATCTATTGATAATACTAATGCACTCACTCGTAGGGTTGTATACATGGATGAGATGATGTCTACCAAGCTGAAAACCCTTCGTAGAGCAAAAGAAGGGAAAATATGACAAAGGTTGGAACAGGAACAAGAATAATTGATCAATAAACACATCTTCGAGTTGCTACATGCCACTCAACATTGATATCATAACTATTTATGGCATCACAAGTAACATAGAATGGGTCTCATAAAAGAATGAATGATATCATAAACCGAGAATGAATGACTCCCCAAATACAACGCTCTCGAAGAAGTCTTACAAGTATTGCCAGAACGACCATAACAACAAGGACTTCGAGGATTTGAAAGAGGAGATTGAGAGTCTCATAAAAGAAGGTAAATTAGTGGAATACATGAGAGATCAGAAGGATGACACGAACAAAGAAGGACGGGGCTTTTCAAGATCCCGCTATCCATGAAAAGACAAATATAAGGATATAAAGGCTCCATTCCACTATGACAATTTTCTGATGATAGATAACCACCCCTGGAGAGGGATAATCAACATGATTTCTGGCAGTCCGGTTGGAGTAGACTCGGTCAGGGGGCAAAAGAGGGTCACTCGCGAGTTCGACGCCAACAAATATGTATAATTTGGCAATAGACCGTTATATATATATATATATATATATATATATATATATGTGAGTGTCGGTTACAAGTGTATGGTCTAGCGATACAATGAGTCTATCTCAAATCAGGCCTACACTACGTATCTCGTGTAGACTTGGTTCGGAACACCTCGAACCAACGCCTTGATGCTTGGATGGGAGTGGAAAATCGGTACTAGATCGAATGTACGTCGGTGATTATCTTCGATGTGATATCGAGGATGACCCCCGACGTGATATCAGTGATGATGTGGTGTGACGTGTCAGAGGTGCACGAGATAACCCCGATATCGAATGACATATCGGAAGTGATATCGGGGATGTGTTTCGATATGATGCGCAGTAGCTGAGGGATAATTATTGCTTACTTTGGGATCCGGGCACCGCGTATTTATAGACCTCGGGATCCGGGGACCACAGTAATATATCGTTGATTATTACCGATATGACATCAAAAGTGATCCCCGATATGGTCCAATATGGGCCTGGTTGGGCCTGGCCCAATATGCGGAAAATGTCCATATCATGTAGTCCCCCAATTTGGGGATTCTTATCTTAGAGATAAGAATTCGCAAATTTAATTTTAAATTTCTGGGTTACCTGTACCCTTTGTCCCGCCAGTTCAAATGATGGAGATCAAATTTTCGGGGAATGCACTTGTGGTGAACTTCGATTAGTCTCCCAATGCAGTGGACGCATAGTTTGAGGTCTTCGTTTGAATTCTAGTTCCCTTGGTATTTGGGTTCCTTGCAAATTGTGATGGGGTTGCCGGGACAGTTGTTATATTCTCGTGGCTCTTCGAGTAGTAGGGTAGGATATCGGGTTTCATCTTCGACATGATGTCGAAATGCATATTCGATATGATGTTGAAAGTATATTTCGATGTAGTTAAGGCCTCCGTCTATAAGTAGGGCTTGTAAGAGACTCTGAAGTTCATAGTTTTCTGCGTTTTCTCTGTCGTTGAGCATAACCACATCGGTATGTATATCGGTAATCATATTCGATATATTTCCCGACGTGTGTTTCGACCTCGACGTGGTACTTGAATTATTTATTATTATTTCTTCATGCTGATACTCTGATTATTCTGCAGGTACATTACCTTTTTCTGAGATACTTCGTTAGAATGGGGTTTAGACAATTGATGCTTAAACTTCAAGCCGATCGTGACGCTCAGAAAGCTGCTGAAATGGCGGCAGTCGCGGTGGCACCTGAAATAAGGTCTGCGTCTAGCTTTGACCTGAATAATGCAGCCGTTGAGTTTCTGGCAGAGGCATCGGGAGTCGAGCGACCTCCCCCTAGCACTGTAGTGCCTGAACGTGTTACTGAAGAGCGTTTTAACAATGTTCCTGCAACGGTTGGGTCCCTTAGCCAGGACATCCTTGACGTGGTGGGAGGCCCGGATGGTGCGGCCAGCCTCTTGGAGGTGTTGACCTCGAAACAAGAGGGTGTGGTTCCTCAACCTGACGGGGTTGTGGTGAGAGAGAGACCATTTGCGAGGTCTCCTTCCGGTGAGTATGTCGCTCCACGTTCTGAATCGTCGGCCGATATTCATTTGACCAAGGACGTTGGAGGTTCAGAATCGAATACCCATGTCAACTTAGGTGATTTTGTGGATGCGCCTTTTATAGTGGGGTCGGGTTCTTCACACCCGAACCTTATTAGTGACAAGGGAAAGGCGACCGTTTTAGGTATGATCGACAAGGGTAAGGGCCCACTGCAGGAACCCTCGATATTGGAGGGTCGTGCCCCTATTTTTCCTGGGATCCCGATTACGAAACCTGCCGTTAACCAGAGTAGGATATCAGGTAATAAAAGGTCTCGTGAGGGGACTGTCCACAGTGGCCACGCATCTTCGAGTTCGGGCCCTCGGAAGGCGGGTGCAGTCAAACCCTCAAAGAGAGTAAAATTCCCTGAAGCAGATGTTGTACGGGGCATGATGCAGGCTTTTCCTCCTCCTACGAATGTGCGAGTGCTCACAGAATTTGAGCGGGCCCAGAATATACGCTGCAGCGCTCACCTGTTCCAAAGTGTATGTATATAAACACGACTTCGATCGTTTTCATTTGAATGTTTAGCATAATGTTATGTATTGTATTGTGCAGACGGCCAAGCTGGCGGTCTCGTGTTTGAAGACCATTCGCGAGTCCAAGGGTGACCCTGACGCTGTTGCTGTCGAGCTCGAGGCTGACATCTTGAAGATGGGGGAGTTCAACCCCATGGTGTTGGAGAGGTTGGAGGCTGAAAAAGAGAATGCATTGAAGACATATTGTACGCTCCAGGAGGAGTACAATTCGTTGAAGGGCAACTTCAAAACTTTAGTGACTGAGCTCGATCAAGGAAAGGCACGTGAATTTTCGGTCAACAAAGAGCTGGAAACACTGAAGGCTGAGGTGTCGGCGGTGAAGGCTGCTAACGAACGTCTCTCATTGGAGCTCTCCGCTGCCAAATTAGCTCCCTTGGACTTGGTATATATCTTTTGTACGATATATGTTTCTATTTTTTGTCCTCTTGTATTTAATAGAGTTCAATTTGTAGGAACGTCGTCCTGATCTCCTCCAGGTCGGGGCGGAGAAGTTTATGGAAAGCTCGAGTTTCCAAAATCTAATTTTGAAGGTTCGAGATGCAGCCTTTCATGCTTGCGTAGGGCAAGTATTGAGAAGTGACGGTTTCAAGGACTCCCTCGAGTTGAGTGGGTTGAACCCAAGGCATGATCATAATGATCTGCCGATTGGTGGCCTAGATGAGGTGGAAGAGAGTCCAGCCGACCCATACGTGTTTTCCGAAGTCGTGGAGAAAAAGACCGAAGGGTCCTCGTGGGAGTAGCTGTTTACTGCTTTCATTGTATTTTGATTTTATCCCTTTTTCGGACTATCTCCAATTCGTGGTTCTGTAACTGAATATTTATTTCTCTGTTGTCTTCATAATATGTGACTCTTCGTGGCCTTGTTGTCTGATAACTTGTTGATTTCTTTTATTGTCATGATGATAGAATACGCAGTATTCTGATATCTGAAGCGCAGTCATTTCGTCCTCGTTTTTTATGAGATTCGTTTAATCTGTCTGTTGACAATCAAGGAATGATTAGGATTTCCTTGGGGTTGGTAGAAACTTGGGTAATCTGCCACTACTTCTGTGTTGAGGATCGATCCCATTAACATAGGGGATATACTTCTTGTGGTTAGGGGCCCATAGAGCCTACCTCTTGACCTAGTTTGCTTTATGGTATTTTCACCAATAGGCTCTTCACCTAGCGTAATTTTATGGGATTTCCACCCAATAGGCTCTTCACCTAGCTTGATTTATGGGATTTTCACCCAATAGGCTCTTCACCTAGCGTAATTTTATGGGATTTCCACCCAATAGGCTCTTCACCTAGCTTGATTTATGGAATTTTCACCCAATAGGCTCTTCACCTAGCGTAATTTTATGGGATTTCCACCCAATAGACTCTTCACCTAGCTTGATTTATGGGATTTTCACCCAATAGGCTCTTCACCTAGCGTAACGGTGCGCGTGGGTAGGGGCCCATCCCATTATCACAGGGAACCCGCTACAGTTCAAATGTTTATCGTCGACCCCGTTATCATAGGGGATATTTTCCTTTTGGGTAGGAGCGCATCCCGTTATCACAGGGAACCCGCTACCGTTGAATTGTTTTTGATCGACCCCGTTATCACCTGGGATATTTTTGTGGGTAGGGGTGCATACCGTTATCACAGGGAACCCACTACCGTTGAATTATTTTTGATCAACCCCGTTATCACAGGGGATATTTTTGTGGGTAGGGGCGCATCCCGTTATCACAGGGAACCCACTACCGTTGAATTGTTTTTGATCGACCCCGTTATCACAGGGGATATTTTTGTGGGTAGGCTAGCCTTTTCATTGTCTTTTTGACTATGTCTCTTGGTGACTATGTCGTCGTTGAATCTGTAGGTCATTAAGCCCTGTAAAACAGCACAGACAAGAAAAATTTTTGACGTAAAAGTTAATACGAAAGCACGAGATGATGTGCGTGTATTATCTGCGGGATGTTCCCTCAATTTGGGAATATCAGTTTTATACAAGAAACAGTGTTTCCATTGTGCTCTATCGTGCCTGTTGTACCTGTTTGTACCTGTTGTACCTGTTTGAATAGATAATATTGAATAATCTGGGGTAATGCCCCCTGAATCACCCTTTTAATATTCTCTATGTCCTTTTCGGATATAGTAATGTGCGATCCTTTGAGCCATGTACCTGTAAGAGGGTGATGTGCTAAACATATATTTAGGGGAACATTCCCCAATTCTTTGTGCCACTCTGTACACTTCTATAATATCCGCTTAGGACATATCCCTGCATGAAATATGAGATTGCGCCAAGCAACAAATAAAAAGGTAATAACGGATAACGGTCGAAGGCTAGGTAAACCTAACCCGCCTACGTATCCCGTTGAATGGGGAATTAGACCGGCGTAGTTTCCCCTGTTTTAAGTTACATACCGACCCACGAAGGGGCTAAATAAGAAATAGCGGTCGAGGGCTAGGTAAACCTAACCCGCCTACGTATCCCGTTGAGTGGGGAATCAGACCGGCGTAGTTCCCCCTGTTTTAAGTTTACAGACCAACCCACGATGGGACAATGTTTTCGTTGTTCGAACATAATTTAAAAACTGCTGAAATTTAAAATATTGTTCTGTTTGCTCCTCATGGTGATCACTCCGTGCGCGGGATGTGTTCTTGGTGTGGGACTCGTATTTCCTGTCTTCTTCTGATTCTTGGGTGCTTCAGCGAGTTCACATAGCACATCCATCCCTGTATCTGGTCACCCATAATCTCGCCAACTTCTTGAGGCGTCGGGAATTTAATCTTCTGGTAATAAGTTGAGACCACTGCCCTGATCTAGTTGAGCGCCGGTCGGCCAATAATGGCGTGGTAGGGAAACGGAGTGTCAACAATCGTGTATTTTGTCGGTGTGACCCGGGTGCGTGGGCTTCTGCCAAACATGGTGGGCAATATAACTTGTCCAAGCGGCACTACCTCTGCTCCACCAAATCCGGTCAACGGGGTGGATATCGGCTTTAGCCGGTCCGTAGCTATCCCCATCTGTTCGTAGGCTTTTGAGAATATCAGGTTTGTAGAGCTTCCGCTATCCACCAACATTTTATGCACCTGATATCCATCCACATTAATCGTGATAACCAATGGGCAATCTAGCTTCCCTGCGGTCAATGCTAACGGACTAAGATGCTCCAAGTCTTTCCTGGTGAAAGAGATCTCCTGCTCCAAGTATGCTTCCGGCATGATTGCGTTGGTGTACCCAACATAGGCTCCACCTTGGAGTCTTCGCGTTATGGTTTCTCGGCCGCGAGCCGTGTCAGCTCCCAAGCCCCCTCCGTTGATCACATTTATAACGCCTCTGTTCGGGGCATTCACTATGGCCCTACCTCGCTCCTCGGGTGCCTCAATCATCTTCTGCTTTCCTCTCCTGGGTGAGTAATCTCTTCTAGGGGATGAGGAATGTTCTACTCCTCTAGCATCCTCCCTGGCGCTCCTGACAAATTCGACCAGTTTCCCTTCTTTGATCAATCTTTCGATTTCATTCCTCATGTGTGTGCAATCCTCCGTCCTGTGTCCCGGTTGATGGTGGTACGCGCAGTATTTGCCCGATGACTTCATTCCGGGAGTCTCATTCAACGGCTTGGGTTCCGTCAACCATCTGTTTCTTTTTGCCACGACCATGACCTCCAGAATGCCTCTATTCAACGGGGTATACGTCCTTGGGGGCCTTTCCCTGTTGCGGTCTCTGTCTGCGTTCCTGCTGGAAAACGAACCCTGAAGCGTTGCCATCATTTCGTCCTCGTAGACTATTTGGTTTGCAAGCATGTTGATCTGTGCTATGGTGGGCTCAGTCAATTTGATTAGCTCCCCGGCGAACCTGCGATGGGTCGTACCCTTAAACAACATCATCATGACATGCCCGTCATGTGGCTCGTCCACCTTCAACAATTCATCGTTGAACCTCTTCATATAGTCCCGGAGGTTCTCCCTTTCCCTTTGTTGCACAGCGCCGAGGTGTAGCAGGTTGGTCTTCGTTCTCTTTTGGCTAGAGAATTAGTTCTCGAATTTCTCCCTTAGCTGCCCGTAGTCCGTTATGGATTTGGCCTCCAGCCTAGCGAACCAATCCAGTGCAGCGTCCGTTAAAGTGGTGGACATGATCTTTACCTTTATGTTTCTCGAGTAGTTGTGCAGGTTCAGAATGCTATCGACCTGATGGAGATGATCCATAGGATCACCTCTCCCGTCGTATGGCTTGATCACTGGGATCTTGTCCGCTCTTTGCAACACCTCGGCCTCTATCTCATCCAAAAACGTGGTCCTACTGCGACCCTTCCCCTTACTCTGAGTCAACCTTCTCGACAATTATGCCCTCTCGCGGTCTAGCTGTTCCATCCTCCTTGAGATTACCCGCAGTATTTCTGCATCCTCATTCTTTGAATATGAAACCTCGGCGCGGTCTCGATCGCGTTCCATTCTTCGGACTACTTCCGCCCTCTCACGGCCAAGTCGTTCCATCTTTCTTGCTATCTCTCGATCTAGGGTCCCGGGGTCCCGTCTCTCCACCCTGTCATAAGCAGCGGGCGATATCTCCCTGAAGGAGTCCCCTGTATCCTCTTGTTCGTCGTACCCTTGCCTTGCCCTTCTCTCACCCGCTCCGGATTCATGGGGCCTTGCCCCGAATGTCCTTTGTCCTGTGCTCCACTAGTCGTGGAAGCAAGGTCTCCAATATCCAGCAGCCGCTTTTACAGAGGCGTTGATCTGCGCTTGCATCTTTGGGGTTATGGCGGCGGGGTGAGAGGCGCTTCGTCCCGTGGGCATTGTCTCCTTCGGGCCGGGAAAATCCGCATTCGGCGCCTCGGTCATTGGAATGTCTGCCGCGGGGTTCTCAGGGGGCAGGCCCTCAGTTGCGGGTTCTGCCGTACTTGGTGCAACAAGGGTCGAACATGCATTCGCGGCTCGCGGCGGCCTCCCGGGCCCGCTCCTTCGTTGCGGCTCGTTCTGTGGTGGAGGAAGCTCCATCTCGGCTTGAGACACTGTCTGTTCTTGGTCAGTTGGATGTTGAGGGAGTTGCGTGTCCTCCATCCTGGCGCTCCTAGTCACAATTCCGCTAAATTCGGATCGGGTCCTCCTTTCTTGCATCTCGGCGTCCTTGTCCGGGAACTGGTGTTCCCACAGACGGCACCACTAATTTGGCAATAGACCGTTTTATATATATGTGAGTGTCGATTACAAGTGTATGGTCTAGCGATACAACGAGTCTATCTCAAATCATGCCTACACTACGTATCTCGTGTAGACTTGGTCCGGAATACCTCGAACCAACGCCTCGATGCTTGGATGGGAGTGGAAAACCGGTACTAGATCGAATGTACGTCGGTGATTGTCTTCGATGTGATATCGAGGATGACCCCCGACGTGATATCGGTGATGATGTGGTGTGACATGTCAGAGGTGCACGAGATAACCCCAATATCGAATGAGATATCGGAAGTGGTATCGGGGATGTGTTTCGATATGATTCGCGGTAGCTGGGAGATAATTATTGCTTACTTTGGGATCCGGGCACCGCGTATTTATAGACCTCGGGATCCGGGGACCACAGTAACATATCGGTGATTATTACCGATATGACATCGAAAGTGATCCCCGATATGGTCTAATATGGGCTTGGTTGGGCCTGGTCCAATATGCGGGAAATGTCCATATCAATGTAGGATTCATAAAACTCTTGCAAATTGAGGAAATTGTTGTCAAGGGATTTAGATACTAGAGCATCGTCTCACACTTGCCCTGACAACAGTTTAATGGAGAATTATGTTGCTGGAAGTTTTGGAACGGTCTATCTAGGCAATAATTTCCCCTTGGATGTTGTGGGGAAGGGAGATATTCGTGTTAAATCAAAAAAATGAAAGCATTTGGATAATGCATGTTGTGAGACATATTCCTGGCCTTAAGAGAAATCTAATCTTTGTAGGGCAATTGGATGATGATGGTTATGATCTTAAATTTGGTTCATGTGCTTAGAGAATAATCAAAGGGGCCATGGTGGTGGTAGAGGTTTGAAAAATGGTATATCACTGAGATGAAATAGGATGGCATTGGAATTGTCGATGCACATGGTGATGCTAATTTGTGGCATTATCGACGTGGGCACATGAGTTAAAAAGGGGTAAAGCATTTGTGTTTGAAGGGTAAGCTGCCGGATTTGAAAATAATTCACATGGGTCTCTGTGATGACTGTGTTTTGGGAAACAGAAGAGAGTCAATTTTTTAAGAAGTGGCAGAAATCTAAAAAGGCAAAAGTTGGAGCTTGTTCATAGTGACTTATTATAACGGCGCCAGTCACATCCCTTGGTGGAAAATTGTATAACATGACTTTCATCAATGACGCTACGAGAATATTATGGGTGCATTTATTGAAGCAGAAATCGGAAGCTTTTGATGTCTTCAAGAAGTGGAAAGCACAAGTAGAAATCGAGACTAGTTTGAATATGAAGTATTTGAGCGCTGACAATGGTGGAGACTATGAAATGGCGGAGTTCAAAGAGTATTGTGCAGGGAAAGACATTTGCATGGAGAAGACATTTTAGGAGAACACTCAACAAAATAGGGTTCCAGTGCGTATGAACGGAACACTAAATGAGATTGAAGAATGGATCACTGAAGGGGTTTTGGGCGTATGTAGTTAACATTGTAGCATTTCTGATCAACCAAGGACCGTTCATTCTATTAGAGTATGTATTCCGGAAGAGGCTTGGAGTGGTAAAGAGGTAAATTTATCATATTTGCGAGTATTTGGTTGTGTGTCATATGTTCATATTGATGTTTCTGCTAGAAGTAAGTTGGATGCTAAATTTGTGAAGAGTTCGTTTATTAGATATAGTGGTGATGATTATGGATGCAGATTTGGGATGATCAAAATCATAAAGTAATACGTAGTCGAGATGTCATATTTAATGAGCATGTGTTGTACAAAGATAGATTGGGTGCACCAATTACTTGTAGTGATGACGTTCGGGATGATAAACCGGATGTTGTGGATTTGGATGTCCCAAATTCAGATGAGATGAGGTCTTGCACAAACATGATAATGTTGAGCAAGAGCCTCGTACGCAAGTGTCTACGTTGAGGAGGTCAAGTAGACGGCGTCGAGCTCCAGAGAGATATTATGACGATCGCGCCACACGAGCTATGCTCCGATCCAAGTTGGTTCAGTAGTAGAGGGCACTTTACCCAATTCAGACTATAGCGCAACTCATAGAAAGGGGTCTCACTTGTTCATGATCAAAACTTTGCACGTTTTATAAAATATATTTTGATATATACAACAAAAATCTTGGTATTACAAACAATGTGACTATTTTAATGGTTATGCACCAGTGACAAAACACGAATATTCCAAAATACACGCTTAAACAATTATTCACTTGATCCATGCTGCCATGTTGATTTTATTCCTGAAGAATTGGCAGAAGAAACGAGGGATAAGTCTTTAATGACTTAGTGAGATTCATATAAAAGAACTGTTAATGCAAGAATTAACTGTAATTTACTTAATACATTTCGAGGAGTGATCTTACCAATAGAAACAGTTCAACTAGATAATATGATGTAGCATTGGTACTAGAGTTTTCATAGAATAGTTAATGAATTTGTGCTTAACAATAAAAAAGCCCAACCTTATGACTCCCAATATTCTACCTTATACCTCCCGACGAGGAGTGACCTTGCAAACAAATCAAGAGACATGATCGAGTACAAATCAATCTAGCACGCGGGTTACAGTCAACCACGGACTGCAAGCGGCGCCTAGATAGATGGGTATCAAACGAAATTACCTAAACCAACAGTCCTTACTGCCAGGCAGTAACTCGACTCAATTCTTGGGCCCAACTTCCCAAATGCGTCCCAATGGCTATAACAGATAAACAAATAAGCTAGTAAATCAGATAATATACGTTGCTCTTTGAGCTATATGTCCCGAACATAGTTCGTTGCTCTTTGCAGAGTTCAAGAACCAATATATGAGATTATATCAGATAATTACCATAATTATGAATCAATATGATTAATAAATGATTGGATATGATTTAAGCACGAGTAAGAAAATAATGTTATGAGATGAGATGCAAAAAATAGAAATATGACGAAATATTGGTTGTTCGAGGTTTGGTAATGGAGTAGTGGCTTTTTAGTCTAAGTTCCTTAGGGTCGGATACCAAACGAGGCTAGAACAAATGAGAAAGAAAACCTCACCTATGACAGTAACTTCGTGTTCGGGAAATTTTGCGTCATCTCCTAAATAAATTTAAATGTTTTGATAAGTTTAAACTAAATAATTAATTTTTATAGCTTGTTGTAATTTCACGCATGTCTTTTTTATCTTTAATAGTTGATTACAACCCGATCAAGAAATAGAAATAGAAAAAAATAATTACATATTAACTCGGTGCTGGCGATTTCACCATAAAGTTATTAATTTCTTAATAACATCGGATGAGCCATTTAGGAGTAATTATTTTATTTTAGGGTTGCCTATTAGCTATAACATAAATAAACTTGTATATTTTAACATGAAACTCATGCCTAATAATTTATAGAACTTTCCTAGGATTACTACATTTTAACAATACCACATTGTTACTTTTAAAAGTAATCAGAAACATATAAATTCGTAGGGTTAATTGAGGATGAAACTCAATTATCAACTTGAAAACAATGTTATAACCTAGATCATAACACAATTTCAACACCTTGAGAGAATTTAGAGAAATTAAGCATGAATATATTTCCTACAATATGTAATTAAAAGAAAAATCATAATTAATACTCATAATTGATTAAGAATTATAACAAATGGGTTTCAAACTATTTTCATGACTTTCTTAAGTTCTACACATGGTCAATTTAAGATTGATATCATTATGCATAAGTTAATTTCAAGAATTGAAAGAGATATGTTATTTAGGGCTAAAGAATATAGCAAGCTTGAAATTACCTTAAATCGACCCTTTTAATCAATTGTGATTCCAAATATTTTCGAGGACTTTTGTTCTAAACATACATATGAAGGTGTGTATAAAATTGTTTTCCAAAATATTAAGATTTGATATGTTTTCTCTATTTTCCAAGTTTAGGGGCAAAATTAGAAATTTCTAGTAGTACGAGTTTTGGGGTCTTTTTGGGATGAAGATGAAAACAAAAAATTATAAAGCATTTTTTTCCCGAACCAAAACATAAAAATAAATAAGTCGTAATTCACAAATTTTTAGTTGAATCGACTTAGTTTGGGCTGTAGAAATTGTTGAAGAATGAGTGATTATTTATAGGTAGAAAATGATAGTTTACTCATTAAAATTTATGTCCCACCGTGATTTTTTTATAATAAATCACAAAAATCATATTTCAATCATGCTCTTAAAGATGTCATAGCTTACCTCATCAATTAGGTAATTATATATCAAGTCCATCAATTATTTATAATTAAAATTCAAATAGGTATAATTAGATTTATTTGTTACATACATATTTACTTATGTATTTTTTCTAGGTAATTCGATCGTCTTGGTTAATATTTGAAATTTCAATATATGTTTGAGGATTAGAGACCTCTAAAAATAATAAAAGACTAACTTCTATGTTTTGGGACTAAAAGGCAATTTTTTCTAAATATTTAGGGTCAAAAAAGACAATTTAAAAAATTTAAGGACTAAAGTACAAATTTATTCTCTTCCTAATTATTGGGGCGTTACAGATATGGCTCTGCTATACACTATCTTTAGCTGAGTGATAGTGGTGAGCCGGAGAGTTATGCAAAAGCAATGTAGAGAGTTGATTCGAGCAAGTGGGAGTTTGCCATGTGGGATGAGATAAATTTCTTGGAGGTGAATAACACATGGGAACTCGTGGAGATTCCTACGGTAGATAAGGCCTTGCATAATAAATGGGTTTACATAATTAAAGAAGAAGTTGATGGAAGCAAGCGTTACAAAGCAAAACTGGTTGTGAAGAGTTTCTAACATAAGGAAGGCGTTGATTAAACATATTTATTTTATCCGGTGGTGAAGCTGACACCTATTAGAATGGTTCCAAGTATAGTTGTGGTTGAGAATTTATTGTTATAACAAATAGATTTCAACACAGCGTTTCTTCAAGGTGACCTTGAATAAGATATTTGTATTAAGCAACTAGATGGTTTCTTGGTTGAAGGTAATACTAAGCGTGTTTGCAAACTAGAAAAGAGCTTGTACGACCTTAAACAAGCTCCACACTAATGGTACATGAACTTTGATGGTTTCATGCATGATATTAAATTTAGTAGGTGCAATGCTGATCATTGTTGCTATTTCAAGAGGTTTAACAATTCTTTCATTATATTGCAATTGTACGTTGATGATATGTTGATAACTGGTGCTTGTGTTCAAGAGGTGAACAAGTTGAAGAAACAATTGTAACAGTTTTCTATGAAAGATCTTGGCGAGGCAAAGCTGATATTGGGCATGCGTATTTCACGGGACAAGGTTTTGGGGAAGTTGTATATCTTGCAGGCTGAATATATTGGGAGAGTTCTTAAGAGATTCAGCATGGATGGTGAAAAGATGATAAGTACTCTTTAGAGTAGTCAATTAAAATTATCTAAGAAGGCAGTGAGTGGGAGAATGCTGAAATGATAAAGACTTCGTATGCATCGGCAGAGGGCGGCATTATGTATGCAATGTTGTGTACTAGGCTAGACATTGCACATGCAGTAGGAGTTGTTCGAAGATACGGGAGCAATTCAGGGAAACAACACTGGGAAGCAGTGAACTAGATTCTGAGGTACTTTAGGGGTACTACATACATGGCATTGTCTTTTGGAGGATCAAGCACAAATCTATGAGGCTATGTTAATGCTGATTTAGCAGGTGATCTTGATGGGAGAAAGAGTACTACGGGATATGTGTTTACCTTGGGTGGTACTGCAATTTCTTGGGGTTCAAAATTGCAAAAGATTGTGGCGTTATCTACTAGTGAAGCTGAGTACAAAGCGGTAGCAGAGGCCAACAAGGAGATGGTATGGTTGCAAGGTCACCAATCTGAGGAAATTAGCTCTTTCTTATTTAAGACATTTGATTTTCCTTGTAATTCGTTATGTTCCAAGGATGCTACATTTTTTTCATTTTTGTTTATCTAATCAAAGTACTCAGTTGCTGTTTACTGCTACCTCTCTTGCCTCTACTCATCCATTATAGTTCATTTATGGTGATGTTTGCGGTCCCTCACGGTTGCCCTCTAATGATGGTTGTCGTTATTATTTGTTGTTGGTTGATCATTTTTCAAAATACTGTTGGTTTTATCAAATGACTCACAAGTCTGAAGTAGTTACAACGTTTTGTCAATTTCGTCTGCTTATTGAGAAGCAGTTTGTGTTTACTATCAAGAACTTTTATTCTTGTAAGGGGGTAAATTTGTGGCTCTTCTGCCTTATTTATCTGAATATTGTATTAGTTGGCTCACTACTGCACCACATACACCACAACAAATGGAGGTGTTGAACAAAATCATCGTCAAGTTGTGACCATTGGGCGAATTTCATTACAGCAATTGGCGTTTCCCTCCTCTTTTTAGGAATGGTCCTTTGCCACTATTGTTTACCACTATAACAGACTCTGACGTATGTGTTTCACCATGATTCTCCATTTGATGTTCTTTGTGGGCATCCCCCCAATTATCTCAAACTTTGAAGGTTTGGTTGCCTCTGTTTCCCGTGGCTTCGACCTTATCAGACTTGATAACTCATGCCACCCTCTTGCACATGTATTTTTCTTTGCCATTCCATGTCTCAGAGTGCTTATTGGTGTTATGATATTGAGATTGTCAATCTTTATGGCTCTTATCATGTCCAGTTTGTGGAATCTAAGTTTTTCATACTCCGTCCTAATGAGCTATCTGCTCGTTCTGTCTCGACAACATTGACCTCAGCCCATCTTTTCATTTTACCGAGCACTCCTCCTTCTTGGCCTTCTCCACCTTAGCCAACCCCAGTGCGCGTCGCTCCTGAGCCGAATTTTCCATTGGGCTCTTTGGGTTCTTCGACCATTTTCCCCTATTTGGGTGTTCCTGACTCTTCTACATCTTCGTCGAGTCTTCCTTGCACTCATCGTATTACTGAACAACATCTTTAAGCCTAAGTAACTCGGTGTGGCCACCAAACATCCTATTCTTGGCCTTGTTGAGCCTACTTGCGCTTCCCAAGCCTTAAAAGATCTCCTTTAACGTTATTCTATGGCCCAGAAGTTCAATGCTCTTATGTAGCACGGTACTTAAGACTTTGTACCTTAGCTGGTTGGTAGGAATATCATTGACTCAATGTGGGTTCTTTGTATCGAACGACATCGTTATGGTTCTTTTGATAAGCACAAAGTGAGCCTTGTTGCTAAGGGATTTCAACAAGGTGAAGGTCTTAGATTAAGTAGACATTCGGTTTGGTCGTCAAGCGAGTCACTATTTACACAGTTCTTTCTTTGGCTATTATGCGAGTACCGTTTGGTCTCTTTGTCAACTTGACAATAGTAATGTGTTTCTGCATGGTATGTTGGCTGAGATGTCTACATGTCTAACCTCCAAGCGCCTCATGCGTGGATTCTTTCTTTATGTACTACGTTTTGCTCATTTTTCTTTGTTCAGTCAAAGTTGATACGTCGCTCTTTGTTTTCTCTCGGGCAAGTAATTTAATCTACCTCTTTGTGTATGTTGACGACATCATAGTCACCTGAAATAATCCTTCCCTTATCTCTCGGGTTGTCGCTCACCTCGGCCTCAAAATTTGCAGTGAAGGATCTCGGCACACTCTCCTAGTTTTTTGACGTCGAGGTGTTCACATGTCGAGAAGGTCTCTTTCTTTGTCAATATAAATACATGTGTGATGTTCTTCCTCGGCATAAGATAGATGGTGTCAAACCATTAGCTACACCAATAGCTTCCACATATTTGGTCTTCACGACTTCATCTTTGACTGGTGCCACAGAGTTATGTTGTATCATTGGTGTCTTTCAATATCTAACCTTAACTCGTTCTCACATAGCTTTTGCTATTAACAGTTTAGCTCATTGGATGTCAGCGCCTACTGAGGCTGGTTAGTTGTCCCTCAAAAGTGTGTAATGGTATTTGAACGGTACTCTGTCGCGGATTATGTCGGTGACTAAGCCTCTGCGGCGTCCACGTCGGCTTATATGGTGTTCTTTGGTGCCAATCCGACTCCTTGGTCTTCTCGTCGTCTACATGTTATCTCTCTACCCTCCACCGAGTTTGAGTATCGGGCCTTGGCTAATGTTGTGGCTGAATTGAGGTGGTTGTAGCACTTGTTTGGGGAAATTGGTGTATCTTTACCCTCCCCACCTCGTGTTCTTTGAGACAATTTGAGTGTTATTTCTCTTCATCTGGTCTTACATGCTCGCATGGCACATCTTTATTGATTTGCACTTTGTTCGTGATCTTGTCAACAAAGGTTTTCTCATGTTCTTATATTAATACGGTTGATCAGTTGGTTGATCTTCTAACGAAATCGCTTCCGCAAGCTTGGTTTCTTCTTCTTCACTCCAAAATCTTCATCATTGATGGGACGCAAATTTTGCGGGGGTGTATTTGACAATAGTCTCTAATGTATTATTTTACTAAATATTCTTTGCAATTATTTCCTTAATTACTATAATTATATTTTGTACAAACATTTGTATAAATACCACTTTGAATAATGAATAAGATGTCACTTTCATAAATCTTATATGAAATAAATTCAAAATTCATAAGCGTGCATGTCATGGCTAAATAAAATCAACATTGGGTTCAAAAAAAGAAGGGCGTCGTCTGTGAATTTTGCATGCGTTATTTTAAATGAAGTTTCACCATTTAATAAACCTTTGAATACACCCACTAGGTTCTTTCATAATAATGCTAAGACCCTTGGCAGCAATGGAAAAAGATATGGTGCAAGAGGATCACCTTATCTTAAGCCTATATTGGATTTGAAATTTTTGTAGAGGGCATCCATTACTCCAATCAAAGTAGTAGCGTGAATATTACACTCTTGAATCCACCTCTCCATTTAGCCACAAAATTCATCTTTTAATTTCCAAAGTTTTATTTTTGTGTGCAACCCTTTGTTATGTCGTTGATGGGGATATTTTAGGATTGGCCTAATATCGCATATTGGGTCGGCCCAACAACATTAGCCTGCTTTATAGTACATCGAACAAGCCCTATTCAATGTTAAATGTGCATCGAACGACGCTTGTTCGATGCAGAATGAGCATCAAACCGCTTTGATTTGATGTATGTTCCCCAACTGCCAATGGGACCCGCGAGTTGGTAGTTATATATACGTCGTCCCCTTGTAGTATGTGCATGCATTCAAGACACATTCAGATCTACCCAACACCGAACATAGAGCATTCGACATTCATCTAAATCGAACATAGTGCATTCGATATTCATCTGAGTCGAACCTGAAACATTCGACACGGCATTGAATAAAAGACTAAATTCGATACATAACACTACATCGAATCAGTCAGATTTGATACATCCAAATTCAACATAGGACCTCTACTGCACATCTAGTATCGAACGACAGCGATTCGACACGTCTACATCGAACGCCCTAGATTTGATACGTAGCATTAACTTTGTAATTTACTTATTATACTTTGTAAGCTTGTATTAGGTGTTCTGGATCAAGCTAGTCTGATTATTAATTGATTAGCATTATTTTTGGCTATTTGTATTCTAATTGTATCATTTTACAGTGTTCTGTTACCTTGACGAAATAAGACCAAAATATTGGCACCGTCTGTGGGAACCCTATATTTTAACAGTTTATTAAGCATGACTTCTAGAATTACCCTATCTCGTAGTAGAGTTGCAGAGGGACACAATGAAGAGGTCGAGCGGGTGACCCATTAACAGACTATTCTGGACAACGCGGGACCATCAACAATACCCGCAGGGGTACCAAAGTCGACAAGGCAAGAAATGTCGGGGCCTCAAGCTGAGGAGGCACCGAGAACTAAAGCAGGTGCGACTAGGGCGACAACAACTACTCTCTCGATCCCGAACAACATGAGAAATAAAATCATGGCAATGGTTAAGTCCACACTAGCAGAAGTGTTGACCCCTGTTCCGCCTTCTCTGCCCGTGCAGACGCTGTCACCTGTCGAGCATGCAGTGGCCGTAAGGAAACAAGGTTCCGCAGCAAGGGCTCCAAGAAGAGCGGACAAGGAGAAGTCGAGGCGACGACAGAAGAAGTAAACATGCATTCGGAGAACATCATAAAAATGGAAAGTTGGCTGGCGACGACTTGGGAAAAAGACTGAAGTCGGTCGAGGTGCAATCAAGAAGGCACCACGACACAAGAAGAAAAGAAAATGGAGGAAATCAAAAGGAAGAATCAAGAAGGAGAGAGAATGAGGATGATAGGAGATGCACCGAGAGTCATGACTCTAGAAGAGAACTTAATCAAAATGACCAAAAACTGAAATAAAATTAAAAAAGAAAAAGCTGAGTACGAGCGAATACGTCACTCTCGGTTCTCGCAATACTAACGCGATATATCTAAAACGACTATTTAAGAAAAATAAAAACGGTTATAAGCAACCTCACAGAAATTACATTGATTGCAAATAACAGAGAAAAGTAGATCGTACGAAAATATTTGCTTGAAGAACAAAAATATTTAAAGCAAGTCAGAAATAAGCGGCAAAACCTGCAAATTTCAACAAGAATAGTTAAAATTTTTGCTAAGGCATTAGATCGAACAACGGATATTCGATCTACCCAGCATCGAACAACTCATGGTCGACACTACTTACTTGCGTGCGTGAGTTTGGCAGGAGGGAAATGAAGTTCCAATCAGCCTTCACCCCATATATAGGTAGCGAAAGGCCCATCAGAGCCCATAATAATGAGCATCGAATCACATCGATTCGAAGCGAGATTCAGTATCGAACGCCCCTGGTTTGATCCGCGATGGATACAGGAAGAATTCGTATCGAATCATAACCATTCGATGCGGTTGAGCATCGAACCCCGTACGTTCGACTTTAATCTTAACTTTAATTTCGAAGCTATTATAATAGGATCCGCTCAGTCGAAACCTTATGATTACGAATATCTTAAACCAGTACAAAAACCCTTATCAAGGTTGTACACAGCAGACCACTTCCAAATTCATGACTTATTTTTTATAAGTTTGAAAGTCGCTCTCTACTCGACACCGTCTCCCAAACTGGGGGACTATGTGATGGTGATATTTTAGGATTGGCCTAATATCGCATATTGGGCCGACCCAACAGCATCAGCCTGCTTTATCGTACATCGAACATGCCCTATTCGATGTTAAATGTGCATCGAACGACGCTTGTTCGATGCAGAATGAGCATCAAACCGCTTCGATTCGATGTACGTTTCCCAACTGCCAATGGGACCCACATGACGGTGGTTATATATACCCTGTCCCCTTGTAATGTGTGCACGCATTCAAGACACATTCAGATCTACCCAACATCGAACATAGAGCATTCGACATTCATCTAAATCGAACATAGTGCATTCGATATTCATCTGAGTCGAAACTGAAACATTCGACACGATATTGAATAAAAGACACTAAATTCGATACATAACACTGCATTGAATTAGTCTGATTCGATACATAATTCGGCACAGGACCTCTACTGCACATCTAGTAACGAACGACAGCGATTCGACACGTCTGCATTGAACGCCCTAGATTCGATACATAACATTAACTTGTTATACCTAGTAAGCTTGTATTAGGTGTTTCGGACCAAGCTAGTCCGATTATTAATTGATTAGCATTATTTTGTCTATTTGTACTCTAATTGTATTATTTTACATTGTTCTAGTACCTTGGCGAAATAAGATCAAAATAGTCGTTGAAATTGTTCTTTTCGGAACATCAAAGTGAATTTTTAAGTTACAACCATTTTGAATTTCTAAGTTTTTCATCGCAAATTGAGATATTTGAAGAAGCAATTGGCTTTGCCATAAATACGTTTGTTATAGTGTACTTGCAAAATTCTCGGTGTGGTATTTATTCTAGGAAGATTCTATCTCAAGTGCAATATTATTATTTAATAATTACAATATGCATGTATCCGTACGCGCGATTCTATAATAGCCTACAATCATAAATAAACTAAACTTTTGTATTCAAACTTAGCTTATAATAATATATAGTTTTATGTAAAAAAGTGGGAGAGACATGAGGCATAATGTCCCCTCGTCGCTCTCCAGCTCCAGACCTTAAGTGGGGGCTCATTTCCTCGCGACATGTCTTATCTATCACTTTCATAATAAAATACAAACAATGCATCTCATCTAATTAAAAAGTTGACAACTAATTGATATATATCATCACATTCCATTTTCTTAATATGAAACATTATTCCAATCCCTAAAACATGCATGTGTACTCATCATGCCCCCAGAATCACCCCGTCCCCATCTATATTTATAACTCTCCTGCACTACTCTCTATTTTCTTTATATGAACAATTAATTAATATTTCAGTCCCTAAGCCATGCGTGTATACTCATCATGCCACCAGCAATAGGCCAACTTATGCGAGAGTAATTTAATGCATTTGGTGTTTCGTACAACGCATTGGATTATGCCTGATAAAAATTCTTGTCGAAAAGATCGTTTCTCTCTTCCTAACTTCAACAAAGTTTTTCTAAGGATAAGCTTATTTTACCTATTTTACCATATAAAGGATGCAACAGAGGCCACAATTCCCTCTATGAAAACAAGTTAATACAATAATTCGCAACCTGAGCCGAAGATAGGCTTCTAAGATATCTCCTAATAATTAAGTCCTAATAATTAAGTGTATTTTGGTCTTATTTCATCACGGTAATAGAACACACAGTAAAACAATACAATTGAGATATAAATAACCAAAATAATGCTATCCAACTTTATTATCGGACTAGCTTTGTCCGGAACACCTATTACAAGCTTACTAGGTTGAATAAACTAATTGCAAGATAATTGTAATGTGTCAAATCCTAGACGTTCGATGTTGACGTATCGAATGCCTCTGTTCGATATGAAATGTATAATAAGGGTTCGATGCTGACCTCAAGGATATCGAATACAAGTGATTCGATATCACCTTCCGTATCGAATTCGATACGTACTTCATCGTATCGAATGGAACGAATTCGGTCCAATCACGTGTCGAATAGAAACCGTTCGATCCAATACGTCTCGAATGAACAGTAGTTCGATGCTGACTGTGCTGAAGTGATTCTCCAATTAAAACGTACACAAATTACAAGGGGACGGGTTATATATAACACCCGTCCCGTGGGTCCCAATGGCAGATGCGGAAAGCCCATCGAATCATACGGATTCGATGCGTGATTCGATGCGGTTATAGGCCGGCCCAATATATAAGTATTGGGCCAATCATAAAATATACCCATCACATAGTCCCCCCAGTTTGGGAGATGTTGTCGTGTAGATAGCGATTTCCAAACTTTAATAGGCCTCGCATGATATGTTTTATGGGGCGTGCGAACTTCTGTGTTTCACATTCCATGGACGCTTCTGTTGAACCCCTTTTAGAGATTCCAAATAATAGTATCCTCTTGAACTTGCTCGTATGACTCTGAAAGGCCCTTCCCATTTCGGTTCGAGCTTTCCGATATGTTGTTTTGCTGCAATGCTTCTCAGGACCAAATCTCCTACTTCAAAATTTCTGAATTGAACCCTTTTATCAGGGTTTTTTTCAAAAATGGTCATTTACCGTGGCCTCATTACAAAAATAGTCTGTTATCGCGCCACTGTCTAGATTTAGTCCTTTATCGTGGTTTTTCGACCAATTTTGGTCCTCCGTCCAAATTTTGCGGCGAATTTTGGGAATTTTGACCAATTTGGGCAATTTTGACCAAAATCTTGGGAATTTTGACTAATTTGGGCGATTTTGACTAGATTTTGAGCAAAAAAATTAAAAAACAAAAATAATTTTATAATTTAAAATATATAGGTTTTATAATTGAAATACCAAAAAAAATTTGTAATTTAAAATATATAGTTTTTATGGTTGAAATCCCAAAAAAATATAATTTAAAATATATAGTTTTTAGTATTGAAATCACAAAAAAAAAATTAAAAAACACAAAAAATTTGTAATTTAAAATATATAGTTTTTATAATTGAAATCCAAAAAAAAACGTAAAAAAAAAAATTGTAATTTAAAATATATAGATTTTATTATTAAAATCCCAAAACAAAATTAAAAAACACAAAAAAGTTGTGATTTAAAATATATTGTTTTTATTAATGAAATCCCAAAAAAACTATATATTTTTGGGTTTCAATAATAAAAACTATATATTTTAAATTACAAATTTGGTGTTTTTATTTATTTTTGGATTTCAATAATAAAAGTAATTTATTTCAAATTACAATTTTTTTGTGTTTTTAATTTTTTTTTGGGATTTTAATAATAAAAACAATATATTTTAAGTTACAAATTTTTTGTGTTTGTTTATTTGTTTTTTGGGATTTCAATAATAAAAACAATATATTTTAAATCACAAGAACTATATATTTTAAAACAAAATTGTTTTTAATTTTTTTTTGGGGGATTTCAATTGTAAGAACAATATATTTTAAAACAATTTTTTTTAAATTTTATTTGGGATTTCAATTGTAAGAACTATATATTTTAAATCACAACTTTTTTGTGTTTCTTTAATTTGTTTTGGGATTTTAATAATAAAAACTATATATTTTAAATTACAAATTTGTTTTTGTTTTTTACGTTTTTTTTTTGGATTTCAATTATAAAAACTATATATTTTAAATTACAATTTTTTTGTGTTTTTTAAATTTTTTTTTGTGATTTCAATAATAAAACTATATATTTTAAAAAAAAAAAATTGGATTCCAACCATAAAAATTATATATTTTAAATTACAATTTTTTTTTGGGATTTCAATTATAAAAACTATATATTTTAAATTATAAATTTATTTTTGTTTTTTAATTTTTTTTGCTCAAAATCTGGTCAAAATCGCCCAAATTAGTCAAAATCCCAAAAATTCTGGTCAAAATCGCCCAAATTGGTCAAAAAACCCCAAAATTCGCCGGAAAATTTGGCCGGAGGACCAAAATTGGACGAAAAACCACGATAAAGGACTAAATCTAGACAGTGGCTCGATAACGGACTATTTTTGTAATGAGGCCACGATAAAAGACCATTTTTGAAAAAACCCCCCTTTTATCATAGCTTTTGGTCGTTGCTGTTTTAAAAGCAACAGTACGTTGATACGCATCATCCCTTGCCGATCCTATCATATCCAGATCCATTTGTCTTAACCGGGCCGACTGCTCTGGATCGCAATCAGTAATCATGCGCGTTGGCATACCTATCTCTGCATGTAAAACAGCTTCAGAGCCATATACAAGAACAAAAGGGGTCTCCCCCATGGATGTTCTTAGAGTCGTTCTATATGCCCATAATATTCCTTGAAGCTCTTTCGGCCATGTTTTTCCTGTGCTTCTCACCCTTCTTTCGAGATAATCTTTCAATGTTTTGTTAGTGGATTCTGTTTGACCATTGGACTGTGGATGATACATTGAGGTCATATTGTGTGATATTTTTAATTCCGCGAACCATGATTTAATCTCCTTTCTGTTGAATTGCGTGCCGTTGTCACATACAATTGACCTCGGAATGCAGAAACGACGTATAATGTATTTCTAGATAAACTCGATCATATTCTTTTCTGTGATTGACGATGTAGCTTCTGCCTCAACCCATTTAGTATAATACTCCACTACCAAATATCGTTTTTGTCCTTTGGCCGGCAGAAACGGGCCCACAATATCAATTCCCCACTAATCAAATGGACATGCCATGTCGATGGGTTGTAGCTGGCGTGCCGGTCTATGAATGAGATGAGCTTGGTATTGGTAGATGTCACATTTCCTCGAGAAAACTGTCGCATCTTTTAGTAAAGTTGGCCAATAATATCCTTGACGCAATATCCGTTGAGCCAAAGCTCGTCCCCCGGAGTGATTTCCACAACAACCTGCATGGATCTCTTCCATGACATACTCAGCTTGAGTTGGAGTCAAACATCTTAACAATGGTCCTTCGAAAGATCTTTTGTATAATTCTCCATTGCTGATAGTAAATCTATAAGCCTTATATCGCATTCTGCGTTGTGCATTCGAATCTACCAGGAGAATTGCCTTCTGAAGATAAATCATAATCTCGTCCTTCCAAGAGGGGTCTTCTTGTATTGCCAATATAACCACCACCCGTGCTTCCGTGGTAATATATTTTGATATCTCAATCAAAGGTTTATCAGCACCCATAAGTGTGATTCGCTTCTCCACCAGAATCTACGAAGAACTCGCGAATTTAGAAAGCGCATCTGCCTTTGCATTGTCGTCCCTAGGGATCTGAGTAATGTCAAAGAATTTGAAGTTCTTTGCCAATTCTTTTATCTTTACGGCATACAAATTCATTGTTTCCCTACGCGTCTCGTACCTTTCCGAAAAATGATTAGCCACCAAAAGCGAGTCGGTGAATATGTCCAGATGTTCAATGTTGAGTCTGAGTGCCATTTTGACACCGACAATAACTGCTTCATACTCGGTTTCGTTGTTCGTTACCAAGTAATTCAAACTGATAGCAAATTCGAATTATCTTCGCTCCGCGGACAGAAAATGGATTCCAATTCCTCCTCCGTGAGTGGTTGCAGATCCATCCGTGTGTAATATCCACGTTGTGGTTGCCCTGCTGGTTCCAGCTTGGTTTAATATAGAAAAGATATAGCTTGTGGTCTCAATTACACTATTTCCCAGAGTCTCGACCATGAAATCTGCTAAAGCATGTGCTTTGATTGCAATTCGCGGCTTAAACTCCAATCCGAATTCACTGAGCTTAATTTTCCATTTCACCAATCGGCCAGAGGTTTCAAGCTTTTCCAACACTTGTTTCAATGGTTTGTCTGTTACCACAGTGATTGGGTGAGATTGAAAATATGGTTTCAATTTCCGAACCGTAACAACAATTGCTAATGCGAACAACTCTATTTCCAAGTAATTCCTCTCTGCCCCTTGCAGACTCTACTCACACAATGAATGGGTAATTGTTGAGTTCCCTTTTGCTTGAGTAATATTGTACTGATCGCGTGCGTGGATACTGCTAAATATAGATACAGCGTTTCATTTTCCTCCGGTTTAGCTAACAACGACGGGCTCACCAAATAATTCTTCATTTGTCTAAAAGCCTCTTCACACTCCGGTGTCCAAATGAAATATTTGCTCTGTTTCATCACTTTAAAGAAAGGAAGATTCTTTTCTGCAGATGTTGATATAAATCTTCCCAAAGCTGTCAAACGACCCACTAGACATTGTACGTCACTCACTGTTCTTGGTGATGGTAGATCCAATACTGCCTTTATTTTGTCAGGGTTGGCTTCAATTGCTCTTTCATTTACCATATAACCTCGCCGTTACCCCAAAAGTGCATTTTTGGGGTTTAATTTCATTCCGTAGGTTCTCATGATAGTGAAAGCCTCATCCAAATGTCGCACATGCTCCTCGACTTTGAAACTCTTTACTAGCATATCGTCAATATACAATTCTATTGATTTTCCAATTTGATGGTAAAACATTTTAGCTACCAGCCTTTGAAATGTTGCTCCCGCATTCTTCAATCCGAACGTCATTACCCTATAACAATACACTCAGGTATCCGTGATAAATGTTGTCTTGCTCTGATCCTGCACTGCCATGAAGATTTAATGAAATCTACTTTTCACATCCATCATGCTTAGAAACGCACATCCTGTCGTCGAATCGACAAGTAGGTCTATCCGAGGCAATGGAAAAGGATCCCTTAGGCAATGCTTGTTTAAGTCTGTGTAATCCACATACATTCTCCATGTAGCTTCTTTTTTCAAGACTAAAATAATATTGTTCAACCATTCTCAGAACCTTATAGCATAAATATGACGTGCTGCTAAAAGTTCTTGTACCTATTTTTCGGCGGCTTCATTCTTTTCTTTCCTAAAATTTTGCTTCTTTTGTCGTATCGGTTTTGCACTCTTGTCTACGTTCAAGCAATGTTCTATGATCCTAGAGTCTATCCCGAGAGGATCGAAATCAGACCATGCAAATATATCTGAATTACGCCGGAGACAGTCCACCAAGGCAGCCTCTATTATCCGGTCCATTTCTGCTCCAATTTTTATTATTTTCTCGATGCTTCTCTTAAACAGCTGCACAATCTTGAACTCCCCTAAAGGCTCCATCTTTCATTGAACATAAGTTTTTCGAACATAAGTTTTTCGAACATAAGTTTTTCGATACAGTTATGGGCCGTCCCAATATACAAGTATTGGGCCAATCATAAAATATACCCATCAAAGTGTTTAATCAGTTTCTAACAACAATTGATTGCAGTTCATATTTTTCATCCACCACCTCTGAAATTTGAAGTTTTGATTTTTGGCTAATACTCTTCCATCCTTGACCGTTACTCAATGGTAACAAATGATGGCCATCATGTAATTTGTACTAACAGTGACTAAAAACTATTGGCTTGCATTCAATGAAATTATTTATAAATGGTCTATTTATTTTGACCATTTACTCAAATAAAACGCGTTGTGCATTTTATTTAGAATAATATTTTCTCGTACAACTACTTTGGAATATTATATTGACTTCCTTTAATTAGTCAAAAATACAAAATATCATGAATTTGATAAAAGTTGTGCCGTTAATAATGGTTTTATAACCGCAAATAGAAGTTAAAAAAATACAAAATATCATGTGTTTAATAAAATGCAAATCAAAATTTTTTTATTTATTAAAAAATCATACAAGTTGTTGTATTTTCATGATCTAATACATATTATTTTGATTAGTTTAATTTTTTGTTTGGTTAAGAACAGATATTCAAGTGATTAATGAATAACTAAAGTAATTAAATAAGCCGTTGTTATTAAAAACTTAAAAATATTTATGCTTATCTAAATATTTTGAATATGAAAAAGATATGTTATTTATAAATTTTAAAAAATGAAAAGATAACTTAACATCGTTTGAAGCACAAATTACATAATTGACATCAAATATAACCGTGTACTAGCAGGTAAAGGATGGAAGGGAGTAGTTGCCAAAAAATTAAACTTCAGGGAGCATTTGCCAGTGACTCAAGCTCTGGGGCCACGAAGACCTCCATTTGCTGTCAGCATTCCGAGCTTTTCTTATATAGTTTCGCTTTTCTTCCTTAGAAGATACGGCCATTACTCCTCCTTGAATCATGTTAACTGTGTGGCCGGTGGGAGCGTTATCGCGATAGGTTCGTGGGGAAGGGGGTAATCGTGCTTCAGTCAGAGGTGGGGGCTCACTGTCCTCTGAGGTGTCAGAGCGTGGTTTCTTATTTTGGGGTTCCCTTTTCAGACTATGTTTTCCAGTGAATGTCCCCCTATCTGGTATTACATATTTTTCTAGATAGTCCAAGCCTAACAACTGATTGAATTCTTCTTAGAGGTGATAACAATCGTTGGTCAGGTGTCTGTATGCTCGGTGGTAGTGCAAAATTTTCCCGAGTTTTTGTACCTCTGAGGGTTTTTCGGAGGTCAGAGCCACCTGAAGATATTGTCCTCTCCCATAATGGCCATGACTTCTACGGGGGTTGCCGTCATAGGAGGTAAGGGTGTTGGCTCCAAGTTTTTCTTCTATTTTTCTTTCCTGCCCCCATCTTTTTCTTCCCTTTTCTCTTTTCCCTTTCCCGCAGAGGGGGTCTGGGCTTTAGCGACCTCATTTATTTTTAGGGATTTTCGGGTTTCTTTCAGATCCATGAAAGATTCCGCCTTTGTCATTAAATCCTCGAGGTTGCAAGATTAATTCCTCATGAGATAGATGGTGAAGTCTCCGGGTTGAAGTCCTCGTAGCAGGATGGAAGATAACATGAGAGGGTCGACATGTGAGACATCGATGACCCCGTAGGAGAATCGTCTCATGTAATTCTTGAGGGTTTCATCTAGCCTCTGCCGGATATTGACATGTATCCACATGTTTTGACGAAAACCCAGTTACACACGAATTGCTTTACGAACATCTGGGTTAGTTGTTCGAAGTTGTGCACCATTCCTGACAGGAGTATGGAGAACCAGGATTGCGCCCGACTAGTGAAGGTCGTCTAAAATATGCGACATAGCACATAGTTGGGTAGGGACACAAAATCCATGCATGCCAGATACTGGTTGATATGGTTATGAGGGTCCTGGTCGTTCCCCTCCCCGGCGTAAGTCGAGAGTCCCAACGGTTTCATCCCTAGAGAGATAGGGGTGTTGGCTATGCGGGGTGCAAATGGTGACCTCTGTGGGCCATCTTCTCTCTAGGAGGTTGCTTCGGAGTTCACGCAATTCTCCCTACATTTCTTCAATCATGTGCCTCAGGGGACCTTTAAGGGTTGATGAGCATTGGTGCCGAGGTTCATCAAAGTAGCGCTCTTCTAAGGGTGGGTAATTCCCTGCTGCTTCCCTTCGTCGGAGAGGGTATCGCGACGTCCAAGTCTCCGGAGGAGCGCCCACCGAGCTTGCTGAATGCAAGGATGGTGGTCCATTCCTTCGGTTGGAGGGGGAGGAACTTAATAAGCTCTGTTATGATGTGAGTCGTTGGACCTGTCTCGAGGCAGTGGGGTAGATCGATATCGGAGAGGGTTTTTGGGCTCTTCTGGCCGATTCTGCTCACGGTCACGGCTTTCCTACGAGGTAGGTCTTTGGTTATCATTAAATCTGGCGAACATGTTACAGTACATGTCCCAGGGTACTTGTATGTAGCCCATTCCAGGTCCTACCTCCTGCTGTGCTTGCGAACCTGGCGCTTGAGGCATAGGGGCGTCTGGATTGGGAGCTGGGCCAGTTCAAGTCCGAGCATCCTTGTCGTGAGATGAGGGACTCTGCTGCGTCTTGGTTTCAGTATCATGATTCTTTATTGGTTCACAATTGGGAACGAGCCGGGACGATGCTCATGCGGTTTCTTTTTCTTTTCTTGTCCTTCTTCTTGCCATACGATTTTCTCAAACTTTTCTCAGGGAATTTATGGCATTCCCATAGAAGGCGCCATTTGGTGATGCAATATCGTATGAGGTCCGATAAAACAGAGGAATTCGGGGATATAATGACTGATATTTTTTTAGGGCGCATATTCCGAGTTTGAAAATAGAAGCAATATGATTTTATTAAGGGATTAGAGTGAGTTACAATGGGGGGGGGGTCGTGTGTAGGGGATAGCTTTATCCACTACATAGAATGTTTTCTTAGGTATTTTTTTCTAAGTACAAAGATGCACATAGTGAATTTGGCGAGAGTTCACTTGTTCATTTGATGCTGAGCGGGTGTTATTTATAGTGTTGATCCGAATGTCTTCTGTTCAATGAGGGTCGGACGGTGAGAGATGCCTAATAATATGAGCTTGACTAGGTCCTTCTGACCGGATAATGATTATTTCTGCTCCAATCGCATTGAGGGACTTTTTGAGCCAATGAGGGCTGGTTGGCTCTGCTCCAATAGTCGTTCTAGACAGGAGTGGGTCGATAAAGTTTACTGTCTAATACCCTAATGATAGTCTTGAACCAATGAGGTGAGGTCATTCTTCATAATGGCGGGTGGTTGTGAGCTGCTTTTAATGTAGGTAGTTGACACTCCTCCTGGGTCGGGTTGTGCCGTAATCATGCTTTTTTCGAGCTTTGGGCGATAAAACCCCTCGAGTTTGTATTTATCTCCAGATGGTTTGAGAGGGGTCTTTCGAGTCGTATTCTTTCCGAGTAGTTGTGAGACCCTCGAAGTTGCGTCTATCTCCAATTTGTTATACTGAGACCGTTGTTGAGAGACCTTTCGTACGACCCTTCATTCTACTCACCCTTTCCCTGATTGTTTTGTACTGTCTTCCATTCTCAAAAGTGGTTTTTGCTAAGTGTTGCATGCTAACACCCTAAGGTCCCTTATTACGGGTCCCGTGAGATCCGGATAGATGAGTTACCTTGTTGGTGGGTCGTTTATTAGCCCAAGGTGAGGGGCTCTCGTGGCTTATTTTGGGGTACCCGAGAATGCGAATGACTCTAGGTGGTTAGGTGAGGCGTACCCGGGTCTTTTGGTCCAGACTGTAGACGAGGTGTTAGTTGGTCATGACCGGGGGGTACCATTTTTACGATCCTTGGTCACTTTTGTGGGGTACCCGTTTTACCTATTCTCGAGGGCGAGTAGGATTATGCATTATTAGTATCTGTAATAGATTTTTTCTAAATTAGAGTTGTACGGTTTTATGTTTGTTTTCAATTTATGCATGTCTAATATGTACTGATTTGTAAAAATGTTATTATAGATTTATAAAGTGTTACCTATCTTAGAATTATTTGATTTTATATTGTTTTTATATATGCTAGTTTAGTTAGTTTGACTTGAAAGTTATTATGACGTATGCCTTTAGGAATTGCTGGTAGATCTCGAAGAACTAATAGTTTTTATAACACCGTCCATGCCTTTAGGAAATCTTTATAACTTAGAAAATGTTAAATTATTGGTCATCTTTAGAAATGTTTAATTAGTACGTAGTACATAGTCGAAAATATGTCGGACGATCCTCCACGCCTGTTGCGTTCGACTGGTTGACCACCCCTCGAAGAGGAGGCGTGTTGTCGGATGGAGTTCCGGTCCTCGCCTCCAGATAGTTCATCCGGGTACTACACCGCCCGCTTGTGTCGAGGCCCACACCACTTCTCAGCCTCGTGGGTCCCGGGATGGATCAAATGATGGAACTCCACCAGCGGTAGTCGATTCACACATATTAAGTGATTAGCACTTAGGATCAACACCCTGTACATCATTCGGTTCGAGGCATAGTGCACATAGGTCACCATTTGCTGAGTCCACCGGAGCTGAACCAAGTAGTATGCTGACAGACTCCTCTGGAGCAAAACCATCTACAGACATGCAACAACGTCTTGGTAGAGGCCTATCTAAAGGCGTTCCGGTACCTCATAACGGTAAAGGTCGTCATACTCTTTCTTTGGATGAGCATGGACTTTTTGTGGGTGGGCGCAAGATTTCGACGACGATTATAGAGATCATTAGGAGCTTTATGACGACTTGTGTTCCGACATACAATGACTTGGAGCAGACTATTAGACAAACTGTAAATTTACGGTGACAAATTATTATACATATAAATATTTTATTTAATGAAGCATATTTAATATTTTACAGCTAAGTCTAAAAATATAAAAACCTTAACTATTTGCAGTTTACATAAAATATTCATCAAGACGATTGGGGTACGACATTTCTATCATATGAGGGGAAGGCTAGAAAGAGGTATAAGGAGGTGGTACACAACACGAAGAAGAACTACTATGTGAGGAAGGATGATCCGACGTGTGCGAGTCGTCCGAAGACTGTGTGGATGAACTACAAGTTGGAGAGTGATTTTGTATGGAATTGGGAGTCAGGGGGTCATAGGAAGAGATCGGAGAGAGCATAGATGAACAGGAGAGGAGGGAAACCCATGAGTAGCGCCCTTGTGCACGTCCCATTCAGGTTTGTGGGTCCATCATCTACACAAAGATTCGTCATAGGATGGTATGTCTTAATCAATTTGGTCACATACGCATAACCTTTTTCTTAAATTTATAACTTTTAACGTACTTTTTATGTTAATATGTAGATGCTCGCAAACCCGCGCTGGGAAACCTTTCCTCGACACAATGAGGTGTATCATTTTCAGCATACATGTGTGTCGGATGATCTGTTGCCTGGAGCTCCATGTTTCGCTGGACCCCGCGTACAGGGCTATCTACGTAACTATTTTTAAGTTTTTACCTGTAAATTATCTACCGATTTCTCTATTAACTTATGCATTATTAATTAAATACTAATTATTAACAAAATGAACATGAGTGCTACGTAGCCTTGATGATTCAGAGTTGTGGGCGAGGGCATCCGAAGGAGTGAAGAAGGGGAAGGTTGGGGGCTTGCCTTCGGAAGCATCGCTAGATATTTTTGGTACCAAATCCAAGAAGGTGTCGGACTCGACGCAGGGCTACATATTTTTGTTGTGCCTCCATTCATGATGCTCTGGTAGAAACCGACGATGACAATCAAACCACGAGGCTTTTCTGCCATGCTTTAGCGTAAAATAATTTGTGTCACCCATACAATAAAGACGCGATAGCTTCCCGTGTGTACTCCATTGGGCCAACATTCCATAAGCAGGAAAATCGCTAATAGTTCACATTAGGTGGCTCGCATTTGGAAGATTTCCTTTCGAGAGCTGTCATATGTCCACAAACCATTACTCCATAAACCTTTTAGCTCGTCAATCACCGGTATCATCAATACATCAAAGTTCTTTTGGGACTCTTTAGTCTAGATATAATAAGGCTCAAGAATATGAACTTCGGCCGCTTGCATAAATCGGGAGGGGGGTTATAGGGGGTCACAAACACGGGCCAACAAGAGTAATTCTTCCAGAATGCCAAAATGGTGTGAATCCATATGTGCATAGAACGAGTCAAAGTGTATCCATGCTTTGCCTGCAGTCGAGTGAATCATTTGATCAGTTGACTACTGACACTTCAAATGCCAAGTCATATGCTTTGAAGTGCCTACAATATAGAACAACCTTTGAAGTTGTGGGCCTAGAGGAAAGTACCACAATCTATTCTTTGTGACTTTCGACTTTCTACCAGCATCATACCTATCCTCCTTGCCATTTGGACATGAGGTGAGATGCCTGTTGGCGTTCTCGCCATAATACAAGAAGTAGTAATTTTTACAAACATCGATCCTTGTGTACCCTAAACCAAAACCCGCAAGCATTTTATTACCGTATGAGGTAAGATATTCTCAATCTCTAGGTCCATACCATCTATAGACAACCTTAAAAACTTCTCGCACGAGGCAATACTAACTTTGTGCATGGTCTTGTACTTCATGAACTCGGCAACCCACTCTCGCACGATTCTCGACTTCTTATTATGCATTTGTACATCACGAACGTCTTGATCAAAGAACTTTAAATTGTTACATTTCTGGCACGAAAACCTAACACGGGTACTTAGATCTAAGTATTTTTCTGTTGCGAGGCATGTTTTATGAATGAACGAACCCCAACCACGTAATGTTATTTCAAATAATCATTTTTATTTAATATATCGTACATTCAAGATCTATTAGCGAGATAATCTATTTGTAATCTAAGACAATAAAAAATAAATAATTACAATTAATTCTACGAATCAATATCATCTATATAAAATATCACAAACATGCTATAAAACAATGAAAGCAAAGAAGTGGACGATATACTTACTTGTTGCAGTGCACAAGACACGTTGTCAAGTATTATGAGTGAACAACCCTTGTTGCATTTATGACAATATCTATTAATAAACAACTAAACATATTATCAAATTAGTGTTCATTACAATAAGAAATTATTGAGAAAATAACATAAATGAGTTGTAATAGTTGAAAATCGTGGGTACCTTGGAATGAAATCTCAAAATGAATGGGGGAAGGTATTTATAGGGATATCATACTCAGTTGCCACCGAAATCTGGTCGCAAATAGCAACGGCTAAGGCCAGTTGCGACCGCAGTCGTTGCTAGTTGGGACCGCTTTGTGGTCGCAACATTTGAAAATTAGTAATTGCAACTGCATTCCAGTTGCATTTAGGGGTCATTTGCAACCGCATTTCGGTGGCTAATAATATTCATATTATTAATTTACGCATTTCACACCCTAATTTAAGGCATGTTGTTGGTTTAATGACTAATTACAACAATAACAAGTACAAATTACGTAAACGAACACAAAAACTTAGTTTCGTTGCACACTAAAGAATCATTTGAAGCGTCAATTCATAATGACACTCTTAACTAACTATAATGTCTATGTGCGTAATGACTGCGTATGTATGTATTAATTAGATGGAAAAGTATATAAATATCACTATAAACTCTATAAAAACATTTATAACAAATTCTTGTTGCAAATGAGACGAGTACTCCACTAATATAAGTATGATTAGATGTAGAACATAAAAGAGTTTAATATATGGTTCATAACTTAGTTAATCAACTATAACTTACTATTTTCATGACTCAAATAGTATTAAACTAATTAAATATTACTTCCATTCAAGTTTAATAATGGGATTCTTTATCCAAAATCACAAACACATGAAGATTGTAATAAAGAAACTAAAAAATTTAAAATATTATGATTATTTGTGACCGAAATGTGGTTGCAACTAATATTAACAGGGCCATTTGTGACCGGATTTTGGTAGCACATAATTTTCATGAGTATTTGCCACTAGAATCCGGTCGCAATTAATATTCATGGGTATTTGCGACCGAAATCCGGTTGCAAATAATATACATGAGTATTTACAATTGGAAGCTGGTAGCAACTTTTCCCGAATTTGGCAGCGAATTTAAATTTTTAAAAAATTTGAATTTGTTGCAAGTGCATTCCGATCGCAAATGGCCAAAAATAAGGAGGAAAATTCAAAATTTCCGAAAATTCAAAATTTTCACCTAAATTCTATATAAACTTCATTTTTTTCACTCTCATTTCATCAAAAAACACCCAACACTTATACTTTTTTTGTCATTTACTTTCTTCCATCTTTTTTTTTTCTAAATCTCCAAACAATACTATTTCATAAAAAAATACCCAACATTAAACTCTTCATTTCCTCACACCTTCAATATTTTTCCAAAATCTCCAGACTATTTATTTATTCACAAAATCAAATACATATATATTTCTTTTCTTCAAATAAACACATTTTCTAACATATCTTATATTTCTTCAAAATTACTTGGCTTACAAATATTTTCATTGTTTTCTAAATGCAACAATTCAGAATCTAATAAAAACAACAACATTTATTACCAGATTTTTTTATTCTGTTAAATATTTTTAGCCACCAGGCTCCAATTGCTAATACCTTGAATATTATTAGCCACCGGGCTTCGGTTGCTAATAAATTGAATAATATTAGCCACCGCACCACGATGACTAATATTTACAATGTGTATTCGACTGCAATTCAGTCGCTAAAAGTAATTGCGATCGAATTGCGGTCGCAAGTTAGATTACAACCGCAATTCGATCGCAAGTTAAATAACGCATTTCGGTTGCAACTACTTTTAGCAACTGGATACGGTCGGCAATTTACGACCGCAATTCGGTACCTAATAGTAGTTTCCACCGAAGTGCTGTCACAAGATTTGCGACCATAGTCCAATCGCTAAAATCCGTTACGATCGCTTTCTGGTCATTAAAATTTTAGAGACGGAGACAATGCAACCGGATTTTGATTGCTATTGGGTCATTAGCGACCGCAAAGAGGTCATTAACGACAAGTTTTGTGGTAGTTAATGATTGATTTTGTTGTAGTGACTAATCATTTGAATAAAATGAAAAGTCATGATTAAAATAGTGAAAAGTAAGAAATATTCTAGTGTAATGCAGAAATATCCAAATTTATATTTTAATAAAAGAAATTAACGAATATTACTATAAACAATTGATAAAGGAATTTTGCGCATAATAAGTTAGTAACAACAAACAACCTGAATAATAGGTTGCCCTTTATCGTTTCTTGCTTTGTACAAAGGAAAAAAAGACTGTGATTGTACAGTCTTGTGAGAAAAGGGTTTTCCTATGTATAAGATATTTATGGCGTATCAAATCTTAATTGATTTAAATTACTCTAAAAATGAAATACACTAAACCTGTTACGTAGAGCGATTGCCTAGAAGATTATGTAACCTCATTATCATATAATATTTCCTTTCTTTATTTATAGTTTTGAGCAGTAGGATTATGTTACCTTATTTTGCATATTTTTATTCCTCTTCCTTATTTAAGTTTTGAGCAACAATATAAGTAGAACTTTTATTATGTATTGAATTCATTAAGCAGATTTTTGAGTAGTTTTTTCTATGGAGTTTTACACTTGTCTCAAAGAAGTGTTGTATCTTTTGTTAAGAGTTTGGACACGACTCTAAGGTGCTCTGTATCGTTTATTCGTATCAATTGGTGCTTTCACTTTGAACTCATTATGAGGGACGATGAAATTACAGCCTTGTTACCTTGATGGAGTCCAAAATGATTACTCAGTCGACAGCATTAGCGGAGGCAATGGCTCTCTCAAAATTAGTTGAAGAGCGTTTTGTTCATGGCATTCCCAACCTTGAGGACAATGTCGTTTTGAATGGGAATGGAGTGTTCCGTAGAGCGATTGCCTAGATGATTATGTAACCACATTGTAATATTTTATTTCTTTTCTTTATTTCTAGTTTCGAGCAGTAGGATTATGTTACCTTCTTTTGCACATTTTATTCCTTTTCCTTATTTAAGATTTGAGCAACAATATGAGTAGAACATTAATTATGTATTGAATTCATTAAGGAGATTTTGGAGTAGTTTTTTCTATGGAGTTTTACACTTGACTCGAAGAAGTGTTGTATCTTTTGTTAAGATTTTGGGCACGACTCCAAGGTGCTCTGCATCGTTTATCCATATCAAAACCACCCGTACAAGTTGCTTAGTTGTGTTGGTGGTGAAAAATAGTCTATAATCTTACACAGTGTAAGATGCTCATTTTATGTTACTTGTCTTTCTATTCAATCTTTCTTTTCCTGGGATTGTTTCTATATCTTTTTTGATATTTTCGATTGACTTAAAAGGTTTTTGTCTAGGGTTTTTGGCACAACACCCCATGTAATATAGAAAAGAGGCGAATTACCACCCCCTACATGATATACGAAATAGGCGCATTACCCCCTGTAATATGTGAATAGGTACATTACTTCCCTATAATTTTTAGAAGTTGCACATTATCCCCTCTATACATGTGTATAAGAAGGGTGAATTTTGCACCGTATAAAAACACACAAGGGGATAATATGCCTATTTAAGATAACAGAGGGGGGTAATTTACCTATTTTATTATTACATGGGATAATATGCTTATTTCGTATATCATATGGAGATAATAGGCCCTTTATTTGTTTACAAGTTGGTAGTGTGCCTATTTACTGTATTACAGGGTGATGTTATGCCAAAAACTCTTTTGTCTAATACGTGAAAATTAAAAGTTTTTTACCTTTTTTTTATAGAAGATTTTGCCATTCAAACATAACAACACATGAAGTTTTAATTTCTCACTATAAGTTTAAGTTAGTCCCTAAATCGAAGCCACTATGGCTCTTATAGTACATTAGAGGGATATCTTAACCATCAGTTGTAAATACGGGTGGCAATATGGTTCAATTAGTTGAATTTGGTTGAGATCCAATAAGTTGAGTTGAGATAGGATTGAGTTGATATTGGATCCACATATATGTATCATATATCAATCTCAATCAACTTCAACTTTTTCTCTATCTAAGAAGAACTTCATAGGTTGAAATTCTCAACACATATTCAACTCAACCTCAACTTTTAAAATTGTACAAATAGTCAAATACCCCTAAAATTCTATAAAATACTTTGTAAAAAATAAAAAAAACATCCAAAATAAAAAAATCATAAAAAATCACGAAAACCTAATTTTCTATAAATTGCTCAAAACCAAAAAACACATATTTCGTCTAGAATTATAAAAAAAATCCGGGTAAAAATAAAAAAATGACGTTTTGCACCCTCCAAACGTTAGAATTTTGCTAAAATTACGTTGGCGTAGTTTTTACGTTTCGCTCAGATGGTCGTTTTCACTTGAAAAAGTGGTATCACTTGTCGAAAACGAGTTCCTTAAAATAAACACTACAAAAAAAGATTTTGTGTGTGCGTTTTACGTGTATCGTGTATTTGTTTTTGGAAAGTTTTGGTGTGTGTTTTAGGTGTTGTGCATGTCTTTTTAATGAATTTAGGCGTCGTGGGTGTTTTTGGTTAGGCGTAGTGGGTGTTTTTGGTGTAGTGTAATTTTTTGTGTTTTTTTTGTTTGTTTTTACGTAAATTGAGTTTTTTCAAAAATAATAAAGATGTGATTTTGGTTGAAATTTAAATTAAATTTCGCTTTGTTTCTGATTAAAATAGATCTTCCAATTCAATTTAATTAAGTTGAGATACATCCCAATCTTTATATAAATCTGGTTCTAAAAATCTGGATCATATATGAATGATCCACCGAACCAAATCCACCCCTAGTTGTAAAGTTTCATGGAGGACTAATTAAGTAATGAAACGCAATGAAAGCTATATCCTGAATCTTTTGTAAGATGTCACGTGCTGAGAATCATTTGGTGGACAGATGGAATAAATATTAGACGCCAAAAGGCTAACAAAAAGGGGGTATTATGCAAATTGCAAAGACTCCTTACTTTGAGCCCAAGCTTACTCTACCACTTAAATTAATTACTACTCAATCCCACCTCTAAAATAAAGAATTATATCGAAACCACCACCAGGTCCACTCTCGTCAGATAACTCGTGTTAAAAAACTTAGTTGTCCATAAAAGTAAAAAAAGGGTGCTGAAAAGACAGCATGAAAGTGTGGAGCAGAGATGCTAAAACTGTAATTGTAATACTTCCAAGAAAAGAAAGAAACTTCCAAACTTTCCTCTAATGCTACTTACTCCTTTCATCATTCCCTCTCTCTTTCACACTTTTAACAACAGGGGTGGTGATTGTTGTTATTATTGTTATAAATTATCATATGATGTATATACTATATACAACAAATAATATTCATTAAATGATCAAAAAAAAATATAAAAAAAAATATTCATTAAATATCAAAAAAGTCACTCTCATTTTTATACCATTTATTTATCCATATTATTATTATCCCTCCCCCAAAAAACAGAACTCTTTCACTATCATTCATTTCCTCTTCTTTATAATAATTATTATACCCTTTCCAATTCCCGACCCATTCATTAACTCCTCCTCCTCCTCCTCATGACCCGACTCTTCCGATCCAAATCCTGCATACTCGGAGCCCCGAATCCAATAATGGCAGAAGAAGAAGAGGACGAGGGGTACTTTGGGGATTTCAACACGGATGACGACGACGACGACGAATATGACGAGGATTCGGAGAATCCGGCTACCACTCCGTTTATTAGTCCGAGGTTAAATTGTAGTAGTAGTACTACTGCGGCGGCTCATCCTCAATTCTCGGTTCTAGGTGTCGTGGCGGCGGCGTTGCGAAGGTCACTGGTGACGTGTGCGGTGGAGGCGGATGCCCATGACGTGGACATTGGGTGGCCAACGGACGTGAGACACGTGTCGCACGTGACCTTCGACCGGTTTAACGGGTTTCTCGGTCTGCCCGTGGAGCTCCAGCCTGAGGTCCCTCGTAAACCTCCTAGTGCAAGGTTCGAATTTGGAAGAAAGAAAAACAAAAAAAAAAGATTCTTTTCTTTGTGGTGGTGTTGTTTAATTACTTTACTTTTTTTGTGGGAAAAGAATTCTGCTTAATTAATCTTTTGGTGAGTGAGATTCTTTTTTAGTGGAGGTTTTGTTAAAATGTACTTTTTAAGAGAATTTTGTTATTGAATTCCAGTGTCTTAAAATGTATATCATGTTTTGCAGTGCAAGTGTGTTTGGAGTTTCTCCACAGTCAATGCAGTGTTCCTACGACCACAGGGGAAACAGTGTGCCAACAATTCTTCTTAGGATGCAAAACCGTTTGTATTCAGAAGGCGGTCTCCAAGTATCGCTCTTCTTCGATTGTGTTCAACAATAGTTATTATCTACTTCAGAAAGCATTTAACTGATTCTGTTTTTGGTGTTCTATTTGAAGGCTGAAGGAATTTTCCGAATAAATGCTGAGAATAGTCAAGAGGAACACGTTCGGAACCAGCTGAACAGAGGAGTCGTTCCTCGTGGTATTGATGTTCATTGTCTATCAGGATTGATAAAGGTGCCTTTTTCAGTTACACTTCCAGCTTCTCAACTGTTCAAAGATGAAATTCATTTTGTTTAGGGATAGTAGAAAACCTACAAGCTCCATGCCCCAAGCTTCAGTTAATTACACTAATCTCCATTACAGTTGAAATATTACAAAGCACCGCACCCTTAGCGATTTAAATGAACGTTACAAAAGCTCCCTTAATGTTTGAATAGTTACATGTGTACCCATCGAAGTGTGGATGAGTATTAGTGATTCAGACTTTAGGGCAGACGTCAATGACAAACTTAGGAGGTGTAGATGCAATCATCTCTTTTGTAAGTGTGAGTCATGTAGATTGAATAGCAAGTATATTGACATGTCCCGTAAGCCAATCATTTCACAATATTGCATTCATGGACTTTCTCAAGTTCCACTACGCATATGCTTCATGTTGTCAGTCTCACTTTGTGCGGTGCCTTACTGTGTTGACTTTTATGTCTTCATCCATAATCCAGGCTTGGTTTAGAGAACTTCCCTATGGAGTTCTTGATTCGTTGACTCCAGAACAGGTAATGCATTGCAACACAGAAGAAGAATGCACTCAACTTGTAAAGCTATTACCACAGTCTGAAGCTGCACTCCTCGACTGGGCAATCAATTTGATGACTGATGTAGCGGAGCATGAACATCAGAACAAAATGAATGGCAGGAACATTGCTATGGTGTTTGCACCCAACATGACACAGGTGCTTCAGTTTTTACCATCACAGGACGCTCTATACCTTTAACATTTTACACCTCTTGACATATTCGGCCTCTTTCCTATAATGACGAGAAAAAAGACGGATACTTTGCAGGAACTAAAACAAAATTTCTATATCAATGATGTTATGAGTAGAATAAGCAGGTTAGTCATTTGATGTTCCTGACCTTTAAGAGACTTGGCATAAATAATGGCCATTATCAGAAAAAGAAAAGAAATGCCATTGTCAATAATGTAACTAATAATGATATGTTTATTAACTGGAATACTTTCATTTACACCTGCTGAAGCTTGGCCTTACTTTAGTAGAAATATTCCTACCTGTTTGAATAATTACGGGAGAACCTGTTGAAATATAAGACAGGAGGGTTGCTTTGATGTATGGATAAATACAGAGCCATCCCACCCTATCCTCCCCTGATAACCTGATATTTTGAGAACATTAGAGATAAGATCTTTGTTCTTGTTTTAGGTTTCTGTAATTTTAAAAAATTCAGGGAGTTTCACCATGGCTATCCCTTTATTTGAACAGTTGATTCAGTGATTGTTCGCTATACTACTTGAAATTAGGATTCGTTTTAACAATCACGGTGCATTTGGATCTTAATGCAGATGGCTGATCCCTTGACTGCACTGATCCATGCAGTACAAGTCATGAACTTCCTTAAGACACTCATCGAGAAAACCCTCCGTGAACGAGAGGAATCCACTCAGAACTCATTATTCCATGAATGTAGTGATTCTGTTCAAAACGCTGAGGAGACACTCTACTCATCAAATGCAACAGAAGTTGTCCGGAAGGAGCAAGCTGTGGACAATCATTCTTGTAAGGAAACCGCTTCTGACAATATATTGAAGAGTGTCTCTTCGGAGAAAGTGGATTGTGAGAATAGGAAAAGCTTGGACTTTAGGAGTAAGAGTGATGTCGGAGCGAAACATGAAAGCACGCCAGGTAAGACCTCACCTGTCTTGCGCAAAAGGCGAACTTTAGGACATAGTTTCAAGGAGGAATATGAGAACATGGAATCTGAGGGGATTCTGAATCGGTTAAGTCTGAGGAAAGGTATGGAAATACTACGCCGCAATCCGTTGTTTCAGTTGAGTAAGACAGTTAAGAAGAGTGTGGGGTTAGATTTGTAAATAGTAGGAGGTGAATTTTTATTTAGGTGTGATGATAAAAAATGTTACATTATGTAAAACCATGCAGCTAGGATGGGTGTCATTATTTGTTTTGATTAATAATCTGGTAATTTCTGATTACTACAAGCGCTTTATGTCAATGATTCTAGCTACTTATTTAATTATTTTTAACTTCAGAAGCGGATGAAATGCTAACAAATTTTAGTTGCAAATTGTAACTTTTATTGTCTGGGTAAGTACAAGTAAGTGAAATCTCCATTAAAGTTGATGAACATTGCAAGCAATAGACCTTTAAGAAGGCTTGTAATTAATATTTTTTTTCCTTTAAAAATTTTAAGAAGAAGGGAAAACCCAAGAGTTTTTTTTTTCTTTTTTTACTTTTGTTTATTTATCATAGACTCGTTAAGAGACTTGCGTTCGGTCAGAAATATATCTTGAAACTTAAATTCTAATTTACTTAAGGGATAATTATTTCAAACCTCCTTAACTATAACGACTTTTGGACACCACCCCCTAAACTTTATAAATAAGCATTTTACCCCCTGACCTTTGCCAACCTGTTCGAGTTGCTTCCTGACAATTTTCCGACCAAAAAATCGCCGAAAAAAAATATTTTTTTTAGAATCTTCTTCTCGTCAAGACGGTTCTGGTAGTGGTAACGGTATCGAAAAATTCAAAGCAATTAAAGGAAAATGTAGGAATTCCGACAAAAAAGTTTTGCAACCCGCCACTACGCCGCCGTGGTTTGCGGGAAATTTTTGTCGAACTTTTTTTTATTCTTATCGACTTTTCTACTTGTCAAGGCGGTTTCGGTAGTGGTGACGGTATCGAAAAATTCAAAGTCATTACGGAAAAATTATTCTTTTTAGAACCTTCTCCTCGTCAAGAAGGTTCTGCTAGTGGTGACGGTATCGAAAAATGGATAAAAGCATCAAGCCCCCTGAACTATGCATGTTTTTGCGACTTGCACCCGAAACAAATTTAATAAGCATTTTGCCCCCTAAACTATGCACGTCTGTTCGATTTGCCCCTTCAGTTGATTTCTGGCGATTTTTGGCCGGAATATTCCCATGTACCCGACTCATATGTGTTGTACTAGATGTATTATGCTAGTTGATGACAAAAAGTTGAGAAAAAAATACATCGAACGGGGTATTCAAGCAAAAATGGCCCGAAATGCGTTTTGCGGCTTTCGTGTATTTCCGAGCATTTTTTACCAGAATATTCCCCCTACCCAACTCATATGTGTTGTACTAGATGTATTTTGGTAGTTGATGACAAAAAGTCGGCGAAAAAACACCTCAAACGGGGAATATTCCAGCAAAAAATGGTTGGGATTCCATTAAAGGGGCAAATCGCACATACGTGCATAGTTTAGGGGGCAAAACGCTTATTAAATTTATTTAAGGTGCAAGTCACAAAAACGTGCATAGCTCACGAGGCTTGATGCTTTTATCCCATTGAAAAATTCAAAGCCATTTAGTTTTAATTTATCGAATTTCTGAAAAATGTGATGAACACCTTCAAGTGTTCTTCATAATTTTCAGAAATTCGACGTGTTAACCGTAAAAAATAAATATGAGGCTATAATGACGTATTATTCCTAAATATAGGAAATAATACACGGACAATATTATTGTCACGAGTACTTCCGATGAGATGTACCCACTCCTAATAAGGAGGCCCCTCGGATGTTATCAAAACCCCTCGATCACTGACCTAAAATGGAACGAAGGAATATCCGAGGAGATACTTAAGCGTCCATTGGAAAGTCAACGATGAATAAAAAATAGATATCGACGCGGCATCGGAAAAAGAGCAAACCCGATGGATCCGCGCGACTTCGATATCCATCAATGCGCCAAGAGGGACCACAACGGACCCCGAGTCCCATAATCTTGCGAGAATACTTCCTTATTGAACACTCCTCAACGTAAATTGCCCTCGGAACATCACTCCGAAGATCAAATTCAAGAACAAAGCCATGTCTAACCACAAGAGCCACTGGAAGACATTCTACGAGGGCTTGGACACTGAAATACTACTTCACGAAGGACAAATCAAGCCCTCGGAGATCAAGTCAAGCCCTCGGAGATCAAGAGATCAAGTCAAGCCCTCGGAGAACAAGTCCAGACCCCAAAGATCAAATCAAACCCCTCGGAAATCATGCCTAACCTACAGAACCCAAAACCAAGGTGAAAATACCCCTCGGAGAATACATACAGAAGTCCCTACACCGGAATAAACCTCTACCAAAGCAACAACACCACCCGAAGAGGATCCTAAACCGGTCCATCAGATCATCACCAAATATAGAGCCACTCGTGAAACTAACATCTTGAAGAAACAGCCCCTTGGAGACCCTCGGAGACCTTGGAAAAGGCAAAGATCAGCTTAGTCAGCATCTAGTAGACTCAAGATATACCTTATCTTATATTTTTTACACATGTACCTCTATTACGACACATGTATTTACTAAACACATGCATAACGACACCTGTCCCTAACAAAGTCTATATAAAGGGAGGTGATCGGTTGAAGAAACATAAGGTCGGACACACACATACAATCATACATACAAAATTAAGGAGTGAAGTTCAGTGAATAAAGGAAAGAATATTCTCGCCTTGTTATCTTCTATAAAATCATAGTTTTTTGAATCACGGACAGGGCGCTCCGACCTTAAATAAATCTGTTAAATAGGGAATAATATCCAACCTGTTAACAAAATGGCGCCGTCTGTGGGAACGCCATAATATCTGTCCTTGAGAGAATTCAACAAACTTTGATTACGATGGATGATCTGTTCGAAAGTGAAAGTCTTCAAACTCGCCGCAGCGACTCGGAGGAAACTTTATCGAACTATCAATCAGGTACAAGAGATTTTATTAATATTCCTCGCTCTGTCTGTGAAAGACTTGTAGATGCTACAGCTACACGAGCGCAACAAAGAGGGGAAAACTTCAAGAACTGGTTCTCTGTCTCTCCTAGGCATAGAAATATCCCATCGGAGGGAGGTACGCCCTATGCGAGATGGAGCCCTACTCCCGTCCCTCGGAATATCGTGGAGATAGTGATCATACCTTATGGGGAGTGATGGATGGCTTGTGCAAAGAATTAAGTGATATTAAGAAAACCATGGCCCCTAAAGAAGATCCCACGTTCAAAACTTCCCCTTTTTCTCCTGAAATTGCCTTAGCTTCTGTCCCTTCGGGAATGCGACATGTTAATGTTCCCTTATACACTGGGGAGGCTGATGGAAAGGATCCACTAGACCATATTCATCAATATCTGGTCGGAATGGATCTATCCTCTGCTCCGGATCATGTCTTATGCTGCGTGTTTCCTGTTACCCTCGGAGGGCGAGCTCAAGCTTGGTTTACTCACCTTCCTCCTAGCTCCGTGACGAGTTTTGACCGACTAGCTCATCTATTTGTACGACAATTTGCTTGCAACCGACGATATCCCAAATCTACTACTCATCTCTTCACAGTCAAACAGCAGAAAGATGAGCCCTTACGAGGGTATATAAAACGCTTCACGGATGAGGCTTTGGGTGTCCCTAACGTCAGCCCGACATATTAACTCAGGGGCTTCGAACGGGGGATTTTTTCCGATATCTCATGGGAAATCGTGTCACGGACAAATGAACTCATGCAAAAGGCAGAAGTCTACATCTTAATGGAAGAAGTGGAAGGTACGAAGAAGCGCATGGAACAAGACGGCAATGAGCACCTAGAGCGCGCAGAGAGGGAAGCAAAAGCTAAGGGAAATGGCAAAGAAGGAAAACTCAACCAGCGTAAAGACGAGGGCGATATAGTCAAAAAATTCATTCGACCTGTACCGCTACCCCCAATGACTATTGCTCCCCTGGAGGTATTCAATGTAATGAGAGGCAACAACGAGTTTCATTGGCCTTTACCGGCCAAATTCTCTAATCGAGACAAGAACACGGGTAAGTATTGTAAATACCATAAAACCTATGGGCACACCACCGAAGAATGCACTACCCTTCGTAGAGAACTGCTTCGCCTTCTAGAAGCAGGGTACTTGAAGAATTACCTTAAAGAAAATAACCCTGAAGAACCCAAGGCAAATGTATGGAAGAGGTCACGAAGGGAGCGAGAAGAAGTGACTCCCAACCGCCTGTCACGAGGGAGGACCACAGAACACCGCCGGTCTCGGGAGAGAACTTCGGAGCATAGGCGACCCCGAGAGTGGACAGAAGAACGTCAACAGAACTCACGAGAAAGGACGACGGGACATCGGAATTTACCCCCTCCACCAGAATTATACGAAGATAACGCCCCATCGGGACGAACAATTAACATGATTGAGGGAGGAGATATCTCAATAGAGCCCCAAGGTAAGAAGAAGAAATATCTAAAAGAAGCCAGTCGAACAGAGCAAGGACCCCCCCGTGTGCTCCATTCAAGGAACACGGTTACCCAACATTACTTTCAGGTCCGAGGACTTGAAAGGTATAATTTATTCCCACTAAGACGCCTTAGTAATCATGGCCGTTATCCACGGATTTGCAATCCAGAGGATCCTCATTGACACGGGCAGCTCTGTGGATGTTCTATTCCTTCCTACCTACTTGGCTATGGGATTAAAGAAAGAACAGCTGGAAATAGCGGACGTTCCCTTAGTAGGTTTCTCAGGAGAAGCCTGCCGCACCCTTGGAACAGTGATCCTTCCAATGTCATGGGGAGAGGGAGCCCTTCGAAGAATGGAACCTATCAAGTTTTGGGTGGTGGAGGCCTCGTCACGAACATATAACGATATATGCGGAAGGCCATCCATCCGAGCTTTCGAAGCGATCCCCTCTACCCTACATCTTAAGGTAAAATTTCCCACCCCTTCAGGTATCGGAGAAGTCCGAGGAAGCCAATCTAAGGCCAGAAAATGCCGCATGAACGCTATTCCCTCGGAAGGGGAGGAATTCGCCCTCGGAAGCAATAAGAAGCGTAAAGTCGAAGAAATTCGGGTTCAACCTGTAGAAGAATTGAAGATAGTAGAATTAGTGGAAGGACACCCTGAAAAGGTGATTAAGATGGGCACCAACATGGAACCTGCAGTGGAAGTCCAACTGACCTCTGTTCTCCAACAATTTCATCACCTTTTCGCATGGGAAGGAGGGCCGCCCGGGCGAATGAGTGACAAGGTATGTCAGCACTTTCTTAATGTGAAACCCGGTGTTAAGCCTATCCAACAAAAAAAGAGAAAGATGGGACCCGAGCGCAATAAAATAATTCGCTCGAAAATACAACGCCTTCTCAGCTTGAAACAAATTCGAGAGGTCATCTATCCCGAATGGTTAGCTAATGTTGTGCTAGTTCCCAAGCACGGAGGGAGATGGCGTATGTGTGTTGACTTTACCGATCTCAACGGAGCCTGTCCGAAAGATTGTTATCCCTTGCCTAGTATAGATCAACTAGTCGACTCCACTGCTGGATGCGCACTATTGTCAACCCTAGACGGGGACCAGGGGTACAATCAAATCCCGATGACGGCAGCGGACCAGGACAAGACTAGCTTCATTACTGACGCATGCACATTCTGCTACTTGGTAATGCCCTTCGGACTTAAAAACGCCGGAGCCACTTAACAAAGGCTGGTAATTCTTATGTTAGCAGGACTTATCGGAAAGTCGGTAGAAGTCTACGTGGATGATATGGTGGTTAAAAGTAACACTGACGAAGAACACCCCGAGGATCTACGGAAGGTATTGATCATTATGGATAATTTCGGAATGAAGGTTAACCCTAGAAAGTGCTCCTTTGGCATCCGAGGAGGGCAATTCTTAGGATTCATGGTCATAGAGAAGGGAATAGAAGTAAATCCCGAGAAGGCAGAGGCTATTGTGGGACTACCCACCCCGAAGACAGTCAAAGACGTTCAAAAGTTGACAGACAGAATGGCCTCCTTGAGCTGATTCGTTTCTAAATCAGCAGAAAAAGGACTGCCCTTTTTCAAAATACTCTGAAATGTTAAGGAATTCCAATGGACTTCCCAGTGCAAAGAAGCCCTCGAAGAATTGAAAAGATATATGATGAAGCCTCCCTTGTTGGTAAAACCTTACCTCAAGAAGAACTCTTCCTTTATCTATCGGTCGGAGAAGAGGCCATCAGTGATGTATTAGTCAAAGAACAGGACAGAGAGCATCATCCGGTGTACTACGTCAGCAAAACTCTCCTCAGAGCGGAAACCAGGTATCCTATGCCCCGAGACCTTCCATCAAAGCACAAGTCTTGGCAGACTTTGTAATGGAATTGACAGGCATCGGGTCCGAGGAGAAGGAGCCCCTATGGCATGCCTATGTAGATGGATCCTCTGTAAGCACACACGGAGGAGCAGGAATAGTATTTGTAAACCAAGATGTAGAAGAGGAGAGACTCCACTTCGCTGTCAGAATTGACTACCCCATTTCCAACAACGAAGCTGAGTACGAATCCCTTCTGATTGGAATGAGACTTGCTCGGGAAGGAGGAATGAGAAGGGTGCTCGTTCATAGTGACTCTCAGCTGATTATTCAACAAGTTAATGGCTCGTACGAAGCCAAAGATGAAAGAATGCAGGATTACTTCCGGGTAGTCCATCAAAGACAAGAATGGTTCGATGAGTGCAAAGTCACCCGAATCCCACGAGATGAAAACCAGGAAGCAGATGCCTTATCTAAAATGGCCAGTCAAATGGATGTTGTCCATACCCGAAGAATCACTCTACTCCAGATCAATGAGTCCGAGAAGACCAAATGTAATGACGTGAATGCCACTATGGATCCCCCGACCAGTTGGGTGACCCCAATCAAAGCCTACTTACAAGATCCAGAAGGGTACTCCACGGACAAAGCCATACAACGGAAAATGTCTAAGAAAACCATTAGATATTTCCTCAAAGATGGAATACTGTTCCGAAGGACTTATTCTTGCCCCCACGCCCGGTGCCTAAATGAAGAAGAAGCTCAACTGGCTTTAGCGGAAACTCATGAGGGGACATGCGGAAGCCATACCAGCGGCGAAAGCATGGTCGGACGCCTGAGCCGACAAGGTTATTACTAGCCCACCATGGCAAAAGATGGCAAAGCTTATGCCGAAAGGTGTAAACCGTGTCAATCTTACGCCCCTCGGGTCCATCAGCCCGCAGCCCCGTGGGAACCCCATTTGACCCCTTGGCCATTCTCCAAGTGGGACATAGACATAGTGGGCCCACTTATCCCTGATGCAGGTCAGAAGAAATTCCTACTCGTGGCAGTTGACTACTTCACTAAATGGGTCGAAACGGAACCCTTAGCTCGAATCCCCGCGATGGGAAGGACCCTATGAGATAGTTGGAATTGTGGGACTCGCAACCTATATCCTCGCCAACTCCGAAGGCGCAGTACTTCGCAACACCTGGAACTCAATCAACCTTAGGAAGTACTATGCTTAATGTAATGCAAACAGTTGTACATAAATAAAAAATTGTTTCTATATATAGAAGGCTCCGATACAAAGATTAAAAGAAAAAGATTGCGAAACAAAACGAATGACTCTACCAAAATGTCATCACAACAATCTGACCCCGATGAGCCATCTAATACAAACAACTAAAGCAAAGCATTTAGCAATAGTAACGAATCCTCACCTCAAAGGGATATTGGATCGTATCCGATACAAAGAGATCAACATTATCCCCGCTAACACTAAGCATCCTCGATTGGACGCTTCCCATCCCGGACAAGACGATGATGGTGCTCCACGGATGGAGAATCCGGATCACCTATCGGAACTACTGAATCCTCAAAGGCTAAAGAAGAATCTTCCGCAAAAACCCTACGAATGTCAAGTTCTGGAATGGCCAAACCCAAAGGAAAACCTGGCAAATCCTGAACCGCATTTCGGCACAACCGATAGCCTATACAGACAAGATGGCGCATCTCTCCCTGAAGGGACTCACGAGGGCTAGATGGACCCATTATTTCCAACACTGCGTGAACCTGGGCCATTACTAGGGCTACTTCATGGGTACGAGTAGTCTCCAGCAGCCGTTGAGTAGCCACATCTCTCTCCCTCGTGATACACATCAATCGCTCATCAGAAAACCGAATTTGGTCCATCAAGGCTTCCATACTCCTCTCTAAACCCAAGACCCGGGCCTTTTCAAGCACCAACTGGCGCTCCAGCTCCCAAGATTTGTTCCTCTCAGATTGCAATATTTCTCCGGGAACATCTCTAACGGCCTCTCTTTCAGCGGTCAAATGAGCTATCTCCTCGTGAGCCTTAAACAAACACTTCTCTAGCTCATCCTGGCGGCGATAGACCAAATCGGGATGGGAAGAGGAATCTCATCGGGATCCGATGGCATTCAGAATCATGTAAAGCTGCATGAAGACAAATCATTACTACCCAAATGATAAACAAGGTTAGTATTAGATAGAACGAATAAAAACTGATGTACCTCGCACAAATCCTTGCAGGCCAGATCCTGAAGGCTTGATTGAGGGAGAATCTTCATTAGCTCACAATCCGGTGCATTTAAAAGACCACTCAAAAAATTCCGGCAAAAGTCTGTAACCAAAGGGGAAGTAGGAACGGAGCCACGCTCTCCGAGGGGTGGCGCCTCTGCGATGAGAGGATTTCCCTCGAGCGGTGGGCGAGCAACCCGATCCGGGCCCTCCCCTAAGGGTTGGGATCCGCCCGAGACAGAAGGGAAGAGATTCTCCTCTACCATATTAATAACACCAACCTCTAACGAAGGAGAAGGACGCAATATCCGCTGAAGAATTGGAAACTCCATTCGGAGAAGAGTGGAGATTGGATCTTCCCCAACAGTAGGAGCTCAAATGTTCACTGGGGGGCTCCGATAGGCGAAGCCCTCTGATTCCCTCTCTCCGAGGAAGGACTCGTCACCTCTTCAAAACTCTGCTGATCAGAAATACCTTCTTCCGATAAAAGGTAATCATCATGTGATGTTTGTATTAAAAAAAGCTTTGTCAAAAGATTCAATCGCAAATGCGGCCATCTCCGAACCTGTCACAAAGAAGAACATATTATGGGCCCGAAGAGGATAAAAGCACTAGGGATAATAAAGACCCAAGAAAGAGCTTACGAAAATGGAAATTATGGCAAAACGGCTGTACAGGGAGACTGAACGCCTCTACCCCTTCTTGAAGTTGAGCCACGATCATGGATTTAGGGAATTCTAACAAACCGCTCACGTTGTAAGATCCCGAGAACAACCCAGAGCGAGACATCATCGCCACCTCCCGCACCACAGTCTCGGAGGTGGGGGTAACATACCCTAAACCCCATCGGAGAGGTACTCCCCATAAATTAGCCGATTGGCCCCTCGGACGAACAAATAAGAACCTCCGCCTCCAATCCCCTCTACGAGAGCAAGGGTTGGATACACGAGTGAAGGCTCTAATGTTTTCCCGATAGACCAGGCTAAAGAAAGGAGGACCACCCGGACATGGGCGTAAGGAGAAAATAGCCCCCACCCGATGAGGAGTCATAGGGAGATTCAAGAGCTCACAACAAAGAATATACCCCACCAAGTGACGATAAGAGTTCGGCGTTAGCTGACTATGACATAGCTGTCAATAACTAAAGAGGGTTTGCAAAAAAGGGTGGAAAAACACCCGTAGCCCATAACGTACCTGATCACAATACACCGTTAGATAGCCCGAGGGGGGATCATAAGCCCTCTGATCGTAGAACGGTACTAGTACATCGTACTTATTGTAATCCATGTTATACTCGGCAAGAAGAGTCATAATGGAACCCTCGTGTTCGTTGCTCGCGGTAGTCCCGACACGACCTCGCCCCATTAACTTTGAAGGATTCAAAAGAAGCATTTCAAAGATCGAAGATTGATCCGCAAGAGTGTAAGATCCCCGACCCATGAATACTTCTCGGATGTGATTCATCCTAAGGGAGCTTGTATGAGAAGACCTTACTGCTGCTGCCCTTGAAGAACTACCCAAAATGGTAGCTATGTCATCCTCTAGACTGTCTCGCCGAGAGGAAAAGCTATCCGAAGAAGCATGGCGCATCCCTAGCGAAAGCGAAGGAGTCTGGACCGAGTTCCGAGTAGAACTATGGGATGAGACGGATCCTCCTCGCCTGTAATGTGGGGGCATCATCTCCTCAAGTAAGTATTTTCTCCTTACTCACGATTATTTAATTTAAGAGGGAGAAAAATCGAAAATAAGATCAAAGAGATAAACTTGCGGGAGAATTAGTAGACTTCTCTTTGTAAGTAAAATATATTTGCTTAACATTTAGCTCTTATATATTTTTCACCCTTTGATTAAACAAGTATACTTAATCCCCCGTTATATAAAGTAGGGGACACGTGTCGAAAAAATCCTCCTACTTAAGGAGAACACATGCTTAATATTAACATGCAAACTGACACCTCCTACTTAGGAGTAAACTTGGTCAGCAAGATTAAATGTAATATCCTTATCTCCTTCAGTGAAAATTATTTGAGAAATAATTCTAGTATTTGTTAATAATAAGATTGGATGAGGCAGAGAAACAATAAGAGGAAATAAGCAATTATTTATTCGAAGGCCGAGAAGTCCTCGGAAAAGGTTACATTTACAAAAGAAATTTATTGAAAGTACGAAAATAAAAGTTACAAATAAATAGAAGTCCTAAACTACGCCCCCGTGGTTGATGGATGCGGGGCGGGATGCGAAGGGGATGTCGCCTCGGCCAAGGTACCCATCGGAGCCAGACGAGAAATCGGAGAAAACATCCCTCCAGAGCCGCTGAGTCTTGGACTCGGACTACTGGCTGAACATATCGGAGAAGGCGCAGGGGAAACCCGAGTGGATAACACGCCACCTAACCACCCCACAAGTACACGGCAGTCCTCGGAAGATGGCTTCTTTAATTTTCGAAGGTCAAAGGACTTAGAGAAGTCCACGTCCGGCCGCAGTAAGGACTTCGCCACTCTAGCACACTCTAGATAACCCCACAGCATATGGCCCGTTAAAAGCTCTTGGGGCGGCCTCTCGGAAATTTCTGGTTGCTGTCTAGAGGTCTCTTGTTGAGCAAATTGGACCGCCACATCAATCTTGGCTTGCACCACCTCGGGAGAAAGAAATGTCGCCAACTTCCCCTCGGCCAACTCAGCCCTATCGGTGACCTCACCCAACAACTCCTGAAGTTCCTTCTCCCTCGCCAAACCCTCAGCTTTCTCTTTCTCGAGAGGAGCGATTTGGGCCCTAAGAATCCCCTCGGACTCTCTCTTCTCCTTCTCCAAAAGGGCCGCCCTAGCCTTGGCAGTCTTCTCGGATGCTTCCATCTACTTACATTCAGATTCCGCCCTCTCCAGTCTGAAGTGCAAGCCCTTGTTCGTCTTCTGAGCCTCTTGCAGAGTATAGTCGAGAGCTGAGATTTTTGTGTTGAGTACATCGTCCCTTGTTTGACTCTCCTTATCCCTGGACATGAGGGGCGCCAATTGCTCTCGGAGTGCTTTCACCTCCTCCACGTCCTTCAACCCGCGCTGCTCAACGACGGTGACTGCTTCCCGAGTCTTTCCTATCTACAAGAAGATGAGCAAAAGAAAGAATTGTTGAGAGTAGAACATACAAACACAAGGAAGCAAATACAAATAAAAGAAGGGGAAGCTTGAAGCTTACCATGAGCCCACTCCAGTTAAGGCTGGTATATAGAAACTAGAACCCCTCGACGGGTACAGAGTTGGAGGAAGCAAAGAACTGGAGGATCTCCTGGTAAGCATCCGCCACGGTCCAAGACGAAGGATGCCCCTCCGGTCCACGATGAGGCACATGCGTTTGAAAAGTTTGCCCCCTCGGAGATAAAGTCACTGAAATGTGCTCCCTCGGAGGAGTTGTCCCCGGAATTGGCATCACCACATCCGAGTCGGTAAACACCGCCCGAGGACCTCCAACAACTGTAGATGTGCCTGCCTCCCCCACCAGTGAGCTCAAAAACTCCACCTTAATCTCCCTATCTTCAGATGAGGGATCAAACTCCCATTGTATGTCCTCGGAGTCCCCCAATGAAGCCTCCGGATCGGGAACGTGAAACTGTGCCAAAGAATCTTCCTCTACAAGGAATAACATACATGTATAAGAAGAAAGAATGAAATTATAAAAATTATCATGCAGAGAAGAATACAAGACAGACGGAGGAGACTTACCGAAGAAAGCAGACTCTTCAGCCATTGGAGCCTTTCCCTTATCTACAACGCCTGCACCAGAAAAGGAGCATCAGTATATGAGCAAAACTCCTCAAAAAGTTCATAAAATCTTACTAAGGATTAGCAAAAACATACCTAGGGGAGCTGGCTCAGGCACTGCCTTCTCCAAGAACTCCGGAACTATCGGAGACATGGGCTCTACTCCACGAGGGGAGTTGGGAGATGGATCCCTAGAAGATATGACTACTACCTCAGCAGCGTCCCGGTCAAAACTTTCCTCACCAGTTCTCGAAGAAATCCTTTCCTCTGAAACCCTCGGAGAACTCCAAGTATCGGATCCGGAGACTGGTACCAAAGCTAAACTCAAGTAAGGACCAACCTGACGTAAGGGAACAGTGTTCTGAATCACCCCCGCAACATCTATGTATAGAGGGGAATAATCCTCGTAAGTTTCTCCTATCTCCGGACCCATGTGCGCCCCCTCGGGAGCGTTAACCTCTTCCTCGTCATGATCACGCTCCTCCGGAGCATCAGAGACACCACTTGGAACAGGCTCCGCGGGACCCGATTGCGAAAAATAATTCGCTAAAACAGCCCCTGCACCATCCGAGAACCACCAAACAATTATCATCTACTCCTATGTCAGAAACGAAAACAAAAACAAGATACTTACTGAACAAAATTAGGGCCTCGGAAGAAAGGGACAATGGCTTCTCGACCGCATCGTCAGTAAAAACCACACGATGAAGCCCGAATGTCTCGAACAGCATCAGAAAATCATCCGAGTCCATCAGAAGTTATTGAGAAATTACTGGAGACAAGACTACATCCTGATCCAAAGTGCGCACGGGAGATGCCCCCTGTCTCCAGTCAAAAGGCCTGTCCCATACGCCTTGTGCGGGTTGCACGAAGAAATATATGTTCTTCCGAATACTATGAGAGGTAACAGGCCCCTCCAAAATCCTCTTCGTGGAATTTTTGGTGTTGTCCCGGTGACGAACATGATAAAACGGAAATCCCCGGGCAAAACTACCACGTCAAATATGGAGAAAAAGTGATCCACTCCACATTCCAGCCCATTCACCTGGCAACAGAAAACATAAATACAAAGAGCAGCGAACCCGTTCGGAACCATCTGGATCGGACTAATGTTGCACGCCTTAAACACTTCACAGAAGAAGGGCGACATGAAGGAGCGCCACCCATACCGCACTTGAGCGAAGTAGACCGTTAGCATCCCCGGAGGTGGATAGCATGCCCTCTGATCCTTCGTAGGGGTTTGAAACACCATATTCTTCTGAAAGGCTCCAGTATTGGTGAACAAATCCAGTACCTGCTCACGAGTAGCTACACTGGGGATTTTCTCAATCTTTGCAAAGTCGCGAAGAGATGCCTTCTTTGACTTAGGAACCCTAGCTTTTTTAGAAGCAGTGACGCTACTCTCGACAGTAGTAGAAGTCTCCCCTTTCGCTTACGAGTAACTACCCCCCACAGAGCACCCACCATACCCACCGGAGAATCAACAGTGGTGGTAGCTCCAGAGGTGGCGGAAGCGGTGATGGGGTCAACGTTGGTAGAGGAAGCCATTTATATGATGATAAAAAATGAATGTTTTTTTCGAAAAGAGAAAGAGAAAAACTATGCGTGAATTTACTGGAAATTTGAAGGGCAAAAGAAGAAGAGAAGAAAAAGATTTTTTACTCGTTGAAATTGCTAAGAAAAGAAGATGTGAAAGTGAGAAAGGGAATGAATAGTTCCCCCTTTTATAGTCAGAGAAGAGACAACGGTCACAACTCTTCAAAAACGTGGAGCATAATCAAAGCTCCACATATCTTCCGCGGCCCGCGCCACCACACCGTTAACAATCTGACCGTTGTGAACGGTCAGATAATTTTGAAGTTTTAAACGATCAAACGGTCACCTGCAACAGGCGCTCCGCAACCTCCGCGTGCATAAGGACAACACCCTCATGGGCATTAAGGTAAAATCCCTTTAACTCATCTTTTAAATAATTATAAATATATATACACGCTCCCTCGGAAAAATACCAAAAAATAAGTGCATTGAAGGTCAAGACTCGGACTAACCCCTCACCTCACTGAGGACGATGAATAAAATTTCCCTCGCCTCTATGAAGCCGATCGAAATTTGGGGCGACTAGTGTTAACCGTAAAAAATAAATATGAGGCTATAATGACGTATTATTCCTAAATATAGGAAATAATACACGGACAATACTATTGTCACGAGTACTTTGGATGAGATGTACCCACTCCTAATAAGGAGGCCCATCGGATGTTATCAAAACCCCTCGGTTACTGACCTAAAATGGAATGAAGGAACATCCGAGGAGATACTTAAGCATCCCTTGGAAAGTCAACGATGAATAAAAAATAGATATCGACGCGGCATCAGAAAAAGAGCAAACCCGATGGATCCGCGCGACTTCGATATCCATCAATGCGCCAAGAGGGACCACAACGGACCCCGAGTCCCATAATCTTGCGAGAATACGTCCTTACTGAACACTCCTCAACGTAAATTGCCCTCGGAACATCACTCCGAAGATCAAATTCAAGAACAAAGCCATGTCTAACCCCAAGAGCCACTGGAAGACATTCTACGAGGGCTTGGACACTGAAATACTACTTCACGAAGGACAAATCAAGCCCTCGGAGACCAAGTCAAGCCCTCAGAGATCAAGTCAAGCCCTCAGAGATCAATTCAATCCCTCGGAGAACAAGTCCAGACCCCAAAGATCAAATCAAACCCCTCGGAAATCATGCCTAACCTACAGAACTCAAGACCAAGGTGAAAATACCCCTCGGAGAATACATACAAAAGTCCCTACACCGGAATAAACCAGTGTTATTAAAACCGGCCCGGACCGGCCAGGAACCGGCCATTAATCTGGGCCGGTTGACCATACGGACCGGTCCCTGTTTGGAACCGTTCTGGGCCAGAAAAAATCGGCCCAGAACCGCGACCCGGTGGGCCGCTGAATCGGACCGGCCCAATTCAAAGTTAAAAAAAAAATAAAAAAAAAACAGCAAATGAATAATAGAAAACCTGAGGCCTTAATTGCAATTTCAGCCAAAACCATTCTCCATATTCAGTTTCTTTCTCACGTCCAGTAGGTAAAGTTGGAATTGGAAACAGAAAAACACTTTAATAAAGTGAGAATTAAACCCTAAATAAAAAGTAAATTATTGAACCGCCTGCTGCCGCCGCCGCCCGCCGCCGCCTGCTGCAAGGTATTATTTTTTATATTCATTCTTTTGATGATTTAAGTTAATGTATTTTATATCAGGCACCTCAAATCCTTTATTATTATTTCAAGTTTTCAACAATCATTTTTGCTTTTTATATAGAACACATCGGGTATTGTTGAATATGTTTTTTATTACAACATATATGATAGAATCATAGAACAACTGATTAGCCTCAAGAATTCTATTGTTGCAGACTTGCAGTTAAAGCATTTTTTATGTTAAAGCAATTGGTAGTTATTTTGATTGCCAATGTTCTTTTGTTTTTTACATTCACGCGTAACTATAGATTTTGATGATCTAATGTGTTAAAAAAAACTTTAAATGATTTATACCTATTTAGGAGGATATAAAGTTGAGTAGTATAAATGTATAATTGTATTTTTTTGTTTATTACTTTATTAAATTTGAAATTGATATAGGTGATGGCAAGCAATACTTCAAGTACACTAGAAGGTCAAGAACAACCTCAAAGCAATCAAGCGGATCAACCAGTTAACGTAAATCCTCGACGTCGGAATGATATAGCATGGAATCATTGTACTCCGTTAGGGTCAACTAATGGGAAGGGACAACCCATCCGATGTAATTATTGCAATCACGTAATGTATGGTGGAGGCATTAATCGCATGAAGCAACACCTTGCTGGAGTTACAGGTAATGTTGCGAAATGTTTAGCAGTTCCTCCTGAGGTGCAATTAGAAATCTATGGAATGCTTATGGCGCTAGATAAGGCTAAGAAAGATAAAAGAGCACATATGTCATTATTTGATGAAAATGAAGAAGAAGAAAGTCAAAATGAAATAGAAACAAATGTTAATGCCAAGAAACAAAAGACAGGTGGTATAGAGAGTTTTTTGAAAGGGCGAGGAAAGGTAAATACTTCTCAACCTGGTATAAAGTTCAAACTACAAAGTAAAGAAATGATTAAGAATGTTGATGTGGCCGTTGCTAAGTGGTGGTATGATGCATGTATTCCGTTAAATGCTGTGAATTCTCCACATTTTGTAGAGGCAATGAATAGAATATCAGCGATAGGTCCTGGGTATTTGGGTCCTAGCTATCATGCTTTGAGAATTTCTTTACTTCAAGAGGTTAAAGCTGAAGTAAGTTTGTCTATTGATGCTCTTAGAAGTCAGTGGGTTCTTAGTGGTTGCACTATCATGGCTGATGGTTGGACAGATAGAAGGCATAGATCATTGATAAATTTTTTGGTCTATTGTTCAAAAGGTATATCATTCATAAAGTCGGTTGATGCATCTGCTATAGTTTCAAGCTCTGAAAATTTATGCGCTCTATTTTCTGAAATTGTTGAGATGGTTGGCGTTGAGAATGTAGTGCATATGGTGACAGATAATGCAGCTAACTATAAAAAAGCAGGAAAATTGCTCTCAGAAAAGTATCCAACAATTTTTTGGTCTCCTTGTTCTGCCCATTGCATAAACTTAATTTTGAAGGACGTTTCAGATCTTCCCGACGTTAAGAGTTTAGCACATAATGCTACAAGAGTAACAAGTTTTGTTTATAACCATAAATGACCTAATGCATGGTTAAAGCAACAACCTGGGTGGACTGAAATAATAGTCCCTGGTGCGACTCGATTTGGCACAACATTTTTATCATTGCAGAGTTTATGTGAACGACAAGATTTTTTGGCACGAATGGTGGTTGATTCGGGTTTTAAGAAATTCTTGAACGAGGCCAAGGGTGTAGAAGTTAGGAGAATCATTCTGGATCATGACTTTTGGAAAGATTGTGAGAAAATTGTGAAAGTCATGATTCCGATCATAAAATTGTTGCGAATTTGTGATTCAGATGAGAAGCCTTCTATGGGTTTTATTTATGAGGGGATGTCCAGAGCAATAAATGGGGTAAAGGCGGTTTTGGAGGACAAAGAACATGAATATAAAGTGTATGTGGATATAATCAATGCACGATGGGATAAAATGCTACGAAAAAATCTCCACGCAACAGCTTACTGGTTGAATCCTATTTTTCAGTACGGTGACAATAGTCCTGCCAATAATGCTGCGGTTTTGACATGTGTATATGATGTAGTGGAGAGGCTTTGTCCTACATCGGAGAATATGGTTAGGGAAATGACTATGTTTTGAGAGCGTGAAGGGACTTTTGGACGTGACATAGCAAAAAAGAATTTAAAAGATACTCGCCCAGGTATTCTTGTCATTTATATTTATTTTATTATTGGTTAACTTTATAGCTTTGATCTTTACTACATTTTTTTTAAAGATGTATGGTGGAGTCTATTTGGTGGTGATGCGCCAAATTTGCAAAAAATTGCTGTTAAATTGTTAAGCCAGACATCATCATCATCTGGATGTGAGCGTAACTGGAGTGTGTTTGAGCGGATTCATACCAAAAAGAGGAATAGGTTGGAGCATACAAGATTAAATGATTTGGTATTTGTGCACTATAATTTGCGTTTGCAGAAACGGTATGTCTTTTTATTTGTGTTGTTCTTTCATATAAGACTTAATTTAATTTATTATTTCTATTTGGCGATGTTATTAACTTATATAAGTTGGTGTAATTTTGAAGAAACGTGAAAAAGAAGTACTATGATCTAATTGATTATGAGTCTATTGATAATGTGGAGCATTGGGTTATTGAAGAAGATGCAAGTGGTGAACAAGAACTTGACTACAATGAGTTAGAAGAAATGCTTGGAGGACAACTAAATATTGAAGGTGAATCTAGTTCTCAACCATCAATAGGTAATTTTTTTATAGTACATATTTTTATTCTTTTAAGTTTCAATACTTTAAATAATTCACTTATATATTTGTATGCTACTTTGTTTAGGCACTGAAGATGCAAATATGGATATGAGGACATACATTCATGATGATGATGATGATTGAGTGATTTCAATTTTAACTTTTAATGAATATTGTTCGATTAAGCTTATTGAGGGTGTACCTTTTGAATTCTGAGATGTTTTTACTTTTTACATATTTTGAGTTATGAGTTATGACATTATTGTGATGATATTGTTGGTTGGAATATTGTGACATTTTTGAATTTTTTATGTGATTGTGGGAATTTTTGATGTTTTGAATTTTTTACATATGTTGTTCTGCATCATATATGTCGCTGTGACGAAGGTTTGACTACTTGACTACAGTGACCGGTTGGACCAGTGGTTCGACCGATTCGAACCAGTAAAACCAGTAACCAGTGATGTACCGGTTCGATGTCCGGTCCGGTTCTGAAAACACTGGAATAAACCTCTACCAAAGCAACAACACCACCCGAAGAGGATCCTAAACCAGTCCATCAGATCATCACCAAATATAGAGCCCCTCGTGAAACTAGCATCTTGAAGAAACAGCCCCTCGGAGAGCCTCAGAGACCTTGGAAAAGGCAAAGATCAACTTAGTCAGCATCTAGTAGACTCAAGATATACCTTATCTTATCTTTTTTACACATGTACCTCTATTACGACACCTGTACTTACTAAACACATGCATAACGACACATGTCCCTAACAAAGTCTATATAAAGAGAGGTGATCGGTTGAAGAAACATAAGGTCGGACACACACATACAATCATACATACAAAATTAAGGAGTGAAGTTCAGTGAATAAAGGAAAGAATATTCTCGCCTTGTTATCTTCTATAAAATCATAGTTTTTTGAATCACGGGCAGGGCGTTCCGACCTTAAATAAATCCGTTAAATAGGGAATAATATCCAATCTGTTAACACGACAAAATAAATATAAATTTCCCGTGTAATGTCTTTGAATTTTACGATACCGTCACCGCTACCGGAACTGCCTTGACAAGTAGAAAAGTCGATAAGAATAAAAAAAGTTAGACAAAAAAATTCCTGCAAACTGCGGCGGCGTAGCGTCGGATTGTCGGAATTTTTTGCCGGAATTCCTACATTTAGACTCAATATTCTGGAAATTCGACGAATTAAAACTAAATTTCCCGTGTAATGACTTTGAGTTTTGCGATACCGTCACCACTACCGGAACCGTCTCGACAAGGACAAGTTTTGCGATACCGTCACCACTATCGGTGATTTTTTGGTCGGAAAATTGCCATGGGGCAACTCGAACAGGTTGGCAAAGGTTAGAGGGTAAAGTGCTTATTTATAAAGTTCAGGGGGTGATGTCCTAAAGTCGCTATAGTTCAGGGGGTTTGAAGGAATTATCCATTTACTAAAACGAGAAATAGCAATTGCATCTCACATCTCTTTCTGTGTTAAGCTTAAACCGAATTTTGCTTGTTGGGTTGTGCCAAGCTTTTTTATGACTTCCTACAAGGATGAAAACTAGGACGTTGATGAGTTACAATTACAAGGCATTTGCATTAGATAATGATTAACAACATACAATTTGTTAATTATCATCAACTTTCTAAAACAGGAAACTCGGTTTTAAAATTTGGTTTTGACCGTTAGTCGGCTGCTTTATCTTTGTTAGATTATTTCTAATAATCTATTTAGTGGACAAATACATTGAGACAATTATATTTAAGCTAATAAATATATTGGGCTAATTAAGTGATCTAAATTGAGTAGCCCAATTAGCATCTAATTAAGTATGAACTTTGTAATGTGTAATACCCCGTATGAGTCTAATTAGGGTTTATGGGGTTCTAATTAGATTATTATATAAGGCTCGGGTTTTGGTCCTCAAGACAATTCTTGAAACATTCTCCTCTTCTTTTCCCATCAATTGAGCGAGATCCCATCGAGAGTTAGAATTGGTAATTTCAATTATATAAAAGCTATTATGTTTGCACCTAAGGAAGTCATTTTAATATATTGTTTTTTCGGGGACGAAATATTAAAAATGTCCGCTAACTTTTTTTAAAAAGTTAAAATGCCCATTTTTTTTTTGGGCCTTGCAAAACGCCCCGTATGTTTTAACAAAACTTTCAAAAATGCCCGATGCCCTTATTCGGGCTAAAACTGCTTACATGGTAACACAATCTACAAAATGTTCTGCCACGTAGGATAAGCGTGGTGTACATGTAGGACATAAAAATGTTTTTGGTTCCTTATAACGGCAATATAATTTTGAAATCATTTTCAACGGCCCTAATTACCAAATTGAACTAACTCGGCCGAAGAACCCTAAATCCCAAATTGAATCCTCCCTCACGAAATTTAAGTTGCGAAAATGTCTTCCTCAACTACTAGCTCGAGTATAATGTGCGATTGCGGAAGGCCCGCTGTCGTTAGGGTTGCTACAACCGATGCAAATCTGGGTCGCAGGTTTAATAGATGTTGGAAGGGATCATTCGGTTGTGGGTTGTTCGTTTGGGTAGACCCCGTGTTTGTGAAAGGCTTAGGACCATTGTGCCTCTACTTCGTGTGAAAATTGAGAGGAGCGAGGCAAAAGTGAAGCAACTCAAGGACGAACTCAGGTCGTTGAACAATCAGGGTTTGGAATCGATTGAACGCCTGTACGAGAAAACGATCACAGAGTTAGAGGCGAAGGTGATGAATCTGGTAATCGAGAACCGAAAATTGGGTAAATGGCTTAGGCTTTCAGTGATTTCCTTGTTTGTTGTTTTTATTGTTGTTGTTAGGATGATATGATGTATTTAGGATCTCGAAAGTTTTGTGTTGTATGGAGTGATCGTGTTTGGTGATTACTAGGTGTGGATTGGGCTGTTTTGTCTTCTTACGATAAATTTCCAGTTTCTTTATGAATGGAACTTTTGGTGTTTTGAGGTTGGAACCGAATGGTCACCACACTGAATTCGTTGCGAATTGTTGATTCAAATCACACCATTCTTACAATTTTTGCATATGAAAAGACACCATTCTTTCATATAAGTATGTTACTAAATATTGAAACCAATTATCAACAACAACTTAAAATTCTCTACCTTCTTTTCTTTAAAAAAAAAACTTGGCTAACAACCCATTGCTACCACCACAAATCCGCATCACGAACCTAGGCCAAACGGAGGAGCATTCCCAGGATTCGAGCGCATGGGGTTGTTCTCTGAGGAACGCTAATATATTTGTTGCAAGAGCGTTCGACCATCGCCATCACCATCGGTTTTGAATGCCTCAATGGCACGTCTTTGATCACATGCAAATTGTGGGATAAAAAAAATGGCCACAACACGCCATTAGGCTGGAGCCTTTGCTTAGGAAAGAAGAGAATGTGATCCACCCATTACATTTCTGCCTAACCTCAATGCAAGGAGGAATTTATAGGCTGAGGATAAATCGATTGTTGCTCTCCAGAATTGAAACATGTCACACTTGGGCGTGGACGTGATACCCTTAAAATGCCTACTTATTATGGAAAAAGGGACCCCCTAGTAAATCTCCTTGCCAAAACGTTAAACATGGGAGGATATAGTAGAGTTATCCAAGCTCGACTGTTTTCCTAACCTTGGTCGTCGCCGCACAAGACTGGTTCTCGAGGATCCCTCCTAACACAGTGCACATTTATGATCAGTTAAGGACTATGTTCAAATCTCAATTTGCCACTCAGAAGCGAACTCAGTTAACACAAGAGTACCTCAAAACTATCATTTAAGGCAGCGATGAATAGACCAAAGATTATATCAGACGGTTTAATACCGAGATTCTAAGGGTTGAAATTCCCTTGCTCAAGCCATTGCAAATATTCTGTTCAACACATTGAAAAATAGGTTGTTGCTAACGAGCTATTGAGGCAAAAATCGCAAACCAATGATTAGATCAACTTAATTGCACAATGTGACATGGAGATTGATGAAGGTAATAAGATGAGAAATGTCTGAAGTGACAACATCCAATCTAGGTCCAACGGCCCTCGTCGTAATGGCAGAAATGGTAACAGCAGTAACAAGTGAGCAACATTTCTCCTGCCAGATAAACTATTGCTTACTACAAGCATGCAAAACATATACGTCATGGAAAAAAGCAAAACCTCCTCAAAACTCCAAAGAAGATTCATGAAATGGATGAAATACTGAAATATAATTCTATTGCAAATATCATGAGCGGTATAGTCACGACACTTCCAAATGTCGTGCCTTATATACCAAGATAGAATGATTGATAAAAGAAGTCTACCTCGCAAAATACATGAAGGTTAATAAGCAGCTTGACACTAGGAGTAAGAGATCAAACTCCAACTCCGACACTCCCTCCCCAACGGAAGCCGCAAACCAAGTACCCTTGAAAGAGAGGATACTGATAATATGCTTGTTAAAGGAATTACCAATATGATAGCAGGAATTCCCATCAAAGAATGGTCGAGAAAGAACCTGCATAAATAGATGACTATGCTAGAGCTAGATACCTCAACGACACGAGTTAAACTCTATGAGTTTTGTTCTATTAGACATTGGAAATCCCCTATCTTTGAATATTTCAAGGAAGAGGGACCAAGTCACCTCCGCGAGTTCACTTTCAAAGAGAAACTCCGCATCAACGAGGTTTATCCACAAGAACATGAATTTTATGATTCTACGTTCTTTACTAAAAATATGTCGCAAAGCACACGAGCTGAGGCAGCCTTATGGTTCCTGAGGCAGGAAGGTTACATGATTGCAAGAATCCCAAAAACAAATGACATTGTTATGATCTCTTGAGGCCCAACATGCAGGGATTACAGTAAAGTACGTAAAAGAGTTTCACACGACTTAGCACAAGATAACTATCAACGTCTGACCCATGCCGTCACAATGATTGAAACTATCGAGGATGTCGTCACTTTTGATAAGGCATGCGAGTAAGCAGCAAGCCTGAATTGTCGTCTTATGGTGAGTCTTGATATCGCCAACCACAATATCAAGAAAATCTTGATCAACAATGAAAGATTGGTAAATGTCATCTCCTTGGATTCACAAGATCAAATGGAAATTGAAGATACTCATATTAAAATAATGGTCACGCCACTCTACACTTTGGTGGATCCAAAGTCACCATCGTTGGTACGGTTGTATGACCTACCTTTTTTAGCACCTCTCCTAAAAGAAGGACTCTTAATCTAGAGTACCTTGTGGTTGATACACTATTTGCATACAACATCATCATTGGTCGCTGAGGCCTGAATGATTTTAAGGCATTGGTTTCAACATACCACCAAAAGTTCAAGTTCCTCACCAAGAGCGGTTCGGGTGAAGTCCATGGAACTATAAAGAAGCGTGGGCATGCCATATAGCTTCACTTCAACCAAATACAACCCTAGATGTCAATGCAATCAACAATCTTCATGATAAGGGTAAAATGCTAGCCCCACGAAGGTCAACGGATGGCAAAAACCTTGGTATCCATTCCCACAACAAGGAAAAAATGTTAGCCCTGCAAGGGTCGACTAATGGAAATAATCCCAACGACATTGTAAAGATTGAAATAACACTAGAGTTAGAGGATAAAAGGCCCCGTCAAATCAAACAACCAGTTGCTAATACAACTAAGGTCGAATCTCTTGGTGAGTCAACGGAAGTATGCTTATGTCCTAGGGACGATGGAAAAATTATACGCATCGGCACTACAATGTAAAAGGATGTGGAGCACAAGCTTATCTAATGTCTTCACGACAACATGGATATCTTTGCTTTGACGGATCAAGACCTAAAAGGCATCAATCCACGAATTGTCGTACACATGTTAAACGTCGACCCGAAGGCTAAACTTATCAGACATAAGAAATTCGACTACAATATGGAAAAGAATATAACATCAGATCGAGAAGTAAATATCAAACTTGCCACAAGGGATATATACGATGTACGCTTCTCGAAATGGCTAAGCAACATAGTTTTTGTATCGAAGCCTAACTTTGATTGGCGCATGTGGGTAGACTACACCGACCTCAACAAGCAATATCCTAGGAGTTCGTTCCCTCTACCAAGGATATACTTGTTGGTCGACTCAATAGTACAATGTGCTCTTCTAAGCATGATGGATGCTTAGGTGGATTTCATCAAATACTGATGGCGGTCTAGGACACGAGCAAAACCGCATTTGTGACACACACAAGCGTATTCTGCTAAAGGGTTATGCCCTTTGGACCAAAGAATACATGTGCCACCTTTCAAAGGTTTGTTGCCAAAATGTTTTACGACCACATCGGTAAACCATGGAGGTCTATATTGATGATATTCTTGTCAAAAGTATTAATATAGAGGATCGTGTTGATCACCTCACAATTTCCTTCTCTATAATGAGATAATATGTCATGAAATTAAACACAAGGAAATGCGCCTTCGGGGTCAACAGAGGAAGGCTTCTCGGTTACATGGTGAATCAAAGGGGAATTGAAGCAAATCCTGATAAGATTAAAGCCTTCATCGAAATTCCTTCCCTAGTAAGCGTGCACGATGTACTGTGCTTAGTCAGACACAGTGACAGTACTTGGGATATTTATCTCCACCACCGCTGAGAAAAGCTTATCTTTTTTCAAAGTCCTCAAGAAAAATCATAACTTCAAAGGGATCGAGGAAAGCCAATATGCTTTCTTAGAGCTCAAGTAATATCTCAGATCCCCATCGTTGTTGGCTAAATCGACTGAGGAAGAAACTTTATTTGTTACGGAACGAAAAATTACAGAACCACAACAAGAACAAGGAAACAATATGTCTACCTCTGGGGGCGAGAACAAGGGAACAATCGAAAGCGATAAATAACAATCAACACATAAGACACAATTTGTTAACCCAATTCTACTATGTCTACCTCTGGGGGTGGTCCAAGCCAGGATTTCCACTATGATTATGATGAGCGAATTACAATTACAAATAAGATAAAAGTGTGCCTCACAAATTAAGAACAATCTCTAACAATATATGTCAATCTCACAAGTATTCTCTTTTATTTTTAATCTCCCTCTCATCTCTCATGGTGGCCACAAGGCCACACATCGGAGGTTACATAATTACATCATGCCTCTGTTCACCTCCTTAGTTTCACAACCTAAGGGCATTTAAATAGCTGCTCAAACGAGTCCCAGTGCATTAGACGAAGATCGTCCGAAACGGGGCCAAATATGGTTGCCCACGATCAGGGCTCGCGATGCGCCATAGCACGCCAGGCGCGCGATCAACGCCGCGTCGTGGCTCTTGTTTCTCCATTGTTGGTCAAACTCTAGTACGTTACGCCACCTAAACGAGATCAGACTTCGATAGCGCGCAGGGGGCGCGATCAGTGTCGTAGCACCTCATCGTAGCACCACTCCCTGGTTATGCCTCAATCCACACAAGAACCATACATATCCATACCGTATTTGAACCCTCTAACATCTCTCATCGATGCTTTAGAATCCAAAATCAATTAAACCAATGGATTGCGTACACACGAGACTAGTGCACCATTGATCTCCCACTAGAACTGCGTTCCCAGACTTTGCAACTTCCCGTTTCTTCTTAGGTGTTCCACAGTGCTTCCCGTAGTGACCAAAACTTCAACATCTCCAACTCATTGGAAACTCCCTACCTTTGACTTTGATCCGCCTTCACCTAGGGATACAAAATAAGGCCATCACCATCAAAATCAATACTCATCAAGTTCAGTATAAACTCAATCCGATAATTAGAGATTGCCGAATTTTTCGACATCTTCAGATAGAACAAGCTTTGCTTCAAATTAATCATGTTCGTTGCAGATGGCTTCACCAACACGTAAGCCAACATCAACACCCCTCTATGGTCGCTATTTTACAAAATTTCTCTCACCAAATAATTAACACTCTTCTCTTATTTATTTTTTTCAAATCCAAAAAGAAATACCAACAAATAAATACTTCTTCTCTTCCTTTCTTTTTCAAATCCAAAACAAAAACTCAACACAAACTTTATTTTCCCTTCTTCTTTTTCCATTTCATTTATTTTATCTTTCATTTACTTTTTTGTTCATTTTTTTTATCTTTCTTCAGTTTTGGAATATTTCTTCTTTTATTAATCTTTTCATTACGTTTTATTAATTGTTCTTCATTATTTAATTTTATTTATTCTTGTATATTACTTTGTTGTCATTATTTATATGTAATTTCTACAAAAAAACCAATAATATTTTTGTAAATTACCAGAATATTTATATGTAAATTGCGAGGCGGTCCCAATCTATGAATATTATCTGAGACCGCGCTGCGATCTCAATTAACCTTTTAACTATTGTGTCTGCGTCGCGGTGGATATTAGCCTTCAAGATTATGTGGCCGCACGACGGTCATAGATACCCTTAAACTTTTTGCGAACGTTGCGCGGTCCCAATAGACCAAGTTGGCATCTGGGACCGCCTAGCGTTCACAATAAATAATGAGTGCTTTCTGTCATCAGTGACCAGGAGGCGCTCCCAAATAGGCTTTGGGACGCTGTGCGGTCGCAGTAAACGTTAATTGCGACCGCGTTTTCGTCATGAATGAGAAACGACTGATCTCATCCGCGATCGGGTATCAACGACTGGAAGGCGGTCGCAGATAGCATTCTTCGACCACTTGAGCCTCATCTGCGACCGACGTAGCGATCGCAGATAGCCCTGTAATCTTGTAGTGTCTAATGGTGACAACTCATATATGTAATACACTACAAGAATGCTCGAATATAGATACGACTGGTACCAAGTGAAAAAAAACACTTGTGAAGCTAAATAGCAAGAAATCGATTGCAAAAGCTGAAAATCGGATTGCAAGCGACCAGAAAGAGAAAAAAGACCAGCGAGCGAATAGATGGACACCACGTATAACAAGTGAGGAAAAAATCGATTGCTAGTCCAACTCAGCAAAAACTAGCAAGCAAATATTTACTCTTCGTGCCAAGTCATTTATTTTTTTAAAAACAATACCATTAGGCGGTAATAACAATAAAATGAGGCAACAAACAATTTTTTCACTTGCCCCTAAATATATAATCTCACAACAGGTCGCCTTTTTTCACTCTCCCTCAACCTTTTCTTCCCCAAATTAAAAACACACACAAAAACACATACACACCGTTGGCCGCATTGGAATTGATCGAAGTTGCTACTAATTTCCAAAACCATACCAGAGAGGTACAAAGATCGATCAATATTTATGTTTTTCCCTTTTTATTTTGAGTTTCTTTCAATTTCATCCATTTTTCGTATGCTTACGGTGTTTTCAAATAGATTGATCCATATGTACATATTTTATCAAATGTGAAGTTGTAATATTCTCAGTGAAAATGGTACTGATTAGGATTTAGAGATTTGATTGTTGTTATGTTAGGGAAAAACTATATTGTTAGAAGATAGTTTGTGTAAAAAGTATAACATATAAATGTTTAGAATGTATAATATAATTGTATTGATTTTGGGAGAAAAATATAAGATTATCACTTGAAATGCATAAGAAGTATAATTTTATAAACTTAGGGTGTCAAGTGTAGTTACTAAGTTTTAGAAAGAAAATGTATGATATGATAATTTTTAGCGTGTAAAGTACAATTATTTAGGTTTAGGAAGAAAAATGTAGGAATTGAATTTAGTTGGGCGAAAATGTGTGACATATAACTTTTAGGGTGTAGAGTATAATTATTTGGATTTAGGAAATAAAAAGTAGGATTAGAATTAGTTTGGGTGAAAAATGTATAACATGATAACTTTTGAGGTGTAAAGTATAATTACATAGGTTTAGAAAGAAAAACATAAGATTATGATTTCTTCTGGGGTGAAAATGTAAGATATAATAATAACTTTTAGGGTGTGAAGTATAATTTTTTGGTTTTAAAAGAAGATATAAGATTAGAATTTAGTTTGGGTGAAAATGTATGACATGAAAACTCGTTATTTAGGTTTGTAAGGAAAACATAAGTTTAGAAACCACTTTGGCTGAAAATGTAAATGATATGATTACTTTTGTAGTGTAAGGTAAAACAGATAGTAATTATTGTGTTGGAACATTATTTTGATCAATTGCCATTATTTAATATGTTGTTATATTATCAATTCTACTATTACCAGTTATTGTATTAGGGCATTAGTATCAATTTTATTTATTTGAGAAATTAATTAATATATATTGTATTGCAAATGGCATGTACTAGACAGTCTAGTTTTGGACAGGGAGGTGTTCCAGCCCATAGTGGCGAAGAGATAGCAAGTAAGCCATCCACTAGGCCTGTTCGAGTCCATGTAGAGTGGAAAAACAGTATCATATTGTGTCGCAAAGAGATGGAGGACTGTCAAGTGGATCCGACACTTTGCATAGGGCCACAACGGATGTTGTCCGGTTGCAGATGGAGTTATCCAGAATGGCAGGTCATTCACTCAGCTGTTGGTCGGGTCACAAGACGATATGTTCCCATTGATGATGCAGGGTACCCACCAAAGATGCATGACGGATATCCACAGATGTGTTAAGGACTGTCACAACGGGAGTTTTGCAGACCCATGTGCTGCTAATACAACGTGTGAAATAGTGAAATGGTTAATGCAAAACGACGACAAATTGAGCTGGAAAAAGTTCACGCGGGCGGAGAAAGAGGATCCTTTGAATTCGTTTAGGGTAATTAATTTTTGGGTTAAATACATTGGAATTAAAATTGCATTTAATTATTTATACGTTTAACATATTTGATTTGGTCTTTTGAATAAATACTTGCAGATACATTGCACTGGGACGAAGATGATAAAGACATGATAAAAGGTTGCCTTCAAGAAAGTTGCACAAACAAGTATTTAAAATAATATGAACAAGTCAAAGAATTGGTGGATTAAGTACAAGAAATACCCAATGAGCATTGGGAATACGCGTACTTGGAGGACCTTTGAGAATTTGAAATATTGCATCAAATTTTTAAGGACACTCGAAGCAAAACTTAAGTCCTAGAAGGCTCGAGTGAATAGAAATAAACGAGTTGGAGATAACTACGTCGGGGGGTCTATCACTACGGGCATACCCAGGAAGTGAATGGTAAGTTTTAAAATTAGTTTTCATACTTTATTTAAATCATTTTATGTATATATGTTTGATTGTGAATAATAATAACTAAACGACATTGTTTCAACAAACCAAATAATGGAGGATAGACGCTTAAAAAATCCTTCAGTCCGAAGTCTTGCTAAAGACGCACTGCAAAATATTGCCTAATGGAGTGCAAAGGTCGACTACTAATTAGGCTCAAGATGTATATGTGAGTTTTTTTTTTTTTTTTTAAATCCTTCTAATTACTTTTTTGAGTGTGAAACGTTTGTTTCATGCTATCATTTTTATATATTTAATATTAGGTTAAATACTTGGAGGTGTGTGTTGCGGAGAAAGGATATAATATGGATGGCTGACACAGGATAATGATAGATCAATGGTTAGATGTTGTGGGGGTAGAAAGATGAACTTTTTTTCCGGTTTTGCAAGAACAAGGGACCCAAATTTGTTGGATTTGAGGTCCAGAAAACAAGAAATCGGTAACATTGGGCCGTCGAAAAGAGCTATTAAAGAAGCAACAACTATCATTGCCCAACTGCAATTTCAAAATATCGTCGAGCAAGTGCGGATTGCACAACAGACGAAGAGAATCACCGAACAAAGGAAGCAAATGGACGTACAATAGGCCCGCTATAACAAAATATTCCTGGAACTTTACTGAAGGTAGGGTATACCCATTTGCACTTTGGCACGTTGTTGCAAAGGAATATTCATTTGCACCTTTATAAACTAAAAGAAAATAAAAAATCCCACAGAGACAGCGATCAGAAATTTGCTCGTTGCCACACAACGGCAACGTCGGCAAGGGAATACTCACTTGCCCCTTTTCAAATAAAAAAAAAAAAGATGTGCACATTTGCATAATTTTGTAACTCCGATTTTGATAAAACTCAAGAAATACATTGAGACAGTGAGTTAAACGTTTTTGATAAAACTCAAGGAAACACATTTATTTAGTGAGTTATAATATTTGGTGAAAGAAAAAATGGATTCAATATTGTTTGCAACTTTTGCCTAATTACTTTTTTCTCCCTAGAGTTTAATTCATCGCCTTTTGTATTTTCATTTTTGACGAAACTCTACAAAACACATTTATTAATTGTAAAATAATATCCAGTGAAAGAAAAAAAAAAGATTCGGAGCTGTTTTGCAACTTTTGCATAACTACTTTTTTCTCCCAAAAGTTTAATTCATCGCCTTTTGAAATTCTGTTTTTGACGAAACTCTATGAAACACATTTATTTAGTGAATTTTAATATCCGATGGAAGAAAAATTGATTCGGAGTGATTTTATAACTTTTTTCTAAAATTATTTTTCTTCTAAAAGTTTAATTTATCGTCTTTCGCAACTCTATCTTTTACGAAACTCGAAGCAACAAATCTATTAATAGTCTTAAACATTATGGTGAAATAACAAATAGAATTGTGCTTGTTTTGTAACTTTTTTTTAATTACTTTTTTCTCCCAAACGTTTAATTCATCGTCTTCGCAACTCTATTTTTGACAAAACTCGAAGAAACGCACCTATTAATAGTCTTAAAGATTATGGTGAAAGAACAAGTGGAATCAGGGTTGTTTTGTAACTTTGAATTGAATACTTTTAGGTATTTATGATGAAAATGTCACATATTTCAAATGTTAGGGACCAAAGTAAAATACACTCAAATATATATTAATATTTCAACTGTCACATATTTGTATTAATTAAATACACTCAACATTATCATTAAATGCTTTAGTTAAACTATTTAATCTAATTAAAAATTATTTACTGAATAATTTGTTCTTATTTAAAGGAAATTAAATAAAGAAAATGTATTTACATCATGGTATGCGGCAATTTTAATGTTTTATTTTTTTTCTTTTTTCTTCGTTTGAAAATCAATGTAATTTTTAATTCAAAGCTAAACATTAGTTGATTAATTAGATCCCTTTTTTCTTTTCTCTTTTAAATGGCACCCTTTTATGTTTCTTTCTTAAATTACTTAATATGCATTCAAAATCCACACCATATTATTTAATAATTTCCACGACCAAATATGCCAAGATTTGTTATCTGAAAATAGTAATTAATTAGTACAAAATGAATTTCACATATAACATTACTCATTATAATCAAGATCACTCACGTTGACTTGTTCTTCGTCTTCATCTTTAATTTTAGTATTTGTATCCCTGTCAACTTCCTCTCAACTTCATCTGGAGATTCGTGTTTAGCATCGTCACTTGGGTCTTCATCAACATTTAGCACTTCATTATCACCCAAATAAAAAACCTTTTATGAGCTCAAATCGATGATAATTCTGAAATCTTTAGAGGTGTTATCTTGAAAGGTATTAAGGCCTTTAATCGCTCACATTACTTAAGGACATGGTGTGTACAATATGCCTTGCTTTGTTGTGCAAATTGACTACCATCCCATTCTTGCTCTACTTTGTTGGCATGAATATAGAAAATAACAAGCTTGTTGAGCTTGACTCCCAAGAATAAATGGCTCTGTTTCATTTGTTGAGAGACGCATACTAGGATAAATTCCACCAACTTGTAAGTCGGCTGCACTCTAATCCCTCACGTCAAATCGTACCAATTTCACTTGGAAAGAACCACAGTTAGTCAACGTCACCTCCCAAATAATCAACTTCTATAACCTCATATAGCATTCCATAATAATTTATCTATTCGGGATCGTTTGTTGCGGCCTTCACATAAACTCTAATGTTGTTTGCATCCTTCAATTGACCAAACTTAAAATTATGGAATCTACAACCGTTTTAGATGTACCCACTAAAGACCATAATAGCCATACATGGGCCATGTGCTAAAAATACAAATCACGTATCGACATCATATTGTCCCGACCCAACAATTTCTTTCAGTCATTGAACATTATGACGCTCTAGAATGTAGACTTTTGGAAGAGCGCTACTCATTTGAACATCGAGCAACCTACTTTTTAGAACACGCCTTAACTAATACAATGTTAGAATGTTACCAAAATCAAGGAGATAACGAAGCGAGTGTCGTCAAGCACGACTCTATCTCCGGTAGTTTAGTAGTATGTATAGCTCGACTGATCTATACTCTTCCATTCACAATTTTTTTCTTTCAATCCCACCAGTGGCTTTTAAATTGTTATGGAAGATTGAAAACACATTAATGAATTCAGTATTCAGTGAAACTTCATTCTTGTTCAGACGATTTTTCTTTGTTTCAAAGACGGGCTCGAAATAGTTTTATAGGAAATGTGTGGCTTGTGAAATTAGAAACTCATCACTTATTAAACCTTTGGCGCGTGACATGTACAACTCGTCTCGAGGGGTTAGTGTGAAGTACTACAATTTCGTTCCTGTGATGCAATTGGCATGTCTACTTGTACTAGTCCGTACCTTGTATCTAGGTGTAGCACAGGTAGAAAAGAAGTGTAAGTATTACTTTCGTAATCACTGTAATAAAGGAAACAATTGTGGAAACGCACATCGAATGTTCTCCTTTCAAGTTCTAATCCTTTCAAGTTTCAATAGCCGCTTACAATGGCACACATTATCAACAATTTTGTGATGATCCTTATATCTTAACAAGCTCTTTGCAAGTTGTAGCATCTTGTCACAACTAGTTACACCCATATTTGACATTGTCTTTTATGCTAAGAATTTGGTGACATGTTCTGATACTGTAGTGGGAACACCATTATGATTCAATTCCTCAATAGCTCGCAACATCTCAAAAAATTCGCTTGCCTCCTCGGTGCGCTCTTCATTTGTAGCAAGATTGTAATTAACATTTTCAAAATCCCCCCCAAGTGTATCGTCTGGTGGTAGCATGACCAGCGGGAGCATTACCAAATGACTGCCCGAATTCCTACGTATTCGACTCCATATAGTTGACACTCGTAGTCTCGCCATGACATACCCATACATAATACTGTGGAACAAAGCCCTCACTGTAAAAGTAACTTCTAATTTCGTCGAGATTCATGAACTTTCTGTTACAATATTTTGTGCAGAGGCACCTAACCTTACCTCGTCTAGCGAGATTAGGTTAAGCAAATGCAAATTGCAGAAATCTTTCAACAAACTCTGGAAAGAATACTGTTAAGATTTTCCCTACTTATTCTATCATTCATCCAATTCTGATCTTCGTTGTTGTATATTTTCAGTCTACATATATCACAACAAATACCACCAAAATTCATGTCAATAAACATATTTTAACGAATTTCAGTGTCAATTTCATAAGCAATTATAAAATAGTAAACTAAACAACAAAATCATAAATTAACCTAATTAAGGTGTTAAAAAACAAAGTTTACACTAAACATGTCTCTTCAACGCATATTTCTTGAGAAGAAAGAAAACTAATAGGTTGTGAAGTTTTTTTCTCTTTTTTAAATCGCATAAATGAGGGAGTTTTCTACTGATAAGGGTTTGTGCGATTAAAAAGGCGAGTCGAGTTACTAAAATCAAGGTTTTCGCTCTTTTTCCACCTAATAATGCATATTACAATCGCTAACCCCCTCTTCCTCCAGCTATTATTTAATCTCGCTTGGGACACTAAATTGCTCTTACGCGAAGCAACCAATTTGCCCCTAGAAATTGAAATCGCGGTAGCAATTTATAAAAGTGTTGGCTGTTTTTAGCAAGTACTCAAAATACATATCCCCAATTTCTTCATCCACTTTAAATCATTATTCCACTTCCAAATATAATTGCGGGAAATCATAAGGGCGATTTTGGGGTGAAACCCTAGCTTTTTCAGTCCATAAATTGTATCAATTTCAACGTCGTACACTACATCTTCTGTTCTCCTTCATGTTCTTGTCTCATACACTCGCGGTGTCGTGTTGCAAATTTATTCTAGGGTTTAACAAGTTTTATTAATTGTGCAGTTAGTGCAGCGCTTATGTTTGGGTTGAATCGACGTACGAACCTGTTACACACTCTGACATTCAAAGGTTGGTGAGCATTTTATGAATGTTGATGATTAACGTGCTTTGAATTGGACTACGAATTTGGGGGTTAGGGTTTCGAATTGGGGATTTTTGCAAGTATTTTGTTTTTTTATGTTGCGGGTTACTAATCTAATTGTAATTGAGCTTTTGTTTGAGAATTGTGGGTTGGGTGTGTTCAATTTCAATTGGCCTATGCGTTTCAATTCATGGGTGCAATTTTTAGGGTTCATGAATTTGTGCTATTACCCGACATTTTCTTGATTTTTGTCAATAAGTGGGATGCTTGTTTTGTCACGAGTTCTAGTACAACATTGATTCATTCAAATTGCCTAATTTCCATGTCTCACTTCATAGTGGTGTGAATTATTGTGTTATATGTATCGTGTTGTTATATTTAGTCCTATTTTGGAGGTTGGTAATTGCCATATAGAGCCTTGGAGGCAAAAATTGATTTTACTTTGGTGTTAACTGTTTGTTTTGCGTGTATATGTGTTTCTGTCGATGGTGGTATTGCCAGATAATGAGCGAAGCATGTGTAACCATTGACAAAGGGGCATTAGATATAATTTGTTGGATAAGATTGATTATCTACATCGGTACATGAAACTGATCACCACTGATCATGACATTAACCGTATTGCTCAATTACGGATGGATAGTAACTTTTTCTTGAGACTCTGTTGGTTATTGAGGGAGGTTGGGAGTTTGCAGAATGAGAAGTATGTTACACTCCGGGAATAAGTGTCGATGTTTTTGAAGATATTAGTGCATCAAGATACAATCCACAACATGGGACTAAGCTGGAGGTTGTGTGGTTAAATAGTGAGTAGGTACTTTTGACGTACCCTCGATGCTTTGTTAAAGACGAGTGCGCTAATGCGTCACACCAAAGCCAATTACGGAGGAGAACAAAAATTGTTACGACCCTTGGGAGTATTTCAAGGTAAACAAGTTGAACATCGTGTACATGCTAAATGTCATTTACTTACATTTTGGTTGATGTTGATGTTGATGTTGTAATCAATATTTGTATTTACAAGGGATGCTTGGGGGTGCTCGATGATACTATGGTAGACGTGACTGTACCAACAAGTGATTAGATTAAGTATAGGTCTAGGAAGGGTGGGGTGTAAGTTAACGTCTTAGGTGTGTGTGATACAATGATGCAACCGACATGAGGGTTCTGGAAGATGCCATTTACAGACCTTTGCCTAATGGTTTTAGAGTCCCACAAGGTATTGTACTTGTCCCTATACTTTTCCATTAGGTTCAATTTACATCAAAGATCCTTTTAATATTTTTTAATGAATTCTATTGTGGGTAATTATTATTTCGTTGAGCGAGGTGCACCAACTGTGATGGGTTCCTAACACCATACAGTGGTCATAGGTATCACTTGAAATAGTGAGGGGATGGTTGCATGGTCCCTCAAGATCACGAGAAACTACTTAACACGAGGTATGCAAGAGTACAAAGCATAATAGAGAGAGCGTTTATCAAACTGAAAAATAGGTGGAAGATTTTGAAACGAGCATCTTGTTATCCATTGCAAATACATAATAATGTGTGATGGCTAGCGTATTTCTAAACAACTTCATATAGACTCAAATCCCCGTTTATTCATTCGATGAGTCATCTTTCAGTTCCAATTCTAGTTTCCATGATGGTGACAATACGCCTACTAACTTTGTAGATTTGATGCAGAACACGACAACATGGAACAATTTTTGCAAAGAAATGGACATGAAGACGTGGAACGACTCATGTAACACTCGCCGCTGAACCCGTTGATTACATAATTGTGGCATATAGGACTGTTTGTTTGCATTGTTTGGACCAATTTTTTATGTTTTCCTGTAATGGACAACTGAGATGAGAAGGGATACATATATTTGAGAAAAACATTTTTCAATGAGTTGTTACATATGTACAGTGGATAATTGTATGGTTGAGGACCCCTAGATTGTGCTTGTGTTACATTTATTCGAATTATGTGCCAGAAGACTTGCACATTATTCTGAATTGCTGTAATGACTAGTGTTGGTCTTTTGTGTTTGAGAGAATTGTGAATGTGTTGTGCGTCGGTTTTAGTTTTGACCTTTAAAGTTTTGTTGCAAGGTATGACTGCATCAAGTTGCAACGCAGCTGTATTCAAGCTTGAAAATGAAGACAGAAAGAGCAAAATTAGTTGTCTATCATGGACATGGGAAGAAAAAAAGCCCTCATTTCTGTGCTGAAGGAGCAGAAAGGTCAGGGATACAAGATTGACAACTTTTTCAAGACACGGTATCTTGAGAAGTTGGAGAAACACATTAGTGATAGTAGTGGATGAGGGGCCTGGTTGAAAGAGGATACCAAAACAGTACAATATAGCTTTAAGGAATGGGGGAATGATATATCAAGGTAAGTTGACATATCATATCTGGAGATATTGAATTGCATGTTACTCTTAAATCATGATGTATTTCGATAACAATATGTTCATTGGTATTTTCATAAGTGCATCCTTACTGTGCAGTTTACTCGAACAAGGTTTTTCGGTTATAAGATGACTTATGGAGGTGTTTGGCAAAGACAGGGCTATGGGCAACGGGGCAGAAGATATTAGTCCTGCCATGCATGATGTCATAAACAATCTTGAAGATGTCACTGGGACCAACTACAACAGGCGAACTGTAGGACCTGGTGGAGAAACTCAAACTTTGCCTGATTATATAGACGTCGACATAGATAAATGAGGGGCTGACCATGATGGTCCAACTAGGTCTGCACATGCCCCTACAATGTTGAGCCCTAGACACCTCCTAAAACGCATTAAGATGGAGAAAGGTCTGAAACGACAGAAAAAACCCAAATGGTGCAAGCTCTTTGGCTCCCGAAGTTGCCGCGTATGTGGACAATTTTATGATCATGATGGATGAGACAATGGATAGAATAGCTTCCAAGGCTGTGGAGCCGAGTGTAGTAGCAAAAGACCCTGCATCAACCCAATGTAAGAGTTTGTATGCCTTACTTCTCAAGGTTGAAGACATCACTGAAGATGATATGATCGGGCTACTCCATAAGTTGGCGCACTCAAAGGAGGATGCAGATGTGTTTGTTGCTCTTCTGGAAGGCTCTCGCAGCAAGTACTTGAATGTGCTTTTGAGGAGGAGGAGGGAAATTTGGTGGAAGGGTTTAGGTAATGCAGTTCTAATTCTAAAACTCTATGAACAATGTTTTATTTTGGTGAATGTTATGGTACTCGTCAATCACTAGGTATTTTGCGATCTGCTTGAAACCAGTTTACCATGTGGTGTACTATTTGATTACAGTATATGTTGTGGTTACATTTGCATCTTATTTCGAAGTAAGGTGATAATGTAATTTTTGGATATTCGGTAATGTGTTTATGTATGACTAATGATTTAGAAGACTGTGTGTTTGGTAACGTGATCCGTGTTGGTACATGCATTTACCACCGATGTTGTCGACATTTTTATCACTAAGATATAGTTTCAACGAGTCGGAAGAGTGTGATGGTTAAATGACTTCCTTAATACTTACTTGCACTTATTTGGTTCTTCTTTTTGGGAAAATAACACATGTTTGGACTGTTTAGAGGACGACCTCAATATTGCGCGATATTGAGAATTTGATTGGCCAGTATAGTTTATTCTTAAAGCACGACAGACCTTTATTTCGTACGAAAATAAAAAAAACAACACATATTAAAAACATAATTGAAAACCTAAAATTCAAATGACAAAGCTGAACATGATGCAACTGGGCTCGTATCGTCACCATAGTAATGTGTGAAGACTGTTTCCCTCTTACTCGGTTTTGGAACCGTCCTATGCACACCATTTGTATCTGAACAAGTATCTGAGGCCATCCGAGGATGTGGTTCCTTTGAGCAACATGGAGCGGAGCCCCTTCTTCATAAATGACAGCGGATCAATCGAAGATAACAAATGGACTAAAAATATGACTTACATCTCAACGGAATCTAACCCACATACAAAGCACATAACCCGACAAACATATAATCACCCAAATACATTATATGGATGAAAAAGTTGCTAGAAAAAATGGGGAACTATACCTCGTAGAAAGAGTAACACAATTGATGGAGTTGTGGTTAAAACCGGAGTTTGGAATGATTGACATGCAAACAAAATCGACTTAACAGTCAGTGTTTCCCCAAATAAAACACACGAAATAACTAAAATTGACGTGAGAAATAGTTAACCATTACCAAATGTGTCGTTAGATTTGTCCCAATTGAAAAGGTTTGGAGAATTTTGAGGGATTTTGTGAGAATAATATTTCTAGGGTTTTTGTTTTGGGAAAATGTGAATTGATTCGAATGTGGTGATTGAGAGTAGTCAGTTCTGTTAATACTGAGGGGTATTCGGAGGTATTATTGGAAATGCACATTTTTTAATATCAATGTTCCATGTTATACCACAAATAAACTACGTATTAGCTCCACATACATTTTAGTGCCAAAAACCACTGTACAAACCAAATCGTTTGTTAAAAAAGGATTATTATTTAATTCGCGAAATAGAGTGACTTATAATAACAACTCAAATAACATAGTATCGAAACCAAACACGCTCTAACTTAACAAGAGGTTGCATGTGAAAAATTGCTTGTTGAACTGCAACTTGCAACATAAAATTCGCTACTAGAAGGCCATGTCATCAATCCACGTCGTTTGTGATTGTTAGTACTTCTTCAACGGCGAATGTTGTGAAATCCCAAATCATGAGAGAGGTTCGGACAATTGTGTTGGGTGCGCGGTGGCGGCGGCGTGCGAGAGGTGGTGGCGGGTTCGGACAGTCGTGCCGCATGCGTGAGTGAGGTTCGAACAGTCGTTACTCTGCTCGGGCTGCGTGGAGACGTTGAGGCGCGGCGGCGGCGTTGCGGCGGAGTGACAGTTGAGATAGGGACAGTGAGAGTGAGAATTGAGAGAGTGGAGAGAGAATAGAGATGCAGGCTTTCGGTTTGAGCTGAAAGAGAGAGGGCAAGTTAATTTGTGTGTGGTTATAAGAGAACTATTCTCTTTACTTGTGGTCCCTAAACTTTCTGTAATTGTAAAACTGTCGTAGTTTTTTTTTTTTAACATATAACTCCCATATATAAATATATATATATATATATATATATATATATATATATATACTATATTGACGGGAATTCCTGTTCCCGCGGGAATCGAAAATGGATTCCAGTTCTCGACCCGTGGGAGACGGGAATTCCCGTTCTCGGCGACTTGCCGGGAAAGGAAAACGCGGGTTCTTTTCCCGCGGGAAGGGACGGGTAAGGGAAATTCCCTTACCCATTCCCACCCCTAGGTGCCACCATTCCTCTGCCATCGGTCACCTCTGCGCTGTCAATTTCATCGACAAACGTCTCACCCAGAACGACGCCATCGACAGCCAGTGCCTCCGGATTGAGGCGAAAGTCATGCACCTCGTCGCCGGTGGTCCCCACGTCCTCCGCCTCTTTGATGTTTACGAGGACGACGAGTTTCTGTATATTGTGATGGAGTACTGTGGGGGTGTTCGATTTTCAGTGCACGAACTACACCAGCTTAAAGGAAATGATGCGTCAGTCGCCATCGGCTTCTGCCTCATCGCCGTTGAGCAGACGAAAAGACAGCTGGGGGGAGATTCCGATAAAGGATCTGTTGCTCCACCACGCAGCGTGGGCGTATTTGCAGCCTGTCAGGATGGCGCGTGACGAGCACAAGCGGTGGTGGTAGATGTTCGGAGGCCTAAACGACGTCGTTGCGGTGGTTGACTGATTTGGAGAAGAAAGAACGATTTTTTTTAAAAAAACTTTGGTTTGACTGGTTGGTAATTAACAATTTTGTACATTTTAGTGCATATAAATATCTCAAACGCATCGGATTTTGTTTTTATTTGGAAATTGGAAGAATTTTGAATTTTACAAATAATTTCTTTATTTTCTTGTATTGTAGGGTAGTAGTTAACATTGTCAAAATCTTGAAACTGTTTTGTTTTTTTATATTTTTAATCCATGTGGCATATCACGGTGGAAAAATGATTAAATTAGCGACTTTGTGAATCGTGAGGGATTGCTCTTTCAGAAAGTGGAAATCAAAAAAGAGATCTGATGCGAACAATCAATCGAAGGAGCGGGGCGCTTCTTCATTCATCCATGTCCGACTAAGAAGACGTGGATCCAGGCATAAGTTGATAGGGGAAGGAGGCCGCCGAGACCAAAAACAAATTTAATTTTTGGGCCAAAATGGAAGTCAGGCAGTCAACGGCTGTCACATCAGCTAATTACGCCGAAAACAACTGCAATTTGGGGTACGCGACAAGATTGGTTGAAAATGTCAACTTAATGGAAAACTTTAGTGACATGCTAAAATAATAAACATATTTGATGAGGTAGCCAAGTTATTGGATAAAGCAATTTTTTATCTGCATTCTTGTAGTGATGTAGCATATATAGACGTCCTTAGAGACAAACGGTCCTTAGTATTATGTAAACATCACGTGACAGTTTGTTGTTTTATTTTATTATTGTTGATAGTTCCCACGTGAGAAACATTACATTTGTGGTACTAAAGCTCCTTGATTTACTTTAATTTATTATTTTCATGATGTTCCTGGTTTCACTTCCCTTTTAAACTAGGTCATTCTCCCACATTTTTTGGGCAACCACAATAAAATCATAAAGTAGAATGAACAACTTTATCGTTTCTTCATCATCTTCTTTCGACTCTTATCAAGAACAGTACCCACCTCCTCTCCAAGCAAAACTCCAGCAAATCCTATCATCCCAGCAGACCGATAACTGGTGGGTCTACACAATCTTATGGCAGACCACCAAGAACAGTGACGACGACAACGGCTGCATTTCCCTCAGCTGGAAAGACGGCCACTTCCGAGGGGCTAAAGACCCTAAGCCGGCAACGTTCCTGCGGCAACACCCGGAAAGAGTGAAAGTCATGCGAGAAATTCAGGCCGTTGTCGGTGAAGAACAAACTCTGGATGACGCGGTAGTGACGGATGCCGAGTGGTTCTACATAATGTCCATGGCGCAAACTTTTCCCCTCCGTGATATCGGCGTGGTGGGGAAGGCGTTCACCTCCGGATCTATGATTTGGTTGAGGGGCGAGAATCAACTAATGTCTTACAACTGCCCGCGAGCGAAAGAAGCGCAGATCCACGGAATGCGAACAATGGCTTGTATTCCAATATTTGACGGCGTTCTTGAACTCGGATCCGACGCCGAGGTTATGGAGGATTGGAGGCTGGTGCAGCAGGTCAAATGTATATTCGACCCTGCGGCAATCGAAACGAATATTGAAAGCAGCTTGAAGTTAGTTGAAAAAGGAGAGCGGATTAAGTCAGACACAACAACTGAGGGCGCTATAAGTATTGGTAGTAAGAAGAGAGCTAGGAAATCGAGCAAAGCTCCGCGAGTAATGAACCATGTTGAGGCGGAGAGGCAGCGGAGGGTGAAGCTGAACCACCACTTCTACGCCCTTCGCTCAGTAGTCCCCAACGTGTCGCGAATGGACAAAGCCTCCCTCCTCTCTGATGCTGTGTGTTACATAAAAGAGTTGAGATCCAAGGTCGACGATCTCCAATCTCAGCTCACTAGTACTAATAAAAACAGTACCAAGAAACCAACGGGGGAATCTGGCGAGAGTAGTTTCCTTCTTGACAACCAGAGCTCTATGACTTCGTCGGGCGAGGTGGAAATGGAAGTGAAGTTTGTGGGGAATAATGATGGGTTGATAAGGGTCCAATCCGGGAATGTGAATTACCCGGCGGCCCGGTTGATGAATGCGATCCGGGACATGGGATTGCAAATCCAACATGCGACCATGTCGTGCTTTAATAGTGTTATGATACAGGATGTTGTTGTTACGGTTCCTGATGCTTTCAGATGTGAGAATGAGCTCAGAGCTGCTCTTCTTAAGAGATTGGAGCAGTGAAAAAAAGGTGCAAATTAGTTATTTCATTGTTAATATGTTTATTTAGTTGCCTTATTGTCAATATTGGATTCGGCTATTAGATCATATGACTGTTTAATGTAGCGCGTAAAGGCATTAGTATAATTAATTGGGTTATGTGCAGTTCCCCCAAGTTCATGGAAGTTGAAGTTTTTTTATATGTACATGTATATCAGAAATGGAACATGATGGTGTGGTGTCTGGTGGTGGGGTTTGGGGGACAAAAATAGGTGCCTGAGGATTTTGGTGAAAGCTCAAAATAAAGATCTTCGATGTCAAGTCACATGTAAATCAAGTACATTCAGTTTTCAATATTCACATGTTCAATTATTTGCCAGAAAAGAAACATCTCAACCACCTTGAAAGAACAGGCATTTTGCATAAAAACTCAATTCAAACAATTATTTCCACAATTTTCTTGAATTCTGGTGTGAATTAAAGGTAAAGCTACCTTTGCCGTATTTGATTCACCAAAATATCTATATAGCTAATTAGACATTGAGTAATATGTCATTGGAAAGCCACATGAGTCTAGGTCGCAACGCAACAAGCGGAATGCGATTCGGATGTGCAGACTGAAAGTTATGCTCAAAATAATAAAGTTGCGCAGAACACATCGAATTTGCACAATTCGATGCGTTCTGAGCACATCGAATTTGTACAATTCGATGCGGTCCTAAAATGACCATTAAGCCTCTCTAATCATGCCTATATATACCCCTCACTCCTCACAAGTATGGGGGACGGATGGAAATGCCACGCATCGAATCCAAGTCGATTCGACACACGCCTCGAACCAAGTAGGTTCGATGCGCAATCTATCATGCCTCGAATTCACCTTGTTCGACATGGACGCATCGAATCAAGCCAATTCGATGTGCTCCCAGATTGAACCCATATATGCCCTGAAAGCTACACGAGTCAGGGTCCCGAATCAAGAAGTGGATCAAGGTTTTGATCATCCATTAGGGAGGTATGATCGAAACCGTGAAGTCGCGCACATCGCATCGAGTTCACCCGGTTCGACATTGAGGGATCGAATTCGACGCGCACACATCGAACCAAGCCAATTCGATGCATAGGCCCATAAATCTACATGAGTCAGGGTCCATAATTAAGAAGCGGATCGAGGTTTCGATCATCCATGAGGGAGATATGATCGAAACCGTGAAGTCGCGCATAACGCATCGAATTCACCCGGTTCTACATTGAGGGGTCGAATTCGATGCGCACGCATCGAACCAAGCCAATTATATGCATAGGCCCAGAAAGCTACATGAGTCAAGGTCCATAATCAAGAAGTGTATCGAGGTTTCGACCATCCTACAAAGAGATATGATCGAAACTGTGGAGTCGCGCCAAGCTGTCTCGAATTCATTATGTTCGACATAGATGCATCTAACCAAGCCAATTTGATGCATACCAGTATTGAACCCATACATGGCCTGAAAGCTACATGAGTCAGGGTCCATAATCAAGAAGAAGATCGAGGTTTCGATCATCCTACAAGGAGATATGATCGAAACCGTGAAGTCACGCCAATTGCTGAACCAAGTGAACTAGGCAGCCCAATCAGGGGTTGGCCTAATAGAAGCAACTCAAAAGAGACAAATGAACTACATTCGGCTTGATTCCCTCAATGGGATACGTAGGCAACTTGTCTAGTTCCCAAGTTCAGTCCGATATCATAACTATCTAATGCCCGCAATACAACAGTCGAATAGCGTCGAATCTCTCGCGTTCGACTGTTCCCTCAGCTTGGCCATTTAGGGATTAATTCTTGCCATCTTATATTTCCTTATGTGTAATAGGTGTTCCGGACCAAGCTAGTCCGTTCATTGTAATATGATAGCATTATTTTGGATAAGTATGGCCCCACTGTATCGATTTCTCGATGTATTGTAATCTAGACGAAATAAGACCAAAATACTGACGCCGTTTGTGGGAACACCATTTCGCTTACGCTTAAGAGTCTGTTTCGGCAAATGGCAAAGAAAGGGAATGGACCAACGGGAAAAGAACCGTGAAGAGTCCCAGTAGTTATATCGAGATCGAGAAACAACTACGGAGTAGACAACATGGAATTCGGTCCCAAGCAAACAAGGAGTTGTGCTAAGAACAATAAACAAATCCGCAATTCAACCAAGAAAACTAACATTATCGAAAAATGATTAGGGATTCTTCAATCCCAATCCTACACGGACAAACGACTACACCCCGAATAGTGTCATGATTTGTCTTACCTTAAGGTGATATCGAAGAATCTCACTCTTATGTGGTATCGAAAGTCGGATTGCATTGATTATCAGACCAAGCAGGAACCAGCAGGGCTACCACCACATGGATACTACATACAGATGGATTTGTCACCAGTTATGGAGAAGGGGTTGGGATTCACCACTTATCTCTAGATCGCAGAGAATTTGAATTCGCCATTAATATGAATTACATTGTGACCAACAATGAGGCCGAGTATGAAGCAGTTATAGCAGGAATTACATTGGCGTTGGGGCTAAATGTTGAACATTTGGACAATGACGCGCAATTCATTGTCGAATGGACAAATGGAATCCACCAACGAGCCATTGAAAAATTATCTCGAGAGCAGGATGAAAGACAGAGGAAAAACCTGGCCAGAGGAACTTCAAGGAATATTATGTGCATATAGGACAACTACAAGAACATCGACGCGTGAAACTTCTTGATGAGCTTGGAAAATACTCATCATTATCATACTTTTACACTTGTTTAATTGATTATTCTTGATAGTTTTGTGGTATATTTATGTTTGTTTTCATGTTTAGTAGGTTGAAATATGATTTGTCAATCAAGAACCGAAACTTCAAAAATTCACTGACACCTGTGTAGATTGAGTTATGTTTGGTTCTTTATAACACTGGAAAACCACAGATGTCGAGTTTTCAACGCAACAAGCGGTTTGTGATTCCTACATATAGAGAGAAACTTATGACCAAAACGGTGAAGTTGCGCAAAGCTGAAATGTACATACGCAACTCGCGCGCTCGATGACCATCAGATCGAAATGGCTAATCAATGGTCTATATCAGTCTTGCAAGCTTCCAAATGGAATACTCTAGAGTGTTATGACTTTTGTGATCAATAATTCATCAATTAAATGACTTTTGTGATCAATTAGATGACTTTTGTGACAACTTTGGACCATTAGATCAAAACGAGATGAACGGTCGAGATGTCGTCTTATGCTTTTGCATCAACTATAAATAGACATCACATTTTCCATATTTCAACACACCAATCTTCTTCATTCTCTCTTGACTTAGTAGTCTTTCTATAGTAGTATTCACTAGTAGTTTGTAATTTTAGAGGAGTAATTCGGAGTTTGTACGGGGGAGTCCACCAAAGGCTTTACGAAAGTAAAAATCTGTAACGATCTCTAAACTCTCTTTAGTTTTCTCTCTTTACTTTATGATGTTATATTTATCTTATAGTCTTGTTCTATATTTCATTATGTGCTAAATTTACTTTGTTGGGATAGTGACGTAGCCTAATTACGATGATATAACCGTTAATTAAAACGTATTTTTACGATGTCAAAATAGTTGGTGTATTTATTTGTGAATATAATGCTTCTAAAATTTTGGCCAACTTTTGGATGAACTAAGGATCGAATTGAAACCGAGAGGAGATTTTCGTGAAATTGCTTTGAAGTAAATACCGTTAATTCTCAATAGAATAGAAATATATCTATCGTTTTCACGTGGTTGATAAAATCACCACCGAACATACATGTGCACATCTTTGTAACTAGACTCATTTTCTAGTTGTAAAGCTGTAAAATTTATGTATAACTTGAGAAAGAGTATATAACGCATAAATGGTGATAACCAACAACAATTTTGAACGTGAAACTCGTAATAATATGCTTAATTAAAAGTTAGATCACACTAATGACGGTGAAATCATGATTCCCAACTCTTCTCTCATTGTCTACTCTTATTTATTGAAATACCATTGTTATTCTATTGTCTCAACGCCCCACTTTGTTAAATGTTTTTATTGTAGTTAGTAAATTGTTAATCTTTTCGCTTGAACAATCTGACATCCGATTTCTCAAATAAAACTAGAGTTGGTTAATTTTGGTAATTAATTATTTATTCTTCGTGGGATCGACAACCTTATCTATCACTTTATTACTTGTTACGATTTCGTGCACTTGCGAATTTAACCACAACACTCCTTTCATTCTTATTTACGACACTAAGGCTGTACTGTTTGCCGAAATAGGATTGCCAACACGCAAGATTCACGCTATGATCCCGAACAACCAGTTCGTGTACGTCAGATGGATCTGGACATAACAGGCATAACAAGAGAAGATGCGTACCAACGCACTGTAGCTTTTAAAAGTAGCACTGGCTAAAAGTAACGACAACAGAATCCAATTCTGAAATTTTGAGGTAGGAGATTTGGTCCTGAAAGGCATTACGGCAAAACAGCGTATCGGGAAGCTCGAACCGAATTGGAAGAGGCCTTCCAAAATCATACAAGCAAGGTCGTGGGGATGCAATTACTTGGAGACTATGCAGGGTGTTCAGCAGAAGCGTCCGTGGAATGTGCAACATCTTATACGCTACTATGCATAGGAGTTGAAAAAATAACACCCGGCGGCCAAATAATTGTATGAGCTGCGAAGGCTTGAGTCCCATGCAAAGACTGGGAAGCGTAGACCCCTCGGTGGAGTCTTATGGAAATGATGCTAAAAACCCCAAATGAGGAACCAAGGAGTTCAGCAACAAGACAAACAAGAGCGTCATGATGGTGGGATAAGAGGTCGGCGAGGTCCAACCCCTCATGCACGACTGAAGCGTTATGATGTTGGGATAAGAGGCCGACGAGGTCCAACCCCTCATGCACGACTGAAGCGTTATGACGGCGGGATAAGAGGCCGACGGGGTCCAACCCCCAATGCACGACGGAATAATCATGACGGGGGATAAGAAGGCCCAAAGTGGTCCTACCCCTCATGCTAAACGAAAAAATCATGTAGGGTGATAAGAAGGCCCAAAGTGGTCCAACCCCTCATGCCAGGCGGAAGAATCATGCGGGGGGATGAGAAGGCCCAAAGTGGTCCAACCCCTCATGCTAGATAGAAGAATCATGCCGGGGGATAAGACGGCCCAAAGTGGTCCAACCTCTTATGTCAGACGGAAGAATTATGTCGAGGGATAAGAAGGCCCAAAGTGGTCCAACCCCTCATGCCAGATGGAAGAATCATGCCGGGGGATAAGAAGGCCCAAAGTGGTCCAACCCCTCATGCCAGACGGAAGAATCATGCCGGAGGATAAGAAGGCCCAAAGTGGTCCAAACCCTCATGCCAGACGGAAGAATCATGCCAGGGGATAAGAAGGCCCAAAGTGGTCCAACCCCTCATGCCAGACGGAAGAATCATGACGGGGGATAAGAAGGCCCAAAGTGGTCTAACCCCTCATGCCAGACGGAAGAATCATGTCGGTGGGATAAAAATGCCTAAAGTGGTCCAACCCCTCATGCACGTAACCGACACAATAACGGTGAGATAAGAGGCCCAAGGTGATCCAATCTCTCAGGTATAGCACAAATACCCTAAAGGCAATAATAAATGCTCAAAATGCTCATACCTCTCATATCAAACGCAATCGTTATAATGGATATGCTCAATGACATCAAAAATCACTATAAAACATAAAATAACTGTGAAATCAACAGCAAGCAGAAGAATGAGAAAACATGCCTTGAAATGTATTAGAAAGAAAAAAAAATTATGCGAGTAAAACGTAAATCAAAGATTATGATATCAAGCGGCAGAATCGGTTCCTATCAAAAACCACTACTGAAGAGTTACAAAGATTCTATACAAAACAAAAAGGCCTAATATCGTCAAAATAATGTAACCTAAATACTGCTAATCACTCGAAGACTGGGGGACTCCTGACAAATGATCACAGCCACCGAACGAGCGAAATTGGCACAATTTCCATGAATCTGATCCTCTGCGGTACGTCAAACGTATCCAGAGTGGCACCAATAACGTCCAAACAAAGCGGCACAGTGCAAACCTACCCGAAATGGTACGAAGCAAACTTGTCCAAAGCATCACCAAAAGCATCAGCCCGACAAGATAAACTTAAACTAAAATCTAAAAAATGAAATAATGGCCCGAAGTGGTCAGATGAATAAATGGAATATATCGAAAATGGACATCAGTCCATCATGGTCTGAAACAAATTAGACATCGCAAAGGATAGACATTCGCTAGTAGAAGCATGATGCAAACAACATATCTATATGCCTGAAAGGCTTGATATGGCAATAGACTTCACGTGGTAAATCAGTTACATCTATCCAGCATGGAACGATGATTATCTGCCCAGATGAGTGCATATTTAAACTAATATAGAAGGCTTATCGCCTCAAGAAGTACGAACACCAGATGCCAAATTAACCGTCACCGTCGACGAGTAATAACATGTAAAAGCACAAAGTGCAAGAAACAAAACGTGAGCAGTCATCAAATACGATTGCAACAAAGTATCCACACAAAGGCGACACAATATCCAAATAGACAAAGATCTCTACCAAGCATAAACTGCAAGAACAATAAAGGAAGCTTGAGAAACTTAGCACTAGATCGTTTTAGATCCATCACTTATATATCATTTCTATCATAGTCGAAGGTCTCCATTGAGACGATATCTCGCTCGATCGAGGTACTTAGCAACATAACATACGTGTTATCTAAGCTGCCTATCTATCAAAGACAACAACGATTAATTCAAAAGATAACTGCAAAACGGTATTGGGTGAATAGACGCCGCGCCTTCATACGATCCAACTACACTAATGCAGCAACTGGGACGCACCAATCAAAAATATCAAAAACCTATACATGAGTGAGGCCATAATCCTCAAAACGCAAATCATACAAGGTTAAGCAACGATGGCAACACTGTCTTACAAATGCAACAAAAGCAGAACCACGCATTGTGAAGTTATTTGCATAAAAATAATGCTATCCATGTTCTAAAGGGGACCCGCAATAAGAGGGAAACGGGACAGACACTCTGCCCCAAAGCGGCAATTGCTAACCGTAAATCTATAAAGACAAAGGAGATATACACTCTGCCCACAAGCGGTAAGTGCACCCAAAGAAATCTTGCAGGATGGAAAACCTCAAACAATGATGTGAACCTTGAACTAACTTAGCAAAAGATGCCATAGCAACTCTGCAACATGACGTGGCATTGAGTTGACAAGTAACAAAGAAATAGTAAAAATGCCGCTGAAAGAAAATAACCGCAAAAAAGAAAGTAGCATAGACCCATTGAAAAACAATGTACAAAGCAACATGGTGACGCAACGCCAAAATAGACATAACAAATTGTTCATTAGAGCAGACCTGTCAGAGTGTCGATCGAATCCAAACACATTCGATCGATGGTGGTCATCCAAACTTCAATTTTTTAATAACTTTCAAAATCGAATTAGGATGAGATTGCTTAGCGACGATCGAATTTCTTCCATTCGAGGCATGCCATAAGTCAAACCAATCCAATTCCGAGATATGGTGAACTAACACTATCGATTTGTTTCCGCTTCAAACATGAAATGACTATCAAATAATCTCAGTACGGATGATTTAGATATTCATCAGATTCGATCTAGCATTGATCTAACAGCTCAGATTAGGCCTATCATGTAAAGCCTTCGCCCTCAATAAATGCAATGCATCCCATAAAGTCTCACGACTATAGATACAGATTCCAAACCAAACATAATTGCAAAATCAATGCACAACATCGAGGCGCATGATAACCAACTCAGAGATCATTATGCTTGTCACCATGTTATCAACAATATTTTCAAAATAGCAAAAACATCAAAATTGGAGGTAAAAACCCCGTAAGATCATACAACAACTAACTAGCACACCTAGGGTCGAGTTTTATCATGGCCAGCAATGAGGCAGAATACAAAGATATTCTTGCCGGAACCTCAATGACAAGTTCATTACGAGTATAATGCCTGGCAGTCGTTACAGATTTGGAGCTTATGAAATCATTTTACAATCATAACTATTGCCAAATCCCCGAAGACGGAAATGTAACTAGGTGCGTTGTCATAATTTGCAACAAAACCACGATATTCATAGAATTGAGAGTCGTCCTATTGGCGGCAAAAGAATATGTCATAAGAATGACAAGATGCATTAGAACAATGAAAAGAATCGATCAGATTATGCCTATATGCATAAACAAAGCGGAACCACGAGTTATTTGCATGAAACTAACGCCATGCAAGACCTAAAAAGGGGACTCGCAATAACTAAGAAAGGATGGATACTCTGTCTAAAACGACACGATATACCGCAACTCCCTAAATAACTAAAAGGACACATGATACCGCAAATTCCTAAACACCTAACAGCAACGATAACTTTCCGTGATTATGGAAGAATGCTCGAGTTGTCAAAATAAAGTAAAAAGCAACGATAGCAGTTGAAAGAAAAGGCAACGATTACGAGCCTTCGATCAAACAAACAAATTAAATAGTCATGAATGACAACTGTGCGATTAATAAAAATGCGACGCAGCGCCACAAAAACAGCAAATTAGAAATTGTTCATTGCAGAGAAAAATAAATATGAGCATCGAACCACCTAATTTGATACAACCTCGATCAAATTCCCTCAATTCGATGCACTCTAGATATAATATAGGCCAATTCGAGATACCCTATATTGAATCCTCCCGATTCGATCGTCGTTAGACTCGACCTATAGTAGACATTTAGTCATAACAATACCTCGAGGTAAGTGCAAATTAGATCACTACCCATGACATTCATAAAGCAGATCACTAGCACACAAGTGCGTGCATCGCATGAAGCGTGCATCACATCAAGTTCGATAAAGGTTTTTTGGAAACCGATCCTCCAAATCACGACTCCCAAATAAGGGGCTTATTTTCTAGCCATGCAAAAATTTTATAATTTGGCACCCACTCTTGAATCAAGACCGCCGCCCAAATGGGGGGACTATATGATGCGGGCTTATTCAGTAAGCTACACTAGTGCATAATGACATTAATCACCTCAAATCTGAGGCGAAACAACTCTAGCACTTCATTATAGTTTGAAGTATACTTATGTACCAAAATCACACTCCAAACTGGGAGACTATATGGTGTGATATAATGTGTCATGTCAAGAAGAAGCCACGATGACGCGAAACTGACCGATGAGTGTCGGGAAGGCTTAAAGGTAAAGCTACCTTAACTGTATTTGATTCACCAAAATATCTATATAGCTAATTAGACATTGAGTAATATGTCATTGGAAGCCACATGAGTCTAGGTCGCAATGCAACAAGCGGAATGCGATTCGCAGGTCCAGAGGGAAAGTTATGCTCAAATTAGTAAAGTTGCGCAGAACACATCGAATTTGCACAATTCGATGCGCTCTAAGCACATCGAATTTGTACAATTCGATGCGTTCCTAAAATGACATTTAAGCCCCTTTAATCATGCCTATATATACCCCCTCACTCCTCACAAGTATGGGGCACGGACGGAGATGCCACGCATCAAATCCTAGTCGATTCGACACGCGCATCGAACCAAGTAGGTTCGATGCGCAATCTATCATGCCTCGAATTCACCTTGTTTGACATGGACGCATCGAATCAAGCCAATTAGATGTGCTCCCAGATTGAACCCTTATATGCCATGAAAGCTACACGAGTCAGGGTCCCGAATCAAGAATCGGATCGAGGTTTCGATCATCCATGTGGGAGATATGATCGAAACCGTGAAGTCACGCACAGTGCATCGAATTCACCCGGTTCGACATTGAGGGATCAAATTCAATGTGTACGCACCGAACCAAGCCAATTCGATGCATACGACCAGAAATCTACATGAGTCAGGGTCCATAATCATGAAGCGGCTCGAGGTTCGATCATCCATAAGGGAGATATGATCAAAACCGTGAAGTCACGCACACGGCATCAAATTCACCCGGTTCGACATTGAGGGATCGAATTCGATGCGCACGCATCGAACCAAGCCAATTCGATGCATGGGCCCAGAAAGCTACATGAGTAAAGGCCCATAATCAAGAAACTTATCGAGGTTTTGATCATCCTACAAAGATATATGATCGAAACCGTGGAGTCGCGCCAAGCTGTCTTGAATTCACTCTATTCTACATAGATACATCTAACCAAGCCAATTCGATGCATACCAGTATCGAACCCATACATGGCCTGAAATCTACATGAGTCAGGGTCCGTAATGAAAAAGAGGATCGAGGTTTCGATCATCCCACAAGGAGATATGATCGAAACCGTGAAGTCACGCCAATGCTGAACCAAGTGAACCAGGCAGCCCAATCAGGGGTTGACCTAATAGAAGCAACTCAAAAGAGACAAATGAACTACGTTCGACTTGATTCCCTCAATGGGCTACGTAGGCAGCTTGGCTAATTCCCAAGTTCAGTCTGATATCATAACTATCTAATGCCCGCAATACAACAGTCGAAGAGCGTCGAATCTCTACTGTTCGACTGTTCCCTCAGCTTGGCCATTTAGGGATTACTTCCTGTCATCTTATATTTCTTTATGTGTAATAGGTGTTCCGGACCAAGCTAGTCCGTTCATTGTAATAGGATAGCATTATTTTTGTTAAGTCTGGCCCCACTGTATGGATTTCTCGATGTATTGTAACTTAGACGAAATAATACCAAAATAAATTCCCGTAAAACATATTGATCAAATATTTTGTTTAGATTTATTTAATATTGTTTGAGATAGATAGTGCTATATATATACATACATATATATATATTGATAATCTTCTCTTATTTATCTCAAAAAATGACTTTAACTATGGAGAAGTTACACATTTTAGGCCTTGTTACGCTAGCTAGCTCTCCAAAATCTATAGATATAGCCCTGTGGTTGACAATTGACTACAGATAATTCAGAGAGAGAGAATAGACAATAAGAGTATTTATATGGTTTACAAGGAATACAAGTGAGGACTCTTAAACCATGTGGGATCCTTAATATTTTCCTGCAAAATCGACATTCCACCAGCAGACATTTTTTGGTTGAGATATATATCTATATGCATACTGATCGATCAAATGCGTTTACATGAGAAATGTGTAGCACTTCTTTCTCAGTAAGATCATTATTAAAATGTATATACATATGAGAATGAAGAACCGTATGCAGTGCAAGGTGGCTAGCTCTAATATCATATTGAATTTGTCGTCTCATCTAAAAACTTAATTAGTTGTTAGAGAGGTAGACATTAATTTATTTGTATATAATCTCAAACACGCCCCTCACGGCATGTTATAAATCTTTTTTTGTTACACATGTTACGAGATATTTTTTGATAAGTTGAACACATGACTTATTTTCCATGTGCTTTGATACCATATATTGAAGATTGTAGTTGTGTGAAGTAATTGTATTCATCTGTAGTGTTACAATATACAATATGACTATTTATACTATGTGCAAATAGTAAAAGAGAAAGATCATAAACCATGTGGGATTCTAAAAAAATTAGTATGTCACTATTTTTATGAACAATGAATAATTGTTGGGTCATCATTTTCACAATTACTATAGCCGAAAGCCTTCCTTATGGTGACTTCTCGCTCATTACCTATCTTATCCTCTTTGAATATTGACAAAGTGCATGTTTAAGTAACATTGGAGAGAATGTTGACATCTCTAATTGGACCTATAAATGATATGGACATAACCGTCATTAACAAACATTGGCCTGGGGAGCCTCTAGTCCGTCATGACGAGCATTAACTTTTCCAAATGATGTTTCATATGATTTTTGCTCTCGCTGCTACCTTGCTTGATTTCAAGCATTTTACTATCAGTTGATTCACCTACGGGGAAAAGGCAGAAAATATCTCAAACGGTAAATAAAATCTCCTATCTTGCGAGATGTGGTAGAGAATACCTTAACATGCCGGTTTATCTCATATCCTATGTGATATGGCAACAAACAGCTTAACCGGCATATTTATCCTACAATGCACGACTACAGATTTCTACCCAAGCAAATGATATATCCTATCGTGACCAATAGAAACCATGCAAAATATAGCAACAAATGCTAGAATTTAAACAAAATAGTGAACAAAGATTACGATTATCTAAAGGTTATTAGACAACCACAACAAAGTCAACATAGCGCCACTCTTACTCTCAGTCTGGACATTGCGGCCCACATGTCACGTCAATCAAACACGAGACTCTTTTTCTTTAGAATCTCGATAACGACATCAGGCTCATCATTATCATAGCTACACTGTGTGTATGTGTTAGCTCAAAAGTACCCGTGAGTTGTAACAATGATTGAAACTACACTCTACAATAGCGTCAGCTAGAAAAATGCCCAATTAGGGTATAGCGAAACATACCTGGCGTGGTATCCAAATTGTTTACCTCTCATGGTACAATGCAATATACCTTCCATGGTATTTATGTCGTAGGGCATACTCAACCTGTTATCGTATATCCTACCTCACAAGGTATAGCAAGAATCGTTTGTGATACAATGTTAACTACATCTACCTGTATAGATAACAGAAGCGCAGTCAGATACTACATCTGATAAAGTACTCGAATAATTCAAGAGGTACCTACTAAGTTTGAGTTGGTTATGTACCCACCTCTCCAACGCGAGACCCAGCCACACTAATGCCAAAGCCGGAATAGAACATTCAAATATTTTCACATACCCCAAATTGTTATGAGGGTAAAATCATAATAAGCAATAAAAAGCGCACTTATCGGTGACCCTGGGTCTCTCAATCACTCGTCAACCTAACACAAGGTTGGTAAAAACCTGATTTTCATAAAAAAATCCCGTATCTACAATCGCAAACTATAATCACAATAATACATGCATACATTGCACATACAAGACCCCAAGCGGTCCAATTTGTCTCTAGCAGCAACGCTTTTGGGGCCATGAGGCCTCATGCGGAGAACAACTTCCTCATGTTCTACACTACTCCCTGCCAAGACATATTTGTCCTTATATTATGATGGGCCCTCTTGCCCATCAACCCATCACACGACATAGTCAAGCACCCACCTCGGTACACACGTTATTCGACGTTTCCCTCTTGCAACCACGTGTCGCATCCACCTCTATATCGTCATTTGCATCAAATATTGGCATGTTACTCAAAATGCACTTCCTTAAGTGATTATAGAGTAGCAATGTATCTGAAAGTATCACGTCTCAAAATCTCATCGAATGACAACAATCTTGATGACTGCGGGTACATTTAAAGATCATCACATCGAGAGCCAATCCTCGACATCAAGCAATTGTACATTATATCTTTTGATTACATAGTTACAAATAGAGTTTACGACCTCTACTTACCCGCTGGCAGTCTCTAGTAACGCCATCAGCAACGATAAACCACTTTGACAAATATTTGTATCTGGACAAAGGGAGGGGACCAGCTTATATAATAACCACACATGGGCTCCGACGGCAATAGATGACTTCTATATTGGGGATTTATTGAAAAGGTATATTCGATATCTACCTGATATCACTAAATTTCCGTCTTCCATCTTAACAAAATTGTCCAGGAAAATGGGGGAGTATTCAAGCTCTATTTTCACTATCCCAATTTGTTGTTTATGCAACTCGAAAACTATGGGGAGTGAAGGGGACCGCTCAATAAAATTCTCGAGCATACAAATCAAGTTTAGAAATTATCATCAACAATGATAACTCCTAAACTCGGTGACTACATGATATGTGTAATTCCTGTACTGGGCTGGCCCACGGGCTAAGCCCATCTTTTGCCATATCGGGGATGGCCCTCGATACGTATATCGAATGTAATATTCAATATAGTAAAAATCACGTGTACATCACATTTGCGGTCCCTGCATCCCGAGGTCTATAAATAGCAGGGTTCCGCTAATCAATGTAAGCTTTAATTATTCACATACATTGCACCTCCGATATCGAGTATCCTCGTTATCGAACCCGCCATAGGTTTTGATATATATCTTCGATATATCACCGATACAATTCTCAATATCATTCTCGACATTGCATACGATATCCTTTCCGACGTCATCTTCGACGTCACCTTCGACATAGATATTCGATATCCACGAGATACTCGACATATCAGTATACTTGATTGTACAATTTACCTATCACTTATGAACTACGTTCGGCTTGGAGTGTTTCGTCTGCATGTTAAGCCAGCGGACGATAATGCACCAAATCATTATTCACATCTCATTCATCATTACAATTTAATTTACAAATTGATGTTGGCCAATAATCAACAAATTATGATGTCGATGTAATATGATCATATCCACAATTAGTTAAAGGGCATTTATATTTGTTATAATAAAAACAAGTAGTAGCAACGGTATTTTGTCATTGGCTACATAATAATTTGTAGCCAATAGTTTTACTTTGCTATAAAAGAAGAAAAAATAGTAGCCAAGGGCTACGGATGCTGCACATCGCCCATAGCCATGGGCGACGACAACGCCCAAAAGCGCCAGATTTTGGCGCCTTTGTCAAGGGCTACGGCCATGCCATAGGCCTTGTAAAAGACGCCATATTTTGGTGCTTATGGCAAAGGTTGTGGCCTGGCCGTAGCCCTTGGCCAATAGTCGGGGTCATCCGTGACGGCTCGGCGGTCGCGGTGTTTCCCGCAACCGCCTGGCGGTCACGGGGTCATCCGCGACGGCTCGGCGGTCGCCGGGCGGTCGCGAAAGACCTTGGAATTGGGGGGAAATTCAATTTTTTTGAAAATTCAAAATTTTCACCATGAATGTTATTCGTGACCGCCGGGCGGTCACGAATGACCCCTCTTTCGCGACCGCCCAGCGGTCACGAATAAGTCTCATTCGAAAGTTTTGATTTTCGTTTGTTTAATTAAGGTGCGATGTTTGTTAAATTGATAAAATACTTACTACTAAGTAAATTAAAAGAGAGTTTATCACAAAATTACACATTACATCTAAGACAACTTAGTGTATATGATGATTAGTTGTAGAACATAAAATAGGTTATTCGTTCATAACTCGCCGAATCACATCTAATTCGAGACTTATTGTTAAAAATCATAAACACATCAAGATGAATCCATAAAATTAAATTTTCTTTTATGAATGTTATTCGTGACCGCTGGGCGGTCACGAATGAGGGTCTTTCGTGACCGCCCAACGGTCACGAAACGTACTTGTGGTCACGAAACCTACTTCGTGACCGCCCAACGGTCACGAATAAGTTTCATTCAAAAGTTTTGATTTTCGTTTGTTTAATTAAGGTGCGATGTTTGTTAAATTGATAAAAGACTTACTACTAAGTAAATTAAAAGAGAGTTTATCACAAAATTACACATTACATCTAAAACAACTAAGTGTATATGATGATTAGTTGTAGAACATAAAATAGGTTATTCGTTCATAACTCGCCTAATCACATCTAATTCGCTATTTTAATATTTTATTACTAATGTTGTACTAATTTATTACTTCAATTTACATGTAGTAATGAGACTTATTGTTAAAAATCATAAACACATCAAGATGAATCCATAAAATCAAATTTTCTTTTATGAATATTATTCGTGACCGCTGGGCAGTCACGAATGAGGGTCTTTCGTGACCGCCCAACGGTCACGAATGCCAACGGCTAGTTGGCATTCGCGACCGCCCGGCGGTCACGAACTGCCAGATTTTCATTTATAAATATCATTTCCCTTACTTTCCTAATTCACAACAATCTTCACCATTTCTCTTAAGGTATTCTCGTTTTTTTCATTTAGATGGTCAACTATATTTTTAAATACTAAATATTGGTATGATATGTTAACTTGTTTATTCATTTCTTGATAGATATTGGCGTAAACACATCGAGGGTACTCGTAGAGGACACAAGATTCTTGAAGATCGTTTTTTTTACGCTTCAAGAAGTAAGTTCATCAATTTATCACTCTACAACCTTATCGTGCATGATAATTGTTACATTTTAAATTGTTAATTATTAATTGTTTGTAGTATTAATTGTAATTAATTATTTCCTTTAAAATTTACATCTTAGATAAATAATGGATTATCAAGTAGATAGGAATTGGATGTACGATAGATTCGAGAGCAGTGGTTATTTGCGAGATAGTTTTGTGGTTGGGGTTCGCACATTCATAGAATTTGCTTCGCGACAAGATGGCTATTTAGATCTAGGGGTGCGTATTAGGTGCCCGTGCAAAAAATGTAACAATTCAAAGTTTTTTGATCGATACCAAGTCCGTGATCATCTTCATAAGTCGGGATTTACGCCTGGATATTTTGAGTGGGTTTTGCATGGAGAGCAGTTTACCACCACTTCTATGACGTTTATCGACGAACCTCTCGGCCCATCACACGCCAATATTCCTGACAGCCCTATTCGTGCTGACGATTCGTTTAGACAGATGGTCGTGGATGCATATGGAGGCCGATTTGATGAGGACGCTGTGCGTAACGAGGATCTGAATCCCGATGCGAGAGATTTCTACGACTTGATGCGTCTAGGTCAGGTGAAGATGCACCCTAAGAAGAGCAAAACCGTCCTGCAGTGGATTGGAGAGTGGGTGAATTACAACACTATTCACAAGGCGAGTAACATCGTTTCTGACCATTTTTTAAAGATGTCTAAAGATGGGTTCGACCCTGAGATTGAGAATTTGTTACCTAAAGACACGAAAGGGATGCATAAGATGGAGCGAACCTTGGGGTTAGGGTACGAGAAGATCGATGTTTGCACAAATCAGTGTTTTCTGTTTTACGGGTTTGCGGCGAGCAATGACTTCCTAAAATGCCCGATATGCGGGGTTGATAGATACGAGGAAGGTAGGAAGTCAAAGGTCTCAAAGAAGCATTTGTGGTATTTCCCCCTAGGTCCTCGTCTTCAGAGGATGTATTATACCGTAGGTACTGCAAAGCATATGACTTGGCATTTGAAGTGTCGAGAGGCTACGGATCGAATGATTCACCCGGCTTCCAGTGAGGCATGGCGACACTTTGATCGGACACATCCGGATTTTGCAGTTGAGCCTAGGAACGTACGACTCGGCTTATGTACGGATGGATTCACACCGTATGGCTCATCTGGGAAAAATTACTCTTGTTGGCTAGTGATGGTAACCCCATATAACCTCCCCCCCGATCTTTGCATGAGGCAGGAGTTCATATTTTTGAGCCTTATCATTTCCGGTCCAGATAGTCCCGGGAAGAACTTGGATGTTTATCTTAGACCACTAATTAACGAGCTTAATGCTTTATGGAGCACTGGTTTGGAGACGTTTGATAGCTCAAGGAAGGAAAACTTTCAATTACGAGCGGCCTTGATGTGGACGATTAGTGATTTTCCTGCGTATGGAATGTTGTCTCAGCGGAGTACGCACGGGAAGTTAGCGTGTCCTTATTGCATGGGAGATACGAATTCATTTACGTTGAAGAATGGCGGTAAACCGTGTTCGTTCGATTGCCATCGTCGTTTTTTGCCCAAAAATCATAGGTGGCGGCATGACAAGAATTCATTCAAAAAAGGGGAAAAGTCACTAGAAGAACCTATTTGCAGGAAAATGGGCGACGAAATGAGGGAAATTGTGGAGGGACTTGGGGATGTTGGTTTTGGGGCCAAAGTGAACAATCTACCGGGTTTTCATAAGGGTCATAATTGGCTGAGGAAGAGCATATTTTGGGAACTTCCCTATTGGTCCACAAACTTGATTCGTCACAATTTAGATGTCATGCATTGTGAGAAGAACTTTTTCGATAACATCATCAACACAGTATTGGATGACTCTAAGACTAAGGACAACATCAAGTCTATACATGATTTGAAGATTTGGACTATCCGTGAAGAGCTATTTTTAGAACAATCACGAGGAGGCGCATATGTGAAGCCAAAGGCAACCTATTGTCTCAAGCGGGATGAAAAGGTCAAGGTCTTGAAATGGTTGGGCGATCTGAAATTTCCGGACGGATACGCGTCAAACTTGGGACGATGCGTACAAAAGCAACAACATAGGCTCTTTGGTATGAAGAGTCATGATTGTCACGTCTTCATGCAGAGTTCAGAGTGGGATGATGAGCTGATGTTATTTCGAAAGAAAGGGAAGGCCCTTGGGCCACTAAACAAGAAGAGGCGGTTGTCGTCCGAAGAGTTGGAGCAAATTGAACTGTACACGCTTCTTAATTGTGAAGAGCTGGATGGATGGGTCGAGTAAGTCAATATTCTTTATTTTACGTGCAAACACTCTTTATTAAGGATAACTTGTATGTATCACGTATTTCTAACTATTTTGTGTGTAACTCACATGTTGTTTATTGAGGAGGAGTGTAATGGACTTACTCCCATGGAGGTACAAATGAAGAGAAACTGCGAGTACGTGGCATGGTTCAAGCAGACCTACTCGAGTGGCAAGTACATGACAGACGATCGTGTTAAGCCGTTGCTCGCAGGTACAAGACAGTCCAACATTACAATAATGAAAATTTAACAATCCAACATTACAATAATGCAAATTTAACAGTACAACATTACAATAATGAAAATTTAACAGTCCAACATTACAATAATGAAAATACAACTAATCATCCGAACTATCATCCAACCCACATCCATTCCCGTCATCATCCTCCCCATCATCCTCACCACTCCCAGCACCATCCTCAACACCCAGTTCCACATAATCGTCAGTCTGCAACGACGCCATAATATCATCGACATCGTCGTCATCATCGTCATCAGAGTACTCCTCGATATACGCAGGCCTATCGGAAGAACTGGGAGCAAATGGATCTGGCCTACGACGTGGCATACGAACCGGTGGAATCACATCTCCGTTCCTACGTGCATGCCCCATGAATATAGAATCTGATATCGGTGGAAGGTCCACGACCTTCTCATTAAGCAAGCATCTCCATAGCTCCATAGTGGCTTTCATATCAGTCATCCTTTGATCACTGCGATAGATAGTGCGGTCATTCTGTGTTTGTAATTCGTCGATGCAGGCCTGTGAATAATCTTCTTGTTTCCTGTATTTAATGCTGAACGCCTCCGGGCGTGCATCCCTCGGCAAGCCTTTCGCCTTCCCCTTCTTCACAGGACCAAATGCCTCGGTCCAACAGTCGGGATCGAACACCGAGAGCTTAGCTGGGCGGGGATATCTTTTCCTCAATAGTTCCATGTACTTTTTCTGCATTAACATTTGAAAGAATCAGTACTTATATTGGAATAAATAATTTAAAGCTAGTTGAGGAAGATAAAAAGGAGTATGCGGTTGAAATAACTTACATATTGCGCTTTCGCCGCAGCATCTACCCAAGTCCGCCGAGCTGGAACTCCTGTGTTACCGCTCGTCCCCTTCACCCACTGCGTGTGACCACGTCTATAGGCCTCATCATATCGAATATGGTCTTTTCGTGTTGGGTCCTCCTCAGCCTACACATTTCAAGAAAGAGTACGTTAAAATTGGCTCATGCATATATTAAGATTACTTAATTACACCCATATTGTTAATTTTCATAATTCATACCAGCCGACGTGTGAGCTCCTCTAGGTCGCGGGACCCACCAAAAAAAGTGGGAGGTGCCTTCACCCCCTCCATTGGCTCCTTGCCTCCTCTCCTGTTTTTCTTAGACTTATGCGACACCTCTTGATGATCCTCAGTGGCCCAATGCTTAGTCGCCGCCGCCTCTAACCCGTCGTGCATCCAAGTTTTGTCTTTTCCGGCCCATTTTGGATCCACAACCCTCTCAAAGTATTGTCTCTTCGTGTTGTAAATCAAATTCTTATAACACGACTTCACCTTCGTTTCGTAGGCTCGTTGTACTGCGTGTTTTTGTCTCTCACGAATACCATATATTTTCTGCCAATTAATAAAATTCGATTTATGAATATATTAAATTAAATAATATGATATAGTTGTGAAATAATTCCTCACCGTAAATTTAACAAACATTTTGCCTCGCACAGTTTCGGGCATCGTCAAGTAGGTAGGCCAGAACTCCTTCATGAACTGTCTGATCAACTCCGTGATCGTAGTCACAACCTCGTTGCTAGAGGGGTTCATAAACAGGCCACGAGGACACAATTTGATGATCTGCCTTTGAGTCTCGTCATTGGGTTGTTGTGCACCTTTGGAGGTGCCTCGAGGTGGGCGCTGTTGCGTGACATTGAATACTCCCGATGTTGGAGTATCACTCGGCCTCTCGCTCGGGCCAGCTCCGGTGGAACCAGCGGAAGATGGTGCTCTAGCCCTAGATCCAGATGCAGTCGGTGCGGCATCGGGCACGGCAGCGACATCAAAAGAAAGTCGGCGCTGTAGTAAAGGCGTCAACGATGTAGACGCGTTGGGGGTTGCGGCATCGTGACTACGACCGCCACGTGTGATAACTATACGAGGTCCAAGACTACCTCGCCCACTAGCAGTAGGGGGAACATCGGGAACATCAGGAACATCCGCATCATCAGGAACATCAGAAACATTTGAACGTTGTTGACCACTGCCACCCCGACGACGACGACTGCCTGCCATATCGAATATATGCTAGAAAACTACGAGAAATTATCTAAGTTAGATGATTCTAAGAGATTCTCTAAAATTCAGTCGTTACTAAGTTATAAAGATTCCTTAAAGATCATTTGTACTAAGTTATAAAGAACCCCTAAAGATTATTTGTTCTAATATATAAAGATTTTGTAAAGGCATCATTTCTAAATTATAAAGTTCCCTAAATGCGTTATTTCTACAAAAAAAACATTAACCAATAATTTGACATGCATTTAAACTAATAGTTTAATATTAAATTACCGCGACGGATAATAATACATTAAATTACCTAAACTAACAATTTAATATTAAATAAAGATTCTCTAAAAGCATCATTTCTAAGTTATAAAGTTCCCTAAAGATCATTTGTACTAAGTTATAAAGAACCCGTAAAGATTATTTGTTCTAATATATAAAGATCCTCTAAAGGCATCATTTCTAAGTTATAAAGTTCCCTAAAGATCATTTGTACTAAGTTATAAAGAACCCCTAAAGATTATTTGTTCTAATATATAAAGATTCTCTAAAGGCATCATTTCTAAGTTATAAAGTTCCCTAAAGATCATTTGTACTAAGTTATAAAGAACACCTAAAGATTATTTGTTCTAATATATAAAGATTTCCTAAAGGCATTATTTCTAAGTTTGACATTAATAAAAATAAACTTATAATTAAACAATTAAAACTATTACTAAAACATTAAATATAAAACATAATTAAAAAACTAGAAAGATAAATATTTAAGAGAGAGAGAGGAGAGGACTTACAAAGGTAAAGAATAGAAGAGGAGGAGGTAAGGAATGAGAGAGGAGGAGAGGGGTTTATATAGAAAACCCCCCTCCCATCCGCGACCGCCGGGCGGTCGCGGACACCATGCCGGGCAAAATCCCGCCAACTGGCGTCCGCGACCGCTGGGCGGTCGCGGACGAGTGGCATCCGCGACCGCCCAGCGGTCGCGGACGCCACTAGGCGGGCCATAGGCGGGAAGTTTCCCGCCTATGGATTCCCGTGACCGCTGGGCGGTCACGAGAATTATGTCCGTGACCGCTCAGCGGTCACGGGGCTATCCGTGACCGCTGGGCGGTCACGACGTTGTTTACCATGACCGCTCGGCGGTCATGGTGGCATCCGCGACCGTCGGGCGGTCACGGTGGCATCCGCGACCGCTGGGCGGTCACGGATGCTCGTGACCGCCCGGCGGTCACGAGCCGGCGGTCACGAATGACCCCGGATTCTTGTAGTGATATATATATATATATATATATATATATATATATACATTTGTCTCCTTGAGTTATAAACAATCAAATATATTATTTATAACATTAATAGGCAGTCACACGTGATTAATTATATTAGAAGTATTACAACAATCTTCCTTTGTGAACTATCAAGAAAAAAATAAAAAATCTTCCTTTGTGCTTCCAAAATATTTCAAATATTTGATATGTCATTGAGTTAAAAACAATCAATTTTGATGATTTACAACATTATAGGCAGTCATGTAGGATTAATTATATTAAAATTATTATAACAACCTTCCTTTGTGATTCCAAAATGTATCAAATATGCCACATCAAAGCTCTTTTTTTTTTTTTTTTTAAAAAAGCCCCGATTACTATTTGACGTTAGACGTATTTACTTTACGGGCTTTACACACCGATTTAATGTATTTTGTATACAATCTGATCTTTCATCTTTCTATCATGTCATTTTTTTTTGTAAGGGCGGGGAAACCCCGAGGCAAGGTTATATTATTTCGATATGGATCAGAGGATAATGCTGCCTATAGCATAAAAAAAAAGGAAATATACTATGAGCTACATGCTGTGGGGTTGCTCAAACATTTTTAGGACATAAGATAGCGTGTGTTCAAGACGGGCCATTTTATCCACAACAATGGTCTTGTCATAATCATGTTTGATATGCAGGAGTTGAGTTTGCTGATCAGGTTCAAATGGGGAGCAATCAGTCCAGCGAGCGAGCAAAATTCTGTCAGCTTCGATTTGAGGTGACGAACGACAATCTGAGAATTGCACGATAGAATGATGTACTGGAAACCCCTAGTCAGGGCCTTTGACAAGCCATACCCCCCCCCCAAAGTTCAGCTACTGTTATCGTTCCTACACTCAAGTTGGTTGCAAAGGGATGATGTACAAATATTTGAGTCGAAAAATTTACTGTAACATTTTATGTCATCGAAAAATACCTCAGCTGGGAACAGAGACTCCTCCACTTTTATCAACTTTAACACTTGCAATTTCAGCAATCTTGTGTAATTGGACCATTGATTATCGTTGTTGACTAGTCTGCAACTCTCTAGTTTAGAGTAACAATGTTACTCTGGATACCCGTGTTCATTTCTTCAATAACCATTTCTCGCCCACCAGTTTGACAAAAAATTCATATCATGCCCGTTCTTAACGATCCATATAGAGTACATAACTCGAGATTCATTGTTTCTATGCAATTATCTACTTTTTCATGAAATAACTACATAATAATTAACAAAACAAAAAATATCTATATCTTCTACTCATGCAACAGTTATGAAGGAGTATATGAAATTAGCATGCTTCCAACCGGATTAAGGAAGGTGTGCTCTAATCACACAAGTATAATCCCATCATCTCAAATTCCTCATATGATATATCGTAGCTCATGCATACTTTTATTACTAAAACTTGACTTTGACAAACTCTAACAGACTCTAAAACTTATCTAAAAATGGAGTAAAACAATACAAAATAGCGAAGTTTCCCACCCCAAACTTAAATTCGTCAATGTCGTCATTGGCGAAAAACATAGAAAAAATTGAAATAAAGGACTCCCTGATATGTGTCTTCGGCTATGCAATGCTTGAGGGGGTTTGTGTAGAAAGCTTCTTCTCCATTGCGTGCATCAAACTTGTTCATCAATCCTTCCTTATTTTCTACAATTTCCCGCCTAAGCTCTGCAACCTTTGATTGATAAGTAGTTAAATTTGCTCCATATGATTGTCCAAGACTTGTTGCAGGTCCACTTTGGTTGCCATGGATTTTTCCTTGATTATATCAATTTCACGTTCTAGACTTGCATAAGGCTACAAATGTCCTCTCTCTTATCATTTCAGTTATTTTATTCTTATCATCCAACAGTTTGGTTGGAACTCTCGCAGCTAAACATAACTTCGTGATTACTCACGCATGTGGAATTTCGCTCGTCCTCTTGCCCTCTAGGAAGTGGTTGATGGATGCGAAATTAAAACTTCTTCCACCACGTTCATATAAATCCCATCGTGAATCTAAGTGGGGGGTTTTTCCTTTGCCCCATGGTATAGTCGTCATTCAATTTGTAGGATGTAACCTTAAGACAGTAAAATCGAGAAAGTAATGATCTTTGTTTCTTCGCTCATGGAGATGTGTTAGTGGATGTGTTACTGTACTGATGGCCAAATCCTTATCATTATCTTGATTTCGGACTCGCTGTCTATAATTTTATCTTCATCAAGTCCATAGTTGTTGATAACTTCATTTGTGATTTACACTTTCTTCCCACTCACCATGACATATTCCTTCATTAGTTTGACAATATCTCGTATATATATAGATGGGTCGGTTACAATAGTATTACAAGAAGTATATTGTTAACTAGGCCTACCCTATCTATACTAGTCTCAAATAGGCTTGGTTCGGAACACCTCGAACTAACGTCGGATGCAAGGTAAGATGTCGGGAATATATAGGAGACGACGTCGAGGATTATGTCGGGGACAACATCGAATCTTCTACGTCGAGAATGATCTCCTGGATATACCGAAGGTGGTGCACGTGATATATATATATATATATATATATATATATATATATATATATATATATCGGTGATATATATCGGGTATGATGTGGAACATTATATCGAAGGTAGCTCGATATAGATGTACTGTAATTGTGAATAATTATAGCTTACCTTGATTACTTGGAAGAAGGTATTTATAGGCCTCGGGATGAGGGGGCCACTCACATGAGAAGTACGTGAGTTGTACCATATCAGGGATGATATTCGATATATATGTCGGGGATGATATCCGACATAAGTAAAATTTGGGTCTAGCCCATTGCAGACCCAGTACGGGAAATACCCATATCATGTAGTCCCCTAATTTGGGAATTATTATCTAGAGATAATAATTTGCAAATTAAATCTGAGTTTTTAGATTATCAGTACCTCTCGTCCCGCCAGTTCAAATGACGAAAATCTTATACGGGAGTTGCATTTGGTTGTGAAGAAATATTGGTGGACCCCCAATACAATTTGTGCATTGTCAGAGGTTCTCACTTGAATTACTGTTCATTAGTAAACTTCCTATTATATCAGAGTTCTTTTGACATATATGTAGAATGTCAATTTTGATATATATGCTGCATTTAATGCATATCTGTAGGCTCTCCCTATAAATAGTAGTTCGTCAGGAGAGGTAGTAGAGTTCGTTTGTCTTCTAGCGCATGCGCTCCCTTCCTCCGGTGAGTATGTCAGGGATACCCGACGTATATTTCGATATGAGTTTTGATATAATCTTCGATATGGCATTCAATGAGTGCTTGTTTTTTTTTTACCCTTGTTGATTTAACGCACTATTTCTGCATATTATATAACCTCTAGCATACCCGTGTCGTTATCCTTCAAAATATATGTCTGGAATGCGTGCTCTTATGCAGAAAACTAAGGAGCATCGTGACCGGGAGACTGTCGCTTCGGCATGAAGGAGAGAGAATGCTTCCTCCGATTTTGGTGTGAACGTTGGTACTCTGGGGTGTGTGGCTGGACCCCCTTTGCCAGTAGAAAAAAACTTTTTCCGTTACTGGAACATTCACGCCTGGTGGGGTTAGCTCCCCTGTAGTAGAGATTACGCCTTTGGCCACCGAAACTGGTGGTGAGGGGATTCTTAATATTGTAGGAGATGTGGTTGGAGCTGACGCTCTGTTGAAAGCGGTCTTTATGGCCAAGGAAGTTGTCCGGCCCTCATAGGTATTGCCCTCTTCGGTGGGCCAGGCTAAAGTTCGTCCCTCATTCTTCGGAGTCGCACACACCTCTGCCCCTATTGGTCATTCAACGGAGAATGATCAGACTTTTATGAATGGCGCGGCTGGCGATAAGGCGGTCCTGGGAGATTCATCGAGGGTTCCTATTCCGATAGATGAGGATTCCCCGGATTCAGTGTCGCGGATAAAGGAAAGGGTCCTGCTGTGGACGTTGCGATAAAGAGCGGGCGTCCCGCTACAAGTGTTGCTAAGAAAGGGAAAGGTCCCGCTATAAGTTCTGTGGATAAAGGCAAGGGTCTTGCTTCAAATGTTTTTCTGAAAAGAGCCCCTTCTCAAGTTTTTGCTGAAATCTCTATCATGCGACTGTCTATCCTGATTGGCCCGCAGTCTTCACAGGTTGGTAAAAAAAGGGCTCGAGATGAAAGAGTCTGCGTGCCACGTTCGACTGCTGATCAAGGGCGATCGAGGTATGGACCTAGCAGTCAGGGCCAAGGTGTTGAATTTCCGAATGTTGATGTGGTCAGTTGCATGGCGTGGGCCTTTCCTCCGCTCGCGAGGGTACCTATTTTTAGAACATCCATGATTTTTAGAGTGTAAGTTGCCGAGATCACATTGTTTGCTGCGTTCAGGTTTTATCGTAAGTTCCCATTATTCATGATAGTTGTTTTGTAGCTTGTGAAAATGCTGGCTATGTCCATGAAGACCTTGAGTGAGTTTGAAGGAGATAAAGACGCTATTATTGTGCAACTTGAGGCCGACATTGAGACGATGGCTGATTTTAACCCTATGGCCTTAGAGAAACTTGAGGCTCAGAAGAGGGAGGCTTTAAGCAAAGTCCGGCTAATGAAGAATGCATGTGATGATGCTTGTGCGTAGCACAAGAAAATGGCGGTCCTTGCTGATCAGTATATGGAGCATGCTTTCAAAGAGCAAGAAGGCCGCCGTCGAGCCGAATGTGAACTTGCAAAGGTAAAGGCGAAGAATAAGCATTTGCTATCTGATCTTGCAAAGGCTCAAGGTGTTCTCGATAAAATGGTAAGTCCACGTGTCTTTCATGCACAATATCTTCTCACGTTGAGATATCTAGCTAATGTGTTGTCTCTATAGAACGGGTCTCCTGAGGTCTTCCTACGGGGGGGCGAGCAATTCTTGGCAAATGGGAGCTATCAATGGCTCCTTGTAGAGCCTGTTGTTGTAGAGCGGGAGGAAGCCTTTCAATCCCCGATAGGGCAAGTAACCGCTAAAAGAGGGTTCAAAGAAGGATTCAATTTCATGGTTTGCCCCTTGCAGATGATGAGACTTCAGACGTTGTCTCGGATCAGCCAGATCTATTTTCGGAGCTTGTGAAGTAGAAGGGCCCTTCCTAGTCTGAGCATGTGGTTTTTATTTGTTGGCGTTGCATCGCCTTGTTACTCATTCTGGTAATGTACTATTACTAAATAATCATGCCTTAATCTTGTTGACATATTTCGTTATCCCTTATGTTTTTGAATAATTTCCGTATTGCATCTCCGCTTTTATATGAGATTTAATATATGTGATATGGAATAATAGGTTAATACTTTGGTACTTTTAATTTATCATCTTGTTGGATTCTCTCTTTCGATTCTCTGGGAGTTATATCGCCTATTCGTGGGGCTAGCATCTCATTTGGCGGCTCTTCGGTCTACATCGGTGTGTAGGGGAGTTATGGCTTGGGATGGTGTGTTGATTCTTTCATGGGTGCTCTCGTTCCTATCATCATGGATAGGGGAGTTATGACGAAGGGATTGTAGATGTATGCCCCTTTCGGGTGCTTTTCTGCCTACCAGGATGGATAAGGGAGTTATGATCCCGTAGGATTTAAAGATTCTCTCGCCGCTCGTCGGAGGTCGATATCTCGTAGGATTTGTAGATTCTTCGCCATTCATCGGTGGTCGTTATCCCGTAGGATTTGTAGAGTATTCACCACTCATCGGTGGTTGTTATCCCGTGGGATTTGTAGAGACTTCGCCACTCATCGGTGGTCGTTATCCCGTAGGATTTTTAGAGTCTTCGCCACTCACCAGTGGTCGTTATCTCGTAGGATGTGTAGAGTATTTTGCGTTTCTTGTTTTCAACCAGGGTAACACATTTGTATATTGAAGAACATATGGTAATATGGAATCGAAAAGATGAATTTCCCTGTTGTATGTGTTATTTCATCGTGTGAGAATATTGTTGGCCAATTATTAATAGATTAATTGATTGAATTTGTAATATATATTGTTGGCCAATCAAATAAAGGCACATGGAAAAGATGGAGAATTGCAACCAATCAAATAAAGCCACGTGAAAAAAAATGATGATGTGATGCAAACAATCAAACAAGGACATATGGAAAAGATGATATATTTCAACTAATCACATTATTACACGTGGAAATATGATGTGTTTTAGATATTTCTTGATAAGCAAGCCAAATTAAATCCATGTTTATCATGAAAATAAAACCGACCAATCACAAGAAAAGAGCTCTAGGTTTTTATAACTATAAATAGGGGTCCTCTCATAAAGAAAAAGGACACAAAAAAATATTCACAAGTTGAAAGAAGGAAAAGCTCAAGTATTTTCTCTCCATCAAGTCCACCAATCTTCAAGGCGTTCTTCACGGGAGTCAAGGCGTTCTTCGCAAAAACCTACATTTGATCCAGCGTCAAGCTCCAAGTCCATCAAATAACCGTTTTTGAAGATCGCACTTCTGCCAAGGAAGATCGAGCTTCAACAAATTCAGCATATTCGACATCAAGTTGATACCGTTCTTCAACAATCTTCAAGCCTAAAGTCCATTTGGTTCGAGAACAAGCAGCAATGGCATCGAAAAATTGTTTTTGAAGATCAAAGTCTCTTTAAAAGAAGATCAAAGTCCACATATCCGAAGAACTGAAGACGAAGATCATATCGTTCTTCAACAGTCTTCAAATCAAATTCGAAGTCAAAAGACCATTCGATCCGAGATCAAGCTGCCAAGCCCTCGCATCGACGTTTGTCAAATATTCAGGTACCTTGAAGAAGATCGAAGTGAAGATTTCCTTCAAGATTTGTTGAAAGTTCAAGTCATTATCCTTATAGAATTGAATCAGATGATCAAAGAGATTGTTATTCTATAAAATCATCAAATTCACAAGGACTCGCCCAATGGGATCAAAGAGTTTATTTGTTCAACTATCTTTTCGTGTTTTATTTTAAAGACTTAGAAAAAAAATTGTCACGCCCAATGGGACTATCTCTACCTCTCATCTCTTTTCATCAAGGACAATAACACGCATCTACATGAGTTCAATAAGGACTCGCTCAATGACTCAATCAAAGGAAGACCAAAAGGCAAAGATGACGGATGAGTTTGCACTCGACGATGATCAACGCGGTGAAGCTGCTTTTCTTGAAGAGTCCGACAAGGATGAACAATCTCCTCCAACATCTCGACGCACTAAGTCAAAAGCTCATGCCTCAGCAGATGTAGCACCCACCATGACAACAAATGCTATAGCTTTGGAGGAACAAATCGCTGCAATAACGAAGGCAATGGAGTAGCTTACGAGGCGTACTGTTGAGCAAGATGCAAAGATTGAGAAACTTCTAAGAAAATGAGAAGTTGTTGAGACAACCGACGTAGGACAAAAGCGTCTGCAACATCTCAAGGAAGGGGAGACGTCTATTAGGTGCAATATAATTGAAAAGGATAAGTCCACAAGTAAAAAGCTCCAAGTCTTTCCCGGCGATACAATTCATGTTGCGCAGTTGAAAGAGTTCATCATGGGAGCAATCAAGGAAAATATTGAAAGAAGTTCTATGTCTTCATTCACATACTCAAAGTCGTATACTAGAAGGATTGACATTCTAAAGTTGCCAAGCGGATATCAACCCCCAAAGTTTCAACAGTTTGATGGCAAAGGCAGCCCTAAGCAACACGTTTCTCACTTTGTGGAGACATGCAACAATGCAGGGACTTACGGGGATCAATTGGTGAAACAATTCGTCCGATCACTCAAAGGGAATGCATTCGACTGGTACATTGAGTTAGAAGCATAGTCCATTGATTGTTGGGATCAATTAGAGCAAGAATTCCTCAACCGTTTATGTAGCACTCGAAGAACGGTCACCACGGTAGAATTCACAAGCACTCGTCATTGGAAGGAATAACTCGTCGTTGACTACATCGACCATTAGAGAAACTTGAGCCTTAATTGCAAATATCGATTATCCGAGACCTCGGCCATTGAGATGTGCATCCAAGGAATGCATTGGGGACTTCGGTACATACTTCAAAGTATTCAACCTAGATCATTTGAAGACCTGGCAACTAGAGCACATGACATGGAGTTGAGCATGACCGCAAGTGGAAATGATGGGCCACTCATTGGTGACCTACAAAATCACAAAGTAAATCGGAGCCAAGGAAGGGGGCAACTTCTTTGCTAAGGCACCATCCAAACTACCGCACCTCTCAAGATTTTAACTAGGGCAAATGAAGGAAATAAGTCATCTGTGACATCTGAAAGGAAGAATTCCTTGCAAGACAAGGAGCAAACAAAGTTGACTCTGAAAGTGATGCAAGCAAAAGAGTACCCATTCATTAACTCCGATGTTCCTGGAATTTTTGACGACTTACTTGGATCTGGTCTTATTGAATTGCCCAAAATGAAGAGACATGAAGAAGCCGCACGTTCAGGTGATCAAAAGCATTACAAATATCATTGCTTTCTTGGACACTCGATTGAAGACTGCCTCGTGTTCAAGGACAGAGTTATGCGATTGGCTCGTGAAGGCAAGATAACCCGAGAGGAAGATAAGGCGACCCCAAATCTTACAACAATCTCTCTCGAGACTTTGGAGGATGAAGCAAGCAATGAGAAGAAACTAAGTTGGTTTTGTGAAGAAGACATTGGCAAGTCATGCAACGTGACTCACGTACAAGATTCCTTATCAAATGAATCATGCCTAAAGACTTCCATGAACACCAACCAATGTGCGGCAACAATTTTCTTTGGAGATGAATATCCTTTACTTGGTTTGAAGATCCATAATAGGCCACTTTTTGTAGCTGGATTCAGTCGTGAGCAAAGAGTTAGTCGAATCTTGATCGATGGAGGTTCCGCCATCAACATATTACCCTTGCGTGTGATGAAAGAAATTGGAATACCAAATGAAGAGCTCATAAGTAGTCGCTTAATGATACAAGGCCTCAACCAAGGGGGCAAAGGGCTATAGGCATCATACAACTCGAGCTGTTAATGGGAGATATGTCATCAAGCGCATTATTTTACGTCATAGATGCCAAAACTTCATATAATATGCTTCTTGGACGACCTTGGATACATGAGAACGGTGTTGTCCCTTCAACTCTACATCAATGCTTTCAATATCGCCAAAACGGGACAACAAAGAAGGTGCTCGCAGATGACAAGCCGTTCACTGAAGCCAAATCTCACTTTGCTGATGCCAAGTACTATCTTTCCCAAATGAATGCGCCAAAGGTTGAAGCAAGATCATTTCATGAGGAGCCCAAGAAGACAGACGACCTGGAAAGTGAAAAGAGCAATGGTGAAACTCATTCATTAGACGGGAGCCTCGCGCAAGGCGACGTGTCCTCTCATAAAGATGTCTCATTGGAAGATTTGATTGTGCCTTTAACAAAGCTTGACATAAAGACACCATCTTCTACTCATCTTCTTAAAGGTTTTGTCTACCCAACAAAAGGCCCTCAAGTCGAACATGATCCTTTAATCGCGAAGCAAGTGGGAAAATGTTATGATGCAAAATCATTTAAACTCTTGATCAAGGTTGGCTATAATCCACAAGAAAGATCGCACATGGGAAAACTTCTTCCTGAAGTCGTTATTCCAAATCCTCGAGCAGGTCTAGGGTTTTCTCCGCGAGAGCCTATACACATCACCATCAAAAGAGCCAACGCCAATTACATCAGTGAAGAAGAGAATTTGTCAATAATTAAAGGGAAATTGTCGCAAGTATTAGTCTTTGATAGACTTGGCCCAGTTTGTAAGACATTATCTCGAACTTCGGTCTTTAAGAGACTTGGTCCTCGCAAAAGACCCATGCATCAAAGGTTGGGACCCTCATGTACATCAAGGCATCGAAATGGCGATCATAATCCATGTTTTTTGAAAGACTCCAAAGTGCAATTCCTTCTCGCATGAGGCGCCATGATAAGTTGATTATATCACACGATAAATGCATAAAAGTTAAGTGGAAAACAATTGTACTTACACAGTCTCAACGCAAGAAAGAAGATAATGAGGAGAGCGTAGGATCATCACACCATATAACTCTGAAAAATGGGAACATCGAAGAGGAAGATGCTGAAGAAGCACCCCCAGAGCTTGAGGAAGGCATCAAGAACACAGTTGACGAACTGAAGGAAATCAACCTTGGCAATGAGAATGATCCTCGACCAATATATGTCAGCGCATTGTTGAAAATGGAGGAAGAACAAGCATATGTTGCCATGTTGAGAGAATTTAAAGATGTATTTGCTTGGCCTTATAAGGAAATGTCGGGTATAAACCCAAAAGTTGTCGTCAATCAACTAGTTGTAAAAATGACGACACGTCCAATCAAGCAAGCTCAACTAAGGTTCCGCCCCGAGTTGGTCCCTTTGATTGAAGCTGAGGTGAATAAACTCATTGAAGCTGGATTCATTCGACAAGTTAGATACCCGACATGGATATCAAGTATAGTCCCAGTGAGGAAGAAGAATGGGCAAATTCGGGTTTGCGTCGATTTTAGGGACCTCAATGTTGCTTGCCCCAAAGACGACTTTCCATTACCAATCCCAGAATTGATGATTGATGCCACCATGGGTCACGAAGCCTTGTCTTTCATGGATGGCTCCTCTGGCTATAACCAAATTCGCATGGCCCTAAAGGATGAAGAATTGACAGCATTTCGAACTCCAAAAGGAATATATTGTTACAAGGTGATGCCGTTTGGACTAAAGAAGGACGACGCTACGTATCAAAGAGACATGCAAAAGATTTCGACGACATGCTACACAAGAATGTCGAAGGTTACGTCGATGATTTGGTTGTGAAGTCGAAGAAAAGAGAAGGCCATCTCAATGATTTGAGAAAAGTGTTTGAGCGGTTGCGAAAATATCAGTTGAAGATGAATCCTTTGAAGTGTACCTTTGGCGTGACATCTGGAAAGTTTCTTGGCTTTGTTGTTCGTTAACAAGGAATTGAGATCGAGCAAGCTAAGATTGATGCAATCATCAAGATGCCAGAGCCAAGAAACATACAAGAACTCAAAAGTCTCCAAGGAAAACTAGCATACATTCGACGGTTCATCTCAAATTTAGCCGGTCAATGTCAATCGTTTAGTCATCTCATGAAGAAAGATGTTCCGTTCAAGTGGGATGAGGTCTGCACCAATGCCTTTGACCGTATAAAGTCGTATCTGATGAAGGCGCTTGTGTTGGTTGCACCAGTGTCGGGACGCCTATTAATTCTATACATTGTCGCCCAAGAAAGTTCCTTATGGGCATTGCTAGCCCAAGAGAATGATAGCGGGAAAGAAAGTGCATTGTACTACTTAAGTCGAAGGATGACTTCAAATGAGTTGAACTATTCCCCAATCGAGAAGTTGTGTTTGGCTCTTATCTTTGCGATTCAAAAGTTGAAGCACTACTTTCAAGCTCACACTATTCGTTTGGTCTCTAAAGTTAATCCATTGAAGTACGTCATGTCAAGGCCGGTACTCTATGATCGACTTGCTAGGTGGTACTTGCAACTGTAACAGTTCGAGATAGCATACGTCCCTCAAAAGGCCGTGAAGGGACAAGTGTTGGCCGACTTCTTAGCTAACCACCCAATTCTTGTTGAGTGGGAATTAGTTGATGATTTTCCCGATGAAGATGTGCTCCTAGTTGAAGTTACTCCACCATGGAAGATGTACGTTGACGGAGCCGCTCATCGAGGAGGCACCGGCGTGGGGATTTTCTTTCATACGCCTGATGGAGAAGCGATGCCCTATTCTTCCACCCTTACACAAAAGTGTTCCAACAATGTTGCAGAATATCAAGCTCTCATATTAGGATTGGAGTAAGCAATTGGAATGGAGCATTTGAATCTTGAGGTATATGGAGACTCGAAGTTGGTGATTAATCAAGTACTTGGTGATTATGAAGTGAATAAGCATGAACTGCTTCCATATCGTGACTATGCTTGAAAGTTGGTTGAACAACTTGGGGGCATATCAATTGAACATGTACCAAGGAGAAAGAACAGACAAGCAGATGCATTAGCGAAACTTGCTTCGACCCGTGTTATGGCTGAAAAGAAGTTTAGCGTTCCTATATGCCAAAGTTGGGTGATACCATCTGCAATGAGTGAAGAAGAAAGAACACTGAGGGAAACCATATTGTGGAAGTCTATGAGATTGAGAAGGAAGACTGGAGGCAACCTTTTGTCGATTACTTGAAGTACGAGAAGCTTCATTACGACCCAAGTAGAAGAGTCGATATTAGGCGTCTGCTAGTCGCTTTCTATATTACAAAGGCACTCTTTACAGACGTTCATTCAAATGGATCTTTTTGCGTTGCCTAAGTGATGACGAAGCTGCTCAAGCCATGAAAGAAGCTCATTCCGGAGTGTGCGGTGCTCACCAGTATGGACCTAAATTACACTTCCAAATTAAGAGGATGGGATATTATTGGCCCACGATGGTCATTGACTGCATGGAATACGCGCGCCGATGTCAACCTTGCCAATTCCACGCAAATTTTATTCATCAACCGCTAGAACCTTTGCATCCAACTATAGCTTCTTGGCCTTTCGATGCATGGGGATTAGATGTCGTCGGTCCTATGACTAAGTCTTCCGGTGGACATTTGTACATCTTGGCCGCCACTAACTACTTCTCTAAGTGGGCTGAAGCAATACCTTTCAAGGAAGTAAAGAAAGAAAATGTGCTGACTTTATCCGCAATAATATCATATATCGCTATGGAGTTCCGCAATACATCATCACCGATAATGGGACACCGTTTTGCAATAGCGTCATGAACAAGCTTTGTCAAAATTTTGAGTTCAAGCAAAGAAATTCTTCGGCCTAATACGCTGCTGTAGACACATTAATTTTGTGTCTAATTAAATTAAATGATGGTAACTCTTAAGATGCAAGAAATACAAAATATATTTTATTTAGTCTTAATATCTTGAGGGATTAAAATAAATATATTAATTAAATCTTAAGACAAGGAAATAATTGCTCATCAAATCTCAAGACATGGAAAGTCTTCTCCTCAAAGTCTCAATCTTCAAGAGAAGGAAATAATTCCCCGCCAAGTCTCAATCTTCAAGAGATGGAAAGAAGATTATCTTAGATCAAGTCTTCCATATCAAGGAATTGTAGACGTGATCACAACCGTTCATCTCATCAGGAGATTCTAATTGAGATTCACTCCACAACTATAAATAGAGGTGGTCTTGAAGAAGAAGAAAACACACACAAAATATTCACAAGTTGAAGAGGGACAAGCTCTAAGTTTTTCGCTCCACCAAATTCATCCATCTTCAAGCGTTCTTCGCGGCATTCAAGACATTCTTCAACAATCTTCAAGGTGTTCTTCGTAAAGGACTCCTTTCAATCCGTCGTCAAGTCTTAATTCTATCCAAAAACCGTTTTTGAAGAGTGCACTTCTGCCGAGGAAGATCAAACTCCAAAAGGTTCAACAAATCCGAAACCAAGTCCATACCGTTCTTCATTCATCTTCAAGTCAAAAATCCGTTTAATCCGAGATCAAGTCCTAAGACCCTCGAAAAAACCGTTCTTGAAGATTGAAGTCCATTCAAGAAGATCAAAACCAAAAAAAAAAATCGAAGAACTGAAGACGAAGACTATACCAATCTTCATCAACCTTCGAATTCAAATTCCAAATCAGTTTTCTGTTTAATCCGAGATCAAGCCGTCAAGCCCTCGAATCAACGTTTGCCAAATATCCAAGTACTTTGAAGATCAATATTCCTCAAAAGAAGATTGATATTCAACAAGTTCAAGATGAAGATTAAATTGTTCGTCACCAAATCAAGTCAAGTAGATCGTCAATTCAAGATCAAGCTCAAAGCCCTTAGATTAACGTTCAAATCCGTTGTCAAGTCAACCAAATTTGAAGATTATTTGTTGTAGAAAAGAATCAGAGGATTAATAGAGATTGCACCACAATTGTACTTTCAAATTTATTTAAAATTACTTTGTAATATTTTCTTGTCTTTTAATTACAGATATCAAGAATTTGTCGTTACAAATTTGGCACGCCCAGTGGGACCATCTCTACCTCTAATCTCTTTTTTAACAAGTCTCAAATTTGAAGTCACAAGAAGTAAGTGTTGCTCAACAATGGACAAGTCAATGGGGGCAACAAGCAGAGGCTCTTCGCAACCGATGATCAATGATACACTCGCACCGGGGCAAGACATGAAGCTAAAGAAGATAATCAAGCATCCTCACTAGAAGAGCAAGTTGCGGCGCTTGCAAGAGCCATTGCAAATCTCACAACTCAAGCTCAAAAACGTGAAGACCACTTGAATCGCCTTCTCCAAAATCTAGAGCACAAAGAAGGAGTTGAAAATTCTAAAGAAGTCACCATCAACATTGGAGTTCAAGGATGCATCATGACTACAATCGCCGAATTTGAAGTCTCTCCTTATCTTCGAAAGCAAGAGCTCGGGGAAAGCGGCGATCAAAGCATGGCACATGAAAATGCCACTCAAGGAGTTGAAGCTCAAGAGTTTGATGAAATTCTAAGTGAAAGAACCCAAGCCACTTCTCTTTTCCACAAGTCAAATTTCTCAAGGAAGGAAGAGCAAGGCGCCATGATGCACACAAAGTTTGCCGAGAAAAACATTCAAGATGTTGAAGTTGGAGAAAATTCTAAGTCTTCAAGCAAACAAATTCAAGTTTCCCCACAAGGCCTTGTCTCTGCCGATCAATTGAAGAAGCTCATTGAAGAAGTTGCAAATGATCATAGTGCTCAACACAAGACTTCCAAATCTTACACGAAGCCTTATACTCAAAGGATAGAGCAATTGCAAATGCCGAAAAGCTATCAACCTCCGAGTTTTCAAAGATTCGATGGGACTGGAGACCCAAGACAACATGTTGCTCACTTCATTGAGACGTGCAATGGTGCCGGCACTGATGGAGATATTCTAGTCAAGCAGTTTGTTCGAACCTTAGAAGACTTTGCATTTGATTGGTACACCGATCTCGAGCCAAGCTCCATTGACAATTGGCATGATCTACAAACCAAGTTCTTCAACCGCTTTTATAGCACTCGACGTACTGTGAGCATGATTGAACTTGCTAATTCTCATCAACAAGAAGACGAACCAGTGATTGAGTACATCAATAGGTGGAGAAGCATATCCTTAAGTTGCAAAGAGAAACTGTCTGAAACTTCAGCCATGGAGATTTGCATTCAAGGGATGAATTGGAGTCTCTCTTACATACTTCAAGGAATCAAACCAAGAAACTTTGAAGAATTGGCGACGCGCGCGCATGACATAGAGACAAGTGTAAACTCTATTAAAGAAGAAAACTCAACTCATGACCTTGATGTTGAAAGTGATGATACAGATGATGACGACGACAATGAAGAGGGTGCGCCGTCAAGTTTTGATCAAACCAATATGCTCCTTGATACGAGCTTAAACTATCTCAAATCCTCAAATTAAGTGCCAAAATATATGCTCCTTGATACGAGCTTAAACTATCTCAAATCCTCAAATTAAGTGCCAAAATATATGCTCCTTGATACGAGCCTAAACTATCTCAAATCATCAAATTAAGTGCCAAAATATATACTCCTTGATAAGAGTATAAACTATCAACATGCTCCTTGATAAGAGTATAAACTACCAACATTCTCCTTTACACGAGTATAAATTGTTTGCACTTTGAAGTCAAAGAAAATTCTTGGAAACCAAGTTTAAAAGCAAAAAAGTCGAAGTCCTCAAGTCTCCTAGATACGAGCCAAAAGGTCTGCATATCCTTCAAGTCTTCAAAATAAATGTGCAAGTCTCCTAGACACGAGTCAAAAGGTCTACAAATCCTTCAAATCTCCAAGTCTCCTAGACACGAGTCAAAAGGTCTACAAATCCTTCAAATCTCCAAGTCTCCTAGACACGAGCCAAAAGGTCTACAAATCCTTCAAATTTCCAAGTCTCCTAGATACGAGCCAAAAGGTCTACAAATCCTTCAAGTCAAGCCTCCTTGATATGAGATAAAACTGTCTAAGAAATGTCCAAGTCAATTGCTCCATGGCGCACGAGCTTAAACTGCACATTACTCCTGGCCCGCATGAGTAGAAACTGTGTACGGCACCCCCTTCAAATCAATCTTAATTTCTTTTGAACTACGTCATGACTTGATTCCTTCATTGGATACGTAGGCAGCTAGAAGTTCATTCTTAGCCCAGTCATATCATATCAAAAAAATGCTCATGCAACATTCAAGTTAATGGATCCAATGATGAAGCTCACAAATGTTCTAAACTCATGAAGTGGGTTTATGGTGGTTGAATTGAAGCACAAGAACAAGAAAAAGAAAGATGTCGAGACTTATCCACTCACTGATGCGTTTCAACACAAACCGTGAACAAGTCTCGAGGGGGCAATTTGTAGACACATTAATTTTGTGTCTAATTAAATTAAATGGTGGTAACTCTTAAGATGCAAGAAATACAAAATATATTTTATTTAGTCTTAATATTTTGAGGGATTAAAATAAATATATTAATTAAATCTTAAGACAAGGAAATAATTGCTTATCAAATCTCAAGACATGGAAAGTCTTCTCCTCCAAGTCTCAATCTTCAAGAGAAGAAAATAATTCCCCACCAAGTCTCAATCTTCAAGAGATGGAAAGAAGATTATCTTAGATCAAGTCTTCCATATCAAGGAATTGTAGACACGATCACAACCGTTCATCTCATCAGAAGATTCTAATTGAGATTCACTCCACAACTATAAATGGAGGTGGTCTTGAAGAAGAAAAAAACACACACAAAATATTCACAAGTTGAAGAGGGACAAGCTCTAAGTTTTTCGCTCCACCAAATTCATCCATCTTCAAGCGTTCTTCGCGGCATTCAAGACATTCTTCAACAATCTTCAAGGTGTTCTTCGTAAAGGACTCCTTTCAATCCGCTGTCAAGTCTTAATTCCATCCAAAAACCGTTTTTGAAGAGTGCACTTCTGCCGAGGAAGATCAAACTCCAAAAGGTTCAACAAATCTGAGACCAAGTCCATACCGTTCTTCATTCATCTTCAAGTCAAAAATCCGTTTAATCCGAGATCAAGTCCTAAGACCCTCGAAAAAACCGTTTTTGAAGATTGAAGTCCATTCAAGAAGATCAAAACCAAAAAAAAATCGAAGAACTGAAGACGAAGATCATACCAATCTTCATCAACCTTCGAATTTAAATTCCAAATCAGGTTTCCGTTTAATCCGAGATCAAGCCGTCAAGCCCTCAAATCAACGTTTGCCAAATATCCAAGTACTTTGAAGATCAAGATTCCTCAAAAGAAGATTGATATTCAACAAGTTCAAGACGAAGATTAAATTGTTCGTCACCAAATCAAGTCAAGTAGATCGTCAATTCAAGATCAAGCTCAAAGCCCTTGGATTAACGTTCAAATCCGTTGTCAAGTCAACCAAATTTGAAGACTATTTGTTGTAGTAAAGAATCAGAGGATTAATAGAGATTGCACCACAATTGTACTTTCAAATTTATTTAAAATTACTTTGTAATCTTTTCTTGTCTTTTAATTACAGAGATCAAGAATTTGTCGTTACAGCTGCTGCTAACGGCCTCAGTGAAGCTTTTAATAAAACTTTGTGCAATTTGTTGAAAAAGGTGGTCGCAAAGTCGAAGAAGGACTGACACGAAAAAATTGGAGAAGCATTGTGGGCTTATAGAACAACTTATAGGACACTGACTCAAGCAACTCCCTACGCCTTAATATACGGAGTTGAAGTGGTACTCCCTCTAAAGCGACAAATCCCATCTTTCAGAGTAACGATACAAGAATGCCTTACTGAAGAAGAAAATGCACATTTGCGATTGGGAGAATTGGAAGCTCTGGATGAGAGAAGATTGGAGGCGCAACAAAGACAATAGTGTTATCAAGCCCCATCTCAAAAGCATTTAATAAGAAGGTTCACTTGCGATCGTTTCAAGTTGGTGACTTGGTGCTCGCTGTGAGAAGGCCTATCATCATCACCCATCGCACTGGGAACAAATCCACATCAAAATTGGATGGTCCTTATGTGGTTCAAGAAGTCTACACAAATGGCGCATATAAGTTGATTGCTGAAGATGGTTTAAGAATTGGCCCGATAAATGGGAAATTCTTGAAGAAGTACTACCCTTGATGATTGAAGCGTGCTCCATGACGCACGAGCTTAAACTGCCTGTTACTCCTGACCCACATGAGTATAAAATGTGAATGGCACTCACTTCGTCCGAAGTGATTAATAAATGGATACTCCTGGCCCGCATGAGTATAAACTGTGCACGGCACCCACCAATGGTAAATTATGTGGTTGAAATGATAACTTACCCCCGCTAACGGTATTTTATGTGGTTAAATTTTAAATACCCCACTTTGTTCAAAGTGGTTAAATAATGAATACTATTGACCCGCATGAGTATAAACTGAAATCTTGATTTCTTTTCAGCTATGTTATGTCTTGATCCTTTTATTAAGGTACGTAGGCTTAAAAGTTTTCTAAGTTCAGTCATGAAATTTGCGTAAGTTGGTCTTGTTGCATTATGCTACATTGCTCATGGAAAATAAAGATGATGTTAAATACGAAAGAATAATTCAAAGCAAGACAAATAAAGGCAAATCTCTTATTAAATCTCAAAGTTCGGTGATACTACGAGTCCAAAGCAAAGCCAAAATAAAATAAAGCAAACAAATAAAGAAAATAACAAAAGACTCAAGCAAAAGGTCTCGCATCCCTCAACTCGCGCTGTACGGCTTCCAGCTCCGGTCTCAAAGTGACCAAGTCTTCATTGTTATTCTGGTCCTCAAGTACCCTCAATTCTTCTTCAAAGGTGGAAAGGTCACCCACGACATCGCTAAACAATTCTTCTTGGCGTTTCAAGCAAGAGTTAAGCTTCTTTTGCTTCTTCTTCAAGCCTTGCAACCTCTTCGTGACGCTTTGAAGCTCATCTTTGGTAGATTGTATGTGGGTTGCTTTTTTGTCTTTCCTTTCAGTGGCTCCTCGGATACGGTCTTTAACTTCAGCACATTGCATCTCGACTCCCTCAATGGATATGGAGTTTACCTTATCAAAAGCAGCAGCTTTCTCGACTAAAGGTTCCAATAAAGCTTCCAAATGAGAGATGTTTATGCCCTTCATTTTAAGCGAGTCAAGAAGAAATTGAAATTCACCCATCATAGAAGAAATGGCTTCAATGGGGGTACGTGAAATCCTCTCGCTTAGTCGCTCCCACAAGCCAGTGGCATACTCTTGTCATAGTCGCTCAGAAAACTCCTACCATCAAATATCAGAGTAGCGGGAATAGGAGGCATGTCTTTCCTCGCCAGGAAATATTGTTCATCACTAATGGAGATAGTTTCTTCCTCCAACTACGACAAATAAGCACGAGAACTTAGAAAGAGAAGCAAAATGAAATCAAGCAAAGTTCAACCAAATACCTTTTCAGTGGATTTTGAATTTGGAGTACGAATGGTCTTGCTAGAGGCATCATTCTTCTCTTGTTTTGAAGAACTTAAGTCCCTCTTGGTTCTTTTCCAATGGCGATCGACATTGCTACTACCACTCTCTTCGGGGGTACTTTTCCTCTTCAAGGAGTCTTCCACCTCAATAAGTGATGAGTCTCGTTTGTTCTTCTTGGTAGAAATGGCTTGCTTGTCAACACTTGCTGCAACTTCTTCAACCCCACTAAGTATCATGGGCTTTCGTGGAGAAAGTAAAGAATCAATATTGTCCTCAAGATAGCTCGTGTGGATCTTGACCAACCATGTCTTGTAATCCTCCGTGCAAGACCTTTTGGTGCTAATAGGAACGCCTGGAACACAAGATTTTGAGCAGGACTTAGACTAAGTACTCATTCTCCAATAACGAATTCCCTCTGCTAGAGTAGCCTCGTGTTGGTCATGCTTAAGTAAGCTTGGGACTTCTTGATAGTATCCAAATTGCCGACTAAATCGATGTGGACTATATGGCTCAATGTCAAAAGTCTCGCCTTGCCTCAAAGTAAGGTAGCACGAACAAAATTTGATGAAGTAGTCGCTCTCCGTCTAGTTAATGCTGCCATTCTCCACAAGCGTAACGTCCTTGATATGCGAAGGGATGTTGCATACCCAATTGGCATAGTCTGCTCGATGAATCCTCTTGCGGGCTTCCCTGGGATCAAAACCCGTTTGTGCCACCTTCTCCAGAATATGAGGTCATTACAAGCCCGCTCAACCCTTGATATGTAGTAAAATGAGTCTTGAAGTATTGCGCCACCCAGCTATAGACGAAGTGGATTGGAAAAGGGATGTGATTGTACGAAGGTTGTGTAGATCTTGATATTGCGTTGAGCCCTTTGTAGATAGATGCCAAAACCGGAATTGCAAGGCCTACACGTTCATTATTTTCCATGAGACTCGCCATCTTGAATATGCTAGGACAGATAAAGCCTACATCTTTGATAGGGAGGACGAACAGGCACAACCAGCATGCTAAGTGCGCGACTAAATATGTCTCTTCCTTCAAGCTCTTTGTGACGTCAAGCCGTGAAAATAATGTTTCTTCTTGTGACAACCATTTCTCATAGGATCCAAGGTTGCCAAGAGGGTTGTGCGTTGACATGGGTCGGCGTGCATTCTTCGTAATCTTTCTCTCTTTGCGGGGTGGAGATTGTTTGTATTTGACATCCTTCTTTGACGACAAGTTGATCCACTCCTTGATTGACACTCGAGAATCATCACCGCCAACATCTGCTCGAAGCATGTCGAATACGTGGAACAAGGCTTTGCATGATCGTGCAATGTAGGGATCTCCTTTTGCGTCTCTTCCGCATAGCTCCCTCTCGCTGGGCACGACCTCATCGTACATGAACCCGCGCAATGGTAGACTGTTAAGGAATTCCAAGTCCCATAATGAGATTGACAGCTCACCGAGTGAAGTGAGGAGAGTGTTTGTTGAAGGCGACCATGCTTCTCATAAGGATTTCATTATTTCTGTGTTGCACTCGTACGTGAATAGAGACGCGTAGACTGAGTTGTATATCTTTATGGATTGAAGTGTTGTCTTGCACCGAACAAGGATGTCTTCTGTCCACTCTCAATATCCAAGAAAGAAGCGAACCTCGCCAGGAATGTGATGAGAAGCGTATGTCCACGCGGCATCGCCTTGCATGATGCGTCATCCCAACATTGAAAGAGGCGTGTAGTCGGTTGACGGTTGGTGATGCGCGGCACAGAGCACCAACAGTCGGGAGGATCTACTCGAAGAGCGGGGATATTCTTCAGTCCACTCCTTCAATTGACCGTTGTTCGTCAACTTTGCCACGAGCTCGCATAATATCCATCAATCGGAGTGCCCACCTTCAAGATTGTGTCTCGTCTAGTTGATCGATTATCGTCATCAATGATGATCAAATTCTCTGCGCCAGATGAGGAAGAGCCTTTCTTGAATGAAACCATTGTAAGCAATTCTGAAACGACAAGAGAGACAAGTTTGCAATTGACGAGGAAGAATATAGCAAATAATCAAAGAAAAAAAGGAGAATGCAAAGAAAAGAAGAATAAAAAAAATATATACCCAAAGAATATGTCTCTTTCACGTTGAACAAAGCAAGTCTTCCTCTTCCAGTCCAAACAATTGCTACAACCTGCGAACAAGTATCAAGGAAAAAAGGGGTGATCAGCAAGAGAAAGCAAAAACAAAAAAAAAAAAAAAAGGACATAAAAAACAAAGGGGGTGAGAAATAATAATACGAGAAATCTGTGTCTCCTTTTGCAATTGTAGTGTGAGCTCTTTCCAATCCAAAACCTGTTGCAAAAACGAAAACAAATAAACTTGAGATTAGCAATTTGAAAGAGAAAGAAAGAAGAAGAAAATGAGAGGAAAAAAAAGTGAGAGGCAACGTGAAAAAGAAGGAAAAAAAACATGCGCTTCAAGTTTCTCTCCGACTTTGCCGTCAAATCAGTCACGAACTTGCTACTCGTCTTTGTCGCTGGACGAAACAGACAAAAATTTAGAAGAAGAGGAAGAAGGAAGAGCCGCAGAGAATGAATTGGTGTTTTGGTGGTGAAGAAGGGATCGTGGGGTTTGGCTCTTTATATAGAGTTTTCTTGAAGAAAAAGTCCATGTTCAATTGCAATTTCAGTCGAATCCGAATTGATCTCCTGTTTCGGATTAGAGATCTTGAAGTGTTCATATTTCTTTTGTATTAATCTTACTGAAACTCTTAAATTAGACTCGCATTCCATCTGATCCGTACAATTATTAAAATTGGAGATCAGTTAGGAGTATCATAGAATTAAATTAAACAAACTGATTCATGTCTCCTAAGCTTGGTTCACGGCTTTACGTTTCAAGTTTCAGTTGCAGAAGGAGAAGTGAAATTATAGGCCGCATTTGGTCCACATAGACCAAGTCTAAAAAAAACAAAACAAAAAAGAAAGAAAATGGAAAATGTCACGTGTGGTATGCAAAAAAAAAATGGTTTGGTACACAAATTAAATTTTGGTCCCTCAAGAAATTCACATAGAAGTCCCCAAATGTTAATCTTTTTCAAATAAAGTACATATATTTCATCAAATCTTATTAATGGCCCAAAAATGAATATGTTGCGACATATTCACTTCAAGACGCATTTTTTTAAAATGCTATTCGTGACAAGTCACAAGGGGGCATTTGTAGACAAATAAATTTTGTCTACTCTAATTAAATATTGACAAGTGTCAAATTTAATTATTAGAAATTAAATTAATTATTTATATTTTTTTAATTTGGAGTTTTACTAAATTAAATTCCAATTATTAATAGATTAATTGATTGATTTTCTAATATATATTGTTGGCCAATCAAATAAAGTCACATGGAAAAGATGGAGAATAGCAACCAATCAAATAAAGCCACATGAAAAAAAGGATGATGTGATGCAACCAATCAAACAAGGCCATGTGAAAAACATGATATATTTTAACCAATCACATTATTTTACGTGGAAATATGATGTGTTCTAGATATTTCTTGATAAGCAAGCCAAATTAGATCCATGCTTATCTTGAAAATAAACCGACCAATCACAAGCAAGGAGCTCTAGGTTTTCACAACTATAAATAGGGGTCCTCTCATAAAGAAAAAAACACAAAAAAATATTCACAAATTTGAAGAAGGAAAAGCTCAAGTATTTTCTCTCCATCAAGTCCACCAATCTTCAAGGCGTTTTTCGCAGGATTCAAGGGGTTCTTCGCGAAAACCTCCATTTGATCTAGCGTCAAGCTCCAAGTCCATCAAATAACCGTTTTTGAAGATCGCACTTCTGCCAAGGAACATCGAGCTTCAACAAATTCAGCATATTCGACATCAAGTTCATACCGTTCTTCAACGATCTTCAAGCCTAAAGTCCATTTGATTCGAGAACAAGCTGCAAGGCCATCGAAAAATTGTTTTTGAAGATCAAAGTCTCTTTAAAAGAAGATCAAAGTCCACATATCCGAAGAACTGAAGACGAAGATCATATCGTTCTTCAACAGTCTTCAAATCAAATTCGAAGTCAAAAGACCATTCGATCCGAGATCAAGCTGCCAAGCCCTCGCATCGACGTTTGTCAAATATTCAAGTACCTTGAAGAAGATTGAAGTGAAGATTTCCTTCAAGATTTATTTAAAGTTCAAATCCTTATCAAAGAGATTGTTACTCTATAAATTCATCAAATTCACAAATTTTATTTGTTCAACTATTTTTCCGTCTTTTATTTTAAAGACTTGGAAAATTTGTTGCTACACATATCATGTAGGATATGTACCTGCAGAAGTTCAGAAATGCGGTATTGCATGCATATATCAGTTGAAATGATAGGATTTACCAATGGATAACGGTCGAGGGCTAGGTAAATCCCAATCCGCCAACGTATCCCATCTACGAGAATCAGACTGGCGTAGTTCTTCCTGTTTTAGTTACAGTCCAACCCAATGATGGGGCAATTTAGGGAATTGAAATTGTTCAAAAGACATAACGCAATGGTTCTAGGAATAGTAAAAGATAATAAATAACTGAGGGTCGGGGCCCCCAATGAGAGCGAGGTGATTAAATAGTATCTGGTACATATTCCTGCTCGGCTGCTTCCGCTTCTTGTGCCTCCCTAATCCTGGAAGTCTGAGTGAGGCCACATAGCACATCCATCCCTGTTACTGATCTCCTGTGACTTCTCCAACTCCAGCATGTGTAGGAAATCTCATCTTCTGGTGGTAGGTTGATACCATGGCTTTCATTTTATTGAGGGCGGATCGCCCAATGATAGCATTGTAGGGGAAGAAAAGGTCGACCACACTGTACTTCACTACAATTGTCCCCCTGCATGGCTCCTCACCGAATGAGGTGAGCAATGTGATTTGGCCCATTGGAATTATCTCTCCTCCTTTGAAGCCTATTAGCGGGGTCGAGGCTACTTCCAGCATGTTCTGGGGTAAAACCATTTTCTCCAAGACATGGTCCAAGATGATGTAGAAAGAGCTGACGTTGTCGACCAAGGCCTTGCGTACCTAATATCCAGCTACATCAATTGTAACAACTAATGGGCAATCAAGTTTACCTGCTTTCATGCATGCGGCGTGAGCTGCTCCAGGTCTCTCTTGGTGAACGAGATCTCGTGATCTAAGAATCCTTCCTGCATAACCGAGGTAGTATAGCCTATATATATCCCAACCTGTATTCTACGGGTTATTCTCTCTCGGCCTTGAGCTGAATCGGCCCCTAACATTCCTCCATTGATGACATTGATCATTCATCTAATTGGGGCATTGACTATAGCCCTCCCGCGCTCGGATGGAGCCTTAATTGCCTTCTGTTTGTCACTTTTGGGGGACCGAGAGTGGTCACAATGAGGTGAGCGGGAATCATCATCCCTTTGGCAGGCATTCTTTGAGTTCCTCATGAACTCTACAACTTGCCCTCCTTGATGAGCCTTTCAATCTCGTTCTTTAGGTCGACGCATTCCTCTGTTTCGTGTCCCATCTGGCGATGATATTTGTAGTACTTCCCGGAGAAATTCATTCCCTTGTTCTCCCTTAGCTTCCTAGGCTCATTGAGCCACCTTTTTTTCTGCGCAACTACGAATACCTCCAAAATCCCTCCATTCAGTGGGGTGTATCTTCACTTGGACCTGTCCCTGTATCGTTCCTTTCTAGAGTGCATGTTGGGGTTTGGTCTTTGCTTGGTGGCCATCATGTTGTCCTCGTAAATGATGTCGTACGCGAGCGTGTTAATTTGGGCTATCGTTGGTGACTTAAGCTTGATCAGTTGGGAGGCAAACCACTTATGCGAGGTAGCGTTAAATAGGATGAGGACAACATGGTCCCCATGCAGCTCATCCACTTCGAGTAGTTCGTCGTTAAACCTCTTGATAAAATCCCCCACGCTCTATTTGTCTCTCTGCTGCATAGAATTTACACGATGCCTGTTGGACCTCATCATTTTCTAACTGGAGAATTGGCTCTTGAACTTCTGTCTCATCAGATCATAATCCATTATGGATCGAACCTCCAACCTAGAAAACCAATCCAAAGCTGCTCCGGTTAGGGTCGTAGCTAAAATCTTCGCTTTGATGTTGCATGAAAACATGTGTAAGTTCAAGATACTGTCGACAAATTGGAGATGGTCTGCTGGATCACTCTTCCCATCATACGGTTTGATCGTGAGGATCTTATCTCCCTTCTCTAGCATCTCCGACTCGATTGTGGGGATCTTATCTCCCTTCTCTAGCACCTTCGACTCTATCTCATCTGAAAAGGTTATCAAACTATGGCCCTCTACCAATACCAGCCTTCGTCTCACTTATGTTCTCTCACGATCCAACTGTTCCATCCTCATAGCAATGTTCTTTCTGTCCATCCTCGGATCCTGTCCCTCAACCTTGCGGGTTCTTGGGCGGCAAAAATCTCTTCCAGAATCTCTCGTGTCCTCATGTTCATCGGCTCTTCGTTCTAACCCAGCTCTTCTAGTCTTGGATTTTTGCGATCGCGGTGGAGCATCGTGTACTCCCCTATTGTTCAGGCGCGGTAGTAGTGATTCCAAGGTCGCATTCAGTGTGGTCTGGACCGTAGCGTTAATTTGAAATATGATCTTTGGTGTCAAAACTGCAGGCACCGCGGGTGGAGGGGTTGGTCTCCTCGACGCTTGGGGATGTCCGGGTTCATTCTGGTCCATGGGGCTGGAGCAGGGGGTGGGGGCGCACTTTCTGCCATTGAATTGTCAACCACTGGTATGTTGGACTGCGGGTGGGTCATCCTTCTTTGCATCTTGACGTCATCATCCGGGAACTTGGTGTTCCCACAGACGGCGCCACTAGTTTGACAATATCTCCTATATATATATATATAAATGAGTCTGTTACAAGAGTATTACAACGAGTATACTGTTAACTAGGCCTACCCTATCTATACTAGTCTCAAATAGGCTTGGCTCGGAACACCTCGAACTAACATCGGATGCAAGGTAAGATGTCGGGGATATATCGGAGATGACGTCGAGCATTATGTCGGGGACAACATCGAATCTTCTACGTCGAGAATGATCTCTTGGACATACCAAAGGTGGTGCACGTGATATATATATCGGTGATATATATCGGGTATGATGTCGAATCTTATGTCAAATGTAGCTCGATATAAATGTACAGTAATTGCGGATAATTAAAGCTTACCTTGATTACCGTAAAATATGTATTTATAGGCCTCGGGATGCAGAGGCCACTCAGGTGAGGAGCACATGAGTTGTACCATATCGGGGATGATATTCAATATATATGTCGGGGATGATACCCAACATAAGTAAAACCTGGGCCTAGCCCATTGCAGGCCCAATACGGGAAATACCCATATCACGGCATTGCATAAAAATACAAGGGTATTTTAAAGTTGATACCCCTACTCTTTTGCAAGCTTTGTCCATCCCAAATTTTTCAGTTTATCATGAAAAAGATTGAGTTGTTTTCTACAATAAAGGTTTTCTTCATTAATTCATCCTTGGTAATGGTGACTTGATTTTCTTCGTGGTAGCGTGATCTCTTTCTACGTGATGGTGTCTCTTTATCGTATGAACTTTGAAAGTCTCATGGTCTCTTATGGTGGGAGTTTTTCTGCAAATTCATTATGAATTTTAACAACTAAAAGAGCACAAAATTAGTGAACGAATTAAAAAGAAGGAAGAAAGAGAGTAATAGAAACTTGTGATCTTAATGTATGACTAAATGAATATAAGACTCTTAATACCTATATTTATGGTGTAAGGAGTTGTAGTTTTACTTGGACTATGATGCCTTGTTATAGGAAATTATGGAGTTATAGAATAATTCTCATACAATTTTATCATAGTTTAGTATTTTATCATAATATGGTAATATCTATGTAGTAAATATAAGAGATGGTGATGGAAAATAAAAGAAATATGGTAGAAAACATATTATCAAAGAAACAATATTGTACGGCAAAAACTTGCATGCGTGCGACATGCACCCATGTCACTCTGTTTTACATTGCACCTCCAACACAATGCGACTCACGCTTGACTCCCATAATACATCACGCGCTGCACTTTTCAAGCGGCTCGTGCCTATTGCCCAAAACAAAGAACGACATTAGGCCCCTGCAGAAGTGCTACTCGTGCATAAACTCAAGAAGTTTTAACTTATTCAATGCCTTTTCATGCTCTATTTTCATACATTTTCTCGGTGCAGGTGCGTTGTCGATTCATGTTATCTCTTCTCTCAAGTTGTTAAGTGTGTAATTTACTTCTTTCACAACTATCATGACTAAAAAAGAAAAGAAAAAATAAAAAAACAATTAACATTTTGGGTTGCCTCCCAAAAAGCACTTAGTATTAACGTCTCTTAGCCCCAAGTTACTAATTTTAAGGTGTTGCACTCGATCCACGATGGTTAGATAGATGCACAGTTTTCTCAATATTTCTTGTGGTCAGTCGAATAACTCTAGCACTCATTTTGAAGCTAATTGTATCCTCATTTACTCTAAAAGTCATAGTACCTCCTTCTACATCAATTAAAGCTTTTGCAATAACCAGGAAGTGTCTTCTTAACTCGCTCATCTTTTAAACCACAAAATCAGTAAGAAACATAAAGCTTCCAATTTTTACCAAACAAAACATCTTCAACTATTGTTTTAGGGTAACGTAGGCTTCTATCAGCTAACTGTGTTGAAAGACTAGTAGCTTTCATGTCAGGTAATTTCAGTGTTTCATAAGTGGAATATGGCATTAGATTAATACTAGCACCTACATCACATAAAGAAAGTTCAAGTAAAAGCGCATTACTAGTATAAGGTACCGTAAACTCTCTAGGTCTTGTAGCTTGGTTGGCAAATTGGTCGCAAGTTAAATTGCATAGGTGCGTACAGAAATCCATCTTGTCTATTCGTTATTTCATCAATGCTCCATCACTCAAATATTTTACATATTCTGACATATTTGTAATTGCCTCTTCTAAAGTCATGGAGCTCGGTAAATCTTTGAATAAAACTGGGGACTAGACGACTTAGTGAACTCTTGTTGGATATGGAATAGGTCTAATTGCCTCGTCTATTGAAATCATATTCACTTGCTCCCTCGAGTTTTTCTCATTGTTGCTCGGCAATCCATCGACAAGTTGAACTCCAATAAATTTTCCAAATGTTCTTCACTGCAGCGTCAATATTTTGACCTCGTGCCTCAATTTCTCCCAGTCATGCATTAGTCTTTGCCATGTAGTTGTACACGGTTCCCTCCAAATCCTATTGTCATATGGTTGCTTGGAATCCCATTGGCTTATGTGGTACATTTTTGCCTCATTGTTATTGATTCTGTTGACGACCCTTAAAGTTTTTTGGGTGGTCTCTTCATCCTAGATTATAAGTATTGGAGTATAGATTGTTTTGCCTCAAATAATCTATCGCATAATCGACTTGTTTTCAAAATATGCCCTTCAGTCTTTCTCATTCAATGTTGGCATGATTTCCTCCACATACAATACATAAAACAAGTGGTGTATTGGAATTCATGTGTGTTTGTTTGATGCGAAAAGCCTCCACTTGTGATATTAATGTCATAACAGCATAAACTTCATGCTTCAATTGCCCTTCTCATCTATGGAGCTCTCTATATGCTCTATTTTGATATTTTGCTCGTGATGTCATTCAAGAATACGATGCATATTCAGTAGTCCTCATCATGAATCTCTCTCTGCCACTAACGTCTACAGAGCTTTTGTTTGTTGGATTCAGCCCAAAATATAATTGGTGGAGTTCAATCTCATCACATAATTGATCTTGTGAACATTTTCTTATCATCGCCTTAAATCTTTCCCATGCATCATATAATGATTCCCAGTCAATTTGGTAGAATTTTACTATTTCGCTTCTTATCTTGGAAACTTTTGATGGTGAACAAAATTGTCCAAGAATAGTGTGGGCATTTGCTCCTATCCGGCAAAATTATCCATTGGTAGCTCGTATAACCATCACCTGGCTTCCCTCATCAATGAGAATGGGAAAAGTATCAATAGTAAAACATTCTTAGAAATTTGGAAAACCTTGTAGGTTACAATGAAACCACATACATGAGTTAAGAGATAAGATTGCTTAGCCAAATTCTGTAAAATTTTGGATTCCTCATGTCTCCTCCTTCGTTGTGCGAACAAAAATGTGTTTCTTTAGATTTTGGGGCCACGCGCCCTGTTTCCAATTGTGGCACGTCTTGTGCTGCTCTCTAGACGGGTGGCACGACGTGTGCTGATAGATGAGAGGCTCACGTTGCTTTCCAAAATAGCAGTGCGGCCTGGCCTGATGCAGCGAGACTCGTGCAGCTCTAGTACTGCTGCATGACGTTGTGTGATTATGTAGCCTGATCGTCTACTTACTTCACTATCCTCCTTTTTTTCTTATTCCTCAACTCCTCGACTCGGCTCAATCTTTTTCACAATGTTTCTATATATGACTCAAACAAAATATCAAATAACAAAGAAATAAACTAAATTGAAAGTCTCAAAATAAAAACTTACTACATGGATTGCCTCCCATGAAGTGCTTCATTTTACATCGGTTAGCTCGACGCTATGGTGAAGAAATTAGGGTTCTTGGGTGGACTGATTGCACCATAGGTTTTCTCTCCATTGCCTCTTCTTTTTTCCCTTCTTTTCCACCTCTTGCAGTTTAGGTGGGATGTCGTCCTTGGACATTGCATTCCTTGATTTCAAACTTCACTACTCTATCCACCATGTTGAACCTTATCTTTCCTTTGGCCGTGAATATTTGCTTCTTTGTAGCTCTTACAACGTCATTTATTCATTTGCATGCAGTGTCGGGTGGTAGATGTTGGAACGTAGTTTGACTCATCACTTCACCAGTCAACTTATCCAACATATGACGATTATCATTCTCAAACTAAGTAGAAGGTATCAATGATATGCTTATCTTCCAACCAAGATGGTGTAAAGCTTAAACCCCATTTTTTCGTATAGAGATCATGTGCCAAGCGCATCATCCCTGAAAGATCGATCCATGCTTCGGCTAAAGTGGCTCCATGTTTTGTCTGAAATTCAAATTCCACTCCTTTCATTACTTGGTGTGTTGTCCCGTACGAAACTTGATTTTGAATTTGTTAACAGTTGTTTTCCAATCCATTCCCCAACTAGCCTCCTCATTAAACTATGTAATTGCCTTCCTTGTAAGCGAATGAGGGAGTATTCCTAACAGCATGTAGTTCTCTTTGACATCAAAGTGACGACATAATTCCTTGAATTTTTTCAAGTGGGTGACTTGATTGTCGTATGGTTCTCCTTCAAACTTTTCTTTGGTAACCACGTGCATCAACTATTCGTTCACTTTTGTGATATAAAAAATTGGTGGAGGGGCTACCTCGGTTATTTGTTCATGGAGTCTCATAGCATACCAGTGGTTGGATTCAGGTGTAGGTTGCACATATAGATTTTATCCATTGCATCTTCTAATGTTTTCGTACTTCATCTTGCTTCCCCACGGTGGCAAAATTGGTGTCTTCCCACTTCAGTCCATAGTATCTCCTGAAAAAACAAAAGGTAGATCAATACCTTTAACCAATAAGCTTTAAGGATACTGGTGAATCAATATCGTTTGTACCCGGCAATGGCGTCAAAAACTTAATGGGAACACTGATGAGGAAAAGAAAATGAAGTATATAAATACGCCTACGTCCATTTTTGCTAGTGCATGGTCAAGTAATAGTAAAATGGTAAGTATAGTTACGAACAACCATCGTATCCCTAGAGAGTGGTGGAATAATTTTAGAATCACTTAAATGCAAAAGCAATAATTTGAATGCAGTGGAAACCTGTATGAATGCAGGAAAATAGTTTTAATGCAGATTGAATGTAAAGAAAACAGTTTGAAGGAAAGGAATGCAAATCAGAAAGTAAATAAGACAAAATTGGAGATGATTGTTGGTTGATTGCCTAAGATTGTAAACAGATGATTAAAAGTTGTTCAGAAGACAGGTTTCACTACTAATTTACACTTGGTAGTTCATAGACAAACTAGATGTGTTTCTTTGGATTTTTGATTATTTTTTGAGTTCATTTGTATCTAATGGATTTGTGACTTATAGCTGGAGTTATCCTGCATCTATAAATCCTTAACTTTCTAATAACCTATCGCGCTAGCAAAGTCAAGCCGGTTTCCAATCGTTTTAGAAGAGATATTAAGTATGTAATCCAATTCACTCATCCATGTATGTTAACATAATGTACTTATTTAAGATTGATTTAGTTTTATGTAGGGATTTGCAATGACTGAGTTAGCGTACCAACGTTACAAATCACATGTATACATAAATTGATTAACTGCTACACTCTTGCGGTCCCAGGGTGCAATTAATACTAAACATGTAGAATAAGAACTAAATAGTCTAGACACATAAACGCTAAAAACATTATCAACCAAAATAAATACGCATATTCATAAAACAGAGCTACCTCCCTACTCCAAACACAAATTAGTTGAGCTACTCATAGTCATAAGTTCAATACAAAGCAAGGACTTAAACAGCATATACAAAGACAAAAAGATAAGAAAAGTTTCTCAGATCTGGAGGAACATTGACGCCTTTTTATCATCCTGACTCCTTTACTTTATCTTCTCCCTCACAATTATTGATTATTGAAGATGAAAAAAATAATAATAACATAGTTACAATGTTGTTTCTCTCTTCTCTCTTTGCACTTCTTCTCACAAATCTTTCTCACAACTCTTGAATACTATGTGTAACGTAACCAAGAGTAATAAGACCAATGTTCAAAGTGTTGGCCATTCTCCCCTTTATATAGGCAAGTCGTTTTGCTTGGTTCGCATCATTAGCCGTCACTTAAATAGGTGAAAAGTCCATTTGTCAGTCATGTCGCGTCGTGGTCACGCGAGTCGCACCATTTCTTCCTCTGGCCGCGTCATATTTTGCCTCGAACGCGTGGGTCGTGCCTCTTGTATTGCGCGTCGTGCAACCTCGTCTCTTTATGGGCCAGTTGTTGGGCTCTTGTGCGGATGTAGGGTTGCATTCTCCACTTCTCGTAGCGTCGTGGCACTCCAATTTCAATCCCTTCCAAAAACATCAATTTCGTGCCCTTTTTCACTCGTTTAATCTTAACTCGACTAATAATTACTAAATGATAAAACAATATTAAAACCAATAAATACGCATTAAAGACTCATCGAAAGTATAAGAAAACACGTACTTAAACCACGCTAAGTAAACGCTCATCATAAATCATCAGTGCATTGGTGATTCACACCAATCATTCACAAAATTCTGGATTTCCAGATTCCACATGCTTATCTACATTATTTTTATGTCTCTCGGAGTAAAACCTCATTTCTTCTAGTTGATAACATTTAAAACTCTTATTCCCATTCTTTCCTTTAAATTAGACATTTTGTCTCCTTTCTTCTGACTTCTTCGCTATTAGCCCTTCACTATTGACATAAGTATGAGTTGAGTTTCTCTCATTCAACTCTTTAGAATTCAAGGTATTCAAGGTATACTGAATTTAATTAAAAGTTCGAGATTCTCTTCCATAAATCATATTTTTCATAAAGTGATTGTGAGATAAAGAATGAACATAACAATAGGAGAGCCTGATCCTTATCATCAATATTCTCAGGATCAAGGATCAAGTTTTTAAAGATAACTGCTCTCAATTGATTTGTCTTCTTGCATTCTAAATGAATACGAAGATTGCTTAAGTTATAAATTATTTTACAATGATATAGTCATGAATAGATTCCCCAATTTTATACATACTCCTTCCACAGTCTTCTCCATCGATAATTGTCGCAATACCTTATCATTTAAACTCATAATGGCGGCGTTATGAGCTTTATCCAGCATCATATGCTTAGAGTTTTCATTGATACCATTATCAATGTCATGTTCATTTAGTGTCTAGAAGAGACCTTGTTGAACCAGAACAGCGCGCATCTTCAATCTCCACATATCTAAATTATTTTGCCTCGTAAATTTCTCCTTTGTAGCAAAATCTGACAAATCGATCACATAATTTCATTCGTGAATCAATAACACAAATCAATGACACAAATCACAATCGAAATTGAAAGAACAGTTGTCGAATATCAAATAACAAAAAATACACAAAAGAGTCGCATACAATTTTACTTGGTCCCAATATGATGACACTGTGCATTCAAGGAGCATGGAGATTTGCGTTATATTTCAGGTGACTGTGCAATACAGATTACAAGAACTAGAATGAGAATTTGAGCTCAAGGATCAGCTATATGTTTAGAGCAAAAAAAAAAAAAAAAAAAACGTTCAGCATAGCGCATATGCGTTTTTTTGTTGACAAACTTCATTTCATAGTGAATCCTGTAAAGCCCTTTCCGTTGTAAGCCTTAAGCCTATTTATCGTGGGCCCAAGAGAATTTGTTGGGCTTAATACTGATTCCTCGACCCACTTTGGTTAATTTTCCAGTTAGGTCATTTAAAAACATTGAGCCACTCAGCCACTTGATCTGAGAAACTACAAGGAGACCAGATGTGGTGTGGCTTCAATTGTCAGGATGTTACAAATACTAAACCAACGGCTGATTCCAGGCTGCCACAATCACCCGTCTGTCATGGATCTAATAACTCCCAAAAATACCTATTTAAATTTGAGTTTTTAGCAAAAACTGGCCCTTGTTATCTCTAATTGGTAAACTTCGTGTTATTTTTATTAGCAAATACCATATAATTTAAGAATCGGCAAAAAAAAAAAACCCTTATGACATTTTTTATAATGACAATATCAATAATTAAGGATTTCTAAGCATTATAATTTTATAATAAATATATTTTTATTAAAATAAATATTATAAATCGTTCTATAATTTTTTTTAATTTTTTTTAAAATTGTGCAAAAGTATAATAAAATTAATTGGTACTTATATTTTTACAGATATAAAATCTATAGTTTTCTTCGAAAAAATAAAAACATATGCATATAATTTAATTTGAAAATCATTAGTTTCATATTTATGAAATAAGTACAATAAAAATGACATTTTGAGAACAATTTAAGTACATGTAGATCAATTCATAGTAGGGAGATTTTTGATAATGTTTTAATAACACAGGAGGTTTTTTGCCAATTAAAATAACACGGTGTTATTTATCATTTAGAGATAACACAGGGGTACTTTTTGCTATTTACCCATTTAAATTTACCACGGCGTGAACCTTTGGAAGAATGCAGGAGATTTTGTTCAATTCTATCTCAGTTTACGTTACATGGAATCTAGGCCTTTCACAAGTTGATTCTGTATTTCTTAATCTTAAAATTATTAAGAATAATTTTCCACGTTACATGGAATCTAGGCCTTTCACAAGTTGATTCTGTATTTCTTAATCTTAAAATTATTAAGAATAATTTTCCAGTCCGGAGTAAAAAAGAAGTCTATATTTATTTATTTATTATCTTTTATATTTAAATCATTGTTATAGTTGATAATTATTACAGTGGCAAAAAAAGATTTATTTACCAATCTATAAAATCATAATTCATTATCTTAAAGATTAAATGTTTGTAAACTAAATATTTTTAGAAAATAGCAACACAATTGCAAGTAAAATTTGTCAAAGAGTATAAAAAGATTTCACAAAAAATATGTCTTTAAAAATAAGATAGTTGCAATATGTTGTAGAATATCCATATTCTTTATTTTCATTTGTGAATTTTGGGTAGCGCGCGCTCTATGAACACAGATGTATACTTGCACATGAATCCTAGCTTTTTTAAGGAACCAATGAAAACATCAGTACATCACATTATCAGTAACCTTAATTTGCGCCCACGCGGCAAAATTATCTCAACACAAATAAATTGTCTTAGTGTCTAAAAATACAATCACAAAAAAATAAAAGTCAACTGAATTAAATTGGAAAAGGTAAGGAAATTAAACAAGATACGGAGAACACATAATACCACCACTTATCATATTTTTCTAATCTATATGTATATATATATATATATATATATATATATTTCATTATTACCTCATCCAACGAAATCCACAACTAATCATTTATGTCCGTTCGAATGGCCGCCCCTACATTTAGCTTTAGATTTTCACGCGTATACTGAACTATTCTCCCTTACACGGTAAAAAAGTCAGCCTGTTGTGCTAAACAACCAAAAGAAAAAACAAAAAACAACAAAAAAAATCTTCCAACATGAAATCAGATGATCTACAACAACTATCATCACCACCACCCCACCACCCTTTCTACCGCCACCAACACCGTGGCCTATTAGCCCTGGCCCAGAAAACACTCTCCAAACCCGCCGTACTCGTTGTCCTCTTAATCTTCTCCTTCATCCTCGGTTACCTCTCCCACACCGTTGCACCGCCGAAGGAATTCCAACCGCCGCAGACGTCGACAAATCCGCATGTTCAAGTCATCGAAGATTTGTCACAACACAAAAATTTCTCGACCCAATGCTCCGATCCAATCTCCCGTAACAAAATGCGACAAAAGATCCTCGAAAAGGTCTTCAACGGCACCTCCCCCTGGAAAAACTTCCCCCCGAGCCACGTCAGCCCCCTCCTGATGAAACAATGGAGCCGCGGCTGGGGCTCGACCACACCCGTCTTCGAGCATTTGATCAAACAGGCCCGCCCAAAGATCATCATCGAGGTCGGGACATTCCTTGGGGCATCAGCCACGCACATGGTCGGGCTGACTCGGAGCCTGGGGCTGAATACGTTGATCATTTGTGTCGACGATTTCAGAGGCTGGCCTGGCTACTACGACGATGAGAATAGTTTGAAGATGGTGAATGGGGACAGTCTCCTGTTATATCAGTTTATGCAGAACGTGGTTCAGGCCAACGCGACCGAGAACATATTGTATCTCCCGTTCTCCGCGGGCACCGCCCTGATGGGGCTGTGCGAGTGGGGAGTGTATGGTGATCTTGTTGAAATAGACGCGGCGCATGATTTCCACTCGGCGTGGAGGGATATTAATAACGCGTTCAAGGTGTTGAGGCCCGGCGGGATTATGTTCGGCCACGATTACGCGTGGGAAGGTGTCAGGACCGCGGTCCACATGTTCGCCAGATTCAACGGCTTCGGGATCAGGATCGACGGCGAGCATTGGGTTCTATACTGATGAGGCTATTTTTGGTAAATTATTATATCGTCGTCATCGTTATAATATATATATACTATTTTAAACAGTTACAGGTAGGGTGCACGCATATACATACACATAGTGCCACGGCAAGATGCATCAGAGGGATCCGTCAGTTTGATTAGTTTATTTTATTTTATTTTATTTCCTGGTTTTTCAATTTTGTTTTTTCATTTTTCAAACTACAACATAGTACGAAGCACTCACTGTACCAGTGATTTTCCTTCGAATAGTTAATGTTATAGTGTTCTACTTGTTCTTGGTATAATACTACACGTTGGAAGCCATTATCTATACGAGAGGAGTGATTGATTCTTTGTATTCATTTATACTCAGGTGATGAATAAATGAATTTTTGTAGAAATGTTCAATTTGTGCCGTTCCTGAAATAATAATAAAATCACAGTCCACGTATGTTGCGCTAGCTAGATATTTTGTATTGCGGAATCTCAATACGCCTTCTCAGCTTGGTCCTTAATCCTTATCACATAGAAAACTGCAAATCTATTATTATTATATCTTGTGAATACTATTCTTCTCTGCACTGTACATGATTTGCCTTTTTCAATTTATATATTCTTTGTAGGACAACTTAGTGGACCGAGAACGGATCAAAATAAATCTCATTTGATCTGAATGTGCATATCTGACTTCAATTGTTTAAAAGAAAAGGCTCTATTCGCAGATCAGATATTTATCCAAATAGATGAATTAATGTACAAGAGAATTGAATTCATTATTGCAGATCTTTTCTATATTTTTCTTGATATTATTGGTTTATAAAGCAAAGGAAACAATTAGAAGTGTTTGCGATATATATTGATGCAGTCGAGAAAGCAATGATGTAGATCAGAAATATGGGTATCTTTTGATCGAAAATAACCAACCTGAGACTCAAGCGAGTCGAGGTTTGACCAGAAAGTCAACGGAGTCTTTTTTTGACAAAAAATACCACTTTTCCAAGTGGAAACGGCCTCCTGAGCAAAACGTAAAGACTTTAGTCTTTACGCCCACGTGATTTTAGGCAAATTCGTAGGTTTAGAGGGTCAAATTTGCAATTTATTATTTCCAGCGGGATTTTTACATTTTATTTAGTTATTTTAAGAGTCTTTTGTAATTGTGCCATTTTTCTTAATTAGGGTTTTCACTTTATAAGTTAGTCGTCTTTGAGTCATTGTAGTCAGTTGTTGATTGAATAAAAAAAATTGAACTTGAGAGTTTTCTCAGTTTTTGTCAATTTCTCGGTATTCTGCGGAATCAACGAGCTTTTGATTTCTTGTGTTATTTCATCTTCCCTTATGTCTTCCGCTCGCTACATCTGCAGTCGAGAAAGTGTTGGAGTTCATGGTGAAACAGGATCATCCCAAGTTGAGAGGCTGATTTTGGCTCGGTCCGTTTTTGATGTGCGAATAGTCAAATTTTATCCTAAACGGGCCAACGAACCATAGTAATGATCAGAATATCATTAAGGGAGCGGATTTTAGCCAAATACCTTTGTTTAGGCCTCGAAAAGGCTGTTTTTGCCGTTTTTAGTAATTTTCGTTTTAGTTATATCTTTATTTCTAGAACTCGGAATTGCATTCCGCTTGTTGGAGCGTGTTCCTTATGAGTAGCACTTTTAGTTTATGCTTTTATTTTGATTTTTTCCTTTTTTGGAAAAAAAAAGTTATTTCCTATTTTAGTTATGTTTTTAGGGTATATATTCTATGTAAACCCTAAGAAGACATTCAGTTGATTATTGAATAAAGTTTTTGAGAGTTTCTCTCTTTTCACATCAATTTCTTGGTATTCTTCGTGAATCAACAAGCTTTTGATTTTTGTGTGTCGTTCCTATCTTTCCTATAAGCCTCCGCTACGTCAGTTGGCATCAGTCCCAGGTTCGTTCCTTCACTATGCCGCCCAGAAAACGTCAGGAAGAAGATAGACGTGAGGAATTCACACAGTTACGTCAGCAAGTTGAATTGTTGACGCAACAGATGGCAGCCATGGTTGCACAACAACAGGCTGCTCCAGCACCAAGACCTGACGACCAATCGTTCGAGAATGAAGAGGAAGAGAATCCTTTTGCTCGGAGACAATGTGTCCAAGAGTACAATCCACGTTGGGAATCAGGGTTTAAGGTGGACATACCAGAATTTCAGGGAGGGTTAAACCCAGAAGAATTCTTGGATTGGGTAACTGCAGTTGAAGAGGTTTTGGACTTTAAAGATGTTCTAGAGGACAAACGTGTTCCTCTCGTTGCAACTAGGTTTCGGGGGAGAGCAGCGGCATGGTGGCAACAAGTTAAGGTGACGAGGTCTCGACAGGGGAAACCTAAACTTGTGTCTTGGGATAAACTGAAGAAACATATGATGAAACAGTTTTTACCCTACAATTATGTGCGTACTATGTATCAACAGTTGCAGAATTTGCGTCAAATGGGGGAAGTCTGTGAGTGACTATACCACTGAGTTCCACTTACTAATTACTAGGAACGACTTGATGGAAACATAGGATCAATTGGTGTCACGTTATGTGAGTGGTCTTCATCCACAGATTCAGGATACACTGAATATGTTTGATCTAGTCTCTGTCTCTGAGGCACACCAGCGAGCAGTGCATATTGAGAAGCAACAGTCACGGAGAGTCATGAACCCTCTTAGTATTGGGAACTCATCGGGTAGCTCGCAACAGGTCACATGTCCCGGTAACACTGTGCAATCGAGGCTACCAAAATCGGGCATTATCCAACAACCAGCACGCCCAGAGGCTGGTATCCGTTGTTTTGGTTGTGGAGTTACGGGTCATAGGCAATCTGAATGTCCTAAGAATCCACGTAGAGGACTATTTGTTGATGAAACTAATGGTGAGTATGATGGTCCGCCTGTTTTTGATGAGGAATTCGAAGAAGAGGCAGTAGATGATGAAGAATTTGTTACTGGGGATGTTGGCCAAGCTTTAGTGGTGAGGCGCAACCTCATTACTCCCACGGAAAACAAGACTGACTGGCTACGCAACAACATATTTCAGACAACATGCACAGTAGAGGGGAAGGTATGTCGAATGGTTATTAATTCTGGCAGTTGTGAGAATGTAGTGGCTGAGGAGGTTATTAAGAAGTTGGGTTTACAGAATGAGAAGCATCACAAACCTTATAAATTGGCATGGTTGAAGAGGGGAAACGATGTCGAGGTATCTCAACGTGCTCGGATCAATTTTTCGATTGGACCTACTTACAAGGATCAAGTTTTGTGTGATGTGGTAGAGATGGATGTGTGCCACCTACTGTTAGGTAGGCCATGGCAATTTGATAGGCGGTCAGTTCATGATGGGTTCGCGAACACTCATAGCTTTCTGTTTGTGCTGCTGCCTGATAAAGGGCCACAGTCAAGCGGGAAGGGTACCAACTTCTTGACCAGAAAGAGATTCGAGGCAGAGATGGAAGAGTCGGGAATTGTGTATGTGATGGTGGGTAAACTGGTAGAAGATGATCACGAAGTCCCGCTGGCAGTTCAACCTTTGTTGCAGGAGTTCTGTGATGTTTTCCCAGACGAGTTGCCTGAAGGATTACCACCTTTGCGTGATATTCAGCACCAAATCGACTTGGTGCCTGGTGCAGCTTTACCTAATCGTGCACATTATCGGATGAGTCCCACAGAACATGAGGAGTTGCGTAGGCAAGTGGAGGAACTTTTGGCTAAGGGGTACGTGAGGGAGAGCTTGAGTCCTTGTGCTGTTCCTGCCCTTCTGACTCCAAAGAAAGATGGGACATGGCGTATGTGCGTGGATAGTAGAGCGGTTAACAAAATCACTGTACGTTATCGCTTTCCTATTCCTCGACTGGATGATCTATTGGACCAACTTACTGGTGCGTGTGTGTTTAGCAAACTGTATTTGAAGAGTGGGTACCATCAGATCCGAATCAGACAAGGTGACGAATGGAAGACAACGTTTAAGACTAGAGAGGGGTTATATGAGTGGATGGTTATGCCTTTTGGTCTCTCCAATGCACCAAGCACATTCATGTGTGTCATGAATCAGGCCATTCGTCCCTTCATCGGTAAATTCGTTGTAGTTTATTTCGATGATATTCTGATTTATAGTGCTAACGATGTTGATCATGTTCAGCACCTTCGGGAAGTTCTTAACGTGCTTCGTAGGGATGAGTTTTATGCTGCAGTGAAGAAGTGCTCGTTTCTCATTGATAGTGTAGTGTTTTTGGGATATGTGGTCTCGAAGGATGGGTTAGCAGTTGATACATCTAAAGTGGAGGCGATAAGCCAGTGGCCTCGGCCCACAACTATCACTGAGGTTAGAAGTTTTCATGGTTTGACATCTTTTTATCGTCATTTTATCCCTCACTTTAGTAGTATCATGGCGCCAATCACGGATTTCATGAAGGGTAGTAAGTTTCAGTGGACCGACGAGGCTGATTTGTCTTTCCAGTTAATCAAGGAGAAATTGACCACTGCTCCTGTGTTAGTCTTACCTGATTTCAATCGCCCGTTTGAGTTACACTGCGATGCATCAAAGGTTGGAATTGGTGGTGTGTTGAGTCAGGATAATCGCCCAGTGGCCTTTTTTAGTGAGAAGTTGTCTGGTTCCAAGTCTCGATATAACACTTATGATGTTGAATTCTATGTTATTGTTCAGTCTATACGACACTGGCGTCACTACCTTTTTCACAAGGAGTTCATCTTATATACTGATCATGATGCCCTTAAACACCTTGGAACTCAGGATAAAGTGTCTGCTCGGCATGCTTCATGGATTGCTTACTTGCAGTAGTTCAATTTCGTGGTAAAGCATAAGGCTGGTGCTTTGAACAAGATTGCAGATGCGTTGAGTAGGCGTCATAACATGCTTTTGGAGATGCGCGTCGAGGTTCTGGGATTTGACAACCTGTGTGATTTGTACCCTGTTGATCCATACTTTTATGGCGTGATTCGGGATATGCATAGTGGGGTACAATCAGAATTTGCATGGGTGGATGGTTTTCTGTTTCGAGGTACTCAGTTGTGCATTCCAGAGGGTAGTTTGCGCATGAAAATTATTCAAGAGTTGCATAATGAGGGTCATGTGGGTCGTGATAGGACCCTCCAGCTTGCGACGACTTCATATTTTTGGCCATCTTTGCGTAGGGACGTGGGTAAGTTTGTGGAGCGTTGTCGGGTTTGTCAGCTATCTAAGGGTAAAGCGACGAATGATGGGTTATACATGCCACTGCCTATTCCGACACAGCCGTGGACAGATGTGAGCATGGACTTTGTTGTTGGGTTACCACGAACTCAGCGTGGATTTGATTCTATTTATGTGGTGGTGGATCGTTTCTCAAAGATGGTGCACTTTATCCCTTGCAAGAAGACTACTGATGTTGTTAATGTTGCCTTGCTGTACTTTCGTGAGGTTTATCGTTTGCATGGGTTGCCCACGTCAATTGTGTCTGATCGGGACACTCGCTTTCTTAGTCACTTCTGGCGTAGCTTTTGGTGCATGGTGAATACACGGCTGGATTTCAGTAGTGCTTATCATCCATAAACAGATGGTCAAACCGAGGTTGTGAATCGTTCTTTGGGTGATCTGTTGCGTTGCCTTGTGGGTGATAATCTTAAGTCTTGGGATCAGAAACTGTGCCAAGCTGAGTTTGCTCATAATCACGCTGTCAACCACAGTTCGGGTTTCAGTCCTTTTCAAGTGGTGTATGGCCTCGTTCCTAGGGGTCCCCTTGATTTAGTTCCGGTGACTGCCTCGGTCAAGATGCATGGTAAGGCGGAGGATTTTATCCTACAGTTGCAGCAGGTGCACTCCCAGGCTCATGACCACTTGCAAGCTGCTGCCTTGGATTACAAGCGTGCTGCTGATACAAAGAGGCGCAATGTTGAGTTTGAGGTGGGTGACTTTGTATGGGCAGTGCTGACTCGGGATCGTATTCCAGCACATGAGTATAACAAACTCTCGGCAAAGAAGCTTGGTCCAGTAGAGATTGTGGAGAAGATCAATCCCAATGCTTATCGGTTGAAGCTGCCTAGTCATATTCGTACTTCTGATGTGTTTAATGTCAAACACTTGGTGTCGTTTCGGGGTGATAATTCTGATGATGATGATGATGGGGATCTTCCTGTGCCAAATTCGAGGGCAAATTTTTCCCACCCCGGCGGGAATGATGCAATCGAGAAAGCGTTGGAGTTCATGGTGAAACGGGATCATCCCAAGTTGAGAGGCTGATTTTGGCTCGGTCCGTTTTTGATGTGCGAATAGTCAAATTTTACCCGAAACGGGCCAACGAACCATAATAATGATCTAAAGATCATTTAGGGAGCGGATGTTAGCCAAATACCTTCGTTTAGGCCTCGAAAAGGCCATTTTTGCCGTTTTTAGTAATTTTCGTTTTAGTTATATCTTTATTTCTAGAACTCGGAATTGCATTCCGCTTGTTGGAGCGTGTTCCTTATGAGTAGCACTTTTAGTTTATGCTTTTATTTCGATTTTTTCCTTTTTTGAAAAAAAAAACGTTATTTCCTATTTTAGTTATGCTTTTAGGGTATATATTCTATGTAAACCCTAAGAAGAAATTCAGTTGATTATTGAATAAAGTTTTTGAGAGTTTCTCTCTTTTCACATCAATTTCTTGGTATTCTTCGTGAATCAACAAGCTTTTGATTTTTGTGTGTCGTTCCTATCTTTCCTATAAGCTTCCGCTACGTCATATATACTCTTCTGACATTTGGCTATTGTACAAGCATTGAGCATTTTATTGTGTACTATAATTGTAAATGAAAGTAATGGAAGAATATTTCTCGGTTTGTGCGGGTTATCCTTGCGCAGGGTTATGCTTATCTTTTGTGTATCGTTTTAATTTTATTGGCTGTCCATGAAAGGACTGAAAGTGATGAAGGAGATTCATCAAACTGGATACAAAATCTAAATAAACTAACACTTATTATAAGTATTGTGTGAACTAATTTATAATGCATATAATTTATTGAAGAGTATTTTGGTATATATTCAAGACTGAAATGTTAAATATTGATTTTTAAATTATGCATAACTTCGACTTTTCTCCAAAAAAAATTCGGGTCAAAAAATTATAAACTTTTTACCCCCATCCCAATCAAGCTTTCATTCGATGTGGCTGTCACTAGGTATAAGTCGAACTCCGCGTTTTAAAAATGCGCGCCAACTTAAAAAAATAGTCCCCACCATATGATTAAATTTAAGAGAAAACATTTGCTTCATTTTCTCCATCTTCCGACGCCACCACTACTACTCGCTGCAATAGATTAGATCAAGGCGTCGGAGAATATTTCCTAGGTATACAACTCAATGAGAAATAAACAAAACCCAAAAGTTAACGAGAAATGAAACATTTAATTAGAGAACTTCAAGAACAATGTCGTCGTATCAGGCTAATCAATAACTTTTGACTAAATGTAGAAAAGTTAACGATTTCTCAATTCCAAAGATAAAAAAAAAAGTAATTTCAATTTTGAATCAAAAGGATCACGCTCGATTTCTTCGCGCTCCGTCACAAAATAAATTGTGGTTGCCTTAAAGTTAGACCCATATCCCTTCTTATAGAAGAGGCTTTGTGTACTCTTTTATTGATTGTAGTGTGTATATGTTGGCCTGCTTGAATTGGTGTGGTTTTTGGTAGCTGCCGAATATGTAAATGTTCATTCATACTTTTGGGTGGTATGTGCTATACTACCTTGTGTATAATGAAAATTCATATTTCGTTGATTAAAAACAAAAAAGAAAAAAAAAAGAAAAGAAAGAAGAAACCCACAATATGGTCTATGATTTTCTACTTGAGTATTCTGTTTCTGAAACTTGATTTTACAAATCCAACTCATTGTTGAAAAAGAAAAGGAGTGAATATATTGTAAATGACATATTTAGATTATCGATGATGATCTTGAAGTTAGGGAATTCATTGCTGATTAGGTGATGACAACATTTCTACCAAAAATGGTGGAGCGTTGTCAATGTTTATTAACACTAAAGTGATTTTCGTCGATAAGCCGCCACCTTTTGGTAAAAGATGCCATGAGCTTGACCATTTCGATATCATCTTCGTCAAAACTATATGCTCTAACTATTGCAACTGAAAAGGAAGAAAAAAAGATTTTTAAGTGCAGTTGTTGTGGCTAAGTGTTGAGACAACGCTGTGAAACTAAGTGTTGCTAAAACACTGCGAAAATATTGTGTTGTGATCTTGAGAAATTGTGATTGATGGATACACAATTCCTATGCGTGCTCCAGATGAAGACAATGATGTCGTTCTAAAGCTACAGTCATAGTCACAACTTGAAATAAGTAATGCTTCCTTTAATGCGAAGGATCTCAACAATATATATTGTAAGGCTGAATCTCACATGTTTAAACTTATTTGAAATTACTCCATTTCTAAGTATGCTTCGAACATATTACAAAATCACTGAGCAGGTGATTTAAGTATTAGAGAAACAAAGCTCCGCATGGTTTTGAGTAAAATTAAAAAGTAAAAAAATAGGTGAGGATGAAAGTGTTACTTATTATTTTGGAAAAAAAGTCATGGACATTGCTAGTGAATGTTAAATGATCGGTGATCCTTTGTATAACTAATAATTGATTTGTAAAGCGATAAAAACTCTTTCAAACAAAAAAAATTAGATGAGAAAGATTGTGAGAAGAAGCTATAAATCTTGCCACTTTAGACCTATAAGCCTTACTTAACACTCTCAAGGATTTTGAGATGAATCAGAAAACTTAAGCTAAAGGAAAAGGACTAGTGATGAGCATGTGAAACACGTCATTTGAGTACTTGTTTTACTTATGATTTTGATCATTTTGGGAATTTTATTGGTTTTAGTCTTGTTTTGTTATTTTGTAGTTTGGAGCCAAGTCAGAGCAAAACTAGGCATAATAGGGATGAATAGACCATACAAATGATGCGAGGGCACCACAGACATCCAGGCAACCAAGCGCGACTAACGTTTAGTAATAGGCGCGATGTCGCCCATGGAAAAAATTCAGCGGAAGTAGTACACGAGTGACGGCACGACTCGCATGCAAAATAGAGAGGAACGCGAGGAGCGCCTAGAACGGGGCACGATAGGCGCTTGAGCAGATGAGATGTGAAACTTAGGGGCATGACATGTTAGGATTGTGGAACTTGAACTATGAAGACGGTGTACTGAAATTGAAGATCGGGAGTTTTTACAGCAGTACAGAACATGGAAACTTTAAGAGAAGACAAAAGAGCAGAGACCGACGCGAGCCGTGCAAGATGGGCACGAGTCGCGAGCCTAATGCCTCAGGTCGTGTGGGCCACGTCGCGAGAGGCGCGAGCCATAAGGACCATCTTTAGAGCTGTGCGACTAGGCGTGAAACATGTCAGTTCGTGCGTCCCTGGTTTGGCCCATCTCGATTCAGATGCCCTAGAAGATATTTATATGCTATTGTGTACATTTGTATGTGTAAGACAGAAAAAAGAAAAAAGAGAGATAAAAATAAGAGAAAAAAAACTTGTAAGATTTGAAAGTGATTAGGAGACATTGATCCAGATCTGTGAGACACAATTGTATCTTATTTTAATCATAAATCGCTCATTATCATCATAGTCAAAATCCTAGCTTAAATCATACCAAAAGGTAGTCATAGATGAACTGGGTAAACAGATTATGTCTTGTGTGCTAATTGTTATTTTATCGCTTTTGATTGTGTTTATTTCTTGATTCTTGTTGCTGTTTAGTATTCTCTATTGTTCAGCAAGTGGTACTAGAGCATCTAGTTTTGAGGGACGGTAAAACTCTGCGGGAATTGTATGATGGATAGTGGTAAAAACACAAATTGAGAAGTTTGATGGGTTGGATTATCAGTTCTGGTCGATGCGAATAAGAGATTTATTGTATCGTAAAGATCTGTGGAAACCATTGAAGGAAAAATTGATAGAGATGTCAGACGGAGAATGGAAAGTTCTTGACATGAAGGTGACTCTGGGGAAAAATGAGACATTCCACACCACAAAAGAGACAATCACGAGGGGAATGTTGAAGGTTATTGCAGACATGTACGAGAAACCATCATCAGCCAAAAAAGTTCATCTCATGCGCCATTTGTTCTATCTGAAGATGACGAACAACACAGTGGTGTTGGATCATCTTAATGAGTGTAACCTGATTGTATCAGATTTGAACTCGGTCATAATTGATTATGGCAATGAAGTCAAAGCCTTGATTTGGTTGTCTTCTTTACAAGAGAGATGGAGCATGATGGTCACGGTCGTTAGCACATCAATTGGGAAGGCGAACTTGAAGAATGACCAAGTGAGTGACCTTGTTGTCAGTAAAGAAACTCGCAGTAAGGAGTCAAGTGGTTTGCCGAAGAATTCTTCAAGATCAATTCTAACAGAGGCTAGAGGTAGATCAAAGCGGAAGGGCTCGAATTCGAATCGGAGTAGATAGAAATTGAGGAAGTCAAAGAAGGACAATAATTCCATCGATTGTTGGCATTGTGAAAAGAAGGTTCATTACAAAGCTAATTGTCGAGCACCGAAGAAGGATGAAAAACTCAGTAAACGCAGTCGTTGAAGATATTGATGAAGCATTAATATTGAGTGTAAGCAATCCATGGGAGTTTTGGGTCTTGGATTCTGGAGTGTCATTTCATTCTTGCTCAGGTAGTAGTATAATGGTGAATTATGTTGCTGAAAATCTTGGGAAAGTTCATCTTACCGATGAAAAACCCTTGAAGGTGGCGGGAAAATGAGATATTCGAGGGAAGCCGACAAGTAAAGGCATTGTAACGTTGCGTGATGTGAGGCATGTTCCTGGTCTAAAGAAAAATCCTATTTCTGTCAGACAATTAAATGATGAAGGGCATCATCTATTATTTAGTTTGGGTGCAAGGAAAATAACCAAGGGAGTTATGGTGTTAGCTCCGGTTTTCAAGGAAGGCACATTTTACTTGACTACAATTGAGAACGATATCATTTTTGTTGCAAGTGCAAAGGGCGATGTTGCTATGTGGCATTGTCGAATTAGATACATGAGCGAGAAAGGGATGCAAGTTATGTGTTCTAAAGGTAAACTACCAAGCTTGAATACAATTGACATAGGTATATGTGAAGACTCAGAAAAAAAAGGTCAATTTCTCAAGAAGTGGTAGAACTCTGAAGAAGCAAAGTTGGAGCTAGTACATAGTGTCCTATGGGGGTTGGCGCCAGTCACAACTTCTGGTGGACCATTGTATTACATGACTTTCATCAATGACACTACGTGAAAGTTATTAATGTATATCTTAAAGCGGAAACCAAAAGCCTTTTATGTCTTCACAAAGTGGAAAGAACGAGTAGAAACTGAGACTGGTCTGCGTGTGAAGTGCTTGAGGTCTGACAATGGCGGTGAGTATGAACTCACGAATTTCAAAAGATATTGAATAGATAACGAAATTTGCATGGAGAATACGGTCAAGGGGACCCTGTAACAAAATGGGGTTGAGAAACTTAGGAAGAAAATGCTAAATGAGAGGACTAGATGAATGAGATTCAAGAGTGGATTATCTTAGAGGTTTTGGGCATATTTAGTTGATACTGCAACGTTCATGATCAACTGAGGACCATTCGTTCCACTGGAGCATGGGATTCTAGAGGAGGATTGGAGTGGTAAGGAGGTAAAAATGTCATATCTACGAGTATTTTGTTGTGTGTCGTATGCTCATATTGATGTTGTTTCTAGAAGTAAGTTTGATGCTAAATCTGTGAAGTGGACATTTGTTGGACATGGTGGTAATGATTATGGTTATAGATTTTGGAATGATCAAAATCAGAAAGTAATTCGGAGTCGTGATGTCATATTTAATGAGCAGGTGTTGTACAACTATAGGTTGGGTGGACCAATTACTTGCATCGATGATGTCCGGGATGATAAAATGAATGTTTTAGATTTGGATGTGCCAAGTTCAGAAGAGGAAGAGGTTTTGAACGAACATAAAAATGTTGAACCAGAACCTCGTACACCAGGATCTATGTTGAGGAGGTGAAGTAGACAGTGACAGATATGGCTCCACCTTACACTATCTTTTGTTGATAATGGCGAGCTGTAGAGTTATGAAGAAGCAATGCAGAGTTTTGATTCAAGAAAGTCGGATTTTTCCATAAAACATCAAATGAATTCCTTGAAAGCAACTAACACATGGGAACTCGTGGAGATTCCTAAGGGAACGAAGTCCTTGCAAAACAAATGGGTGTACAGAATTAAAGATGAAGCTGATGGAAACAAGCGTTACAAAGTAAGACTTGTTGAAAAGGATTTTCAACAAAAGAGGGTGTTGATTACATGAATATATTTTCTCCGGTGGTGAAACTGACGACTATTAGATCGGTTCTAAGTGCAATTGCGGTGGAGAACTTATTACTAAAACAAATGGATGTCAAGATGGTGTTTCTTCATTGTGACATTGAAGAAGACATCTACTTAAAGCAACTAGAAGGATTATTGGCTAAAGGTAACACTAAGCTTATCTGCAAATTGCAGAAGACCTGTATGGCCTTAAAACATCTCCATGCTAGTGGTACATGAAACTCAATGGTTTCATGCATGATATTGAAATTAGTAGGTGCAATGCGAATCATTGCTGCTACTTCAAGAGCTTCAACAATTCTTTCATTATATTGCTATTGTATGTTCATGATATGTTGATAGTAGAGTGCTTGTGGTCAAGAGGTGAACAAGTTGAAGAAACAATTAACTGAATGGTTTTCTATGAAAGATCTTAGCGAGACAATGCGAATCTTGGGCTGCGAATTTCAAGTGACAAGGTGTCGTGGAAGTTGTATCTTTCGTAGGCTGAATATAGAGATTCAGCAAGAGCAAAGCCAGTAAATGCTCCATTGGGTTGTTAATTCAAACTATCTAAGAAGTATTCTCCTAGTAGTGTGTGGGAGCATGCCTAATTGATGAAGACTCTGTATGCATTGGAAGTGGGCAGTTTTATGTATGCAATGGTGTGTACAAGGCCAGACATTACACATGAAGTGAGAGTTGTGAGCAGATACATGAGCAATCTAGATAAACAACACTAGAAAGTAGCGAAGTGGATTCTGAGGTACTTGAGGGGTACTACATACATGGCATTGTGTTTTGGAGGATCGAGCACAATTCTGTAAGGCTATGTTGATGCAGATTTGACGGGTGATCTAGATGGAAGAAAGAATACTAGGGTATGTGTTTACTTTGGGTGGTATTACAATCTCTTGGGGTTCATTGTGCCGTTATCTGCTACAGAAGCTAAGTACGTAGTGGTAACTGAAGTTAGAAAGGAGGTAGGATGGTTATAAGGTTTTTTGAGTGAATTGGGTAAAGAGTAGACGAGAAGCACTCTCTATAATGATAGTCAAAGTATTATTTTCTTAGCAAACCGGCGTTTCATTCGAGAACAAAACATATTGAGTTGAAGTTTCACTACATATGATATCTCTTGGAGATGTTGATCTTGCAGCTTGTGAAGATTCTAGGTACTGAAAATCCTGCTGATATGCTGACTAAGGTTGTGACTATATGACAATTACTTTATTAAACTTGATGTGCACTTATTCACTTGTATATTCCTGCTCATCTCTTGTTTTGACTATAGGTTGCATTCTGAGAATATATCCCTATGCATTAGTGTTGAAATGTTAATGGCTTGAATTCTAATTTATCTAGAGTCAAACTAGTAGTTTTGCTTGGGGACAAGAAAAGGTTTAAGTTTGGGGGTATTTGATGAGCGTTTATTTAGCGTGATTTAAGTAATTTTTATATATACTTTTGATTAGTTTTTAGTGCATATTTATTGGTTTTTGTATTATTTTGTCATTTTCTAGTTTTTAGTCAAGTCAAGACAAAAATAATTGAAAAAGAGCAAAATATAGATTTTTTTGGAAGGGATTGTAATTGTGCTACGACGCTACAATCAAGTGCTACGACTCTACGAGAAGTAGAGAATGTAACCCTACATCCGCACAAGATCCCAGTAGTCAGCCTAGTAAGAAACAAGGTCGCGCGATGCAGAGCAAGTTGCACAAGTCGCGCACCTCAGGCAGGGAGTGGCGCGACCTGCAGCATAAGCGACATGACGCACGTGTCGGATGCAGAATATGGCCCAATTAGTGAAAGACACGGTGTGGCCATGGCGCAACTACCGCGAGATATAACCTAACGGCTGATGATTCTCACCAGGGCAAAATGACTTGCCTGTATAGTAGGGAGAACGACAATTACTTAGAACATTGCGCTCATTACTCTCGATTATCTTACACATAGTATTCATGAGTTGTGAGAAGAAGTGCAAACAGAGAAGAGAGAAACACCATTGTAACTTTGTTCTTCGCTTTGTTTTCACATTCAAGAGTCAATAATTGTGAGGGAGAAGAGAAGGCAAATGAGTCAAGAAGATAACAAGGCGTCAACTTTCCTCTGGATCTGAGAAACTTTTCTTATCTTCTTTCTCTGTATATCTTGTTTAATTCTTTACTTTTTATTGAACTTATGATTATGATTAGCTAAACTATTCTATGTTTGGAGTAGGGATGTAGCTATAGTTTATGAATATGTGTATTTGTTTGGTTGATAATTGTTTGGGCGTTCATGTGTTTAGATTGATTAGTTCTTATTATGCATGTTTACTATTAACTCTCATTGGATGAACAGAAGAACTGTCTGGGACCGCAAGACTACATAAGTTAATCAGTTTATGTATACATGTGATTTGTAACGTTGGTACGCTAACACATTCATTGCGCAACCCCTACATCACACTAAATCAATATTGACTAAGTACATTATGTTAACACGAATGAATGAGTGAATTGGATTGCAGACTTAATGTCTCTTCTAAAACGATTGACACCCGGCTTGAATTTGCTAGCGCGATAGGTCATTAGAAATTTAAGGATTTATAGATGTAGGATAACTCCGGCTATAGGTCACGGGTCCATTAGACACAGATGAACTCAAACAAGAATCAAAAATCCAAATAAACATATTTAGTTTGTCTATGAACTACCAAGTGTAAACCAGTAGTAAAACATGTCCTCCAAACAACTTTTAATCGCCTATTTACAATCTTAGGAAATCAACCACCAATCATCTCCAATTTTGTCTTGTTTACATTATGTTTTGCATTCCTTTCCTTCAAACTATTTTCTTTACATTCAATCTACATTAAAACTGTTTTCATGGATTCAAATCATTGTTTTCTTGCATCCAAAACCATTTTCCAAAACGTGCATACATTGTTTTCTACATTCAAAGCATTCTGCTTTTATACAACATTCAAACAACAAAAGTAGCAATCGTGACAACAATCATTGCTTTTGCATTTAAGTGATTATAGGATTAATCCACCACTCCCTTGGGATAGGATACTTAATTCGTAACTATGCTTACCATTTTATTATTACTTGACCGTGCACTTGTGAAAAGGGGAATAGGCGCAGTTATTTACTTGCTTACTTATTTTCTGCTCGCCAGCATTCTCATATATATCTTTATAAGATACCGAGTGTGAGTGGGTACTTGATTTTGATTGTACATTTTATATAACTCCAAACAAGGATTCGTTTGAGGATTTTGATAAAATAGGTGGAGAACCAATACTGTTAGGTAATAACAAGCCATGTAGATTATTGGCATTTGTTTTGTATGGTTTAAGTTCCATGATGGAGTTGAAAAAATGTTGATAGAAGTAAGGTTTTCGTCTAACTCGAAGAGAAACTTATTTTCCGTGGCTGAGTTGTAATGGAATGGTTATCAATTCAAGGGAAGAATAGAGCTATGAAAGCTCTGAAGGGTCAATGGTAGCCACAAATGGAATAAGAAAAAATTGCCTTTTACTTTCGAGGCTACTGACGCTCATAAAACTCCTACAAATGTAGAATTGTGGCATAGGAGGTTAGCACCTGTCAGTGAAAGAGGGTTGAAAAAGCTAACTAAACAAGGACTTCTAGGATCAGACAAGCTTAAGAAGGTGGGGTTTTGTGAACACTACATAGTGGGAGAGGCAAGTTCAAGTTTTGTATTGCAGGGACCTTGGATTAACAAAGACGGCTTGGATTATATATGTGTTGATCTACAGGGACCTTCAAGAACTCCCTCACACTCTGGAGCAATGTATTTCTTGTCCCTTGTTTATGTTACTCAAGAAAGTTGTGGATATTTGTGTTAAAGACAACGGATTTGACATTTGCAAGCTTTAAGAATTAGAGAACTCTCATTGAAAAATAGACTTATAGGAAACTAAAGAGGTTAAAGACTGATCTTGTAGTTTGGCTCTAAAGAATTCAATGAATACTATAAGAAAAATGGGGTTGTAAGACACAAGATTGTTGTTGGTACACCACAACAGTATGGCTTGGTAGAAGGTTCAACAAAACCACATGGAAATAATGAGATGTATGCTTCATTGCGTTAATCTACCTAAGATTTTTCGGGCTGAATCAGTTAATATTACATGTTATCTAATAAATAGATGTCCACTCTAGAGCTCTAGGGAAAGACACCTGAGAAAATATGGTATAGCCACAAACCTTATATGTAGACGCTTAATAAGGTGTTTGACTATATAGCTACTGCTCATATAAAGTAGGACAAGCTGGAACCAAGTGAACTTAACCACATGAAGTGCATCATCTAGAAAGATGTGATATTCAATGAACAAGTCACGACATAACCTTTAAGAAAGCAACAAGTAACAACTAAAGCAAAAATCATAAATGAAGTAAGTAAGGTTATCGTTTTGGGGTGGAGCCTTCTTCTGAGAACATTCAATAGCAGGGTAAGAATCGGTTACTTAAGGATGATCAAAGTGAATTTGAGACTGAGCACATTAAGCCTGAGGCTGACCTGGAAAAATAACCTACTTACATGATTTCTAGAGAAAGAACTAGAAGGCAAACTAGAGTATTAGAAAGGTATGGTTATCGAGACCTTTGTAGCTTATTCTCTTTTAGCAGCAAGTGATGTACTTGAAGAAGATCCCAAGGACTACAAGTCAACTATTGTCAGTAAGGACATATATAAGTGGCTAAGAGCCATGAATGAACAGATGAAGTCATTAGAGGTCAATAATACTTATGGTTGAAAGGGTAGATACAAATGAAGGTTGGTTGCAAGAGGGTTTACATAGAGGGAAGGGATTGACTATAACGAGGTTTTGTCGCTAGTGGTAAAGCATAGATCCATTAGGATCCTGCTGTCTTTGGTAGCTAAATATAACCTTGAGCTTAAGCACGTGGATGTTAAAACTGCTTTACTCTATGGAAACTTGGATGAAACCATTTTGATAAAACAACCTCAGGGTATTGAAGTTAACGGGAAATAGGATCATGTTTGTAAACTAAATAGATCATTCTATGGACTGAAGCAATCTTCCAGACAATGGAATTGAGATTTGATGAGTTTATGATGAAAACTGGTTTCAAGAAAAGAAAGTTTGATCACCGTGTGTACTTGGACTTCATATCCGTACGAGTTTACAACTTCTTACTCTTCTATGTGGATGACATTCTGATAGTCAGCAGCAAAAAGAGTGAAGTTGCATGTGTAAAATCAAAGCTGAATGAGGAGTTTGAAATGAAGGATTTGGGCTCTGCTAAGAAGATTCTTCGAGTGCATATCAGTATAAATAGAACTAGAGGTTTGCTATGCCTATCTCAGGAAGATTACCTCAAAAAACTTCTTACAAAATTTGGCATGTCTAAAGCAAAACCAATGATAACGCCATTGTCTTAGCAATTTAAAATGAGTGTTGATCAGTCTCCTAAGATTTATGATGAGAAGTGGCTCATGGTAACAATACCTTATGAAAATGTTGTTGACTCACTCATGTGTGCAATGGGTTGTACCCAGCCTGATCTAGCTTATTCTGTCAATGTTGTGAGCATGTTTAAGGCTAATTCTGTAATGGTCCATTGGTAAGCTATGAAATGGATCTTGAGATATGTACAAGGAACTGTAAGAAAGGTACTACTGTAGGAAGACCATACAAGAATCTTACTAACTTTGATGGAGTTGAAGGTTTGTAGATTCATGTCATGTTGGATGTCTGGACAACAGTCACTGACATGATACATTTTGACATCTTTTGGCTTTCCTATAAGTAGGAAAAATAGCCTTCAAACAATTATAGCTTAGTCCACAACAGATGCTGAACGTATAACTCTTTCAAAGCTAATAAGAAGTTTCTATGGTTGGAGGAATTTTATAAGGAGCTAAGGATTCAAGATGAAGTTATAATTGTGTATTTTGACAATTAGAGTACAATACACCTGTCAAAGAATCAAGTGTACCATGGACTAAGCATGTCGACATCAAACTTAACTTTGTAAGATAATAGACATCAAGGGGCTAAGTGATGGTGAAGAAGGTTGCAATTGAAGCGAATCCAACATATATGATTACAAGCAATAAGTTTAACTATTGCTTCAATCTTATCCATCTAAAATGGATGTAGCCTCTCTTAAGGCTAGGGGAATGAATGGATCATGAGTTGGTTTTCTTGTGTTTGACTGAGCAAAATCATAAACAACGTGGAGAATTGTTGGAGCTATGGGATTAATTTGAGCAGTTGTAATTCAGTTTTGCTAAGAGAGGCAATATAGCCTTTGAATTACGGTTATAACACAACCCAAGTTAGTTAGACGCACGCGGGTGGCACGTGCGCTGTGTTGATCAATTTTTTTGCTATGATTATATTGCTGGTCATTGAGATTAAAATCTCACTCCAATTCTTGTAATCTATATCACACAATCACAAGAAATAAAACTTAGATCTCGTTGCTCCTTGGATGTGTGATCACATTGATCACATTTGAACCAAGTAAAATTGTGTGTTGTGTGTTATTGTTTCCTGCATTTTCTGTTCTTCCATTTCTTCGGGCAATTGTTCTTGCAATTTCGATTGCGATTTGTGTCGTGGATCCACTACTGAAATTGTGTGATCAATTTGTCTGATATCATTACAAAACTATTTTAATCAACAAATGTATTGATCATAAGCTACTGGAAGTAACCACCTCATAACCTTATTTTTATAACAAAAATAAGCAAATTGTTACAACATGTAATCGTGTAGCTTCTGCATGAAATGATTCTCATGATTAGGCGATGTGGATTATGATCATGATCTGATTAGGTGAAGTATACATCGGTCTTGTGCAAACTGCAAAATACCCATGCACATGGCCACGTCATGTGCATGCTGATCGTGGAGACAATGATCTAAGACTAGCTAGCATGAAAGTTTTGTCAACTTTGTCTATAATAAGAAACATATTTTCTTATATATCTCATAGTGGACGAAAAAATTGTGTCGATGATGAATTCGATGTCCTATATTGACCCCATGGTTGGCATATATGGAAGACATTTTGGAGGATATATACAGATTAATTCTGGCGGGTGATTAGAAAACTCGGTCATAAATGGTCAAACGGAAGTTTTGGTTTATTGTAGCAGACTAGCAGCTCTAAAATTATAGCGCATAACTTTGCATATTCAACTAGTCAACCATTACCACTTTACCAACGGTTGTTGGCTCAAGTGGTAAGGGCCTTGAGTTCACTTAAGCAAAGTCTCGGGTTCGAGTCTTGTGGATGTAAAAAACACCGCTGGGAGAGCCGCCCCCTCAAAAAGGGGCCGACAGTGATCGGCTGGATTAGTCGCATAAGCGGACACCAGTGTAAAAAAAAAAAAAAACCATTTCCACTTTGTTTTTGTTTTTGTTAACGAAATATGAATGATCAAACAAGTCCTTACATGACTTTTGTAATTAACCGCGCGTGAGTCGTGACTTTGGATCATAAAGAATAATTGTGAATCGCAAATTTTGGGGCCATATATATATTACAATTGAAAATCGTGATTTATGTATATTACATTACTTCTTTATTATTATATTAACTTCATTTTAATTAGACCAATACACCATAATGAAACACAAGGAAGCCAAAGAATGAAAAATTATTTTACCTTGACTTTATTTTAGCACCGTAATATTTTAATTATGTTCGCTTAATTATATGTAGTTTTTGCTATTTGTATCTATTAGATATATGTTGTATATTCTCTAGTATATTCTTTAGTATATTCTTTTGTGTATATCTTAGATTGATTTTGTACTTATTTAGATTAGGTAGTTTATCTTACTTAGACTCCTTGTTGTACTATATATTGACCTCAAGATTAATGAAGATTAATGAAGAATACACTCCTTACTTAGACTCATTCAGCAAAATACCTTCTTACATGGTATCACGAGTCTAACACTAGCCCCCCCCCCCCCCCCCCCTGCTCTCTCTCTCTCTCTCTCTCATGGCTGAATCAAAATTTCATCCCGTTTTAATCGTCTCTAATGTTCAGAACTTCATCCCAACCACTCTTGAGATGGAGAAAGGTCACCAGTGTAAAATAAAAAAAAAAAAAAAAAAAAACCATTTCCACTTTGTTTTTGTTTTTGTTAACGAAATATGAATGATCAAACAAGTCCTTACATGACTTTTGTAATTAACCGCGCGTGAGTCGTGACTTTGGATCATAAAGAATAATTGTGAATCGCAAATTTTGGGGCCATATATATATTACAATTGAAAATCGTGATTTATGTATATTACATTACTTCTTTATTATTATATTAACTTCATTTTAATTAGACCAATACACCATAATGAAACACAAGGAAGCCAAAGAATGAAAAATTATTTTACCTTGACTTTATTTTAGCACCGTAATATTTTAATTATGTTCGCTTAATTATATGTAGTTTTTGCTATTTGTATCTATTAGATATATGTTGTATATTCTCTAGTATATTCTTTAGTATATTCTTTTGTGTATATCTTAGATTGATTTTGTACTTATTTAGATTAGGTAGTTTATCTTACTTAGACTCCTTGTTGTACTATATATTGACCTCAAGATTAATGAAGATTAATGAAGAATACACTCCTTACTTAGACTCATTCAGCAAAATACCTTCTTACATGGTATCACGAGTCTAACACTAGCCCCCCCCCCCTGCTCTCTCTCTCTCTCTCTCTCTCATGGCTGAATCAAAATTTCATCCCGTTTTAATCGTCTCTAATGTTCAGAACTTCATCCCAACCACTCTGGAGATGGAGAAAGGTCACCAGTGTAAAATAAAAAAAAAAAAAACCATTTCCACTTTGTTTTTGTTTTTGTTAACGAAATATGAATGATCAAACAAGTCCTTACATGACTTTTGTAATTAACCGCGCGTGAGTCGTGACTTTGGATCATAAAGAATAATTGTGAATCGCAAATTTTGGGGCCATATATATTACAATTGAAAATCGTGATTTATGTATATTACATTACTTCTTTATTATTATCTTAACTTCATTTTAATTAGATCAATACACCATAATGAAACACAAGGAAGCCAAAGAATGAAAAATTATTTTACCTTGACTTTATTTTAGCACCGTAATATTTTAATTATGTTCGCTTAATTATATGTAGTTTTTGCTATTTGTATCTATTAGATATATGTTGTATATTCTCTAGTATATTCTTTAGTATATTCTTTTGTGTATATCTTAGATTGATTTTGTACTTATTTAGATTAGGTAGTTTATCTTACTTAGACTCCTTGTTGTACTATATATTGACCTCAAGATTAATGAAGATTAATGAAGAATACACTCCTTACTTAGACTCATTCAGCAAAATACCTTCTTACATGGTATCACGAGTCTAACACTAGCCCCCCCCCCCCCCCCCTGCTCTCTCTCTCTCTCTCTCATGGCTGAATCAAAATTTCATCCCGTTTTAATCGTCTCTAATGTTCAGAACTTCATCCCAACCACTCTTGAGATGGAGAAAGGTCACCAGTGTAAAATAAAAAAAAAAAAACCATTTCCACTTTGTTTTTGTTTTTGTTAACGAAATATGAATGATCAAACAAGTCCTTACATGACTTTTGTAATTAACCGCGCGTGAGTCGTGACTTTGGATCATAAAGAATAATTGTGAATCGCAAATTTTGGGGCCATATATATATTACAATTGAAAATCGTGATTTATGTATATTACATTACTTCTTTATTATTATATTAACTTCATTTTAATTAGACCAATACACCATAATGAAACACAAGGAAGCCAAAGAATGAAAAATTATTTTACCTTGACTTTATTTTAGCACCGTAATATTTTAATTATGTTCGCTTAATTATATGTAGTTTTTGCTATTTGTATCTATTAGATATATGTTGTATATTCTCTAGTATATTCTTTAGTATATTCTTTTGTGTATATCTTAGATTGATTTTGTACTTATTTAGATTAGGTAGTTTATCTTACTTAGACTCCTTGTTGTACTATATATTGACCTCAAGATTAATGAAGATTAATGAAGAATACACTCCTTACTTAGACTCATTCAGCAAAATACCTTCTTACATGGTATCACGAGTCTAACACTAGCCCCCCCCCCCCTGCTCTCTCTCTCTCTCTCTCTCATGGCTGAATCAAAATTTCATCCCGTTTTAATCGTCTCTAATGTTCAGAACTTCATCCCAACCACTCTTGAGATGGAGAAAGGTCACCAGTGTAAAATAAAAAAAAAAAAAAAAAAACCATTTCCACTTTGTTTTTGTTTTTGTTAACGAAATATGAATGATCAAACAAGTCCTTACATGACTTTTGTAATTAACCGCGCGTGAGTCGTGACTTTGGATCATAAAGAATAATTGTGAATCGCAAATTTTGGGGCCATATATATATTACAATTGAAAATCGTGATTTATGTATATTACATTACTTCTTTATTATTATATTAACTTCATTTTAATTAGACCAATACACCATAATGAAACACAAGGAAGCCAAAGAATGAAAAATTATTTTACCTTGACTTTATTTTAGCACCGTAATATTTTAATTATGTTCGCTTAATTATATGTAGTTTTTGCTATTTGTATCTATTAGATATATGTTGTATATTCTCTAGTATATTCTTTAGTATATTCTTTTGTGTATATCTTAGATTGATTTTGTACTTATTTAGATTAGGTAGTTTATCTTACTTAGACTCCTTGTTGTACTATATATTGACCTCAAGATTAATGAAGATTAATGAAGAATACACTCCTTACTTAGACTCATTCAGCAAAATACCTTCTTACATGGTATCACGAGTCTAACACTACCCCCCCCCCCCCCTGCTCTCTCTCTCTCTCTCTCATGGCTGAATCAAAATTTCATCCCGTTTTAATCGTCTCTAATGTTCAGAACTTCATCCCAACCACTCTTGAGATGGAGAAAGGTCACCAGTGTAAAATAAATAAAAAAAAAAAACCATTTCCACTTTGTTTTTGTTTTTGTTAACGAAATATGAATGATCAAACAAGTCCTTACATGACTTTTGTAATTAACCGCGCGTGAGTCGTGACTTTGGATCATAAAGAATAATTGTGAATCGCAAATTTTGGGGCCATATATATATTACAATTGAAAATCGTGATTTATGTATATTACATTACTTCTTTATTATTATATTAACTTCATTTTAATTAGACCAATACACCATAATGAAACACAAGGAAGCCAAAGAATGAAAAATTATTTTACCTTGACTTTATTTTAGCACCGTAATATTTTAATTATGTTCGCTTAATTATATGTAGTTTTTGCTATTTGTATCTATTAGATATATGTTGTATATTCTCTAGTATATTCTTTAGTATATTCTTTTGTGTATATCTTAGATTGATTTTGTACTTATTTAGATTAGGTAGTTTATCTTACTTAGACTCCTTGTTGTACTATATATTGACCTCAAGATTAATGAAGATTAATGAAGAATACACTCCTTACTTAGACTCATTCAGCAAAATACCTTCTTACATGGTATCACGAGTCTAACACTAGCCCCCCCCCCCCCCCTGCTCTCTCTCTCTCTCTCTCTCATGGCTGAATCAAAATTTCATCCCGTTTTAATCGTCTCTAATGTTCAGAACTTCATCCCAACCACTCTTGAGATGGAGAAAGGTCACCAGTGTAAAATAAAAAAAAAAAAAACCATTTCCACTTTGTTTTTGTTTTTGTTAACGAAATATGAATGATCAAACAAGTCCTTACATGACTTTTGTAATTAACCGCGCGTGAGTCGTGACTTTGGATCATAAAGAATAATTGTGAATCGCAAATTTTGGGGCCATATATATTACAATTGAAAATCGTGATTTATGTATATTACATTACTTCTTTATTATTATATTAACTTCATTTTAATTAGACCAATACACCATAATGAAACACAAGGAAGCCAAAGAATGAAAAAATATTTTACCTTGACTTTATTTTAGCACCGTAATATTTTAATTATGTTCGCTTAATTATATGTAGTTTTTGCTATTTGTATCTATTAGATATATGTTGTATATTCTCTAGTATATTCTTTAGTATATTCTTTTGTGTATATCTTAGATTGATTTTGTACTTATTTAGATTAGGTAGTTTATCTTACTTAGACTCCTTGTTGTACTATATATTGACCTCAAGATTAATGAAGATTAATGAAGAATACACTCCTTACTTAGACTCATTCAGCAAAATACCTTCTTACATGGTATCACGAGTCTAACACTAGCCCCCCCCCCCCCCCTGCTCTCTCTCTCTCTCTCTCTCATGGCTGAATCAAAATTTCATCCCGTTTTAATCGTCTCTAATGTTCAGAACTTCATCCCAACCACTCTTGAGATGGAGAAAGGTCACCAGTGTAAAATAAAAAAAAAAAAAACCATTTCCACTTTGTTTTTGTTTTTGTTAACGAAATATGAATGATCAAACAAGTCCTTACATGACTTTTGTAATTAACCGCGCGTGAGTCGTGACTTTGGATCATAAAGAATAATTGTGAATCGCAAATTTTGGGGCCATATATATATTACAATTGAAAATCGTGATTTATGTATATTACATTACTTCTTTATTATTATCTTAACTTCATTTTAATTAGATCAATACACCATAATGAAACACAAGGAAGCCAAAGAATGAAAAATTATTTTACCTTGACTTTATTTTAGCACCGTAATATTTTAATTATGTTTGCTTAATTATATATAGTTTTTGCTATTTGTATCTATTAGATATATGTTGTATATTCTCTAGTATATTCTCTAATATATTCTGTTGTGTATATCTTAGATTGATTTTGTACTTATTTAGATTAGGTAGTTTACCTTACTTAGACTCCTTGTTGTACTATATATTGACCTCAAAATTAATGAAGATTAATGAAGAATACACTCCTTACTTAGACTCATTCAGCAAAATACGTTCTTACATGGTATCACGAGTCTAACACTAGCCCCCCCCCTGCTCTCTCTCTCTCTCTCTCTCTCATGGCTGAATCAAAATTTCATCCCGCTTTAATCGTCTCTATGTTCGGAACTTCATCCCAACCACTCTTGAGATGGAGAAAGGTCAAGACTCAACGTGGGCAGAACTTTTCCGAATTCACTGTCGTGCATATCAAGTCATCGACCACATTATTTCTCCACCACCTTCTGCCACCAACACGTCCGCCACCAAAGCCGTGGACAAACACACCACCGCGGATAAAACCGCGAACAAAGACAAAGACAAATCCCCGTCTTCTTCCCCTACACATTCCGAACTCTGGTCCCAACTTGATGCTATCATCCTACAATGGATATATGGCACTATATCCGACGATCTCATGCACACCATCATTGAGAAGGATTCCACAGCACACAAAGCTTGGGTCTGTCTTGAAAACATCTTTCAGGACAAAGAATTCACAAGCGTTTTATTTGGAGAACCAATTCTCTCAGGTATCTCTGGATAATTTTGCAAATATTTCCTCTTATTGTCAAGAACTCAAAGTCCTTGCAGATCAACTCTCGAATGTTGGTGCACCCGTTTCAAACTAACGTCTCGTTCTCCAACTCATTGCCGACCTTTATGAGAGTTACGATGGTGTAGCTACGTTCATTCAACAAAGTGATCATGTGCCTCCGTTCTATGAGGCTCGTTCCCGTCTCATCATGGAAGAGACCCGCAAGGCCAAGAAAGCCTCTACCACCGCTGCCGCCGCTATGGTTCACACCGCACCAACACCAGACCCCCTCACCACGACCGCGGTACGCCACCTCCCAACCGCGGCTCCTCTTCTTCTTACTGAGGCAGTCGCGGCTATTCCGAATAAGTCGCACCGCGCCCATGGGCTCCTCATGCCCAACCTTGGGCGTCCTATCCGTGGCCAATGCTTTGTGGACCTATCCGCCGTGTCCTTACCCTACCACTGGTTGGACACGACCCACTGCTCCATCTCAGTACGAAATTTTAGGCCCACGCCCCCAAGCATACTCAGTCCAAGCCCAACCTCCGCACGGATATGCGCCTACGGACATTGACAGTGCTATGCATACTCTCTCCTTGCAACCTCCGGATCAGCAGTGGTACTTGGACAGCGGTGCCTCATCTCACATAACCTCGGCGAAAGGTACTCTCTCGTCTTATTCTTTTTTAGGCTTGCATCATAATATTCTGGTCGACAATGGTTCTCATATTCCGGTAAAAGGTCATGGTAACGCATCGCTCCCTTTCTCTTCTTATCCACTCTATTTACAAAAAGTCTTACATGCTCCCGATATTATTAAAAACCTTATCTATGTGCGACGCTTCACTACTGATAATTGTGTTTCTATTGAGTTTGATCCTTTTGGTTTCTCTGTGAAGGATTATTGGACGAGGACCCCAATCATGCGATGTAATAGTACCGGTGACCTATATCCCGTCACTCCCTCCTCACTGCCGCCTATCTCCACCCGCCCCACTCTCGCCCTCACCGCCACCTCACCCTCACTTTGGCATCATCGTTTGGGACATCCAGGATCCTCTATTTTACAGTTTTTACATAAACACAATTTTATTCCTTGTCGTACTTTGAATAAACAAACATTATGTGAACCTTGTGTTTTGGGAAAACATATTAGACTTCCTTTTTCTTTATCTTCTAATGCAAGCTTGCACCCTTTTGATATTATTCATAGTGACTTATGGACCTTAACCGGTCTTAGGGGCTAGTGGTCACAAATATTACGTCTTGTTATTAGATGACTTCTCTAAATTCTTGTGGACTTTTCCTATTGGGCGAAAATCTGATATTTTCTCTATATTCACTGCCTTTGCTACATTTAGAAGAACTCAATTTGGTACCCCTATTAAATGTTTGCAATGTGACAATGGCAGGTAATTTGATAATGAGCAATTCAAGTCACTATGTCACAACTCTGGCATGTCTCTTCGCTTTTCTTGCCCCTACACTTTGGCCCAAAATGGAAAAGATGAACGCCAAATCCGGTCTCTTAATAACATTATGCGTACTCTCCTCACTGAATCGACCGCCCCTCCCTCTCTTTGGCCTCACACCTTACAAACTGCCACTTACCTCTCAAATATCCTCCCACGTAAAACTATACACCACTCCTCTCCCACTCAAATATTATACAACCACACACTCTCTTACACGCACCTACGAACTTTTGGGTGTTTGTGTTACCCACTCTCTCCCTCCACTACTATCCATAAACTCCAACCTCGTTCCTCCCCTTGCGTCTTTCTCGTGTATCCCTCGCATCATAGGGGTTACAAATGCTTTGATCTTCAGCACAACAAAATTATCCTATCTCGTCACGTTCTTTTTGACGAGTCCAAATTCTCTTTCAAACACCTCTCCCGCTCCTCTCCACATAACTACTCTTTCCTCGACAGTACCATTCACCCTTACCTCCTCCACAAACTAGATGCCCGCACCACCACTTTGGCCCAACCCGCCACGGGCGCCCCGACCCATGGTCACTCGCCCCACCCGACCGCTGGCCCATTAGACCCAACCCCTTACACCGCTGGCCCAACTGCTGAGGCCCCCTCCCCTCCGGCCCAACCTCCACCGGCCCAGTGCCCGTCCATCTCGGCCCTAATCCAGTCCGCGGTTAGTCCTCCGTCCGCCGCCTCCCCCATTCCGACCGCTATCTCCTCCTCATTACCGTCCCTTCCTCCCTCTCGCACTATAGTCACTCGCAGCATGCATGGCATTCAAACTCCTAAATGTACTTTTAATCTCTCTCTCTCACTACATCTCCCTCCCCTCTTCCCAAAAGTCCTACCCTTGTGTTATCTGATCCTAACTGGAAGTCAGCCATGCTAGATGAATATAATGCTTTGATTAAGAATGAGACGTGGGAGTTAGTCCCTCGTCCGACTAATGTGAATGTTATTCGCTCTCTATGGATTTTCGTCACAAAACTAATGCTAATGGTTCTTTTGAGCGATATAAGGCTCGACTTGTTGGTGATGGCAGGTCTCAACATGTTGGCATTGATTGTTGGGATACTTTCAGCCCGGTGGTCAAACCCGCCACTATCCGGACCGTTCTCAGCATCGCCCTCTCTTGTTCTTGGTCCATTCATCAGTTGGATGTCAAGAATGCTTTCCTTCACGGGAATTTGGATGAAACGGTCTACATGCACCAACCACTTGGTTTTCGTGACTCACGCTACCCCGACTATGTTTTCTTACTGAAGAAGTCTCTCTATGGGCTTAAGCAAGCCCCCCGGGCATGGTATCAGCGGTTTGCAGACTTTGCTTCCACCATCGGTTTCTCTCAGAGCAAATCCGACCACTCTCTCTTTATCTATCAGCGGGGTAACGATATTGCTTATTTGCTCCTATATGTTGACGATATTATTTTGGTTGCATCTTCTATTGCGCTTCGCATGTCTCTTATTGCTCAATTTGGTTCTGAATTTGCCATGAAGGACTTGGGTTCCCTTCACTATTTTTTTGGCATTGTTGTTACTTATCATGTAGGTGGTATTTTCTTGTCTTAAAGCAAGTATGCTAGAGAAATTATAGAACGTGCAGGCATGTCTTCTTGCAAACCTGCTGCTACACCCGTTGACACTAAACAGAAGCCCGGTTCCTCGGGTCCTTCCTTTCCCGACCCGACTTTGTTTCGTAGCTTGGCGGGCATCCTCATGTATCTTACCTTCACGAGACCGGATATATCTTATGTTGTTCAACAAATTTGTCTTCATATGCATGGCCCTCGTTTAGAACACATGGCAGCCCTGAAACGAGTACTTCGGTATGTTCAAGGCACGACTCATCTTGGCCTTCATCTTTCTCGTTCACGGCTCGACTCTCTACTTTCTTATACTGATGCTGATTGGGCCGGTTGCCCCAACACTCGACGATCCACTTCTGGATATTGCATATTTCTTGGCGATAACCTCATTTCTTGCTCTTCTAAACGACAACCCACTATCTCACGATCCAGTGCCGAAGCTGAATATCGTGGGGTTGCTAATGTAGTATCCGAATCATGCTGGATTCGTAATCTTCTTTTGGAGCTCTTCCTTCCTCTCTCAAAAGCAGCCTTGGTTTATTGTGATAATGTGCGCGCCATCTATATCACTACTAATCCGGTGCAACACCAACGCACCAAACACATTAGTTAGACATCCATTTTGTTCGTGAAAAGGTTTCTCGGGGCCATGTTCGAGTTATGCACGTCCCCTCTCGGTCCCAAATTGCCGACATTTTCACTAAGGGGTTGACCGGGGTTCTTTTTGATGACTTTCGTGATAGTCTAACCGTTCGTGATCCTCCCGCTTCGACTGCGGGGGTGTATTAGATATATGTTGTATATTCTGTAGTATATTCTTTTGTGTATATCTTAGATTAATTTTGTACTTATTTAGATTAGGTAGTTTACCTTACTTAGACTCCTTATTGTACTATATATTGACCTCAAGATTAATGAAAAACTCATTAAGCAAAATATCTTCTTACAGTATCGAACAATGATTCTTTTTCATTCTACTTGAGATGTTTGTGTAAATTTTATTATCTGCTTACATTTTAATTTAATCAAATCTATCCTAGTCCAGGGTAAGAAAATTCCTAGCTCTGCCCTGTCAAGTGTCAACCCACTCATTTTGGTGATAATGGCCTGATCTAAGATTAGCATCAGATCGGTTTGTCTGTTCTGTCTATAAATAAAAATTATATTTTCTTATTATATCTCAGAGAAGAAAAATGAAATGTGTCCATGGTGAATGATACTGACTTTATCCTTGTCGTATATGATGATATGACAGACATTTTTAACGATACAAATTAATCTTGGTGGATGATTCTAACATAAATGGTCAAACAGTAGTTTTGGTTTGTTAAAGCAGTTCTATAATTGCTGCCCATAACCTTGCAAATTTAACTAGTAATCCATTTCATATAGTCGAAAACATTCCTTCTGATGCCAAGAATTGATACTTGTAGCATCTGTTTTGGTTTCCGGTTTGATTACAGGATTTCTCAATCATGAATATATCAAATAAAAAGTATCTAAAGAGGCCTAAAATGATGCCACGAAGAAAAGATCTTGCTATGCTATATCACGCTCCCCTTCGTAAAAATTACAACGAAATAATGCCGTGACAGTTTTATTTTTTTAAGGACAAATTAATATTTCTGCCTTGTAAGTTTGCTCATTTAATGAATCTGCGCAATAAGTATCGAATTTTTAAAATTAACCCACGAATTGGTCTTTTTTCAATTTTTATGCCCACCCAGTGCCACATAAGAAAAAACACTTACGTGACTGCCACATGGAAAAAAGACACACGCCACATCAATATATTTTAAAAAAATATATATATTTTTGTCCTATGTGGCTGCCACATTGAATATATTTAAAATAAAAATATATTTATATCCAGAATACATATAAATATATAAAAAAGGAAAAAATCATAAATTTAAAAAAGCAAAAAAAAACTTATTTTATTACTAAAAGTAAAAAAAAAAAGCAAAAAACAATATTTTATTACTGAAATAAAAAAATAAAAAACAAAAAAAAAAGTTAATCCCCCCCCCTCGCGCTGCAACTCGCGGTTGCAGCGGTGTGGAGGGGAGGGGGGGTTAGGTCTAATTTTTTTTTTATTTGAGTAATAATTTTCTTTTTTTATACTTTTTTTTTAATTTCAGTAATAAAATGTTTTTTTTAGATTTATGATTTTTTTTCCTTTTTTTATATATTTATATATATTATAGATATAAATATATTTTTGGTTTAAATATAATCCATGTGGCAGCCATGGCGTGTGCCTTCACATCCAACTCGGCTGACACATCGACTTTTTTTCCTATGTGGCACTGGGTGGGCATAAAAATTGAAAAAAGGCCAATTCGTTGGTTAGATTTAAAAATTCGGTACTTATTGGGCAGATTCATTATATGGGCAAACTTTCAGGACATAAATATTAATTTGTCCTTTTTTTAATTGCATTGACAATTCTTTTTTAGGATTTTATTCAGCAATGCGAATTTCAAAACATTAATGAACTTAAACAACTGCAGTAGTACTGTTGTAACGACTCTAACTGAATCAGGAGCAAAATCGATTAGTTGAAAGTAAGCGCTGTATGCTTCAAGAATATACCATCTCATTTCCAGCTGGATATATATGTGTATTCAAATTTGTAATGTACAAGACATAAAACAGAAGAGTAAATGGAACCTATTTTTTATGTGGGACAAACCAAAACTAAGTGGCCGGTTGGATGACCCAGTGCTGGCCGTCTACCTGGACACGAAGGTTATTAAGCCGCGCAAACAAATTAACCGCTCTTTGAACACCTTTTTGATCAGTCGAAGTAAAATAATCATGCCCAAATATAATCCCACCAGGTCTCAAAATCTTATAAGCCTTGTTAATATCCGACCACGCCGAGTGAAAATCGTGCCCAGCGTCTACTTCAATCAAGTCACCGTACACGCCCCACTCGCACATCTTTTCCAGAGCCGAACTCGTTGAGAACGGCACAAACACAATCGATTCGGTGGCATGCATGTGAATCACATTCTGCATGAACTGATACATCAACATAATGTCGCCGTTCATAGATGGCATGTTTCTAAACTTCGCCTGCAAATTAAAAGAAAGCGTGTTTATATGTTGGAGATAATTATCTATAAATAAATAAAAGGTACCAATTTTATTTATATACAGAAGTCGGTCACAATTCGTGATGAGAAATAGAATTCAACAGTATTATTTATTGGATTAAGATAAAGACTTTTGTACTGTGCCTGAAAGCCGGGCCAGCCACGAAAGTCGTCCACGCAGAGTATTTGAGTGTCGTGGAGTCCGATTTTACGAGTCAACCCAGCCATGTGGAGGGCTGAGGCTCCGAGAAAAGTACCAACTTCGATTATTGTCTTGGGGCGCACTTTGCGGATGAGGTTCTCGAAAACGGTGCCCTTGGAGCCCCACCCTTTAATCCGGTGAGGGCGGAGCAGGGGTTTGACGTGCGCCGGGGGAAAGTTTAGCCAGGGGGAAGTGCCATTGAAGACTCGGTCAAGAATTATTTGGCGGACGTCGTCTGAAGCTACCGGACTAACACACTGAGTTGAGAATCGGTTGTGATCGAGTTCTGCAACGATTTTTTGGCCTTCAGGAATCTCATTCATTATAATTGATTGGGTTGATGAAGATTTTGGTTGTATTTTGTTCGAGAGATAGCCTAAGAAATAGCAAGTGAGACCGATGATGATAATGAAATAGGTACGAGATTTGTTAAACTTGTTTTTCATGGGGAAAACCATCGGTTTATTTCTTAAGGTGGAGGTGCGGCAGGAGTTTGTGTTTCATGCTTTTATGCACACTTTCAAAGTCGTCTTAATTGGTTTAATTATGTTAATATTATTCTTTTTTATTGTTTACAGGTTTTATCAATTCTTTATTTACAAGCTTAAGTCAAACGAACGATGAAAAGAATATATGGTTGTGGTGGCTTGCGTGTTTGCAACTTAACACAAGATTGATGCTAACGACCGGCAAATGTCCGTAAACAAAATTAAATTAAAAGGCCATGCTTAATTAAATTAAAAGGCCATGCTTAATTAAATTAAAAGGTCTTGCCTTAAATTAAATTAAAATAATAGGCAAAACATTAAAAGAGTACTAAGAAGAGAAAGCATAAACGATACTTGTATATAAGAAAAACATTTGTTGTGAATCAATTTCTTGGATTCTTTAAAGAAAATAAATGCGCATATATATTGGTCATGTTTTGTTTTATCGTTTAGTTCCTAGCGGAAAATTCCCTCTTAATATCTTTTACGATGATTGTATCAATAAAATAATTTTTGTGCACTACGATTCTCATCAAATATATATTTATTAGAATAAATTAATACTATAAACTATGTTATAAGCTTTTTAATTTGTTTGGCATTTAATAGATGTTAATAAAAGTAATTGGCACGGTAATAAAATATTGATAAAAGATTCATATAATTCATCGCGAACATCATTTATTTTTTATGTATCAAATGAAATAGTAAAATCAAACTGGTGATTAGTTTCAGTACTTGTGAGATAATTAATTGATTACACTTTGTTTTTGCTAATATTTACTTTCATAATATGTTGTTGACAAATTAAAATAATGCATGGGATTATTCGGAAATTAATCATAACATAGTAGTTTTTGCAATTTACTGGAATATAAGATATATAGGTTGAAAAGGAATTTAAAAAAAAAAAAGGTAGCCCATAGCTAAATATGCTTACCGGCCCTGCTCATAACAATAACCGAAATTTGTACATAAAATAAGTGATGAAAAAAGATAGCTCCTTTATGCTTAATTAATTGTGACTCTGAAATGTGACAATCGTCTTCAGCTGGAAGAGTCATCTGGGAAATAAATTACATGAGGACTATGTATTACTTTTCTCTTTATCTTTTTTCTTCTTTAGTAACTTTTCTTTCCTTTTTTTCTTTCTTGGAGTCTTCTTCTTAACATTACTAATCTACTTTCAAGGAAATAAATTCTAGACTCCTGTCATTCTGTCCAAGCGCAAAAGACCTTTGAAAAGCATGTGTGTGTCATTTCAATCTTTTCAATTAGTGAACATATATCGGATGGTGCATTAAGTACTAAAACCCCTGATATGCCATGTTAGGATATAATTAACCAAATTAATAAAATAAAATAAAATATCACATATATATAATTACCTAAAATAGTACTCATTTCGTTAATGATGCAATCTGGACATTGGGGACCACCTCTCTATAAATGGGGGAGGTTGTGTCTCCTTATGCATATTAGACAATTTCCACTCATAGTTACACCAGCTAAGAAAGTGTTTGCAAATGCTTTTAAAATGAGTTTGTGAGCTTTTGTTTATAGAGAAGCCATAAATTAGCGTTAGAATATGGACATTTTGCTTCTTCTTGTCTTAAAATAAGTCAAAAAAGCACAAGCCCACTTATTTTAATTATGAGCATTATAAAAATATTTCTCTCTCCTAATTCTTTTAAAAGTGTCTTCTATACCCCCGCAATTAAGAAAACAGTATTCTATAATCTTTCTCATCTACGTTCAACTGTAAAAAAAAAAAAAACTTTAATCTTTTCTCTTTCAAAGTGCCGTCTATTACATGAATACTTAATTGATATTATTATACAAATACTAATATTAATCAAGTACGATTAACATCTCTAAATAAAGTTAATTTTTTAAGATGATAGAATACTTGATTGATATTATTATACAAATAATTATGCATTTTGATGTAATAATCATATATATGTAACGACAAATTATTGAATTCTGAAAATAAAAGATAAGAGAAAGATTACAAAATAGTTTTTGGATAAATTTAAAGTACAATTGTGGTTCACTCTTTATTTAATCATCCGATTCAATTCTACAATAACAATATTAAAATTTGTGGTGGAAATCTTCAATTTGATCTTCACTTGAATGATTTAAACTTGGAGAAACGTTAATTCGAGGATCCTTGGACTTGATCTCGGATTAAACGGTGATTTGATTTGAGAATTTGATGAAAAATATTTGACTTGAAGATTTGATAAAAGATAATATGATCTTCGTCCTCAATAGTTTGAATATGTGGGGTTTTGATCATTCTAGTACGGATTTTGATCTTCAAAAATAATTTTTCGAGGGTCTTGTGACTTGGTCTCGAATCAAACAAATTTTTGACTTGAATATTGTTGAAGAACGGTATGAATTTAATTTGATTTTTTGGATATGTTGGAGACTTGATCTTTTTGGCAGAGACACGATCTTCAAAAATGGTTTTTGGATGCACTTGAGGCTTGATGGCGGATTGAAATGAGTTCTTAACAAAGAACACCTTAAAGATTGTTGAAGAATGCCTTTGAAGATTGTTGATCTTGTTAGAGAGGACTTGTTGAAATTCCTGCTCTGAATTCTTGAATGTTGAATGTGATTTTTCTTCATCAAAACTATAGTTATAGAGTGAATCTCAATCAGAATCTCGTGATGAGATGGACGGTTGAGATCGTGTCTACGATTTCTTGATTTGAAAGATTTGACCTAGATGAGTCTTCTTGATATCTCTTGAATATTGAGTCTTAGAGAGGAAGACTTCCAATGTCTTGAAGATTGAGACTTGGTGAGAGATTCCTTATATTGAGATTTGGTGGAGAATTCTTTCATCTCTTGAAGATTGAGACTTGGAGAAAATGTTTTCCAAGTCTTGAGATTTGATGAGCAATTATTTCTTTGTCTTAAGTTTAATTAATATATTTATTTTAATCCCTCAAAATATTAGAATTAAAAAATAATATATTTTCCTTTCTTGCATATTAAGACTTACCAATATTTAATTTAATAGACACAAAATTAATGTGTCTACAATATATTAATTAATTTTTTTTATTTTTTATTTAATAAAACGTATACTTGTCTAAAGTAGGTACATGTTAATTATTTATATGCTTGATAAATAAGGGCATTTAAGTCTTATTGCATTATAAAAGTTAATTCTCACTTATTATTGCAAACACTACAAAATCAATTTAAACTGTTTTGAGCTGCTTTTTGAAAAAGTTTTACAAACACTCATTGCTTTAAGTCAAATGAACTTTTAGTGACTTTAAGTAAAAGCTTGGAAGAAGGAGATTCTATAAGCTCTTGCACCCACTGAAAATATGAAATTATCATAGAGATTTTTAACTTTTAACACCTAAGCATCGTGCCAACATGTTGTTAGTTCAAATTTTTATTTTTATTTTAAAATAGTGGAATACGAAAAATTCGCTCCTAAAAATTAGTTTTTTTTTTGTATTGATTGCTTAATCAGGAGAATGATTTTCAGATTATTAGTTATGCCTATCCAAGAAAATTGTGAATTACAGTATCTTAGCTACTTTTACACGTTGAGTTATAGTATATAATTGAGGTTTGGAAGAGAACTTTTGTTGCTATTATTTGATTTTTTTTTATCAAATTCTTTTGGTGCCTTATTTATTTACAGAAGTTTATTAATTGTATTAATTGAATTTCTAATTATAAACATGTTGAATTTTAAATATTCGTATGTTGACTAACTAATTTTCTATGCTGATTATGGAGTTTATTGGATGAATTCAAGTTATCAGAAGAAAAGAAATACGGATCATTTTGACAAGTCTTTGTGGTTGCTTTAATATTTTTAAGCTTTAAACACCCCCGTTATTATATCAACGGCCAAATGGGCCTCGTCAACGAGATGAACACCTTACGGGATCGTCCAATCAAGCATAAGGGCTAGAATAACACTCACAACTCCTAAGCTATCGTCATATCTCCAAAGACCCTACATTATGCACAGTTAAATTCGCAAGTGCACGTGTGTGAACAATAAATGCAAAGAATCAGAACAATGACGCACTCGTTCACAACTTGGCGGTTAATCAAGTTTTCACAAACAAATCTCCATGTGCAACGTGTGTGAACAATAAATGCAATGATTATTGAGTTTACTTTGATAAGTTCATCAAAACTAGTTCACCAAAGTTAATCATCCTAACTCCATATGTATAACTTTCACACCATCTCTTCGCTAATCTGAATAAGATTCACTAAAGATCAATAAGACCTTTTCAGCTTGTAACATTAGGCTCGGGTATGGCTCACTGAAGGACAAGTAAAAGCAGAGCTAAAGACTTAAGATATTACATTCAGAAATCTCTTGCACTTTGGTTTTTTCTCCTTTTTCTTTCTTCACAACATTTTATATCCCTCATTTTTTCCTTCATATTTTCCCCAAACTTATTCATTTTGATATGTACCAGAGGGGTGATCTTCATATTTTTCTTTTTTTTTCTTTTTCCACATATTTCCTTCAATTTCAAGTTCCTTAATGCAATTCAATCTCTAGAAAGGTATGATAATTGTTTGTGGCTACATGGGGTAGGTAAATGGGCTCATAAAAAATTGCTTTAGTGAAAGGCACAAAAGAGATTCTGGAGATTATTTTGTTTGTGAAGGGTATGACTTGAAAGGCTCAAACGTGTTAAAGAAAAGATGGCCTAAATCATTTCTGTAGTGAATCATCATCAACGATTTTCCTTCAAGAGGTGATCAATTATTTATAGAGCTCGGGTGTCTCTCTCTTAGTTTACTTATCTCAATAACCAATCTCCAAGTATGCTCAACCACCAATGCAAATCAATATGTGAAAAGTGTATATAAATATAGGCATGCCCAAACATAGATTAAACGACATGTTGTTCACATAGTATATCATGCTCATCATCACAAAAACCACCATAAGTATCGAATTTTCTCATCATTGATCCATAGTCTGAACAATTATGTGAAGTAAAGATGCACTTTTATATATATATATATATATATATATATATATATATATAAAGACAATAGAAGCCATCACAACCAAAAATGTCCCTGTAGTCACAAATTTTTGAACTCTGGAAATTAAAATAAAAAAGGATTACAAAATAATTTTTGAATAAATTTAAAGATACAATTGAGGTTCAGTCTCTATCTAATCCTCTGATTCAATTCTACCAGAACAATATCAAAATGTATAATGAATATCCTCAATTTGATCTTCGTTGAAATGATTTGAACTTGGAAAAACGTTAATTCGATGGTCTTGGACTTGATCTCGGATTAAACGATGATTTGACTTGAGAATTTGACTTGAGGATTTAATGGACACCAATTTGACTGGGGAATTTGATGGACACCAACTTGACTTAGGATTGATGAACAACGATTTGACTTAGGATTGATGAACAATGATTTGAGGATTTGATGAAGGAAGGTATGATCTTTATCCTCAGTTCTTTGGATTTTTGGGTTTTGATCTTCTTGGTATGGGTTTTGATCTTCAAAAATAGTTTTTCGAGGGTCTTGTGACTTGATCTTGGATCAAAATGGGTTTTTGGTTTGAATGTTGTTGAAGAACGGTATGAACTTGATTTGGATTTCTTAAATTTATTGAAGATTTGATCTTCTTGGCAGAGACACCATCTTCAAAAAATGGTTTTTAGATGAACTTGAGGCTTGACGGCGGATTGAAATATGTTCTTAACGAAGAACATTTTGAAGATGGTTGAAGGATACCTTTGAAGATTGATGAGCTTGTTTGAGAGGATTTGGACTTTCTTGCTCTGAATTCTTCAAGCTTCAATTGTTGTTTTTGATCTTCAAGAGCACCGGTATTTATAGTTGTAGAGTGAATCTCAATTAGAATCTCCTGATGAGATGAACGGTTGTGATCGCGTCTACAATTTCTTGATTTGGAAGACTTGATCTAAGTAAATCTTCTAGATATCTCTTGAATATTCAAGCTTGGAGGAGAAGACTTTCCTTGTCTTGATATTTGATAAATATATTTATTTAACCCTTTAAAATATTAGGATTAAATAATATATATTTATATTTCTTTTCTTGCTCTACAAGACTTGCCATTATTTAATTTAATTGGATAATTTAACTCTAATTAATAAATAAGACATTATTCAATTTATCCATCATATATATTAAAATCAATAAATTTAACTACTTTACTTCGTGTTAATAGGTTGGATATTATTACCTATTTAACGGGTTTATTTAGGGGTCGGAACGCCCTGCCCATGATTCAAAAAATGATGGTTTTATAGAGGAGAATAATGTGAGAATATCCCTTCATTTATTCACTGAACTTCACTCCTCAATTTTGTGTGTATGTGATTGTATGTCTCCGAAGTCTCTTGTTTCTTCAATCGATCACTTCCCTTTATATAGAGTTTGTTAGGGACATGTGTCGTTATGCATGTGTTTTAGTAAGGTACATGTGTCGCCATACGCGTAAAAGTGTAAAAAGATACGATAAGGTATATCTTGAGTCTACTAGATGCTGACTAAGCTAATCTTTGCTTCTTCCAATGGCTCCGAGGGTCTCCGATGGGCTGTTTTTCGGGATGTTAGTTTTCCGAGGGGCCCTATATTTGGTGATGATTTGATGGACCGGTTAGGATCTTCTTCCGGTGGTGTGGTTGCTTCGGTAAGGGTTTATTCTGGTGTAGGGATTTCTGTACATGTTCTCCGAAGGGTGTTTCTACTTTGCGTTTGAATTTCGAGGGTTGGGCATGGTCTCCGAGGGGTTTGACTTGTTCTTCGGGGTCTTGACTTGATCTCCGAGGAGTTAACTTGATCTCCGAGGGCTTGACTTGGCCTTCATGAAGTAGTATTTTAGTGTCCAAGTCCTCGTAAAGTGTCGTCCAGTGGCTCTTGTGGTTAGACATGGCTTTTTTCTTGAATTTAGTCTTCGGAGTGATGTTCCGAGGGAAATTTACGTTGAGGAGCGTTCAGCAAGGAAGTATTCTCGCAAGATTATGGGAGTCGGGGTCTGTTGTGGTCCCTCTTGGCGCATTGATGGATATCGAAGTCGCGCGGATCCATCGGAGTTTGCTCTTTTTCCGATGCCACGTTGATATCTATTTTTTATTCATCGTTGACTTTCCAAGGGACACTTAGGTGTCACCTCGGATGTTCCTTCGCGCCATTTTAGGTCAGTGACCGAGGGGTATGGTAACATCCGAGGGGCCTCCTCATTGGGAGTGGGTACATCTCATCGGAAGTACTCGTGACAATAGTATTGTCCATATATTAATTCCTATATTCAAGATTAATATTCTTCTTAATCTTATATTTTATTTTTACGGTTAACATTAGCCCCCCCAAATTTCAATTGCCTTCGTAGAAGCGAGGGAAATTTTATTTCGTGTCCTCGGTGAGGTGAGGGGTTAGTCCGAGTCTTGTCCTTTGATGTACTTATTTTCTGGTATTTTTCTGAGGGAGTATGTATATATTTATAATTATTTAAAAACGATTCAAAGGGATTTTACCTGAATATCCTTGAGGGTGCTGTCCTTATGCACGTGGAGGTTGCGGAGCGTCCGTTGCAGGTGACCGTTTGACTGTTTAAAACTTCAAAATATCTGACCGTTCGTAACGGTCAGATTGTTAACGGCGTGGCGCGGCTGAGCGGTAGATACATGGAGCTTTAACTAGGCTCCACGTTTTAAAGGTTTGTGACCGTTGTCACATTTACTCCTATAAAGAGGAGAACTATTCACTCTTCCTTCTCACTTTCACAATCTTCTCTTGCGGTAAAGTCTTTTCAGAGCAAAGAGCTTTTTTGTTTCTTCTTCTTCTCCTCTCGTACCCCATTCCTTTAGCAAATCTATACGCTCTTCGTCTCTTTTTCTTCAGAAAAAACACTTATTCTTTATTATTGCACGAATGGCTTCTTCCACCAACACTGATACCATCATTGTTTCCACCATCTCTAGTGTTACGGCTCCTGTTGATTCTTTGGCGAGTATGGGGGGCGCTTCGATGGGAATAGTCACTCGTAAACGAAAGGGGGAGACTTCTGCTGTTGCCGAGGGCGGCGCTGCCTCTTCCAAAAAATCTAGGGTTCCTAAATTGAAGAAGGAGTATGTTCGTGACTTCGCCAAAATTGAGTGAATCCCGAGTGTTGCTACTCGTGAGCAGGTACTGGAACTGTTCACCTCAACTGGAGCCTTCTAGAAGAATATGGTGTTCCAAATTCCGACGAAGGACGAGAGGGCCTGTCGTCCACCTCCGGGGATGGTAACGGTTTATTTTTCCCAGGTAAAGTACGGGTGGTGCTCATTCATGTCGCCCTTCTTCTGCGAAGTGTTCAAGGCGTGCAATATCAGTCCGAGCCAAATGGTTCCGAATGGGTTTGCTGCTCTCTGCATCTACGTCTTCTGGTGCCAAGTGAATGGACTAGAATGTGGGGTTGACCACTTTTTTTCTATTTTTGACGTGGTGATCTCACCCGGGAGTATCCATTCTACCACGTTCGACATTGGGACAATGTCAAAAATTCCACAAAGAGGATACTGGATGGGTCAATAAGCTCGCACAGCGTCTAGAAGAACAGGTACTTCTTCGTGCAACCTGCTCAAGGTCAATGGGACATGCCTTTCGACTGGAGAGAGGGTGCGTCTCTCGTGCGCATCTTGGATCAGGATATAGTTCTATCCCCGATGATTTTACAGCAACTTCTTATGGAGTCAGACGATTTTCTGATGTTGTTCGAGACATTCGGGCTTCATCGCGTGGTATTTACTGACAATGCGGTCGAGAAGCCACTGTCCCTTTCTTCCGAGGCCCTGACTTCGTTCAGTAAAGTATCTGGTTTTCATTTTCGTTCCTTTCTTTGACATAGGGGTAGGTTATAACTGTATTTGCTGGTTCTCAGGTGGTACAGGGGACGTTTTGGCGAATTATTATTCGTAGTCGGGTCCAGTGGAAACCATTCCGAGTGGTCTTTCCGATGTTCCAAAGAAAGGTGACAATGAGGATGAGGAGGTTAACGCTCCCGAGGGCGCTCACGAGGGTTCGGGTAGAGAGGGAACTCACGAGGATCATGCACCCCTGTTTATAGATGCCGCGGGGGTGATTCAGAATGCGGTTCCGCTACGCCAGGTAAGCCCTTGCTCAACTTTGGCTCTGGTGCCAATTCTCGGGTCTGAAATGGAAAGTTCTCCGAGGATTTCCGAAGAAGGGTTTTCTCCGAGGAAAGGTGGAGAAGATCCCACTCGGGAGACTGTAGAAGTGGTGGTCCTATCCTCTCGGGATACGTCTCCCGCCTCTCTTCATGAAGGTGAAATCGCTTTGCCAATGTCTCCGATAGCCCCCGAGTCCATGGACATGGCAGTGTCTGAGCCTACTCCCCTCGGTGAGTTCTTATTAGTCCTTAATAATCTTTTTTGAAATGTTTAAGGAGTTTCCTCATATACTGACGTCCTCTTTTGTGATACAGGTATTATTGATAAGGGAAAGGCTCCGATGGTGGAAGAATCTTCTCTTCTAGGTAAGCATTCTTTATTTACCTTCGGGTATGGACAACAGCCGTTTGACTGGCCATTTTAGATAAGGCGTCTGCTTCGTGGTTTTCTCCTCGTGGGATTTGGGTCACTTTGCACTCATCGAACCATCCTTGTCTTTGATGGACTACCCGGTGGGAAATCTGCATTCTTTCATCTTTGGCCTCGTACGAGGCATTAACTTGTTGAACAATCAGCTGAGAGTCACTATGAACGAGCACTATTCTCATTCCACCTTCATGAGCGAGTCTCATCCCAATCAGAAGGGATTCATACTCAGCTTCGTTGTTGGAAATGGGGTAGTCAATTCTGACCGCGAAGTGGAGTCTCTCCTCTTCCACATCTTGGTTTACAAATACTATTCCTGCTCCTCCGTGTGTGGTTACAGAGGATCCGTCTACATAGGCATGCCATTGGGGCTCCTTCTCCTCGGACCCGATGCCTGTCAATTCTATTACAAAGTCTGCCAAGACTTGTGCTTTGATGGAAGGTCTCGGGGCGTAGGAGATATCATACTCAGTAAGTTCTATCGCCCATTTTTTCAACCTTCCCGATGACTCGGGTTTATTAAGAATCGCCCTTAGAGGGTGTTTTGTTAACACAATGATCGGGTGGGAGAGGAAATAGGGGCGTAGCTTACGTGCTGTGGTAACCAAAGTTAGGACAAGTTTTTCAGTCAGGGTATACCTGGTTTCTACTCCGAGGAGAGTTTTGCTGACGTAGTACACCGGATATTACTCTCTATCCTGTTTTTTGACTAATACAACACTGATGGCCTCTTGTCCGACCGATAGATGAAGGAAGAGTTCTTCTTGAGGTAAAGGTTTTACCAACAAGGGGGGTTTCAACATATATCTTTTCAATTCTCCGAGGGCCTCTTCGCACTGAGAGGTCCATTGGAATTCCTTAACATTTTAAAGTATCTTGAAAAAGGGGAGTCCTTTTCTGTCGACTTAGAAACAAATCGGCTCAAGGAGGCCATTCTGCCTGTTAACGTTTGAACATCTTTGACAGTCTTTGGGGTGGGTAGTCCCACAATGGCCTCCGCCTTCTCGGGATTTACTTCTATTCCCTTCTCTATAACCATGAATCCTAAGAATTTCCCTCCTCAGATGTCGAAGGAGCATTTTCTACCTTCATTCCAAAATTATCCATAATGACCAATGCCTTCCGTAGGTCCTCGGGGTGCTCTTCGGAAGTGTTACTTTTAACCACCGTATCGTCCACGTGGACTTCTACCGACTTTCCGATAAGTCCCACGAACATAAGACTTACCAGCCTTTGGTAAGTGGCTTCGGCATTTTTAAGTCCGAAGGGCATTACTAAGTAGCAGAATGTGCCTGCGTCAGTAATGAAGCTAGTTTTGTCCTGGTCCACTGCTGCCATCGGGATTTGATTGTACCCCTGGTCTCCGTCTAGGGTTGACAATAGTGCACATCCAGCGGTGGAGTCGACTAGTTGATCTATACTAGGCAAGGGATAACAATCTTTCGGGCAGGCTCCGTTGAGATTGGCGAAGTCAACACACATCTGCCATCTCCCTCCGTGCTTGGGAACCAGCACAACATTAGCTAACCATTCGGGATAGATGACCTCTCGAATTTGCTTCACACTGAGAAGGCGTTGTATTTCCGAGCGAATGATTTTATTATGCTCGGGTCCCATCTTTCTCTTTTTTTGTTGGATAGGCTTAACCCCAGGTTTCACATTAAGAAAGTGGTGACATACCTTGTCACTGATTCACCCGGGCGGTCCTCCTTCCCATGCGAAGAGGTGATGAAATTGTTTGAGAACATAGGTCAGTTGCGCTTCCACTGCGGGTTCCATGTTGGTGCCCATCTTAATCACCTTCTCAGGGTGTCCTTCTACTAATTCCACTATCTTTAATTCTTCCACAGGTTGAACCCGAATCTCTTCTGCTTTGCGCTTCTTATCGTTTCCGAGGGCGAATTTGTCCCCTTCCGAGGGAATAGCATTCATGCGGCATTCTCTTGCCTTAGATTGACTTCCTCAGACTTCTCCGATACCTGAAGGGGTGGGAAATTTTACCTTAAGAAGTAGGATATAGGGGATCGCTTCGAAAGCTCGGATGGATGGCCTTCCGCCTATAGCGTTGTACGTTCGTGACGAGGCCTCCACCACCCAAAATTTGATAGGTTTCGTTCTTTGAATGGCTCCCTCTCCCCATGACATCGGAAGGATCACCGTTCCGAGGGTGCGGCAGGCTTCTCCTGAGAAACCTACTAAGGGAACCTCCGCTATTTCTAGCTGTTCTTTCTTAGTCCCATAGCCAAGTAGGTAGGAAGGAATAGGACATCCAACGAGCTGCCCGTGTCGATGAGGATCCATTGGATGGCAAATCCATGGATAACGACCGTGATTACTAAGGGGTCTTCGTGGGGATAAATTATACCTTTCAAATCCTCGGACCCGAAAGTAATGTTGGGTAGCCGTGTTCCTGGGAAAAAAATCCATTTCGTCATTTAAGTTGGCTACTTCATCAATTTCGTCCATTAACTTGGCAGGCCTTTAAATTGGTCCATTAATTTGGCAAACATCATCAATTTAGTCCATTGAACCCAACTGCGGTGGTTTCCGGCACCAATTGATGACATGGCCGTCGTTGACCCGTTGACCCAAAATTTTTAATTAATAAATTGCCACCTGTATATGCCACATAATAAAAAAAAACATTTAAATAAACTTTATAATAAACTTTATTCATTTAAATAAACTTTATATATAAAATCTAATTTCAATTACTTTTTTTTAACAATTAAAAAACTTTAAAAAAATGGAAAAAAATAAAAAAATCAGTCTCACTTCCACTGTTCCACAACCGCCACCCCCCCCCCCCAGTCGCCCTCCTCCGCCCCTTAGCCCACCACCACTTCCACCTGCACCGCCACCACCACCAACCACGTCGTCACTACCCCTTCTCCACTCTAATCGAGAATCGGCGGCGATGGCGGAGGTGATTGAAAAAGAGAAGCGAAGCGAGAACTAGCGGCGACGGCGACGGCAGCGGAGGAGGAGGCAATCATGAGCTCGCACCACTGCCGCCTCCTCCGTAGCCACCGCCAAAAGCAGCATCATAGCCTCCACCGCCGTAGCCTGCTCCGCCACCACCTCCATAGCCACCACCACTACCTCCGCCTACGCCACCATATCCAGCATAACTATAGCCTGGACCACCGTACTCACCACCTAAATCATAGCCTCTACCAAGGCCGCCACCACCACCACCATAACGGCTGGAATATCCATAAGAGGGATCAGATCTTAAACCTCCATAACCGCCAGCACCATACCCACCATAAGCTCCCCCGTAGCCGCCATAAGCACTAGCTCTACCTCCATAGGACTAAATTCTCCCTCCCCGACTCCAACTCCCCGACTCCCAACTCCGACGCCGATTCCCAAATTACCCCCAAACCCCGAATCGACAAATCGAAGCTCCCACCGTCGTACGACCCGTGTAGTGCAGTGTGTCGAAGGACGCGATGAGCTCGAAGGACGCTGGGGAGATCTCGAAGGACGCGATGGAGACCGTGTAGTACGGTGTGTCGGAGTTCATTAGCTTCATCACCGGCGAAGCCTCGCGTCGGAGTTCATCAATTCGTTACCGGCCCGGGGGGGTGGTTTGTAGAAGATGAACTAATTATTTTTTTTGTCTTTTTTTGTTTAATGTTTTGTACTTAAAATATAATGATAAATTACATTTTTATTAAAGGTGGCGTTTTTTTTTTGTTTATGTATTATGTGGCATATACAGGTGACGATTTTTGAATTAAAAATTTTGGGTCAACGGGTCAACAGGTCAACGACGGCCATGTCATCAATTAGTGCCGGAAACCACCGCAGTTGGGGTCAATGGACTAAATTGATGAGGTTTGCCAAATTAATGGACCAATTTAAAGGTCTGCCAACTTAATGGACGAAATTGACGAAGGAGCCAACTTAAATGACGAAATGGATTTTTTTCCCCGTGTTCCTTGAATGAAGCACACGGGGGGTCCTTGTTCCGTCCGCCTGGCTTCTTTTAGATATTTCTTCTTCTTACCTTGGGGCGCTATTGAGATATCTCCTCCCTCGATCATGTTGATTGTTTGTCCCGATGGGGTGTTATCTTCGTACCGGTCTGGTGGAGGGGGTAAATTCCGATGTCCCGTCGTCATTTCTCGCGAGTTTCGTTGACGTTCCTCTGTCCATTCTCGGGGTCGCCTATGCTCCAAGGTTCTCTCCCGAGACCGGCGGTGTTCCGTGGTTCTTTCTCGTGACCGGGGGCTGGGGGTCGCTTATTCTCGTTCCCTTCGTGACCTCTTCCATACATTTGCCTTGGGTTCTTCGGGGTTATTTTCTTTAAGGTAATTCTTTAAGTATCCCGCTTCTAGAAGGAGAAGCACTTCTCTACGAAGGGTAGTGCATTCTTCGGTGGTGTGCCCATAGGTTTTATGGTATTTACAATACTTACCCGTGTTCTTGTCTCAATTAGGGAATTTGGCCAGTAGGAGCCAATGCAACTCATTGTTGCCTCTCATTACATTGAGTACCTCCGGGGGAGCAATAGCCATTGGGGGTAACGGTACGGGTCAAAGAAAGTTTTTGACTATACCACCCTCATCTTTGCGCTGGTTGGGTTTTCCTTCTTTGCTCTTTTCCTTAGCTTTTGCCCCCCTCTCGGCGCGCTCTAGGTGCTCATTGTCGTCTTCTTCCATGCACTTCTTCGTACCTTCTGCGTCATCCATTAAGATGCAGACTTCTGCCTTTTGCATGAGTTCATTCATGTCCGTGACACGATTTCCTATGAGATATCAGAAAAAATCCCCCGTTCGAAGCCCCTGAGTTAATATGTCTGCCAAGATGGTTGGGCTGACGTTAGGGACATGCAAAGCCTCGTCCGTGAAGCGCTTTATATACCCTCGTAGGGGCTCATCTTTATGCTGTTTGACCGTGAAGAGATGAGTAGCGGATTTGGGATATCGTCGGTTGCAAGAAAATTGTCGTACAAATAGATGAGCTAGTCGATCAAAACTCGTAACGGAGATAGGAGGAAGGTGAGTAAACCAAGCTTGAGCTCGTCCTCCGAGGGTAACAGGAAACACGCGGCATAAGACATGATCCGGAGCGGAGGATAGATTCATTCTGACCAGATATTGATGGATATGGTCTTGTGGATCCTTTTCATCAGCTTTCCCAGTGTACAAGGGAACATTAATAGGCCGCATCCCTGAAGGGACAGAAGCTAAGGCAATTTCAGGAGAAAAAGGGGAAGTTTTGAACATGGGATCTTCTTTAGGGGCCATGGTTTTCTTAATATCACTCAATTCTTTGCGCATGCCATCCATCATTCCCCATAAGGTATGATCACTATCACCACGATATTCCGAGGCGCGGGGTTCTTTCATAATTAACATACCTTTGTGATTCTTGCGAGGGTTCGTGGCGCTAGGGGGCGAGAGTAGGGCTCCATCCCGCATGGGGTGCACCTTTTTCCGAAGGGAGATTTCTATGTCCGGGAGAGACAGAGGACCAGTTCCTGAAGTTTTCCCCTCTTTGTTGTGCTCGTATGGCCGTAGCATCTACAAGTCTTTCATAGACAGAGCGGGGAATATTAATAAAATCTCTTGTACCTGATTGGTAGTTCGACAAAGTTTCTTCCGAGTCGCTGCAGCGAGTTTGAAGAATTTTGCTTTCGAATAGATCATCCATCGTAACAACGTTTGTTGAACACTCTTGAGGACAGATATTATGGCGTTCCCACAGACGGCGCCATTTTGTTAGCAGGTTGAATATTATTACCTATTTAACGGTTTTATTTAGGGGTCAGAACGCCCTGCCCGTGATTAATACGAGAATAATACGAGAATATTCATTCCTTTATTCACTGAACTTCACTCCTCAATTTTGTGTGTATGTGATTGTATGTCTCTGAAGTCTCTTCTTTCTTCAATCGATCACCTCCCTTTATATAAAGTTTGTTAGGGACATGTGTCGTTATGCATGTGTTTTAGTAAGGTGCAGGTGTTGCCATACGCGTAAAAGTGTAAAAAGATAAGATAAGGTATATCTTGAGTCTACTAGATGCTGACTAAGCTAATCTTTGCTTCTTCCAATGGCTCCGAGGGTCTCCGAGGGGCTGTTCTTCGGGATGTTAGTTTTCCGAGGGGCCCTATATTTGGTGATGACTTGATGGACCGGTTAGGATCTTCTTTGGGTGGTGTGGTTGCTTCGGTAAGGGTTTATTCTGGTGTAGGAATTTCTGTATATGTTCTCCGAGGGGTGTTTCCGACTTGGTTTTGGGTTCCGAGGGTTGGGCAAGGTCTCCGAGGGGTTTGACTTGTTCTTCGGGGTCTTGACTTGATCTCCGAGGGCTTGACTTGATCTCCGAGGGCTAGACTTGGCCTTCGTGAAGTAGTACCTTAGTGTCCAAGTCCTCGTAGAGTGTCTTCCAGTGGCTCTTGTGGTTAGACATGACTTTGTTCTTGAATTTGGTCTTCGGAGTGATGTTCCGAGGGCAATTTACGTTGAGGAGCATTCAGCAAGGAAGTATTCTGGCAAGATTATGGGACTCGGGGTCCGTTGTGGTCCATCGGGATTTGCTCTTTTTCCGATGCCGCGTTGATATCTATTTTTTATTCATCGTTGACTTTCCAAGGGACGCTTAGGTGTCCCCTAGGATGTTCCTTCGTGCCATTTTAGGTCAGTGACCGACGGGTATGGTAACATCCGAGGGGCCTCCTCATTGGGAGTGGGTACATCTCATCGGAAGTACTCGTGATAATAGTATTGTCCATATATTAATTCCTATATTCAAGATTAATATTCTTCTTAATCTCATATTTTATTTTTACGGTTAACAGTTCGGAAATAAATTTATTATAAATCCAGAATAAAATTGAAAAATAAATTGAAGATTAATATTTTTTTTTCCGCGTGTCGAGGTTAATTATACACAAATTTTAAGTGTCTACAAATTGTCCCCTAGTGACTTGTTCACGGAGTCGTAATGAAACATGTCGTGGACGAGTCAAATTTTTTTTTGACATGGAGATGGCTCAATTTCCAATATTTCTTTTTGGCATGTATATGGAGGGTTTAGGTGGACCATGAGCATGAGATAATTCTCCCATGTTTTTCTTTTTTTGCTGTTGGCTCACACGGACCAGAAACATGTGGTAATTGCCCTCCCACCTTCTTTTACCGGTCAAATGTTTTTTGGGCCCACCATTTGTGGTTCGTATGAACCATGCATGCATGATAATTTCCCTCTTTCCATTTGAATTCAACGGCCAACTTCTTTTTTTTTTCTTTCTTCTCTTGCGTGTTCCTTTTCTCTTTCCCTTTTTTTTCTTTTTTTTTTTGACTTCAAAGGCAATATTTGGAGGAGGATTTCTTTTCTTCAAAAAGGAAATCACTTATGCTTCAATTATTTGTTGGAATTTTGTGGAGGAAGAAAGTTTCCAAACTCAACATCCACTTTCAACTATAAAAGAAGGCTTGGGGCATAAGTTCTTCCCCATCCACAAAAGAGAACTTTCTCAACCAAATTTCTTTCAATAACAAAGATCTTCTTCTTCTTTTGTTAGACAGACCTTGCTGCAATTTCTGCGAATTTGGCGAGAATTGATCCAGCTCGGGTGAAAATTTCGCCACATACTTCCTCGACGGGGCGACGAACAAAAAAAGAGAAGCTTTTTTTTTCCTTCTTTTTATATATATATATATATATATATATATGTGTGTGTGTGTGTGTGTGTGTGTGTGTGTGTGCAAGGATTTAATTGTGTCAATCCTTTTTCTTGCGCAACGCAGGCAGTCGGGGAAGACAATTATCTTACGGGCACAAGAGCCGACGAACGAGACATATTTTCTTTTTCGTACGGTAGGCGAATCAACCCCTTTTTTTTTCTTTTGTTCACAGCCGCAGCAGCTATCTCTGTTTTTTTTTTTCAACGGCAGCAGGTTTTTGCCCCTTTTTTTTTGGTTCTCAACGGCAGCAGGTTTTTGCCCCTTTTTTTTGGTTATTTTCTCTATTGTCCTCCGTTAATTGATAACTTGTCTTTCTAAGCCTTTTGTTTCCTTCTTTGTGTTGACAGTTCACGCACGATGGTAAAATTCGGTCACGCCTATAATTCGAAGGGAATTGAGACTCTAACCATCGTCGGCGATGAAAACCAATGGAACACAATATTGGAAGTTGGTACCCCTCTTGCCGTAATTTTCACAAGCCGATGACCCACTTTGATTAACATCACTAAGCCTAAAGACTGGACTGAAGAGTTTCCCAAGTCCTCCAATCGATCTCTGCCGTCGTACGTGCTCCGGTCTCCCCACCACCCAATATCAAACGATGATCTTCCTTTTGACACCTTGGGGCGCCGCATTGCCAAAGGAGATGTCGTGTGGGACAATGCCTTTTTTCACTTTCCCGGCGAAATCCATTACTTCCTCGGATATTGGGAGTGGGCAGAAGATGTCCTTTTGCGGTGCAAGCTTACACTTACTTCCACCAATACGTACGAGCCGGTTTATGCGTCCTTATTCACATATTAGTGCAATTTGGAAATCCTAAAAGCCTTGTGCGAAGCATGGTCACCGTCTACAAACACCCTTGTCACTTCACTTGGAGAGCTCTCAATTTCCTTATGGGACTTGGAATATCTTGCCGGTCTGCCTATATTTGGATCCCTATATAACGAAGCCATAGCGAGCGAGAGAGAAATTTTTGGCAAAGAAAAAGACATATATCGCCTGCCGCGGTCATGCAGAGCTTTGTTCCATGCATTTTTATTCACACAAATTACAACTTGGTATTCATGAAAGCTTACGCGTGTAACAATACTTGATGAAGTTCGGATCTCTTGCAAGGAGAGGAAGAGCACACTCAAACCATAATTGACACAACCTTATTGGTGAGCTTGAAGGAGTGGACATTCTTTTCACAACTCGGCATGAAAGAAGCCATGGAGGAGACATTGACTTCAAGACTTGACTTCAAAGGCATCCAAAAGGAAGAGGCATTGCATTCATAACTTGGCGCCAAAGACGTTTAGTGGGAATGGACTTGTTTTCACGACCCTACATCAAAGACACTTTGGCAAGAGTGACGTTGTTGATCCTACATCAAGGACACCTTGACAAGAGCGAACCTTGTTTTCATTGCCCTGTATCAATGAAAACTTGAAGGAGAAAACATTCGTTCCGCGATGTGGCTTTAAAGACAACTCGAAGGAGGAAACATTCTTTCCGCGACTTGGCTTCAAAGACAACTTGAAGGAGGGAATGCATTCAAAACTTGGTTGCACACTCAGCTTCGTTTTTTCATCGTATCTCAAGGAGCTTTACGTAGCATCTTCAATGAAACATAACTTGGCAAAATATGATGATTGCACCTAGAATTGCTTCCATGCTGCCTACGTATTCAATAAAGGAATCAAGTCAAGACGTAGTTCAAAATACATGAATTTGGATTTAGGGGTGGCATTCATAGTTTATACTCATGCAGGCGTAGAGTAACGTGCAGTTTAGACTCATGCGTCATGGAGCAATTGACTTGAAGAAATTTCGTGCTTGTGTCGAGGAGACGTGAACACTTGTAGGATTTCCAGGCTTTCGACGTGTCTCGAAGACTTGCACATTTGCTTTGAAGGCTTGAAGGATTTGTAGACCTTTTGGCTCGTGCTTAGGAGACTTGTGCATTTGCTTTGAAGACTTGAATGATTTGTAGACCTTTTGGCTCATGTCTAGGAGACCTTTATTTACCTCATTTTGAGTTATTTATTTGCATTTGGCGTTATGTTTCTTTCCCATGAATACTGTAACATAATGCAACAAAACCAACTTAAGCAAATTTCATGACTGAACTTAGAAAACTTCTAAGCAACCTACGTGCCTCAATAAAAGGATGAAGTCATAACGTAGTTCAAAGAAATCAAGATTGATTTAAAGGGGGTGCCGTACACAGTTTATACTTATGCGGGCCAGGAGTATTCATTCTTAAACCACTTTGAACAAAGTGGGGTATTTAAATTTAACCACATAAAACACCTTTAGTGAGGTAAGTTACCATTTTAACCACAAAATTTACCATTGGTGGTTGCCATCCACAGTTTATACTCATGCGGGCTAGGAGTAACATGCAGTTTAAGCTCGTGTGTCATGGTGTATGCTTCAATCATCTAGGGTATTATTGTTTTAAGAATTGTCCGTTCATAGGACCAATTCTTAATCCATGTTCGGCAACCAACTTATATGCGCCATTTGTGTCTACTTCTGTAATGACATAAAGACCATCGCACTTTGAAGTGAACGTGCTTCCGGTTCAATGAGTGATAATGATGGGCCTTCTCACTGCAAGAACCAAATCACCAACTTGAAAGGAGCGTCAGCGGACCTTTTTATTAAAAGACTTGGAGATACGAGCTTGATAGCACTCAAGTTTTTGTTGCGCTTCTAGCCTTCTCTCATCAAGGGCATCTAGCTCTTGCAAGCGCAAACGAGCATTCTCTTCTTCGGTGAGTCCTTCTTGCAGAGTTATCCTTAAAAATGGGATTTGGTGCTCAAGAGGGAGAACTCCTTCTACTCCATAGACCAACGTATACGGGGTTGCTTGAGTTGGCGTTCTGTGTGTATTTCTATATGCCCATAGAGCTTCTCCAATTCTTTCATGCCAATCTTTCTTTGACTTCGCCACTACTTTCTTTAGCAAGTTGCAGAGAGTTTTGTTAAATGCTTCGGCAAGGCCATTAGAAAAAGCATAATACATGAAAGAGTGCACGGTATCCATTGTTGCAAGTTCCGGCATTGTTGCAAGTCTCAAAAAGTGAGCTACATGTTGCTTTGGGTTGCCTTTGCCATCAAACTACTGGAAATTGGGTGGTTGGTAACCATTTGACATCTTCAAGCTGTCTATCCTTTGAGTGTACGGTTTGGAATAGGAAAATGATGATTTGAAGCCTCCGTCTAGCTTGTCCTTGATAGTTCCCATGATGAACTCCTTCAATTGATCAGCAGGGATCATGCCATTTGAAGAGACTTAGAACTCCTTGGCAATAGACTTTTCCTTCTCATTGGATTGTTACTTCAGGGATGTTTCACCCTCTTCAAAGCCTCCAAAACTTCAGTTCCTTTACATGAGTTTCTTCCACCTTGTCTTCCCTACTCAACAATTTTTCTATCTTGGAGTCTTGGTCTTGCACATGTTTGTTCAGCATCTCTATGGCTTTGGTCAACATCCCAATTTGTTCCTCCAAAGTTGTAGCACTTGTTGTCAACGCGTGCACGGTATCCAACGGAGATGAAAAACCCGATGCGGAGTGAGGAGTTGGTGGAGAGGAGTTGTCTCTTTCAACATCCCCGTCATCGTTGACGTTGTTGGAGACAAAGGAGTTCTTTTGAACAATGTCGTGGATGACTTCACTTGTCATCTTCGTGGATGGATCAACCAATAAGTCGGACATCCTTCTTGTCTTGACTGGTGCCATATGGTTGTTCTTGATGAAAGGAGATGAGAGGTAGAGAGGTCCCACCGGGCGTGCCAAATTTGTAGTCACAAGTTTTTGAACTCTGAAAATAAAAACAAGAAAAGGATTACAAAATAATTTTTGAATAAATTTAAAGATACAATTGAGGTTCAGTCTCTATCTAATCCTCTGATTCAATTCTACAAGAACAATATCAAAATTTATAATGAATATCTTCAATTTGATCTCCGTTGAAATGATTTGAACTTGCAAAAACGTTAATTCGAGGTTCTTGGACTTGATCTCGGATTAAACGGTGATTTGACTTGAGAATTTGACTTGAGGATTTAATGGACACCAATTTGACTTGGGAATTTGATGGACACCAACTTGACTTAGGATTGATGAAGACCGACTTGACTTAGGATTGATGAACAATAATTTGAGGATTTGGTGAAGGAAGGTATGATCTTCGTTCTCAGTTCTTTGGATTTTTGGGTTTTGATCTTCTTCGTATGGGTTTTGATCTTCAAAAACAGATTTCCGAGGGTCGTGTGACTTGATCTCGGATCAAAATGGGTTTTTGGTTTGAATTTTGTTGAAGAACGGTATGAACTTGATTTGGATTTCTTGAATTCGTTGAAGATTTGATCTTCTTGGCAGAGACACCATCTTCAAAAAAATGGTTTTTGGATGAACTTGAGGCTTGACGGCGGATTGAAAGATGTTCTTAACGAAGAACATCTTAAAGATGGTTGAAATATATCTTTGAAGATTGCTGAGCTTGTTGGAGAGGATTTGGACTTCCTTGCTCTGAATTCTTCAAGCTTCAATTGTTGTTTTTGTTCTTCAAGAGCACCGGTATTTATAGTTGTAGAGTGAATCTCAATTAGAATCTCCTAATGAGATGAACGATTGTGATCGCGTCTACAATTTCTTGATTTGGAAGACTTGATCTAAATGAATCTTCTAGATATCTATTGAATATTCAATCTTGGAGGAGAAGACTTTCCTTGTCTTGATATTTGATAAATATATTTATTTAACTCTTTAAAATATTAGGATTAAATAATATATATTTATTTTCCTTTTCTTGCTCTACAAGACTTGCCATTATTTAATTTAATTGGATAATTTAACTCTAATTAATAAATAAGACATTATTCAATTTATCCATCATATATATTAAAATCAATAAATTTAACTACTTTACTTCGGAAATAAATTTATTATAAATCCAAAATAAAATTGAAAAATAAATTGAAGATTAATATATTCTTTTTTCCACGTATCGAGGTTTAATTAGACACAAATTTTAAGTGTCTACAGTCCCCCAAGCTTAGATGAGGCATTGCCCCTAATGTCTAAAACCAAAGAAACAAATATAAGCAATAATAAAAATAATGTCGCCTGATAGGAAAATAGTAGTTGTGATCGTGGCTCACATCTTCCTCTGGTTTTACGTCTAGAAACAACATAAATGCCTTCTATGAGTCGAGATATGGCTTCCCATCCAATTTTCTTAAAAATTGACAAACAGGGTCTTTTAACGTCAGATTCTCAAGACGCCACTAGCTGCTTCCATGTTAACTGTATAGAACATAGAAGCAAAAAAATAGCATATACACAATACAACTGAAAATAACAATAAAAAGAAAGAACTAATATGAGTTGCCTCCCATACATCGCTTGATTTATAGTCATCGGCTTGACTTCTGGTAATGACTTAAGTGGGATTATGTAGAGTCATGGATGTTTTCTGTCTCTCAAACTCGCCTCCAATGTAGTGCTTCAGTCTTTGCCCATTAACTTTGAATGCTTCCTTGTCATTGTTTTGAATTTCAACAGCTCCATCTGGAAAGACTTTCGAGATTGTAAATGGGCCAGACCATCTTGATTTTAACTTTCCAGGAAAAAGTCGAAGACGTGAGTTATACAAAAGTACTTGTTGACCAGGCTCAAAATCACGTTGTAGGATGCGTTTGTCATGCCAACGCTTTTTTCTCTCTTTGTAGATTTTGGCATTTTCATAACCTTCATTTCTGAATCTTCCAAAGCATTGAGTTGTAGCATTCTCTTTTCTCCAGCCAGTTTCATATCCATGTTCAGGCTTTTCAAAGCCCAATAAGCTTTGTGTTCAAATTCGACCGGCAAGTGACAAGCTTTTCCAAAAATCAAACGATACGGTGGCATACCAATTGGTGTTTTGTAAGCAGTGTGATAAGCCCAAAGTGCATCATCAAACCTTTTGGACCAATATTTTCTTGAAGAATTCACTGTTTTCTCCAATATTCGCTTTATTTCACTGTCTGAGATTTTCACTTGGCCACTGGTTTGCGGATGATAAGCAGTTGCAACTTGGTGGCATACTCCATATTTAGCCAATAAATATTCAAAGTAGTGGCTAAGGAAGTATTTACCTCCATCACTGATGATTGTTCTGGGTGTGCCATATCGGGTGAATATGTATCTTCGAAGAAAACTGATCACCACCTTGGCATCGTTAGTTGGTAAAGTAATGGCTTCCACCCACTTTGAGACCATAGTCAACTGCTACCAAAATGTATTTGTTGTTGTATGACGAAGGACATGGTCCCATGAAGTTAATGCCCCAAACATCAAATAATTCAACTTCAAGAATGTTATTCAAAGGCATTTCATTACTTATTCAAATATTTACAGTCCTTTGACATCGATCACAGGAACTAACAAAAACATGAGCATCTTTAAACAAAGTTGGCCAATAAAGTCCACACTGAAGTACCTTCGCTGCAGTTCTTGTTCCACCAAAATGTTCTCCATATTCTGAAGAATGACAGTGTTGTAATACCTAAGCAATTTCTTCTTCTGGAACACATCTTCTTAAGAGTTGATCACGACATTGCTTGTAGAGGTATGCATCATCCCACAAAAAATGTTTGACTTCGAAAAAGAATTTCTTCTTCTGCTGGTAAGTTAATTCAGATGGAACAATATTGCATGCAAGGTAATTAACAATATTATCGTACCATGGAGCATTGGTTTTTTGCATAGAGTATAGCCTCTCATCAGGGAATTCTTCATTGATTGGTTGAAGTTCATGCGTTTTTTTAACTTTCAATCGTGATAGATGATCTGCAACAACATTTTCTGATCCGTTTTTGTCACGGAATTTCACGTCGAAGAAGCAGGATCCATCGAATCAACCTTGGTTTTGCATCCTTCTTTGAAAGCAAGTACTTGATTGCTGAATGGTCTATGTACACAATAACTCCAGAACCAATCAAATATGAACGGAATTTATCAAATGCAAAAACAGTTGCTAATAACTCCTACTCTGTTGTTGCATAATTCATTTGAGTGTCACTTAAAGTTCGAATGGCATAGTAGATCACATGTAATACTTTGTTCTTTCTTTGGCCCATCACTACTCCAATAGCATAATCACTTGCATCACACATCAATTTGAATGGAAGATTCCAATCGGGGGTGAAAATTATTGGTGCTTCTGTTAGCTTATTTTTCAGCAAGTTGAAGGCTTTGTGACATTCTTCATCAAATGTGAAAGTGGATTCCTTTGCCAACAAGTTGCACAAAGGTTTTGTGACTTGAGAAAAATCTTTGATGAAACGCCTATAAAATCCTGCATGTCCAAGAAAACTACGAATACTTTTTACTTTTTGATTACCTCAATCTTGGCTTGATCAACTTAATACCTATGGGAGATATATGGTGTCCTAGGACAATTCCTTCTTGTACCATGAAGTGACACTTTTCCCAGTTCAAAATCAAGTTTGTTTCTTCACATCTCTTCAAGACTAAAGACAAGTTAGTCAAACAGTCATCAAATGACATACCAAAGACAGAAAAATCGTCCATGAAAATCTCAATGAATTTTTCCACCATGTCAGAAAAAATAGACATCATGCACCTTTGAAAAGGAGCAAGGGCATTACAAAGACCAAAAGGCATTCTTCTAAATGCAAATGTACCATATGGGCAAGTGAAAGTTATTTTCTCTTGATCCTCAGGTACAATGGGTATTTGATTCTATCAAGAATAACCATCAAGAAAACAGTAATAAGGGTGACCTGCAAGTCGATCCAACATTTGATCAATGAAGGGTAAAGGAAAATGATCTTTGCGGGTTGCCTTATTTAGTTTTCGATAGTCAATGCAAACCCTCCATCCAATCTTTGTTGTTGTGGGAATATCTTCACTGTGTTCATTCTTCACTACAGTCATTCCTCCTTTCTTGGGTACAACATGTATTGGACTCACCCATGAGCTATCTGAAATTGGATAAATAATTCCAGCATCTAGAAGCTTTAATACTTCAGCCTTTACCACTTCCTTCATATAGTGATTCAGGCGACGTTGATGTTTGACAGTTGGTTTGTAGTTCTCCTCCATCAATATTTTGTGCATACAAGTTGAAGGACTGATACCTTTGATATCGGTAATGGACCACCCTAAGGCAGTTTTATGATCTCTTAGAACTTGCAACAACTTATATGTTTCAACATTAGTCAATGATGATGAGATGATAACAGGTAGAGTTGAATTATTTCCCAAAAATGCATACTTTAAATGAGAAGGAATTGGTTTAAGATCTAGAGTTGGTGGCTTGATAATATATGGGATTGTGATATTCGTACCTCTCTCTAGCTCTTTGACCGTTCCTTTGTAAGCTATTGGTATTGCATCAAGGACTACAATGCATCTCTCAATATCATCATTATCAAAACTGATCTCTTTTTTTTATTAAACATACCTCGAGTGAATCCTCTAAGTGGATTTCGATCAATTGTTCAACCATCTTGTCGAGAATGTCAATTTTAAAACAACTATCAGCTTGTGATGGGAATTTGATAGCTTTAAAGACATTGAACGTGATTTGTTCATCTTGAACTCTCATTGTAAGTTCTCCTTTTTGCACATCAATTAAAGTTCTCCGAGTAACAAGGAATGGGCGACCAAGAATGATTGGAATATAATGATCTTCTTCCATGTCCAAGACGATGAAATCTGCAGGGGAGATAAACTTATCAACTTTAACCAATACATCTTCAACCATACCTCTAAGATACTTGATTGATCTGACTGCTAGTTGAAGGGACACGGTGGTTGGTTTGGCTTCTCCAAGTTCCAACTTCCTGTACACATACAGAGGCATCAGGTTAATGCTTGCACCAAAGTCACGCAATGCTTTCTCAAAACGTGAATTTCCAATTACAAAAGGAATTGTAAAACTCCCTGTATTTTTGAGCTTTGGTGGAAATTTCTTCTATAGAATGGCACTGCACTCCTCAATTAGGCATACAGTTTCATGTTCTTCCAGCTTTCTCTTATTTGATAAAATTTCTTTCATGAATTTGACATAGATGGGCATCTGTTCAAAATCATCTACAAAAGGAATGTTAATGTGCAATTTTTTAAAGATATAAAGAAATTTAGAAAATTGCTTATCCAGTTTAGTTTTCTTCAATCTTTGTGGATGTTAACCGTAAAAAATAAATACGAGACTAAAAGGAGATATTATTCCTAAATATAGGCAATAATACATGGACAATACTATTGTCACGAGTACTTCCAATGAGATGTACCCATTCCTAATGAGGAGGCCCTTCGGATGTTGCTCAAACCCCTCGGTCACTGACCTGAAGCGGTGAGATGTGACATCCGAGTAGACACTTAAGCGTCCCTTGGAAACTCAACGATGAATAAAAATAGATATCGACGCGGCGTCGGAAAAAGAGAAAACCCGATGGACCCGCGCGACTTCGATATCCATCAATGCGCCAAGAGGGACCACAACGGACCCAGGTCCCAGAATCATACGAGAAAACTTCCTTGCTGAACACTCCTCAAACATCAATTACCCTTGGAACATCATTCCAAAGAACAAATGTTATAGCAAAGCTATATCTAAATACTAGAGTCCAAGAAGGCCTTCTACGAGAGCCTGAGTCGCAAAAATATCACTCTCCGAGGGCCCAGCAAAACCCTCGGAAATCAAATCATACCCCTCGGAAACATGCCCAATTTACGGAACTCGAGACCAAGATAGAAACACCTATCGGAGTACACACTAGAAGAAAGCATCCCAAAAATAAACTGCTATCGGAACTACCACAGCATCGGACGAGCGTTCCACCCCACTTATCCAGCGTTTCCGAGAGGTATAACCCATCGGAGAAAATAAGCCAGAAGAATCAACCTATCGGAGCCCATGGGAGCTATCGGAAAGGATATAATTCACCCTAGTCAGCGCCCCATCAGCAGATATACCAAACAGATAAAATTTTTATCTTATCTTAAACATATCACAACACCTATATTTATTAGACACATGCATAACGACACTTGTCCCTAATAAACTCTATATAAAGGGAGGTGATCAAGTAAAGAAGGGGGGACTCAAGTCACACACACCAACATATTAACCAAATTGAGGAGTGGAATCCAGTGAATAAAGGAAAGGATATTCTCGTACTGTTATTTTCCATAAAATCATCGTTTTTTGAATTACGGGTAGGCGTTCCAACCAAAAAATAACTCGTTAATTATGCAATAATATCCAACCCCTTAACAATGGAAATGGACTTTCTTGCACATTCGGTGGTCGTGCGGCGGCAGAAGTGTGCTTTAGCTCAGATTCACGTCCATGTTCATGTGTATGAAACTTCTCTTTTTGTGATGCAACAGGTTCTGGAAACACTTTTCCACTTTTGAGTGTAATTGCCTGCACATTTTCTCGAGGGTTGTTTCTGTGTTGCTTGGCAATTCACCCTGTGCTCTTTCACCTAAAGTGGTGGCAAGTTGATCCATTTGTGTCTCTAGTTTTTTGATGGATGCATCTTAATTTTGGAAATGTTGCATGGTTTCATTGATGAATTGGTCAGTTCTTGAGGCTAATTGGTTTGTGGTAGTGGCTAACTCAGTGACAATGTCCTCCAGCGAAGGTTTCCTTTCTTGGTGCAGTGGAAATCCAAGAGGAGGTCTGATATGGTTCTGGTTGTTGCTCCAAGAGAGGTTAGGGTGGTTCCTCCATCCAGGGTTATAGGTGTTGGAATATGGATTATTCTGCGGCCTGTTAAAATTTGACACAAAATTTGCTTCTTCATTTTGAGCAAATTTTCAGAATTGCTTACCAAATGGCAGTTGGCAGTTGAATGTGAGTTTCCATAAAAATCACATGTTGCTGATGTGGACTGAATGGCATTTACCCTCATTGTTCCCAGTAGTTTGGTGAGAGTAGCGACTGTTAATGGTAACGGCTGTATAACAGAAATCAAACCAGTATTTAAAGTCGAGGCATGAGTTGAACTCTTTCTCTTTAAAATGATATTTGCCCCGCTCGGAGCTTACGGTTTGATCGGCAATTCGTTTCCCAAGATAACTCGACTATCTCTTAATATAGCAGCACTTTTGAAATTGTGGATCGGGTTGATACGTTGTTATTGTTAGCTTAACACTGGAGAGTTAACAGCAGATTTGTACGTTGTTAACTCAGCGATGTTACTTTAACAACAGACCAGAATAATAGTGCAGTGGAATAAACAAACACCACGTTTAAGAAGTGAATATAAAATTATATTAACTTCCGAGCCTTAGGCAAAATAACCCGTTAAGGTTTTAACAAAAGTCGTTCTCTCAATTCTCAAGCTCCTCACTCTTAAACTGATTGAACTAAGCAAAGCACACAAGAATTGCTTCGTCTATCTCTAACATGCTCCTCACTCTTAGATCTATTCTAACAATTCACAAACTTTGCTAAAGCAAGACAACACTCAACAACTATAAATTAATCTCTCGGATTGATTGGCTTTTGTCTCGTGTTTGTCATGATGTACTTCACACCTATATATAGGTTCTTGATCTTCGACTTCAAGGTGTGTTGTACACGGTTGGTAATTCTCCTTGTTTCCTTCTTGAACTCTTCTTCTTTGTTCTCGCAGTCCCTCTTGAATAATAGTTCCTTCGTTAGAGACCTAACTAGGGAAAGCCTCCTTCTTCAAATCAGGACTTGATCTTGGAAAGCATTCATAGTTCCACTCGAACTCATCTTTCCTTGTAGAGTGGTTTGCGTAATTAAGGAAACTTTCCTTCTTGGAAACTTGAGCGTCTAACCTATGACAATTTTGTTTCCTGAATAATAATCAAGGACAACTACAACTGTGGAACTCAATTAGTTAAATGAATAAGGCAAAACAATAATAAAGAATATAATCAAGATTGTAAATCGGATTCTGCTCCAGCAATGTTACTCTAACATTGACTTCTCAATGTTAAACTAACATTGACAGAATACCTGCACTTTCAATGTTAAACTAACATCGACAGAATACCTGCACTTTCAATCTCCCCCTTTTTGCCTTAATCACAAAACCTAAGAACCTGTTCTAACCAGATAAAATAATTCAAACAAACTTTACTATCAGATCACAATGGAAAATAAGTACGCTCCCCCTGAATATCAGAAGGGACCAACTCAATGTTATTCTAACATTGATACTTTCAATGTTGTCATAACATCTGTCTTTGTCAATGTTAGCTTAACATCGAAACCCGACAGATGTTCTAACATTGAACATCTCAATGTTATTTTAACATCAGAGAACAGTTAACACCTGCAAAACAGAGTTAGTACTTTGTATCCAAAGTTCAATGATCATAAGCAGAAGCAGTAAGCAACAAGATAGAAAAGTACTTAATTACATACCATACTAAGTATCAAGAAACATACTCCTTGATGAAACCGAAAACAAACAAAGAAAATATAATTGTTCAGACTGACAGAAACATAACAGAACTCATAAATTTTTGAAATTGGATCATTCTCTCCCTTTTTGTGAGGAAGGCAGATCCCTCAAATGCTTCCTGAGGCTGTCTATCTCTTGCAATCTCACTTGCTTATCTGCTATCTCTCTCTGGGTATCTTTATACTCTCTGTCCAGCCACAGCGGGGTCTCCTCCACAAAAACATCAGCAATGACAGAACAACTGTCACCACTAGCCACATGGACTGAAGAAGCAGCAAACTTGTGGGTCTTCTTCTTCTTCGTCCTGCTTGGACCAGCTGCATCATTGGGATTCCATGGCAGATCTTGAATCCTGACCTGAGTGAAGTAGCTCCTGGTAATGATCATATTGGCCTTGTTCTTGATCCAGCCTTCTGTCTTCTTGGTCTTGAAGCCTTGCTTCACCAGAATGCTGGATATCAGAGAGGGATATGGAATGATTCCCTTTGCCTTGGTTGTGACTTCCCTCATGTGCCTCAGAACCTTCTCCCGTATGTTCACACTCACCCCTTCTTTAGTTTGTACACCAGCTTTGCAGATTCTTTTGTCATAATAGTGGTGTTTGAAGAGGACAACCAGTTTAGGGTAGAGAGCTTGTGAAGTACAGCACTCAAGAAAGTCAACCTTGTAGTAGGAAAACTGTGATTCCATTTCCTTGTGAGTCTACCAGTGAGGTCAGTGATCACCTCATCCATGCTAGGATCCTCTGTCTCTTCAGGATCAGGAAGTCCCCAAGCCTCATTGATCACAGAGGGGCTGATGTCATAGACCTTTATCCTTACCCAAGCTTTGCCAAACTTGGGAGAGTCCTGGTGGGATACCCATTGAGAGAGGTTCATGTAGAACTCTCTGATCACATCAGGGACATATGCTGACTGGTTCATCACAGAGCCCAACACTCCTCTAGCTTCAAGCAGCTCAAACAACCTATTTTCCTTGAACATCTCCTCATCAATGTTCCTCTCCATGTGGATAACCCTGGCTTGATAAGCCTCCCACTGTTCTTCTGCCTCAGCAGACACATAAAAGCTGTAGTAAGGCTTTTTGGGGTACTCCTCATCAAGCACATCAAAGTACTCATCACTGCCTGATGTTGGAGTAACATCAGTGGGGTCATCACCTACTTGTAGGTCTTCTTCCTCAACTTCCTCCTCATCTTCTTCTTCCTCCTTATCCTCTTCCTCCTCTTTTTCTTCTTCTAACTCAGACTCAGAAGCTTCAACCATCACCTGCTTTCCCTTTCTTTTCTTAGCAGCAGTAGCTAAGGCAGAGCGAGTCAGGCTCTCTTCTTCTTCTTCTCTCTCAACCTCTTCAGGTTGATTGTCACCCTCATCATCAACATCTTGGTTACCCTCAGTAGTAACCCCCTCAACAACAGTCTCCTCAACCTGATCATCCTCCTTAGGAAGAGTCTCCATCTCATCAGCAGCAGCATTATCAGCCTCAGACGGCTCCACATTCACCTCAAGGTTTTCACCTTCCTCAGTAACAACCATAGATTCATCCCTAACATTACCCTCAGGGACCTCATGCACAACCTCAGACTCATCCACAGCAACAACAAGGGCCTCTTTCTCCCCCACAATACCAACAACAGTAGTAGCAGGCATATCCAGAGTAGGGTTAGCCATCATTACTTCGTTTTCAGGGTTGGTGGGAGTGGAGGTTTGCGCAGAAGTCTTTGATGTTGAATCAACATCACCTTTTGCGGCTTTCTTGCCCTTACGCCGTTGATAGATGGATTTCCCTTTCGGAGCGGCGACGGTAATGGCTTCAGCGGTTGCACTTCTCGTCCTACGGCGTCGTGGTTGCTCCATCTGTTCGGCAGCAGGTGCAAGAGTGTCAATGGAAGACTTGCGGGCCATTGTTAGAGTGATTTAGAGAAGAAAAACAAAAAACCTCGATTTGCAGAGAGAGTTGATTTTGCAGAAATTTTGAGCGCGTAAGTAGTGAGAAAGGATTAGGGCAAATTATACAATTAATAAGCTGAAGAATAGAGATAGTGGTGTTTTAACATGTTACCAATATAATCGGACCACTGTCACACGATCATACCCATGTTCATCTTACCACGTGTTAGTGTTAAATTAACACGTAACCAGGTCGGTCTCCAAACCTGAAAACTTATAAGTTACAATGTTTCAATGTTGGACTAACATTGGTAAGTTATCATCGGAGAAGGAAGTTGTAGGTGCAGGGCTTCATCCAAGGCACCATCATGTGAGAGCGTGAGATATTCCTGTATACTGATCTGAACCCTCACCCAAGTACATAGGTACAAAGGCACAAATTCAGATCATCAGTAAGAGCAAGTAACACATCCAACAGAAAAACACAGAGTGGATATACATATCCAGGGAAAAGATGTTCACATAGCTTGGAAGATCATAGAACATAGTGTTTTACCTGCAGTGAGTCACCCACAAAGTATGCCTCAACGCATGATTCCTAGGATTACTACTCCCCCTAAGCCCAAACCGACACAAGGAAAAAAGAATACAGGACTAGAAAGAATGCAACAATGTTAGAATAACATTGGGAGATGGTAGCCAAGTACAAACAACTTTACTGACTGGGATCAGGACAAATCAATTTATCCTTTATTATCATGAACTCTTTTGAACAAAAACTAGTGAATGTAAAACGATAGTTTCATCACTGAATGTGGGCAGCACAGGACCCCACACACCCCAACAACTTAACCATCAGCCACAGATTAGGCAAGTACAAAGGAACTGAATGAAGACAATACATTTATCATATACTTCTCCACCCCAACCCCTCATGCATACTTGTTTTCCAACCTGTTTACAAGAGAAATACCAAGTAAACAATGCTACTGAATGCAAGCAGTCGAAACTTCAAAGCACCCCAGTAGTAAGGCTCACTCTCATGCATAACCTTGGCCATAGACAAAAACACAAAAATAAGCACAACTAAATAACAATGAAGCTCTCAACATCATGTACCCCAGCTTCTCTTCATGCTTTGTCTAACCTAACATGGATAAGTCACAACTGAATAACATCAGGGTAATGAGCTCTGTGTACCCCAGCTTCTCCCAGATGTTAGGTTAACATTCACAGACAAACAACAGAGTTCTTAATTATACAAACCCTTTGATGTGTACTTGTCCACCAGTCAGCTCAGCTATTCATACAGTTAACCACACAGCCCAACTAAATCTCTAACAAAGATGTAATATGCAAGAAAGAAGAATGCAGAAAGGAAACGAAAAGAATTACAGATACACCACAACCAATAACCAGTGCTAGACAGTGGTGTTATGTCAACACTGGTGTACTAACATCCCTATACAATGAACATGCCAAGAGAATTCCTCAAACTGAAGAACCTCTCAGAATCTAAGGGTTTAGTGAACATATCAGCAAGCTGATTGTTAGTTTCAATGTGTTCAATGTGAATGAGCTTATCTTCTACCATGTTTCTGAGAAAGTGATGCCTTATATCAATATGTTTAGTTCTGGAATGTTGCACATGGTTCTTAGAGATGCTTATAGCACTAAGATTATCACAAAACATAAGTAAGATATCACTGTCTAACACATAATCCAGTAGCATGTGTTTAAGTCATACTAACTGAGTGACACAACTGCCTGCTGCTATGTATTCAGATTCAGCAGTGGAGAGTGACACACAGTTTTGCTTTCTACTGTACCATGAGACCAAGTTGTTCCCCAGATAAAAACATCATCCACTTGTAGACTTCCTGTCATCAGCGTCACATGCCCAGACTGAGTCACTGAAACCTACAAGATTTGTGTTAGTGTCATAGGAATACCATATACCAAGGGCCAAGGTGCCAGAAATGTATCTAAGTATTCTCTTCACAGCAATCAGATGTGACTGCTTTGGGCATGCGTGGTACCTAGCACAAACACAAACAAAGAACATTATGTCAGGCCTTGAAGTAGACAAGTAGAGTAAGCTTCCTATCATTGAACGGTACAATGTTGGATCAACATTGGCACCATTGACATCCCTGGATATCTTCATTGATGAAGACATGGGAGTCTTGCAAGGCTTTGAATCTGCCAATTCAAACCTTTTCACCAAATTTTTTTCATACTTTTCCTGACTTAGGAAAATCCCATTACTTGTTTGTTTTACTTGAAGACCAAGAAAGAAAGTTAATTCTCCCATCATACTCATCTCAAACTGCCCTGTCATTGATTCAACAAATTTTTCTAAAATAGAATTTTTAGTTGAACCAAAAACAATATCATCTACATATATTTGAGCTATACAGACATGAGAATCTTTCTTCAAGACAAACAGTGTTCTATCTCCCTCACCTTTAACAAAACCAAGACTTAATAGGAATTTTGTAAGCCTTTCATACCATGCTCTAGGTGCTTGTTTAAGGCCATAGAGTGCATTTTCAAGCTTGTACACATGGTTTGGATACTTAGGATCTGTGAATCCCTTAGGCTGTTCAACATATACTTCCTTATCAATCAGCCCATTCAGAAATGCACCCTTTACATCCATTTGGTATAGTTTTATCTTAGTACTGCATGCTATAGCTAGAAGTAACCTAATAGATTCAATTCTAGCCACTGGAGCAAATGTCTCATCAAAATCTACACCCTCTACCTGAGTGTACCCCTGAGCAACTAGTCTAGCTTTGTTCCTAACTATGACTCCTTCCTCATTACTCTTGTTCTTAAATATCCACTTAGTCCCTATTACATTCACATTAGGTGGTCTAGGTACAAGTATCCAGGCATTGTTCTTAGTAAACTGTAATAGTTCATCCTGCATGGCATTAATCCAGAAGAGCTTCATTCACATTCTTAAGTTCTATGGTGGAGACAAAGCAAGAGGCATTATCAACAGTACAAGTGAAGTTCATACATACACACAGTTTAACCATATCTCTGTAGTCAAGTCTTTCTCTGTTGCGTGTCCTTACCCGTTCAGTGAGTTCACCTATTACCTGGGATGCTGGATGGTCTTTCTGAATCCTAGCTGGGGGGTCTCTTCTAGGTTTAGAGGCACCTTCATATTCTGAGTCAGAATCCTCTGCTGTTAGTCTAACATCTGATCTTGCTGGTATTAGTCTAACATCGTTCCCTGACTCATGTTCAGTGTTTCCAGCTTCCAGTTCCAATGTTGGTGTAACATTGTCAGGAATAACATTCTCGGTTTCCACTGTTGGTTCAACATTGGGAACTAGGATGTCACCAGTACATGTATCAAGAGTAAAATCATCAAACACAACATTCACTGATTCCTGAATTGTCTTCAATCTAAGATTGTAGACTCTAAAGGAAGTACTATTGGCTGAGTATCCTACAAAGATGCATTTTTCACTTTTAGAATCAAATTTACTCAGATAATCCCTGTCATTAAGTAGATAACAATCACATCCAAATTCATGAAAATATGCAACATTTGGTTTTACACCCTTCAAGAGTTCATATGGAGTCATGTTAGTTCCAGGTCTAAGATACACCTTGTTACTAATGTGACAAGCAGTATTTAAGGCTTCAGCCCAGAGTCTTTTGGATAAATCTTTAGCATTGAGCATAACTCTGGCCATCTCTTGAAGAGTCATGTTCTTTCTCTCAGCAATCCCATTCTGCTGAGGAGTCTTAGGAGCGGAATATTCATGGAAAATACCTTTAGCATTGCAGTAGTTATCAAAACTAGCATTTTCAAATTCTTTACCATGATCAGACCTAATCTTAGTCACAGTGGAGCCATACAAGTTTTTAATACTAGCACAAAGAATTTTGAACTGATCAAAAGCTTCTGACTTTTCTTTAAGAAATTTTACCCAAGTGTATCTAGAGAAGTCATCTACAATCACAAAGGCATCTTTCTTCCCACTAAGACTACTTACCTCAATTGGACCCATTAAGTCCATGTGCAGCAATTCAAAACACCTACTAGATCTAGGGTTAGCATTCTGTACCTGTAGGGGTGTATGAACTACTCTGGTTTGCTTACCCTTGAGGCAATCACCACACACAAGCTTACCTGGACAAGACAGCTTTGGTAAGCCTCTTACAGCATCAACTTTCTGTAATTTCTCAAGGTTTCTGTAGTGAACATGTCCAAGTTTCCTATGCCATATAGAAGCCTCATCTATCTTGGCATGGAAACATTCTGCTTCCTCCTGGGCTAGGTAGCAGTTATCTTTAGATCTAGTACCTGTCATCACAAGAACATTGTCACTATCATAAACATCACAAGATACCTTGTCAAATGTAACCAGTAAGTCATCATCACACAACTGACTGATACTGATTAGATTTGCCTTTAACCCATCTACCAACAACACATCCTTCAAGGGTGGGAATCCATCAACATCTAGTGTCCCATTGCCAATGATTTCTCCTTTGGTGCCTCCTCCATATGTCACTGTTCTAGCACTCAAAGGTATCATTTGCTTAAGATTCTCTTTGCTGCCTGTCATGTGTCTTGAGCATCCACTATCAAAGTACCATTTACCTGAAAGGTTAGAGTACACAGCAGAGAAAACAACATTGCATACAACTTTAATCTTAGGGGTTTTAGCTTTTTCTACCCAAGTCCTACTTTTCTGTCCTGCACCTAATGTTGTTCTAACATCAGAACCTATCGTAGAATTAATATTGGACGCAAGGGCTGTTTTCTTACCACATTCTTTTATGAACTTTCTACAGAATGGTTTAATGTGGCCTGGTTGAAAACAGTACTGGCAGATAAAGGTAGGTTTACTTTATACAGTGTTAATGGTTCCAGAACTCATATTATCAGACTCTTTAACAAAGCTTGTATTTAAATAGGCAGAATTAACATTTGAAGAGGAAGGTTTCTCAACAAATCCCAGACCACATGTACCTGAGTTACTCATGCTCAGTACCTCATCAAGTTTAGAAGTACCTCAATTCCATTTGGCTATGATCTGTGAATCCTTTTTGAGTTTCTCCTTTACCTCTTTCAACTCAGCTTCAGCTTTGTCAAGATATCTTTCATAGAGTTTCAACATGTTCTTCAAACATTCAATGTCATGCTTTTGTGCTTTATTTCTCTTCATGAGTCTGACATTCTCTCTCTCAAGTCTGAGAAAGGTTGTATATAGGTCATCAAGAATTTCCTCCTAGGACATCTCATCTTCATTGCAGTACTCCTCTTCAAGATCAACTGAGCCATGAAAACAATCAAAGTTAGTATCATCACTATCAGAGAGTGTGTCATGTTTAACATGTGTATCATTGCTGTTCCAGTCTCCAAAGAAGATCTCCTGCTTTGCTGTTGGTTCTCTAATGTTGGAGCAACATTGAGATTCTTGGCAGTTTCTGGAGTCTTCTCCTGACTAGATGATCCGAGTGCAGAGCGCAGCAGTGTTGATTTCCTCTGATTGTTCATCAGCGCTTGTTCCAGATTCGAAGTCTGCTTCATTAAAGTAATCTACACAGACCCAATGAGAATTCCCTCTTGTTCTGAGGGTGTTAGCACATTCATGTTTAAAGTGACCATACCCCTTACATTCATAACACTGGACATTTTTCAATTTCTCAGCATCTTGAGGCGTGCTCTTAGATGCCATATATTTTACGAACTTTGGGGGCAGTTTCTTATAACCAAGGGCAACATTGTTGGGTTGTTTTTCTTTATTTTTATCTTTGTAACCTAATTTACTAAACTTCCTAGTGATGTTACCATAGTTAGAAGAGATAAACTCATATTCATCCTTATCACTCCATGTAGAATCCGAGCTAGTACCTAGTAAGGCTAAAGCAAGTTGTTTACTGGACTTTCCTAGGAATTCTAGTTCAAATTCTTTTAGAGTGTTCATCAATGTTTGAAAGTCGATGTTGGCAAGATCTCTAGACTCATTCATAGCAATTCTTTTGACAATAAACTTGGAAGATAATGTTCTAAAAGCTGTATAGACCATGGTTTGATTTGGGATGATAAAACCTAAGTTTTGACACTGATTAGCAATATCTAGAAGTTTCGCAAAATAGCTATCAATGCTTTCATCCTCACCCATCTCTATCTTCTCAAAGTCCCTCAAAAGTTTTCTATATTTAGAGTCCCTCACAGCCACATCACCCTCACAATGTAATTCAAGAACTTTCCATGCAGCTTTAGCAGTAGAACAAGTTTGAATAAGTTTGAACATGTGATTACCTACCCAGCTAAAAATAGCATTGAGAGCCTTTTCATTGAAGTTGTAGAGAGCAATTTTGTTGGTTGTCCATTGTCCTCTTGGCTTAGGTACCAGATCAACATCTCCATCTCTTGGCAAGTAGGGGATGGTGTAGCCTTCTAGTACTGCGTCCTAAGCTCTTAGGTCGATGGATTTGATGTGGACTCTGAGCCTGATCTTCCAGTAGGCATAGTTGTTGGGACCCTCCAATATATGCAACCTGCTGGTATTGGGGTTGGAGTTGTCCATCTTGTCGTATCAATGCCAAACACCGGTGAAGTTGGTGCTTGGCTCTGATACCAATTGAAATTGTGGATCGGGTTAATACGTTGTTATTGTTAGCTTAACACTGGAGAGTTAACAGCAGATTTGTACGTTGTCAACTCAGCGATGTTACTTTAACAACAGACCAGAATAATAGTGCAGCGGAATAAACAAACACCACGTTTAAGAAGTGAATATAGAATTATATTAACTTCCGAGCCTTAGGCAAAATAACCCGTTAAGGTTTTAACAAAAGTCGTTCTCTCAATTCTCAAGCTCCTCACTCTTAAAATGATTGAACTAAGCAAAGCACACAAGAATTGATTCGTCTATCTCTCACAGCTCCTCACTCTTAGATCTATTCTAACAATTCACAAACTTTGCTAAAGCAAGACAACACTCAACAACTGTAAATTAATCTCTCGGATTGATTGGCTCTTGTCTCGTGTTTGTCTTGATGTACTTCACACCTATATATAGGTTCTTGATCTTCGACTTCAAGGTGTGTTGTACACGGTTGGTAATTCTCCTTGTTTCCTTCTTGAACTCTTCTTCTTTGTTCTCGCAGTCCTTCTTGAATAATAGTTCCTTCGTTAGAGACCTAACTAGGGAAAGCCTCCTTCTTCAAACCAGGACTTGATCTTGGAAAGCATTCCTAGTTCCACTCGAACTCATCTTTCCTTGTAGAGTGGTTTGCGTAATTAAGGAAACTTTCCTTCTTGGAAACTTGAGCGTCCAACCTATGACAAGTTTGTGGAACTCGGTTAGTTAAATGAATAAGGCAAAACAATAATAAAGAATATAATCAAGATTGTAAATCGGATTCTGCTCCAGCAATGTTACTCTAACATTGACTTCTCAATGTTAAACTAACATTGACAGAATACCTGCACTTTCAAATTCGAATATTAAGAACGGCGAAATAGAAGAACGTCTTGAACTCTCGGAACAAAACAGAAAGTAAGAAACAATGTATTTGATTATGTGTTTTTTGAAGAGGAGGAGCCTGCCTTTTATAGATGTCGAAAGTGGGCCTAGGGGGTGACTGGACGGACACATCCGTTCCATGTCATAGCTTTCCCGCCAGAACCTGCACCACTTCGGCTGACTGTACATGTACACTTATTCGGATGAAATGTGGCATTGTTTCTGCTGACTGGGTGCGTAAGTGATTGTTTGCTGACTGGACATTTCCCGCCAGATTTTCAGCCACTGGTCACACTCATTCGATCAGATATTTACACCTAATCACTATTTAATTAATTATTAATTTGTTGCTTTATTTATTTTCAGACAATTAATTAATTACTTAATTAAACTTTGTCCAAAAAGATAAGTATTTGATAGGGAAGCTCAAGCCCAAGCCCAAGTCCAAGCCCAGGCCCAGGACCAGGCCCGGACCCTTGACCCATGACCCACGACCCCGGCCCAGGCCCGGGTCCGAGTCCAGGCCCGTGACCCATGATCCATGACCCATGACCCACGGACGGCAACGGCGGCGCGCGCGCATGTGGGCTTGAATTAAAGCATAACCTATCCAAGCCTTCTTTCCTTCAAAGACTTGTGGTACCCCTTGGGGCCCAAACCCTTATCATAAACAAACAACTAATAAGGTGTAAAAGTTAGCTCTCTTTTTTCCATGTGGGATGGTGATTTTTCACCTTCCCACTTATAATTGCTCATTCATCCCAAATTGGGTTTGAACAATTAAATATACTAGGTTCATCTACACGAAATGTATATTTCATTGAGCTAAAGAAATTCCAATTTCATAAATAGGAATTTATTGAAATAAATTATATAATATTGGTGCAACACCAATTTTCCAACAATCCCCCAAATGAATGAATATTCAATGTGTATATTCGAGAGAGTTCAGGCGGAGAGCTTACTGCATTAGGATAGGTAACTTTTGTCTTTGAACCTTTCTTAGTGAAATACATCGGATTTACTTAGCTGATCAGTGAACGTGATGTCTTGAACCGTTCAGCTGTTGGTGTAAACCAAGACAATTGTATTCACACAGTAACTCCCCTAACATCTTTTGATTCTCATGGTTGTGTCCGTTTTGACCCTAGACAGCTCTTGGGGTTCATAAGTGTTTTCTTTTGAAGCGACCAAACTTCACACTTACATAGGTGATCTACCTAATTAGGCTTAGGAATCATTAAAAGTTAAACTTAACCTTACCATTTCTACATGTAGCATATTTATCGTACAAGAGAATGAGCTGGAGTTAGTTACAAAATTCTATCACTGAATCCTTATAATTTCGTTGTCCCTTTGAACCAAGATCTTGGGATCTCCAATCAACATGGTTGGATTCCATCACAAAGATTCTTTAGTGTTGGGTTTTAAACCCATTTCCTTCAATAAACAGTATGTTTGATCTCTTGGTAGGCCTTTAGTCAACGGATCCGACAAGTTTTCCTTCGATTTTACTTAATCAATGGAAATGACACCATTAGAGATCAACTGCCTTATGGTATTATGTCTACGACGAATATGTCTAGACTTACCATTGTACATGCCACTTTGTGCCCTTCCAATAGCTGTTTGGCTATCGCAATGTATTAAAATAGCAGGCACTAGCTTATTCCAACAAGGAATGTCCTCAAGAAAGTTTTGAAGCCATTCTGCTTCTTCACCAGCCTTATCCAAGGCAATAAACTCGGATTCCATCGTGAAGCGAGCTATACATGTTTGTTTTGAGGACTTCCACGACACAGCTCCACCTCCAATGGTAAAGACATAACCGCTGGTGGATTTAGTGTCGTTAGAGTCTTATATCCAGTTCGCATCACTATATCCTTCTAATATAGTTGGATATCTACCGTAATGTAATCCATAATCTAAGGTGTGTTTTAAATACCTAAGTATTCTAATTAACGCCTTCCAATGATCTTTGTTTGGATTACTCGTAAATCTACTCAATTTATTAACTGAGTAAGCAATATCCGGACGAGTGCAATTCATGATATACATGAGACAGCCTATTATCCTGGCATATTCTACTTGAGAGACAGGTTCGCCATGATTTTTGCCTAAGCGTAGACTCAAGTCTACTCTTAGCCAGAGGACCGTTATATGTATTGTACTTCTTAAGTACAGTCTCAATATAATGAGATTGTGACAACACGATCCCATTTGATGTCTTAGTGATTTTAATCCCTAATATGACATCGGCGACCCCTAAGTCTTTCATGTCAAAATGTTTGGTCAACATTTTCTTGGTATTCATGACTAAGTCATGATTGCTACCCATGATTAACATGTCGTCTACGTATAGACAAACGATCACGTAATCTTTAGGTGTGCCTTTTACGTATACGCATTTATCACACTCATTAATTCTGAAACCATTTGACAACATCGTTCTGACAAATTTTTCGTGCCACTGCTTTGGCGCTTGTTTAAGCCCATACAGTGACGTAATGAGTCTACACACATTTTTCTCCTTTCCTGGAGCAACAAACCCTTCAGGTTGATCCATGTAAATTTCTTCATCTAATTCACCGTTTAGAAATGCCGTCTTGACATCCATTTGATGTATTTCCAGACCTTTCAATGCAGCAATAGCAATGAGCACTCTAATTGATGTGATCCTAGTCACAGGTGAATATGTGTAGAAGAAGTCAAGGCCTTCTATTTGTCTAAACCCTTTAGCTACCAATCTGGCCTTGTACTTGTCAATAGATTCATCTACTTTATACTTTCTCTTCAGTATCCATTTGCAGCCCAAAGGTTTGCTACCCGCTGGGAGATCAACCAACTCCCATGTGTGGTTGTGAAAAATAGACTCTATTTCACTATTGGTAGCTTCTTTCCAAAAGGGAGCTTCTGGAGAGGACAAGGCTTCACTTATTGTCCTTGTTTCATTTTCTAACATATAAGTTAGAAAATCAGGACCATAGCTTTTAGCTGTTTTAGTCATTTTACTGCGTCTGGGTTCTTCATCTTCTTGATGATTATCCCTAACAGCTTCATAGGTTCTTTTAAGGGAACCAAATTCTTTCCTTTCTTTGCAAGGATATATATTTTCAAAGAAAACTACATTCCTTGATTCAATGATCATATTTTCATTAATATCAGGAATTGAAGACTTATGTACTAAGAAGCGATAGGCACTAATGTTGTGCGCATAACCAATGAATATGCAGTCAGCCGTCTTAGGTCCTACCTTCACTTGTTTAGGTTTAGGTATTTCTACCTTTGCTAGACACCCTCACACTTTTAAGTATTTATAAGAAGGCTTTCGACCTTTCCATAACTCATAATGGGTTTCGTTTCTACTTTTGTGAGGTAGCTTGTTTAGTATATGATTTGCTGAGAGGATTGCATCCCCCCACAAATTCTGTGGTAAACCAAAACTGATCAACATGGCATTCATCATCTCCTTAAGAGTACGATCTTTGCGTTCAGCAATTCCATTTGATTGTGGTGAATAAGGGGTTATAGTTTGACGAATGATGCCTGAAGAAGCACAAAATTCGTCAAATGGAGCTCCATATTCTCCACCTCTATCACATCGGATAGTTTTTATTTGTTTGCCAAGTTGATTTTCAACCTCAAGTTTGTAGATTTTAAAAGCTTGTAAAGCTTCATCTTTACTTCTTAATAAGTGTACTATGCAGTATCTTGTGCAGTCATCAATAAAAGTAATGAAGTACTTTTTACCACCTCTAGTTTGCACAAACTTTAAATCACATATATCGGTGTGAATTAAGCAGTGTTTTCAGACCCGGCCCGGTCACAGAACCGGTGAGGCTACTGGGTAGCGGGTCAACAGGTCGGACCGGTTAGACTACTGGTTGAACCGGTTTGTTGACTTTAGTCAACGTTCCACAAAAATAAATATAAAAATAAATATATTATGCTATTATATTAATATATTATCACAAGTTCACAACTAAGAAATCCCAACTTAAGTTTCCAAATTCAAAGTTTTACCAAGCCAAAAAAAACACAAATAACAAAGTAGCAACAAAATAAAGTACAATACATTCATCACGAGTCATCGTGATCATCCACATTCACACCAATATTTTGATAATTAGACACTCCTCCAAAGGACCCAAATTGTCGGAGGGTGTTATTGTCGGAATCAACGAACACTCGTTAGAAATTTACAATAGGCTGCAAAAAAAACCATAGATTAGAAGTATAAAAGTTAGAACTTAGAACAAAAAAATGAAAAATCGATAAAGATTAAAAAAACAAAAAAGAGGCAGCGACTTATTGGAACTGCAGCTATGGCCGAGCTGTACGAGCAGCTTCGCAGTGAAGCAGACGACGCGGCGGTGGAGCAGGTCCGGCGCGGCGATGGAGAAGGCGAAGCGGCGGCAGTTAGTAACCTAGTTTTTTTTTCTCATCTTTTTTTCTTTCTTATTTGTTATTTCAGTCGCAGACAGTACATAGACTGAGGGAATTTTCTTTGTTTTGTTGAAAAGCTGCCAGGGCAAAAGTGTATTTTTTTGTAAAAAAAAAAAAAAAAGGATGTGACTGGTTCACTGGACCGGTCCGGGTCACCGGTTTTCCGGTTCGACCGGTCCGGGTCACCGGTTCGACCAGTCCACTCTAAAAACTCATTTTTTGGGCAGACGCGGACCAGTGAGGGCACCGGTTCCCAGCCAGACCGGTCGGACCGGCCGGTCCGGTCGGGATCTGAAAACTATGGAATTAAGTCTAGAGGTTCAGTGTTTCTTTCTACAGAAGGAAACGGTAGTTTGGTTAATTTGGCCTCTACACAAATCTCACATTTATTTTGAGATTCGATATTGAATGAAGGCAATAATTCTAAGCTTACTAGTTTTCGTAGAGTATTAAAGTTAACATGTCCTAATTTAATATGCCATAAATCTGAACACTCAACCAAGTAAGCAGAAGTAATAGTTTTATTATTCTTTTCGAGGTCACGTTTTACAGTCATTACATTCATCTTGTACATGCGGTTGACCGCGTAACCTTTACCAACAAATCGCCCATTCTTAGTGAGCACCAATTTACCAGACTCAAACACTAGTCTAAGACCACTTGCATCAAGTGCATAACCAGATATTAGATTCTTTCGAATATCTGGAACATGCAGTACATCAATCAAGGTTATCTCTCTGCCCGAAGTCATATTTAACACCACTCTTCCACTTCCGATGATGTCAAACGTTGCAGAGTTCCCCATGTACAACTTACGGTTGTTGAATGAGTAGTATGTGGAGAACATGTCTCGGTCGGAACAGACGTGGCGGGTGGCACCGGTGTCGACAAACCACTCATTTGGATGGTCCACCGTGTTAGCCTCGAAGATAACTGCAGTAAGCATCAGGTCACTCATGTCGACCGGAACGCCTTTGTCCTGAACCACAGCAACCTGGTTAGACTGGTTCTGGTTCTAGTTGTCTTTCTTCGGGAGTCGGCAGTCTTTAGCCATGTGGTTCGGCTTTCCACAGTTGTGGCACTTCCCTTTGAACTTCTTTTTCTTCTTTTGTTGCCCTCCAACATTGCCCTGATTCTTTCTCTTCTTAGAGTTGGGCTTGTGTTCAACCACGTTGCCTCTAGCCTCCATCTGCATCTGCTTTGGCTTGGCCTCAGACATTCGATTATCTTCTTCAATCCGAAGTCTGACTATCAAGTTCTCAAGATTCATCTCCTTGCGCTTGTGCTTGAGATGGTTCTTGAACTCCTTCCAGGACGGCGGCAACTTCTCTATCATAGCAGCAACTTGGAAGGATTCACTGAGTTTCATGTCCTCTGCATCAAGGTCGTGTAGGATCAGTTGCGACTCTTGAACCTGACTCGTCACCATCTTCGAGTCGGTCATTTTGAAGTCCAGAAACTTGCCAACGATGAACTTCTTCAACCCAGCATCTTTTGTTATGTACTTCTTGTCAAGGGACGTCCAAAGTTCCTTTGACGTCTTGATTGTGGAATAAAAGTTGTAGAGTGAGTTGTCTAATCTATTCAAGATGTAGTTCCTGCACAGAACGTCACTTTGACTCCAAGCGTCGAAGGCAGCCCTTGGACGAGGATTAGTCACGTCTTCTGCCACCGCAGAAGCATCTTCGGTCAGCATCCTTGACAGGTTCAAGGTCGTAAAGTAGAACAACATCTTCTGTTGCCACCTTTTGAAATCAGTGCCGGAAAACTTTTCCGGCTTCTCGCCGCTACTGTGGACAGGCGATATGGTCACCATTTTTTGGAAATACAACAAGGAGAATATCGTTTTAAAATTGTTAATGGTAACGGGTGTGTAACAAAAAACAAATCAGTATTTAAAGTCGAGGGAAGAGTTGAACTATTTCTCTTTAAAATGATATTTTCCCCGCTCGGTGCTTACGGTTTGATCGGCAATTCGTTTCCCAAGATAACTCGACTATCTCTTAATGTAGCAGCACTTCAAATAATAAGAATGGCAAAACAGAAGAACGTTTTGAACTCTCGAAACAAAACAGAAAGTAAGAAAGAATGTATTTGATTGTGTGTTTTTGGAAGAGGAGGAGCCTGCCTTTTATAGATGTCGAAAGTGGGCATAGGGGGTGACTGGACGGACACATCCGTTCCACGTCACAGCTTTCCCGCCAGAACCTGCACCACTTCGGCTGACTGTACACCTATTCGGATGAAAGGTGGCATTGTTTCTGCTGACTGGTGCGTAAGTGACTGTTTGCTGACTGGACATTTCCCGCCAGATTTTCAGCCACTGGACACACTCATTCGATCAGATATTTACACCTAATCACGATTTAATTAATTATTAATTTGTTTCTTTATTTATTTTCAGACAATTAATTAATTACTTAATTAAACTTTGTCCAAAAAGATAAGTATTTGATAGGGAAGCTCAAGCCCAAGCCCAAGTCCAAGCCCAGGCCCAGACCCGTGACCCACGACCCCGGCCAAGGCCCGGGTCCGGGTCCGGGTCCAGTCCGGACGGACAGCGGCGGCGGCGAACGCGCGCGTGTGGACTTGAATTAAAGCATAGCCCATCTAAGTCTTCTCCCCTTCAAAGACTTGTGGTACCCCTTGGAGCCCAAACCCTTATCACTAATAAGGTGTAAAAGTTAGCTCTCTTTTTTCCATGTGGGATGGTGATTTTTCACCTTCCCACTTATTTCCTTTTTCTTCCACCAATATAACTTATGTCAACTAGCTCACTTTATCATTTAATTTCTCATTCATCCCAAATTGGTTTTGAACAGTTAAATATACTAGGTTCATCTACACGAAATGTAGATTTCATTGAGCTAAATAAATTCCAATTTCATAAATAGGAATTTATTGAAATAAATTATATAATATTGGTGCAACGCCAATTTTCCAACAGCGACTTGTGCTGTTAATGTGGTGATGGAATCTATATCGTGCACACCAACCGATCTTTTATGTCGTTCAGAAGTCCACTGGTAATTGTTCGACGCCATTTCCTCCAATAGTTGATAGGCATCTTCTGTGGATTTCGCCAGTAAAACTCCTCCTGCAGCCGCATCTACTTCTAGTGTTTCCACTCAACCCCTTGTAGAATGTTTGAACTTGCAACCATTTGGGACGTCCATGGTGAGGACACTTCCTAAGCATTTTCTTGTACCTTTCCCATGCTTCGTACTGATTCTCCATGTCGTGTTGCACAAACTGAGTGACCTCATTCCTCATTTTTGTTGTTTTAGCTGGGGAAAGAACTTAGCTAGAAATTTTTGTGCTAATTCTTCCCAGGAAGTGATACTACCTTGAGGAAGTGAATTGAGTCAGTTCTTCACCTTGTCGCGTAATGAGAATGGGAATAGTCTCAACGTGATCGCATCTTCTGAAACTCCATTGTGTTTAAAAGTATCACATATTTCTAAAAAAATAGCTATATATGCATTAGGATCTTCACTCGGGAGCACACAAATTGAACCGATGTTTGGCTTATCTGAATGATTGCTGGTTTAATTTCAAAATTATTTGCAGCAATTGACGGCTTTTGGATGCTTGTGTTGGCACCTAAGATTTTTGGGACAGTGTAGTCCTTCAAGGCTTTTGATTCATTTTCTATAAGTCCACTCATTTTGTTTTTACACTTTTCTATCATACACGGTATTTGTAAAGTTTTTTCAATTTCAGGATCAAAAGGTAAAAGTGATGAGTTCTTACTCCTTGTAACTCTTTTTGATTTTTTATTTTTCTCAATTTTGAAAGTAAACAGCCAAAAAAATAGTAAAAAAAATAAAATAAAAATTATCACAGTAAAAAAATAATTATTACAGTAAAAAAATAAAAATCTTGCGAGCAACCAATCCTTTTTTTACCAAGGTTATTTTTTTTTACTACAGTAAAATATTAACACATATAAGACATAATCTCAAATTAACTATAGGGTTAACTGGTATTGATATTATTAATTTTATTGCCCCGCAACGGCGCCAAAAACTTGTTGTGTTAAATTCGCAAGTGCACAAAATCATAATAAGTAATAAAGTGATAGATAGGGTTGTCGGTCCCATGAGGATTAAATAATTAATTATCAAAATTATTAACTATAGTTTTATTTGAGAAATCAAATTTCAGACTATTCAAGTGAAAAGATTAACAATTTACTAACTACAGTAAAAACTTTAAACAAAGTAGGGCGTTGAGACAATATAGTAACAAGGGTATTTCAATAAATAAGAGTACACAATGAGAGAAGAGATGGGAATCATGATTTCACCGTCATTAGTCTGATCTAACTTTCAATTAAGCATATTGTTATGAGTTTCACGTTCAAAATTGTTGTTCGTTATCACCATTTATGCTTTATGTACTCTTTCTCAAGTTTACATAAATTCTACAGCTTTACAACTAGAAAATGAGTCTAGTTACGAAGATGTGCACATGTATGTTCGGTGGTGATTTTATCAACCATGTGAAAACGATGGATATATTTCTATTCTATTGAGAATTCACGGTATTTACTTCAAAGCTATTTTACGAAAATCTCCTCTAGTTTCAATTCGATCCATAGTTCATCCAAAAGTTGGCCAGAATTTTAGAAACACTATATTCACAAATAAATACACCAACTTATTTTGACATCGTAACAATACGTTTAATTTAGATTAGATCATCGTAATTAGGCTACGTCACTATCCCAGCAAAGTAAATTTAACACATAATGGAATATAGAACAAGACTATAAGATAAATATAGCATCATAAAATAAAGAGAGAGAAAAGTAAAGAGAATTTAGAGATCGTTACAGATTTTTACTTCCGTAAAGCCTCTGGTGAACTCCCCTGTACAAACTCCGAATTACTCCTCCAAATTTACAAACTACTAGCGAATACTACTACTATAAAAAGACTACTAAGCGAAGAGAGAATGAAGAAGATCGTGTGTTGAAATATGGAAAATGTTACGTCAATTTATAGTTGAACCAAAAACATAAGACGACATCTCGACCGTTCATCTCGTTTTGATCCAATGGTCCAAAGTTGTCATATAATTGATGAATTATTGATCACATGATTCATGACATTCTAGAGTCTTCCATTTGTAAGCTTGCAAGACTAAATATAGACCATTGATTAGCCATTTTGATCCGACTATCATCGAGCGCGCGAGTTGCGTATGTACATTTCAGCTTTGCGCAACTTCATCATTTTGGTCATAACTTTCTCTCCAGATGTCAGAATCACAAACCACTTGTTGCGTTGTAAATTAGACATTTGTCATTTCCAATGATATAAAGAACCAAACATAACTCAACCTACGCAGGTGTCGGTGAATTTTTGAAGTTTTGGTTCTTGATTGATAAATCATTATTCAACCTACTAAACATGAAAACCAACATAAAAATACATCAAACCTATCAAGAATAATCAAGTAAACAAGTGTAAAAGCATGATAATGATGAGTATTTCCCAAGCCCACCAGTTGGCAAACTTCAAATGACTGGGAAGAGCCATACGGTGTTGTGCATGCCAACTCCAAAGGTTATGGCTATCTAAAGAACATGAACTTGCGGCATAGCAACATCTTCGGAGATTCTATAACTAAAATATCTTACGAACCTTATTTGTTAGAAAACTACGCAAGGCTTGATTTTCTCCATGAGGATACGTAGGTAGCCAGAACTTTGGCACAACCCCATCTATCTTAAGTATAAAATTTGTTATAACAACATAAGTAAGTTCATCATTAACAATCAACTATTTTGTCTTACGTAATAGGTGCAAGTTTGGCATTACTTGTGTTCCAGACATTACGGCGCATACCCTCCCATGAATGGGCTTCAGGACGTACAAAGAGAATGCCTAGAAAAGAGTAGCATCCATATATAGGCACAATAATACAGCACCCCAAGCGGTACCGTGCCTTACAAGGCAAAAACAATTAGCCACATGGTACGCTTGCCTCGCAAGGCGAAATAAAATTTACCAATGTGGTACCCTGCCTTGATAGGTAAAATGAATCACCTACACATTAACCTGGCTTACAAGGTGATATCAAATTACCCAAGCGATACCCTGCCTCTCAAGGCGGATAAACATTACCCAATCAGAATCTCACCTCTCACGAGATAACAATATTTGCCCTAGTGTAGCGCGCCTAACACGGTGAGAGGTTCCTCATTCGTAGATGGAATTGTGTCCTATGTAGCACAACGCAACATTCTTCCATAACCAACTAATCATATGCAACAATGAAAGGAATCGTAAAATCCACAAGATATACAAATAATGCATTTTTCATTTATAATGGTAATATTGAAACATGTGGCATCTACTCAACCCCTTCCCTAACGATGTGAAAGGAAACCCCTATATGTCTCATTGCATCAGTCTCCGTAGAAATTTGCAGGAGGTGGCGAGTCAGGTCGTCGGACGATCCCAAAACATGCAGCAACCGCAGCACTCCCTGCATGTATCTGATCATAGTCCATGGTCATGCGAGTCAAGTGAGGAAAGCGCAATATATCGCATAGTCCAGAACCCCACATACGCTACCATCCATTATGTTATTCACTCCGGGAACCACACTCCTGACACCATTTGGATCAACAACATTTCCACTTGGCTCTTCAATCATACTAGCCACAAGTGGAGACTTCACAATAGGTGACATAGAGAGAGCACTCTTCCCACTAGTCCCGGAACGTGAATATTCACTCATCAACCCGCTCTCACCAGCAATACCAAAATGTCCTCTATAGTAGTTCGAATAGTGTTATCTCTAAGAACTACGTCCCTATATCTTCAGCTGGCAGTAGATGATCTTTATGTGGGACTATCGCCTACCCAATGAAGGTGAGAAACCCGCCATAAAAAGATCACGTTCGTTAAATAAAAGATAAAAATATTCATTCGGCTTCGGGTTATGATACTCATCATCAGAGTCAACTGATACTTGCATATTAGGACCTAGTTCCACATTCATCATCGTAGGAACGAAAATCTCCAACAAAACACCGAGAGTGGCAATCTGGTTTGCCACTAAAAATATTCATTCGGCTCCGGGTTATGATACTCATCATCAGAGTCAACTGATACCTGCATATTAGGACCTAGTTACACATTCATCATCGTAGGAACGAAAATCTCCAACAAAACACCGAGCGTGGCAATCTGTTTTGCCACTAACCCTATACCAAACTCAGCATCGTGTAACCCCCCCTTTTAAGCCGAATGTAGTGAAAGGTCGACGACTGTAAAAACTCATCTGCTGCCTCCACCTTGTAATCGAAGGACTCGAGATACTCTACCCGTTCCTCTAGGACCTTATACTTAAGCTAGACCTTTTCAAAAGCTTTTTTAAATGCACTCATTTCTCTCCTTGTGACCTTAACTTCATGTGACACATGATTCAACTCAACCTGCATCGTTTCATGTTCCTTGGATGACTTTTTTACCATGCTCAATGCAGAGGCGGCCTCTTTGACAACTTTCTTTTTAGAAGCCATAGTGATCCTTGCTCTTTTATGAGCATTCAAATGTGGAACATCTGTTAGGGCAGCATTCTCCCACATCTTGGCCACAATACCATCATGCTTAGCTTGCACTTTAGACAACATAATATGGTCCTAATAGATGGCATGGAATACATAAACATGCTGCGATCGCAAACCAAGCTCGTTAAAATAAACACATATATAGGAATGCTTCATAGCATAATAAGGATTATCTCACCGCAACATAAAGCATCTGTGCCAGATGCGGCACATTCTTTACACCAACATCCAGCACAAAAGAATGCCACATTTTTGTCAAAGATGCCATAACATCCTCATCTCTTAAAGTATAATCATGCATCTTCAATGTCAGACTCTTGGATTCAGCGTCATTCAGAAAGATATATCCACGCAACTCCTCCGAGGAATAGGCCAAGGGTTGTCAACAAACTTTTGATTATGTGTTGAAGTCACGGGATTTCTAGGGGTCATGCCATCATGGGACTTAGTAGCTCATGCAGAAATGCTACCTGATGGTCCATGAGCCGTCTCAAGTGTTTCTTCTCCAAAAGGATTGATAAACCCGCACTTGGGCCGCAACTAGTAGATCCTCGACACACGCTCGTGTCCCGGTTCACTACATTCAGGCACCATTTATTATCTGATATATCGGGACCAAAGACGTATTCACACACTAGCTCTTTATAAGGCTGTGACGCTCTTTCTTTCTTCCAATTGGCGAGATCCTCAGCAATACGACGATTAAACTCATTAACCATAATTAGTCGACGTAACTCGGTCACACTACCGATCAAGATGATCCCATCAATCTTTGAAGGTCGCAATACTAGGTTTCACGTCTCAAAATTTGTCTGCTACTCATATGACCGGACAAGAGGTACACAAATAGGAGTTGAGATCCCTAAGAAAACAAACTTGCACGCATAAGGGGACCTTTAACGGCCGCTTCGGCTGCTCCAGTATCCGCACCCATGGAAACCCCACAGTCAGTATCTCTAGCGCTCTTAGTGTACCTATCCAATCCAGGTGAAACCGCACATTTACTCCAAGCAGTCTTCTTAACACGTGCCATTGCCTATTGTAGCAACAAATTTTTCTAAGTCGTTAAAATAAAAGACGAAAAAATAGTTGAACAATTAAAACTGGTAAATTTGATGAATTTATGGAGTAACAATCTCTTTAAACCTATAATTTGATTTTACAAGGACGATGACTTGAACTTTAAACAAATCTTGAAGGAAATCTTCACTTCAATCTTCTTCAAGATACTTGAATGTTTGACAAATGCCGATGCGAGGGAACAAACTTTTAACTTGGAATTTGATTTAAAGATTATTGAAGAACGATATGATCTTCGTCTCCAGTTCTTTGAATACGTGGACTTTGATCTTCTTTTGATATGGGCATTTCCCGCATCTTGGGCCAGGCCCAAACCAGACCCATTTTGGAGCATATCGGGGATCACTTTTCATGTCATATCGATAATCATCACCGATATGTTACTGTGGTCCCCGGATCCCGAGGTCTATAAATACGCGGGGCCCGGATCCCAAAACAAGTAATTTATTATCCCTCAGCTACCACTCGCCATATCGAAATACATCACCGATGTCTCTTTGGATATCTAATTTGACATCTTGACTACAACACACGTCTGTTACACGTCATACCACTTCATCACCAATCTCACATTGGGGGTCATCCTCGACATCACATCGAAGGCGATCACAGACGTCCATTCGATCTATTTATCGATATTCTGCTCCCATCCAAGCATCGAGGCGAAGATCCGATGTGTTCTGGACCAAGCCTACACGAGACTCGTAGTGTGGGTCTGATTTGAGATAGGCTCGTTATATTACTGGACCACTCACTTGTAACCGAGACTTGCATATATATAAAAAGACCTATTGCTAAATCAGTGGCGCCGTCTGTGGGAACACCAGTTCCCGGACAAAGACGCTGAGATGCAATGAAGGAGGACCCGATCCGAAGTTAGCGGAGTTGTGACTAGGGGCACCAGGATCGAGGACACACCGCCTCCACAACACCCAACCGACCGAGAACAGACAGCAGCTCGAGCCAAGATGGAGCTACCTCTACCACAAGTGCAACGAAGGCGCGGGCCCGGGAGGCCGCCACGAGCCGCAAATGCAAATCCGACCCTTGTTGCACCAAGTGCGGCAGAACCAAAGACTGAGGGTCCGCACATGGAGAACCACGCGACTGACATTCCAATGACCGAAGCACTAAATGCGGGTTCTCCTGGCCAGGAGGAGACAATGCCCGCAGGAAAAAGCGTCGTCCATCCCGCCGCCATAACCCCAGAAATGCTAGCACAGATCAACGCCTCTGTAAAGGCAGCGCTTGACACTACACTGGAGGCTTTGCTTCCACGACCCGCTGAACACAGGACGAAGGACGCTCAAGCGAGGCCCTATGGATCCAGAGCGGGCGAGAGAAGGGCAAGGCAAGAATATGATGAACATGAGGATACAAAGGACTCATTTAGAGACATATCGCCTGCTACTTATGACAGGGTGGAGAGACGGGACTCAGGGACCCTAGATCGAGAGATAGCAAGGAAGATGGAACGGCTGGACCGTGAGAGGGCAGAAGTAGTCCGAAGAATGGAACGCGGTCGCGACCGCGCCGAGGTTGCGTATTCGAAGGATGAGGACGCAGAGATACTGCGGGTAATCTCAAGAAGGATGGAACAGCTAGACCGCGAGAGAGCGAAATTGTCGAGGAAGTTGACTCAGAGTAAGGGGAAAGGTTGTAGTAGGACCCCGTTCTCAGATGAGATAGAGGCCGAGGTATTGCAAATGGGGGACAAGATCCCGGTAATCAATCCATATGACGGAAGAGGTGATCCTACGGATCATCTTCATCAGGTCGATAGCATCCTGAACCTCCACAACTACTCGAGAAACATAAAGGCAAAGATCTTGTCCACCACTTTAACGGGCGGTGCACTGGATTGGTTTGCTAGGCTAGAGGCCAGATCCATAACGGACTACGAGCAGCTGAGGGAGAAATTTGAGAACCAATTCTCTAGCCAAAAGAGAATGAAGACCAACCTGCTACACATCGGCGCTGTGCAGCAAAGAGAAAGGGAGAACCTCCGAGACTATATGAAGAGGTTCAACGATGAATTATTGAAGGTGGATGAGCCGCATGGCGGGCAGGTCATGATGATGTTGTTTAAGGGTACGACCCACCGTAAGTTTGCCGGGGAGCTAATCAAATTAACGGAGCCCACCATAGCACAGATCAACATGCTTGCCAACCAAATGGTCTACGAGGATGAAATGATGGCAACACGTCAGGGTTCGTTTTCTGGCAGGAACGCAGACAGAGAGCGCAACAAGGAAAGGCCCCCACGGACGTACACCCCTTTAAACAGAGGTATTCTGGAGGTGATGGCCGTGGCGAAGAGAAACAGATGGTTGACGGAACCCAGGCCGTTGAATGAGACTCCTAGGATGAAGTCATCCGGCAAATACTGCGCATACCACCGTCAACCTGGACATAGGACGAAAGACTGCACACACTTGAGGAACGAAATCGAAAGATTGATCAGAGAAGGGAAACTGGTCGAGTTTGTCAGGGGCGCCAGGGAGGATGCTAGAGGAGCAGAGCATTCCTCACCCCCTAGAAGAGATTAGTCACCCAGGAGAGGAAAGCAAAAATGATTGAGGCACCCGAGGAATGAGGTAAGGCCATTGTGAATGCCCCGAGCAGAGGCGTCATAAATGTGATCAACGGAGGAGGCTTGGGAGCTAACACGGCTCACGGCCGAGAAACCATAACAAGAAGACTCCACGGTGGAACATATGTCGGGTACACCAACGCAATCATGCCGGAAGCATACTTGGAGCAGGAGATCTCTTTCACTAGGAAAGATTTGGAGCAGCTTAGCCCATTGGCCTTGACTGCAGGGAAATTAGATTGCCCACAGGTTATCACGATCAACGTGGATGGATATCAGGTGCATAAGGTGTTGGTGGATAGCGGTAGTTCTGCAAACCTGATATTCTCAAAAGCCTACGAGCTGATGGGGATAGCCCCGGACCGACTGAAGCCGATATCCACCCCATTGAATGGGTTTGGTGGAGCAGAGGTGGTGCCGCTTGGACAAGTAACATTGACCACCATGTATGGCAGGAGCCCACACACTCGGGTTACATCGGTAAAATACACATTTATCAACACCCCATTTCCATACCACGCCATCATTGGCCGACCGGCACTCAACCAGATCAGGGCTGTGGTCTCTACTTATTATCAGAAGGTTAAATTCCCGACGCCTCAAGGAGTTGGTGAGATAATAGGTGACCAAGTACAGGGATGGATGTGCTATGTGGACTCGCTGAGGCATCCAAGAATCAGAAGAAGGTAAGAAATACAAGTCCCACACCAAGAATACCTTCCCCGCACTGAGTGATCGCCATGAGGAGCAAACAGAACAATATTTTAAATCTCCGCACTTTTTAAATTGTGTTCGAACATTTGAAACATTGCCCCATCGTGGGTTGGTCTGTAAACTTAAAATAGGGGGAACTATGCCGGTCTGATTCCCCACTCAACGGGATACGTAGGCGGGTTAGGTTTACCTAGCCCTCGACCGTTATCTCTTATTTAGCCCCTTCGTGGGTCGGCATGTAACTTAAAACAGGGGGAACTACGCCGGTCTGATTCCCCATGCAACGGGATACGTAGGCGGGCTGGGTTACCTAGCCCTCGACCATTATCCTTTATTACCTTTTTATCTGTTGCTTGGTGCAATGTCATATTTCATGCAGTGATATGTCCTAAGCGGACATTATAGAAGTGCAGAGAACGGCACAAAGAATTGGGGAATGTTCCCCTAGATATATGTTTAGCACATCTCCCTCTTACAGGTACATGGCTCAAATGATCGCCCATTACTATGTCCGAAAAAGACATATAGTATATTAAAAGGGTGATTCAGGGGGCATTGCCCCAGATTATTCTATATTTTCTATTCAAACAGGTACAACAGGTACAAGTAGGTACAACAGGCGCGATAGAGCACAATGAAAACATTGTCTCTCGTATGAACTGATATTTCCATATTGTGGGAACACCCCGCAGATAACACAGGCACATCATTTTGTGCTTCCGTATTAGCGTTTACATCGAAACTTTTTCTCGTCTATGCTGTTTTACAGGGCTCAATGACCTACATATTCAATGACGACAGAGTCACCAAGAGATATAGTCAAAAAGACAACGAAAAGCCTCGCCTACAACACAAAAATATCCCCTGTGATAACGGGGTCGATCAAAAACAATTCAACGGTAGTGGGACCTCTGTGATAACGGGACGCATCCCTACCCACAAAAATATCCCATGTGATAACGGGGTCGATCAAAAATAATTCAACGGTAGTGGGACCCCTGTGATAACGGGACGCATCCCTACCGACAAAAATATCCCATGTGATAACGGGGTCGATCAAAAACAATTCAACGGCAGTGGGACCCCTGTGATAACGGGACGCATCCCTACCAACAAAAATATCCCATGTGATAACGGGGTCGATCAAAAACAATTCAACGGTAGTGGGACCCCTGTGATAACGGGACGCATCCCTACCCACAAAGATATCCCTTGTGATAACGGGGCCAATCCAAGAAAATATTCCCTGTGATAACGGGGTCGACTCAAGAAAAAATTACACTAGGTGAAGAGCCTATTGGGTGAAAATCCCATAAATCAAGCTAGGTGAAGAGCCTATTGGGTAGAAATCCCATAAATTACGCTAGTGAAGAGCCTATTGGGTAAGAATCCCATAAATCAAGCTAGGTGAAGAGCCTATTGGGTGGAAATCCCATAAAATTACGCCAGGTGAATAGCCTATTGGGCGAAAATCCCATAAATCAAGCTAGGTGAAGAGCCTATTGGGTGAAAATCCCATAAATCTCATCAAATACGAGAACAAAATGAATGCAGAATCAGACATCGAAATACCGCATACTCTATCATCACGACAATAAAGATCAACAAGCTATCAGACAACAAGGACACGACGAGTCACAGATTATGAAGATAACAGAGAAATAAATATTCGGTTACAGAACCACGAACGGGAAATAGTACAGAAAGGGATAAATTCAAGTTACAATAAGGGCAGCAAATAGCTACTCCCACAGGGACCCTTTAGTCTTCTTCTCAACGACCTCAGAAAACACATCAGGGTCGGCCGCACCCTCCTCCACCTCGTCTAGCCCATCAATCGGCAGGTCATGATGATCATGCCTTGGATTCAACCCGCTCAATTCGAGGGAGTCTTTGAAACCATCAATTTTCAATACCTGCCCTACGCAAGCATAAAAGGCTACCTTCCGAACCTTCAAAACCAAGTCTCGGAAGCTCGAGCTTTCCATAAACTTCTTCGCTCCGACCCGGAGGAGATCAGGACGACGTTCCTACAAATTGAACTCTATTAAATACAAGAGGATAGAAAACAGAAACATATATCGTACACAAGATATATACCAAGTCCAAGGGAGCTGATTTGGCAGTGGAGAGATCCAACGAGAGACGTTCGTTAGCAGCCTTCACCGCCGACACATCAGCCTTCAGTGTTTCCAACTCTTTGTTGACCGCAGATTCACGCGCCTTTCCTTGATCGAGCTCAGTCACTAATGTCTTGAAGTTGCCCTTCAACAAATCGTACTCCCCTTGGAGCGTACGACATGTCTTCAATGCATCCTCTTTTTCAGCCTCTAACCTCTCCAACACCATGGGGTTGAACTCCCCCATCTTCACGATATCAGCCTCGAGCTCGGCAGCAACAGCGTCAGGGTCACCCTTGGACTCGTGAATGGTCTTCAGACACGAGACCGCCAGCTTGGCCGTCTGCACAATACAATACATAACATTATACTAAACATTCAAATGAAAACAATCAAGGACGTGCTTAGGCACGTACACTTTGGAACATGTGAGTGCTCCGACGTATGTTATGGGCCCGCTCAAATTCTGAAAGCACCCGCACATGCGCAGGCGGAAGAAAAGCCCGCATCATGCCCCGCAGAGCGTCTGCTTCAGGAAATTCTACTAATTTGGAGGGTTTTACTGCATCCACCCTCTGAGGGCCCGAGCTCGAAGACGAGTGCATACGGTGGACAGTCCCCTCACGAGACCTTTTATTACCTGATATCCTAGACAGGTCAACGGCAGCTTTCTTAACCGGAATCCCAGGAAAAATAGGGGTAAAGCCCCCCAATGTCGAGGGCTCCCGCAGCGGCCCCTTACCCTTGTCGGGCGTACTTGAAACGGTCGATTTTCCCTTAATTGGGCTCGAGTGTGAAGAACCCGACCCCGCTGTAGAAGGCGCATCCAGAAAATCACCCACGTTGACATGGGTATTCGATTCTGAACCTCCAACATCCTTGGTCAAATGAATATCGACCAACGATTCAGAACGGGGAACAACATACTCACCGGAAGGAGACCTCGCAAATGGTCTCTCTCTCACCACAGCCTCGTCAGGTTGAGGAGCCACACCCCCTTGTTTCGAGGTCAACACCTCTAGGAGGCTGGCCGCACCATCCGGGCCTCCCACCACATCAATCATGTCTTGGCTAAGGGATCCAACCGTGGCGGGAACATTGCTAAAACGTTCTTCATTAACACGTTCAGGCACTATAGTGATAGGGGGAGATCGCTCGACTCCCGAAGCCTCTGCCGAAAACTCAACGGCTGCATTATTTAAGTCAAAGCTAGACGCTGACCTTATTCCAGGCGCCGCCGCGACGGCCGCTGTTTCTGTAGCTTTCTGAGCTTCACGATCCGCTTGAATTTTAAGCATCAATTGCCTGAACCCTATTCTAACGAAGTATCTCGGAAAAAGCTAATCTCCCTGCAGAATAATCAGACTATCAGCATGAGGAAATAATAATAAATAATTCAAGTATCACGACGAGGTCGAAACATATGTCGGGGATCATGTCGAATATTATTACTGATATACTTACTGATGTGGTTACGCTAAACGACAGAGAAAACGCAGAAAACTATGAACTTTAGAGTCTCTTATAAGACCTACTTATAGACGGAGGCCTTAACTACATCGAAATATACTTTCGATGTCATATCGAATATGCATTTCGACATCATGTCGAAGATGAGACCCGACGTCCTACCCTACTACGCGAAGAGCCACGAGAATATAACAACTGCCCCGGCAACCTCATCATAATTTTCAAGAAACCCAAAATATCAAGGGAACTAGAATTCAAACGAGGACCTCAAACTTGGCATTCATCACAAGTGCATTTCTCACAAGTTTGATCTCCGTCCTTTGAACTGGCGGGACGAAGGGTACACATAACCCATAAATTTTAAATTAAATTTGCGAATCCTTATCTTTAAGATAAGGATCCCCAAATTGGGGGACTACATGATATGGGCATTTCCCGCATCTTGGGCCAGGCCCAAACCAGGCCCATTTTGGAGCATATCGGGGATCACTTTCGATGTCATATCGGTAATCATCACCGATATGTTACTGTGGTCCCCGGATCCCGAGGTCTATAAATACGCGGTGCCTTGATCCCAAAACAAGTAATTTATTATCCCTCAGCTACCACTCGCCATATCGAAATACATCACCGATGTCTCTTTCGATATCTAATTCGACATCTTGACTACAACACACGCATGTTACACGTCATACCACTTCATCACCGATCTCACATCGGGGGTCATCCTCGACGTCACATCGAAGGCGATCACCGACGTCCATTCGATCTATTTACCAATATTCCGCTCTCATCCAAGCATCGAGGCAAAGATCCGAGGTGTTCCGGACCAAGCATACACGAGACACGTAGTGTAGGTCTGATTTGGGATAGGCTCGTTATATTACTGGACCACTCACTTGTAACCGAGACTCGCATATATATAAAATGACCTATTGCCAAATCATCTTTGAAAGGGACTTTGATCTTCAAAAATAGTTTTCCGAGGGCCTTGCAGCTTGTTCTCGAATCAAATGGACTTTTGGCTTGAAGATCGTTGAAGAACGCTATGAACTTGGTGTTGAATATGTTGAATTTGTTGAAGCTTGATCTTCCTTGGTAGAAGTGCGGTCTTCAAAACGATTATTTGATGGACTTGAAGCTTGATGATGGATCAAACAGAGGTTTTTGTGAAGAACACCTTGAATGCCGTGAAGAACGCTTGAAGATGGTTGAACTTGGTGGAGCGAAAAACCTAGAACTTTTTCCTCTTCAACTTGTGAATATTTTTGTGTTTTTTTTTTCTTTAAGGGAGGACCTCTATTTATAGTTGTAGAACCTAGAGCCTCCTTGCTTGTGATTGGTCGTTTTTCTCTTCAAGATAAACATGGATATAATTTGGCTTGTTTATCAAGTAATTTGTACAACACATCATATTTCCACGTGTAATAATGTGATTGGTTGAAATATATCATCTTTTCCACATGGCCTTATTTGATTCGTCAAAACTCATCATCATTTTTCCACATGGCCTTATTTGATTGGTTGCAATACTCCATCTTTTCCATGTGGCTTTATTTGACTGGCCAACAATATATATACTAGAAAATCAATTAATTTATCTATTTTTAATTGGAATTTAATTTAGTAAAATTCCAAATTAAAATAAAAATAATTAATTTAATTTCTAATAATTATTTTGACACTTGTCAACATTTAATTGGAGGAGAAAAAATTAATTTCTCTACACCTATATATTTTATAAAAGGAAAAGGAAAAAAAATCGACATAAGTTATCCGAAAAACCTATGAACATACGTCGAATTGCTATATCAAATGTAAAAAACTTGGCTTACTACAAATACTCTGCGTATCTATAAAGTTCGACGTAACGGGATTCTTCTCAAAAATTGTTTCTCTCTTATTATAGTAATGCAAGTGAGAGACCACCTTATATATACATATAGAATTTTTGGCCGCGCTAACCGTGACGACGCATTTAATAAGCACAAATACTTGACATATCTATCAACTTACCCAAAACTATATATACTTCTCTGAATTTATAGCCCAAAATGATCTCCGCCAATGGCCCTTGAATTATGGGTGCGAAAAAGCAACAAAAACACATCAAAACTATCAGCCCTGGTTTGCGCTCTTTTCGGGCCTATAAATTGGGGGGGGGGGGGAGGGGGAGAACAATGTACTAGAGATGCTTTCAAAAACAAACTCTCATGGAAAATAGACAAATTTTGAAAAATGATTTCTACGACAGCGACTTCCAAATTGAGAGGTGATCCGTATTTTTACGTGAAATTAATTATTAATATGCATTTTCGCAAGTATACGAGTCAAGCAATATAATATTAAAAATAAGATTACGTCCCAAGTATCGTAACCCACGAGATGTATGAGTCTATCTCGCTCCTTCTATTTTATTCTCAATTGGTTGTTAAACAAGATTTGGATGTTGTAGGTTGAAAATTCAATTAGCTAAACTAATCTAAACTAAACTAATAGACAGAATTGAATTGGATGATTGGTTGAATACTACTTTAATTGAATCAAATGATGGATGCATGTTTAGAGCGTAAGGTTTCATTGGATTTCCCCATATGTTCATTCATATGCTTTTGATTAATAACTTTGATCTACATGTTCATGGCTTCTTTCGATGCCACAAGAGGACATGTGGCGACGTTAGTGACTTCCCTTACACTCTTATGTTCAACTATCTCACATAACATGCTATGTCGCAGCGTTAGCTACCTCCCATAACTTCTAATCATTCATATATTGACCACATACGCAAAAACATTGACATCAAGATACATGAATAAAAACACAATAGAAAATGTCTTAATCAAAACATAAGAAATCACACAAGGACGACAATCCAATTACGCTATAATTCTAAATATAAAGAATTAGCTGCTCATGATCGCAAGTTCAGTATCACAAATACCAAAAAACATCGTAAGAAAATAGTAAAGGAAAGATAAATCCCAATTGTTGTCTGAGTTGAATACTTGCTAACGATCTCTAACCTTGGACGTGTGTGCTCTTGATGTGAAGAACGACCCGTTCTCTCTTTTGGTTGCTTCGTAGCTTGTGCGTGATTACTTGTGGTTGCTGGTTATTGTACCCTAAATTGCGTAGCCCTTATGATATGTATTGGCAATAATAACTGCTAGGCTAAAATTAGGGTTTTTTACGTTTATGGGCCAAAATAGAGCTCCGCTACAAGACTGGTCGCCCTACTCTGTGCCTGTTTTGCTGTGCAACGCAGATGTTCCATGATCGTGCTATTCTTTTCTACTCTACACGACTTTGCGGTTTTGGCCTTAACTTCTTCTCTAGATGTCAGACAAAATTGTATCAAGTTAAAGTTCATCGAGGAACATTTCTGTAACTTGTTATTATGTTGTAATATGCACATTATATATAACTACTAATGGTCATTCACATGATAACAGAGTCACTAGTGAAATCAAGAAAAATATGTTATATTTGAGGTTAACGAACACCTAATTATCAAAAGAATCTATGTATGTTAGACTTGTTATATACTTTCTCGATATTGCTTGTATATGAAGCAATAAAACGAAAGTAGTTTCATGTGCTAGAGTTATTAATATTCTAGAGCTAGGTAGCTACCATTCGCTATACATCGTAGTGTAGGAAGGGGGCGTTTGGTTGGGTTATTATATTGTGTGACTTAATTCGAGTAGTTACTAAAAGTCAAAATTGAAGACCTCCAATTTAGTAATTTTACTTTTGTAACTCATTTGGTAAGCAAAAAACGGAAAGTTGTAACTTAATAATTGGGTGTAATACACCATTTGGTTTAACATATTATGAGTATTTCGATATTATATTGTGAATTTCCTATGCTACTCTGCACCATATATCCTCTTTAATGGCTCCTATTGCCACACACTATTCATCTACCAACACAAAAAAAGGGTGAGTCGAAACTCAGGCGAATTCATGACACAGCTAGACATCATTCCACCAATTTGTACATTCAATAAATCACCAATCGTAATTCATCCATTAACCTATCTCTAATTCATACATTATCGATTAAATTAAGCTACTTGGTCTAAATTCTCTAAATTGGTTGTGGCAGAAATGCTATTGGCATTCCTTGCCTTTATGATTTCCAATATTTATTCTAGGGAGTTTGATATATTAATATAAATGAGGATATAATAGATGTACATGAATGTTTGTTTTTTTTTAAAAAAAAATTGATGTATCTTCATGATATATTGAAAATGAAATTCGCAGAGAGTTATTTCGCAGAATCGTGTCGGCTCTACTACCTAGATTCTATCAAAAATCTTAACTCCTAAATCAATGCATATTGGAGTAAATCCATTCACCTCCTTCGAAAAAGATTTGATCAGCCATGCATTTGATCTTGAAAAGACACATAGCGTATGCGAAGCTTTGAAATTCGGGCTGGGAGTTGAACAATATTTACTAGGTGCCTTTTCAAATCTAATAAATCGTTCATTTTAATTGGCCACTAAACTACGATAAATACAACCAACTTACCCCCATATTCAGTCATTATTCACAAATCCTAATTAAACTCTAAACAATTCTTGAACAAAGAATGGCAGAAGGCAGCGCTGTTCTTAAAGAAGAGTATAACTCTACGACGGTAACATGCAACGAGTTCATTATATTTGTAATTTAATTAGGGCTTATGTTTCTATTTTGAAAAGCTGATATTGTTTAGTTTTTGTAGGAGCACGTCGAATCTGTGTTCCAGGACTTCGTGGATTTCTCTGAAGATGATGAGTAAATGCTGCTGTCTGAACTCCGTGACTATATGGAGCTCTCCATATGTTTCTCTTCAGAGATGATGGAGGACATCTATGAGGAACTTGCAGGGGTGCTCACGGAATTAAAATGGAGGGTAGTTATTCGGGATATGATTAGGGATCGCGTCCAGATTATCAAAACTCGGTTCCTCCTCCTCAACCGGGTTTTGAACTTTCCGGGGGTGAAGTTCGACGAGGCAACATGCGTAGTGGATGTGAATCACGTGAAATATTTTATTCTCGTGAAATAGGTGAGTTTAATTCACATCTGTAGACGATTCGTTATTTAATTTAGACTTTGTTTATAACAAAATTTTCCAACCATTGCAGCCAATCTCCATTGATAGGAGGTTCGCAGAGAGGTCGTTCCCCCTCTATGGCCTGTTGTATTATTTCTTCTATGTCAAGGAACTTTTGATCCATAAGATTAGGGTGATGTCATTGATGGTTATTTTGTATTCTGAGGATGGAGAGTTTTGAACAATTTTTTTGTTGGTTTATCATGTTTTAGGTTTTTGGCAGATGCTCCTCGTGAACATGTTTTTTAGGGGTATATCCCCTGTACTACTTGTGGTTTGTTGAATTTTTGTTTCTTGTTTTATGCACTTGAATTATGGTTTCATGTTTTGTTTTATGTTTTCTTCTGTTTATTGGTATATCCCCTGTAATACTTATGGTTAATTTCTGTATTGATGTATGATATGTTATTCTTTTGTGGGTTTTTTTATTATCGATTTTGTTCATATTGAACACTGACCATACAGTTTAGTCATGATATAACATATTCTAACCACGTTGAGGAGGAGATGTTGTTGGCTATTTTGCTTCATTGGATGCAGGTACATAGATCAGAGAGAGCTAAAGATGAAGAGGACAACCAATCAAAAGAAATGGGATAGAATGGAGACAATGACAGTAAAGATTCTCTATAGAAGTAGTTTCATTCCTTCTCTGTCTTAGGATGCCAAATTGTATTAGATTCGGCATGACTTCTCTTATATTGTAATACTGGTTATGCTTGAAATAATATATTCGCGTAGCATGCAAATATGATGTTTTATCATGTAAACCTCACTTATAACACAAAGCCTATAATCACATAAACAAAGCAACACATCATCGATAAAAGCACACATAATATGATGCATTTCATCTTATAAAACAAAGTACCACATCACTTACTACACGTTAGGGTCACATCTAGGGAAACTCGCAAAAGCGGTCATTCATAATTCATTACAAGGTTACAAACCATAATAACAAGTAAATCGATGTTCGAATGAAAAAGTACAAAACATCTCCTTAATAAGTAGCAAACATCATCAGAGTAAGCATGTATGTGAAAACCACAATATATCAAGCCATTCACATTGATAGTTCAGGCACTATATTACCCATACCATCAACATTGTCTTCTCGATGAACATTGACAAGTGCTTCGCGGTGTCCAAACACCTCATCCCAAGTCACATAGTAAGGAAACTACTTCTCTAGGTACCTCTCACAGTATGGATGAGCATGAAATAAAAAAGGTATTTATTACTACATTGCTGATTTAATAAGGACGACGCTAAAATTTGTAACTACTTGCAAATCAGTTGGTTGGTAATAGCTTCATATAATCGGTCCACGATCCATAATCAGACACCTCAATTGTGTGAGAGAAACTGTTGAACCATGCCGCTCCTATGAAGGCATTTGCACACATCAAGTCCAAGTTAATTGTCTGGAAAAAGTGTTGTTAAACATCTCGTGGAGGTGATGATAACACTTTTTCCAGACTTGATGTGTGCAAATGCCTTAATACCATTATCAGGCAGTGGCTCCCTCACCCTAACTTCGAGACCTTGAAGGTATCCTGCTCTAATGTGATTGGTCACATGAGCTTGTTCGTTGAATTGTTCTCTGAAAGCCCATGCCAATGCCTCCTCCTTCAGCCAAATCCATGCATGTCAGGCCGTTACCATCTACCAAATCATGATTCATGTGGATTTCATGCACCAGACAAATAGAGTTAGCAATAATCAAATCAACTAGAGTAAGCACTAATCATCAACATGCATGTAGACATATACTAGAACAAACCAAAAGCAATGCAACTAAACCGTGGCCAATTTAAATAGAATAAAGTGATTTCACAACCATTAACAATAATTGCAGTAATTAAAATGTGCGTAATCAGTATGGGTTCTACCTAAATGCACGTAAAATGGGCTTTTTTGAATTTCTCCCAATTATATCTATGATCTATAGTGTGCCGAAATAGGGTTCACATTTGAGTACAATAATAGAGGACAAGTTGAATAACTCTGGCAGATGAAGTATACCTTAGTAGGTAAACACAAAGAACTACCTAATTTCTGGGAGTTTAACTACGCAAATCGATAATCCGCACCAATGAAATAAAAAAATATAATGAAATCTATGCATCAGGAATAACACATGCCATGGATCTATCAAGAATTAGAAGAAATGGGGAACAATAATAAAGTAATTGGGCAATCGGGGTGCTAAATTAAGGTTCGAGCTACTTACCTTTCAACAGAACCGCGCCCAATTTGTTGGTAAAATGATTGAATTGTGTTTAATAATGATTTTATGAAATTGTTGTGAATCCAAACAAATAAAAAGCACTTTCATAAGTTGTCAACGCGTTTGTTAAAAGTAAGGGTAATGTAGTCTTTTCGCGTGGGGTGATTTACTAACCAGACTTAGTTAATTTAATCGATTGGGGGGGGGGGGAGTAGCGATTACTATCCAAGTTATTGAGCTGAACAGTGGTGGGCCGCGCGAATTTTTGGTCAAAGCCCAAGTCCTCTTTCTCGCGAACCAAACTTCTTTTTAAGTCAAGTAAGACATTTTTATTTCACCTAATATGAGGAACCAAACCTCCTCGAAGTAAATTGGAAGTTAGGAATATTGAATTTTGCATGTCAAATCTTTAAGACACGATAAATATTGTGAGTAATGGTTTGATCAATTGAGTTTTAAGCATGTATGTGAAAGCCACACTATATCAAGCCATTCACATTGATTAGCTCAGGCACTATATTACCCATACCATCAACATTGTCTTCTCCAAGAACATTAACAAGTGCTTCGCCGTGTCCAAACACCTCGCCCCATGTCGCATAGTAAGGAAACTGCTTCTCCAGGTACCTCTCACAGTAAGGAGGGTCACGAAAAAAAAAAGGTATGTACTACATTGCTGATTTAATAAGGACGACGCTAAAATTGGTAACTACTTGCAAATCAGTTGGTTGGTAATACCTTCACATAATCGTTCCACAATCCATAATGAGACACTTCAATTGTATGGGAGAAACTATTGAACCATGCCGCTCTTGTAATGTTGTTAAACATCTCGTGGAGGTGATGATAACACTTTTTCCCGAAACTTAACTTGGACTTGATGTGTGCAAACGCCTTAATACCATTATCAGGCAGTAGCTCCCTCACCCTAACTTCGAGACCTTGAAGGTATCCTGCTCTAATGTGATTGATCACGTGAGCTTGTTCGTTGAATTATTCTCTCAAAACCCATGCCAATGCCTCCTCCTCCAGCCTAGTCCATGCATGTCGGGCCGTTGCCATTTACCAAATCATGATTGATGTGGATTTCATGCACCAGACAACTAGAGTTAGCAATAATCAACTTAACTAGAGTAAGCACTAATCATCAACATGCATGTAGACTTATACTTGAACAAACCAAAAGCAATGCAACTAAACCATGGCTAATTTAAATAGAATAAAGTGATTTCACAACCATTAACAATAATTGCAGTAATTAAAATGTGTGTAATCAGTATTGGTTTTACCTAAATGCACGTAAAAAGGGAATTTTTTTTGATTTTTTCCTAAACATATCTATGATCTACAGTGTGCCGAAATAGGGTTCGTAGTTGAGTACAATAATAAAGGACAAGATGAATAACTCAGGTAGATGAAGTATACCTTAGTAGGTAAACACAAAGAACTACCTAATTTCTGGGAGTTTAATTACGCGAATCGGTAATCCGCACCAATGAAATCAAAAAATATAATAAAATTTAGGCATCAGGAATAACACATGCCATGGATCTATCAAGGATTAGAAGAAATGGGGAACAATAATAAAGTAATTGGGCAATCGGGGTGCTAAATTAAGGTTCAAGCTACTTACCTTTCAACAAAATCGCGCCCAATTTGTTGGTCAAATGATTGAATTGTGTTTTATAATGATTTTATGAAGTTGTTGTGAATCCAGACAAATAAAAAGCACTTTCATAAGTGGTCAACGCGTTTGTTAAAAGTAAAGGTAATGTAGTCTTTTCGCGGGGTGATATACTAACCAAACTCAGCTAATATAATCGAAGGGGGGGGGGGGAGTAGCGATTACTATCCAAGTTATTGAGCTGAACAGTGGTGGGCTGCGTGAATTTTTGGTCAAAGTCCAAGTCCTCTTTCTCCCGAACCAAACTTCTTTTTAAGTCAAATAAGACCTTTTTATTTCACCTAATATGAGGAACCAAACGTCCCCCAAGTAAATTAGAAGTTAGGAATATTGAATTTTGCATGTTAAATCATTAAGACACGATAATTATTGTGAGTACTGGTTTGATCAATTGAGTTTTAAGCATGTATGTGAAAACCACACTATATCAAGCCATTCACATTAATTAGCTTAGGCATTATATTACCCATACAATCAACATTGTCTTCTCCAAGAACATTAATAAGTGCTTCGCCGTGTCCAAACACCTCGCCCCAAGTCGCATAGTAAGGAAACTGCTTCTCCAGACACCTCTCACAGTAAGGAGGATCACGAATAAAAAAAGGTATTTATTACTACATTACCGATTTAATAAGGACGACGCTAAAATTGGTAACTACTTGCAAATCAGTTGGTTGGTAATACCTTCACATAACCGTTCCACGATCCCTAATGAGACACTTCAATTGTATGAAAGAAACTGTTTAACCATGCCGCTCTTGTAATGTTGTTAAACATCTCGTGGAGGTGATGATAACACTTTTGCAGATAATTAACTTGGACTTGATGTGTGCAAATGCCTTAATACCATTATCAGGCAGTAGCTCCCTCACCCTAACTTCGAGACCTTGAAGGTATCCTGCTCTAATGTGATTGATCACGTGAGCTTGTTCGTTGAATTATTCTCTAAAAACCCATGCTAATGCCTCCTCCTCCAGCCTAGTCCATGCATGTCGGGCCGTTTCCATCTACCAAATCATGATTCATGCACACAACTAGAGTTAGCAATAATCAACTTAACTAGAGTGAGCACTAATCATCAACATGCATGTAGACTTATACTAGAACAAACCAAAAGCAATGCAACTAAACCGTGGCTAATTTAAATAGAATAAAGTGATTTCACAACCATTAACAATAATTGCAGTAGTTAAAATGTGTGTAATCAATATTGGTTCTACCTAAATTCACGTAAAAAGGGAATTTTTTGAATTTTTCCTAATCATATCCATGATCTACAGTGTGCCAAAATAGGGTTCGTAGTTGAGTACAATAATAAAGGACAAGATGAATAACTCTGGTAGATCTACCTTAGTAGGTGAACACAAAGAACTACCTAATTTCTGGGAGTTTAACTACGCGAATCGATAATCCGCACCAATGAAATCAAAAAATATAATGAAATTTAGGCATCAGGAATAACACATGCCATGGATCTATCAAGAATTAGAAGAAATGGGCAGCAATAATAAAGTAATTGGGCAATCGGGGTGCTAAATTAGGGTTCGAGCTACTTACCTTTCAGCATAATCGCGCCCAATTTGTTGGCCAAATGATTGAATTGGGTTTTATAATGATTTTATGAAGTTGTTGTGAATCCAGACAAATAAAAAACACTTTCATAAGTTGTCACCGCGTTTGTTAAAAGTAATGGTAATGTAGTCTTTTCGCGTGGGGTGATTTAGTAACCGAACTCAACTTATATAATCGCTGGGGGAGTAGCGATTACTATCCAAGTTATTGAGCTGAACAGTGGTGGGCCGCGTGACTTTTTGGTCAAAGCCCAAGTCTTCTTTCTCGCGAACCAAACTTCTTATTAAGTCAAATAAGACATTTTATTTCACCTAATATGCGAAACCAAACGTCCGCGATGTAAATTAGAAGTTAGGAATATTGAATTTTGCATGTTAAATCTTTAAGAGACGATAAATATGGTTTGATCAATTGAGTTTTAAGTAGAATGGGCCGGTATTTAAGTTCAAAGTAATGGGCCGCTATTTTTGTATTGAGCAAATGTAACTAGTACCGTGAAAAGAGGACGACCATAAAGTAAAGTAACAACCGTAGAAGAAAGTCCTCCTCCTCCGGCGAGCTGGCTCCTCCTCCACATGTACATGTACTGAAACGCCTCTTCCCACCCCGAAGATCCACCCGATTACTATTTCCTCGAATCGGGTCGGGTCTGATGGATCTGAACCCGTTCAGGTTGTGCTCCGGGCTCAGGTTCCTCGGATACCTGATGATCCTCATCGTACTGGGTATAATTGCTGTCTCATACGAGGCAGTTGTGGTCCTCACCTGGGGCCCGCACCTCTTCGACGGTGGCCCCGATTCATACCTGTCTTTCCTTATCGTCCTTCTTTTCCATATCCTGGTAAATTACATCTCCTTTTTTTATGGTTAGTTAGTTAGTTAGTTAGTATTGATTATTTATTAGTGTATTCAGTATAAACTCTGAATTTTCATTAGTTTTTTGGGATCAGTGGTCTTCCAAGCAATTTACCGATTGATTTATTTATGTAAATAAGAGTTTGCTCCTCTGCTCAAGTTCATGTTGTACAAAAGCTCTTTCATAACCTTTTTTTATATATATGTGTTGGTTGGTTATTTATACCACATCAGTGAAAAAAAATGCTAATCAATATGCAGCTTGTAATGTTGACATGGAGCTACTTTATGGTTGTCTTTCGAGACCCTGGTGCTGTACCTGCAAACTGGAAAATGCCGTCACTGCAGAATGTGGAGCATTATAATTCAACATCGTCCAGTTCTGTACCACCCAATAACTCGACAGCTATGTTATCATCTTCAGATGGGACAGAGAGGAGACCTGAAACCGGCTATTGTAGTCGATGCCAAAATGGAAAGCCACCACGCTGTCATCATTGCTCTGTCTGTAAGAATCTTTATTGGTTTTCAATGGAAAAACAATCACGGAAACTTAATATGACCAATCATAATTTTTCACGGGATTACTCTAGATTTTAATCGTTGTTTGTCCTTGTTGATCTCTTTGGAATCGCTCCTTCATTGCCAAAGTTTATAACCCTCATTGTTGCGTTTAATAATTGATGTTGATTCATTTGATATGAACGGCTTTCTATTCTATTCCCATTCTCCCTCGATTTTGTGTGGCTCTTTTGTGCTTACTTGATGAGAATGTGAATCTAGATGGTTGTGAGCTGCTAATTTCACACCCATTAGTTCTGGTGGACATGGTACTTTGATTTCACCAACACACTTGAGTTTTAGCTGAGGTGTGCCTGGGCACAATTTATATTGTAATGATATTCTGGCCGAGTTCCACTTGATAGTTATTCATAGATACGTTTTTGCAGGCCAAAGATGTGTTCTCAAGATGGATCACCATTGCATATGGGTTGTGAACTGTGTGGGAGCTTGCAATTACAAATATTTTCTCTTATTTGTGGTGAGATTTACTATTTCGTGACAACTTATTAAAATATAGTTCCAAACAACTTATTTTAACTACTTCTCCTTCATTTATTAATTTAAGCAAGGAATCTAATCACCTCATTCATGCTATAAATAGTTCTATCACGAGGCAAAATGTAATGCCATTAGATGATGAAACTGTTTCTCTACAAGAGAGGGATAAGTGTGGCCGGAGGTCTATTTGCAGCTCTGCGATAAGTTCCAAATCACCTAATCCTGTCTTGAACTTCTACGAAGTTTCACAAACCGTGGAGTTGTCATCTGCTCAGTATAAGGCCCTCACTTGTCTTTTTTCTCTTGGACAAAAGAAAAGAAAAATCTCCTTCCGCTTCATTAAGAATTGATTATACTTTATCCGGGATTATCCAATATATTAGATTGTGAATATTCCTTCAAACATGAGATTTTTTGTCGGGCAAATCGAGCTATGTGTTAAAAATGAAGTTCGGTACAAATTTTCTTGGTCAAAGATTTTATTACTGCTTAACTATGTCCTGCTTCCTGGAGAATGCTTCCTCCTCTTCCAAATACTTGACATAATATAATGCACACGGTACATAAACTAGAAGCATACTTCAATTCATTTTTTTCACTTTTGTTTTTACTCTAACGTGAAGTGACTTCTCGTAATGTTTTTGCAGCTCTACACGTTTCTGGAGACAGTGATGAATACTCTCGTACTACTCCCCAGTTTCATAAATTTTTTCCATCAAGCTACTAATCATCTTTCCAGCTCACCAGGCAAACTGGCTATCACATTTTTGGCCTTTGGTAATTTTTCCACGCAATCCAGTGTTGAATTCCATGCTATTTCCTTTTCTCATCCCTGTCCTGTTTCTTACAGATCCCCTACCTTGATGCAGTTTTGAATCTGGCTTTTGCTCTGAGTCTTCTCTGTTTCGTAGTTATGCATGCATCATTGGTATTGGGCAACACTACTTCAGTGGAGGTAATCTCTATTTTCATCTGCGCCTACTATGAAAGCCGACCAGGCATATCTCACATATAGATGTAGATAATGGTTATACCAATATATAATTTTGATTGCTTCTGTAGTACAAATCTATGTTTCTTTGTCACTCACACTAAACTTGCATTAGTTTTTCTTTTGAAAAGATAAATCATCCAAATGCATTATTCTGGAGTGAAGAATTAAGCACTCAAAGCTACATTGATGGTTTGATATAATTGACTATCTTGGCTTTCTTCATTTTCAGGTCCACGAGAAGAAAAAATCCGTGAGATGGAAGTACGACTTGGGGTGGAAAAGAAACATTGAGCAGGTCAAACATATTCTTTTATAATTTGGCCGTGGAACTCTAAAAGCTAATATTTGTTACTCAGACTGAAGATTGAATATACAACTTTGATTTTTGAAGTCTCTACCTCGTCGATTTTTAATTGAAACACTGAAAAATTAATACATTTGCACTTGAATTCATCCTGATACCGAGAATTTGGAATAAGAATTATCTTAATATATTCAAGAATATCTCTTGTGAAGTACCTGCATTGCCATCATGAATTTCTGCATGTCTCTTTTCTTGTGCCTAGCTGCAATTCTCACTTTCCGTGTATTTTTTATTCGTCTAAGGTCTTTGGCACAAGAAAGTTGTTGTGGCTCCTCCCTCTTTTCTCAAAAGAAGACTTGGAGAGGGTACCTGCCCTTCATGGTCTAGATTTCCCAACACGCCCAGATGCTGAAGTATGAGGTGTGTGATGGCTTCCTAGCGGATTGGCGTTGTTCAGATAATATGTGTCATTAATGTTTCTGCAGGTGTGTTTTTTATTCATGTATTCGCTGTTAATTATATATAGGAGTGTATGTATGACCAAAAGTGTATTGGTAACAAATTGGTTCATTCTTGTAACATATTCATAGTTCAAACCTTGTAGCTGGAGGTGTATGGCCATCAACATAAAAGCAGCGTAATGACTTTACTTTAGAAAAATAGGAAAGATGAGATTATTTTTCTAAATTCCCAAAGATTTCATGATTATTGAACGCATCAACAAAGGAAAACAGAGGTGTTGTTTGCAAACTCTAGTGAAAAAGTAGACGTTCATAATTTTAAGTTAAGCTTAAAAAATACTTAAATTTAAAAGTTGAGAGTGTTTGCAAGATAATCTTGAATTTGAAATTATTTAATTATTTTTTCTAAAAATACTCACCACAGGCCAAAAGTACCCCCACACCAGCTTTAAGGTGGTGTTTGCAAACTCTTAAAAAAAAGTCAAAATTAGCTTTTAACTTAAATTAAGCAGTTTAGATGTTTGCAAATATAGCTTCTATGGTTTGAAAACTTTTTTTGAGCCAAAACTCCCACAATGTTGAAGTTGCTATGGACCTACTTCTAGCTTATGGTAGCAATTATTAAATTAATTAAAATATTTATGTACAATTATACCCTTTCGCATCCTGGAAGCCGGTGATCTCAGCTTTCAATAAGAAAATGATGAACTTGAATAATAGAAATATTTCTTTTGGAGGAAGGAGTGTTGTTGTGAACTCTGTTTTTGTTGGATAACCGTTATATATCTTTTCTGTCTACAGAGCACCGATAAAGGTTATCCAGGAGATCACTGGCATCCAAAGATGCTTTCTATGGGGAGGAAACACTGAGGCTGCGAAAATCCCTTGGGTTAAATGGGAAAAAATGTGCCTACAAAAGAATTCAAGGGGTCTCAACATAAAGGACATGCAAAGCTTCAATTTAGCACTTGTATCTAAAATACTCGATGTGGCTTAAAATAGTTAAGGCAAGATATAGAGTCATAAATAACCCAACTGATTTTAGCTACGATCGATTCAATCATAGGCACTCCTCAACTTGGTGGAAAGATTTGCTCCTCATTGATAAAGAGTGCGTAGATGAGCAATGGTTTTGCGATGAAATCAATCGGCGAGTGGGCGACGATGTTGATACTTCCTTTTGGAAAGGAAAATGGTTTGGGAATGAACCATTGTTTTCAAGATTTGGTAGACTCTTTCGTACTGCAACTCAAAAGGGTTGTTCAATCGCTGAAAAGGGGGAATGGACGAACGAAGGCTGGATGTGGAAATGGGAGTGGAGAAGAGACTTATTCTCATGGGAAACCTTAATGCTCGATGAGTTATGTGTGGTGCTTGACCATTTTTCACCCGAAAGGGGAAAAGCTGATTGCTGGAATGAAAAAGCGAAAGCAAGGGCGAGTTTTCGGTGAGTTCAGTTTACCGTATGCTTTCCTCACATTATAATATGCCTACTGATCCTATATTCAAAATGTTGTGGAATATTGAGGCTCCTTTAAAGATGAAAGCACACGTTTGGAGGGTTCTCTTTGATAAATTCCCAACTAAGGTTAACTTGCAAAAAAAAAGGGATCATTTCCAGAATTGAGCACACCATGTGTGTTTTTTGTGACATGGCTTTCGAGGACACGAACCATCTTTTCTGCCGATGTCCCTTTACGTGTCAGATCTGGAACAATATTTTTAATTATTTGGGAATTCGTTCGGCGATGGCAGGTTCGATTAAGGAACTCTTCGCACAGGTGTGTGGTCTTACGCTAAACATTAAGAGCTCGATGGATTGGAGATGCATTTGGATTGTGATTTTTTGGGAAATCTGGGCCGTTAGAAATAAACTGTGTTTCAAGAGCACGCAACCATCACTCTTTGATATCATGGAGAGTATCAAAGTTAAAAGTTGGAGTTGGATAAAATCGAAAGCGTTAAGTTTCTTTTTTTCATTTTCTGATTGGTCGATGACCCCCCTCGCTTGTAATATTGGTAGTACTCTTCGGAGTATTTCTTGTACTCCTTGCTCTTTAATAAATTTCTTTTTTCGATAAAAAAACCAATAACATTCATATTTCTAACAATAAATTAAAAAATACAATTCGAGCATTCGATTTTACACACAAGATTTTATTTTTTGTTGTATTCAAATTTCTTTTTACCATATGCGTGAGTTATTTCTCTCGTGAACTTTTATCTTTTTTTGAAAAAATTGACTATTTAAAGTCGAAACATCTTATGTGGTTAAATATTATATTATGTCATATGGCTGAAAATTATAAAATATCAATTTACTAAAATAAATAATTTTATCGTGTAATTCTTGTAACCATATCTATAAAGACTTTTCTTCATTATTAAATATGACTATGTTGTGACTTTTTTTTTTTTTTTTACTTGTATTAGATGTTACGCCAATATATTTAGATATTGAAATGTATATGTTATGGGTATTGTAGTTAGTCAATTTATTGAAAAATCAACAAAATCCCTTTTTTGTTTGCAAACACTCAACTATAAAAAGAGTAACTTTTAGCTAGTTTATCAAACACTCCCACCTTACCGATTAAAGTTAATTTTAGAACTTAAACTTAATTTATAAACTTCTGCTTTTTGAGAAGAATTTGCAAACACCACCTAAGATTGTGGGGTTTTTAGCTTAAAAAAAGTTGTGTAATCGAAAAAGCTAGATTTACAAACACCCTAAATCACTTATTTAAATAAAAAGCTGATTACGACTTTTTTTTAGAGTTTGCAAACAACACCTTGCACAAGGGGTATATTAGAGAACAACCAATTTTTGCTCTGGATTTAGGGATTTTGCTCTGTCTATATTATTTTCCTATAGAGAAAGGCATCAGTTTGTATTAATCAAAGAATATATATACTAGTAAATAAGTCGGCGCGCATATTCTAATTTTTATTAATATTTTAATTAGTATTATCCGATAGCTAATTATTAATTAATAAGATTAAAATCCAAAAAACCCATTTTTCATGAATTATTTTTATCTAAAGTAATAGTAAATCATAAATTAATCTGTTAGGGTTGACTACCGTAATTATGTGAATTTACAAGACCTCTCTCTCTCTCTCTCCCCCCCCCCCCCCCCCCCTCTCTCCCTCTCTCTCTCTTCCCACGATTCTGATTCTACCGCTACATCCCCACCCCACCACCTGTTTTTTTGCTGAAATTCCACTCCGACTCCCAATTTCCTCTGGCCCAACGGCCAAATCAAATTTCTTCCAGCACGTCGCCACCAAGTTCCTCCCACCGCATCATACGCCCCCGGACTCGCGCACAACGACCACTACATTTTGCCTCTCTGATTGCGCATAGCATCACCACCACATCACACGCCTCCGACGAGGCCCACCAGCACATTCTACGCCACCAAGTCTACAATTGCAGCCACCACTTTTCTTGGTGTTTGAGCTTCAATATATTGGAAAGTAATTACATGGGCAAAATAGGGGTATACCAAATTACATGACTAAAATCGTAGCAATTTACAAATATAGTATATATAGATAGACATACTATAACAGGACATAGTAATTAGTTGAACTTACAAGGTCAAAATTGAAACAAAGAAAGATGGACGACGAAATGAGGCAAATGAGACAAAACTTTTGGTGCAAAAATAAAAAAATAAAACTTGAAGGACTTTGTTACAATTTACTATGGAGCCCAATAGCAAATAATATGAAACTTTAGGGGCAAAGCAAAAGAAGTAGAAATCATAATGATTGTTCTGCAATTTACCATGGAGCCCAAAAGTAAATAATAAGGAAATTTTAGGGGCGAAAAGTGAAAGAGTTCAAAGGCGCAACTGATGTTCTGAAATTTACAAGTCAAATAACAAAAACCTTTGGGGGCAAAAAAATCTAAAATTTGAAGGGTTGTGTTACGATTTACCATGGGACCCAAAAATAATTAACAAAAAATTTTAGAGGCAAAAATAAAAGAGTTCAAAACTGCAAGGACTATTTTGCAATTAACCAGGACAACACTATTCCCTCTATATATATAATATAGAGAGGAAAAATAAAAGAGTTTAAAACTACAAGAACTATTTTGCAATTAACCGAGGCAACACTATTCCCCTATATATAATATAGATATAAAAGATATATAATATAGAAGATATATATATATATATATATATTTACATATTTGAACTTTATTAAATGTTTTATTATAATTTGCACTAACCTGGGATAAAGTCAAGGTCCGTTACAAAGTATATGAATTTACTTATTTTAGCAGCAGTTTCAGTAACTTTAAACAACAAGGTTATCGTAAATCTTTTCATGTTGTATTTATTAAATTAATTATATTATATTACAGCTTTTGAAAATGTATATGTTATACTAAATTATGCAAGACCAATACATGCATGACACGTGACATTTTGATAGCTACAATTTATGTTTTAAAATTTTGGCAAACGAGCTGATCGGCTCTAATCTCACCTATGGGTCCAATTCGACGCATTAGTCCAATAAGGAGTGGAAAAGCCATTCAAGTTGAAGAGCAGTTAGAGTTAAAACAAGTCATTCGAGTTGAAGAAAGCTATTCGAGTTGAAGCTCATCCGAGTTGGGCCAACTAATTAGCTTGCAAAGGTTGGAGCCTAGCGCGCTCACTCTAATAATTAAGGACAAAGTAAGCCTATAAATACTCGGCTAATCATCATTATCGAAGTATGTTTTTCTTAAGCAAGCTTAAGTGATTCGAGTTAAATTACGTGATTCGAGTTGAATCAAGTGATTGGGGTTCAACTGATTCAAGTCGGAGACATTGATTAGAGTTCAACTGTTTCGAGTTGAAGCAAACAATTCGAGTTCAACAGAATTCGAGTTGAAACAAGTGATTCGAGTTGAACCAAGTGATTCAATTTGAAGCTGAAATCAGCCCCTATATAGCATTTTAGCATGTTTTTGTTATATTTCAACATATTTCGATGTTTCGAGGCCTATAATTGGCATTATAGTCCCATTACTGACTTAGTCATTGAAGTGCCTTTGTGGGGTCAGCCCCGCCTAGTTCACGGGCCGTATTTTTAGTGCACGTTTCAAAACTTAAATCTAGCTTCGAACCATTCAGGAGCTCGAGTTAATCTGACGCGGAATGACAAACTAGCAGACGAAATTACCCTGCATTAGTGGTGTCATCTGTCGTAAACCGCTAAAGTGCACTGAGTTAGAAACACATGTGACCCCTCAAACATGGCTGTAACCACCCAGGCTCAGACTACAGCCACCACCCAGCCACCAGCCCCTTCGACTCATGTCAAAAAGGTAGACGGTAGGGACAAAACTTATGCGACTCATACAGCGCAGGGTCATAAAAATGCCACACCAATCGAGAATTAATTAAACGCTCGGGCGTTGATACTTACTTTGCCACAACAACATGTGGAACAGATAGTGCAGACACTGTAGCAGTTAGGTGTCATACCTACTATTTGTTGAGAAATATTGTCCCACATCGCTTGGGTTTGGTCTTGGGTTAATGTTAATAAGGAGAAGTTCCCCTCCACTTAAGAAGGCTTTTTAAGTGGAGAAATATGGGCCTCAATTTCTATCATAGTATCACAGCCAACCCAAGACGTATGTTGGACTCCAAGTCTGGGAGGTTTCGGTGCTAGGATCCAAGTGCGACTATTCTCAATCTCTCTAGTGGGAGTGGGATAGGAGTGGTTTGCGTGAATCCCTGAGGGCAGTATCTACAGTTACGAGCAGTTGCGTGACATGTTTAGATCAAAATTCTCTACACTCTCAGTGGATCATTTGGAGGCTGATTATCTGTGCCGCCTCAAGAAAGGCGAGAGAGAATCTCTACGTAAATATATGAACAAGTTTAATGTAGATATGTTGAGAGTTAAAACGCCGACTCCTAGGGAAATTCAAGGAATCCTTTTCAAGAGCTTGAGGAACATGGCTTTGGCCAATGATTTAGTGCAAAACCCACCTCCGACTACTGAACTTATCATGGAAAGGTTGCGGCGAAATTCCTTGTCGGGTAAGTTCCGACCCGCACGAAAGGCGTGAGATGGAGGTGGAGGAATTGAACCAGTGGAGATTATAGAGATCCTAAAAAACAGAAAATGAATGACACTAGACGCAATGACATGCCTTAGAGGAGCGGCCGAGATCAAAAAAGAAATGACATGAGAAGAGGTAGATCACCCGCCAAGTATACCCCATTGAATGCCTGCATTTTGGAGGTATATGTTGCTGCAAGACAGTAAGGGTTGACTGGAAAGCCAAACAAATTCAAAGAAACAGAGGGACCTCGCACATCCAAAGAATACTGCCATTAACACGAGCAACATGGGCATGACACTTCACAATGTCGCACTCTCTTTGTAGAGATAGAGCACCTGATCAAAGAGGGGCACTTGGCTCAGCATGTGAGAGACCACAAGAGAGAAAGTCCTTTGAGTACAAAATCTTGGACTGATGACTCTAGGAAAAGAGATGAATCTAGAAGAATTGAAGCACATGTGCAGCCACTGCTCATGGAAAATGCGCCTTTAAGAGGGGTGATCAACATGATATCTGGAGGACCAATGGGGTCAGACTCCAACAAATCAAGGGAGAAAATCTCAAGGAAAATAAGTCAAGTATTCACCAGGAATATGCCTCTGGTTGGAATGGTGGAGGATTTGGAAGAATCGGTAACGTTTGATGAGAAGGATATATAGCGATTAGATCCTCAGGTGACTGAGTCTCACGAGCTCAACTGTCCTCTAGTAGTGACTATTGAAATTGCAAATTACACAATGAAGAGAGTCTTAATTGATAACAGGAGTTCGAACATTATCCTTTACGATATTCTCGTGAAGATGGAGTTAGAGCAACTCTACATGGAGAAGGTAACTACTCCACTACAAGGGTTTGGTGGAGCCACGGTGATGCCAATAGGGATAGTGACGCTCCAAACTTTATTTGCGAATTTTTTTGCTACGTGAACTCATAATCTGCAGTATCCAGTGGTTGACACATATTTCATTTACAATGTGATAATTGGAAGGTCAGGATTGAATGAGTTCAAGGCAACAACATCAACCGGCCATCAAAAGGTAAAGTTTCCCGCGCCGAGAGGTGTGGGTGAAGTATCCGGAGATCAAAAGGTGGCTTAGAAGTCGTACGTGGCCTCTTTAAGCTTGCAAGGAAGGTGGAAGTCAACATGTTGAATACTATATGCCAAGCGAGGGGGATGGTAAATGTTACTGAAGCACAGAAGGAAGTAAAGAAGCACAAATTAGGGGAAGAAGCCCTGGAGGGTGTTGAGACACTAACTCCGGTGGAAGAAGAAAATAATAGGTTAAGAAGGTACAAGGCACAGTTGGCGCAAAACAACAAAGTTGAACACTTGGGAAATTTAAGGAGATATCCCTCGCAACGAATGACCCCGCCAAGATCACCCGTATTGGCACTTGTATGACAAATTGGGTGGAAGAATGATTGATTACGTGTCTACGGGAAACTTTTAATGTGTTTGCATGGACGGATAAAGAGGGGATAGACCCTAGAATAGTGGTACATTGACTAAACATGGACCCAAATGCAAGGCCGGTATGCCAAAAGTAAAGGAACTTCAGTAAAGAGAAGAACTTGGCAGCCGAGAAAGAAGTAAACCAGAAGTTGGCAACAAGGCACATATAAGAGGTACGGTACTCGAAATGGTTGAGAAATATCGTATTCATTCCCAAAGCCAATCAAGATTGGAGAATGTGTACTCAAAGTCGGTATGCCCCAAATAGATCTGTTGGTGGACTCCATAACAGGATGTGCTTTGTTGAGTATGGTAGATGCACAAAGTGGTTTTCATCAAATCTGGATGGTTGTGTATGATATGTTGAAAATAAATTTCGTGACTGGTAGAGGAATTTTCTGCTACCGGGTAATGCCATTTGGGCTCAAGAACACATGAGCAACCTTTCAAAGATTGGTGGACAAGATGTTCTATGATCACATTGAAAAGATGATGGAGGTGTATATTGATGACATACTTATAAAGAGTGTCAAGGCAGAGGATCATGTTGACCATTTGCGCACAACCTTTATGATCATGCGTCTGTATGGAAGTTAAATCCGAAGAAGTGCACATTTGGGGTGAATGGTGGAAAATTTTTGGGGTACATGGTGAACTAGCGAGGGATTGAGGCCAATCCTGACAAGATTGTGGCCATTACTATGTTATCATCTCCTAAAACTATGAGGGACATGCAGTGCTTGCTGGGAAGGATGATAGCTTTAAGACGATTCATATCAGCGGTGGCTGAAAAGAGTCTTTCATTTTTCAAAATTTTTAAGAAACATAGAAACATTGAGTGGAACAAGGACCGTGAGAATTATTTTCAGCAACTCAAGACCTATTGAGCGACACCGCCGCTGCTTTCCAAGCTAGTGGAGGGGGAAACATTGTACATGTATCTGGTAGTTTCCCCTAATGCCATTAGTTTTGTCCTAGTACAATCCAAATGGACGCATCACTTACCTATATATTATATAAGTAAGGTGTTGCACGGATCTGAATTAAATTACATAGATATCGAAAGGTTCACTCTGGCAGTGGTACACGACAAGAAAACTTAGGCCTTATTTTCAAGCTCATCCGATATCGGTCTTAACTGAAAAACCATTGAAGTAAGGTTTGACAAAGCAGGAGACATCAGGAAGGCTGTTTAAGTAGGCGATAGAGTTAAGTGACTATTGCATAGAATACAGACCCCGACAAGCGATTAATGCACAAGTCATAGCCGATATTCTTGCTAAATCGTTTGGTGGAAGGGAAGAGATGACCACAGAGGGTTAAGTATTATCTTTGGAGGGGGACTTGTCCACTGTTCTGTGGACTCCTCACGTAGATGGATCCGCGACTACCTCAATAGGAGGAATATGGATTTATCTACTGTCCCCCAAAGGAAGGGAATACGAGTATGCCATTAGCATCAACTTTACGGTAACTAATTATGAAGCAAAGTATGAGGCAGCCATAGTATGAACTGAAATGTGTGAATCCTTAGAGATAACCCATCTAGCCATCTTCACTGACTCGCAGCTAGTTGCTAATTAGTTTGCTGGTACTTATGAAGTAAAGAAAGAGAACATTGTGAGATATTTGGCTAAGTTGAAGGAAGGAGCGGAGTCCTTCACGGTCTTCACTCTTAGTCAAATCCCAAGGTCAAAAAACGCCAAGGCCGATGCACTCTCTAGATTTTCCCGTTCAACTCACGTGTACATTGAATGATGTGTGGTGTTATTAGCGTCTGAACAACCAGCGATAGGCAAAATTCAACGGAGGAGGAGAGAGCAAGAGATAGAATTTGTGATGTCAGTTATTGATGAACCTAGCTGGAAGGATGACATTCTCAAGTTTCTAAAGTAAGGGATTATACCAACAAATCCTCAGGTAGTAAAGGATATAGCGCCTCGCGATACGTGATATTCAATGAGGAACTTTACAAGCGATCTTTTGAGGGACAATTATTGAAGTGTTTATCGCCGAATCAAGTAGAATATGTTATGGATGAAATCAACAGAGGTTCCTGCGACAATCATGTAGGCGGTAGGTTATTGGTTCAGAGAATTATTAGGCAAGGATACTATTGGCCTACCTTATTCAAAGATGCGATGGAATATATCAAGAAGTGCAAGAGTTGTCAATTGCATGCCCACTCAACCCATGTACCAGCTCAAATTTTACATCCCATGGAGGTGACATGTCCTTTTGATCAATGGAGAATAGACATTGTGGGACCTTTATCGGCAACAAAGAATGGCAAGAAATACATGGTAGTGGCGGTAGAATATTTCTCCAAATGGGTATAGGTAGAAGCATTAGCAACGATAACGGAGAAGAACATGATTGAGTTCATCTAAAAGAACATTATATGTCATTTTGATCTTCGAAGGGTAATAGTATCAAATAACGGGAAACCATTTATAGGATCAGAGATTACATCATGATGTGAAGAGTTAAAAATTAAACATATTTTTCAGCAGTCTCGCATCCTCAAGCAAATGGACAGGTGGAATCCACGAACTAGACGCTCAATGAATATCTACAGAAGTGCTTATTTCAAGTTGGAGGAACTTGGCCAACGACTTTGCCCGGCATCTTGTGGGCTTACAGGACTACGCCAAAGAGAGCAACCGGGGAGACTCTGTTTTTTTGTTGCATGGATCAGAAATCGTCATACCAGTGGAAGTAGGAATGACAACATATAGAATGGAGAGTTACGACCCCGAAGAGGCATATAGGCTAAAGAATTCGGACTTAGATATGATCAGAGTAATCAGGGAGAAGCCTTTCAATGTTCCATCGCCAACAAGATTCTGATGGCAAAAGCTCATGATAAGAAAGTGCGTTTTAGAGAATTTCAAATCGGGGACTTGGTATTAAGGAAGGTTGAAGCAGCAGAAGAACATGTTGGAAAACTACAACCAGCATGGGAAGGACCGTACAGAGTTATCAGAGCATTCAACTCGAATTATATCAATTATAATTCGAGTAAGAAAAATGGAGAGTTAAATAAAAATTTGACGCGACGAGACGATGCATCAAATTTGAAAGCACTCGTTCATCACGAGTCCATGCAAATTCGGGGACTTATGGCTATCCAAATAAAAACCTGACGCGACGAGACGAGACATCAAATTTGCAAGAGCTCGTTCATCACTAGCCCATGCAAATTGGGGGACTTATGGAGAGTCAAATAAATATTTGACGCGACGAAACAAGCCTTCGAATTTGCACACACTCACAAACTATAATGCCATACAAATTGGGGGACTTATGCAGAGTCAAGTAAAACTTTTATGAGACGAGACGAGACATCAAATTTGCAAGGGCTCGTTCATCACGAGCCCATGCAAATTGGGGGACTTATGGAGACTCAAATAAAATTTTGACGTAATGAAACGAGCCTTCGAATTTGCAAACACTCACAAACTGTGAGCCCATACAAACTGAGGGACTTATGGAGAGTCAAATAAAAATTTGACGCGACGAGACGAGACATCAAATTTGCAAGCTCTCATTCATCACGAGCTTATACAAATGGAGAGACTTATGGAGAGTCAAATAAAAATTTAACGCCACGAAACGAGCCATCGAATTTGCAAATGCTCACATACTGTGAGTCCATGCAAATTGGGGGACTTATGTTATACCAAATTATACAAGACCAATACATGTGCGGCACATGGCATTTCGATAGCTACAATTTTTTTTTCAAAATTTCGAAAATAGAGCTTAATTGGGCCATAATCCCACCGATGGGCCCAATTCGACTCATTAGCCCAATAAGGAGCGGAAAAGACATAAATAAGCCATACGAGCTGAAGAAAGACATTCGAGTTGAATAAAGCCATTCGAGTTGAAGAAATTCATTTGAGTTGAAGAAAGCTATTCGAGTTGAAGAAAGTTATCTGAGTTAAAGCTCATCCGAGTTGGGCCAACTAATTAGAGTTCAACTGAACTCAAGTTGAAACAAGTGATCCAAGCTGAAGCTGAAATCAACCTATTTATAGCATTTTAGTCTGTTTTTTTTTTCTATATTTCAGCATATTTCGACGTTTCGAGGCCTATAATTGGCATTATATGCCCATTTAATCAGAGGCCCATTTAGGCATCGGAGTGGCTTCGCGAGGCTAGCCTCCTCCTAGTTCACTTGTCGTGTTTCCAGTGTAGATTTCTGAACTTAAAGCTAGCTTTGGACCTATCAGGAGCTCGAGTTAGTCTGACGCGGAGTGACAAATCAGCAAACGAAATTACCCCGCATTAGTATAAAATGCATTGAATTTGGTCTAATGATCCCGAAATCTCTTCTAGTATTTCAATAGAATAACATTGTAAAATATGTTGCATTTACTGTCATATTAAAACACAAGCAGGATTGTTGCTTTTATGTGTTTAAAGTTTAGATAATGTCTCTTAAACTTAGCTTAAAAGGATTTCGCAATTATATCATGATTTAGATGTATCTGTCTTAGATCAAATGTATATAAATGCCCCACCTGGGCTGCTAGTGTTATAAAAGGGAGCCATCTATGGTCATTGTGGGACTGAGTTAAAAAACAATGCCTGTAAATCAGAAATATGCAGGACACTGGGGAAGGTTCCACTCAGACCGTTCCCTTCAATTATTCCCAAATGTTTATTGCCCCTTAGAATATATTATATGAGTTGATGCGTCTCTTTTGATACTAGTCACTCGTTCAAGTCAACCTGATTATATTTAATACACAACAGCTGCGTCAATCTGAAGTATATTATTTATTATTGCCCTAATGTAGAATATTCTCATCTACTTGGTAGACTGTCTTCTCAGAAGATCGAAGAAGCCGAAGAAATTTCGTTACATGGTCCAAATTAAAATGGATGATATAAGATTACAAGAAGTTTAAAGTTTGAAACAGGAAAATCACATGTGAGAAACACAATAAACCAACAATTGATCATTAGCTTTGGAACAAGGCGGTATATATACAATGTAACAAATACAGAGTGTTTTGATGTTTGGACTCACATTGGCAGCAGCAAAACCGTGTAATGAACTGTTTTGTATCATATCAGTTGTCCAAAATTCAGCAGTGCATCCAAAATGTGAACGAAGAACAGCCTGGCGGCCCACGATGTCTGAAATTGTTATTGGCAGATGATTAGAAACTCCCGTATAATGCACAAAACAACAAATTAACCCTGTCGATAATTTCACACTTATTCTGGAACTAAGCAAAATGGTGATCATCTGCCAATTTCTTATACGTCATTAAGGCGGTTGGTGAAGCGTCTGGTGGAGTGGCTGGAATCTGAGAAGAAGCCTGCTAAGGTAACTAAGAGTGGGGTGAGAAAGAGAAGGAGACCGAGAGGCACCATCCATTGTTGTTTGTTGGTGTGATGATATTTCAACTGCCACCAAGTCAAAATCACTACGCCCGTCATGCTCAACGTAAATGATCCCAAGTAACCCATCCATGGCTTCGATCGAATTAATCTCATGTACTCTTCTTCTTCCACTTCTTGTTCTTCTTCCGGTGATGATGCCATACTTATAAAACTAGTACTTACATTTGCATGTTTATATATATATATATATATATATATATAATCTCTAATTAGGGGCAACATTTTTATAAACTAAATATGAAGTAACGCGAGGCTGCTTAGAAACTCACGCGGAAACGCAAGGACTAGTATATTATATGTCAGTAGAACACTACCTCTGTTACTAAAATATATTCAACTCAACCTAAACTTTTAAAATTATTCAAATAGTCAAATACCCTAAAGTTTTATAAAATACATTATAATCCATAACCCCCAAAATTCAAAAAAAAATGAAAAAATGAAAAAAAAACAATCCATAATCTTAAAAAAAAAGTCCCGTTGAAAATAGTAAAACGACGTTTTCTCCCTCCAAACGTTGGAATTTGGCAAAAATCACATCATCGTAACATGTTGGTCAAATAGTCGTTTTCGCTTGAAAAAGTGGCATCACTTGTCGAAAACGGACTCCGTTGACAAAAAAAATCCCGATAAAAATAGAAAAATGACATTTTCACCATCCAAACGTTGGAATTTGGCAAAACTCACGTCGCCGTAAGACTTCTGTCTTACATTTTGCTTAAATGGTCGTTTTCGCTTGAAAAAGTGGTATCACTTGTCGAAAAAGGGCTCCGTCGACAAAAAAAATCCCGATAAAAATAGAAACAAAACGGTGTTTTCACCCTCCAAACGTTGGAATTTGGCCAAAATCATGTCGGCGTAAGACTTTATTCTTATGTTACACTTCGATTACCGTTTTTATTCGAAAAAGTAGTATCACTTGTCGAAAACGACTTTCTAAAAATATACAGTACAAAATATTTTTTTGTGAATTTTACGTGTATCGTGTATCTTTTTTGGTAAATTTTGGCCGTAGTATGCGTTTTAGGTGTAGTGCATATTTTTTCATGAATTTTGGGCGTAGTGTGTGTTTTTTGTGTAGTCTATATTTTTTTACGTAAATTGAGTTTTGAAAAAATAATAGAGATCTGGTTTGGGTTGATATTTAAGTTGACTTTTGATCTGCTTCTAGTTGAAATAGATCTCAACTCAAGTGGATCTCAACTCAACCTGGTTGAGTTGGGATACATCTCAACTTTATATGGATCCAGTTTTATAAATTTGGATCAAATATAGATAATCTACATAACCAGATCCATATTGCCACCCCTACTTCCGGAGGACTAAATTTTTTTTCTAAAAGAACGATAGCCAAGAATAATTTTTAAAGAACAAATAGAACGAACCGAAAGAATATCGAAAAAAATAAACCATTGTTTTGAATCAGTTTTACGACATATTGAAAAATAAAAAATGCGTTCAAAGGTTTCTGTATTGTTTCAGCGTTTAGATTCAAATCAAAAATGCCTTGATAATCTTATTTTTTACGATGAATTTGTTGATAACTTAGGATTTTATGCCGTACAACTTTTCATAAAAAGTTTATATGTTACTAACTCATGATTCTTTTACTTTTTTAAAATTGTGTAAACTGTTATGAATATGGTTGGTAGAATATGCCTTGTGGCAATTGTTGAAAATTATGTACAAATACTATTTTATAATAATAGTAGTTGTTGTAAATAATGTAAGATATTGGAAATTCTTGCCTATATAAGGAGTCATCAAGATGAAGAGAAAAACACTCATTCACAAGTAATATACTCCTTATTTGCTCTTCTTTTCCTATGTTCTTTTAATATATTGTTATAATTTCCAAATAGTTTTAGTTATTCTATAACACGTTATCAGCACGATAGTGCTCGATCCGGAAGAATTTAGTACCTTCATTAGAGAAAACGTTCAACGTTAAAAAGTACGAAAGTTTTATATTTACTTGTTCATCTATCTACATTATTATAGACAAGGCGGATTACCGCCAATCTATAATTTTAGGATTAGATGAATATGTGTTTGTAATTTTGTTATTAAAGTTTAATATTTACGTGTTCATCTATCTACATTATTATAGACAAGGCGGACTACCGCCTATCTATAATTTTATGATTAGATCCTCTTTATATTTTACTGTCATCTAACTCTAACACTAAAGCTAATTTTAACTTTCGTTGATGCTTGAGTTAACCCCAAGCTAGAAACGACTACTGACAATTTATTATTGCTTATTTTATTCCATAAGCCCATGAAAGTTTTTACATAGTAATGTGGCGGAACTTATTTACGCACTTAATTCATTGCAATTATTTTACTTGTTTACATTATTCCATAAGCCCATGAAATTTTTTACATAGTAATGTGGCGAAAATTATTTACGCACTTAATTCATTGCAATTATTTTACTTGTTTATATTATTCCTTAAGTCCATGAAAGTTTTTACATAGTAATATGGCGGAAATTATTTACGCACTTAATTCATTGCAATTATTTTACTTGTTTACATTATTCCTTAAGCCCATGAAAGTTTTTACATAGTAATGTGGCTGGAAAAATATATGTATTTACTTATCGTAATATTATTCCATATGCCTGTTAAAATATCATTAATGCGGCGAAAATTATTTTACATGTTATTACAATTAATTTTTGTTGCTAAATTATTAATGACATTACCGTTCATAAAACATGCCAAAATAAAAAAAATGATTGTTTTTCTAACGGCTATAAACGGCTACTTACGGATATTTTTCCTCTATAAATACACAAATTTCATAACACAAACTCCACAAATCTTCACCTTATTTCTCTCATCTTGCAAAATGATCTCTACGACAACAGCGATCTTGATCCTCATTTACCTTTCAATTTTTATTTTTATGCTAGTAGATGAAGACACTCCTATGTTTGTCCCTATGATATTCCTCCCTTTTATCATAATAATGTTCGAGTTCAAGATTTGGCTAGAGATGAGATAATTGCATAGTATTATTGTAATAATTATGCTTCTATGATTATGTGTTAAATAAATTGTCTCGATCATAATTATGTTTTTCTTGGTTATGTATTTAGCTAACAAAATGTCTAACCTTACGAGTACAGTTAGTTGTATACTCAATATCACTAGCAAGAATTATGGACAATGGAAATCGGATACAAAATTGTACCTCAGATCAAAGAGTATCGTTGAAACTCTTGCCGCAGTAAATACAAATACGGATCCAGAAAACTGTGAGGCTGTGATCTACAGGAGAAAACATCTAGATGAAACCTTAAAGAGGGAATATCTCGATGTTACCGATCCTCATGAATTATGGACAAATCTACAGGAAAGATATGGCCATCAAAAGGAAACCATGTTGCCAAAAGCCACCGATGATTGGAACAATTTAAGGTTCCAAGATTTTAAAACTATAAGCACATACAACTTCGCGCTTATGAAGATTCATTCAAATTTAATTTATTGTGGAAGAAAGCTTACTCATAGAGAAATGATAGAGAAAACACTTTCTACTTTCCATGTGTCCATGATAAATGTTCAACAACAATATCGATTGCTGATTATTTCAAAATATCATGACTTGCAACAAAAGTTGTTAATGGCAGAAAGTTACAATAACTTATTGATGAAAAATTATCGATCTCGTTCTCCTGGAGCACATGCATTACCTGAGGCAAATGGCATTAACTTTTCAAACTCCTATGGACGAGGTAACAATGAGAATGCCAATCAAGGTCATGGTCGTGGTCGTGGTCGTGGTCGTGGTCATGGTCAAGGTAGAGGTGGTCATAGAGGAGGATATGGCTAGAGAGATGGACGCGGTAAAAGAGGTGGTCGTGGCCGTGGTCGTGGTCAAGGGGGTTTTCACAACCCTTCGCATACCAACACTGTCTTTAAGAATAACCACCAAAACAAAGAAAAACATAATAAAAACCATCAAGGTTACACCAGAACATCTCTGTAAGATGTACCAAGAAAGTTTGAAGGGTAAAGAAAAGGAAGTTAACCTTGTCGAATAAAATCCAAATGGTGATTCCACCTTTATGGAGGAGCAAACTTTACTGATGACTATGATGTTCGTTTGGCTTAATATGTGTTATGTGATCTTCTGGCTGAATATGCTTATTGTAATTTATGTTTTAAGTTGTATTATCTACTTCCCGCATTTCTATTGTGTGCTTTCAATAAAATAATTTCTTTTCAAATATATTCCCTGTTTATTGCAATATTTGTTTTAATATTGTTTATTTGAACTGAAGCGTGATATAGAGCATACCAGTGATTTTTGCCTACTTGACTGTTGTACAACTCATACAATTCTCACAAGTAAGAAATATTTTACATATTTAGAACCCTCAAATTTCAAGTCGGTACAATATGATGTCCTATTAAATTGATTGAAGGATCTGGTACAGCTACTTTTACTTTAGCAAATGGAACAAAGTTTATCATCGATGATGCCTTATTTGCCCCAAAATCCAGAAGAAATTTATTGAGTTTTAAAGATATATATCGCCATGGATATGATACTGAGTCAATGACTGTGAATAAGACTAAATATGTTTTCATTACTAAGAATATACCAGGAAAGAAACATTTTCTTGAAAAACTACCATATATCTCATCAGGGTTGCATTATACATATATTAATGAAATCGAATCAAATATGGTAGTCAATAAAAATCCAGAATTATTCACTCTATGGCATGATCGACTAGGTCATCCTGGTTGTATAATGATGCGAAGGATAATTGAAACTACACATGGACATTCATTAGAAGGATCGAAACTCAATCTGAGCAACAATAGTCCATGTGAAACATGTTCTCTTGGAAAGATAATTATAACGCATTCACCAGTTAAAATTAAGACATAATTACCCACATTTCTTGAAAAAAATCAAGGTGATATATGTGGACCTATTCATCCATCATGTGGACCATTTTAATATTTTATGGTATTAATAGATGCCTCAAGTCGATGGTCACATGTCTGTCTATTGTACTCGCAATATGGCATTTGCGAAATTTTTGGCACAAATAATTAAAATAAGAGCTCAATTTCCTGACTATACGATCAAGAAAGTCAGACTTGACAATACTGGTGAATTCACATCTCAACCTTTCAATGATTATTGTATGTCAACTGGAATTACGGTTGAACATAGTGTTGCACATGTACATACTCAAAATGGTTTAGCTGAATCATTAATTAAACGTCCTCAATTAATTGCTAGACCATTGTTGATGAAAGCTAAATTGCCAAGTTCTGTATGGGGTCATGCGATTTTACATGCTACATCACTAATTCGCATTAGACCAAGCTTGTATCATGAATACTCCCCATTACAACTTGCTTTTGGTCATGAACCTAATATTTTCCATATAAAGATTTTTGGTTGTGCGGTTATGTTCTAATTGCACCACCAAAGCGAACAAAAATGGGATCACAAAGAAGGTTTGGAATATATGTTGGATTTGACTCACCATCAATATCAGATATCTTGAGTCTCTAACAGGTGATGTCTTTACGGCACGTTTTGCCGATTGCCATTTTAATGAGGCAAAATTTCCAACCTTAGGGGGAGAAAAGAAGCAGTTGGAAAATGATATATCATAGTATAATCCATCTTTGACAAGCTTTGATATGCTAACAAAGCAATGTGATTTGGAAGTAAAGAAAATTTTGTATTTACAAGCTATTGCAAATCAATTACCCGATGCTTTTACTGACATAAGCAGGGTAACAAAATCACATATACCAGTTGCAAATGCTCCTGCTCATATTGTAATTTCAAAAGAAACATCAAATGATGATATCTTTGATATAACTAAGAAACGTGGGCGTCCTACTGGCTCAAAGGACAAAAATCCTCGAAAAAGAAAAGGAGCATCAAAACCTAATGATCCTATTATTGAGGAATCTATGCCCGATGAGTCGCAAAATGTGACATATGAGACACCTCAAGAAGTTATCCAATCAGATCCTATAAATAAAGAGAACGTTGAAATCTCTATGGATTATATCAATACAGGAATGGTATTGGATCGAAATGAGATGGAAAATATGAATGAAATATTTTCATATTTAGTCGCTTATGAAATTGTGAATGAAAATGATGATCCTAAACCCAAATCTGTAATTGAATGCCAAAATATGAATGATTGGGATATTTGGAAAGATGTTATGCAAGCTGAATTAGATTCGCTTAATAAGCGAAAGGTATTTGGATCCATTGTTCTCACACCAAAAAGTGTGAAACTCGTAGGGTTCAAATGGGTCTTCGTTCGCAAACGAAATGAGAAAAATGAAATTGTAAGGTACAAAGCTCGCCTTGTCGCACAAGGTTTTTCTCAAAGACCTCGAATCGATTATGAAGAAACGTATTCTCCTATAATGGATACGATTACATTTCGATTCTTGATCAGTTTAGCGGTCTATGAAAATCTAAACATGCATCTCATGGATGTTGTCACTGCTTATCTCTATGGATCACTTGATAATGATATTTACATGAAGGTCCCTGATGGACTTAAATTACCCGCAACATCAAGTTCCAAACCTAGAGAAATGTACTCAATTAAATTGCAAAGATCATTATATGGGTTAAAGCAATCAGGTCGTATGTGGTACAATCGTTTGAGTGAATATTTATTAAAAGAAGGATATATAAATAATTATTTGTGTCCATGTGTTTTTATTAAGAAAACATCATCTGATTTTGCAATTATTGCGGTTTATGTAGATGATTTAGATATCATTGGCACTAACAAAGAAATTCATTCAACAATGAATTATTTAAAGGATGAATTTGAAATGAAAGATTTTGGAAAGACTAAATATTGTCTTGGTTTGCAGATTGAGCATGTTAAAAATGGAATACTTGTGCATCAATCTAACTATACTAAAAAGATATTGAAAAGTTTTAACATGGATAAAGCAACACATTTGAACCATCCTATGATTGCAAGATCATTAACTATAGATAAAGATCCATTTCGTCATTGTGAAGAAAATGAAGAAATTCTTGGTTCTGAAGTTCCATATTTAAGTGCCATTGGAGATTTAATGTATCTAGCTAATTTTATTAGACCTGATATATCATTTACTATGAATTTATTAGCTAGGTTTAGCTCATCACCCACAAAAAGGCACTGGAAAGGAATTAAACATTTATTTCGTTATCTTCAAGGAACTGTGAATCTTGGTCTATTTTATCCTAACAATGCGGTACAAGAATTGATTGGTTATGCAGATGCAGGTTTATCAGACCCACATAAATCCAGATATCAAACAGGATATGTATTCATGTATGGAGGCAGTGCTATTTCATGGCGTTCTCAGAAACAGACACTTGTTGCAACATCATCGAATCATGATGAGATTATTGCACTCCATGAAGCAAGCAAGGAATGTGTATGTCTACGATCAATGACACATCATATAAGAAGTACATATGGCTTACCTATTCGAGAGGGTCCTACAACATTATACGACGACAATTCTGCATGTATTACATAGATGAAAGAAGGCTATATCAAGAGTGATCAAACCAAACACATACCCCCAAGATATTTTTCCTACACTCAGGAACTCGAGAAGAACAAAGAAATTAATATCCAATATATTCAATCATGTGACAATATGGCAGATCTTCTAAATTTGTCTATCTCCTTGAGCAAAGCCCTCAATTCGTTGATCCCCCTCCCATTAGACGTTGTTTATGGAAACTCATTTGGGTTGCAAAACTCCACAACTGACTGTAAGTCTTCATATGGAAAATTTCTTCCAACTATCTCTTTGTTCGATCAAAGCTTCGTGAACGATTAGATTTTCAGGACCCCTCTTGCCCATTATGTCACCGAGAAGACGAATCAGTGGAACACCTTATTATTCGTTGATTCTTTGCCTCTCGAGTTTGGTTCATATATGTTTGGAACTTTAGACTCCAACATTTTAAGGACTTCTCTTTTGAAGCTTGGATCCTCCCCTTACTCGACAGTGAATCACCCATTTTTTATGCAAACTCTCTTTACCTGGAGTTTCTTACTTTTTGTTGCTGCACCATGTATCTCATTTGGCAGGTTTGCAACCAGATTACTTAAACAATCTAAGGCCCACCTCAAAGCATAAGCTTCTCTTGCTTGTAATTCTCATGGCTCAGTTACTACTAAATCGTGGGAACCTCCTAATATTGGTGTCATTAAGATGGACACCGACGCCACCTTCATTTTTGGTCGATCATTTACTGTTGTTGTTATTAGATGCCATTGCGAGTTTGTCCTCAAAGAAAAATCGAATTCCTTTGCATGTCATGACGCTTGCTCCATTAAAATTGCAGCTATCTTGCTTGCAATGTCAATGGTTATTGGATGCCACTCTCGGATTCTCTTTGAGAAATATTGTGTCAAGGTTGTACAACCCATCCTTTGCCATTCCTCTTCTTTTTGGGTAGTCGAAGAAGAAGTCAACCGATTGTGGGCTATCTTCCATGAGCATCCTTCTTGGTGTATTAGGCATATCCCTCGCTTTGGGAACAAAGCTGCACATAACTTTTTCAAATGGGCATCTTTAAAGAATTGGTGTAATTTTGTTTCTCTTATAAGATGATCATGCATTTTGTGAGGGCGACTTTAAGTCGCATGTTTCTTGTAATGATTGTGTAAAGATTCTGCCTTAGTAATATATTTTAATCTTAGAGTCTCAGAAAAAGAAGAAGAGGTTTTTCCATTATTAAGATTTATAAAACACTTATTAAAATTATTAGTATTATATTATTGTAAATATCCTTTTAGATAGTTGCATATCTTTCCTTAGTTAGGTTTCTTGCTATGCAAGATTGATTGTACCATAATTTCCTTAGTGAGGTTTGCTATGCAAGATTGTTATACTATTTATATTCTTCACTGTGCTTAATGAAAGATCACGAAATATTTTTCTACATGGTATCACGAGTTTAACCCTAGCTGCCCATCCCCTCCCTCTCTCTCTCTCTCTCTCTCTCTCTCTCTCTCTCTCTCTCTCTCTCATGGCCTCACGCCACAAGCTTCTTCTCTCACGCCATTTCTTCCAAATCTCCATGGTCGACTCCAAATTTCACCCGACATTGGCCGTTTCCATTGTCCAAAATTTCATCCCTATCACTCTCGAGATGAAGAAAAGGCAATATTCCTCATGGGTGGAGTTATTCAAGATCCATTGCCGAGCATATCAAGTGCTCGATCATATTTTTCCTCCCCCATGTTCCACTCCTTCCAATACCTCTGTTCTATGAAACCCGATCACGCCTTATTCTTGAAAAGACCCAAAAGTTGAAGCAACTGCTTCGACCTCTTTTCTCGTGGCAGTCTCTCCTTTTGAGGATTCTCAAAACTCGGGTCGCAGTTTTGGTAAGAACCGCTGCAACACAACAGTGCAGCAGAGAGCGCGGGCGCAGACGAGGGCTCAGGCACGACTACTCTTCAAATCAGCCGTCGTGTCCCTACATTGCTCCACCTGAACCATCGGCCTATCACTAGCCTTCTCATCCACTGCAACAATGGCAAACCGCGCCGTGTCCTTACCCTACTTCCACTTGGACTCCACCGCCTCCTTCTCGTCATCTCAGCATATTTGGTAGCCGCCCTCAACAGGCTTACACGGCCCAGACGTCAAATTATCAACCAACTGACATTGACGCTGCCATGCATACATTGTCTTTTCATTTGCTATGACGAGCACCGGTACTTAGACACGGGGGCTACCCCTCATATGTTGGTGTCTAGTGATAAACTCTCTCCTTATTTTAATTTGAGCAACAGTTGCATATCACTATTGGTGATGGTAGTGTTATTCTGATTTAGGGTTTTGGTAATGTCTTGCTTCCCTCTCTTACCCCCTCTTAAACTATACATTGTTCTCTATGCTCCTAAACTAGTCAAAAATTTAATTTATGTTCGACGCCTTACACGTGATAATCAAGTTTTCATTGAGTTTGATCCTTTTGGCTTTTCTATGAAAGATCTACAAATGGATACTCCTATCATGCGATGCAATAGTTCGGGAGACTTATATCCTCTTTCTCCTCTATCTTCTTCCAAAGACGCATCCTCTTTCGCTCACGATGCCATCTCGACCTCCTCTCCCATACTTTGACATCGTTGTCTCGGTCACCCTAGTGACACTATCCTAGATTTTCTTTGCACTGTAAATTTTATTTCTTGTCCTCAATTTTCCAAAAACTCATGTTTGTGATGATTGTGTTTTGTCAAAAATATGGAATGTCTTTTCGCTTTTCCTGTCCTTATACCTCCTCTCAAAACGGCAAATTCAAACGTAAAATTTGTTCAATCAACAATATGATGCGCACAATTCTCTCTCAAGCCTTCCTCCCTCCGTCGTTCTAGCCTCATGCCTTACAAATAACCACCTATCTCCTGAACATCAGTCCATATGAACTCCTCAAAAATCTAACTCCTACACATCACTTATATCACCGCATTCCCTGTTTTCACCATCTTTGATTTTTTGGGTGTCTATGTTTTTCTCTCTTCTTCTCAACCACCATACATAAGCTTGCCCGTTGCTCTACTCCGTGTGTGTTCTTGGGATATATTTCTAATCATGAGGGTTACAATTGTTATGATTTAACTACTAAGAAGTTCATTCTTTCTCTTCATGTGAATTTTGATGAGTCTAAATTCCCTTTTGCCTCTCCTCCCTTTCCACCACTGCCTTCATATAGTTTCTTGGAGGATAACATCCATCCATCCATCCTCCCCTTTTCCTATGGCGACGGTCTTGCACACACCCTTTTTCATGTTCCTTATTTACCTCCCGTACATATAACAGAAGTTGGCGCGACAGGCGGTGACCCCTAAGAGATCGCCGTGCCAAACAGATTGGCGCGCAATGTGAGGCGCGATGGCACCCCAGAGCATGCGCCACACACACGATCTCCCAATACGATGGGTCACATTGCTCCTCCGCTACACGCAATGCCTATAGCTCCTACTTCACCATCACCACCTTTAAATCATATACCACATCCACCGCCACCACCAACTATCTCAGCCTCCTCTCGGTCTATGACCACGCAAAGCATGCGGGGCATACACATGCCAAACGATCTCTCATCTACCACTCATATTTCTCATTTTCCAAAAAATCCAAAGTTAGCCTTATCAGATCCTTATTGGAAAAATGCTATGCTTGATGAATTTAATGCTCTATTTAAAAGTAGGACTTGGAAGTTAGTACCCCCCCCCCCCCTCTAGCGATGTTAATGTTATTCGCTCTATTTGGATTTTTAAACATAAAATATATTTGATGGTTCTTTTGAGCGATACAAGGCTCGCCTTGTTGGTGATGGCAAGTCTCAGAAGGTTTGGGTCGATTGGTTTGAAACATTCAGTCTCGTTGTCAAACTAGCTGCCATTTGCACTGTTATTAGCACTGCTCTTGCAAATTTCTGGAGTATTCACCAATTGGATGTTAATAACATTTTTTTTACATGGTGCACCTCAGGCAACCGTGTATATGCATCAATCGTTGGGTATTTTTGGGATTCTTCTTATCCGGATTATGTTTGTCTCTTACAGAAGTCTCTCCATGGTTTAAAGCAGGCATCGAGGGCTTGGTACCAACGCTTTGCGGATTTCATTTCTACCATTGGCTTCAGTCATAGTCTTTTAGGCCTCTTCATCTAAAACATGGCGCCTAGGTTACTTATTTATTACTTTATGTTGATGATATTATTCTCACTGCATCATCTGATGATCTCTGATTCTCTATTATATCTCGACTTGCTTCTGAGTTTGCAATGAGTGATCTAGGTCCCCTTAGCTATTTCCTTGCTATTTTTGTACTCGTTATTCGGGTGTTTTCTTCCTTTCTCAGAAGAAGTATGCCCTTGAGATTATTGATCGCGCATGAATGTCATCTTGCAAACCAGTCTCTAATCTAGTATACAAAAAATCTAAACTCAACACGTCGGGTTCTCTTTTTTTTGACCCAACTCTTTTTCGGAGCTTAGCTGGCACCTTACAATATCTCATATTCACATGTCCCAACATATCTTATGCGTTTCAACAAGTTAGCTTGCACATGCATGATCCGAAAGATGAGCACATGGCTGCCTTAAAGCATATTATTCGGTATATTCAAGGGACTTCTGATTTCGGTCTTCTTCTCTACAAGTTGAGTCTTAACAGTCCTTTACAGACGCTGATTGGAGTGGATGTTTGGATACTCATCGTTCAACTTCTGATTATTGCATAGTTTTTGGTAACAATCTTATTTCATGGTCTTCTAAGCGACAAGCTTTGCTCTCACGGTCTACTGACGAGGCTGAATACCACGGAGTAGCTAACGTTGTGTCAGAGTCTTGTTGGCTATGTAACCTATTACTCGAACTTCACTTTCCCATCTCAAAGGCTACTTTGGTTCACTATAACAACATCAGTGCCATCTATTGGTCCAGTAATCCCGTTCAGCACCAACGAACTAAGCACATTGAGATATACATCCACTTTGTTCAGGAAAAAGGTTGTTCGTGGTCAAGTTCGCGTTAGTCACATTCCTTCTCCACATCAGTTTGCGGATATCTTCACAAAGGGGCTTCCCATGTCCTTTTGATGATTTTCGTTCCAGTCCTAGCGTTCGTCACCCTCCAGCTTCTACTGTGGGTGTGTATTAGTATTATATTACTATAAATATCCTTTTGGATAGTTGCACATCTTTCCTTAGTTAAGTTTCTTGCTATGCAAGATTGATTGTACCACATCTTTCTTTAATTAAGTTTCCTGCTATGCAATATTGCAATATTGTTATACTATATATATATATATATATATATATATATATATATATATATATATATATATATATATATTATTGTGCTTAATAAAATATCACCGAATAATATTCTTGCCAAAAATGGCCGAAAATCTACTGAAGGGGTAAATCGAACAGACGTGCATAGTTTAGGGGGCAAAACGCTTATTAATTTTGTTTATGGTGCAAGTCGCAAAAACGTCATAGTTTAAGAGGATTGATGCTTTTATCCCAATATTTCATGCGGAATTATCTATAAAATTGAAACACTTTAAGGAAGGTGCCGCGCAATTGCAAATGGACAAATAGCTAAAACTATACGGCCATGATCGGGAAAAAATCAAGTTTGGTACCTTAATTTGGCTTCCGTTTCTTTTTGGTACCTTAATTTGTCACGCAACATTTTTGGTACCCTATGTTTCCAAACTTAATCACGTTTGGTACCTCCCTAGCGGCGTCCCCAATTTAATCACCGCGATGTCTACGTGGCTCGCCATTGACCCGCCCAGATTTGATTTTGACCCAATTTAACACACGTGGCAAGCTGACTGGATTAAAAAAAAAAAACAAAATCAAAATCATATATCTCTTTTCCTAAACATTAATTAAATATTTCTTAACTTTATAACTATTATATATATATATATATAAGTTTTTTGTTTCAAAAAACAAAAAAAAAACCCAAATCTAAAAAATTGATTAAAAAAAATAAAAAACCAATCATCTTCAAACCCCCCCCCCCCCCCCCACCACCCCCACCACCGCCACCATCACCCCCACCACCACCCCCACCCCCACCACCGATACCCACCACCTCCACCCACCACCATCACCCCGACCACCACCCCCGCCACCCCCACCACCCACCCCCACCATCAATTCCTCATCTTCAACCCCGCCCGCCACCGCTACCACCACCACCACCACCATCTTCATCAAACGCCACCACAAATTGCTTCAAATCGGCGCCACCACCTGCCCAATCGATTCATCGGCGCCGCAAATCACTTCACCGGATCTTCATCACCTGCCCAACATTTTTCCAATCAAATTTCAAATATATATATACACAACTCGAATTCCGTCGACAATATTTCTTCGTCTTCCTCTCCTCACATTAGGGTGGTTAACCGTTGATTTGGGTGGTGGTGGTGTGCGGCGATTTGTGGTGGTGTTCGTGACGCCGGTGACAGCGGCGGGGGCGGGCGGGCGGGGGGGGGGGGGGGGGGGGGGGGGGGGGGGGGTAGCGGCGGTGTTGACGAAGATGATGATTAAACTTTTTTTTTTGGTTTTAATTTTATATTTGTTAAAATGTTTATTATTATTACTTATATATGTTTATTATTATTATTTATATATAAATGGTTATTATTATTACTTATATATATTTATTATTATTATTTATGTTTAAATGTTTATTATTATTTATATATATGTTTATTATTATTATTATTTATATATAAATGGTTATTATTATTATTATTATTATTTGTATATATGTTTATTATTTTGACTAATTTTTTGTTTTCATTTTTTTATGTTTTTTTTTAAAATTCATTAGTTATAAAAATTATTTTGTTAAAACAGAACTATATAATAAAGTTAATTATAAAAAATATCAAAACTAGAATTTGTGATATAAGATTTAATAGTTTTTTTTATTTTTTTAAATTAAATAATCCAGTCAGCATGTGCATGTGGCAAGAAAAAAGTCAAAATTGAGATTTTAGGAGTCAACGGCGAGCCACGTAGACATCGCGGTGGTTAAATTGGGGACGCCGCTAGGGAGGTACCAAACGTGATTAAGTTTGGAAACATAGGGTACCAAAAATGTTGCGTGACAAATTAAGGTACCAAAAAGAAACGGAAGCCAAATTAAGGTACCAAACTTGATTTTTTCCCGGCCATGATCCATCACCCCGGTACCATTTTTGAACGTCTTATTTGTCTTTTATCTTGATAATTAAAGATAAGAAAGTATTGCTTGTAATTTTATGACCAGTAAGACAAGAAAAAATATGATATATGTAAATAAAGGAAAAAGAAACAAATTATCCTGCGAATTTAACCAGTCGAATCTAAGTAAATTTAGGAGACGAATTAAAGGTGGAGAGATGAATGAGAGCATGCTGTGGCTCTCATTACTCGACAAAATAAATAATATTAATAGAAAATGAAGCGGAGTGCGAATATGAGATTAAGACATAAATGTTCGAAAAACATCAATCAGATTTCAGATGAACACGGGATTTGATATTAATAATTGAATTTCTATCAAAATTAAAATTCCTTTCGTTGTTTTATGTGGACCCCACACCTCATACATCCGTCTGTCGTCCGAATTCTTTGTTTGACTGACTAATATGGACGAAATGTTTGTGGTGGTGTTCTGTTTTACTACTAGCATTGTGAGAGATTCTCTGTAACTAAAACTAATTTTAATTTGTTTAGAAGAAAAAGATATTTGCTTAATTTGTACAAAAGAAGAAAGATGGAGGGAATTAGTCGGGTGCGTGTGGGGAAGTACGAGGTGGGAAGGACACTGGGGGAAGGTAGTTTCGCCAAGGTTAAATTTGCGAGAAACACGCAAACCGGGGACTGTGTCGCCATTAAGATCATCGACCGTGATCGTGTCCTCCGTCACAAGATGATTGAACAGGTGGTGTTCTTTTTTATTGTTTATGTATCATACATGCCTCCATGCATACACGTGATTTCTATTCTTGATTTTCCGTTGTATACTTATGTTTGTATTTTGCAGATAAAAAGAGAGATTTCAACTATGAAGATGATCAAGCACCCTAATGTCCTGCATCTAATCGAGGTAACTAGCTTTTTATTCCGTTTTTTGTTTTGATATTTGATGATCCACAAAGTTAGCATGGCATTCATTTATTATCCTGTCGATCAGATACTTATTTTGTGCCAATAATAGGTTATGGCGAGCAGAACGAAGATTTATATTGTTCTGGAATTCGTCGATGGAGGCGAACTTTTTGATAAGATAGTACGTTTTTGTATGCTCTTGCTTTGTATTCATGTCCGCGACGGTCCTTACAATTCAGGACAAGATTATACTGATGTATTCTTTCCTTTATCTATAGGCTAAATACGGAAAACTTAAAGAAGCTGCAGCTAGAAAGTACTTTCAGCAGCTAATCAACGCTGTGGACTTCTGTCACAGTAGAGGTGTTTTCCACCGAGATTTGAAGGTAGCGTATATAATTCATTGTAATTTAATCTAAAAATTCGACATATTTCTGTAGTTCGTTTTTGCCATCTATCACATCTGTACACTTTGCAGCCAGAGAATCTGTTGCTGGACTCTTTTGGCGTTCTTAAAGTTTCAGATTTTGGATTGAGTGCATTCTCAAAGCAAGTTAGGGTAAGTTAACTGGATCTCTATCTTTAGAATTTTCCAGCACGGACGCCTGAACGCATCTTCATGTTTCTTTAGGCCTGTCGTACTGTTCAATTTGTATACTGCTGTTTACAAATATTTAGTTTATTTGGCCATAAATCCGCGTTTTGCTTTTTTGCATGTCTCACCCTCGTAAAAACTTTAAACCTATCCTAGCCAGCATTTGCTTCTGTGTGGAAAAGCTGGCTCAATTTTGGCTCTGGGTGCATTTCACTCTTTGATCTGCTGGAAAAGCAGTTCCAGCTTCGGATACTTTTGTCTAAATATTTCGTATTATTTGCTTGTTGGTAGCTTTGCCTTGTCGTGATGCAATTCTAGCATTATGTGCTAAATAAAGTAGAAGACTTTTCTATTGCCTAATCCATATGTTATTTATTTTACTGAGGTATTAGTTTTTTCTTTGACATCATTCTGTACCATGGATATTTGTATTGGAAGTTTGCCTTGTGCGGGTGACCCCGCAAGGCAAAAGGATATCTGATGATGATTCTTCTAACTGCAGGAAGATGGGTTGCTGCATACTGCTTGTGGTACTCCAAATTATGTAGCACCCGAGGTACCAAACTAGGGGTTGCTTTAGATACTCTATTCCGTTTTCAGCATTTCACGCTTTTTTTAAATCAACTAGGTGCTTGCTGATAAAGGCTACGATGGTACGGCTTCAGATGTATGGTCTTGTGGGGTGATTCTATTTGTTTTGATGGCTGGATATTTGCCTTTCGATGAGCCCAATCTCATGTCCTTGTATAGAAGAGTAAGCTCAAAGAGCACGCTGTAATCTTAATGCTTCTCTAAGTTGTGTTTGGCATGTTCTGTAACCCATTCTTTTCTCAGATTCAAAAAGCTGATTTCTCATATCCGTCATGGTTTTCATCCGGTGCGAAAAAGCTGATTAAGCGTATTTTGGATCCTAATCCACTCACTGTGAGCTCCTGAAAACTTTATACATTTCCTGTTCCATATGAGTTAATATCTTTCCCACATCATGAGCTGCTTCTTTATTTGGCAATTCTATTCTTTGCTTGACATGTTTCCGGGGCTGTTTGGCTTGAAAGTAAAACTGTGTTTTATGTCGCAGCGCATGACTATTCCAGAAATTCTGGATAATGAATGGTTCCAGAAAGATTATAAACCGCCTCGTTTTGAGCAAGACGAGGATGTAAGTCTTGATGATATTGATGCTGCCTTCAACGTTTCTGAGGTAAGCTATTTATTCATAAAGTTCTGTGTTTAATAGTTGATGCTTATACATTAGCAAACTAAAATTGATCAAAATACAAAATTTTGGTAGGAACGTCTCGTTACAGAGAAGAAAGAGAAACCATCATCCATGAACGCGTTTGAGCTTATATCAAGGTCGCAAGGCTTCAGTCTTGAAAATCTGTTTGATAAGCAGCTGGTATGCCTGTTCATCTATCTTTATTTCTTTCTCGTTCTGGTAGCTTATAACGTGAAAACTGAAAGAATACGATCTGAATCTCAATTGATATACGAGGGGGGTAATATTCTGTTTCAGTTGTCTCTGCGGCAATTTGTTCTCGATCCTGTTCACATTCTAGCTACATATAAGCTAGGCTATGACCTTTACTAAATTGAAAGCTGAATCAGTCATCAATGATCATTTTTGCTGATGTATATTCATGCTTCACTGAAATCAGGTTTCCAACTTTCTTTGCGTTCATATCTTTCTTTTTTCTAACTTAAAACACCGCAGGCGCCAGTGAAGAGGGAAACTAGCTTTACATCCAAGCGCCCTCCTAATGAAATCATGTCAAAAATTGAGGAAGCTGCTAAACCTCTGGGTTTTAATGTTCACAAAAGAAATTATAAGGTATAAATATAGTTTCTCGGATTCTTAACATCCATGCCACTGTCTAAGAGAGTTTTTGGGACTTTTTTTGACTAATGATGTTTTTGTTGTTACAGATGAAGTTACAAGGCGATAAAACGGGAAGAAAAGGGCACCTTGCTGTAGCTACAGAGGTATCAACTCTTACAACATGTCGTATGACCACTTGAGTAATTGCTATGATAGTTAATGGTCTGGCAGTGATGCTTCTTATGCGTGGCCTTTCATCTTTAACTTTCACTGCTAATATTGTTACCTGTCAATGTTTTACATAGTTTTTTACGTGTGATTTAATTTGTCTTTGAGTTTTGTAGGGTTTAAAACTTTTATTACAAGTGGTCACCTGGACCTCTAGCACAGCTGTGAATTTTGATTACATTATTTGTGGACCTAAATAGCTCCCTTTTGACAGTCCAAAACGTTTTATTGGTTGAACATATGTGCATATGAAAACAAAGTGTTTCCTCCAGCACCTTTATACCTCCAAAAACAATGATCACCTCATCATCAGCCATCAGAAACTAAAGTAGATGCCGAACTAATCAAGGATTGAGATTATAAGCTTATAAAAATTCCAGCTTTTGGTAAAAAGATGAGTTAAGCTCTGTGAATTGTCTTTCCTCCATTTAGTCGGGAGCCTCGTAGTTCAGACGCACGGGAAATATGAATTTCAATTTGTGAGTGTAATATAAATAGCAAACAGTAGAGACAAATGATAAATCACTTAATTGTAACATAAATGGAAATGAGTGAAATGGTATGTAGTAGTTTAACAAATCATACTCAGGCAAAGAATATATGTACAAACAAATTGACATGTTTAACCCAATAAAAAGGCGATTCGTCTCATATATAAATTCTTAAGCCTATGATTGAAGTGTTAAATGCAACAGTGGACAGGATTACTTTGTGATTATTAAGTAATGCACTTCTCATATAGCTAACAAAATGCTCTTTCTTTTTAGAGTGTGTATTATATTATATTTTTGTCTTTGGTTCTTCAATATGGTATAGCATCAAATAGGTAGATGGTTAACACTTACCTGTCTGCTGTTCCCTTCAGGTTTTTGAGGTGGCCCCTTCCTTGCACATGGTGGAACTAAGGAAAACTGGTGGTGACACACTCGAGTTTCACAAGGCATGCCAAGTTTACATTTTTAAACACCTTAACTATGCGTTTATTTATCCGAAGCACCAGCCACAAACTTAACTTACCTGTTCTGTTAATTTATGTATGTGTGGCAGTTCTACAAGACATTTCAATCAGGGCTAAAGGATATTGTGTGGACATCTGATGCAATACCAGAAGAAACAAGGTATTCTAATTTACTCGCCACTAGTTCTGGTATTATACCAAGACTTTGTCCTTTCGATTTGTAATTATATCTGATTAATTCCCTTGTCTCCTATTTGATATGCAGTACTGATGCAGTCAAGGACATGTAAATATGTGGGCACAAATGAACTAGCTTCTCCTGTTGTTGAAATATTAATGAACCAAGTTTCATCTGTTGTGAACAATATTAATATATATACTGTTGTACCTACATTGTAAGATTAGATGATCAGGAGGTATACAATGTTGCTGGTGTTAGGTACGACGACCAATGCGTTTTTGCTCTCCCTTTGTAATTAAAAGAGTTAGTGATTAGAGATATGGGAAAGACTTCCATTAGGATTATTTTGTTGATCCAGTGAAATTGAAGGGAAGCTCTCTAAATAATCTTCGGTTATTTTTTCTAAAGTGATTCCCCAAATAATCATTTTTTCGGTTGGTAGATAATTTGTTTTATAGTCCCTTGATACGAGTTTGGTAACTCATAACCTATGGTGCACCAACACTTGCAAAAATAAACTGCATTATTGTCGAGCTCGTTAGTCTTTGTATATGTGTGAGACACTCCAAATCTTAGAATTTTATTTGAAATTCATATCTTTGTGTCAATGTCGTGTGTCCGTCTTTTACATGATAGTGCATTACACAAACATGATATTTGATTTCAAATGTTTCTTTCTATTGAATTAATTTTAGAAAGATCTATATATCAAACTGACATGAAAATTACGACTCGATGCTGTGGAACTTTGAACAATTTGCATAGACAAATCTAATAAAGTTATAAGAAATATTACAGATGAACCTCACACATTTTCTTTTCAAATATTTGAGAGCTTAATAAGCGGTGGTGCTTTGTAGTAACACTCTTATTAGGGGATATTTCTATAATTAGACTGTAGATGTATGATACCAATACCATCATACAACTAATTTTTGTTGGATGATTTAGTCTTATGTGTCATGTGAAAAGAAGGGATCACCTAACTTGACTTTCATTTGAGATGGGTTATGTTCCAGATGGGCGTTGGCTTGTTGTACTTAAATGCGAAATTAATCTTTTTCATATTCTTAACCATTCAAAATTGTGATATTAACACTTAAATCCATCTACATTTAATGAAGGACTGTTCCCATTTAATTGATACGTATGTTGTATGTGAGCCTAAAAAGCTTTATGTTGGATCTACTAATTTCTTCCGTTCCACGTTTAAATTATTAATCCGATTACATGAATTCAGAAATTTCTGAAAAAAATAGAAAATGCAATCTCACAATATATAACAAGCTTTTGTTTTATTGATTTTCAATCTTATTTAATTATTAAAACTTTTAGTTCCCCGCCGTTAATGTGAAAATGAAAGATTTCAATTGAAACGCTCACCACTACAAGATTTTTCGCCCTTTCCCGACCGGAAAATCCCGACCGGAATTCGGTCGGGAGCATTCCCGACTGCAATGCGGTCGGAAAAACTTTTCCCGACCGCAATTCGGTCGGCACTTTCTAAAAAAACATTCCCGACCGCATTGCGGTCGGGAAATATTATTCCCGACTGCGTCGCGGTCGGGAAAACTCTGGGCGGGAAATTTCCCGCCCAGAGTGTCGCCCTAATCTCGGCGCAGCTGGGCCGAGACTTCCCGACCGCCATGCGGTTGGGAATACCCTTATTCCCGACCGCAATGCGGTCGGGAAAGAGGGAGGTATTTCTCCCTCCATCTCTTCATTCTCACACCCTCAATTTCTCTCTCCCTCCTCTTTTTCCCGACCGCCAGGAGCCTTTCGCGACCGCAGTTCCGTCGGCACTGCAAAATCGGTAATTTTTTTCGCTTTTTCTTGTTTTTTAGGTTATATTTAATGTTTTAATATATATTTTTTATGTTTAATTGTTAGATATTGTAGAAATTGTTAGGATTTAATTAAGAAATGCTTTTAGGAATTGTTAGGCTTTGGAAAAATATTAGATTTTTATGCCTTTAGGAATTGTTAGGCTTTGGAAAATATTAGATTTTTATGCCTTTAGGAATCGTTAGGCTTTAGGAAATAGTATAGTTTTAATTAGAAAATGTCTTTAGGAATTGTTAGGCTTTGGGAAATGTTAGACTTTTATGCCTTTAGGAATTGTTAGATTTTAGGAAATGTTATAGTTGTATGATTTTAGTAATTATTTATGCCTTTAGGGAATGTTATAATTTTATGATTTTAGTAATTATTTATACCTTTAGGAATTGTTAGGCTTTACGAATGTTACAGTTTAGGAATTATTTATGACTTTAGGAAAACTATATATGATTTTTATATGTGTTAATTTATTTATTTGGACGTTAATTATGGAGTTATTTATGTTAGATTTAATGTTTTAATATTAATTATTAATGTTATATTTAATGTTTTAATATGAATTATTAGATATTGTAGAAATTGTTAGGATTTAATTTGTAAATTCCTTTAGAAATTATTGGGCTTTGTGAAATATTTATACCTTTAGGAATAACTTAGTATTGATTAAACTTAGGTCATCTCTACAATTAGAAAAATTCTAACTTTGATGCTTTTACTTAGTTCGTAGCACTCCTCCTCGACGACATGTCGTCCCATGATAGCGATCGTGGCCAGCCCTCGAAGAGAGGGCGTAGTGGTCCATCGAGCACTCCATCGAGTACTCCACCTACGACTGGTCCACCGAGGTTAGGTCCTCGTCTACGGATCATTCATTCTGGCGGTGCACCACCCGCTCCTGTCGTTGCACCTGATCTCGATCTTGGCGAGTCCCCTACTTCTTCACATCCACATAGGCGTATCGGATCGAGCGGCGGTACTCCACCAGATCTAGTAGTACCATTTCGACTTGATGATGATCACGTAGCATCGACACAATCGTCATCATCTAGGCCATCGTCTTCATCGAGGCCACCGTCATCATCGAGACCTACGGCACCTACGCCACGTTCTACAGAGTCTACACCGGCTGGTCCTAGTACTTCTTCCCCTGCAGACGTTGCCGGTGCAGGACCATCTTCAGCGACGCAACAGAGACCGGGCCGAGGTGTATCGAGAGGGCCGCAGGTTCCGGCTGACCGTAGTGCCCGTCGTAGGATCGAGCTGGATGAGCACGGCGTATTTATGGATGGGAGAAAGATATCGACGACGATTACCTCGATCATTAGGGAGTTTATGAAGACGTGTGTTCCTTCATACACCGAGGTCGATCCGATAGTCCAGGGACATATGTGGGCTAAGTTTAAGGTGAGATTTAGAAAGTTTACTATATATATATATATATATATATATATATATATATATATATAGTAAGATTTTTTTAACGAAACCTTAATTAAAAACCTTATTTAATTGTAGAGCATATACTACATTCCTCCGGAGGACAGGCTTCGTGCACATTCCGCATACGATGCGAAGGTTAAGAAGTGTTACAAGGAAACCGTGCACAATGCAAAGAAGAACTATTACGACAGGCTCGATGATCCGATGTGGGCGTCGCGTCCGAAGAACAGTTGGATGAGCGACAAGTTAGAAAAAATGTGGGTGACGCATTGGGAGTCGGAGGGCCATGCGAAGAAATCCGTGGCAGGCCAGAAGAACAGGCGATCTGGAGAGGCACCAGACCCTGATCGTCCTCCACGAGCTACTCATGCTAGTGGGTCCCAGAGCTACACAGCTATTCGACGTAGGATGGTATGTCTTATTAAATTGAGTTTCTATAAAAATAATATAATTGTCTTAAATTTAAATATCTATAATAACAAATGTATATCAATATGCAGGCTGCTTCTAGACCTCCAAGGGCCCCTCCACCTCGGCACGATGAGGCATATCGTTATCAGCACACACATGTGCCGAGTGGTCTGCCAGAGGGAGCTCCACGTCGCCGTGTTTGGGTTCACCCCAAGTATAGGGCTATCTACGTAAGTATTTAACTTATATAGCATTCTTTGATTACTATATTAATATATGTCTTCCTTAATTACGTACTAACAATTAGGACAAAATTAACAGGAGGAGTACATGCGCCTTATGACTGAGAGGTACGAGGAGAATCGTTCTACGTGGCCACCACTAGATCAGGAGCTGTGGAGTCAGGCGATAGGAGGCTTGAAGAAGGGGAAGGCTGCGGGTCTCCCTTCGGATGCACGTCACGATGGGTTTGGTTTCTCGACGAAGAGGCATCGAGACACGACACATGATTATGCGAGGGTGTTGGAGAGGGAGAACCATCGTATTAGGACTGTTACTGATGCGAGGATTGACGAGCTTGCTACTCAGGTAGATTTCTTGACCCAGCACATCACCCAGACTACAGGTACTCCTCCATCTCGACCCATGCCTACAGGGGGACTCATGCGTGATGCTCGTCGAGCCGACCAGCGTTCCTCGCCACCTACTCTTGATCCTTTTGCATATGGTGCTCCAGATTGCACGCTGTATGATGATGAGTACGAGGATGTCCCCGATGAGGACCCCGAGGATGACACTCTCGGTGGTGATGCAGTCGATCTTGCCGGTGATGGTGATGATGGTGCTGGACCCGCCACAGCTCCTGATACATTTGGATTTCATGACGAGGACTATGAGTAGTAGTAGTAGTTTAATTTATTTTAGGGATATTTTAGATTGAATATTGTGTTAGATGTTTGTATTTATGTAATTTTTTTGATGCTCGGACCGATTATGTAATGTTAAACTAGTTTTGTATTTATTCTGTCATTATGTTGTGTATTATTTGTTCGTTTAATCTAAGTATTGAACATTGTGTTAGTTGTTTGTTTATTGGTAATCATGCCTATAATATGAAATTAAACAACGTGAATCAAATTTTTTTATAAAATAAAATTCGACCAACTAAACCAATCTCGATGCTAGTCATACATACTATCCTCAGATTCTGAGTCACTCATTATCTCTTCCTCTTCCTCTTCCTCATTGCCCTCGTCTTCCTCTTCCTCATTGCCCTCGTCTTCCTCGTAGCCCTCCTCTACCTCGTTGCCCTCCGTTGCTGCCTCCTCGACAACCACATCAAATCCCTCGTTGGCCAATTGGATATTCATATTGAATGAGGAAAGGTCCACGCATAAGTTAAACCCTTCAGACGCATTCTCTTGTAGCACTTGGTTCGGCATCCCTGGGTCGACATCTTTTGATCCTGCAACTGATGACATATCGATTATGTGTCTGGCAGGAATAGTGGATACGGCCAACCATCCTCTCTGTCCTGGTCGCCCTGTCGTCTTTTTTGGATAGGGCACATAGTACGCCTGTTTTGCTTGGTTAGCGAATACAAACGGCTCATTGGTCTTGAGGGCACGCCTCGGGTTGATGTCAACCAACTTGTACGTTAAATGCTCCTGCGTACCTGCGTTTATATCATACCAAACACATTTGAACAAGACAATGTATAGGGGCCGGATTCTGCCCCAATATTCCACCTGTATAATGTCTTTCAACGTTACATAGAAGTTGGTAGCATCGGATCCTCCCATGTCTCCCTTCACATAAACACCGCTACAATCACTCTTCTTCGGGCCCAAGATCATATCGATGTGAAATCTGAACCCATTCACAATGTGTCCCTCGTAGGTTGTCACTGAATACATCGGACCTGTGATTAGAGGATCTATTCGTATATCGGTCTCGTATTTCCCACTTGAATATGTCTGCTTGAACCATGCTACGTACTCTTGGTTCCTCTTGGATTGTATCTCCATTGGACTTAGTCCACCGCACACCTCTTCTACAAACAGTCTGCATAGAAAAATCATCATAAGTTAGTGTTCTTTAAAGCGCTTAATCATTTTGTTATTAAGAATAATTAACTACCACTTACTCCACCCATTCGTCAAGCTCTGGACAGTTTAGAAGCGCGTAAAGCTCTATTTGCTCCATCTCATCGGAAGTCAAGTATCGCCTTTTGTTTAGTGCCCCTATTGGCGCCCCTTTCTTTTGAAATATTGTAAGCTCATCATCCCACTCCGTGCTATCTAGTGTCTCGTTCTTGTTGAGTTTTTTATATTTAGTCTGAAAAGAAACATCCAAATATTGAGAACACATATTGGAGAGCTCAGCAAGTAGGTATTGATTGGCTATGGATCCCTCCACCCTCGCCTTGTTCTTTACTGAACCCTTCATGTCGAACATCCGCCTAGTTCATATAAATCAAAGATTAGGCAAAGAATAGATATTTTTAAAAGATAATTGTTATTATAAATATAAGATCGTACCTCTCGAATGGATACATCCATCTATAATGAACTGGACCACCAACTCTAGCCTCATACGGAAGGTGTATGGCTAAATGCTCCATAGAGTCGAAAAATGAAGGGGGAAATATCATTTCCATCTTGCACATGGTAACAATAAACGATTCCTCCAATCGCTCCATATCTTCGGCCGACACCTCTGACGCGCAAATCGCCTTAAAAAAAAGGCTAATCTCTACTAAGGTCCCCCAAATCTCGGGTTCCAAGAATTCGCGAAATGCTATGGGGATCAATCTCTGAATGAAGACGTGACAATCATGACTCTTCATTCCATACAATTTTCCTTGTTGTTTCTGCACACATCGTCCTAAGTCCGATGCATATCCATCAGGAAACTTCAGTTCAGTCAGCCAATCAAGCACCATCTTCTTTTGATCCCTCGTAAGGCAATATTTTGCCTTTGGCTTTATGTACTCACTTCCTCTGCCACTGGGTTTCAAGAACAATTCTTTACGGTTGGTCAACAACTTAAGATCGTGCCTCGACTTAATGTTGTCCTTCGACTTAGCATCGTCCAACACCGTGTTGATGATGTTCTCAAAAAAGTTCTTCTCACAATGCATCACATCTAGATTGTGGTGAATCAAGTTCGTGGACCAATATGGTAGTTCCCCAAAGATGCTTCGACGACACCAGTTATGAGTTGTGTTAAAGCCCGGAAGCTTTGTGGAGTTTGCCCCAAATCTAACCGATCGTAGCCTATCCACAATTGCCCTCATCTGCGCTCCTGTCTTCCTTGGAATGGGCGCATCAAGGACCTCCCTACCCTTGTAGAAATCCTTCTTGTTGTACCTCCATTTATGACCCTCTGGTAGAAACCGACGATGACAATCGAACCACGAGGCTTTTCCTCCATGCTTTAGTGTAAAAGAATCTGTCTCACCCATGCAATAAGGGCACGCCAGCTTACCGTGCGTGCTCCACTGGGACAACATTCCGTAAGCAGGAAAATCGCTAATAGTCCACATTAGGGTCGCTCGCATTTGGAAGTTTTCCTTTCGTGAGCTGTCATATGTCCACAAACCATTACTCCACAAATCATTCAACTCATCAATCAACGGTCTTAGCAAAAGATCCAAGTTCTTTCCAGGACTCTTTGGACCGGGTATAATAAGGCTCAGAAAAATGAACTCCGGTCGCATGCATAAATCTGGCGGAAGGTTATAAGGGGTAACAAACAAGGGCCAACATGAGTAGTTCTTCCCAGATGCCCCAAATGGTGTGAACCCATCAGTACATAGGCCGAGTCGAACGTTTCTAGGCTCTGATGCGAAGTCCGAATACGTACGATCAAAATGTCTCCACGCCTCGCCTGCAGCTGGGTGAATCATTCTATCTGTTGACTCTCGACACTTCAAATGCCAAGTCATATGTCTCGAAGTGCTTACAGTATAAAACAACCTCTGTAATCGAGGGCCTAGGGGGAAGTACCACAATTTCTTCCTTGCGATCTTGGACTTTCTACCAGCCTCGTACCCATCTTCCTTGCATATCGGACACGATGTGAGATCTTTGTTGGCATTATCGCCGTAGTACAAGAAACAAAAATTCCAACATACGTCGATCTTTTCGTACCCTAAACCCAAACCCGCGAGCATCTTATTCATGGTTGGAACCGTATTCGGTAGCATTTCCTCAATCTCTGGGTCCATAATATATTTAGACAAACTTAAGTACTTTTCGCAAGCGACATTAACTACTTTGTGCATCGTCTTGGTAGTTAAGAACTCAGCAAACCACTTGAGCACAGTCTTCGACTTCTTACTGTTCATTTTTATGTCTCCCATCTGCATCAATTTGTAGAACTCCTTTGCCTCGGGACTTGGATCTTCGTTGCGCACCTCTCCCTCAACAAATCGACCCCCATATGCATCCACAACCAATTCTCTAAACGAAGTATCGGCATGAACCGGACTATCAACGTGAATACTAGTAGACGGTGATTCATGTACATATGATGTAGCTGCCTCGCTCTCCATCTCTCCATGCAACACCCATATCCAATATTGATACACAAACCCCCACTTATGAAGATGATCTCGTACTACGTTTCGATCCAAAAACTTTAAATTATTGCATCTCTGGCACGGGCACCTAATACGATTTCTTAGATCTACGTAATCTGTCTGTTGTGATGCGTATTGTATGAATTCACGAACCCCAACCACGTAATGTTGATTCAAATAACCAGTGTTACTATCTATCCTATCGTACATCCAAGATCTATCGGGACGATAATCCATTTCTAATCTAAGAAAATTAAAAACAAATTAAATTGTTACAATTAATTTCACCAATCAATATATTTATCATTTATAGAAAAATTTTAAAACTCGAGTACGACGAGGCCAAGGAAATTAATACTTACTTGTTGTAGCGTAGAAAATACTTAGATCAAGTATTCTTTGCAAACACACGCCCCTAGCTGCATTAACCGCAATATCTAAAACAAAGAAATATTAAAAAAAGTTAATAAAAACGATCTTCATTGACAAAAACTAACTAAAACAGTTATAACAAGAGGATATCGTGTATACCTTAACAAGGGATGAATGTTGGAATGATTTCTCAAGTGGAATAGGGAGGGGTATTTATAGGGGGGCTGACAGTTATTCCCGACCGCCACGCGGTCGTGAATAACAACGGTAATTATTATTCCCGACCGCAACCCGGTCGGGAATATTAGGGTTTAGGGTTTAGGGTTTAGGGTTTAGGGTTTAGGGTTTAGGGTTTAGGGTTTAGGGTTTAGACTTATTGGCGACCGACCCGCTGTCGGGAATAATATTCATATTCTTAATTTCACAATTTCGCTCTCAATTTTAGATCAATCGTTCATTTAATGATCAAGTAAAACAATATTACTTATATATTACTAAAAATCTCAAAAAACATTAAATTTAGTTACACGTTGATGAATCGTTTGAAGCGTCTATTCATATTGTCACTTATAAATAGATTAGTATATGTAGTTGCTAATAATGTAACTACTTACGATTATGTTAAACACATGTTAATATATATATCACAATTAGCCTCTCTATACTAACGTTCGTAACAAATTTTAATCGCCAATTGTGAACTCCTATATACTACGTATGATTATTAAATGTAACACTCCAAACTAACTTAACCTATACTCCGATAAACTATACTAATTATTTAATAATTAAAAGTACATTAAACTAACTAACTAATAGTGCAATTCATGAATTTAATGAGATTCTATAGTTATACTTAACAAACACATCAAGATTTTCCAAAAGATTGAAAAAAGGTAAAATTTACTATTTTTCCCGACCGATATGCGGTAGGGAATAATATTCAACTACATTCCCGACCGCATTTCGGTCGACATTGACCATTATTGCCGACCGCATGCCGGTCGGGAATAATATTTAAACTTATTCCCAACCGCATGTCGGTCGGGATTAAGTTTAAATATTATTCCCGAGCGGCATGCGGTCGCTAAAGTTTTGAAAATTTGGCGGTTTTTTGAAATTTTTGAAAAAAATAAACATTCCCGACCGATAATCGGTCGGGAATAATCGAAAAACTTGGCGGGAAACCAAATTTGACGAAAATTCAAAAAATTTCAACTTTTTCTATAAATACACTTCATTATTCTCCTCATTTTTTCATCTCCACACAATTTTTTCAAACACTTTTTTCATTTTCAAACACTTTTTTCATTTTCAAACACTTTTTCACTTTCAAACACTTTCTTTCTACTTCAAAATTAATTTTTTTCACTTATTTATTCAAATTCTCAATAATCAAAAACTTATTTAATTTTTTTGTGTTTTAGACTGAGCAATGAATCAAAGATTTAATTGCTCATCTAAAACACAAAAAAAACTAAATAATGTTTTTAAAATATTACAATATATTAAAAAAATAATATTCCGGTAATTTATTATCGGAATATTATTTTTTTTGTTCTGATGATTATTATTCCCGACCGCGTGCCGGTCGGGATTAATTTGAATATTAGTCCCGACCGCGTGTCGGTCGGGATTAATTTGAATATTAGTCCCGACCGCGCGTCGGTCGGGATTAATTTGAATATTAGTCCCGACCGATAATCGGTTGGGAATAATATTCAAATTTATCCCGACCGACGTGCGGTCGGGACAAATACCGACCGACGATTGGTCGGAAATTTGCGTAAAAAGACCCGACCGCTAAATGGTCGGAAAATTGGGAGTTTTCCGACCGTTTAGCGGTCGGGAAAAATATTCATAAAACCCCGACCGAATAGCGGTCGGGAATAATATTCAAGGGAGTTCTGACCGCATATCGGTCGGGATATGTCCCGACCGTTATCCGGTCGGGAAATGCGGTCGGTAATTTCCCGACCATAATTCGGTCGGGAAATACGGTCGGGAAAGGTCCGTGCCGACCGGAAGGCGGTCGGAAAACTTTTCCCGACCGAAGCAACACCGATCGCGATTTCCCGACCGCGAAAGGGTTATTCCCGACCGGATTTGCGGTCGGGAAAGACCCAATTTTTTTGTAGTGCACTCTCTCTATATATATGTGCTCTTATAAATAATGTTTACTATATTATCTATTATATTGATCACTCGCTCTATATGTGCTCTTACAAATAATATTTGCTATATTATTTATTATATTGATTTGATATACATGATTCATGAAGTCATGATTTTTTTTTTTTTGTTGAAATTGACCTTTTTGTTTAAGGGAAGCTCTCTAACTAATCTTCCGCTATTTTTTCTAAAGTGATTCCCCAAATAATCATTTTTTTCGGGTGGTCGATAATTTGTTTTATATATAGTCCCTTGATATGAGTTTTATAAAAGTTACTTTCTTTGGTAACACATAATCTATGGTGCACCAGCACTTGCAAAAATAAACTGCATTTTTGTCGAGCTCGTTAATCTTTGTATATGTGTCAGACACTCCAAATTTTAGGATTTTATTTGAAATTCATATCTTTGTGTCAATGTCGTGTGTTCGACGTCCTTTACATGATAGTGCATTACTGAAACATGATATTTGATTTGAAATGTGTATTTCTATTAAATTAATTTTAGAAAGATCTATATATCAAATTGACATGAAAATTACGACTCGATGCTGTGGAACTTTGAACAATTTGCATGGACAAATCTAATAAAGTTATAAGAAATATTACAGATGAACCTCACACATTTTCTTTTCAAATATTTGAGAGCTTAATAAGCGGTGGTGCTTTGTAGTAACACTCTTATTAGGGGATATTTCTATAATTAGACTGTAGATGTATGCATGATACCAATACCATCATACAACTAATTTTTGTTGGATGATTAGTCTTATGTGTCATGTGAAAAGAAGAGATCACCTAACTTGACTTTCATTTGAGATGGGTTATGTGTTCCAGATGGGCGTTGGCTGTTGTACTTAAATGCGAAATTAATCTTTTTCATATTCTTAACCATTCAAAATTGTGATATTAACACTTAAATCCATCTACATTTAATGAAGGACTGTTCCCATTTAATTGATACGTGTGTTGTACGTGAGCCTAACAAGCTTTATGTTGGATCTACCAATTGCTTCTGTTCCACGTTTAAATTATTAATCCGATTACATGAATTCAGAAATTTCTGAAAAATACAGAAAATATAATCTCACAATATATAACAAGCTTTCGTTTTATTGATTTCCAGTCTTATTTTATTATTTAAAACTTTTAGTTCCCGGCCGTTAATGTGAAAATGAAAGATTTCAATTCAAACGGTCACTCTCTCTAGCTATATGTGCTCTTATAAATAATGTTTGCTATATTGTCTATTATATTGATTTGATATACATGATTCATGAGTCATCACAAAAGTCATGACTTTTTTTTTTCTTTTGAAATTAACCTTTAATTCAGTAAACACGACATTGACAGTGCCATATATACAGAACAAAACGTCCTATATATAACAAAAGCATGAAATAAAATCAGCGACAAACTCAACAAAAAAATGAACTACTCCTGATGCCAAACACTAGATCCAGTGGAATATTGACAGTGCCAATTGCATTCTGCTGTAGATCGATGATCATGAATATGTATCGTTTCCTGTAAAGGAGAGTTCATAACACATTATATAATTTTTTTAAGGAGAAAAACATATATTTATTGACCTCAGCTGCATTAGATAAGGGATATATATTTTGGTAAAATCATTACTCTTTCTTTTCTTATCATGACTGAAACTACAAGATTTGGGGGGTTTTCGCGACCCCCCGACGGTCACCAGGTTTTCAGCGACCGCTTATATCAACAGGGATCGCCAGGCGGTCCCCAGCCCAATGGCGGGAGTAATCCCGCCGTTGGGCCCAAAAAATGGCCCAGTATTGGCCAACAAAATAGGCCCAGAAAATTGGGCCCATTTTGTTTTGTATTTGGCGACCGATGTGCGGTCGTCACGCCAAGGGTTTTTAAACCCTTGGCAGCCCTCTCTCCTCACTTTCTTCTTTCTTCTCACACACACACCCACACCCCCCCTCCCCCTCCCCACGTCGGCGATTTTCACACACACACACACACACACCCGATCTTCCTCTTAACACATTATAGTCGACAGCACAAGGTCGCCCTTCTCTCCCGACCGCCACAAGGTCGCCATCTTCTCGAGTGCCGTCCGCGACCGTCGCCCGCCATTTTCGAGGTACTCCGCCCGCCATATTTGTATGTTAAATTGTGATTTTGCACTGGCATTTGATACACAAATTTATGAACTATGGTTTTTGGCATTTAAAGTTTCCAAATGATTTTTTGGTTTTAGAGTGAATTTTAAATGTAGGAATTCGTAACTGGAGGTCTGATGATCAGTTGTTTGGTGTTGTTATTGCAATTCTAATTCGTGCTTTTTTGATGAAGTAAGAACAATTGCATATTCACATACGACTAAGGTCAATTTTGTGATAAAACAATGTTAGTGGATTCGTCATTGATGTCTTTAGTGAAGCGGCTAAGCACTTAAGATCATTGGTAGACAAGGTTGGCGAAATGAATTTGATGTTGTTAATATTGTTTTGATTAACATGTTTAATTTTTGTTTAACTAGTAATTTAAATGGGTAACTATTGTTAGATCATTGGTAGCTATTGTTAGTAATTTGTGTTAATAATGTTTTGATTTAATTGTTAGTTTAGATGTTAGTAGTTCATTTAAGTATTTTGATTTAATTGTTAGTTTAGATATGAAAGTGCAGGTATTCTGTCAATGTTAGTTTAACATTGAGAAGTCAATGTTAGAGTAACATTGCTGAAGCAGAATCCGATTTACAATCTTGATTATATTCTTTATTATTGTTTTGCCTTATTCATTTAACTAACTTAGTTCCACAGTTGTAATTGTCTTTGATTATTATTCAGGAAACAAACTTGTCATAGGTTGGACGCTCAAGTTTCAAAGAAGGAAAGTTTCCTTAATTACGCAAACCACTCTACAAGGAAAGATGAGTTCGAGTGGAACTAGGAATGCTTTCCAAGATCAAGTCCTGATTTGAAGAAGGAGTCTTTCCTTAGTTAGATCACTAACGAAGGAAATTTTATTCAAGAAGGACTGGGAGAACAAGGAAGAGGAGTTCGAGAAGGAAACAAGGAGAATTACCAACCGTATACAACACACCTTGAAGTCGAAGATCAAGAACCTATATATAGGTGTGAAGTACATCAAGACAAATACCGAGACAAGAGCCAATCAATCTGAGAGGTTAATTTACAGTTGTTGAGTGTTGTCTTGCTTTAGCAAAGTTTGTGAGTTGTTAGAATAGATCTAAGAGTGAGGAGCTTTTATAGATAGTCGAAGCAATTCTTGTGTGCTTTGCTTAGTTCAATCAATTTAAGAGTGATGAGCTTGAGAATTGAGAGAACGACCTTTGTTAAAACCTTTACGGGTTATTTTGCCTACGGCTCGGAAGTTAATATAATTCTATATTCACTTCTTAAACTTGGTGTTTGTTTATTCCGCTGCACTATTATTCTGGTCTGTTGTTAAAGTAACACCGCTAAAGAAACAACATGCAAATCTGCTGTTAACAATCCAGTGTTAAAGTAACAACAACAACGTATCAACCCGATCCACAATTTCAATTGGTATCAGAGCCAAGCACCAACTTCACCGGTGTTTGGCGTTGATACGACAAGATGGACAACTCCAACCCCAATACAAGCAGGTTGCCTGTATTAGAGGGTCCCAACAACTATGCCTACTGGAAGATCAGACTCAGAGTCCATATCAAATCCATCGATCTAAGAGCTTGGGACGCAGTACTAGAAGGCTACACCATCCCCTACTTGCCAAGAGATGGAGATGCTGATCTGATACCTAAGCCAAGAGGACAATGGACAGCCAACGAGATTGCTCTCTACAACTTCAATGAAAAGGCTCTCAATGCAATTTTTAGCTGGGTAGGTAATCATATGTTCAAACTTATTCAAACTTGTACTACTGCTAAAGATGCATGGGAAGTTCTTGAATTACATTGTGAGGGTGATGTGGCTGTGAGGTACTCTAAATATATAAAACTTTTGAGGGACTTTGAAAAGATAGAGATGGGAGAGGATGAAAGCATTGATAGCTACTTTGAGAAACTTCTAGATATTGCTAATCAGTGTCAAAAATTAGGTTTTACCATCCCAAATCAAACCATGGTCTATAAAGCTTTTAGAACATTATCTTCTAAGTTCACTGTCAAAAGAATTGCTATGACTGAGTCTAGAGATCTTGCCAACATGGACTTCCAAACATTAATGAACACTCTAAAAGAATTTGAACTAGAATTCCTAGGAAAGTCCAGCAAACAACTTGCTTTAGCCTTACTAGGTACTAGCTCAGATTCTACAGGGAGTGATGAGGATGAATATGAGTTGATCTCTTCTAACTATGGTAACATTACTAGAAAGTTTAGTAAATTGGGTTACAAAGATAAAAATAAAGAAAAACAATCTGGTAATGCTGCCCTTGGTTATAAGAAACTGCCCCCAAAGTTTGTAAAGTACATGGCATCTAAGAGCACGCCTCAAGGTTCTGAGAAATTGAAAGATGTCAAGTGCTATGAATGTAAGGGGTATGGTCACTTTAAACATGAATGTGCTAACACCCTCAGAACAAGAGGGAACTCTCATTGGGTTTGTGTAGATGACTTCAATGAAGCTGACTTCGAATCTGGAACAAGTGCCGATGAACAATCAGAGGAAATCAACACTGCTGCGCTTTGCACTCGGATCACCTGGTCAGAGGAAGACTCCAAAAATTGCCAAAGTTCTCAATGTTACTCTAACATTGGAGAACCAACAGCAAAACCGGAAATCTTTTTTGGAGACTGGAACAACCATGATACTCAGGTTATCTATGATGTGCTCTTCCGATCATACTAACTTTGATTGTTTTCATGGCTCAGTTGATCTAGAAGAGGAGTACTTCAATGAAGAAGAAATGTCCCAGGAGGAAATCCTAGATGATCTATATACAACCTTTCTCAGACTTGAGAGAGAGAATGTCAAACTCATGAAGAGTAACAAAGCACTGATGCATGACATTGAATGTTTGAAGAACATGTTGAGACTCTATGAGAGAGACCTTGACAAAGCTGAAACTGAGCTGAAAGAGGTAAAAGAGAAACTCAAAAAGGATTCACAGATCATAGCCAAATGGAATGGAGGTACTTCTAAACTTGATGAGGTACTAAACATGAGTAACAAAGGTATATGTGGTCTGGGATTTGTTGAGAAACCTTCCTCTTCTAATGTTAATTATGCATATTTAACTACAAGCTTTGTTAAAGAATCTGATAATATGAGTTCTGGAACCATTAACACTGTAAAAAGTAAACCTACTTTTATCTGCCAGTACTGTTTTCAACCAGGCCACATTAAACCATTATGTAGAAAATTCATAAAAGAATATGGTAAGAAAACAGCCTCTGTGTCCAATGCTAAAACTACAACAGGTTCTGATGTTAGACTAACATTAGGTGCAGGACAGAAAAGTAGGACTTGGATAGAAAAAACTAAAACCCCTAAGATTAAAGCTGTATGCAATGTTGTTTTCTCTGCTGTGTACTCTAACCTTTCAGGTAAGTGGTACTTCGATAGTGGATGCTCAAGACACATGACAGGCAGCAAAGAAAATCTTAAACAAATGATACATTTGAGTACTGGAACAGTGACCTATGGAGGAGGCACCAAAGGAAATATCATGGGAAAGGGGACACTGGATGTTGATGGATTCCCACCCCTGAAGGATGTGTTGTTGGTAGATGGGTTAAAGGCAAATCTAATCAGTATCAGTCAGCTGTGTGATGATGACTTACTGGTTAAATTTGACAAAGTATCTTGTGATGTTTATGATAGTGACAATGTTCTTGTTATGACAGGTACTAGATCCAAAGATAAGTGCTACCTAGCCCAGGAGGAAGCAGAATGTTTCCATGCCAAGATAGATGAGGCTTCTATATGGCATAGGAAACTTGGACATGTTCACTACAGAAACCTTGAGAAACTACAGAAAGTTGATGCTGTAAGAGGCTTACCCAAGCTGTCTTGTCCAGGTAAACTTGTGTGTGGTGATTGCCTTAAGGGTAAGCAAACCAGAGCAGTTCATACACCCCTACAGGTACAGAATGCTAACCCTAGATCTAGTAGGTGTTTTGAATTACTGCACATGGACTTAATGGGTCCAATTGAGGTAAGTAGTCTCAGTGGTAAGAGATATGCCTTTGTGATTGTAGATGACTACTCTAGATACACTTGGGTAAAATTTCATAAAGAAAAGTCAGAAGCTTTTGATCAGTTCAAAATTCTTTGTGCTAGTATTAAAAACCTGTATGGCTCCACTGTGACTAAGATTAGTTCTGATCATGGTAAAGAATTTGAAAATGCTAGTTTTGATAACTACTGCTATGCTAAAGGTATTTTCCATGAATATTCAGCTCCTAAGACTCCTCAGCAGAATGGGATTGCTGAGAGAAAGAACATGACTCTTCAAGAGATGGCCATAGTTATTCTCAATGCTAAAGACTTATCCAAAAGACTCTGGGCTGAAGCTTTAAATACTGCTTGTCACATTAGTAACAGGGTGTATCTTAGACCTGGAACTAACATGACTCCTTAGGAACTCTTGAAGGGTGTTAAACCAAATGTTGCATATTTTCATGAATTTGGATGTGATTGTTATCTGCTTAATGACAGGGATTATCTGAGTAAATTTGATCCTAAAAGTGAAAAATGCATCTTTGTAGGATACTCAGCCAATGGTTCTTCCTTTAGAGTCTACAATCTTAGATTGAAGACAATTCAATTATCGGTGAATGTTGTGTTTGATGATTTCACTCTTGATACAGGTACTGATGACATCTTAGTTCCCAATGTTGAACCAACAGCGGAAACCGAGAATGTTACTCTTGACAATGTTACTCCAACATTGGAACTGGAAGCTGGAAACACTGAGCAGGAGTCAGGGAACGATGTTAGACTAACACCAGCAAGATCTGATGTTAGACTAACAGCAGAGGATTCTGACTCAGAACATGAAGGTGCCTCTGAACCTAGAAGAGATCCCCCAACTAGGATTCAGAAAGATCATCCAACATCCTAGGTAATAGGTGAACTCACTGAACGGGTAAGGACACGCAACAGAGGAAGACTTGACTATAGAGATATGGTAAAATTGTGTGTCTGTATGAACTTCACTTGTACTGTTGATAATGCCTCTTGTTTTGTCTCCACCATAGAACCTAAGAATGTGAATGAAGCTCTTCTTGATAACTTGTGGATTAATGCCATGCAGGATGAACTATTACAGTTTACTAAGAACAATGTCTGGATACTTGTACCTAGACCACCTAATGTTAATGTAATAGGGACAAAGTGGATATTTAAGAACAAGAGTAATGAGGAAGGGGTCATAGTTAGAAACAAAGCTAGACTAGTTGCTCAGGGGTACACTCAGGTTGAAGGTGTAGATTTTGATGAGACATTTGCTCCAGTTACTAGGATTGAATCTATTAGGTTACTTCTAGCTATAGCATGCAGTATTAAGATAAAACTATACCAAATGGATGTAAAGGGTGCATTTCTGAGTGGGCTGATTGATAAAGAAGTATATGTTGAACAGCCTAAGGGATTCACAGATCCTAAGTACCCCAACCATGTGTACAAGCTTGAAAAGGCACTGTATGGGCTTAAACAAGCACCTTGAAAGGCTTACAAAATTCCTATTAAGTCTTGGCTTTGTTAGAGGTGAAGGAGATAGAATACTGTTTGTCTTGAAGAAAAATTCTCATGTCTGTATAGCTCAAATATATGTAGATGATATTGTTTTTGGCTCAACTAACAATTCTATCCTAGAAAACTTTGTTGAATCAATGACAGGGCAGTTTGAGATGAGTATGATGGGAGAATTAATCATATTTCTTGGTCTTCAAATAAAACAAACAGGTAATGGGATTTTCCTAAGTCAGGAAAAGTATGCAAAGAATTTGGTAAAAAGGTTTGAATTGGCAGATTCAAAGCCTTGCAAGACGCCCATGTCTTCATCAGTGAAGATATCCAGGGATGTTAATGGTGCTAATGTTGATCCAACATTGAACCGTTCAATGATAGGAAGATTACTCTACTTGTCTCCTTCAAGGCCTGATATAATGTTCTCTGTTTGTGTTTGTGCTAGGTACCAGGCATGTCCAAAGCAGTCACATTTGATTGTTGTGAAGAGAATCCTTAGATATATTTCTCGCACCTTGGCCCTTGGTATATGGTATTCTTATGACACTAACACAAATCTTGTAGGTTTTAGTGACTCAGACTGGGCAGGTGACACTGATGATAGAAAGTCTACAAGTGAAGGATGTTTTTATTTGGGGAACAACTTGGTCTCATGGTACAGTAGAAAGCAAAACTGTGTGTCACTCTCCACTGCTGAATCTGAGTACACAGCAGCAGGCAGTTGTGTCACCCAGTTGATATGGCTTAAACACATGCTACTGGATTATGGGTTAGACAGTGATACCTTACTTATGTTTTGTGATAATCTTAGCGCCATAAGCATCTCTAAGAACCCTGTGCAACACTCCAGAACTAAACACATTGATATAAGGCATCACTTTCTGAGAAATATGGTAGAGGACAAGCTCATTGACATTGAACACATTGAAACTAACAATCAGCTTGCTGATATGTTCACTAAACCCTTAGATTCTGAGAGGTTCTTCAGTTTGAGGAATTCTCTTGGCATGTGCATTGTTTAGGGGTGTTAGTACACCAGTGTTGACATAACACCGCTGTCTAGCACTAGTTATTGGTTGTGGTGTATCTGTAATTCTTTTCGTTTCCTTTCTACATTCTTCTTTCTTGCATATTACATCTTTGTTAGAGACTCTGTTGGGCTTTGTGGTTAACTGTATGAATAGCTAAGTTGACTGGTGGACAGGTACACATCAAAGGGTTTGTAAATTCAGAACTCTGTTGTTAGTCTGTGAATGTTAACCTAACATCTGGGAGAAGCTGGGGTACACAGAGCTCACTACTCTGAAGCTATTCAGTTGTGACTTATCCATGTTAGGTTAGACAAAAGCATGAAGAGAAGCTGGGGTACATGATGTTGAAAGCTTCATTGTTATTCAGTTGTGCTTATTTTTGTGTTTTTGTCTCTGGCCAAGGTTATGCATGATAGTGATCCTTCATACTGGGGTGCTTTGAAGTTTCGACTGCTTGCATTCAGTAGCATTGGTCACTTGGTATTTCTCTTGTACACGGGTTGGAAAACAAGTATGCATGAGGAGTTGGTGTGGAGAAGTATATGATAAATGTATTGTCTTCATTCAGTTCCTTTGTACTTGCCAAATCTGTTGTTGATGGTTAAGTTGCTGGGTTGTGTGGGGTCTTGTGCTGCCCACATTCAGTGATGAAACTATCCTTTTACATTCACTGGTTTTTTGTTCAAAAGAGCTCATGATAATAAATAAAGATAAATTGATTTGTCCTGATCCCAGTCAGTAAAGTTGTTTGTACTTGGTTACTATCTCCCAATGTTGATCTAACATTGTTGCATTCTTTCTAGTTCTGCATTTGTTTTTCCTTGTGTCGGTTTGGGCTTAGGGGGAGTAGTAATCCTAGGAATCATGTGTTGAGGAATACTTTGTGGGTGACTCACTGCAGGTAAAACACTATGTTTTGTGATCTTCTATGCTATGGGAACATCTTTTCCCTGGATATGTGTATCCACTCTGTGTTTTTCTATTGGATGTGTTACTTACTCATACTGATGATCTGAATTTATGTAGTTGTACTCATGTACTTGGTAAGGGTTCAGATTAGTACATGAATATCTCACGCTCTCAAATGATGCTGCCTTGGATGAAGCCCTGCACCTACAACTTTATTCCCCGATGTTAACTTACCAGTGTTAGTTCAACATTGAAACATTGTAACTTATAAGTTTTCAGGTTTGGAGACCGCTCTAGTTACGTGTTAATCCAACACTGACACGTGGTAAGTTGAATATGGGTATGATCGTGTGACAGTGGTCCGATTATGTTGGTAACATGTTAAAACACCACTATCACTATTCTTCAGCTGATTAATTGTACAATTTGCCCTAATCTTTTCTCACTATTTACGCGCTCAAAATTCTTGCAAAATCAACTCTTTCTGCAAATCAAGTTTCTATTTTTTCTTCTCGAAATCACTCTAACAATGGCCCGCAAGTCTTCCATTGACACTCTTGCAGCTGCTACTGAGCAGATGGAGCAACCACGACGCCGTAGTACCAGAAGTGCAACCGCTGAAGCCATCACCGCCGCCGCATCAAAGAGGAAATCCACCTATCAACGGCGTAAGGGCAAGAAAGCCGCTAAGGGTGATGTTGATTCAACATCAAAAACTTCTGAGTAAACCTCCACTCCCGCCAACCCTGAAAACGAGGTAATGATGGCTAACCCTACTCTGGATATGCCTGCTACTACTGTTGTTGGAATTGAGGGGGAGAAAGAGGCCCATGTTGGTGCTGTAGGTCAGTCTGAGGTTGTGCATGAGGTCCCTGAGGGTAATGTTAGGGATGAATCTGTGGTTGTTGCTGAGGAAGTGGTTGAGCCGGTTGAGGCTGATGTTGCTGAGCAGGTTACTTCTGATGAGATGGAGACTCTTCCTGAGGAGGATGATCCGGTTGAGGAGACTGTGGTTGAGGAGGTTACTACTGAGGGTAACCAAGATGTTGATAATGGGGGTGACATTCAACCTGAAGAGGTTGAGAGAGAAGAAGAAGAGAGCCTGACTCTCGCTGCCTTAGCTACTGCTGCTAAGAAAAGAAAGGGAAAGCAGTTGATGGTTGAAGCTTCTGAGTCTGAGTCAGAAGAAGAAAAAGAGGAGGAAGAGGATAAGGAGGAAGAAAAAGATGAGGAAGTTGAGGAAGAAGACCTACTGGTAGGTGATGACCCTGCTGATGTTACTCCAACATCAGGCAGTGATGAGTACTTTGATGTGCTTGATGAGAAGTACCCCAAAAAGCCTTATTCTAGCTTTTATGTGTCTGCTGAGGCAGAAGAACAGTGGGAGGCTTATCAAGCCAGGGTTATTCACATGGAGAGGAACATTGATGAGGAGATGTTCAAGGAAAATAGGCTGTTTGAGCTGCTTGAAGCAAGAGGAGTGTTGGGCTCTGTGATGAACCAGTCACCATATGTCCCTAACGTGATCAGAGAGTTCTACATGAACCTCTCTCAATGGGTGTCCCACCAGGATTCTCCCAAGTTTGGCAAAGCTTGGGTAAGGATGAGTGTCTATGACATCAGTCCTGCTATGATCAATGAAGCTTGGGGTCTTCCTGATCCTGAAGAGACTGAGGATCCCAGCATGGATGAGGTGATCACTGACCTCACTGGTGGACTCACAAGGAAATGGAATGACAGTTTTCCAACTACAGGACTGACTTCCTTAAGTGTTGTACTTCACAAGCTCTCTACCCACAACTGGCTGCCCTCTTCAAACACCACTGTTATGACAAAAGAATCTGCAAAACTGGTGTTCAAACTGAAGAATGGGCTGAGCGTGAACATAGGGGAGAAGGTTCTGAGGCACATGATGGATGTCACAACCAAGGCAAAGGGAATCATTCTATATCCCTCTCTGATATCCAACATTCTTGTGAAGCAATGCTTCAAGACAAAGAAGACAGAAGGCTGGATCAAGAACAAGGCCAAGATGAGAATCACCAGGAGCTACTTCACTCAGGTCAGGATTAAAGATCTGCCATGGAATCCCAGTGATGCAGCTGGTCCAAGCAGGAAGAAGAAGAAGAAGAAGACTCACAAGTTTGCTGCTTCTTCAGTTTCTGTGGCCAGTGGTGACAGTTGTTCTGTCATTGCTGATGCTTTTGTGGAGGAGACCTTGGTGTGGCTGGACAGAGAGTATAAAGATACCCAAAGAGAGATAGCAGACAAGCAAGTGAGGTTGTAGGAGATAGACAGCCTCAGGAAGCATTTGAGGGACCTGCCTTGCTACTTAGTGTGTGTTCCTTGCTACTTAGTATGGTCTGTAATTAAGTACTTTTCTATCTTGTTGCTTACTGCTTATGCTTATGCTCATTGAACTTTGGATACAAAGTACTAACTCTGTTTTGCAGGTGTTAACTGTTATCTGATGTTAAGTTAACAGTGAGATGTTCAATGTTAGAACATCTTTCTGGTTTCAATGTTAAGCTAACATTGACAAAGACAGATGTTATGACAACATTGAAAGTATCAACGTTAGAATAACATTTAGTTGGTCCCTTCTGATGTTCAGGGGGACAGTACTTATTTTCCATTGTGATCTGATAGTTAAGTTTGTCTGAATAGTTTGATCTGATTAGAACATGTTCTTAGGTTTTGTGACTAAGGCAAAAAGGGGGAGAGTGAAAGTGCAGGTATTCTGTCAATGTTAGTTTAACATTGAGAAGTCAATGTTAGAGTAACATTGCTGAAGCAGAATCCGATTTACAATCTTGATTATATTCTTTATTATTGTTTTGCCTTATTCATTTAACTAACTGAGTTCCACAGTTGTAATTGTCTTTGATTATTATTCAGGAAACAAACTTGTCATAGGTTGGACGCTCAAGTTTCCAAGAAGGAAAGTTTCCTTAATTACGCAAACCACTCTACAAGGAAAGATGAGTTCGAGTGGAACTATGAATGCTTCTAAGATCAAGTCCTGATTTGAAGAAGGAGTCTTTCCTTAGTTAGATCACTAACGAATGAACTTTTATTCAAGAAGGACTGCGAGAACAAGGAAGAGGAGTTCGAGAAGGAAACAAGGAGAATTACCAATCGTGTACAACACACCTTGAAGTCGAAGATCAAGAACCTATATATAGGTGTGAAGTACATCAAGACAAATAACGAGACAAGCGCCAATCAATCCGAGAGATTAATTTACAGTTGTTGAGTGTTGTCTTGCTTTAGCGAAGTTTGTGAGTTGTTAGAATAGATCTAAGAGTGAGGAGCTTTTAGAGATAGTCGAAGCAATTCTTGTGTGCTCTGCTTAGTTCAATCAATTTAAGAGTGAGGAGCTTGAGAATTGAGAGAACGACCTTTGTTAAACCTTTACGGGTTATTTTGCCTACGGCTCGGAAGTTAATATAATTCTATATTCATTTCTTAAACTTGGTGTTTGTTTATTCCGCTGCACTATTATTCTGGTTTGTTGTTAAAGTAACATCGCTGAAGAAACAACATACAAATCTGCTGTTAACACTCCAGTGTTAAAGTGACAACAACAACGTATCAACCCGAACCACAATTTCAAGATGTTAGTAGTTCATTTAAGTGTGTTAGTTTTGATCATAGTGTTAGTAGTTTTGATTAAATTGTTAGTTTTGATGTTAGTACATAAAGTGTGTTTGTTTTGATTAAAGTGTTAGTTTAGATTTAGTAGTTTTGATTAAAGTGTTAATAGTTTTGATTAAAGTGGTTTTAGGGACCGCCTCACGGTCCCTAATAATATTCATACCTCTCTTTTTTTATTTAAAGGAACATTTAAGGTGTCGCGTTGTTTGTTTAGTTGATAGATATCCTAATAATAGTTTAGAGAACAAAATTACAAGGTTTCATGCAAATTGAAACAACATGTGATGATTAAGTGTACGTATAATGTATAATAAGTTCAACGTTAAAAACTCTCTCAATCTCATTCAATCTACTATTAAAGAACTAAATTAGTAGTTTTATAATCATTTGTTACTTAAATTGACATGTTATAATGAGGGTAGTTGCTAAAAATCAAAAATACATGTATACCGTTCCACAAAAATAAAGATGTAGGCGGTCACCAAATATCTTTAGAGACCGCCGGGCCGTCACCAAATATCATTAGGGACCGCCCGACGGTCCCTAAATTCACTGAAATAGGCAGGATTGGGAGAAAAATTTGAAATTTTTGAAAATTACAAATTTTCACCCTTAATACTATATATACCACTACTCTCCTGTCCAATTTTTCAACACTCTTCAAAAACACCCAACTCCAAAATTTCTCATATCATTTTTCTCTTCCTAAATCATAAAAATAAAAATCATCCAACAAAAACTTTCATTTATTCTTTCTTTTAAAGAAACACTCTTCTCCTTTTTTTTTATTTCTTCAAATCTAAAACACAACCTTTCTTCTTCTTTCTTTTAAAGAAACACTCTTCTCTTTTTTTTTTTTCTTCAAATCCAAAACACAACCTTCCTTTACTTTTTTTTTTTAACAAATGCCAAGAAAACACCAAACATTATGTTCTTCATTTTTTTTATTATTTTTGGTTTATTTTATAAACGATCATTTATTCTTACTTTTATTTTATTATTTTCTTTGTTTTATTTTGTTAACTTTCATTTCATTTTACTTTTTTTGTCATTATTATTTTTGTTTTTGTTCTTGTAAATGTTTGTTACACATATTATTGCGTTTTTTATTTTTAATCAGCCGTAGATTTTTAGGGACCGCCAAAAGAAAAGAATATTATTGGGGACCGCCGAGCGGTCCCTGATTGTTTGAATATTGCGGTCCCTAAAACTGGTGGCGATCGCTTAGCGGTCCCTAAAGCTTCCACAGTTATTGGGGACCGCTAAGCGGTCCCTAAAACGTCCCTGGGCATTAGGGACCGCTAGGCGGTCTCCATCGTTCTTTAGGGACCGTCGGGCGGTCCCTAAATTTGCGGTCGTGATAATAGTGCCCGCGACCGCAAGGCGGTCGCCAAAAGGTAGGGGACCAAGGGTATCAACGACCGCCTTTTGGTGACCGTTGGGCGGTCCCTAAAGTTATTTAGGGACCATCCAGGGGTCTTTTGGGACCGCCCTGGCGATCCCTAAAGACCTTTGAATCTTGTAGTGTGATTTTCTACTTAAATATATATTCTTTGGTCTCAAGTATATTAATAACACTTTTATTTTGAAAGAATAAAATTAGTTAGCACAATATTTCTTAAACTATATATATTATTCAAAATTAAAATAGAGTTTAGAGTTTTTCTATCAATAATTATAATATATAGTCTCTTTTTGTAACTAGCAGTGTTGAACACACAAAATTAGAGGGGTTATAAACTAGGGAAAATACAGAAATCCTCTTGTGGTTTCAAAAACCTGCACGAAACCCCTTTTTGTTTAAAAATTGCACAAAATCCTCTCCATTAAGTTTCAATTAATTTCGTTTATTTTTTTATCAATGACTAAATTGTCCTTATTTTATTGATTACAAATATATCCATACTTGTAAAATACTAGTATTATTTTTGCAAAAGAATATCAAAAAGTTAGATCTTTTAATTATTTAAAGCTATTAAAAATTTATACAATGTTTTATAGTAAATAAATAAAATTAGGCATTTTTATTTTTCAAACCATAAAAGGGTTCTGTGCAGGTTTTCAAACCAGAGAGAGGGTTTTGTGCTAAACATTTTATAAAGAAATAATACACTTTTTGTAAGTAAAAAAAAAAAAACAAACTCAAAAACCCAACCCCCTCCCGTATGGAGCGAATGTACGTCACTCTCTAACGGAGTTAGATGGAGAAAAGGATTTCGGTGAAAGGTTTATAAAACCATAAGAGGGTTTGGTGTAGTTTTCCAACCACAAGGGAGTTACGTGCAAGTTTTCAAAATCACGGGGGAATTTTATGCATTTTCCAGGTATAAACGTAATAATCAAAAATGTAAAAGTTTTCCTAAAGTTTTAATGAAGAAATAATATGCTATCTATCACTGTTTTAGAACGGGACCGGATCGTCCGGTCGCACCAGTTGACCCGGTGAAGCAGTTCGGCTAGCCGATTCAATTTGCATTTTTTTGTTTATTAGTAAACGGAAAAGTGCGTGGAAAAGAATGAAGGGACCATATATGACATGAGAAGAAATTTGAAAACGAAGATATAAGTTATTTAATTAATGGTTATGACTTATGCGTGAAACTGTCAAAACTTAAGGCAAGAAATTATGAAAAGATATTTAAAGGAGAAGAGATTTATATGGAATTTTATTTGTCATATTTATTTGGGGTAATCCATTATACTCATGATTGTAATCGTAACAAATTTGTTTAAATATGGACGTACACAAATTGGCTCCTATAAATACGGCATAAAATTAAGAAATAGTATTTAAAAGAACAAAAGATTTGAATCTGATTTGATTTGTTTCTATTGATTTAGGGAAATAAGTTAATTGACCGTAGCAAATCTAATTTGTTTAAAAAACATTGTTTGTCTCATTCGTAATCAGTATTTTCATTTTTTTCCTTTTAAAATCTTTTTAATTTGTAATCTAGTTCTTTGTCTTAGATTTTCGGAAAGATAAATCTCTTCTTTAGGTATATTCTATTTATATTAACTTTATTAAAATAGAAAATCAAACGCGACACATTTAACAAAGGATTTTTAAATCTCACTTATTCTTTTTCATAAGTGAGCATTACAAATAAACTAAATATAATCATTGGGAATATTAGTTAATTCAGTTTATTATATTAATATAGTTTAATTAATCTAAGAGAGTATATAGAGTATAAGTATAAAATATAACTATATATTGTTTTTATGATTATTATTGGTTAAAAATAATAATTTGATCCTATGTAAATCAAGTTACTAAGTAATAATGCCATTGGTCATATTTGTTTTAAATTTGAATAACTATTGATTATATTGCAGAAAAGTAACTTTGAAAATATGTAATGATTTGGCTGGTCCAACCAACTCAACGTAGATTTGGTGAAAGGTTTATCAAACCATAAATGGGTTTGGTGCAGTTTTCGAACCATAACGGAGTTTCGTGCAAATTTTCAAAATCACACTACAAGAAAAAGGGGTCATTAGGGACTGCCTGGGCGGTCCCTAATGACCACCCTGCGGTCGCTATTGAGGGGGGTAGCGACCGTCTAGCGGTTGCTATTTTGCGGTCGCTATTGACCATGGTCGCTTGCCAATAGCGACCGTTAAGCGGTCCCTATTGAGGTCATTAGGGACCGCAATTTAGCGCTGTTAAGCGGTCCCTAATGACCTCAATAGGGACCGTCTGGGCGGTCCCTAATGTGGAACAATAGGGACCGCCCAGACGGTTCCTAAATTTAAAAATAGGGACCGTCTGGGCGGTCCCTAATGTGGAATAATAGGGACCGTCCAGACGGTGCCTAATTTTTACAATAGGGACCGTCTGGGCGGTCCCTACTAATATTCGTAGAATTTCTATGAATATTAGTAGGGACTGTTTGACGGTCCCTAATATCAAAATCAGGGACCGTTTAACGGTCCCTACTAATATTCATCGTATGAATATTAGTAGGGACCGTTAAGCGGTCCCTGATGACCTCCAGAAAAAATAAAAAAAAACTACAATTATATTCCGGATTTAATCCAGAATGTAATTGTTTTTTTTTGTAAAATTGTAATTTTAACAAATTGAAAACAATAAAATATTGAATAAAAAGTTAATATAATGACAATTGATATGAAAGAATAAAAGAATGTGAAAAGATGAATAAAATGAGTAATAATATAAAATGAATGAAATCAAAAACATGAAATCAAAAGTGAAGAATAGTAAATGTAGATCCAAAATAAAGAAAGTATAAGAAAAAAAGATTGTATTGGTGAAAAAAAGAAAATGAAGATCCAAAATAAAGAAAGTGAAAGAAAAGAAAATGAAGAAAATCTTGTGTTGGTGAAAAGAAGAAAAGTTTTTGTGTTGGTGAAAATAAGAAAAAAAAATTAAGTGTTGGTGAAAAGAAGTAAAGAAAATAGTGTTTTTTGGAGATAGTGAAATGGGTGTAAGAGTGGTGATATATATATATATATATATATATATATATATATATATATATATATATATATATTCAATTGGTTTTTGTCCGTTGGATGATTTTAGATGATCGACGGTTTTAGATGACGATCCGTGTTAAAGACATGATGGGTACTTATGATCGTAGATTAGGATTTAATCGACGGTTGAGATTTGATTTGGTGAAAATTCAAATTTCCCCCTCACTTCCGCAAAAAAATTTGCCAAAAATTCAAAATTTCCGATTTTAGGGACCGTTAAGTGGTCCCTAATGTCAAATCAGGGACCGCTTAACGGTCCCTATTGTCAAATTAGGGACCGCTTAACGGTCCCTACTAATATTCATACTTAAAAATCGATTTTTTTTATTGATGTTGTAGTGTTTGTGATTGTAAGCAACCAAACTCATTGTAATATATAAATTGAAGTAATAAATGATTGCAAAACCAACCTTATAGTAGATTAGTTGTGAAGTAATAGATTAATTGCGATTGATCGAGTTATTAACGTTCAAGATATATTTCACAAATGTACAACTAATTAATTATCATTAGTTAGTTGTAATTGTTATCCGCGTTTATGATTTACTTCACAAACGTTAGCATAGATACGATTGATTATGAGGCATAATCATTAGATCAAGTATTCATTACTTATACGTATATATGTAGATCGAATTAATTTGTCATTATGTCATTCGTCGTACACAATTGTAGGAGAATCTTCAAAGTGACTCGTTCTCCTTGTATAATGTTTGGATATACAATGTGTTGTTGTAGTTATTGTTAATTTAACTATTCAAATGGTTATTATGAACTAAACATACAACGCGCCACCTCGAACCATCGAAAAATTCATAATTTTGATGTATGAATATTAGTAGGGACCGTTAAGCGGTCCCTAAATTAATAATAGGGACTGCTAAGCGGTCCCTAATTCGGTAGTAGCGACCGCTTAACGGTCCATATTGTCAAATTAGGGACCGCTTAACGGTCCCTACTAATATTCATACTTAAAAATCGATTTTTTTTTTATTGATGTTGTTGTGTTTGTGATTGTAAGCAACCAAACTCATTGTAATATATAAATTGAAGTAATAAATAATTGCAAAACCAACCTTATAGTAGATTAGTTGTGAAGTAATAGATTAATTGCGATTGATCGAGTTATTAACGTTCAAGATATATTTCACAAATGTACAACTAATTAATTATCATTAGTTAGTTGTAATTGTTATCCGTGTTTATGATTTACTTTACAAACGTTAGCATAGATACGATTATGAGGCATAATCATTAGATCAAGTATTCATTAATTACGTATATATGTAGATCGAATTAATTTATCATTATGTCATTCGTCGTACAAAACAGTAGGAGAATCTTCAAAGCGGCCCGTTCTCCTTGTATAATGTTTGGATATACAATGTGTCGTTGTACTTATTGTTATTTTAACTATTCCAATGGTTATTATGAACTAAACATACAACGCGGCACCTCGAACCATCGAAAAATTCATAACTTTGATGTATGAATATTAGTAGGGACTGCCAAGCGGTCCCCAATTTTACAATAGGGACTGCCAAGCGGTCCCTAATTCAAATTAGGGACCGCTTAACGGTCCCTATTGTCAAATGAGGGACCGTTAAGCGGTCCCTAATTTGACATTTGAGACCGTTTAACGGTCCCTACTAATATTCATACTTAAAAATTGATTTTTTTTTATTGATGTTGTTGTGTTTGTGGTTGTAAGCAACCAAACTCGTTGTAATATGTAAATTGAAGTAATAAATGATTGCAAAACCAACCTTATAGTAGATTAGTTGTGAAATAATAGATTAATTGAGATCGATCAAGTTATTAACATTCAAGATATATTTCACAAATGTACAACTAATTAATTATCATTAGTTAGTTGTAATTGTTATCCGTGTTTATGATTTACTTCACAAACGTTAGCATAGATTCGATTATGAGGCATAATCATTAGATCAAGTATTCATTAATTATACGTATATATGTAGATCGAATTAATTTGTCATTATGTTCTTCGTCGTACAAAACAGTAGGAGAATCTTCAAAGCGGCCCGTTCTCCTTGTATAATGTTTGGATATACAATGTGTCATTGTACTTATTGATATGCGGCACCTCGAACAACGAGTCACCTCGAACCATCGAAAAATTCATAATTTTGATGTATAAATATTAGTAGGCACTGCCAAGCGGTCCCTAAATTAACAATAGGGACTGACAAGCGGTCCCTATTGTAGAAATTAGGGACCGTCAGGCGGTCCCTATTGTAAAAATTAGGGACCGTCTGGGCGGTCCCTATTATTCCACATTAGGGACCGCCCAGACGGTCCCTATTATCAAAAACTATGGCGACCGTTTCACGGTCGCTATATTGCGGTCCCTATTGAGGTCATTAGGGACCGCTTAACAGTCGCTATTTTGCGGTCCCTAATGACCTCAATCGCGACTGCTAAGCAGTCGCTGTTGTCTTCAGCAGTCACTGAAGACAAGCGACCGCTTGGCGGTCGCTAATTTGCGGTCCCGAATGACCCCTTTTGCTTGTAGTGTCATAGGAGAATTTTATGCATTTTTCAGGTATAAATGTAATAATCGGGAATGTAAAAGTTTTCACAGAGTTTTATTGAAGAAATAATATGCTATTTATCACTGTTTTAGAATCAGACCGGACCGGCCGGTCGCACCAGTTCGGCTAGCCGATTCGATTTGCATTTTTTTTTGTTTTTTAGTAAAAGGAAAAAGTGCGTGGAGAAGAAAGAAGGGAACATATGTGACATGGAAGAAATTTGAAAAAGGAAGATATAAGTTATTCAATTGGTGGTTATGTGAGTAACTATCAAAAATTAAGGCAAGAAATTATGAAAAGATATTTAAAGGAGAATAGATTTATATGGAATTTGATTTTTTATATTTATTTCACTACGAGATAACAAGGTCCATAGGGACCTAAATTAGGTCACTATTGACCCCTCCAGCGGTCCCTGAAGGTCAATAGCGACCGCACGTTGGTCGCTATTGTGCGGTCCCTATTGACCTCGGTCGCTTGCCATCAAGGACCGCAATTAGGTCCCTGATGAGGGCAATAGATACCGGAGTATAAGGGACCGCTTTGCGGTCCCTGATTCTTTAAAACCAATAGCGACCTAAATTAGGTCCCTATTGTTGTTGAATCAATAGGGACCGCAGTTGGGTCCCTATCGTTTTTTATACAATAGGGACCGCCATTAGGTCCCTATTGACTCAAAAATAATATGGACCTAACTTCGGTCCCTATTGCTTTTCCGTCAATAGGGACCTAACTGCGGTCCCTATTACTATTATTAGGGACCGCAATTAGGTCCCTACTAATATCCATAGAGTTCTATGAATACTAGTAGGGACTAACTGCGGTCCCAAATAGTATGCGAGAAAAAAAAAACAATAATATTCTGGAATATTATTGTTTTTTTTTTGTAGAAATATGATTATAACAAGATCAAAACAATAAAATAATGAAAAAAAAGTTAATATAATGACATGGAAGTATTAATGAATGTAAAAAAATGAATGAAATATGACTAATAATAGAAAATAAAATATGAATGAAAACAAAAAGATGAATGAATAAAAAAAACAAGTGAAAGAAAAGAAAGTGTAGATCCAAAATAATAGAAAAGTAAGAAAAGAAAGTGTAGGTCCAAAATAATAGAAAAGAAAGATTGTGTTGGTGATTGGTTTTTTGTGTTTGGTGATTTTTGTTTTGGATTTGTGTTGGTAAAAAGAAGAAAACTTTTCGTGTTGGGTGATTTTTGGAGAAAAGATAAGTGGTTTTGTGTTAAAAAGAAGATAGTGTTTTTGTGTTGGGTATTTTTTGGAGATTAATGAAATTTGATGTGTAAGAGTGGTGAGTATATATAGAGGAGAGGGTGAAATTTTTAAATTTTCGTCAAATTCAAATTTCCCCCTCAATCCCGTCTATAATTTTGCCAAAATTTCATTTTTTTGGATTTTAGTGACTTAACTGCGGTCCCTAATTATTAATAGTGACCGCACTTGGGTCACTAATTTTAAATAGGGACCGCAGCGCGGTCCCTGTTCCCTTATTAGGGACCTAAGTGCGGTCCCTACTAATATTCATCCTTGAGATTTGATTTTTTATTGATGTTGGTGCGTTTGTGATTCCTAGCAACCAAACTCATTGCAACATGTGAATTGAAGTAATAAATGATTGTAAAACCAACCTCATAGTAGTTTAGTTGTGAAATAATAGATTGAATGAGACTAAGCGAGTTATTAACGTTCAACATATATTTCATGTTCTACAACTAATCATCACTAGTTAGTTGTAGTTGTTATTCGTTTTTATGCTTTACTTCACTAATGTTAGCATAGATATTAAACAATAAATTAATACTATTCCGGAATATTACAAACACACCATATTCAATAAAAAAAAATCAAATTTCAAGGATGAATATTAGTAGGAACCGCACTTAGGTCCCTAATAAGGCAACGGGGACCGCATTGCGGTCCCTATTTAAAATTAGTGACCTAACTGCGGTCCCTAATTATTAATAGGGGCCGCACTTAGGTCATTAATTTTAAATAGGGACCGCAGCGTGATCCATGTTGCCTTATTAGGACCTAAGTGCGGGCCCTACTAATATTCATCCTTGAAATTTGATTTTTTTTTATTGATGTTGGTGTGTTTGTGATTCCTTGCAACCAAACACATTGCAACATGTGAATTGAAGTAATAAATAATTGCAAAATCGACCTCATAGTAGTTTAGTTGTGAAATAATAGATTGAATGAAATTGAGCGAGTTATTAACGTTCAACATATATTTCATGTTCTACAACTAATCATCACTAGTTAGTTGTAGTTGTTATTCGTTTTTATGCTTTACTTCATTAATGTTAGCATAGATATAATTATGAGTTTCAATCATTATATCAACTAATGAATGTGCTTATATATGCATGTATATACAATTAGTTGGTAAGCATGCATTATGACATTCGTCGTACAAACTAGTAAATGAGACTTCAAAACCGACCGTTCCCTCTATGTAATGTTAGGATTTACAATGTGTCGTTGTAATTATTGTTATTTTAACTATTATATTGGTAATTATGAACTAAACAAACAACGATGTACCTCATATCATCATAAAATAACGATTTTAAAGTATGAATATTAGTAGGGACCACAATTAGGTCCCTGTTGAGTCAATAGGGACCGCAATTAGGTCCCTGATGAGTCAATAGTGACCGCAATTAGGTCCTTATTGACTCTACATGGACCTAATTGCGGTCCCTACTAATATTCATACTTTAAAATCGTTACATTATGAATTGATCTGGCTATGTTAGTGGTTTTTAGCAACAACTTTATTACTAAATGTGGAAAGAAGTAATTAATGGTTAAGAACAAGTAATTATGAATTAAACAAACAACGATGCACATCAAATAATCATAAAGTAACGATTTTAAAGTATGAATATTAGTAGGGACCTCAATTTGGTCCATGTTGAGTCATTAGGGACCTAATTGCGGTCACTATTGACACATCAGGGACCTAATTACGGTCCCTATTGACAATGGCTAGTGTCAATAGGGACCGCATCTAGGTCGCTATTAACAACAGCTATTTAATAGGGATCGCGTTTAGGTCACTGTTGTCACTCACAGTTCGTGATTCTACCCCTAATGACCCAGAGATTCCGGAGCAAGTGTTTCAAGAGAACGAATTAGTAGGTCTTGATATGTTTGTAGACCTGAGTTCGTTTAACATGGATATTCAGTTGAGCGGAGGTGAGTTCGAGTCGTCAATGAACTAGGTGTAATTCATTAAAAACTCACTGTAAACCTCGAGTAAATCTCTCATCGTACATTAACATGAACCTTCAAGTAGGAGGTCCAAAACCCACTCATAAACTGTCAAATGAGTGAAGTGATCGTCTTGGCAATCTCGCAACGGAAAAACAACCCCGCTTCAAGTGAATAAGTTGCTTCTTCTCTCCAGGCCTAACCGCCGTAACCCCTACATTTGGTCCCCTACTCGGTCGAGTCTGGCTCGGTCCTGGAGTCCCGGTCGCCCCTTGGCTCGTTCCAGCTCCGGTGTCGGTTATAGGTGGTGGAGTCTGAAGTCTTCTAGGCTCGACTGATGGGGGCACGTGAGTCCCAACTGAATCTGAAGTATGTGGTCGTGTCACCTGGGATGCGGTGGTCTCTGATGATCGGGGTCTAACACCCGCTCCAAGGACGTCTGCCTAATCGTCTACAAATAACTGTTGATGTGGTGCAGGTGTCTTCGATGTAGATCCGTCACCTGACCCAACTGTTGATGGCTCGGCCCTGCATCACGTTTCGATCGAACAACCAGTATAGGTCGGCAACTACCTCGACCCCCGCTACCACTGCCACCACCACAACCAACGCTACCAGTATCACCACCACGACCTCGACCTCCACTACCTCCAACACCTCCACGAGCAACACTACCACTACCTGAACCCGATACCCCACCACGACCTCGACCTCCAAGACCTCGATCTCCAGTACCACTATGGGTCTTACGTGACGACATGCCGAATATATATATATATATATATATATATATATATATATATATGTACTGTAAAAAAATTAAATATCAATTCAACATTTAAATAACAATATTACATTTAATCTAACATTCAACATCTATATAATATAACAATTTTACTAATTAAAATTTGTTAATCCAATTTTCACAATCTAATTATAAACTAATCTAATCTAATCTAACAATCTAGTTTTCACAATTTAATTATAAATTAATCTAATCTAATTTAACAATCTAATTTTCACAATCTAATTATAAACTAATCTAAGCTAATTTAACAATCTATGATTCACAATCTAATTATAAACTAGTCTAATCTAATCTAATCTAATCTAATAATCTAATTTTCACAATCTAATTATAAACTAATCTAATCTAATTTAACAATATAATTTTTACAATCTAATTATAAACTAATCTAGTCTAATTTAACAATCTAATTTTTACTTTAAACTACTAATCAATCTTTAAATTAACAATCTAACAAACTGATAATCTTACAAATTAACACTAACCTACTAATGATACACTAATTAATATAATCAACTAACCTACTAATTAATATAATCAACACTAATTAATATAATCTTACAAATTAACACTAATTAACAAAATTTTACAAAGTTTACAAATATAATCTACACTAATTAATATAATCTTACAATTTTTTTACTAAATTCGGATTTTAACACATGTAACAATATAATTATAACAAAACTGGGATTATAATCTAAACAAATCTAACAATAAAATTAACACTAAATTCGGATTTTATTAAAAATTGAGTAAAAAAAAGGAGGCGGACCTTTCACCGGCAGTGACGAGGCGGCGGAACCGATGGAAATGAAGGCGGAGAAATGGACGACGCGGCGAAGAGGGGCGTAAATCGGCGGAGAAACGGAGGGGATCACCGAAAATGATGAAGATTTGATGTGGTGGCTCAAAGTGGGTTACAACATTCGAAGTTTGGTCGCTGATTAGGGAGCTTTGATGCGGGCGGGTCAGATTTCGCACATAACCGGGTGAAGATCGTGAGTAATGTGAAAAAAAAGTTTTTTTTATTTATAGAGAAGAATCAGCGACTGAATTTGAGTCGCTGATATCTTCCGCCAAAAATAGGTCAATGGAGGCCCTAATTTTGGCTTACATTTTGGCCCAATTCGGGCCAAAATGTGTGGTCCAATACTCTAAAGACTTTCAGCGACTCAATTTGAGTTGTTGAAAGTCCATGAGGACAAACAGCGACTCAATTTGACTCCCTGAAAGTCCATGAGGACAAACAACGACTCAATTTGAGTCGCTATTTTCCTCGCGACGTTCTGCGACTCAAGTTTAGTCGTTGTTGCCTTCAGAAGTCGCTGAAGGGTAGCGACTCAACTTGAGTCGCTACTGGGACCGCCCAGTCTTGTAGTGTTTGGGGTAATATCAATTAATTTCATGATTGTAATCCATAACAAATTTGTTTAAATATGGACATACGCATGTTGACTCCTATGAATAAGGCATAAAATTAAGAAAGAGTATTTAAAGGAACAAGAGATTTGAATATGATTTGATTTGTTTCTATTTATTTAGGGAAATTAGTTAATTTGACCGTGTCATATCTAATTTGTTTAAAACAAAATTGTTTGTCTCATTCGTTAAATCAGTATTTTCATTTTTTTTTCTTTTATAATCTTTTTGATTTGTAATCTAGTTCTTTGTCTTAGATATTTGAAAAAGATAAATCTCTTCTTTAGGTATAATCTATTTACATTAACTTTATTAAAATAGAAAATCAAACGCGACACATTTAACAAAGAATTTTTAAATCTCACTTATTCTTTTTATAAGTGAGCATTACAAATGAAATAAATATAATCATTGGGAATATTAGTAAATCCAGTTTATTACGTTAATACAGTTTAATTAATCTAAGAAAGTATATAGAGTATAAGTATAAAATATAATATAACTATATAGTGTTATTATGATTATTATTGGTTGAAATAATAATTTGATCGTATGTAAATAAAGTTACTGAGTAATAATGCCATTGGTCATATTCTTTTTTCTTTTAATTTGAAATAACTATTGATTATATTGCATAAAATAACTTTGAAAATCTGTAATAACAGTTCAATCAATGATTGGACCGGTCCAACCAACTCAACCACCAGGGACGGATCCAGGAATTAAGTTTAGGGGGAGGGCGAAATAACGTTGGATTTTTTTTTGACAATGTATATGCATGCTTACAAGTTTTTTGGTAAAAAAATCTTAAACCCTCTAAAGTATATACTGTTGGGTATTTGATGAGTCGACAAATATGAGCTCCCGGAATTTTCCCATCGTGAATACACAAAGCAAACACGAATACAATATGATGATCGTAACAACACAAGGATTTCAACGTGGAAAATCAAAAATCAGAGAAAAAACCACGGGCCCCGAACGAAAATACACTATGAAGAAAATTGTTACAACTACACAATTTTTCGCTCAGCCCAACGATCCCCATAGAGCCTTTGTACCACCAACTCTCTCCGAATACACCTCACACTAATATAGAAATATTACAAGAGGAAACATGGATTATTACACTGCAAAATATTGCTCTGAATTGGATACTTCAAATGAGGAATTTGCATTGCTATTTATAGGCAACATTCTTCAAGAAACCATGTATGGTCTCACAAAAAAAACAATTGGCCAATTAATGGCCGACTATTGTCATCCCACTACCCCATTAAATGGGGTAGTTCTGCTAGCAATCTCCAACTTGAAGATGTAATAATTATTGACTAATCACGTTTTTAAAATCATCTTCATTCTGGCCTAGGGCAATCGCACACCCACTCCACCTGAGAAGATCTTCATAGCTCCAGCTATCACTGCAACCACAGTCGTACCTTTAGAAGTACTAGGCTCCACCATAAAGCACAACCACCCAGAATAAACCAATTCCGAGAATTTCTCTTTTCGGCCCATGCCGAACACTAACCTACTGATATGATGGTGCAACTTCCCCTTTTGTCTCCTCCATTGTTTACATGTGAACTGCTACCCCCGCTAAGCCCCTCTCTTCAGACAGAAGCTTGCCAGTAACTTCAGAGAGATTGATTTTCTCTTTCCCGTGAATCAATATCGGGTTCATGTGCTCGTACAAATTTGGAAGAGACCACATGAATCTCAAGGCTTGATCCTCCGCATCAATTGCAACCTCCGCAAAGATTCCATTCAGAACACTCAGATGATTGGAGATACTGGCACCCTCCGCAATTCGCAGTGTATGAAACTGCTCCTTCAGGTACACGCGATTCGACACGCCCTTGGCCTGGTACAACTACTCTAATTTTTCCCAGAGTCCCTTTGCCGAAGAAATCTCACGCACGGTTGCAAGAATGTTTTTGGCCAGACAAAGACGTTTTGCGCTCGCAACTGGCAAATCTTGATCCTCCCAATCATCATCATTCACCACAACTTTTATACTAGCTGCCTTAAAAGTCGTGCTACTACTAACGCTAGGTATAGCGACAGCCCTCCCCTTTAAAGCCTTGTGTAACCTTGAGTGAATCAACAAATCCCTGACTTGAACTTGCCACAAGTCAAAGTTGATTTTTTCATTAAAATTTCCAACGTCAAATCTCACCATATTCGTACCCTTGCTCCCTGAAATTGCACCGGCGAGTCTTTGTGAATTTTTAGTAGATCGGAATAGAACAAAGGAAACAGCCGAAAAGATATAGCTCGTCTTTCCAGACATAGTTTCAAGGTTTCCAGGTAATTAGTGGGATCACAATGGTTCCACTTAATAACCAATTAACTTTGACATAACCGCCTTTATCAACGCTTATTCACACTACTATCACACCAGAGCTTCACCCCAACAAAAGCTCCTCCTCCAGGAGAACCCAGCTCTGATACCCCTTGTTAGGTATTTGAGTCGACAAATACGCGCCCCCTGGATTTGCCCATCGTTGATATACGAAGAAAACACGAATCAAATATGACGATCGTAACGACACAAGGATTTTAACGTGAAACTTCAAAATCGGAGAAAAAACCACGGGCCCCGAACGAAACTACACCATGTAGAAGATTGTTACAACTACACAATTTCTCGCTCAGCCCAACGATCCCCACAGAGCCTTTTTACCCGCAACTCTCCCCAAATACACCTCACACTAATATAGAAATATTAGAAGAGGAAACATGGATTATTACACTGCAAAATGTTGCTCTGAATTGGATACTTCAAATGAGGAGTTTGCATTGCTATTTATAGGCAACATTCTTCATGAAACCATGTAGGTTTCACAAAGAAAACAATTGGCCAATTAATGGCCAACCATTGCCATCCCACTACCCTATTAAATGTGGTAGTTCTATTAGCAATCTCCACCTTGAAGATGTGATTATTATTGACTAATCACGTTTTCAAAATCATCTTCATTCTGGCCTTGGGCAATCGCACACCCACTCCGTCTTAAAAGATCTCCACAGCTCCAGCTAACACTGCAACCGCAGTCGTACTTTTAGAAGTACCATGCTTCACCATAAAACGTAACCACTCAGAATAAACCAATTACGAGAATTTCCCTTATCGCCCCATGTCGAACATTAACCTGCTGATAGGATGGTGCAGCTTCCTCTTTTGGCTCCTCCAGAAGTCATCAGCCTGCGACATGAATATACCACACCTTACATTAACGCCAAAAGCAATGCCCATGTGCAAATTGGACCCACTAATATTAACATCCTGTCTCATGGCAACTTTTAGGGTCTCATGTCATCAAGAAGAGCATGCCGCTTATAGAACTTCGCTAGAGTCACTCTAATGTTAGTATCGCCTCGAGTGTTTTCTTTTGATGCCCCGAAGCCATTTGACGAACCGTCTCCCCTTGTTGGACAACCTCTTCTAAGATGGCTAGATTATCTACACCGATAACACACTTTCTACGTAGAGTTTGTCCTCCTGCCATCGTAATGCATTGTTTACATGTGAACTGTTACCCACGCCAAGCCTTCTCTCTTCAGACAGAAGCTTGCCCGTAACTTCAGAGAGATTGATTTTCTCTTTCCCATGAATCAATATCGGGTTTATGTGCTTGTAGGAATTTGGAAGAGACCAGATGAGTCTCAAGGCTTGATCTTCGTCATCAATTGCAACTCCAATGGATTCAAGCTCCACAACGATTCCGTTCAGAACACTCAGATGATTGGAGATACTCGCACCCTCCGTCATTCGCAGTGTATGAAACTGCTCCTTCAGGTACACGCAATTCGACACGCCCTTCGCCTGGTACAACTCCTCTAATTTTTCCTAGAGTCTCTTTACCGAAGAAACCCCATGCACGTTTATAAGAACGTTTTTGGCCAGACAAAGACAAATTGCGCTCGCAATTCGCAAATCTAGATCCTCCCAATCATCATCGTTCACTATAGCTTTTATACCAACTCCCTCAGAAGTCCTGCTAGTACTAACGCTAGGTATAGCGACAGTGCTCACCTTTAAAGCCTTGTGTAACTCTAACTGATTAAAAAAATTTGTGACTTGAACTTGCCACAAGCCAAAGTTAATTTTTCGGTCAAAATTTTCAACGTTAAATCTCACCATATTCGTACCCTTGCTCCCTGACATTTCACCGGCTAGTCTTAATGAAGTTCAAGTAGATCGGAATAACACAAAGTAAACCCCCAAAAAGATATAGCTCGTCTTTCTAGACTCGGTTTCAAGGTTCTCAGGTAATTGGTGAGGTCACAACGGTTCCACTTAATAACCAATTACCTTCGACATAACCGTCTTTATCAGCGCTTGTTCACACTACTATCACACCAGAGCTTCAGCCCCAACAAAAGTTCCACCTCCAGTAGAACTCGGGCTCTGATACCGTTTGTTAGGTATTTGAGTCGACAAATACGCACCCCCAAGATTTTCCCATCGTGGATGTACGAAGCTAACACGAATAAAATATGACGATAGTAACAACACAAGGATTTCAATGTGGAAACTTCAAAATCGGAGAAAAATCGACGGGCCCCGAACGAAAATACACTATGTAGAAAATTGTTACAACTACACAATTTCTCGCTCAGCCCAACGATCCCCACAGAGTCTTTTTACTCGCAACTCTTCCGAATACACCTCAAACTATTATAAAAATATTACAAGAGAAAACATGGATTATTACACTGCAAAATGTTGCTCTTAATTAGATACATCAAATATGGAATTCGCATTGCTATTTATAGGCAACATTCTTCATGAAACCATGTATGGTTTCACAAAAAAAAAAACAATTGGCTAATTAATGGCCAACCATTGCCATCCCACTACCCCATTAAATGAGTTAGTTCTGCCAGCATAAACCTCTTTCACAAAGTGCGTCTAAACATATAAAAACCTACGCACATGTATTAATAATTAAACGGCTGATCTAGCTAGGAACCAAGTGCAAGACGTTTCAAACTAATTTTGGAGTTTAAGTGGATACTTTAAAACATTTGAGGTTATTTAATGAAAGTTATAAAAGTATCGGGGATATACTGTTTTATTTATGTTCATATTTTCATACTTGTAATCGATTAGAAACCTGTAACGCATCATGGAAGAATAATAATTCACTCTAAACATTGATATGTATGTACCTTAAACTTTAAAGAGTGTATTCTTAAATAGAAAATAAAACAAACTATATATACATATTGTGTCAATTTATCATGTATATATGCAGGTTTAAAGAAATATTATATGAAATTAAGTAATGAAAAGGTCAAACGGAGTTAAACAATTCTCTTGGGTTAAATTTATAAATTTGATAAGTTGAAAAGGAAAGTCTAAAGTTAAATAATTCCAACTAAATCTTATCCTCATCATCATTACTCTCTCTCTCTTCTACCGCTGTAGAAACTGAACCAACTTCAAATAAAACACTTTCATCTTCTTCTCTGATCTTTCTAAATAAACAAATGTATATTTATTTATTATATATAATATATATAGACATACACATATGTTAGGGGATTGTATGCCCCTTGGGTCCGCCCCTGTCAACCACTAACTAGTAGATTCAACCACTAACTAGTAGATTCACCGGTTCAGTGACTTGTCCGCTTCTAAAAACACTGCTATTTATAGAAAGAGTAAGGCGACCAGGTCACAAATCTTCAATTTGTGTGTTCCCTAGATGGGCATTGATGATGATGACAGAGTAGACAGACTAAGCTGGACGAGTCAAGTAGGCTTGTTGTTGGTGCTCATTGAAGGTTCTTTTTATTACGTACAAGGATAGTGCCTACCATGCATGTGAAACACTAAAGGTCGTGGATTCCCTCGTGTAGGATTGAGTTGATACGGCCAGACTGTTGATTGGTTCTCAAGCTTTTATGGTGGAGATGGGCAAATCCGTTTGATGCATTGACATGGATAAAGGCGTGTTTAAGGGAATTTAAGGATATTTAATAACGTTTATAGCTTAATGATGTTCTAAATTGATGGTCGAGGTAGTTGGGAGATCATAAGGGCTAGCAATGAAGTATGTTCAGTCACCTGTTGGTGGCTTAATTTGTGTTAAGTAAAATAACGTTGTGTCTAGGAGGTTAGGCTTGAGCATGCCAAAATCAGTTGTCAGTGTTTGGTTGTTAAGAGTGGATATATTTTAGCATGAATTGCATTCTTCTTCCTTCAGTAATACACTATAAACAAAATGTTTTATTGAATATTTGTCCTAGGGCTTTAGGCAAATTACCTCAATCTGTTATGCTAAATTAGTTATCTCCATGTGAAAAATAAGTTGGCCAAATACCTTCTCGTGATCTCAAAAATTGACATTTTACTTAACTATGCATGGAGGTGTAGTTCACTCCCTCATACATGAGAGTGTGAATTGAATTTTATTTCGAAAAAGACATTTATATACATATTTTTTAAGAATATATATATATATAGTTTCTATATTTTCAACTATGAAAAAACATTGAATTAAATCAAAAATAAAATTAATTTTAAATTTGATATATATATATATATATATATCTCCGTATATATGTATATATCTTGTTTTTAAAGAAATATATATGTATATATCTATATATCTTGTTTTGAAAAGAAATATTATTACTACTAAGGGTATTTTGGTCTTTTAATATAAAATTCACAATACAAATATTTCACGGAGGTGGTGTGCTAACTTTTGAGATCACATGTGGTTATCTGGCTAGCTTATCTTTCACATGAAGTAATTTGTGATCAATTTAACATATATCACATGACAGTAATTTGTCAATTTAACATTACACATAGAGGTAATATACGAAAAATCATTTCTTTATCACATACTTTAAGATCTCAAAGTATAATATTGAGGTTAAAAATTTAAATTAATACTAAATACAAAAAAATCTTTAATTGCAAACTGTTTTTTCGAAAAGTTAATATCTTACTATATAATAAGAATAGATGCAAACATTTATTATGTTTTGTTTTACAGTAATAAATATCTGGAGGGCCCGCACGTATTTATCGGTTGGGACCCGCAAGCTATTACGTATTAAAATATTGCTAAACAGTGCTTTTATTTTCTAAATTATTTCGATCTCGGCTCAAAATTTTTACGTTTTGCACTTACGGTTCCGTAGCAAATTGCCAAATGGTCCTTTAAATTTATATTGTTTTTGAATTCAACCCACAAGTTTTATGTTATTTATTTTTTGGGCCCTACTATAAATCTAATTGGCAGGCTGCGGGAATAGTCGAAGCCATGCCCAATCAAACTATATAAGAATTGAATTATCGTTGTATAAGAATCGAGAAAATTTAGGTATTAACTTCTTCCTCCCTATTAGTTCTATATTGTTGTTTCAAATTACAAATAAATAAATAAATACCAGTCGCAAGTTTTGACTCCAATACGTTGAACCCGAAAAAAAAAAAGAAAAAAAAGGAGAAGAACTAGCTAGAGAGGCAGGAAAATAAATGAAAAAAAAAAGAGTAATTGGGTGAGGCATCAACAATTGTAGGCTTTTCGCTACCTATTAAGTCCTTATTTTTTTGCATCTAATTAACAAAAAGAAAAGAAAAGAGGGGGCAGATATGTTGAAACCCAAAAAAAAAAGGAAAAAGAAAAAAAAAAACGAGTTAGGCAGCCACAAGAAAATAAGTGAACAAAAAAAAGGGGGGTAAATGGGAGAGACATAAACAGCCGTGTGATAAATTATTTGTGCATACTACCAACAAACGGTGAGATGAGGGTTATGAAGGTGGTTACTAGAAAAAAAATTAGTTGCGTTTGCGGAAAACGATTTCAATTTAGTATTTATGAGACCTTGCTCGTGCATAAGAAACTGGTGAAGTTTCGTGACAAGAAAGTGAAAAGTTTGATAAAGGAATTGAAGTACGAAAAGTTGAGAAGAAGAAATAAGAGATTGAATGATTAATAACTATTTTGACACAATTCGAAAAGACATAAAGTTTCGGGACAAAAAAAATGAAAAATTCGGTATTGAAATTAAAGTACACGAAGACAAAGAAGAAAAATAAGAGTCCGTGCAGAGCATGGGCGAGGGTTAACTAATATATATACTATGTATTTTATTTCCCATTGAGATTTTTAAAATTCTCTTTCTCCCCGTCTCCCTCTTGTCCTTTATAATTTATTATATGGGTCATCACGGAGAAACTCTATAAGAACTCCTATGGATTAACTCTGCACATTAATTGGAAATTCTCCTAATATTATTACTTGTACATTTATGTGGGCATGCATGTAAGTTGTTTCTAGTTAGGTTTCTGCTTATGTATCTAGATTCCGCCTCATTGATAAATAATACTGAAGTAGATCAAATAAAAAATTGCTTCGAGACACCTGGCGCCTTACTAAGTTTCACGTAAGTTATCTAACGTTTTAAAAATAGCTAACAGTTAACTTATGGGGTCACGACTAGTGTGAACTAACATTAATACAAGATGTATCCTAAACAGTTGGAACATTAATACAAGATGTATCCTAAACAGTTGGACGTTGGATTCACTTTATATCAGCCTGTCAGTGCATTAATTGCTTTAGGCGGGACTCAAATGGCACTACGTGTTAATCCATCCTAATGCGACTTATAAGATAATTACTGTTTAAATTCGACCTTTCAAAAGTTGGGAATTCGATAAAACATTTGAGTTAATTCGGTTCAATATTGTTAGAGGAATTGAGTGTAAATAAAGCGTTTGAAACATTCTACCCATAAAAAAAAACAAAAGCGTTTTGAATATTATAGTAAGGAAAAAAATCGAAACTAGTCCTTTATTGTGTCCTAGTTACAGTTTTCGTCCTTTATTGTGTCCTTGTTTTATTTTGGTCATTTATTGTGTATATCATTACAATTTTGGTCCTTAGGAAGAAGTCAGAGTCGAAAATATCACGTGGGAACACTTGACGGCCAAAATAATTTTTTTTTTAATTCACACATGCAAATTCACACGTGGAAACGCTGGTTTCAATTTTTTTTAATTTTTATTTATTTAAAATTCTGACCCGGCCAACCCGATTTGACCGAGTTATTCGAATCGGACAGGTCAAAATTTTAAATAAAAAATTAAAATTGTTGTTCCAACATGCGAATATGCTTGTGGAAAATTCAAATAAATTGAATTTAGGGCAGCACTTGCTCGTACATGACATTTTCGGCTGAGATTCCATCCGAAGGACCAAAATCGTACTGAAACACACAATAAAGGACCAAAATAAAACAAGGACACAATAAATGACTAAAACTGTAACTAGGACACAATAAAGACGCGGAGAATAAGTCGGCAATGTTAATTAGCATCTTATGCATATATATATATATATATATATATATATATATTGATGGGGTATTTTAGGTAGGCTCAAAAAAGTGTGGGCAGGCCCATCAAAGAAGGGCTCAAAAATAAAACTATCAAATAAGTGTCGTTCAACTGTTATTAAGACACTCGAATCAAGCCCCGTTTGATTGTTATATTCCGACTTCTACGGGGTCCCACGGGACGGGGTCTATAACTATCCCGTCCTCCGACATTAATAACACACATTCATTTTCTCGCAACCAACTAATATCAATCGAATTCATTGGTTCGACAGTTATTCCTGCTCGACAGTTATTATGGTTCGACCGTTTCTCCAGTTCGATCGTTCATTCTTTAATCATTTATTATCGAATTAGCCTGTTCGAGGGTCTTCAGTATCGAACTGAGGTCGTTCGACCGTTTACCAGATTTGAGGCTTGGAAGAGCCGGAGCACTCAAATTCGGGAGTTTTTCTGTATCGAACCTCGCAGGTTCGAGAGTTACTTAGGTCTACTTACATATTTGTAACGCGTGATTGGTGTTCCAGACCAAACTAGTCCGTTCCTTATAATAGATTAGCATTATTTTCGCATAGTCAGGCCCATTGTAACGAGATTCTCGGTGTTTTATAACCTAGATGAAATAAGACCAAAATATTAGCGTCGTTTGTGGGAACACCATTTTATTTACGCAAAGAGTCAAGTAGTTTAGATGGCGAAGAGAGGAAATAGTCTAGCGGACGGGGAAGCGCAAGCGGGAAAGAAGCCTAGGACAAGTAGAGATGGAAAGGAAAAGATACCCGAACCTCAAGAGCAAGGACGAGAAAAAGGTGAGCTTCAGATGATGAAGCAACGGTACAACTGTTTAGGGAGGACGTTGATAGAACTATAAAAATCGGAGCAACTATGAGCTTGGGGATAGAGATTGCACTAATAGATTGTCTCAGACGGAACATAGATATATATTTGCATGGACGAATTGGAATTTGCATGGGATAGACCCCAGAATAATAGTGCACCGATTGAACGTCAACACTAATGCAAAGCCTGTTCGACATCAAAAATGAAATTTTAGTAAGGAGAAAAACGAAGCGGCAGAGAAGGAAGTTCATGAGCTATTAGCTGCCCGTCATATATACGCGTTGAGGTTTTTGGAGTGGTTAAGCAATGTCGTATTGGTTCTCAAGAAAGAAGCAACATGGAGGATGTGTGTGGACTACACAGACCTAAACAAGTACTGTCCTTAGGATCATTTTCCCTTGCCCATGATAGATTTGATGGTGGACTTAACGACATGATGAGCTTTGTTGAGCATGGTGGATGCCAAGAGCGAATTTCACCAGATCTTTAAGGTCGTAGGCGACCAGAGCAAGACAACCTTTATAATTGATACCAGAGTTTATTGTTATAAGGTGAGGCCCTTCAGCTTCAAGAACGCCGGAGCAACGTTCCAGAGATTGGTGGCAAGGATGTTCTACCATCGAATTGGAAAATCCATGGAAGTTTATATTGACGATATGCTAGTCAAAAGTTTGAAGGCGGAGGAGCATATCCAACATTTGGACGAAGCATCTGCCATCATGTGGACATACGGGATGAAGCTAAACCCGAAAAAATATACATTTGGAGTAACGGCAGGGAAGTTCCTAGGTTACGCGGTGAACAAGAGGGGAATAAAGGCGAACACAAATAAAATCAAGGCAGTGATGGATCTGCCCTCACCAAGAACGGTGAAGGATGTGCAATGTTTGATAAGCCGCCTAACAGCTTTGGGCAAATTTATATCGACTTCAGCAGAAAATAACTTATCTTTCTTTAAGGTCATGAGAAAAAGTAAAGATTTCGTCTGGACAACAGATTGTGAAACGGCTTTCCAACAGCAGATGAAAAGATATTTGGTCAGTCCCTCGCTCCTTGCCAAGCCAAACGAAAGTGAGATGTTGTACCTGTATTTGGCCGTGTCTTCGCACGCCATGAGTACAGTTTAAGTAAAGGAGAAAGAGGTATATCAACTCCCGATACACTATGTGGGCACGGTTCTGCAAGGCGCAAAGAGAAACTATTTGGAGATAAAATTGTTTGCTCTGGCTATAGTAGCCACCGTGCGAAAATTAAGGCCTTATTTCCAATCTCACCCAATTACGATCGTTACAGATAAGCCTCTGAAGTAGGTATTGGCAAGGCCCAAGACTTCTGGGAGATTGGTCAAATGGGCGGTCGAACTTAGTGAGTTTGGGCTCGAGTTTTGCCCACGTACCTCTATATAAGCTCAGGCGCTGGCAGATTTCATGTCCGAGACATTAGCCAAAAGTGTGGCAGGATCCACGAACTACATCTTGGTAATTTCGGATCAAGCCGGCATCAGCAGTGCAACTACCACTTGGATACTACATACGGACGGTTCGGCCACCAACCACGAAAGAAGAGTCGGGGTGCACCTGCTCTCTCCTGATCGCCGAGAATTTGAATTTGCCACCAACTTAATTTATCAGGTGACCAACAATGAAGCTGAGTACGAAGCCATGATAGCAGGGATCGATTTGGAACTGACCCTCAACGTAGAGCATTTGGACGTATTCACGGATTCGCAGCTAGTGGCTAACACTGTTTGGGAAAATATGAGATAATGGAGGAAACGATGAAACTATATGCTGCAAAAGTAAAAATGTTAGCAGGACAGTTCAGCTTTTCGACATCTCCCAGATCTCGCGTGACGAAAATACCAAGGCCGACACATGGTCAAAATATGCTAGCTCATCTGAAGTCCTAGTCAAGAAACGAGTCACTTTATTAGCAACTGACAAGCCATCCATCGGGATATCGAAGTACAATAGTACAAAGACAATAATTAAGTACATATTGCCGCTTGGGGAGGCTCCATCCTCGAAAGACGAGATCATAAGTTACCTAGCTGACGGGGTGTTACCGACAGACCCTAACGGCCGCCGCATGATGCGCTACAAGGCACACATGTTTACAATTCACAATGGAGAACTCTATAAACGGTCGTTTGAGGGTCCCTTGTTGCGTTGTTTGACTCCACTGCAAGCAGATTATGTAATGCGGGAAATACATGCAAGGAGTTGTGGAAATCATTCTTGGGGTCGAGCACTGACTTAACTGATCATACACCAAGGATATTATTGGCCAACTCTACTGAAAGATGCCACAGGATTCTCACGGTGTTGTGAAAGCTGTAAATATCACGCACGACTTATCTATAGGCCGGTATAGCCGCTGCAACCACTAGATGTAGCATGTCTATTTGATCAATGGGGGATAGACATCGTGGGTCCGCTACCGGTGGCCAAGGGCCAAAAAAGATTCCTGGTGGTGGCTGTTGAGTATTACACTAAGTGGGTGGAGGCCGAGGTCATGGCGGAATATCATTTGTCTCTTCGGTATTCCCAGGCATATGGTGTGTGACAACTGACGACAATTCATTAGCAAGGAGATCAAATCCTAGTTTCAAGAGTTACGAATTTCCTATAATATGACCTCCGTCTACCACCCTTAGGCAAACGAGCAAGTGGAGTCCACCAACAAGATGTTGAAAGATTATCTCGAGAGGAGATTAAGAGGCACTAGGAATAGTTTGACGGACGAGCTTCAAGGAATATTATGGGCCTATAAGACAACACCCTGAACGTCGTCGGGTGAAACCCCTTTTGTTCTACAATATGGAACAGAAGTCGTTCTTCCAACAAAAATTGGCATGCCCATGCCAGGATACATGATTACGACCCGGAACAATCATCCAAATTGTGCTAGATGGATCTTGATATGATAGGCTCCACTATGGAAGATGCTTACTAGCACACTGTAGCGTTTAAGACAGCCATGGCCAAGAGCTATGACAAGAAGGTCAAATTCAAAAACTTCGAAGTGGGAGATTTGGTACTAAAAAGTAGCGCGGCTAGCAAGCACGTAAGGAAGCTGGAGCCAAAATGAGAGGGACCATATAAGGTCGTACATGATAGTTCACAAGGGTATTACTATCTTAAGGATATGCAAGGTCGCAAGTTACCTCGCCCATGGAACGTGCAACATCTGAGACGCTATTACACATGAGTGTTTGATTATCCAACGAACTCAAAGTGAACTACGAAGGCTTGAGTCCCGACACAACAATCGGGAAACGTCGGCAACTGAGTATGAAACTGAGCTGAGCCCCATCTTAATTAAAAAATAAAAATCTATATTATTTTCGTATCTAACACTGCAGGAAGAGTTATAATGAAGTAGTGCTTCCGGGATTATGAAACAGAGCAACAACGGCAAGAAGCATCATAATCGAGATGGATATTTCTTCCAAAGAGGACAAATGCAAACCTAATATCTTATTCAGCAAAACTACCGAGATGGACATTTGCCCCGACTAGGAGAAATGCAAACCTAATATCTCATTCAACAAAAAATACCGAGGTGGACATTTGCCCAAAAAGGATAAATGCAAACCTAATATCTCATTCGGCAAAAATACCGAGATGGACATTTGCCCCAAAGAAGAAAAATGAAAACCTAATATCTCGTTCGACGAGAATACCGAGATGGACATTTGGCCCGACAAGGACAAATGCAAACTCAATATCTCGCTCAGCAAAATGTCAAATAGGACGATTGGCCCAACAAGGACAATAGCAATCCTAACAAGAGAGAGCCAACTATTGTTCCGACCGAATCTTACGGCAAGTCAAACTTATGACAACAAAGACTCAACAATATAGAGTATAGTGCAGGTCAAACAAAATCGTTGTATTAGCCACAAAATCAATTTCCTAAGAATACCGTTACAATGATGATATCATCGCTAAAGACAAAATAAGGCCAATGCCACGCTAACAAAATCATATACGCAATTAATCACTATTATTCCGGCGATTGGGGGGACCCTGAACGCAAACCGGAACCAAGGGATCGTGCATAATTAGTGCAAGTCTTCTCAATATGCTTTTTCGACAAGTCAAGCTCGTCCATTTGGTCCCATCCATCCGGCAATCTAATTTCCTCCTCCTCAGTAGCACTGCCCCACGCTCTTTCGAGATGATAAATGTTGGGAGAGATCAGATTCTTCTCAAAGAGAGTTTGCTCTGCAACCCTAGGATGAGATGAGGTCGCCCCCGCAGCAAAATTTAGGGTCACCTCATTAGGCGGAATGGAACTAAGCATAACATTCCATGTCATCGAGTGAGGACCTAGCTCCACCTGAGGCATAGCGGTTGAAGACTTATGGGAAGGAATAATGCCACTAGGCTTAGAGACGAGCCCTGGAGGGTTTTCACCAAAGGTTCATGCTCTATCACATGCGATGGATTCAAATCATCATCGCTACCGTGAAAAACAGCACAAATGGCATCCTTTACTCCACTTGGATTGCCATGAGAACCTCCTATACCGGTAGATTCCATAGTCTCTCGCCATTCTGGGAAAGCAGGATTTTCCCTATTTGTATCGGGCATAGTATTAGAGCGTCGCTCTTGCCAAATGCGAAAGAAGGGGTCACCAATTTTTAAAGCAGTAAATTCATCCTCATCGTCATCATCAACTTTGGGAGTCTCCATTTGGGGACTGCGACTAACGTCAAGCATATCTTTTCGGAAGCCTTCCTTTACGAACCCCAGATAATAAGACTGGTCTACTCCGAGTTCCATGCATAATTTTACATCCTTAGCACCCTAACGCAATTTGAGCCAGCGATAAACACTACTCTTCGTGAAAGATCTAGCTACCTCTCATCGATAGCTCTCTGATTCGAGATATCGAACTTTATTACCCAATCTAACAATCGCAGACTTAGCACCTTCATTCACCTCCTTCACCGAAACTCTCACCCTTTTCAATGAGTCATTTTCCCTCTTTAGAGCCACAATTTTGGCAGGAAGGAACCCCATGCTTTCCACTGCTTTCTTAGAATTTGTGCCAGCGACAAGGGCATCTTGAACAGCTTTGTTGCGTGCCTTGGCTGACTCCCAAGCACGCCTAAGTGCGACAAGATGACTAGTGTCGTTACTATGGACATTCCCAACTAGTTTGTCAACCACATCGTTATACTTACCGTGGACCTCAATCAAACCGTTGTAATCGCGACATAGTCTGTAAATCACAATACTGGTAGTAACAAAGAATAAGCGTCCAAAGAGCGCCAAATCGCAATAACCTAGCCTCTCAAGCACATCATGACGATCAAGTTGGGGCCACATCCCTTTCATTATCTCGATAGATTGATCCTCCCGCAGTTGGTACCCTAGCAAATGAATGTTCAGAGACTCCGAATTCTCATCATTCAGAAAACCATAATCCACCACACTACTAGGTGGCGCTGGCCTCAGATTCCCAGATGGTCGAGGACGTTTGCAATGTGGCACAATTTCTCCAACCTCAGCGGAAACCTGTGTTTCAAAAATGCGCCTATTCGCAGACGCAAACCATTTCTCGCTACCCGACCCAGATGCGCTGAATTGTGCTTGATTTGCAGCCATCATATCGTCAACTGCATCGGATTCTTCCATTATTCTTATTTGGGCGCTCGTCCTAATTTTAACTCTCCCCCAAGAGGCGGTGGGAGTCATAAAAACCCTGCGGGGAATGAAATTCTCATGTCTCTAGAAGTTGCTTACAAGGGGAACCCGAATGCCCACCAATACTTCACCAAGCCTTATAGTAGAGCTATCTATGGTTTATGGTTCAACATGTCCGACACCCCTATTAGAAGACAAACTCCTATGGAGTCTCGCAACAGTTCGTCTCCCCGAGGCAGCTTCAGCAGAGCCTCCTGTTGGAACGGTGTTACCCGTGGACGGACCTACGTTCAAAGGACCATGCCGATTTACCCTTTGGGGAGCATAGATATTCTCGAGAGACATGGTTGGCTTAGTGCGACTCTCCACCTTCTTTCGAGACATCGATAATCTAAAAACAACACTAAGGATTTTCTGTGAATTTTTTAAAAACTGTCGAAACTCCAAGATTCGACTCTTATCAAACGATCGAATCCTTATCGTTCGAATGTTATCGAAATGATCGAATCTTGGGGACTCGACAGTTATTTTTAGCGAACAAAAGTTTTTCGCAAGGTTACAAATGATGTGGCAAGGGTGGGCCTTTATATAGGCCCACCACCGCCTTTACTCTCGGTTCGACAATTAACGATCGAACCGACGAGGTTCGATAGTACCTATAAAACAATCGAAGCCATAGGGTTCGACACTTCATAAACATATCAATGAACAATCGAATTCACCTTAATTTGACACTTATTTCTAATGATCGAACACACCCAATTCGATTGTTCAATCCCTATGCAGATCACGACTCTCAATAAGATAAAATTCTTCCAGAATAAATAATTTCTATTTGGCACCTGACCTTGCGAGGCCCGACTCCCAAATGGGGGGGAATACTTTGAAATCAGGCGAAGTCCAGCACCATACAAATCGACAAAGACATTGCCCGGGAATCGAATGGCACATACTAGGGGTGTACGAGGGTGGTAGTGTCTTGGGTTTACCGAAAAAAATCACCCACCCACATTGCGGCGGGTGATACAATTCAAAACTAGCTAAATCCCGGTACCAATTCACTTGACAAAGACATGGTCCACAGACGGAAGGGCATAATCCGAAATACGAAACGAACAACCGGATGAAGTAGCACGGATTTTAGAGTTTGGAACCCGCTCTTCACTCAAGACCGACTCCCAAATTAGAGGGACTATATATGATGTGGGTATTTTAGGAAGGCCCAAAATGTGTTTGGGCCAGCCCACCAAAGAAAGTCCCAAATATAAGACTCTCGAACATGTGCCATTCGACTGTTATTAAGACAGTCAAACCGAGCCCCGTTCGACTGTTATTTTCTAACTTCTACTGGGTTTAACGGGAATGGGTCTATAAATACCCCGTCCTCCGACATTAATGACACACATTCATTTACTCGCATTTAACTAATATAAATTGAATTGAGTGGTTCGACAGTAATTCTTGTTTGACAATTATTCTTGTTCGACAGTGATTCTGGTTCAACCGTTTCTCGAGTTCGATCGTTCCATATTTAATCATTTATTATCGAAATACCCTGTTCGAGGGTCATCAATGTCGAACCGAGGCGGTTCGATTGTTTACCATATTTGAGGCTTGGAAGAGCCTAACCACTCAAATTCAGGAGTTTTTCAGTATCGAACCTCGCAGATTAAAGAGTAAAGCAGATTCGTCGTACTAAGGAGTCTCGAATCATATACATTCGACCGTCTCTGGATTCGAGAGTTATCTATCGAACTCCTGTCGTTCGATTGTTTCTTTAATTCTGCCACCTACGGTTACTTAGGTCTACTTACATATTTGTAATGTGTGATTGGTGTTTCGGACCAAGCTAGTTCGTTTCTTGTAATAGATTAACATTATTTTGGCATAGTCAGACCCATTGTAACGAGATTCTCAGTGTATTGTAACCCATACGAAATAAGATCAAAATATATATGTATATGTTTAAATAATAATAATAGTCATACAAATGAAAACTAAAATGAGTTGAAATGAGCTAAAATAATTAGTGTAAGAAATGTTCAGAAACCCAAATTCAAATTTTAGTATAGAAAATTAAACACCTTCATTATGAAGGCTGCAAAATATAATTATTGTATGGGGCATTGCGATGAGTACAACAAAAGAAAGAAGAAGGATTAATGTAAAACTCTACAGTCAATTTAATGAAAGTCGTTCGTTGTCTTTAACGATTTTTTTGTTTCTATGTGTTTCTATTGATCTATATAGCTCACATTTTTTGGTGTGGTTCTTGCTATAAAATGATGTTTGATATTAAAGGGCATACGGTTATTACATCGAGCGAACAAATCGTGTTTCCAGTGTCTGGATTGGGATGACAAATGAAGTGTAGAACTAGGAAACACTAGAGTTCCCCTATGTTTATTTAAAATTTCGTCCCATCATCACATTACGTATAAGGTTTCAAAATCAACTTGAATTCTTTTTAATTAAAACTGCGCCCGGCACTTTTTAAATAGGTTGGGTCTGATTGTGGCAGTTTGACTTTCACATAGTATACTAGTTTCCCCTTCCTTAAGCGTAAGAGAAAAAGATTTCACATAAAATCAAAATGTTGTCCAAAAAAGTAGAAATTTACAAAACGTGCAGCTTTGGTTGGTAGTTGGTACCCATCATCGTCAAGAGTAAGCCAAGGAATCAACATTATGAAAATGGAAGAGAAATTACTGGACGACTTATATCCTCTGGTCTATAAAAATGGACAAACAATTCGAACTCACGTAAGAAATAAAGTAACATCAATTTTTTGCAATTTACCCCGTAAAAGATTAATATTGCGTGGAAGAAATCTCGCAATCTCACATGGCCACACCGATCAACAACATTACCTATATAATCTAGTTGGCTTGCAAAATTTGACTATATGCAATCATAGTACATATATAGTAGGACAGGGTCGGTGTGCATGAATATTTTCTTTTCTTTTATTAGAAAGCTTTACTCGCGGTTCGGGTAGTTGAGCTATCTGCACAATATTATATAACTTGACAGCCACTCACCATGTTTTCTTGCACTTAATTACATCAACAATTGGCGTAGCCTTCATTCACTACTATATATAATCTCTCCTTTCCAAATCAACAATATCAACTATTACTCTCACTTTTTCTCATCTCCGAAAAATTCCCAACTAAGTTGGTACAAACGTGTAAAATCCTATTTCTTTCTTTCATAAGAAAAAGAACTAAACCACCCCTCCATTTTTTTTTGAGGGCTTATAAGTTTCATTTTATCATAGCCATGGAGAGTAATAATAATAATAGCATAGAAATGAAAGAGGAGAGGCTGATGGCCGAGGTGGCATTCAAGGATGACTCCTCATCCGTGGTCATAAAAATCCGGCGTAATTTGCCAGATTTTTTGCAGTCCGTCAAGCTAAAGTACGTTAAATTAGGCTATGGTTATTCGTGCAATCCCGCCACTCTTCTTTTATTCGTCGTGCTTTTGCCTTTATCCGCAACCACCGCGGTTCAACTCAAGGGCCTAAAGCTCACTCTTTTCTCCGATTTATACATGGTTCGGACACTTCTTTCCGACATCGCCACGCTTGTGATTGCCGCCATTGTACTAACGTTCATGTTGGTCGTCTACTACACGAATCGACCGAGGCCTATTTACTTGGTTGATTTCGCTTGTTACAAACCAGAAAACGAAAGAAAGCTCTCCATAGATTCTTTCTTGAAGATGACTGAAGAAAACGGGGCGTTCGAAGAAGAGTCGATTAACTTTCAAAAGAAAATAGCATCTCGATCCGGGCTCGGGGATGAGACCTATTTCGCAAAAGGGATCACGTCCAACCCGCCTAATTTGTCCATGAAAGAAGCCAGATTGGAGGCGGAGACCGTTATGTTCGGTGCGCTCGACACTCTGTTTAAGCAAACAGGGGTGAACCCGAAGGAGATTGGGATTCTCATCGTGAACTGCAGTTTATTCAATCCGACCCCGTCTCTTTCGTCTATGATCGTAAACCATTACAAGCTCAGAACCGACATACAAAGCTTCAATCTTGGTGGAATGGGTTGCAGCGCGGGGCTAATCTCAATCGACCTCGCTAATAATCTACTACAAGCAAACCCCAACACGTATGCTGTTGTCGTGAGCACGGAGAACATTACGCTGAATTGGTACTTCGGTAACGACCGGTCTATGCTGTTGTGCAACTGCATCTTCCGAATGGGCGCAGCCGCGGTTTTGCTAAGTAACAAAAGTAAAGACAAACGACGATCAAAGTATCAGCTCGTGCACACCGTTCGCACCCATAAGGGCGCGGATGACAACAGCTACAACTGCGTCTACCAACGAGAGGACGATAAGGGAATTGTGGGAGTGTCGTTGGCACGCGAACTTATGGCGGTGGCAGGGGACGCTCTGAAGACGAATATAACAACGTTGGGGCCTTTAGTTTTGCCATTGTCCGAACAGCTAATGTTTCTCTTCACGCTAATGAAGAAGAAGGTGTTCAAGGCTAAAGTAAGGCCTTACATACCCGACTTCAAGCTTGCTTTCGAGCATTTTTGCATACACGCGGGTGGCAGGGCGGTACTCGAGGCTATGCAGAAGAATTTGGAGCTGACAGATTGGCACATGGAGCCATCGAGGATGACACTGCACCGGTTCGGGAACACATCGAGTAGCTCATTGTGGTACGAATTGGCCTATACCGAGGCGAAGGGTCGGGTTTCGAGGGGTGATCGGGTTTGGCAGATTGCATTCGGGTCGGGTTTTAAGTGCAACAGTGCGGTGTGGAAATCATTGAGGGAAATTCCGGCCAAAGAGTGCGAGGGGAATCCGTGGTTTGATTGCATTGATAAGTATCCGGTGATGGTTCGTACGTAGTGGTTAAATTAAACAAAAATGTCAACGTATAGTCAATGTATACCTATAAGTCTGCCGGTCAATACTTCATTGGATTAATGACAGGATGTTGTGCAATAGTTTGAAGTAATTGTATGTCAGTGAAAGATGTAGTTATACATATATTATTATTATTATTATTATTATTATTATTATTATTATGTTATATTCTAGAACTGCTGTTAATGCATAAGAATTCTTTAACGCGTTTGGAGTGGAGCTCCGAATATTGTGACAAGTTGATTAAACTTGCATGTTTATTACAGCTCATAAATATTTGTCAATCAATTTTAAAAGTTGAAATTAATAATGAGAAAACAAAATTGTTATCTTGCATTGATGTTTAAGTTCGGCATCTCTTTCATTCTCGATATCGACTTGAATTGGTGTCGGTCTAATTAACCAATGACCAATGTGACCACAGCGAAAATTTATTGTACGATATTCATCAACAAAAAGTGTCCTAAAATGATCGATTCTCTAGACGCCTTACAGATGATTTTGATAATTGATGAACGACAATATTTGATGCCTTTGAGACGTGAAAAAATAGAACGTACGGCACTATTAAGCATGGAGTTGAGAAACCAAAAAGGGAAATAAACATAACTACAATCAAATAGCAAGATGGGAGAATGTTGAGCGCTCAGTGACTTTTTGTCCATGTTATGGCAGCTATGTTGGAAGAAACCAAGTTTAGAGAGGCGTCTCGGATTGCCTACATTTTTGTTCACACGGCATTTATTCGTCTCTTGGGGGACTCGATTTACTAAATGGACTTTATTATTTCTTCGGGTTTTGATTTGCCAAATAATTTACTTGTCCTTTTTTGGATAATTTTATCTACAAAATGAAATTTGGCGTTTTCCTACGGATTTGATTTTCAGAAGTCTGACTTTCTACTCTTCTTTGACTTTTTAATTTTGATTGACGTTATTAGTCAATATTGTATTCAATATTGTATTGTATCTTAGGAAATATATTCTTGTTATATCTTTTCTATGGTAGATTAGATGATCATATCTTTGTATATCTTTCGTAATTATCTTCCGTAACTTGTATAAGTATGTAATCTTTTGATCAACAACATTATTCACTTTACCACAAATGTTATATCTCTTATATGGTATCAAGACGACAATCTCTCTAACGAGATCTTGATCCTATGACGAACCCTAACGAAGAGTCCACCAAGTCCGACCACTCCACTGTAACATTGACGCCTCGACGTCCTCGTCCCAGCTGCGTTCGCTCCATATAGTGGCCAACCCTTCTTCTGGTGGTCACGCGTTCCATCCCTTGTCCTCCCATGGGCTCCACTCCGAAAAGTATGGCGGCATACGAGTACTGGACACGTCAAGACTCTCTTCTTATTTCTGCTTTGTTTGGATCGTGCACTACTCCGATTGTCCGTTGAATTCAAAACGCCAAATCTTCAACGGATGCTTGGGATATGCTACAACGCTCTTATGCGAATCGTTCATGGTCACGGGGTGATGCAACTCAAGGTTCATTTGACTAATATCAAGTTGGGCTTCAATATTGTCTCTAAACTTCTATAACTTGTCAAATCAAGAGCCGATGAACGAGTACTCATTGATGGACCTCTTAAAGATGATGATATCACACTCTACGTGCTCAACGACCTCAGATCTTCCTACCGTGACATAGCAGGCCCCATTCGTGCTCTGGAACATCCTAGTCAATTTTTGGAACTTTAGGACTTGCTACTCACTCATGAGACTTATCGATTCAGGGGAGTATGTGTCGATGGATTATATCATGTTCCAATGCCACATGTTTTGAGGCCGCGGGTTACAGCTTTGGTTGGGGAGCGTGCTCGAAGGATTGTTGGCATGAACGTTTTGGACACCCTTCATCGAAGATTAGTTCATTTATTTTGAATAAGAACAACTTATCTTGTTTTCGCCTAGTGATTTGGATTTTGATCATTGTCGTTCATGTTTTTAAAAAAAATCCAACAACTTGTTTTTCATAAGTCATCGCTTGTTCCGGATCATGCTTTGCAATTTGTTTATGGTGATGTTTGGGGGCGTTCCTGGTTGTGTCTGATACTGGTGCACGCTACCTACTAAATTCTTGTTGATCATTTTACTAAGTATTGGTGGGTGTATATGCTTTATGCAAAATATGAGGACTCTATAGTGTTTGCTCAATTTCACACTCTAGTTGAGAAACAATTTGCCGCCTCAATAAAGAATTTTGACTCGGATAATGGCGGGGAAGTTTTGCCTCTACGGAGTTATTTTTCTGTAAATGGCATTAGTTGGCTAACCACTGCCCCGCATACGCCTCAGCAAAATGGCACAAGTGAGCGGCGTCACCGTCAGATAGTTACAATTGGTCGCACGCTTCTTACACACGCTAGGCTTCCCCGGAATATTGGGATTACGCCTTTCTTACGGCGTCTTATTTATATAATCGGCTCCCTATTCCAGTTTTGTGCTATAGCTTGCCCTTTGAAGCGCTCTTTGTTTGCACCCCTAATTATCTCCATCTCTGAGTTTTCGGGTGCTTATGCTACCCCTGTTTACATCCTTATATTTCGGGTAAGTTATCACCTCCTTCTCCGGCTTGTGTGTTTGTTAGATATTCCACATCTCAGGAAGCCTACAAGTTTCTTGATCTTGTACAAGAAATTTATTCATCTCCAAGCATGTTTGTTTTGTTGAAATGAGTTTTTCGGGTGGCCCTTCCTTGAGTGAATCTACACCTCGTCTGGTTTTGCCCTCCACTACACCATTAGCTGCTCCTCGCAAGGTTCTTGTTCCTCTTGACACTTTAGCACCACTTTTTGTTCCTAATGTTGGGTTCAATGTTGGGGCAACATTGCAACCAGAAACTTTGGCACCTGTCTCTCCACCTTCTGTTCCAAATGTTGGGTCCAATGTTGGGGCAACATTGCAACCAGATACTTTGGCACCTGTCTCTGCACATTCTATTCCCAATGTTGGGTTCAACGTTGGGGCAACATTGCAACCAAAAACTTTGGCACCTGTCTTTGCACCTTTTATTCCCAATGTTGGGGCAACATTGCAACCAGACTTCTATCCCTGCCGTTCTTCCTGTAGACCCGCCTTCGGACTGTGCTCATTCTATGATCACACGTTCTCGCAACAAAATTTTTAAACCTAAGATTTATTCGTCGGTTGCCAATCATCTGGTTTATGCTATTGCGGATCCCAATGGCGTGCGACCATGAATGAAGAATTTACCGCCCTCACTTTACATGGCCTTTAATCATTAGTACCACCTCCCTCTGATAGTGGAATTATTGGTCAAAGTGGGTCTTTCGCACTAAAAGGCATCCCGATGGTTCTATTGATCGTTTTAAGGTGCGCATTGTAGCCAAAGGCTTTCATCAGCGACCTTGACTACAAGAAGACTTTTAGCTCGGTGATTAAACTTGTCACGATACGAACTATTCTCTCTTCATCTCTCATGCAAAACCGAACATTAGCAATGTTGTTCTTCATGGCGCTCTCTCGAAAAAAAAGTCTTTATGCGATAGCCCTCGGGGTTCATTGATATGACTTTCCCTCATCATGCATGTCTTCTTCATAAGTCTATTTATGGTCCTAAACAGGATCCCCGTGCATGGTTTCTTGCGCTAAGTGCGGCCCTTATCTCGTTTGGTTTTGTTCAAACAAAATTTAACACTTCACTCTTTGTGCTCTTGCGAGATTCAGTTCGTTTCTTTGTGCTCGTGTATGTGGATGACGTAATTGTCACCAGCTCATGTGATAAATTTTCTTCTTCTCTTGTCACACATCTTGCAACCAAGTTTACGGTCATGGACATGGAAATTCTCCCATACTTTTTGGGTGTGGAAGTAGTGCGTTGTCGTAAAGGTATGTTTCTGTCGCAACTGAAATATATTCATGATTTGATGTCGCGACACAAGATGAATGGTACCAAACCTCTCACGACCCATATGGCCCCTAATCCTCTTGCATCAACGTCTGTTGCAGTTGTTGATGCTACGAAGTTTTTCTAAATTGTTGGTGGCCTCCAATATCTTGCGCTTACTCATTCTGATGTCGCGTTCTCTGTCAACCGCTTGGCTCAGCGTATGGCATCTCCCGTCACCACGGAATAGACATCCCTTCAACGCGTGTTATGTTATCTTAAACGCTCTCTCTCACACGTGGTGTTCTCCTTCACCGCCCCGCTTCTCTCTCCTTACAATTTTTACAGACTCGGATTGGATGGGAGATAGTCTCACAGGCACTTCTACTACTACCTTCATTGTTTTTCTTGACGCTAACTCAATTTCCTGGTCGTCACGCAAGCAAAAGGTCGTTGCTTAATACTCGACAGAAGCGGAATACCATGCTCTTGTCTCTATCTCTGTTGAAGTTTGTTGGTTACAAAATCTTTTTGGCAAAATCGGTATCACGCTTCCAACTGCCCCTCTTATCCGCTGCGATAACATGTGAGCTCTACGTCTCTCCTTACATCTAGTGCAACACTTGAAAATAAAACATATTTCGGTGGATCTTCACTTTGTTTGTGACCTTGTTAACAAGGGTCTCATTCGAGTTTCCTATGTTAATACTCGGGATCAATTTGCGGATCTCCTTACGAAGCCGCTAGCTCGGTCACGGCTCTTACTACTACGCTCCAAAATTTCCATTGCTGATGGCACGTCTATTTTGACGGTACGTATTAGGCAATACTATATCGTAGGAAGTTATTTGGAGAGGAGTATTTTGAGAGGGCGTATTAAGCAATACTTCCAATTGCCTAGTTCAATACTCTATTCATGACTTTCTTATGTTGCCTAATTTACAAATGAACATCAGTTGTTCTTTTCTTGGGGTTTTTAATTTACCAGAGCCCTTTTTTTCGAGCATATATTTCATTGCTTCTTAATTTTAGATGTCGGGACGATGGCTTTGAGTTTTATTCAAATCTTCGAGTGAGAACACGACTCTTAAAAATGGACGCGAGAAATCTAAAACTATTTTATTTCTTTTCTGCATGAAAATAATGTTTAAATAACCTAACATACACAGCTAATATTACCCAATAGATAATATATATATATATACATATATGCACACACATATATTAACTATTATGTATGATATAGGATATTTTAATTTAATCCTAACTAATTAATTAGGCCCACATCAGTTCCTTCCAACTGAAAAAAGGCATTGTCCTCAGACGCCATGCAAAGAAGTCCATAAGTATGTCTTTGGCGAAAAGCTTCTAAAAGGAAAGAACCAATTCGCAAACTGAGAATAAGTTGGCTTTTGCGACTGCAAACCCACGAGATATAACAAATGTGCTTCCACCAGTAGGAAATACTCTAATAAATCTCTAAAGTTCTCCATTCTTTTGTTCAATTCACGAGGCGTACTATACTCAACAAGTATTGAGGACCGGACGCAGATTCTCCAATAGTGAGTGGAAGTAACAAAGAGAAAACGATAATTCAATGATTGTAAAGAAGTCGCTTCGATTTTTTTTTAAATTCTCAAGAACTTTGGAACTTTAGCAACGACTACCGGTGTTCCATTGTGTTTTTGTTCTTTCCCCAATCTTTGGGAAATGTTGTTGATTTCATGTGCAAAACATAATTCATAATCAATAGATTCGTGCTTTGTGACGATCGCGCCCCACGAGCTTTGATCCGATTCGAGTTGATTCAGCGGTGATCAGTCACTACACCCAACTCAGAGTAATCGCAACTCATAGGAAGGGGTCTCACTATCCAAGATCAAAACCATACAAGTTTTATAAAATATATGATATACACAGCGGAAGTCTTAATATTACAAACAATATGACTACACAAGTTTTAATGGTTTTGCACTAGGGACGACACATGAATATTCCAAAATGCACACTTGCACAATTATTTACTTGATCCATGATGCCATGTTGATTTTATCCTGCGGAATGGACCGAAAAACGAGAAATAAGTGTTTAATGACTTAGTGAGATTCATATAAAAGAACTAGTAATGCAAGAACTAACTGTGATTTAATATATACATTTCGAAGAGTGATCTTACCGGTAGAAATAATTCACTAGATAATTTTTGATGTAGCAATAGTATTGTAGTTTTCATAGAATTGTTAATGAACTTGTCTTAACAATAAACAAATCCAACCTTATGACTTATAATATTCTACCTTATACCTTCCGACGAGAAGTGACATTGCAAACAAACCAAGAGACATATTCGAGTACATGTCGATCCAGCACGTGAATTACAGCTAACTCCTGACTGCAAGTGGCGCCTAGATAGATGGGTACCAAGCGAAATTACTTAAACCGACAGTCCTTACTGCCTGGCAGTAACTCGACTCAATCCCTGGGACCAACTTCTCAAAAGCGTCCCAATAGGTGTAACAGATAAACAAATAAGATAGTAAACAGAATAATATCCGTTGCTCCTTGAGCTACATATCTCGAGCATACATATAGTTCGTTGCTTTTTGCACAGTTCATGAACCAGCATATGAGATAAAAATATTGGGAAATAACCATGATTATGAATGAATATGATAAATAATAAATGATTGGATATGATTTAACGATGAGTAAGAAAATTATGTTAAAGTTATTAGTTTATATTACATCGAATAATTACATATTAACTCGGTGCTTGCAATTTCACCGTAAAGTTATTAGTTTATTAATTACATCGAATGAACAATTTAGGAGTAATTATTTTATTTTAAGGTTGCCTATTAGCTATAACATAAATAAACTTTTATATTTTAACATGAAACTCATGCCTAATAATTTATAGAACTTTCCTAGGATTACTACTTATTAACAATACCACATAGTTACCTTTAAAAGAAATCACAAATATATAAATTCTTATGGTTAATTTAGGATGAAACTTAATTAACAACTTGAAACAAGGTTAAAACCTAGATCATAACACAATTTCAACACCTTGAGAGGATTTAGAGAAATTAAGCATGAATATATTTCGTACAATATGTAATTAAAAAAGTCATAATTAATACCCATATTTGACTAATAATTATAACAAAGGGGGTTTAAACTAATTCCATGACTTAATTAACTGCTATACATGGTCAATTTAAGATTAGTATCATTATGCATAAGTTAATTTAAAGAATCAAAAGAGATATTCTATTTAGGGCTAAAAATTGTAGCAAGCTTGAAATTACCTTAAATCGACCCTTTTAATCAATTGTAATTCCAAATATTTTTGAGGGATTTTGTTCTGAACACACGTATGAAGGTATGTATAAAACAATTTTCCAAAATATTAAGATTTGATATGTATTCTCTATTTTTCATGTTTAGGGGCAAAACTAGAAATTTCTAGTCGTACGTGTTTTGGGGTCTTTTTGGGTTGAAGATGAAAACAAGAAATTATGAAACAATTTTTTTCCACACCAGAACACAAAAATAAAGAAGTCGTATTTCACAAAATTTGGGTTGAATCGTCTTGGTTTGGGCTGTAGAAATTGTTGAACACAAAGTACTTATTTATAGGCGGAAATTCAAATGAATTATCAATATTCATGTCCCACCATTTTTTTTATAATAAGTCAAAAAAATCTGAATTCAATCATGCTCTTAAGGATGTCATGGCTTACCTCATCAATAGTTAATTGCATATCAAGTCCCTCAAATAGTTATAATTAAATTTCTTTGTTACATACATATTTACTTATGTAACTCGATCGTCTTGGTTAATGTTTAAATTTAAATATATGTTTGAGGATTAGAAACCTATAAAAATAATAAAGGACTAACTTCTAAGTTCAGGGACTAAAAGGGCAATTGTTTTTAATGTTTAGAGTCAAAATGATTTATTTTTTTAAAGTTCAAGGATTAAACCAATTAACTCATGTTCTTCTTTATTTTGAGGGTGTTACATGCTTGGTAGGGGAAGTGAGACATTTTCTGCAACATTGAGTTTCTTAAGTTTTGGGAAACTTTGAGTGTTTATGTAATGGAATCTGGTTTTGGATAGTTATAGACTCGATTTTGTCGATAGAAGCAGTAAGGGGCTTGGAGGGTAGCATAGGTGGTGGAGCGTAATAGATAGAATATCTTACTTACCTTAGCTTGAATATCTTTGATATTTCTCTATCCTTAATTACGGATTCTATTGTATTTAGATTAGATTAGATTAGATTATATCTTTTCATAATTATCTTTGTACATGTAGTTGTATAAAAACTCGTTTTACAATTAATAAGATTTAACACTTTACACATAACTCATATATGGTATCAAGACGTGAATCTCTCTAACGAGATCTTGATTCTATGTCGAACTCTAACGAGTCATCGTCCTTGGTTGGCAACTCCACCGACAGTAGCAGTGTGGATGCCTTGTCATCCTCATCTCAACCTCGTCCGCTCCATATCACGACAAGCCATTCTTCCGGTGGTCAGGCCCTGATCCCAATCAACGCTCATCAACAACTACCGTTGTAGCTTAATGGAGAAAACTTCGCCTCATGGAGTTCTCAAGTTCGTCACCTTTTCTATGGGTACAGACTCTTTGGTTTTTCGGATGGTACCATCCCTTGCCCTTCTATGGGCTCTACTCCAGAGAGTATTGTGGTGTACGAGTATTGGACACGTTAGGACTCCCTCCTGATTTCAGTCTTGTTTGGATCTTGCACCAATCTAGTCAAATGCCAAGTCTTCAACGGATGCGTGAAGTACGATCCACCGCACCTATGCAAATCGTTCTCGGTCGCGGGTGATGCAACTCAAGGATGATTTGACCAATCTCAAGTTGGGCTCTAACAGCGTTTCTGAGTCTCTTCAACTTGTCAAATCAAAAAATGATGAACTAGCAGTCATTGCTGGACCACTCAAGGATGATGATATCATCCTATACGTTCTTAATGGTCTGAGATCCGCCTACCGTGATATCGCATGCCATATTCACGTCGGCAACACCCGCTCCAATTTTTGGAACTTCAAGACTTGCTTCTTAGTCACGAAGCTTACCTACACTGTCTTGAGCATGAAGCCTCCACCCTTGTTGCTACTGCTCATACGACCCCTTCACACGCTCGAGGGCGTAACAATAATGGTCGTAGTCGTGGTTGCAAAAATTCTTGTGGTCGAGGTCAATCTTTCAATGGTGCTCGTGGTCAACATAACTCTCGATCTCCCAAGCAGCGAGCGCACAATAAACACACCGCTGTGTCCCTTCGTTCTCAGATCGTGTGTCACTTTTGCAATATTCCGGGGCATGGCGCTTGCACTTACTGCCTCTTTGGTCCTCATAGTGCTCACTATGCTTTGTCTCCTATGTCCGATGAACAAGTTAGAATGGATTGGTTGGTGGATTCGGGTGCGTCTCATCATTCGACATATAACATGCAGAACTTAGCCGTACATTCAGAGTATGATGGTCCTGATCATGTAGCTATAGCGGGTGGTACAGGTTTGACTATTTCGCACACCAGTTCATCTCGTATTTCATGTCGTGATCGCACCCTTACCCTTGATAATATATTATGTGTTCCTGCTTCTCCGCGTAATCTATTATTTGTCCACCAATTCACGAAACTGAAAAATGTTTATATTTTTTTCATCCTTCTCACTTTGTTGTTATGGATCGAAACACCGGGACTAGCTTGATTCAAGGACCATGTATTAATGGCGTATACCACATTCGGCTTCTCCGTCCCTTGACTTTCGCTATCTTTGCTTTGGTTGGTGAATGAGTTAATCGATTGTTGGCATGACCATTTGGGTCACCCCTCTAGTCGCATTAGTTCCTTGGTTATTGGATGTTTTCTTTACCTTGCTCCTCGTATTCTTCGAAGATTGAAACTTGTAACTCATGTTTATTGAATAAAAGCCAGAATCTTGTTTTTCATAGTTCATTGCTTGTTTGGAATAATGTTTTGCATTACATATATGGTGATGTTTGGGGACCAGCGTCCACTATTTATGTGAATGGATATCGTTACTATTTGATTATAGTGGATCACTTCACGGAATATTGTTGGTTTCTCCCTATGGTTGCAAAATCTGATGTTTCCAAGATCTCTACAAAGTTTCGTTAACTAGTGGAAAAATAATTTGGGCGCCTGATTCAGAATTTCTATTCGGATAATGGAGGGGAGTTTATTTCACTTCGTCGTTATTTCTTATCTAATGGCATTAGCTGGCTCACGACAACCTCACAACAGAATGGTACAAGTGAACGTCGCCATCGCACTGCTGTCACTATGGGCAGTGCACTTTTAACTCAGGCAAATCTACCGCCAAATTATTGTGAGTTTGCTTTTAGCACGGCTGTCAATTTGTCTAATAGACTTCTGATGCCTATTCTCCAACATCTTTCTCCATTTGAAGCTATTCTTGGTCGGCCACCAAATTATCTTCGTCTTCAGGTTTTTGGATGCCTATGTTACCCCCATCTTCGGGCATATATCTCAGACAAACTCAACCCGCCATCCATGCCTGTATTTTTATGGGTTAATCAACTAGCCAAGCAGTGGTACAAGTGTCTTGATCTTTGGGTCGCATCTATATTTCTCGATATGTTCGTTTTGTTGACTCCATCTTTTCGGGAGTCTCTTTCAAGCCCGTCTCGGTCAACAATATGGGTTGTCTTCACATACCTTCTGCTCCCAATGTTGGGCACACTGTTTGGGCAACATTGCAACAAGAAACATTGGCACCTGCCTTTACACCTTATGTTCCCAATGTTGGGGCAACATTGCAACCAAAAACTTTGGCACTTGTCTCTGCGCCTTGTGTTCCCAGTGTTGGGGCAACATTGCAACGAGAAACTTTGGCCCCTGTCTCTCCTAGTTACCCAGTTGTACCTTCTGCTTCAAATGTTAGGACCAATGTTGGGGTAACATTGGAACCAGAGACTTTGGCCCTTGTCTCTCCTCGTCACAAAGATCCTCCGCTTCCTATGGAGCCTTTGCCGGTTGGGGATCGGGCTCATCATATGATTACTCACTCTCGCAACAATATTTTCAAGCAAGGCAAATTAATCTTGTGATGAAGCATCCAATTGACGGTTCTCTCGAGCCCCCTTGTGTTTCTTAAGTATTGGCTGATCCTAAATGGCGTGATGCTATGGATGAAGAAATCACTGCCTTTACTAAGCATGGTACTTGGACACGTGTACCTCCACCTCGTGATCGCTCCATTATTGGCTCCAAATGGGTTTTTCGTATCAAACGCCATCCAAATAGTTCCATAGAGAAGTACAAGGTTTGCCTTGTTGCAAAGGGGTTTACTTAACATCTGGGCTTGACTATAAGGAAACATTCAGCCATGTCGTCAAGCCGGTCACCATTCGCACCATTCTCTTGTTGGCTACGACTCATGGATGGTCCTTGCACTAATTTGATGTAAGTAATGCGTTCTTACATGGGAATCTCACTGAAACTGGTTACATGCTACAGCCCTTGGGTTTTGTAGATAAAACGGCTCCATATCCTGCTTGCTTATTGCACAAGTCAATTTATGGCCTCAAAGAGGCGCCGCGTGCTTGGTATCTTGAACTTAGTAGTGCCCTTCAGTCGCTCAGTTTTGTTCAGACAAAATCAGACACGTCTCTTTTCGTTTATTTTGGTAAGGGTGTTCGGCTTTTTGTTCTTGTATACGTGGATGACATTATTCTTACAGGTTCTTGTGATTCCATGATCTCATCTATTATTGCTAGTCTCAGTCGTTCTTTTCTGGATTTTTGTTTTTTACGCTTTCTCATTTTTCACGAGTGGAATTTCTTTCTATTTCATTAAAATGAAACTTTATAGGACAGCCGTTCCACGCAAAGAACTAATAAGTACGGCGAAAGGGGATCCCCTTGTCTCAACCCGCATCCATGCCCAAAAGCCTCTCAAGGTTCCCCATTCCATAGCACTTCGGTTGAAGCGTTTCGAACACAAAATAAGATTAATTCAATTATGTTCGAAGGAAAAAGAAAGGCCTTAAGTGTATCCTAAAGAAACTCCCAACTAATTTTATCAAACGCCTTCTCTAGATCGAGTCTGAGAATAATGCACCCCGTTTTATTTTATTGTTTGCACGAATGGAATGTAGGATTTCCTGAATTGCAAAGATATTATCTTGGGTATTTTGACCCTTGATGAAGCTCGACTACATCGGGGTAATTAAATGCGGCATATAGTCATTTAATCTCAATGTAATACACTTCGTAATAAACTTGTAAATCACATTACAAAGAGATATAGGTCTAAAGTGCGAGATAAGAGTTAGGTCTGTTACCTTTGGTATAAGACAGAGGTGCGCTTCACAAACTTTCGGATCGAAGCTGCGATTTAATAAGGCATCCGACACAAACTTGAATAGATAATGATGCGACCACTCCCAATACTTCTGAAAAAAAAGGAGCTTGAATCCCATCCGAACGGGGAGATTTCTTTGGATGTGTTCTCCATACCACTTCTTTTAATTCTTCCAACGTAACGTCTCCCCCACAAAATCTGCCTCATGTTTTTTGAATTTAACTTGGAGTTGAGATCAACAATTTGTTACAAGAGTGCGCATCCCCGATGAACAACTTATGGAAATAATTCCTAGCAGGAGATTTCAGCGTTTCTTGATCTCGACACCATGAATCGTCAATATTCAGCACAAGGACACTGTTTCTGTTCCTTTGTATCAATGTCGAATAATGGAAAAAAGCCGTATTCATATCACCTTCCTCTAGCCATTTAAAGCGTGATTTCTGCCGCCAAAACATCTCATTTCTTCTAAGGATCTCGTTGTAATCCGACACAAGTTTTTTCTCCAAATTTTCAAGGTGCGTATTGGTTCTGTTAGCCAAACTTTTTGACGTTCCTCAATGCGCCTCAACAAAAATCCTCTTTTCCTTGAAAATATTGCAATAGCAATTTGTATTCCATGGTTCCATAACCTCAGTAATCATGTCGATTGCGTCGGTAATATTTTTATGACCATCCCAAATCCCCTTTAGTAAGTTTTCACATTCCCAATGGTGGAACCACATCTCTTCAAACCTAAAGGGTCGTGACCTATTCTGGCGCAAACACCCCAAGCAATTTGTGAGAACCGGGTGATGATCTCCGTGAATACGAGGCAAATGATGCACCTCGTTGTCCACGAATTTTTCCACCCAAGAAACATTCACAAGCGTCCTATCAATTCTCTCTTGAATGAGCGTGGTTTTCTCCCTTTTATTTGACCAAGTAAATTTTGGTCCATTAAAACCGAAATCCATCATGCGCCAACTATCGATCCACCTCTGAAACTCCATGCATCTCCTGCCCGTGTTCGAACTCCCTCCGTTTTTTTGTGGGTATAACATATTTCGTTAAAATCGGCTTGTACGAGCCAATGAGTATCCATGTGTTGTGCCATGCCTCGCAAACTATCAAAAGTCTCAGCCTTATCATTAGCATATGGTTTGGCGTATATTCCGGATAATAGCCACTTCGCTTGTCTTTTTGGGCCACCTTAGCGTGGATCCCTTAATCTTTGACATTCAATATTTCCAGGTCGATGTTATCGTTGTTCCATAACATCCAAATTCCCCCTATCCATACCGTCAGTCGGGGCAATATAATAATCTGAATAACCCATAAACGGTGCAATTTCATACGCCATATCCGGCATAACTCGAGTCTTGACTAACAATATAATATCAGGATGATGAACTCTTACCAAGTCTTGAAAATTTGTCGAAAACTTTAGATGCACCGCTCCTTGGCAACTCCACGTAACCACTTTCATTGGTTAATTTTCAATATGTATCGGGTGAACTAGGTTGTGAACGTTCCGCCCCATCCATATCTGCATCAATTGCCATAAAACTTCTCACATCAGGTAGTTTTGTCTGTTCTGCTCCCACACGCTCAGAGTAATTTTCTGCCTACACATGTGAATATTCTCGAACCTCTCTATTATCCGAGTATTGATTTCAAACTCCCACGTTGTCGATGATATCTCTACCACGTGGATTGTTCGCGGATCTATTAGTAATATCCGTGAGGGTCCCCCGAATGTATGACTCGAGTGTCGATGTCCCAAAGATTATGTGGTACTTGTGCGATCAGAGCCCTTCTCCATGAATATGTTCAGACCCTCGTTCTGCTCCATCAAGTCGGCTACTTGATTTATCCGCGTTAACTCTCACAATTGGTGAGGAGACCTGATTTTCGTCCTCGATCGTTTCGAAATTGATAAGTATGGTGAAAGTATTTTTATTACTTATTTCACTAGACTCTGGCAGCCATTTTCTTAAAATAACCCCTTTATTCTTACCTTTAGAAGGTACTTTCCTATTATTAACGAGGGTTTTCGGTAGTACTCTCCTACCTTGAGTAGAATTTTCCTTCAGTGCTTCCCTACCCAGTTCAAACTCCTTTTCCTTCGCTACCATGACCGCACTCCCATTCAGTAAAACTTGATTTCTCTTTAGGATTGTCACCGAATTTTGGTGTTCGATGTAGACGCTCCATCCTTGTAAACACCTTTTTTTTCGGACGACTTGCATCCATTCACCATACTCATCTTTTTTTGTTTTCTCAATCAGCCACGATGTTGATTGTCATTGCCGTTGTCGGTGTATTTTCCGTCTCCATAGGTACTTCTATTACCTGCTCCATATCATTCGTTTTTTTTTTTCCTTGAATGTGCGGGTGTTATGTTCGACTGTGCAGCAATCATAGCACAAGGATGGTAGATTTTCATACAAGACTTGATACACTTTTCCTCTTATATGAATACCCCTTTCTAACGGTTTCTTAGTCGAAACTTGAACACAAACACGTGCGAATTTGGCCCTTGCAGCAGTGAAAGTGTTCTCGTCAATCTTTATTGGCACTCCCACACAACTCGCTATTGCATTAATGGCTACTTCTCCAAACAACTCGACACACAGTTTCATAATTTGTATCCATGCAATAGCGCAGTCAATAATGTCATTTTTCGGATCAAAATTCGACGTTCATTTGCAGATACGAAGAAAATTTCCCTCCAGTTGCCATGGGCCTTGAGTGAGTATAACCTCGCGTTGAGTAGGTGTTAGACCCCGTAAACAATAATTGTTATTGCAAAGGTCTACAATGTCGCACCCTACGGACAACTCCCACATGGTGCTAAGTTTGTTCACGAGGCTTAGAAAAAACCATGGTTTTCCTAAAACCTTGATCAGAATAGTATTTTTTTTATTGTTCACGCATAGATTCATCGAGGTCCTCCGTAAGTTCCACAGTTTTGAATGGGATTTCCTTACTAGGTTCAAAAACCATAGTTTTCCCCACAACCACATTAATTCTCTCTTCATTGATGAAGACGTCTTTCGGTCGGTTCATGCTAGCGTAGGAGTTATTAATCTTGCTGCTCGGTTTTGAGGGAAAGATGTTTGTTATCTCTTTCGAACTTTGGTCGCTCAATTCATTCTCATGTCTAGGTCTTTTTTGTACCCCCTCTTCCACCCTGAATACAAAACCTAAACTTGATTTGTATTATGAGGATTAGGGCAATCGGAGATGGGTATCTCCGATGCCATGGAATGGTATATCGCTACTTCTTTGTTCGTCACCACGCTCGCACTCCGCAATTTTAGGAGCATTTTTTGTAATTACTTTCTATTACGTAATCACTAGAAACAAATTAACTTCTGACACTTTCACGCATTACCTTTACAAAGTAATACATATTTAAGTTCCAACTTTCAAAGTCGTTTCGTTCGTCACGTACAGATAGATTTTTGAATATCTAAAAACCATATATTCTAAGTCGTACCAGTGGCCAAAGTTTACTCCCACATGAAGAAGACCAGATTTTTAGAATATATAAAAACCACACATTCTAAATTTTATCAGCTGTAAATGTGTATTTACACTTGAGGAGAGTATTTTAATATCTTAACACAGAGTCCCACACGAAGAAGACCAGATTTTTAGAATATATAAAAACCACACATAAATTTTATCAGCTGTAAATGTGTATTTACACTTGAGGAGAGTATTTTAATATCTTAACACAGAGTCACTAACATTAAGTAACAAAAGCTACTATTATGCATTATCTCTTATCGAAAATATCATATATGTAACTCTTGTGATAAGTAGTATGATTTAAAATTCAAACATAGTCTGATTTAAAATTCAAAGATAATAAGTACCAGCTATTATGGCTGCAAGTAGATTTGATAACTCCGTCCATTACTATAAAACACTCGTTTAACATAAACATTGTTGGGGGTTTAATTAGGGATATACTAGGAAAGTATTTGGGGCTAGATTAGAATATTGTATCATTTGAGGAGAGATGTTGCAATTATTACAACATGCAATATATAATTTTTAGTACATGAAGCCATCCACGACTTCTCCCTATTTTCTCTCCTAATGATTACAATTGTCACTCAATCCCATATTTATAGGGAAACATAAACCGCCTAACTATGAGATATTTTCCTAATCATTATTATTTAATACAAATATCAATCATACTTGTTAACTGTAAAAAATAGATACGGGATTAAAGAAAATATTAGTCCTAAATATGAGAAATAATATGCGGACAATACTATTGTTACGAGTACTTCCGATGAGATGTAACCACCTCCTACGAGGAGGCCCTCGGAGAGTTACAAATCTGCATGGTCACTGACCTAAAAGCAATATAAATACCCGCGGGGACACAAAGTGTCTCATGGAAAGTCAGCGATGAATAAAGAAAAGATATCCCACATGCCATCATGAAAATAACAACGCCCGATGAATCCATGCGACTCGGATATCCATCGAATGCGCCACGAGGGACCACAAAGGACCCCGAGTCCCATAAACTCACGAGAACACTTATTTGCTGAAAACTCCTCAACACGAAACGCCCTCGGAACATCACTCCTTAAATTAAATCTCAGAGAAAAAATGGATCCCAACACAAAAGTCATTAGAAAAACCACCACGAGGACTCGGACAAGAAAACACCACCTCACAAAGGAAAAATCAAGCCCTCGGAGATCAAATCTAGCCCTCGGAGGTCAAACCAAAGCTCTCGGAGATCAAGACAAATCCTCGGAGACCATGCCAAACCACTCGGATACCAAATCAAAGACGAAAACATCCCTCGAAAACCAGCATCCCAAAAAACAGTCCCTCAAAGATCCCGGAGCTATCGGAAGAGAAAAAGATCAGCCTAGTCAGCATCTAGTAGACCAAAAATATATCTTATCTTATCTTTTTACACTTCTACACATATTGCAACACCTGTACTTACTAAAACACATGCACAATGACACCTGTCCCTACCAAACTCTATATAAATGGAAGTGGTCAGTTAAAGAAAGATAACTTGAAACAAAGACAGAGGCACAAAATGAGTGATATTTAGTGAATAAAAGAAGAAATATTCTCGTATCTTTATTATCCTTACACAATCAACGCTTTTTGAACCTCGGGTAAGGCGTTCCAACCCCTCAATTACTCCGTTAATTAGTTTATAATATACAACATGTTAACAAAATAGCGCCGTCTGTGAGAACATTATAAAATCTGCCTTTGAGCGTGTTCAACAAGCGTTGTTTACCATGGATGATTTGTTCGAAAGCGAAAGTCTTCAAACACGTCAAGGCAACTCGGAAGAGACTTTGTCTCACCACGAATTCGGTACACGGGATTTCATCAACGTCCCCCGCTCTATCTTTGAAAGACTCGTAGAGGCCACGGTTCGGCGAATACCCCGCAGACGGAGGAATCTCGGCAATTCATCCTCCGAGTCCCCAGATAGAGGAATCCTCGCTCGGAAGAAGGGACACCCCCAATGGATGGAGCTCCTCTCATGTCCCCTGGCACCGTGAACCTCTACGAGAATCACCAAGGTATGATAATTATGAGGAAACTCCGAGGATGGGCCAAGGAGGAGAGATACCCTGTCCTTGGGAATACCCTAGGGTTGATAATCATGCCCTATGGGGGATGCTACATGGTTTACGAAAATAAAATTAATGATATCAAGAAAACCATGGCCCCTAACGAGGATCCCACTTTTAAAATTTCCCCTTTTACCCCCAAAATTTCACTAGCATCCATCCCCTCGGGGATGCGACTCATCAACGTTCCCCTATACACTGGGGACGCTGATGGAAGAGATCCACATGATCACATACACCAATACTTGGTGGGAATTAACCTATCCTCCACCCCCGACCAAGTCCTATGCCGTGTGTTCCCGGTCACCCTTGGAGGACGAGCCCAAGCTTGGTTCCCCCACCTTCCCCCTAACCCCATAACGAGCTTTGATCGGTTAGCCCACTTATTCGTACGACAGTTTGCATGCAATCGACGATACCCCAAATCGGCCACCCATCTCTTCACGGTGAAACAACAGAAAGATGAACCCTTGCGAGGGTACATAAAATGTTTCATTGATGATGCGTTGGATGTCCCTAATGTCTGCCCCACCATCCTAGCAGATATACTGACATAGGGACTTCGAACATGGGATTTCTTCCGATACCTCATGGGAAATCATGTCACAGACAAGAATGAGCTTATGCAAAGGGCAGAAGTTTACATCCTCATGGAGGAGGCAAAAGGAACGAAAAGTTGCATGGAGCATGACGACAATGAGCACCGAGAACACGTTGAACGAGAAGTGAAAGCGAAAGAAAAGGGAAAGGAAGGGAAACCAACCCCCGCAAAGACGAGGGAGGGGTAGTCAAAAAATTCCTGCGACCCGTACCCTTACCTACGATGACTATCGCTCCCCAAGAGGTACTTAACGTAATGAGAGGCAGCGATGATTTACACTCGCCCACACCGTCCAAATTTCCCAATCGGGAAAGGACCACAGGGAAGTATTGCAAATATCGTAAAACCTATGGGCACACCACCGAGGAATGCACTATCCTACGTAGGAAGATACTCCGCCTTCTAGAAGCAAGATACTTGCAGAACTACCTCAAAGTAAATAATCCCGAGGAGCCCAAGCCGAATGTATGGAAAAGATCACGCCCAGAGCAAGAAGAGGGCGAGGCGGCTCCCAATCACCAGTCACGGGAAAGGACCACATAGCGCGGACAGTCCCGAGGATGGACCACGAGCCAACGACAAGGTTCCCGAGAAAGAACTACGGGGCATCGTAACTTACCTCCTCCACCAGACTCATATGAGGACAACGCTCCTTGGGGTCGAACGGTCAATATGATAGAGAGAGGAGATATCTCGATAACACCCCAAGGTAAGAAGAAAAAATATATGAAAGAGGCCCGACGAGCAGAGCAAGGACTCCATGTATGCTCCGTCCAAGGGGCAAAACTGCCTAGTATTACCTTCGGACTCGAGGACCTAGCAGGTATAGTTTACCCCCATGAAGACCCCTTGGTTATTTCAGTCGTTATCTACGAATGTGAAATCCAGAGGATCCTCATCGACACGGGTAGCTCTGTGGACGTGCTCTTCTTTCCCACCTACCTTGCTATGGGACTAAAAAGAGAAAGGTTGGAGATGGCGGAGGTCCCCCGAGTAGGTTTCTCTGGAGAAGCCGGCCATACCCTGGGAACTATGACCCTTCCGATGTCATAGGGAGAGGGAGCCCTTCGAAGAACGGAACCCACCAAGTTTTGGGTAGTGGAAGCCTCTTCACGAACGTACAACGCCATATACGGAAGACCATCCATCTGAACCTTCGAAGCTAGCCCCTCTACCCTTCATCTTAAGATAAAGTTTCCCACTTTCTCAGGTATCAGAGAAGTTCGAGGAAATTAATCCAAGGCTAGAGAATGCCGCATGAATGCTATCCCCTCGGAAGAAGAGGAATTCCCTCTCGGAAATAATAAAGAGCTCAAAACCAAAGAGACATGGGTTCAAACCGTAGAAGAGTTAAAGATGGTAGAGTTGGTAGAAGGAAGTTCGGAAAAGGTGGTTAAGATGGGTACCCGCATGGAACCGGCAATAAAAGCTCAATTGACTTCCATCCTCAAGCAATTCCATCACCTCTTCACCTGGGAAGGGGGACCGCCCGGACGAATCAACAACAAGGTATGCCAGCACGTTCTCAATATAAAACCAGCGGCTAGACCTGTCCGGCATAAAAAAAGAAAAATGGGGCCGAAGCGCAATAAAATTATCCGATCGGAGATTCAACGACTCCTTAGCCTGAGGCAAATTCGGGAAGTTATATATCCCGAATGGTTGGCTAATGTGGTTCTGGTTCCCAAACATGGAGGAAGATGGCGAATGTGTGTAGACTTTACCAATCTCAACGAAGCCTGTCCGAAAGACTGCTATCCCTTGCCCAGTATCGATCAGCTAGTGGACTCCACTGCTGGATGCGCGCTGCTCTCAGCCCTAGACGGAGACCAGGGATACAACCTGATCCCGATGGCAATGGCAGACCAGGACAAAACTAGCTTTATCACAGATGGTGGCACTTTCTGCTATTTGGTAATGCCCTTCGAGCTCAAAAATGTCGGTGCAACTTACCAAAGAGTAGTAAGTCTCATGTTCGTTAGACTCATCGGAAAATCGGTGGAAGTCTATGTGGACGATACGGTGGTTAAGAGTAAAACTGCAGAAGGTCATCAGGAGGACCTGCGAAAAGCATTGGTCATCATGGATAAGTTCGGAATGAAGGTTAACCCTAGAAAGTGCTCCTTTGGCATCCGAGGAGGAAAATTCTTGGGGTTTATGGTCACAGAAAGAGGAATAGAAGTAAACCCCGGAAAGGCTGAGGCCATCGTGGGACTTCCAACTCCGAGGACAGTTAAAGATGTTCAAAAGCTCACAGGACGGATGGCCTTCTTGAGCCGATTTGTTTCCAAATCAGCAGAGAAAGGACTCCCCTTCTTTAAAATACTCTGTAACATAAAAGAATTCCAGTGGACCTCTCAGTGCGAAGAAGCCCTCGGAGAGCTAAAAAAGTATATGGTGAAACCCCCCTTGCTAGTAAAACCTTCGCCTCAGGAGGAGCTCTTTGTATATTGATCTGTCGGAGAAGAAGCTGTCAGTGCTGTGCTAGTCAAAGAACAAGATGAAGAGCACCACCCCGTATACTATGTCAGCAAAACTCTTCTCGGAGCGGAAACCAGGTATACCGAAACTGAAAAACTCGTCTTAACTTTGGTTACCACGGCCCGTAAACTGCGCCCTTATTTTCTCTCTCACCCGATCACTGTGTTGACAAAACACCACTTGCGGGCAATCCTCAATAAACCTGAGTCATCGGGAAGATTGATAAAATGGTCCGTAGAACTCACAGAGTATGACATTTCCTACGCTCTGAGGCCCTCCATCAAAGCGCAAGTCCTGGAGGACTTCGTAATGGAGGTGACTAGATAGGGTCCGAAGAAAAAGAACCTCTATGGAATTCCTCTGTTAGTACACACAGGGGAGCAGGAATAGTCTTGGTAAATCAAGAAGTGGAAGACGAAAGACTTTATTTCGCAGTCAGACTTGAGTACCCCATTTCCAACAACGAAGCTGAGTATGAAGCCCTCCTCATTGGCATGAGACTTGCAAAAGAAGGAGGAATAAGGAGAATACTCCTCCATAGTGACTCTCAATTGATTGTCCAACAAGTTAAAGGTTCATATGAAGCAAAAGAAGAGAGGATGCAGGAGTACCTTTGAGTAGTCCATTATAGGCAAGAATGGTTTGAAGGCTATGACATAGTCCAAGTTCCCCGAAAGGAAAACCAAGAGGCGGACGCCTTGTCCAAAATGGCCACTCAAACGGCAGCCATCCACACCGAAAGATCACTCTGCTCCATGTCATTGAATCCGAAAAGTCTGAGGGTAAAGAAGTAAATGCCACTATGGATTCCCCGTCCAGCTGGGTAATTCCCATTAAAACCTACTTACGGGATCCAAAAGGATATTTCTCAGACAAAGCTGTGCAACGAATAATGTCCAGAAAAACCATTCGATATTTCCTGAAGGATGGAATACTTTTTCGGAGGACATACTCATGCCCACACGCCAGATGTCTCAACGAAGAAGAAGCCCAATTAGCTATAGTGAAAACTCACGATGGGACATGCGTGAACCATACCAGCGACGAAAGTATGGTCGGACGCCTGATTCGGCAAGGCTATTACTGGCCCACGATGGCTAAAGATAGCAAAAGCCACGCGAAAAGGTGTAAACTGTGCCAAGCTTACGCCCCTAGGGCCCATCAACCCGCAGCCCCGTGGGAACCCCATCTGACCCCTTGTCCATTCTCGAAATGGGGCATTGATATAATGGGGCCTCTCATCCCTGACACTGGCCAAACGAAGTTCCTACTTGTAGCAGTGGATTACTTCACCAAATGGGTTGAGGCAGAACCCTTAGCCCGAATCACCGCGGGCGCCATCGTCAATTTCCTATGGAGGAATATCATATGCCGCTTCGGCATCCCTCGGAGCCTGGTAAGTGATAACGGCCTACAATTCACGAATCAAGAGTTAGAAAAATGGTGTGACCACTGGGAGATCAAACACCGCTTCGCTTCAGTGGGATATCCCCAAGCGAACGGACAAGTAGAAAGAACCAATCGAACCCTCCTGAAAAACATGAAAGCCCGACTTGACTGACATAAGGCCAAATGGGTTGAAGAAATACCCGGCATATTATGGGCCTATAGGACCACGCAAAGCACTGCCACGGGTGAAACTCCGTTTAGCTTATCCTACGGGTGCGAAGCGGTCCTGCCCTCGGAGGTTTCCGTTGAGAGCTGGCGAGTCCGAGAATATGAGGAAATCGCCAACAGCTCCAACCTAGCCCTAGCCCTAGCCCTCGATCTTCTCGAAGAAAGGAGGACACAAACCGCCATCCGGATTGAAGAATACACAACCGGGATGTCACGATACTACAACGCTAAGGTAAAACCTCAAACTTTTCAAGTTGGAGACTTAGTGATGAAACGGATCGGAGCTTCCAAGAATGTGGATAAGCTCGATCCCCGATGGGAAGGACCCTACAAGATAGAAGGAATCGTTGGACATGCAACTTACCTTCTAGCCAATTCTGAAGGCGCAGTGCTCCGCAATACCTGGAACTCCATCAATCTCAGAAAATATTATGCTTAATGTAATGAGACGGGTTGTACATAAATAAAAAAGTCGTTTGTATATAAATGGTTCCTTTACAAAACAAAAAGAAATATGATTGCAAAATAAAACGATGACTCTATGAAAATGTCATCACAGCAACCTAACCCCGATGAGCCATCTAATACAAACGACTAGTACAAAACAGTCAACACCTACTAACAAATCCTCATCCTAAAGGGATATCGGATTATATTCGATACAAAGAGATCATTGTTATCTCCGCCTAAATGGAAACATCCTCTATCGGACGCTTCCCTTCCCTGACAAGTCGACGGCGTTGCTCTTCGGATAATGAAACAGGGTCATCAACAACCACCGTCAGAACGGCCGGATCCCCGATAACTAGGGGAGGAACTTCTGCAAAAACTTGGCGAATGCTAAGTTCAGGAATGACAAAGCCCGAGGGAAATCCTGGCAGGGCCTGGACCGCATCTCGGCACAAACGATAACCTATACAGACCAATTCACGCATTTCCTTATGAAGAGACTCACGAGGGCTATATGAACCCACCACCTCCAACACTAATTGGACCTGGGACATCACTAACGCCACCTCATGAGTACGAGTTGTCTCCAACAGCTGTTGAGTGGCCACGTTTTTTTCCTTTGTAGCACGTATTAACTGCTCATTGGAAAACCGAACTTGGTCCCTTAAATCTTCCATCCTCCCCTCTAAATTCAATATGCGGGCCCTCTCAAGGACCAACCGACGCTCTAACTCCCAAGATTTATCTTTTTCGGTTTGCAAAACCCCCTCGTGAAGTTTCTGAGCATACACCTTAGCGGCGGGTAATTGAGTTATCTCCGCGTGAGCTTCAAGTAGACCCTTCTCTAGCTCATCCCGACGGCGATATACCAAGTCAGGGTCATAAGAAGACTCTCATCGGGATTCGATGGCGTTCAAGACCATGTAAATCTACATGCCAGTCAAACCGTCAGCACCAAAGGGATAACAAAGGTTAGTGCTAAATAGAATAAATGAAAAATTACCCTACCTCGCACAAATCTCTACATGCAAGATCCTGAAGACTATAGAGAGGAAAAGTCCTCATCAATTCACAGTCTGTCGCATTCAATAACCCGCTCAAGTAATTTTGGCAAAAATCTGCCATGGAGGAAGACGAAGGGGCAAAACCATCTTCTCCGAAAGGACGAATCCCCGCCAGAAGAGGATTACCCTCAAGAGGTGGACGAACAACCCGGGCAGGACCCTTCCCAAGGGGATGGGACCCACCCGGAACAAAGGAAGTAAAACCCCCATCCACCACATTTACAACATCTCCCGAAAAGGAGCGTAATACCAACCGCGGTATCGGAAAATCCATCCGAAGAAGAGCAGCGGTGGGGTCCTCGGAGACAGTGGCAACTGGGGGGGCTGCAGCAAGAAAGCCCCCTGATCCCTCTTCTCCAAGAGAGGACTCGCCATAATATCAAAGCCCGAGTGATCGGAGCCACCCTCCTCCGAAAGGGCATACCCATCATTTATCGTCTGCGCCAAGAAGACCTTATCGAAAGGTTTTATCGCAAATGTTTGCATCTCCGAACCTATCGGGAAGACGAGTATGCTATAAGCTCAAAGTAACAGAAAACATCCCATAACAACGAAGATAAGAAGAAAAACTTACGAAAGAAGAAATTGCTATAAAGCGGCTGGGCGGGGAGATTGAACATCTCTACCCCTTCTGGAAGACCTGCCAATATCAGAGACTCGGGGAACTCTAATAAGCTGCTTATGTCGTAGGTACCCGAGAACAGCCCAGAATGAGACAACACCTCCTCCTCACGTATCAACGACTCGGAGTAACGTATCCAAGACCCCATCGGAGAGGTACTCCCAATAAATCTGTTGATCGGCCCCTCGGGCGAATGAAAAAGAACCTCCGCCTCCAATCCCCTCTACGAGAACGCGGAATGGATACATGAGTGAAGGTTCTATTGATATCCCGATAGGCCAAGTTGAAAAAATGGGGGTCACCCGCACATGGGCGCAAGGCAAAAACGACTCCAAGCCGATGACGAGACATGGGGAGGTTCAGAAGTTCACATCATAGGATGTACCCCACCAAGTCACGATACGAGTTCAGCGTCAACTGGCTAGTACATATTTGCCAATAACGGGAGAGAGTCTGAATAAAAGGGTGAAAAAACACCCGCATCCCACACCTCATTTGGTCACGGTACACTGTCAAGAATCCCGAAGGGGGATCGTAAGCCCTCTGCTCGGAGTGTGGTATGACCACATCATACTGGGTATAATCTAGATTATACTCAGAAAAGAGGGTCATAACTGACCTCTGGTGCTCATTACTCGTAGCATTGCCCACTTGACCGTGACCCAACAATTTTATGGGGTTTAACGGAAGTATATCAAACTCCGAAGACTGATCCGCCAGAGTATATGATCCTCTACTCATAAATACCTCACGAATATGAGTCATCCTGCGGGACTCAACATTTGAGGATCTCACAGCGACCCCCCTCGAAGGACTTCCCAAATGAGCTGCTATATCATCATCCAAACTATCCCGCCTAGAGGAAAAGCTAGCCGAGGATGCATGTCGCACTCCTAGCGCCTGCGGAGGGGTCCGAACCGAGTGCCGAGTGGAATTGTGAGAGGAAACGAACCCTCTTCTTTGCAGTAATGTGGGGGCATAATCTTCTCGGGTAAGTTTTCACTCTTCTATTTCACGAAGAGCTACGCAAAAGCTGAAAAGTGATTTTTGCAAAGAAAATCGGTGAACACTCTATCTAAAAGATATTTCTTTTCCTAAAAGAAAATTGTGACAAAATTCACTATGCATTTGCTCATATATATATATATTGTTGCCCACAAATAAAAGCATGAGCTGCCCAAGCTAGATTAATTACTAAGGCCACGTGTCCAGTAAAAAGCCTATAAAAAGGGTAAAACCTCAGGCATGAAGACACCTCATGCTACAAGTTTTACTTGGCCAGCAAGTTTATTTGGTAAACTTATCCTTAAGCATTAAATAAATAGTTAAATAATTATGGCTGCTAAATAGTTACTAACGGAAAAGACCAAGTAGAACGGGAAAGAAATGATTTATTTACTGATAAGCCCCGAGAAGTCCTCGAAAAATGACCGTACAGTGCGGAAAAGGTCAGAAAACTAAGGAATGAAAAGTTTACACTTATTAAAGTAAAAAAGCAAAAATAAAAGTTCTATACTATGCCCCCGTGGTTGATGGAGGCGGAGCGGGACGCGAAGGGGATGTCGCCTCACCAAAGGTACCCATCGGAGCCAGGCGCGAAATCGATGAGAACACTCCCCCGGAGCCAGTGAGTCTTGGACTCGGACTACTTGCTGAATGTAGTGGAGAAGGCGCAGGAGAAACCCGAAGGGATAACACGCCACCAAATCTCCCCACGAGTACGCGGCAATCCTCGGAAGAAGGCTTCTTCAGCTTACGGAGGTCAAAGGACTTAGTGAAGTCCACGTCCGGCCGCAGTAAGGGCCTCGTCACTCTAGCACACTCTAGATAACCCCACAGCATATGGCCCGCTAAAAGCTCGTGGGGCGGCCTGTCAGAAAGTTCCGGTTGCTGTCAAAGGGTCTCTTGTTAAGCTAATTGGACCGCCGCATCAATTTTGGCTTGTACCGCCTCGGGAGAAAGAAACGTTGCCAACTTCCCCTCTGCCGACTCCGCCCTGTCAGTGACCTGACCCAACATCTCCTGAAGTTTCCTCTCCCTCTCCAAACCCTCCGCTACCTCCTTCTCAAGAGCAGCGATCTGATCATTAAGAGTCCCATCAGACTCCTTATTTTCCTTCTCCAAAAGGGACACCCTGGCTGTTGTAGTCTTCTCGGAGGTTTCTATCTGCTTATATGCAGATTCTGCCTTTTCCAGGCTATGGCGCAAGTCCTCGATCGTCTTCTCAGCCCTTTGCAGAGTGAATTCGAAAGCAGAGATCTTTGTAAGAAGCACTTCCTCCCTTGTTTGGCTCTCCTTATCCCTGGACAAGAGAGGCGCCAGTTGCGCTCGGAGTGCTTCCACCTCCTCCACGCTCTTTAAACCACGCTGCTCCACGGCAGCAACTGCCTCCCGAGTCTTTCCTATCTGCAAAAAGAGAAGCAAGAGAAAGGATTGTTAACATAAAACATACCACACGCGGAAGCAAGTACATATAGGAGGAAGGCAAACTTGAAACTTACCATCAACCCCATCCAGTTAAGGCTGGTGTACAGGAACTGAAACCCCTCGGCAGGTGTGGAATTGGAGGAAGCAAAAAATTGGAGGATCTCCCGATAGGCATCCCCCACAGTCCAGGACGAAGGTTGCCCCTCTAGCCCACGAGGGGGGTTGGGCGTTTGAAAAGTGTGACCCCTCCGAGATAATGTCACCGGAACATGACCCCTCGGAGGAGTAATCCCCGAAATTGGTGTCACCACATCCGAGTCGGTAAACACCACCCTAGAACCCCCAGCAGTTGTGGATATACCCGCCTCCCCAATTAGTGAGCTCAAAAGCACCACCTTAAACTCCGTGTCTTCGGACGAGGGATCAAACTCCCCTTGGATGTCCTCCGAGTCCCCCAAGGAAGTCTCTGGACCAGGAACATGGAATTGTGCCAAAAAGTCTTCCTCTACAAGAAGAAACATGCATGTGTAAGAAGAGAGAATGAAACTAGAAAAAATTATACAGAGAAGAAAAGATAGGTAGAAAAGGTTTACCGAAAGGAGCAGACTCTTCCATCATCGGAGCCTTTCCCTTATCCACAATACTTGCACCAGAGAAGAGAGCATTAATATATGATCTAGACTCTTCAAAAAATTTCAGAAAATCTTTCTAAGGGTTAGCAAGAATTTACCGAGGGGAACAGACTCAGACACGGCCTTCTCCGAGAACTCCGGAACTCTCGAAGACATGGGCTCAACTCCGCGAGAAGAATCGGGAGACAGATACCGAGAAGATATAACCACCACCTCCGTAGCCTTCCGGGCAAAACCCTTCCCGCCAACCCTCGGAGAGATCCCTTCGTCGGAAAACCTGGGAGAACTTACCGTATCAGACCCGGAGACTGGCACCAGAGCCCAAGAACCAACCTGGTGCAAGGGAACTGCATTCTGGATCACCCCCGCAACATCTATGTATAAAGGGGCATGATCCTCGGGAGCTCTACCCATCTCCAAACCCATGTGCGTGCCTTCTGGAGCATTAACCTTCTCATCGTCACCCTCATCTGGAGCATCGAAAACACCACTCGGAACGGGATCCGCGGAGCCCGAGTGCGAATAATACTTCGCTAAGACGTCCCATGCACCACCCGAGAACCAGCAAATATAGTTATAACCTATTTCTATGCCAAAAAAAGGAATAAAACGAATACCAGATACTTACGAAACAAGGTCACGACATTGGAAGAAAGGGACAACGGCTTCTCGACTGCATCATCATTAAACACCACGTGATGAAGCCCGGATGCCTCGAACAACATCAGGAAATCCTCCGACTCCATCAGAAGCTGCTGTGAAATCACCGGGGACAAAACTACGTCCTGATCCAAAGTGTGCACGGGAGACACACCTTCTCTCCAATCAAAAGGCAGGTCCCAAACACCTTATGCTGGTTGCACAAAGAAGTATCTGTTCTTCCAGACACTGTGAGAGCTGATTGACCCATCCAGTATCCTCTTCGTGGAATGCTTGTTATTATCCCGATGACGAACGTGGTAGAACGGATACCCCCCGGGTGAAACCACCCCGTCAAAAATAGAAAAAAAGTGATCAACCCCACATTCCAGTCCATTCACCTGGCACCAGAAGACATAAATGCACAGAGCAGCGAAGCCATTCGGAACCATCTGGCTCGGACTGATATTGCACGCCTTGAATACTTCGCAAAAGAAGGGCGGCATAAATGAGCGCCACCCATATCGCACCTGAGCGAAGTAAACCGTCAACATCCCCGGAGGTGGATAGCAAGCCCTCTCGTCCCTCGTCGGGATTTGAAACACCATATTCTTCTGAAAGGCTCCAGTATTGGTGAACAAATCCAGCATCTGCTCACGAGTAGCAATACTCTAAACCTTCTCGATTTTCGCAAAATCACGAGCAGCAGCAGCCTTCCTTGACTTAGGAACCCTAGCTTTTTTAGCGGCGACGCTACTTTCAACGACAGTAGAAGTCTCCCTCTTTTGCTTACGAGTAATTACTCCCGTCGGAGCACCCCCCGTCCCCACCTGAGAATTAATTGGAGCAGTAACTCCAGAGGTAGTAGAGGCGGCGATAGGATCAGTGTTGGTGGAAGAAGCCATCTGAACAGTAACGAGGAGAAAGTACTTATCCGAAAAAGGGGCGAATGAATTTGCTGAGAATTTGAAGTGCGAAGAAAGACGAGAGACGAAGAAGCTTTTTGCTCTGGAGAAGAATTACCGCAAGAGAAAGTAGTAAAAGTGAGAATGAGGGTGAATAGTTCTCCTATTTATAACCCTAAAAAAACAACGGTCAGATGATCTTCAAACGTGGAGCTCATTCAAAGCTCCACGTCTCAGCCACATCTGCGTGCCACGGCGTTACAAATCTGACCGTTACCAACGGTCAGATGCTTTGAAGTTTTAAACTAGTCAACGGCTACCACATCCCGAGACCTCCGCGCACTTAAGGGCAGTACCCCTAGGGGTAATAAGGTAAATTCTATATGATCAGTTTTTAAATAATTATAAATATCTGCACGTACCCCCTCGGAAAAACACCATAAAACAGATACCTTGAAGGGAAAAAATGAAAAAAGCCCCTCACCCCATGGAGGGTATGAAATAAAATTTCCCTCGCCTCTACGAAGGCGATCGAAATTTGGGGGAGCTAATGTTAACTGTAAAAAATAGATACGGGATTAAAGAAAATATTAGTCCTAAATATGGGAATTAATATGCGTAATATGTGGACAATACTATTGTTACGAGTACTTTCAATGAAATGTAACCACCTCCCACGAGGAGGCCCTCGGAGAGTTACAAATCTGCATGGTCACTGACCTAAAAGCAATATAAATACCCGAGAAGACACAAAGCGTCTCATGGAAAGTCAACGATGAATAAAGAAAAGATATCCACATGGGATCATGAAAATAACAACGCCCAATGAATCCATGCGACTCGGATATCCATCGAATGCGCCACGAGGGACCACAAAGAACCCCGAGTCCCATACACTCACGAGAACACTTCTTTGCTGAAAACTCCTCAACACGAAACGCCCTCGGAACATCACTCCTGAAATCAAATCTCATAGCAAAAATGAATCCCAACACAAAAGTCATTAGAAAAACCACCACGAGGACTCGGACAAGAAAACACCACCTCACGAAGGAAAAATCAAGCCCTCGGAGATCAAATCTAGCCCTCGGAGGTCAAACCAAAGCCCTCGGAGATCAAGACAAATCCTCGGAGACCATGCCAAACCACTCGAATACCAAATCAAAGACGAAAACACCCCTCAGAAACCAGCATCCCAAAAAACAGTCCCTCGAAGATCCCAGAGCTATCGGAAGAGAAAAAGATCAGCATAGTCAGCATTTAGTAGACCAACAATATATCTTATCTTATCTCTTTACACTTCTACACATATTGCAACATCTGTACTTACTAAAATACATGCACAATGACACTTGTCTCTAGCAAACTCTATATAAAGGGAAGTGGTCAGTTAAAGAAAGATAACTTGAAACAAAGACATAGGCACAAAAGGAGTGAAATTCAGTGAAAAAAAGAAGAAATATTCTCGTATCTTTATTATCCTTACACAATCAGCGCTTTTTGAACCTCGGGTAAAGCGTTCCAACCCCTCAATTACTCCGTTAATTAGGTTATAATATCCAACCTGTTAACAATACTTTTTTTTGAATATGACATATTTCTACCCACTTAGGCATGCATAATATTTATAAAATTGCTAGAATCTTCTTGCTCTTCTCTTGACCGATCCACTATAGAAAGTTATGATATTTTACTTTATTGCAAATTATATTTTCAACACCCCTTCTTAATTTGCAATGGGGTCTTCATTTCGGAATGCTGACTCTTAGCGGTGACTGCCTTCGTGAAATTTCAGAAAGTTGTTTCTTGTTTTCAGAATCTCCTGTTCAGACTCTTGTTGATGTTGAACGAGACTTCTGATAATTTTTGCAGTTGTCGACTTTCTGTCTCAATTTTGTAGTAGAAGCTTCTTGCTACTGTTGAAGGTCCTCTACTTTTCTTTTATAGCTTCACATGCAACATTTGTAGCTGCAATATTTTTTTTGCTTCACTGCCTTTTGAGGCGTTTTTGTTGTTCTGCATGCGTCATTTTTTTCCACCTGCATTAACTTCAACTTGGACTGTGTTTTCCAAGTTTGGCTCTTTGTGAGCTTCTTTTGACCCTTTACTTTACTTAAGGATCATCTTGCAATTTTATTTATCATAGCCACCAAATTCTTTTGAAAAATATTTCTTTCATCTTTTAAATTTTTAACACCCGATATATGCGGAAGCATAGATCGACTTACCCCCTGGTGCATAAAGGACAAGGCTTTTGCATCTCTGGTCTTGTTCTCCTTATGCTCCCTCTTCTCTTCGTTTTGGCTGTCATCAACGATGCTTCTCCCTTCGTCTTGCGCTTGTCATCTTGGTCGACAATATCCCAGTGTTCATGGGATGAAATAACGTCCTCGTATTTGGACGCTCTATAACTATTGTGTAACAAGGATTTATTTCTTTGTTGCGAGTATGCCAAGGCGAGCTCGTTGGAAGGGGATTTTTTTTAAAAAATTTATTAGATTCGAGTTAGGGGTGGCTCTGATGCCACATGTTGGGTGTTTAGGGATATATTAGGAAAGTGTTTGGGGTTAGATTAGAATATTGTATTATTTTGGGAGAGATGTTGCAATAATTACAACATGCAATATATAATTTTTGGTACATGAAGCGATCCACGGCTTCTGCCTATTTTCTCTCCTGATTACAATTGTCACTTAATCCCATATTTATAGAGAAACGTAAACCGCCTAACTATGAGATATTTTCCTAATCATTATTATTTTATACAAATATCAATCATAATTTATTTTGAATATGACATATTTCTACCCACTTAGGCATGCATAATATTTAGAAATTGCTAGAATCTTCTTGCTCTTTTTTTGACCAATCCATAATAGAAAGTTATGATATTTTACTTCATTGCAAATTATATTTTCAACAAACATATCCCTCCCTTTCCACCATTCAACCTTGGTCAACACTCACAACCATGCATCAATTTCATCAAACATATTTTGTCACAAAACTTCATATTGCTTTTGCAACTTTTTTGTCACAAAACTTCACATTGCTTTTGTAACTTTCTTTGATACGAAAATGTGTTACAATCAATATTACACATATAGTCGGAGTCCAATGGGAGCTGTTTTTGAATAAAGTGGAGAAAAGCATAGGGGATGAAAGTGACACAATGTTGATAGATGGATCTGCGGGGAGGCTTTAAAAGAATATTATACCAGGTTATTCAATATCTCATTGGATAAAAATAAAAAGATATGTGACATGGGGGCTTGGAATTAGGGGTCTAAGAATGGATGTTTATGTGGAATAGAAGCTTTCTTGATTGGATGCAACAATTATTTGAGGAATTTATGCAAGTACTTCAAAATATTCAGATGAATAGATGAAGAAATGATGTAAGGAAGTGGAAGGTTGATCCTTGTGGCCAGTTTACTGTTAAAAATGCATATCTTACATTGACTTCAAATAGTGATGTTCAAAATGATGCTTTCTTTAAATCATTCTGGGACATCTCAGCGCCTCTTAAGATTTTATTTTTTTCTTGGAGACTCATATTGGACAGATTACCTACCAAGTTTGATTTTGAAATCAGATAAATATGGGAGATTGCTAATGCAGGTGGTTGTGTGTTTTGTAGCGCTTCAGCGGAAAACTCTGGACATTTATTTTTCGAATGTGATTTTTCTTACAGGGTTTGGATGTATGTGTATGAATGGTGGGAGATTTATACCGTGGTATCTAAGGAGTCAAGTTATCACTTTGAGCTTCATTCATCGTTTTACCGACGAGATATGAACAAATTGTTTTGGAAAGGATTGTGGTGTGTTGTGACTTGGATGATTTCGAGAGCGAGGAAAGAAGTGATTTTTTAAAATGAGCGGCAAATTATCTCGGAGACGGTGGAGCTTATTAAACTTAAAACATGCATGGGCGTGGATAAGCGCAAAATCTAAGAATTTTACCTTCAGTTTTTAGGATTGGTGTCACCAACCGTGTATTTGTTTTGGATATAATCGGGTGATTGATTAAGTTTTGTAAGGGGTTGGAGCACCCCTTGTGTGTCGTTTCTTTTATTTTAATGATTAAAAAAAAAACTGTATATCTACATTGGTTCACGTATGTTATAAAGTTTTATCACAACATAACATGCATAATCTTCATTAGAGAACTACTTGAAGACCTTTATTTGATACAAAACAGAGAAAAATAAATCCAATCAACAGACTCGGACAATGAGCATGAAGCACGACGATGTACTTAAAATTAGAAATACTTACTCTTGCTTAAACATCGATCTTAGTACAAACTCTTGCTTCTTTATAAATTTTCCCCGGTCGACAGAAATATCCCTTCTCTGGGGCACAATGAACATCTTGAGAGCAAATGCACAACCCTTCCAAAGCACATCCCTCCCTCACTATGCTTACTCCTTCTTTTGTTAATCCTAAAACTTGATCTGTCCAATAACTCGAGAACAGCCCCAAAGGGTCATACCTTTGTTTAATCTTTAAGAACTTGTTCGCATTTTTATATTTGTCGATCACATCTATAAATCCTACATTCCTATTCTTCCCCCAGTGCGGTAGAGCATTGTACTTGAACAACCCAATCTGTTCTATTTCTTCAAGAATGTCCTCAAAGAGCCGAGGAGTTAAAGGGCCCTTGCTTCTATAATACGTGAAGTCAAAGTCTATTGAATCTTCTTGTTTTCCCAAGTATGCACTTGAGCTAGCTAGTAACGTATCGTGCAAGAACTCCATTATATGTATCCAAACCACACAACGACTGAGGCAGCAAGTCCACTAGCTGTTTAACATCCAAGATGAAATTTTTGACATCGGAAAGGGCAATGCTAAACGTAGATTGTTGATAGAACAAGCCATTGATGCGAGGATCCCATAAACATGCTGTGGCGTCTGAATCCTCAGGACTGTCGAGGCAAGTCCCAGATGACTGGATCCGATTCTGGTATCCAACTATTGGATAGCCCGTAAATGAAGTTCCTGAAATTAAAATTTTAAGAAACTATATACAGACAACAAATCATGGTGAAGTGAATTAACTATAGTGGTATATTTGACAATAGCATACCATTATTTGTCGCTCCATAAGCCGCTGTTATAAAGTTATTTGCTGTGCTTCTGCCACTGAGGCATTTTCCTTCAGCATCACCCCTGAATTCCTGAGTTTCTTCTGTTAAAAGATACATACATCTAACAGAGTGAGTGGCTATATAATAGTCTTAATTCACATTTAAAAAATATATTTATATGTACCTACCTGTTCTTCGTTATCAAAAAAAATTTGTACCTACCTGTTGTTCTTACTGAGGATATAAAAACTGAAGAAGTGGAGCGGAATGCAAGAAACTCCATGAGACCATTGCCTGGTGTGTTGGTTGAGACCCGGTCATCAACTCGGTATACAACTTTTTTTTCACTCGGATACCACTGAAAGTCGGCAAACTCATGTTCCCTACCAAAGCTCACAGCTTGATCGCCAAAGTCAGAATCATCCTTTGTTACAAAAGTAACTGATCGTTTGAACATTGGTTGTAGAATTAAAGTCACCTGCAAAATCAAATGATCAGATGTTATGTATACTTGCCGCTGGTAATAGGGACTTCGCATTATTCAACGCACAATTACTTATAATGTACCTGTGAAATAACTCCAAGAACTCCAAGAGAGACTTTTGCTGCATCCAGCTCCGGATTCCCAATTTCCAGTGTTCGAACTTTAACATAACCCTCATGAGCTCGACCTGGAGACACGATCCTGAGCTGTACAACATAATCGTGCACTTGACTCCCCAAACCCCACAACGAGCTTCCATGCGCTCCAGTGGCCATCATCCCGCCTATGGTCAAACCCCACCAGTACGGGGTATAAGGCAGGGCCATGTTCACCTTTGCGGTCTCGCTCATCAGATCTCTCAACAACATTCCGCTCTCCACTGTAACAGTCGTGGCTGCTTCATTCACGTGCAACAGGCGGTTCAGGTACTTAGTGCTTATCAATACTCCCTCGTCCCCGTCAGGACAAACCAACATGGGAATGCTGTGGGAGTAGCGCGTCGTGACTTTGATTTTTCTCTTCGCCCTGGTGGCCTTTCCTACGGCTGCTATGAGCTCAGCTTCAGTTGTCGGGTACACAACTTGTGCGGCGCGACAAACGCTTCTGTCGGGGAATACACCGAAAGAGTTTGTGATGGTGCAGTTTGAGTTTTTGTGGTGTCCCATGCACTTTACCGGATCCTCCGGCGGGTTGCAGTGCACCGTGCTCCCGAGTATCATTGACAAGATACATATCTTGATGAATGGTGCCATTGTTGTATTTTGGGAATGAACTGGGTTACAATACTTCTATAGCAATATAGTACTCTTTGCGAGCTAAATATGTTATGACTTTCATTGCATTAAAATTTGGTCAGTTCGTACAAGTTTTAAATCATGTTAAAACTTCAAATTTAAGACATATCTAAGTATTAAATCATGTTCAAACTTCAAACTGAAGACATACTTTTATTGTAAATGGCCTTCTGACGCAGGTAGAGACCAAGTCGCTAAATTTGAGATAGTTTTTCAGCACAATTTACGCCAGTTGGTGTTAATTAATTATTTCGACCATATGCCTTTGTTGTTCAAATATCTAAATCCCTTTGAAGGGTTGACTGGTATAAAAAAATCTGGAGATAATATTCTCAGATGTATTTTAATGGAGAAAAGGGTTGCCATGTCAATGAACTTTATCTTTAGGCTAGTAATTATATATAAACGAACAGAGCAATATCTGTTAAAAAGAGAGTAATTTTCTCAAAGTACCTAATTTAACCTTTTTTGTAAAAAAAAAAAACAAAATCACCATTCATCAACATGTGATTTAAAATAAAGAAATAAAATATAAAACGAAGAAAGCATTATGTACGTTATTTAACGTAATAATAACTCTACTAATATTCAAAAAACATTCCAGAGGTTTTGGTTTCCTTTTTATTTTTGTTTATCTTGCTGTAAGCATTAACGAGAAAGAGAATTGGAAGTGATTTAGTCAATTAGATATATATTATAAGATATTGTGTTTCCATGTTTACATTGGGCACATTTTGATTGTAAAAACTAATGGGCATATATATCCTTATAACTTAAATAACTTAGGAGAACTAATTGCAATTCATTTAGTAATTGTTAAGCGTCTGTACTCACAGACACATTAATGTGTCTGTGAGACAAGTGTCTCTCTTCTTTTTATGGGAAAGTCAAAATTTTAGTTAGTTCTCTTCTCTCATTTGCTGAAATTAAATAGAATTTCCTCAGTAATTTCCTTCCACTACACTCTATCCCCTAGAATCGCATATTTGAATATATCTACCCTATATAAATCAGTTCTTTCTTTTTCTTTTCTTTTTTTTAGATGGGTCACAAATCAAATCAGGAATTGCATGCATCTGCCTTGTGTAGAAATGTTGCAGTCAAAAGATTGCTAATTTACTTAGTGCAAATACGCATAATGTCCTATTAATCAGTTTTTATATCTGCTCATTTCATATTCTTTGGGGGACCTCTTTGACTGATTTCCAAGTAATTATTGTAAACACAAAAAAATTATGACTGAAACCTTAAGCACCGCACCACCGCCACCGCTACTGATACCACCGGACTCATTGGAATTTAGCCTCGGGGCTGGGATCGTCGGCTCCACGTAACCAAAAAATCCCAAGGAGAATGGACTAGGGCTCGGAGATGATGGACGTCCAGCCATCAAACGAACAACATGCAAACCCTCGGTCTCACATGAATCCTAACATTGCGGAAGAACTTGGTACCATGAAGCTCTCCATACTCGATTGGATATTATGGGGAAGCTACATAACGAGTTCGAGCTTGTGGACCTCAGGAAGGGAATATACTGTATGAATGGGGTAAACTCGGAAAAATGAGAGATGATATTACCGAAGGGCAATGACAAATAGCGAGACAATTTCTGTTGGTTTGAACATGGACTCCAAATTTCCGGTCGGATATTGATATAATTGAGAGCACTATCACGTGGGTGAAGGTCATGAAAATTCCACTCGAATACCTAACGAAAGCCATGATCCAGGCTTTAGCTGAATGTTTAGGGGAACCGATTAAGATCGATGGCTACACGTACAATGCCACGTGGGGGAATTTTACTTGATTTTGTGTCCAAATACTCACTGACAGACCGCTCGAAAGGGGGTTGTGGGTGGATGGTAAAGTCTATCAGGTCGTGTAAGAAAACGTCATCAACCTATGCTATGAGTGTGGAAGAATTGGACACACTAAGGCTACTTGCGAGCGAACGAGGAGTACTCAAATCACGAGCACCACTCCCATTGAAACAACAACAACCGAAAGGGAAGAAAGGGAGAAACGGGACTAAAAATTGCTAACGGGGAAGGTGAATAACATGGAATTGGGGGATTGGATGTTGTTGAATTGAAAGAGGAAGAGCACGACACACGAAAAGTAGAATAGGGTACGGAGTAGTGCGGTGATCGAAACTCGAGTTGTACACTGTAAATAGAAGGAAAGAAATAATGTGGTCGAGTTCACGGCTCAAAGTCCTAACGCACGAGGCAAACGGGTCTTACCACCTTCCCTTAATCCTCAATTAAGAAACGGTGTCCAAAAGGAATGTAGCCGTTAATAAGAGGAGTCCCATCGTTATTGAAAGAGGAAAAGGTAAGGAGACGGAAGGGTTGAGGACTACTAATTCCTTTAATATTCTCGCACAATAAGAGTTGCAAATTTATAGCATAATCAACTCAGGAGAGTACGATTCAAGACGATTGGGAGCAATGAAAATCAACTTCATCCACAATGCATTGGGCGTGAATTGGCCTCATGGGTGGCCATTCAAGACGATTTACCTCCAGTACATGGGTCCGAGTTTGATAATGTTGACAGAACGATGGGAACGCTTAGTTCGGGTGATCAAGATTTTGGGGCTCATGTGGGATGTCGAGGCGTCAGTTTATCGAATAGAGAGGTGGGACAACATTCATGCATGGTGGGAGAAGTTCTACCAGACTATATGGGAACGAAATCGACAACAAGAGTTAACGCTAGAAATCCTAAGAAAGCTATATGCGACATGGACTGAGACTCACCTTGAGAACCCGATCCACCCTGCACACCTTATTAGGTCTCCAATGAAGATAATGGAATTGCCAAGGTGCAGGGGACGAGGAGTTTCGTAGAAACTTTCGAGAGTTGGTGAGGTCTCAATGGCCAACAGTTATATACATTCTTGAAACTACAATAGGGGAAGAACATGGTATGAGAATTGCTCATTTTTTAGGAAATACGAATTATGTCATTGCTCCTACATAAGTTTTGGCCGAGGGGCATATGGATGTTATGGAATGAACATGAGGCTGAAGTCGAAATCACAGAGGTTGACTACCAAGCCATCCATGCAATTATTCGGCCGAATCCTCAAGACAGGTGGCAAATTACATGGGTGTATGCACAACCCCGACATGCGGAGAAAGTCCTTGTGTTCGATAGTTTGGCCACAAAGTCCTCGAATCCGGTTAATCCATGGCTTGTGACATAAGACTTTAATGAGATGTGATACGCGCATGAGAAGGTGAGGGAAGGACGAGATCACTGAGCGGCCTTATCTTCTTTCAATCTTTCATGGAGTAATGTAATGTCACTGATCTCGGATTTCAGGACCAAAATTCACTTCATAAAATAAAAGGGGAAATGGAGCGAATATAAAATCAAGGATTGACAGGGCCATGGCTACTCAAGAATGGATGAACATGTTCCCACTTTGAGGTCATTAACCTTCCGCGCAGACATTCAGATAATCATCCAGTGGCGACAAAAACTAGGCCTTTTTTATTTGAGGCTTTATGGTTCATGCACCAAGATTGCGAAGCATTTTTAAGATAGATCTGGGTAGCTAAACCTTTAATTCTTGAGGCAATTAAGGAAGTACCGAAGACACTTGGGCCTTGGAATAAACAAACATTTCAGAAGTATTTTTGCAAAGAAGAAAGAATTGGTGGCGAGGTTGGGCGGACATCAAAAAGCCCTTAGCTTTCGGCAGAACCTGGGTTTGTGTCTGAAAGTGCAGGTATTCTGTCAATGTTAGTTTAACATTGAGAAGTCAATGTTAGAGTGACATTGCTGGAGCAGAATCCGATTTACAATCTTAATTATACTCTTCATTATTATTTTGCCTTATTCATTTAACTAACTGAGTTCCACAGTTGTAATTGTCTTTAATTATTATTCAGGAAACAAACTTGTCATAGGTTGGACGCTCAAGTTTCCAAGAAGGAAAGTTTTCTTAATTACGCAAACCATTCTACAAGGGAAGTTGAGTTCGAGTGGAACTAGGAATTCTTTCCAAAATCAAGTCCTGATTTGAAGAAGGACTCTTTCCTTAGTTAGTTTACTAACGAAGGAACTATTATTCAAGAAGGACTGCGAGAACAAAGAAGAAGAGTTCAAGAAGGAAACAAGGAGAATTACCAACCGTGTACAACACACCTTGAAGTCGAAGATCAAGAACCTATATATAGGTGTGAAGTACATCAAGACAAACACGAGACAAGAGCCAATCAATCCGAGAGATTAACCTACAGTTGTTGAGTGTTGTCTTGCTTTTGCAAAGTTTGTGAGTTGTTAGAATAGATCTAAGAGTGAGGAGCTTTTAGAGATAGTCGAAGCAATTCTTGTGTGCTTTCCTTAGTTCAATAAATTTAAGAGTGAGGAGCTTGAGAATTGAGAGAACAACCTTTGTTAAAACCTAACGGGTTATTTTGCCTACGGCTCGAAAGTTAATATAATTCTATATTCACTTCTTAAACTTGGTGTTTGTTTATTCCGCTGCACAATTATTCTGGTATGTTTTTAAAGTAACATCACTGAAGTAACAACATACAAATTTGTTGTTAACTCTCCAGTGTTAAAGTAACAACAACAACGTATCAACCCGATCCACAATTACAATTGGTATCAGAGCCAAGCACCAACTTCACTGGTGTTTGGCGTTGATACGACAAGATGGACAACTCCAACCCCAATACAAGCAGGTTGCCTGTATTGGAGGGTTCCAACAACTATGCCTACTGGAAAATCAGACTCAGAGTCCACATCAAATCCATCGACCTAAGAGCTTGGGACGCAGTACTAGAAGGCTACACCATTCCCTACTTGCCAAAAGATAGAGATGCCGATCTGGTACCGAAGCCAAGAGGACAATGGATAGCCAACGAAATTGCTCTCTACAACTTCAATGAAAAGGCTCTCAATGCTATTTTTAGCTGGGTAGGTAATCATATGTTCAAACTTATTCAAACTTGTTCTACTGCTAAAGCTGCATGGGAAGTTCTTGAATTACATTGTGAGGGTGGTGTGGCTGTGAGAGACTCTAAATATATAAAACTTTTGAGGGACTTTGAGAAGATAGAGATGGGTGAGGATGAAAGCATTGATAGTTATTTTGAGATACTTCTAGATATAGCTAATTAGTGTCAAAACTTAGGTTTCATCATCCCTAATCAAACCATGGTCTATAAAGCCTTTAGAACATTATCTTCAAAGTTCACTGTCAAAAGAATTGCTATGAATGAGTCTAAAGATCTTGCCAATATGGACTTCCAAACATTAATGAACACTCAAAAAGAATTTGAACTAGAAATCCTAGGAAAGTCCAGTAAACAACTTGCTTTAGCCTTACTAGGTACTAGCTCAGATTCTACAGGGAGTGATGAGGATGAGTATGAGTTGATCTCTTCTAACTATGGTAACATTACTAGGAAGTTTAGTAAATTGGGTTATAAAGATAAAAATAAAGAAAAAAAACAGTAATGCTGCCCTTGGTTACAAGAAACTGCCCCCAAAATTTGTAAAATACATGGCTTCTAAGAGCACGCCTAAAGATACTGAGAAATTGAAAGATGTCCAGTGTTATGAATGTAAGGGGTATGGTTACTTTAAACATGAATGTGCTAACACCCTCAGAACAAGAGGGAATTCTCACTGGGTTTGTGTAGATGACTTTAATGAAGCTGACTTCGAATCTGGAACAAGTACTGATGAACATTCAGAGGAAATCAACACTGCTGCGCTGTTCACTCGTATCACATGGTCAGAAGAAGACTCCAGGAACTGCCAAAGTTCTCAATGTTACTCTAACATTGGAGAACCAACAGCAAAACCGAAAATCTTTTTTGGAGACTGGAACAACCATGATACACAGGTGATCTATGATATGCTCTCTGATTCTGATGATACTAACTTTGATCGTTTTCATGGCTCAGTTGATCTAGAAGAGGAATACTTCAATGAAGAAGAAATGTCCCAAGAGGAAATTCTGGATGATCTACATACAACTTTACTCCGACTTGAGAGAGAGAATGCCAAACTCATGAAGAATAACAAAGCACTGAAGCATGACATTGAATGTTTGAAGAACATGCTGAGACTCTATGAGAGAGATCTTGACAAAGCTGAAGCTGAATTGAAAGAGGTAAGGGAGAAACTCAAAAAGGATTCACAGATCATAGCCAAATGGAATGGAGGTACTTCTAAACTTGATGAGGTACTAAACATGAGTAACTTAGGTACATGTGGTATGGGATTTGTTGAAAAGCCTTCCTCTTCTAATGTTAATTCTGTCTATTTGACTACAAGCTTTGTTAAAGAATCTGACAATATGAGTTCTGGAACCATTAACACTGTAAAAAGTAAACATACTTTTATCTGCCAGTATTGTTTTCAACCAGGCCACATTAAACCATTCTGTAGAAAATTCATAAAAGAATGTGGTAAGAAAACAGCCTCTATGTTCAATATTAAAACTACAACATGTTCTGATGTTAGACTAACATTAGGTGCAGGACAACAAAGTAGGACTTGGATAGAAAAAGCTAAATCCCCTAAGATTAAAGTTGAATGCAATGTTGTTTTCTCTGCTGTGTACTCTAACCTTTCAGGTAAGTGGTACATCGATAGTGGATGCTCAAGACACATGACAGGCAGCAAAGAGAATCTTAAGCAAATGATACCCTTGAGTGCTGGAACAATGACCTATGGAGGAGGCACCAAAGGAACGATCATTGGCAAAGGGACACTGGATGTTGATGGATTCCCACCTTTGAAGGATGTGTTGTTGGTAGATGGGTTAAAGGCAAATCTAATCAGTATCAGTCAGCTGTGTGATGATGACTTACTGGTTACATTTGACAAGGTATCTTGTGATGTTTATGATAGTGATAATGTTCTTGTGATGACAGGTACTAGATCCAAAGATAACTGCTACCTAGCCCAGGAGGAAGCGGAATGTTTCCATGCCAAGATAGATGAGGCGTCTATATGGCATAGGAAACTTGGACATGTTCACTACAGAAACCTTGAGAAATTACAGAAAGTTGATGCTGTAAGAGGCTTACCAAAGTTGTCTTGCCCAAGTAAGCTTGTGTGTGGTGATTGCCTCAAAGGTAAGCAAACCAAAGCAGTTCATACACCCCTACAGGTACAAAATGCTAACCCTGTTTTGAATTGCTACACATGGACTTAATGGCTCCAATTGAGGTAAATAGTCTCAGTGGGAAGAGATATGCCTTTGTGATTGTAGATGACTTCTCTAGATACACTTGGGTAAAATTTCTTAAAGAAAAGTCAGAAGCTTTTGATCAGTTCAAAATCCTTTGTGCTAGTATTAAAAACTTGTATGGCTCCACTGTGACTAAGATTAGGACTGATCATGGTAAAGAATTTGAAAATGCTAGTTTTGATAACTACTACAATACTAAAGGTATTTTCCATGAATTTTCAGCTCCTAAGACTTCTCAGCAGAATGGGATTGCTGAAAGAAAGAACAGGACTCTTCAAGAGATGGCCAGAGTTATGCTCAATGCTAAAGACTTATCCAAAAGACTCTGGGCTGAAGCTTTAAACACTGCCTGCCACATTAGTAACAGGGTGTATCTTAGACCTGGAACTAACATGACTCCCTATGAACTCTTGAAGGGTGTTAAACCAAATGTTGCATATTTTCATGAATTTGGATGTGATTGTTATCTGCTTAATGACAGGGATTACCTGAGTAAATTTGATCCTAAAAGTGAAAAATGCATCTTTGTAGGATACTCAGCCAATAGTACTTCCTTTAGAGTCTACAATCTTAGATTGAAGACAATTCATGAATCAGTGAATGTTGTGTTTCATGATTTCACTCTTGATACAGGTACTGATGACATTTCAGTTCCGAATGTTGAACCAACAGCGGAAACTGAGAATGTTACTCCTGACAATGTTACTCCAACATTGGAACTGGAAGCTGGAAACACTGAACAAGAGTCAGGGAACGATGTTAGACTAACACCAGCAAGATCAGATGTTAGACTAACAGCAGAGGATTCTGACTCAGAACATGAAGGTGCATCTGAACCTAGAAGAGACCCCCAACTAGGATTCAGAAAGACCATCCAGTATCCCAGGTAATAGGTGAACTCACTGAACGGGTAAGGACACGCAACAGAGAAAGACTTGACTATAGAGATATGGTAAAACTGTGTGTCTGTATGAACTTCACTTGTACTGTTGATAATGCCTCTTGTTTTGTCTCCACCATAGAACCTAAGAATGTGAATGAAGCTCTTCTTGATAACTTCTGGATTAAGGCCATGCAGGATGAACTATTACAGTTTACTAAGAACAATGTCTGGATACTTGTACCTAGACCACCTAATGTTAATGTAATAGGGACTAAGTGGATATTTAAGAACAAGAGTAATGAGGAAGGAGTCATAGTTAGGAACAAAGCTAGACTAGTTTCTCAGGGGTACACTCAGGTAGAGGGTGTAGATTTTGATGAGACATTTGCTCCAGTGGCTAGGATTGAATCTATTAGGTTACTTCTGGCTATAGCATGCAGTCTTAAGATAAAACTATACCAAATGGATGTAAAGGGTGCATTTCTGAATGGGCTGATTGATAAGGAAGTATATGTTGAACAGCCTAAGGGATTCACAGATCCTAAGTACCCCGACCATGTGTACAAGCTCGAAAAGGCACTGTATGGGCTTAAACAAGCACCTAGAGCATGGTATGAAAGGCTTACTAAATTCTTATTAAGTCTTGGCTTTGTTAGAGGTGAAGGAGATAGAACACTGTTTGTCTTGAAGAAAAATTCTCATGTCTGTATAGCTCAAATATATGTAGATGATATTGTTTTTGGCTCAACTAACAATTCTATCCTAGAAAACTTTGTTGAATCAATGACATGGCAGTTTGAGATGAGTATGATGGGAGAATTAACCTTTTTTCTTGGTCTTCAAGTAAAACAAACAGGTAATGGGATTTTCCTAAATCAGGAAAAGTGTGCAAAGAATTTGGTAAAAAGGTTTGAATTGACAGATTCAAAGCCTTGCAAAACGCCCATGTCTTCATCAGTGAAGATATCCAGGGATGTTAATGGTGCTAATGTTGATCCAACATTGTACAGTTCAATGATAGGAAGCTTGCTCTACTTGTCTGCTTCAAGGCCTGATATAATGTTCTCTGTTTGTGTTTGTGCTATGTACCAGGCATGTCCAAAACAGTCACATTTGATTGCTGTGAAGAGAATCCTTAGATATATTTCTAGCACCATGGCCCTTGGTATATGGTATTCTTATGACACTAACACAAATCTTGTAGGTTTCAGTGACTCAGACTGGGCAGGAGACAATGATGACAGAAAGTCTACAAGTGGAGGATGCTTTTATCTGGGGAACAACTTGGTCTCATGGTACAGTAGAAAGCAAAACTGTCTGTCACTCTCCACTGCTAAATCTGAATACATATCAGCATGCAGCTGTGTTACTCAGTTAGTATGGCATAAACACATGCTACTGGATTATGGGTTAGACAGTGATACCTTACTTATGTTTTGTGATAATCTTAGTGCTATAAGCATCTCTAAGAACCCTGTGCAACACTCCAAGACCAAACATATTGATATAAGGCATCATTTTCTGAGAAACATGGTAGAGGACAAGCTCATTGACATTGAACACATTGAAACTAACAATCAGCTTGCTGATATGTTCACTAAACCCTTAGATTCTGAGAGGTTCTTCAGTTTGAGGAATTCTCTTGGCATGTGCATTGTTTAGGGATGTTAGTACACCATTGTTGATATAACACCACTGTCTAGCACTGGTTATTGGTTGTGGTGTATCTGTAATTCTTTTCATTTTCTTTCTGCATTCTTCTTTCTTGCATATTACATCTTTGTTAGAGATTCTGCTGGGCTGTGTGGTTAACTGTATGATTAGCTGAGCTGACTGGTGGACAGGTACACATCAAAGGGTTTGTAAAATTAAGAACTCTGTTGTTTGTCTGTGAATGTTAACCTAACATCTGGGAGAAGCTGGGGTACACAGAGCTCATTACTCTGATGTTATTCAGTTGTGACTTATCCATGTTAGGTTAGACAAAGCATGAAGAGAAGCTGGGTAAAATGATGTTGAGAGCTTCATTGTCATTCAGTTGTGCTTATTTTTGTGTTTTTGTCTATGGCCAAGGTTATGTATGAGAGTGAGCCTTACTACTGGGGTGCTTTGAAGTTTCGACTGCTTGCATTCAGTAGCATTGTTCACTTGGTATTTCTCTTGTAAACAGGTTGGAAAACAAGTATGCATGAGGGGCTGGGGTGGAGAAGTATATGATAAATGTATTGTCTTCATTCAGTTCCTTTGTACTTGCCTAATCTGTTGCTGATGGTTAAATTGCTGGGGTGTGTGGGGTCTTGTGCTGCCCACATTCAGTGATGAATCTATCCTTTTACATTCACTAGTTTTAGTTCAAAAGAGTTCATGATAATAAAAGATAAATTGATTTGTCCTGATCCCAGTCAGTAAAATTGTTTGTACTTGGCTACCATCTCCCAATGTTGATCTAACATTGTTGCATTCTTTCTGCATTCATTTTTTCCCTTGTGTCGGTTTGGGCTTAGGGGGAGTAGTAATCCTAGGAATCATGTGTTGAGGCATACTTTGTGGGTGACTCAGTACAGGTAAAACACTATGTTTTGTGATCTTCCAAGCTATGGGAACATCTTTTTCCTGGATATGTGTATCCACTCTGTGTTTTTCTGTTGGATGTGTTACTTGCTCTTACTGATGATCTGAATTTGTGTCTTTGTACCTATGTACTTGGGTGAGGTTTCAGATCAGTATACAGGAATATCTCACGCTCTCACATGATGGTGCCTTGGATGAAGCCCTGCACCTACAAGTTCCTTCCCCGATGTTAACTTACCAATGTTAGTCCAACATTGAAACATTGTAACTTATAAGTTTTCAGGTTTGGAGACCGCTCTGGTTACGTGTTAATCTAACACTGACATGTGGTAAGGTGAACATGGGTATGATCGTGTGACAGCGGTCTGATTATGTTGGTAACATGTTACAACACCACTATCTCTATTCTTCAGCTGATTAATTGTATAATTTGCCCTAATCTTTTCTCACTATTTACACGCTCAAAATTTTTGCAAAATCAACTCTCTCTGCAAATCGAGTTTCTGTTTTTATTCTCTAAATCACTCTAACAATGGCCCACAAGTCTTCCATTGACACTCTTGCAGCTGCTGCCAAACAGATGGAGCAACCACGACGCCGTAGGACCAGAAGTGCAACCGCTGAAGCCATTACCGCCGCCGCTCCTAAGAGGAAATCCACCTATCAATGGCGCAAGGGCAAGAAAGCCGCTAAGGGTGATGTTGATTCAACATCTAAAACGTCTGAGCAAACCTCCACTCCCACCAACCCTGAAAACGAGGTAATGATGGCTAACCCTACTATGGATATGCCTGCTACTACTGTTGTTGGTATTGAGGGGGAGAAAGAGGCCCATGTTGCTGTGGGTGAGTCTGATGTTGTGCATGAGGTCCCAGAGGGTAATGTTAGGGATGAATATGTGGTTGTTGCTGAGGAAGTGGTTGAGCCTGGTAAGGCTGATGTTGCTGAGCAGGATACTGCTGATGTGATGGAGACTCTTTTTGAGGAGGATGATCAGGTTGAGGAGACTGTTGTTGAGGGGGTTACTACTGAGGGTAACCAAGATGTTGATAATGAGGGTGATAGTCAGCCTGAAGAGGTTGAGAGAGAAGAAGAAGAGAGCCTGACTCTCTCTGCCTTAGCTACTGCTGCTAAGAAAAGAAAGGGAAAACAGGTGATGGTTGAAGCTTCTGAGTCTGAGTCAGAAGAAGAAAAAGAGGAGGAAGAGGATAAGGAGGAAGAAGAAGGTGAGGAGGAAGTTGACGAAGAAGACCTACAGGTAGGTGATGACCCTGCTGATGTTACTCCAACATCAGGCAGTGATGAGTACTTTGATGTGCTTGACGAGGAGTACCCCAAAAAGCCTTACTACAGCTTTTATGTGTCTGCTGAGGCAGAGGAACAGTGGGAGGCTTATCAAGCCAGGGTTATCCACATGGAGAGGAACATTGATGAGGAGATGTTCAAGGAAAATAGGCTGTTTGTGCTGCTTGAAGCTAGAGGAGTGTTGGGCTCTGTGATGAACCAGTCATCATATGTCCCTGATGTGATCAGAGAGTTCTACATGAACCTCTCTCAATGGGTGTCCCACCAGGACTCTCCCAAGTTTGGCAAAGCTTGGGTAAGGATGAAGGTCTATGACATCAGCCCCTCTATGATCATTGAGGCTTGGGGACTTCTTGATCTTGAAGAGACAGAGGATCCTAGCATGGATGAGGTGATCACTGACCTCACTGGTGGACTCACATGGAAATGGAATGACAGTTTTCCAACTACAAGACTGACTTCCTTGACTGCTGTACTTCACAAGCTCTCTACCTTCAACTGGCTGCCCTCTTCAAACACCATTGTTATGACAAAAGAATCTGCAAAGCTGGTGTACAAACTGAAGAATGGGCTGAGTGTGAACATAGGGGAGAAGGTTCTGAGGCACATGAGGGAAGTCACAACCAAGGCAAAGGGAATCATTCCATATCCCTCTCTGATATCCAACATTCTTGTGAAGCAAGGCTTCAAGACAAAGAAGACAGAAGGTTGGATAAAGAACAAGGCCAAGATGATCATTACCAGGAGCTACTTCACTCGGGTCAGGATTCAAGATCTGCCATGGAATCCCAATGATGCAGCTGGTCCAAGCAGGAAGAAGAAGAAGAAGAAGACTCACAAGTTTGCTGCTTCTTCAGTACCTGTGGCTAGTGGTGACAGCTGTTCTGTCATTGCTGATGCTTTTGTGGAGGAGACCCTGGTGTGGCTGGACAGAAAGTATAAAGATACCCAAAGAGAGATAGCAGACAAGAAAGTGAGGTTGCAAGAGATAGACAGCCTCAGAAAGCATTTGAAGGATCTGCCTTCCTCACAAAAAGGGGGAGAATGATCAAATTTCAAAATTTATGAGTTCTGTTATGTTTTTGTCAGGCTGAACAATTCTATTTTCGTTGTTTGTTTTCGATTTCATCAAGGAGTATGTTCCTTGCTACTTAGTATGGTCTGTAATTAAGTACTTTTCTTTCTTGCTGCTTACTGCTTCTACTTATGCTTAGTGAACTTTGGATACAAAGTACTAACTCTATTTTGCAGGTGTTAACTGTTCTCTGATGTTAAGATAACATTGAGATGTTCGATGTTAGAACATCTGTCTGGTTTCGATGTTAAGCTAACATTGACAAAGACAGATGTTATGACAACATTGAAAGTATTAATGTTAGAATAACATTGAGTTGGTCCCTTCTGATGTTCAGGTGGAGCGTACTTATTTTCCATTGTGATCTGATAGTAAAGTTTGTCTGAATAATTTGATCTGATTAGAACAGGTTCTTAGGTTTTGTGATTAAGGCAAAAAGGGGGAGATTGAAAGTGCAGGTATTCTGTCAATGTTAGTTTAACATTGAAAAGTCAATGTTAGAGTAACATTGCTGGAGCAGAATCCGTTTTACAATTTTAATTATATTCTTCATTATTATCTTGCCTTATTCATTTAACTAACTGAGTTTCACAGTTGTAATTGTCTTTAATTATTATTCAGGAAACAAACTTGTCATAGGTTGGACGCTCAAGTTTCCAAGAAGGAAAGTTTCCTTAATTACGCAAACCACTCTACAAGGGAAGTTGGGTTCGAGTGGAACTAGGAATGCTTTCCAAAATCAAGTCCTGATTTGAAGAAGGAGTCTTTCCTTAGTTAGTTCACTAACGAAGGAACTATTATTCAAGAAGGACTGCGAGAACAAAGAAGAAGAGTTCAAGAAGGAAACAAGGAGAATTACCAACCGTGTACAACACACCTTGAAGTCGAAGATCAATAACCTATATATAGGTGTGAAGTACATTAAGACACACGAGACAAGAGCCAATAAATACGAGAGATTAACCTACAGTTGTTGAGTGTTGTCTTGCTTTAGCAAAGTTTGTGAGTTGTTAGAATAGATCTAAGAGTGAGGAGCTTTTAGAGATAGTCGAAGCAATTCTTGTGTGCTTTGCTTAGTTCAATCAATTTAAGAGTGAGGAGCTTGAGAATTGAGAGAACAACCTTTGTTAAAACCTTAACGGGTTATTTTGCCTACGGCTCGGAAGTTAATATAATTCTATATTCACTTCTTAAACTTGGTGTTTGTTTATTCCGGTGCACAATTATTCTGGTCTGTTGTTAAAGTAACATCGCTGAAGTAACAACATACAAATCTGCTGTTAACTCTCCAGTGTTAAAGTAACAATAACAACGTATCAACCCGATCCACAATTACAGTGTCCATTGGAGGAAGAGCTTAGGCAAGAGTATAATGAGATATTGAGAAAGGAGCAGATTGTTTGAGCTCAAAAGTCGCGAATTAAATGGATTAAGGAGAGCGGTTGTAGTACAAAGTTTTTTCACAAAAGCACGTTGGTTCGACCCCGTCACAACAAGATTTTTCGGCTGCGGGTTGGGAGCGAGTGGGAGACGGATGAATTAGCCCTTAAGAAGCACGTCAAAGAATATTACGTGGGGCTATTCGCGAGCACTGATACAGGCCGAAGCAGCCTTGGTAGGTGGATATGGAGCATTGATGATAAGGAAGCGTTGGAAAAGGAGGTGGATATGGAGGAAATAAAGGAGGCGGTGAATATTAGGCATCCACTCAAGGTACCAAGGCCTGATGGGTTACAAGCGTTGTTCTATTAGAAAAAGTTGGAAGTGGATTAATGCGTCGCTTCTAGCCTTCACAAAGTCGGCTTTCAACCTGGGGCATTTTGATCCGGTTATTTGTGAGGCATTCCTCTACCTAATACCCATGATACAAAATCTAAAATCTGTCAAGTATTATAGGACAATATCACTTTGTATTGTTTTGTATAAAGTTATTACAAAGAATATTACGACGCGGCTTCGATGTATTATGCCAAGTATTATCGCACTTGTTCAATGTAGCGTCATAAGGGAAAGGAGCACTCAGGATAATATCTTCATCCTACAAGAAATCTTGCATTCACTAAGAACAAAGAAAAAGACCAAGGTGGGAAGTGTGATTATGAAGCCAGACCTCAAGAGGGTGGGATTTTCTTGAGGATACATTGCGTGCTTTCGAGTTTCAGGTGCGATGGTGGAACTCAATATGTTTTGCGTGCGCAACGCCTCCACAAGGATTTTGTGGAACGATGCCCCAATGGAACCCCTCAAACAGACGTGCAACTTACGCCAAAGTGATTCGTTGTCGCCCTATCTCTTTATTTTATGTTTTGAACGTTTATCATATGTGATTAATGAAGAGGTCGAACGAAAAAGGTGGGTTCTAATTACCCCATGTCGCGGTGGGCCGAGGATTTCTCACCTTTCCTACGCAGATGATCTTATATTGTTGGGAAAGGCGACTATGGGCACGTCGAGGGAGATTAAAAAAACTCTTGGTAAATTTTGCACGGCGTCGAGGTAAATGCTTAACCCTCAAAAATCTAAAATCTTCTTCTCGAAAACTGGTGGAGCCGGCCTTACGAGGACAATTAGTGAATTTTTGGGGTTCGGACAAACGGTGAACTTGGGCAAATATTTAGCAGTGAAGCTCATCCATGTCTCTGTGAATATGGATACATTCGCCGAGAGGACCGTGTACTACAACGGTTAGTTCGTGGAAGAGCAAGTTTCTCTTGATGGCGGGTTGGACTATGGTTATTAAAGCAGTGTCATCGGCGCTTTTGGTGTATTTAATGCAATCCTCTTGGCTTTCGGAGCATACTTGCGGAAAACTGGATACGCTTAACTTGGACTTCTTGTGGTCAACAGATATCACTGAGAGGAAGTTGCATCTTATAGCTTTGAATAAGGCGACAAGGCTGAAAGAGAATGATGGACTCGAAATTTGGGTGTCACGAACGTGCAACAAAGCGTTGCTCTTGAAATTGGCTTGGAAAATACTTGTTGGGGAGAGAACTGTTTGAAGCAATTTTATAGAGGGAAAATACTTGCATGGAGAGAGTTTGCTAACTATCTCAGCCAAGGCATCGGATAGCCCGACTTGGGAAGGAATTCTTAGATGTGTCGAACTCATGAGACCTTTCTTACGCTGGAAGGTAGGTAGAAGGGATCGAGTTTCATTTTGGTACGATAATTGGAGAGGTACGGGAAAGATTTGGGATGGTTGTTTTGTTATTGACCCATTGAAACGTAATTTAACAATTAAGGGGGTGATTGATGGAGACGGGAATTAGAGACTTAAGGGGCTGCGAATGGTGATTCCGTAGAATATTTTGGAGGACGTTGGCTCACGGCTGATCCGGCTTAGTGACGAGGATGATGGAATTTTGTGGAGCGAGATGTCGAATGAAAGGTTTCAAGTCAATCGGCATATGCAAGTTTTAAGAAGGCGTATGAGGTTGAGGAACCGAATCTTAGTCAAAATAAATGAGTATGGTCCGTGGATATTATTCATAAGCTCGAGACTTTTTTGTGGCTCGTGACGAACAAGCGGCTTACTATTAACCATTTAAGGAGCGCTCGGAAAATATCGACGACGGTGCAATGCTCTCTATGCGAAAGAGGAGTTGGTTGTTTTCGACAAAATATCGGATGAGGAATGGGTGCGATGGAACATCACGGAGTTGGAACACAAAAATTGGGTTAGGCCGAACTTGGGATGGTGGTGGATTTTTGTGGCGTCGATTTGGACCATATGGAATCATCGGAACACTCGGGTGTTTCATGGAAAGGAGAGCGATGTGCAAAAGCGTATATTCCAAATTAAGATTCTAAGTTGTGACCTATTAGATGGAAGGAGGAAGACTTGCGCAGATAAGAAGGAAATGACATGGATAAAATAGATGCGGGGATGGGTGAAGCTCAACGTTGATGGGAGTGTTGAGGGGAATAATAATTAGGGTGCGGCAGCGGGCGTGGCGCGAGCGGAGGGTGGTTCATGGCTTTGGGGATATTGGTCTCGCCAACGGTGAATGAAGCGGAATTGATAGCTTTAAAGAAAGGACTTGAGATGGCATGGGAGAGGCGAATTCCGTGCAATGAAGTGGAAACATATTCCTTGGTGGTTTATAAACTCATGAGAGAGGAGCTCACTCTTCAACCGGAATTTGTTATGCTTGTGGAGGAGTGCAAGAAGTTGATGCACATGCCATGGACTTCCACGAATACATGGATACCAAGAACGGTGAACAAAGTAGCGAATGGGTTAGCAAATGCAATGAGAAGGCTAGAAGACATAGTATTATTTTGGGATAATCCTCCGTCTTGTATTAATAGTTTGATTACTTTGGAGAAGACATAGAGCCTTAGTTTTACGTTTATGTACCCATAAAAATGATGTAGTCCTCTTGGCGAAATATGAAACTTTGGCATTTTGGCACCAAAATATTTGTTAAGAGATCTTTTAAAATTTGGGATAAATACACCAAATCCCCTATTTTATGGGGTGATTTTTCAAATATGCCCACATTTATGATTTTAGCAGAGATGTCCACTGAACTTCTAAAATCATGCGAAATGCACCGCGTTGACATTTTGCAGGGACATTTTTGTTCAAATTGTGGAAAATATTCACAAATTGTTTTTTTGTGGGGCATAATCTTCTCCTCATTGAAAGGGTTCCGCTGCTGGGGAGTGGTGACGATACCACCAAATTCAAAGTCGTTACACTGAAAATTGATCCTTAAATTTAAGAGATTTTTGTATAATATGAAAAAACGCATTGAAGATATGATAAATCCTTCACAGGGTTCTTCATACTTTTGAATTTGTTGGAACCAAAATTAAACTACTCGTGTAATGACTTGATTTTGTGATACCGCCACCACCACCATCAAAATTGTCTTGACAAGGGGAAGTTATTGTTCGTAAAACACAAACTTCGAAAACGGTTAGAAGATGTGTTGCCAACAAATGTTCGCTGATATTTTTGTTTTTTGTAAATATCTTTATCTTGTCGAGACGGTCGGATGGTAGTGACGGTATCATATAAGTCAAAGCCGTTACACGAGAGATTGAATTCAAGTCCAATAATTTTTTGGATAAAAAAAAGAAGGAAAAAAAACTTTGAAGACTTCATCATATCTTCAAAGTGTCCTTCATGTTTTTTGATTTTTTTTAAAATTTAAATTCAATTTCCCGTATAACGACTCTAAAATAAACTCTTCAAAGTTTTGGAAAAGAATCAATAATGGTTCCTTATTGCAGTCTAGATACAAAAATGGTTTAATATTGTGACATTGTCCACATTGAATCCCCTATTGTGGTTTACAGTCCAGTTTTGGTCCCCCGTGTCACTTTTCCCGACAGAAATCGCATGTGACCTCACATACCGGCGCTTAAATTAGTTCTACCATGCATCAGGCATTTCAGCTTTTTCCCCATTCAACACCATGTTTCTATTACTCCTAAGTGTCCAGCAAATAATAACAATTTTAACTGCAACCATCGCTTCATACTCACCCGAAATTCTGCAGATCCTATCCTCAAATTCCTCATCACTTCTCCGTGTCGCGTGCTTCGTAGATTGGACAATGCCCAGACTTGTCTCGCTACATGACAAGTTGTAAAGCAATGTCAAATGTCTTCTTCGTTCATCCCACACACCCGGCATCAAACCTCAGTTACAATATGACGCTTTGCCAAAATAATTTTTGTCGGCAAAATATTCAGACAAGCTTTCCATAAGAAAAATAGGATCTTCCTCGGACACTTACACTTCCAAATAAAATTCATATCTTTCGGCGCACTAGAACTACCCGCTTCCATGCCTCATTTTCGTGTTAATTTTATATCCATTATCAAATGATATACACTTTTTACGGAAAACAACCCATTATTATTGTAATGCCAAATCATTTTATTTGCATGCTCTCGAGTACCCAAAGGTATAGATAGAATGAGTTCCAAGTCTTCGGGCCAAAGCATCTCTCTATTTTTTCATTATTCCATCCACCCGTCTCCTCATTTATAAGCGCTGCCACTTTCAATTCTTGAGCATCAATTGGCTTGGGAGTGATCAGCCGAAAAGACCGAATTCGAGGAACCCACTCATCTTCCCAAACTGAAATATCCCTACCATCACCTACTCTCCATCGTAGCTCGCAAGTCAACACGAAAATTTCTTCATGAATCCAGCACCAAGTCAGTGATGGTGCTGATCTGAGCTTTGCTCCAAGAAAATTTCGATCATGATAATATTTCCCCTTAAATATTCTGGCTAACAAACTCTCCGGATGTTGCATCAGCCGCCACACCTAATTGGCTAACAAAGCTAAATTTAAAGCTTTCAAAGCACGAAAGCCTAGCCCCCATTCTCTCTTGGTACAACATAATTTTTTCAATGCTACCCAATGAATCTTACGCTTTGAACCACTAGCCCACCAAAAGTTAGCGATAAGAGCCTCCAATTCCTTAATGAGTGATTCCCAAATTTTGAAACATGACATCACGTAGGTAGGAAACGCTTGAATAACTGGTTTAATAAGGATCTCTTTTCTGAATCAGTTTCAACGCCCTTTCTTGTATGTATTCAAATACTTCACGCTTAGTTTTGCCAACGACCAACAGTAACCCGAGATACTTCGCATGTTTTTTTTCGACCACCCCTCATAAAATATCCTGAATATCTCAAACCTTCTCCGCCTTTGCATTCTTTCGAAAAACCACTACTAATTCATCGAGGTTGATCGTTTGTCCCGACGCTTTCTCATATCTCTGAAGAACTTTCATAATCTTTGTTGCCGCTAAAGTTAAAGCCTCACAACATATTAATGTGCCATCTGCAAAGAGCAAAAGAGATACAACTTGTGCATTTCGGCTAACTGTGACTCCTTTCAAAGCCTTTTGCGATTCAACCTCCGAGATTAAAGCTGAAAAGGCTTTAGAACAAAATAAAAAAAGAAATGGGAACAATGGGTCGCCTTGCCTGATCCCTCTCTCCGGATTAAAAGCACCAAACTCACAACCATTAACCAATAACGAATAAGAAACTGTATCAACACAAAGCATAATAAGAGATACGAGCTCACTCTCAAAACCTAATCTACTCATTACATGTTCAAGGAAGGGCCATTTGACTCTGTCGTACGCTTTACTCATATCCAATTTCAGAGCCATCCGCCCTTTCTTTTCGGTTCTCTTCTCCCTAAGGTAGTGATTAATTTCGTATGCCAAAAATATATTATCTGTGATCAATCTATTGGGTACAAAAGCATATTTTGATTTGGAAATAATATCAGGTAAGAAATTTTTTAGTCTATTGGCGATAGCTTTTGAAGCAATCTTAAGCTAACATTACTGAGACTTATTGGACGAATTGTGTCATAAATTCAGGCTTTGTACATTTTGGAAGAAAAATAATATGCGTGATATTTATGTAGGTTGTAGCTCCCTGTTATTCAAAAAAGCAAGGGTGAATTTTACAACATCTATACCTACAATATCCCGGAACTTTGGATAAAACACAACAGAAAATTCGTCCGTACCCGGAGCCTTAAAAGGATACATATCAAACAATTCACTTTTCACCTCATCGGCAGTGCATTGTTGGAGAAGTCGTTGATTCATTTGTTGGCTCACGCTGGGTTTAATTACACGAATCACATCCTCAATTTCCTCACTGGATGGCTGATTTGAATGAAACAAGTTATGAAAGTACTCTACCATCACATTTTGAACAACCCTCGGTTCCTCAAGACAAACCCCGTTTCTATCATTAATACCCTGAACTTCGTTAATTTTCCGTCTTTTATTAGCCTGCCCATGAAAAAAGCCGTGTTTCTGTCCCCGTCATGTATAGATTGTACCTTCCCGCGTTGCTTCCAATAAATTTCCTCCCTATCCAACAAAGATTCAAGTTCAATATTCATCTCAGGTTCCTCTTTTTTGGAAGCGTCTGTAAGGACTCCCTGCATTAATTGGCCAATTTGTACTTTCAACTGATTTATGGGGTCCTTAATTTCTTTACCAATATTCCCACTCCACTGAAGAAGACCCAATTTACATTCTGATAATTCTTCATATGGATTCATCTATTCTTCTAAATTCGGATTTGCCGACCACATATGCTCAATAATTCTTTTCCAGTCACTTTCTCGATCCAAACAGCTTCAAAATGGAAGCGTTTTTGTCTTCTCCACGTTCCCCTGCTCTCATCTTTCGTTGCACACTCAATTAACAAGGTCGAATGGTTCGAGTTTCGCACTTGTTGATGAAAGACACGAACGAATTTCAATTTTTCCATCCAAGAGCATGTGGCACATGCGCGATCAATTCTCTCCCACACCGTACCAGGACTTTCTCTCTGATTGCACTATGTGAAATCTGCTCCTTCGTAACCAAGATGGTGTAACTCAGTATCAACCAAAACTTGACAAATAAGAAATTCATATTCCAATTCGGTCTAGGATTACCACCCAACTTCTCTTCTTGATTTAGTATTTGTTTGAAATCGCTGCCACATAACCAAGGTTTATTTGACATATGTTTGAGCCTTCAGATAAGATCCCACGTGATATCATGCTTCGCCGCATCAAGTACACCCTAAAAACCTGTAAATCTCCACTCATTCCCTCATGCCTCTATCACCATTACATCAACGTGATTTTGTGTGTAACAGAGAAGTCTCACATCTTGATCTTTGCGCTATAATAAAGCAACACCACCCGATTGTCCTCTAACGTCCACCGAAACACCGTAGTATCTAAGTAATTTTTTAATTTTCTCAATTCTCCGTGATTTGCATCTTGTCTCCATTAAGAAAATTATAGCGGGGCGACAAAATTCTCGGTGTTTCATAATTCCCGAACTGTCCGAAAGGACCCCACAAGGAGCATCTTAATTAAAAACATAGTTGTGGAGATATTTGTCAAATCACCCCATAGAATAAAGGCAATACAAGAACACAGGGGCATCTGCAACAGCGGCGGTCGCCCGAGGGCATCTCCGACCGCTAGGACGGTCACCAAGGCGGTCGCAGATACCCCTCGTCGTGGGTACCTTACGACCGAAGAGTGGTCGCCCACACCACTAGGCGACTGCTTGATGGTCGCCATCCAAGGGGCGACCACAATTGAAGGGGCGACCGCTTGACGGTCGCCATACAAGGGGCAACCGCTAGACGGTTGCCATAGTCGGGGCGACCGCCTAGCAGTTGCCATGAACTTCGCCACCATTTGACGGTCGTGATGTCTGGGGCAACCGCTAGGCGGTTGCCAATGCATAAGAGGACTGCAACCGCCAAATGGTTGCCATCTCCATAAGGTAGCGGCAACTGCTTGGTTGTTGCAATTTTCGTGCGAGCCTGGCCACCGTCTATCGGTTGCCATTTTCTCTGAGGACATGGCAACCGCTAAGTAGTTGCTAAGTCCTTATGGACATAGCAACCGCTAGGCGGTTGCAAGCTTATCGGAGGTTCACAAATTCAAAATTTTGCATGCGCCAGGCGGTTAAAAATAATATTCTTCAAAATAAACAAAACAATAATTTTCCGGAAATTTTCTGAAATATTATTGCTTTTTTATCGAAATAAAATGGTAAAACTGAAAAAAAAACACAAACAAAAAAAGTGAAACAATAAGATAATAATAGAAAAAGGGCTTTGGAGTTTTGTTTTGGGGGTAAAACAAATGGTATTTGAGTTTTTGTAGATTGGAAGAAAATGGTGTTTGGTATTTTGTTATGAAGATAATAGAAAGTGTTTGGATTTTTGTTTGAGATATAAAAGAAAAGAAAATGGTTGGGTGTCTTGTTGAAAATATAAAGGAAAAAAAATGTTTGATGTTTTGTTTTGTAGATAAAAAGAAGTTTTTGGGTTTTTTTGTGGATTGGAATAGAAGAGTGTTTGTGTTTTGATTTGGAGATCAAACTTTAATAGTTGTGAATGAAAAATTAGGGGAAGAATGGTGGGTATATATAAGATTTGGGTGAAAATTTTAAATTTTCGTGAAAATATAAATTTCCCCCCAATTTCAGCAGAATTTGCAACCGCTCGGCGGTTGCAATGTGTTGAAAATTTTGAATTTTCGTAAAAATTTGAATTTTTCCCCAATTCCTGCCCAATTTCAGCAAAATTTGCAACCGCCGAGCGGTTGCAACCTTTCTTGGCGACCGCCATGCGGTTGCGATAGTAGAACAAGCGGTTGCAACAATATGATTATTGCAACCGCTAATATTCATGTTTAAAATTAATGATTTTTGACAGGTATCTTGATGCGTTTGTGTTTATATATAAGAAATATCATTATTAACCCCAAAATCAGTAATAAATGACTACAAAACTATTGCTTGAGTTAGTAAAATAGTAGATTAGGATTGATTAGGAGAGTTATCAATGATACACCTATATATTATGTTACTCTAATCATCATAATTAGTCCATAATGTTGTCCCCAAGATTAATTTTGCAATGAAACCTTATAATTTGGCTTGTTTAACTATTTTAATGTAATTATCAATTGATCAAACAACGCGTCACAACGAATCAGCCAAAATAGTAAAAAATCAATTATGAATGTTATTTGCATCCGCCTGGCGGTTGCAAATGACCAGCATCAGCTACCGCTCAGACGGTCGCCATGCCTCTAAGCGACTGCCTAGCGGTTGCAATAGGAAGCCGCAATCGTCGAGCGGACGCTGATACTGGTTATCTGCAACCGCCCAGCGGTTGCAGATAATGTTCATATTTGAAATTAGTAATTTTTGGTAAGTATCTTGATGTGTTGATGTTTATTAAACTCAAATATTATTATTACATGTGAATACTAGTAGTAAAAGATTACAAGACTAGTACTTGAGTTAGTAAAACAGTAGATTAGACGTGATTAGGCAAGTTATCAACGATACACTGTATATATGTTATGTTCAACAACTAATCATCATATTTAGTCCTTAATGTTGTCTTAAGCTTGATTTTGCAATTAAACCGTATAATTTGGCTTATTTTAACTATCATTAGGTTAATTAGTAATTGATCAAACATAGCGTCACAACGAATCATCCAAAATAGTAAAAATTCTTGTATGAATATTATCTGCAACCGCCTGGCGGTTGCTGATACCCATAATTCGCGACCGCTAGGCGGTCGTGCGCATGGGTGCAACCGCTTAGCGGTCGCGTCCTGCTTTTGCAACCGCTAAGCGGTCGCGATGTTACATGGCGACCGCTAGGCGGTCGCTTACTTCCAACGAATAGATTACGGGGCGACCACCGTGACGGTTGCAATATCTACTAGTCGTTGTTATCTGCAACCGCCCGACGGTTGCGAAGTAGCAGATTTTTTGTTATAAATACCTCCCCACTTCACTTGCATAATTTATTCCCACCACCATTTATTCTTAAGGTACATATGTTTTCTTCCTTAATAATATTAGAAATGTCTTATTTTCGTTAAATGTTATAAAATTTTTATTTATAACTATTTAATATGCTTACTTGTTTATTTATTTCATTTGTTTATAGGTATTGTCGAAACACTATCGTGGGGCTTGTTTTTGTGGACACAACATTCTTGAAAATTGTTATATCATTCGTTTGTTTACTCTAAAAGAGGTACGTTGTTATTTTATTTGTTTATAGTTAATTATATGTGTGTGGTACTTTTAATTAAATTAAAAATTGTTAGTAGTGTAAATTATAAATATTTATTTCTTTTATTTCAACTTATATAAGCAATGGAATATCAAGCCGATAAATCTTAGATGTACAATATGTTCGATAGCGATGGTTATTTGGAAGAAAGTTTTGTGTTTGGCATTCGTTCGTTCATAGAATACGCTTCGCAAACATCCGAATACTTAGATCTAGAAAATCGTATAAGGTGCCCGTGCAAGAAATGCAAAAATAAAGAGTTTTTTCCTAAATAATCGGTCTGTGATCATCTTCATAAGTCAGGATTTATGCCAGGATATCACGTTTAGGTTTTTCACGGGAAAGAGTACTCAAGGCCTGCCATGCCGTATATGCCCGACCTCCCCAACACATCACACATCAATATTCCCAACATCTTTGTTCATTGTGATGATTCGTTTAGAGACAAGGTGGTAGATGCACGTGGAGATCGATTTGATGAGGATGAGGTGCATAACGAGGATCCAAATCCCGACGCGAAAGCATTCTACAATTTGATGTATCTAGGAAAGGTGAATATTCATCCTAGAAAAAGTACATATATCCTTCAGTGGGTTGCAGAGTGGTTAAGGGACAAGACACTGCACAAGGTGAGTAATATTTCTTCTGATAAGGCTTTTAACAAGGCGAAGGAAGGTTTCTTGGATGAGACAATGAAGTTGTTACCCAAGGACACGAAAGGGACGCTCCGTATGATGCGAACATTGGGGTTAGTCTACGAGAAGATTGATTGTTGTACTAAACAGTGTTTCTTGTTCTACGGGGTGACGAATAAGGCCTTAGATAAATGCCCGGTATGAGGGACGAATAGATACCTGGCCGATTTGAAATCGAAGGTCGGGAGGAGGAAATTGTGGTATTTCCCTTTAACTCCCCGTCTTCAAATGTTGTATTATACTATAGGCACTGCTCGACATATGACTTGCATTTGAAGTGTCGAGGGGCTACAGATAGAATGATTCACCCAACTTCAGGCGAGGCATGGTGCCACTTCGATCGGATGCACCCGGATTTTACAGCAAAGCCCAGGAATGCGTCTCAGTTTATGTACGAATGGGTTCACACCATATAACGCATTGGGCATAAGCTACTCTTGTTGGCCAGTGTTTGTCACGCCGTATAATCTTCCTCCAGATCTTTGCATGAGACCAGAGTTTATATTTTTTAGCCTTATCATTTCTGGTCCAGGGAGTCCGGGAAAGAATTTGGATGTTTTTCTGAGACCACTGATTGACGAACTGAATGTTTTATGGAGCACTGGGTTGAGACATTCGACAGTTTTAGAAAGGAAAACTTCAGATTGAGAGCATCCCTGATGTGGACGATTAGCGATTTTCCGGCGTATGGAATGTTGTCTCAGTGGAGTACGCACGGGAAGTTTTCGTGTCCTTATTGTATGGGGGACACTCAATCTTTTACATTGGCAAACGGCGGTAAACCGTTCTTTTTTCATTGCCATCGTCGGTTTTTACCCATAGGTCATTCTTGGAGGTGCGATAAAAATTCCTTTTACTTAGGGGAAGAAAGGTTAGAAGCACCTATTCTTAGGAAATCTGGCGATGAGATGAGGGTAATTGTGGAGCAGCTTGAGCCTGTCGGATTTGGAGTCAAAGAAAAAAAGCTCTGGGTAAAGGGGTGACGCATAATTGGTTGAGAAATAGCATTTTCTGGGAAATGCCCTGTTGGTCAACAAACTTGATTCGTCACTATCTAGATGTCATGCACTGCGAGAAGAATTTTTCGATAACATCATCAACACGGTGTTGGATGACTCTAAGACAAAGGACAACATCAAGTCGGGGAATGATTTGGAGATCTTGACGAACCGTACTGAGCTATTTTTACAGTCAGGTGGCCGTCGCGGGCTTTCTGCCAAGCCAAAGGCAACCTACTGTCTCATGAAGGAGGAAAGGAAAAAGGTGTTTGAATGGTTGGTCAATCTAAAGTTTCCAGATAGATACGCATCGAACTTGGGACGATGTGTACAGAAGCAGCAACAGAGGTTGTTCGGTATAAAGAGTCATGCTTGTCACGTTTTCATGCATAGATTGATTCTCATCACTTTTCGTGACTTTTTGCCACCAGAGATTTGGGGAACATTAGTGAAGATTAGCTTGTTCTTCAGGGCCATTTGTGCTTCAGAGGTCACATATATGAATGGACTAGAGGCGTCTATCATTGTAACAATGTGCAAGCTGGAGCAGATATTTCCTCCTTTATTTTTCGATTCTATAGAGCATTTGGCAATACACCTACCGTACGAGGCCAAAGTTGGTGGTCCGGTTCACTATAGATGGATGTATCCATTCGAGAGGTAAATTTTTCGGAATTTGATTGGTGACACATATTATTAATACTTTATTCTATTGTGTATTCATTATTTCCTTTGTTATTAACCAGGCGCATGTTTATGTTTAAGGGGCCAGTTGTGAATAAAGCGAGACCCGAGGGATGCATAGCCAATGCCTACCTACTTGAAGAGCTATCAAATTTCTGTTCGCAATATCTCGATATATCCCCCACTTCTACATATGACCGACTAAACAGGAACGAGACTTTAGAGAGTTCAGAATGGGAAGAAGAGCTTCTATTATTTCGTGAGAGAGGGAATCCACTTGGGCCTGTCAAGAAGAAGCGGTTGTCATCCAAAGAAATCGAACAAGATTATCTCTACACACTACTTAATTGTGAAGAGTGGGATGGTTGGGTCGGGTAAGTGTTTTTTTTTAATATAAAATTATTGAATTTTCTTGGTTTTGCGATATGTCAGAATAATAACACGTTTTTTTTTACTTGCAGGTTGTTCATACAGGAGGAGTGCAATGGATTGGGTACAATGGAGGTGCAAATGAAGAGGAATAGAGATTACGTGGCGTGGTTCAAGCAGACGTACTCTAGTGGAAAGTACATGCCAGATGATCGTGTAACACCATTACTCAATGGTCCTCTAAACACAGCGTTGATGTACAATGGTTACAAGGTGAATGGGTTCAAATTCCACACAGATACGCATTTGGGTCCTAAGCAGACGAATAGTAACGGGGTTTACGTAAAGGGAGACATGGGAGATGCCGACGCCACCAACTTCTACGGGACTTTGAAAGAGATCCTAGAACTGGACTATTGCGGAGGTAGTGCCGGGAAGCAATTGTACATTGTGTTTTCAAGTGTCATTGGTACGATATTACAAGGCGTGGGACGACGGTTCATGACACGTACAACTTGGTTGATATTAACCCACACCAGTCACTCATGACCAACGAACCATTTATTCTTGCAAACCAAACACTACAGTGTTACTACGCCCCATACCCAGAGCTCACGAACAGAAGGCCAGGTCAAAAGGGATGGACGTCAGTATTCACTATTCCGGCGATACACATCATCGGCATGTCGTCTTTGAGTGAGGGTGGTGAAATAGAAGCGGAGGTACCTGCCCAAGTTTTTCAAGAGCAAGAATCTAGAGGCGCAAATTTGTTTGTAGACTTCAGCTCATTTAATATGGATATCCAATTGGGTGTCGGGGAGTTTAAGCTTGTGGATGAGGAAGAAGGTGACGCAATAGAGTTAGATTCAAATGATGCTGACTTTGTTTCTAATGAAGATGATTAGACTTGTAAAAAGTTTATAATGTAAAACTTCTCCATTTTTAAAGTTAATGTAATATTTTTCTAATGAATATGATTAAATTTAAAAAACCTTCTAATGAATGCTAGTCGAAAAGTACTCGTTCCACATAGTATTTGATAGTTGTACTGAAAGTTGCTATTATTTGATATTTAAAAATACCAATGCAAACAAAATGATAAAAAAAAGTGCCAACATAGAACAATCCAACATAGCAAATAGTGTGAAATAGCAAAATACACAACATAGCAACTAGTTCGAAATAGAAAAGACCAACTACTCGGGCTAATCATCATCGGTATCCGACTGGGTATCCTCATCATCGGTATCCTCGTCATCATCCTCGTCACCAGGGCTCTCCGCCAAGTCCACAATACCACCAACCCGATGTGCATCTACCCCATCTCCGCCCAACTCCACAACATCATCAAGGCCCTCATAGACGTTGTCTTCCTCACTATCGGAACTGTCTGAGTACACCACAACGTAGTTGGGCGCAACAGAAGAACTGGGAGAAAATGGGTTCTTCTTTTGACGTGGCGGCCTAGCAGTCCTAAAAGCAGCTTTGGTTTTTACTGCATCACGCATGAACATCGAAGCGGGAATCTTTGGTGGTTGAACATATCCATGCTCAGCTTGATGAGTCCTCCAGCCCTGTAAAATTGTAAGAATATCGTCCACTCGCGGATCTCACTGGCTAGCCTCCAACTTCTTATTCGTCTGCTCCAACTCCTTATTCGACTCCTCCAACTCCTTGGCGTAGACCCTCATGTAGTCTGGCTTCTTCCTGAACTCAATATCATATGCCTCTAGAGCTGAGCCGCCAAGTATACCCCTCGCCTTCCCCTTCTTGATTTTCCCTTGGGCCTTTTTCCATAGTGGCCCGTCAATCTCGGGCCATACCAACTTGTTCTTGCCATATTGCTTCCTCATCAGCTTCATGTACTTCTTCTGTTAATTGTGAAAGAATTAGTATTTATAATAAGAAAATAAATGAATAAGGAGATTTAACGAATTAGTAGGAAAAACTGAATTTGTATTTTAATTCACTCACGTAAATCCTTTTATCGCCCTTGTCAATCCACTCGCGCTTCGCCGGCACATTGGTTTTCCCGCCCGTACCATCGACATGCTTCGTAAATCCATATTTGAACGCCTCATCATGGCGAATACGCGTCGTGCGGTTGGGATCCACCTTAGCGCACAAATTTGAAAAAGAAAGTAAGTATACTCAATTACACATATATTTTAAAGTGAAATTAAGACTACATTTTTAATTATAATATAACTTACCAAACGACGCTTAATCTCCTCCAAGTCTATGGATCCACCGTAAAAAGTAGCAGGTGCCTTCTTCATAATCTCAGGGTCCATGCCTCCCCTCCGATTTTTTCGAGTGCAATGCTTGTTTCTTGGTGTCCTCCTTCATCCAATGCTTTATCGCCATCTTCTCCACCTTTGAGTTCATCCACGTCTTCTGTTTATCAGTCGACTCCGGTTTATCCTTATATTCAAAATATTGATTCTTCGTGCGATGCATCAAATACTTGTAACAATTCGGGGCCTTGTTTCGTACAACTCATGTACCTTGAGCCAATCATCTTTGTGTATCACAAATTTATCCTGCAAAATAATTTAGTGTTTAAGATAGTTTATATTGTCACTTGATTTATTAATATAATAAGTTCAATAATATATGTGTTTAATAATTTTTCACCGTGAACGCAATCCACATTTCATCTCGTTTATTCTTCGGCACCTTATAATATGACTTGTAAAACATGGACATGAACTCTCGGATCAACTCAGTGATCGTTGTCACCACCTCGGTAGATGGGGGATGCTGAAATAGGCCCATTCAATCCAATCGATTAACTAGCCTCATACTCGGAGTAGTTGGGTTTTGAACACCAGGCGATGGTCCCCTACCGGGACGTGTCTGCGTGCTTGTGCATACCCCCGATGCTGGAATCTTGGTCGCCCTCTGGCTCGGACCAGCTCTGTCGGTCCTCCCGCTCAGACTAGCGCCATTGGGACCTGCTTGTGGGGGTATATGGGCTCGGCTAGACTCGGCAAATGGTGGTCTATGTGCTCCAGTGGACTCTGCCGATGGTGGTCTAGCCCTTGAACCAGACGAATTACGTAGAGGCGATGCTGCAGCTGGGGGATCAGAGTCGTCGAAAAGGCGTCGTTGTGGCAAGTGAGTCACCCTGGTAGATCCCTCACACGATGTCTGGGCGGGATGCTCGACCGGAACAACATCGTCACTAGCTAGCCGAGGTCTGAGACTACCCCGAATCTCACTACTAGAACCAACAACACGAGAACGAGCACTGCCTGACGAATGTGGCCTCTTACGTGAAGTATCGCCTGACATGATCCTTAAACGTGTACAACAAAACTAAGGAAAAATAAGATTATTTCTAAGTCATAGAAAATCTTCAGGCAAATCATATGTTTTTCTAAGTTATAAAGCTCCCTAAAATCATCGTCTTGTTTAAATTCCCTAATGATATTTGTTTCAAACTTTCTTGAACATTTATAAATATCATTCGTATTAACTTATGTAAACTAAATAATATAAACTATACCCCTAAAAGCATCTTCTATTGTAGAGATTCCTAACAATAAAGATTATTTCTAAGTCATAGAAATTCTCTAAAGGCGAGGCAATTTTTTTTCTAAGTTATAAAGGTCCATAATATCATCGTCTTCTTCAAATTCCCTAAAGATATTTCCTTTTTTTTTATCTTTATTGAACATTTCTAAATATCATACCTACAATCATACCTAATATTAATTTCGACAAACAAACTCATAATCATTCCTCAACAACATACAATTTCAAACTAATAATTCGACGATAAAATCGCACATATCATCATATGCAAGTTCATATATATAAACGATTAATCAAACGAGAAAAACTAACTTACAAAAATATCCAACTTATCATCATATCATCATATCTAAATTCATATCAACATATCAAAGTTCATATCCAAATTCATATAAACGATCCAACTTACAACAATATAAACTAGAATATAATCAAAGTTCATATCATCATATCAAAGTTCATATCAAAATTCATATCATCATATCAAAGTTCATATCCAAACTCATATAAACGATCCAACTTACAACAATTCGTACAACACAAATCCGACGAAACACTCATATCCAAATTCATATCATCATATCAAAGTTCATATCCAAATCCATATAAATGATCCAACTTACAATAGTTCGTACAACACAAATCCGACGAAACATACATATAATCACACAATTTCGTATAATCGAGGAAATCCGATAGACTAAAATATAAATCTTATGTATAAATTCGACAAATACATATAATCATATATATAAAAAAATACAAAATTGGGGCAACTTACAAAAATCTGAAGCTAGCTATTTGTCGGCGGTGGTGGTGTTTGGTGGTGGTGGTGGTGATTAATGGCATCGTGTGGGGTCGCGGTGATGGCGTGGTGACGAAGGTGAGGTCACGATGGTGTGGTGGTGACAGAGGTAGGGTCGCGGTGGTGGCGTGGTGACGAAGGTGGAGTCGCGGTGGTGGTGTGGTGACGGAGGTGAGGTCGCGATGGCGTGGTGACAGAGGTGGAGTCGCGATGGTGTGGTGGTGACGGAGGTAGGGTCGCGGTGGTGGTGTGGCGACAGAAATGAGGTCGCGGTGGTGGCGTGGCGACGGAGGAACGGTCGTTCGTGTGGTGGTGGTGGAGGACTATGCCGCGGTGGTGGTGGTGGTGGCGTGTAGGGGGTGGTGCCGTCGTGTAGGGGATGGTGGTGGGTGGATCGGGTCGGGTAGGGGGTGTGTGGTGGTGGGTGGATCGTGAGAATAGAAGAAGGAGATTAATGAGAGGGAAAAAATGGAAGAGAAGAGAAGAAGAAAAAGTCAGGCGGGTAGCGGGTCGAGTCAAATGGGGCGACGGCCAGCGGTCGCTCCACTAGGGTTTTAACCATAGTGGGCCGTTGCGACGAATTGGGTCGTCGCATCGGCCTACATGGCGACCGCTAGGCCGCCGCCACCTCTAAAAAGAGAGCGAGCGACCGCTTTGCGATTGCCGGCTCATTTGGGCAACCACAAAACGGTCGCTCAGCGGTCGCCGATAATGGCGACCGTCGTGGCGGTTGGGGGGGGGGGGGGGAGGGGGAATCTGCACCCAATATTGTAGTGAGGGTTTCGTGCATTTATCCTTTTAAAAAAAATCATCTATCATTTTCTTCTTGTTGTCACACCTTTTGTTTTTCCTTTCTATTTTTCTATTATTCTAGTTCCTAATTTTTCATTTACTACCAGGTAGACGACTTTTTTTCTTAACCGTTACGGATTTACATATACGGAGATGAGTGCAACGTAGTTCTGTCAATATATTTATGTATTAAAAAAATAAGTATTTCGTTAGTTGAAGTAGAAAATGAAGAAAAAATCTAATTACTAATTTACTAAACTATATATACAAGAATTTTATTAATGAAATTTAGTAAAAGGGAAAATCTGAAGCCAACAGATGATTATGTTTTCTTTTCCTTTATAAATACTGTGCATATTATATTAGGGGGAAAAAAAGGCATTTTACAATTGGATGATTTTTTTTTTATATATTTTTGTACAATTGGATGATTGCATTATATATATAGCATCTTCGGCAGGAGCTCTTCTAGTCATAACTTATGTAACAAATTTCTTTAATTTGAGATGGCAAATTAGACATATTAATCTCTCGCAAACTACATCGTGGCCTTTATACAGTGCATATCAGGAACAAAACGAACTATACTATCACAATACAACGACTAAATGTACATTTAACTAAATATCTAATTATCTAACAAAATATTTTTGCCGACCTCCAAATAGAACTAGTTTCGCCTTTTACTATACGTTCAAAAAGAACTAGCACATATTTTGTATGATCATTGAGTAAATTGTGTTTGGAAGTCATCTAATCTAAGTGTGTATATTTCATTGACAAAGCAATAATTGTTATTGTCCAAACCAATTGTAAAGTGTCTCTAAGTTACTTGTTAAATAGGAAATTTGTTAAGACTAGTGTTGTAGTTCACACCACTTGTGTATTTTTACAATTCTACCCCATCTTTATAAATACTCCTCATAAATATATTTTTGTTAATATTCTTAATCGATTACATCGTTTATAAAAGGGCGATAATAGTTTCTCGTGCATTACGCGATTCTTCACCTCTCTTAGGCACTCACACTCAACTTTCACATGATATCAACCGCTATGATTTTCAAATCTTTCGCTTTTGTTGCATCTTACTTGTTTTATTTCCTTTCAAATCCATTTTCACCTCTTTCTGCGCGATTTTGTTTTTTCCAATTTTAAAACCCTAATTTTTATATTTTCAATTTCACAATGTAATCTTTCACTATGACTTCTCCGATGATTGGATCTATCGTCATTAGTCCCAAGAGTCTCTGTGACGACACTTTGTCTGTCTAGCTCCTCGTAACGCATGATTGTACAATGTCTTCTATAGTCGAAGGCCAATTTAACGGTTCTAACTACATCTCCTGCAGCAAGGGTATTCAAATGAAGCTTAACGTATAGAACAAAATTCACTTTATCGATGGTTCACTTTCACCTCCTGCGAATGATGATTTGCTTCTTGTTGCTGGACTATGGAGAACAATCTGGTACTCTTCCTGAACTCTCTCACCAATGATCATCGTCAGAGTCTTGTGTATTTCAGTACCGCACTTGAGGTATGAGATAAGTTGAAACTCAAGTATACATGAAGTGACGCTTCTCGCGTATATCAGTTACAAAAGTCTCTCTATTATTTTCCATGGTTCCATGCCTATTACTACATATTACAATGTTCTTAGGACTATGGGATGAATTTGTGAGTCTAACTTATTGTCTACTATGTTCTTGTGATCACTCCACTTGGTGAGGTTAACAAAAATATGCTTGTACTATAGCAAATTGAATGCGTTCTTGCATTCCTTTTTGTCTAAAATGACTATTTTTGTGTTCTGCATAGTCAAATTATTCTCGTGTCTTCTATGCCTTCTTTTAGTCTAACATTTACTATCTAACTTTACAAGAGGAAATTCAGAGTGATCTATACTCTGCTTAGCATGTTGCCTTTGTTGCTTGGTTTACTAGAAATAAGTATTTTCAAGAAAAAATTAACAAAGCTAGCTCTAGTTCTGGTTCTAACACCAATAATACTCAGTTTTGGGAAACTCCTTCGGTCCCTTTGAACAAATCTAGGAAAAAATGCACTCATTAAAGTTATAATAATCATAATATGGATCGTTAATTTCAATTATATAGGTATCCTACTGGGTGTGAGGGTCCTATGGGCAAAATGCCACCTCCAACGCACTTTGCTAACACTATTCCCTTGAGCTCTAGCCTTGTGCGGTGTCGACCAGAGTTATGGCAAACAGTCGAGCTTGAACAACTCTGATATATCCTCCAAGGTTTACCATTTCGTCGAGGAGATACAAGTGAGCAACAGGGTCTCCCATGCCATTAATGTCCTCCTTCCATTGAGGTTTGGCAGAGCCGTTCTAGGTGGATCACCATTTCTTCTTTCCTGGAGCAAAGGCTCCGGCCTATCGGCGTGTCGTGGCCTTTTTCTTTCAATTTTACCATTTTTACATGAACCGATACATACCGTAGAGGAAGCTGACACTGATGGTAATGGTGATGGTTGAGCTCTTCTACCACAAGGATGTCGACAATCCTTAGAGGGACCAGTCGTAGTATTGGTTCTTCTTCCTTGAGAACAACCTCTTGGGCTCGAATCCTAGCAATGATCCTTAGTTCAACCTAGTTTTCTAACTCGTACTGGCGGTGGTGGCACTGAGTTGTTTTCTAACTCGTACGGGTCTATCGTGCTTGCGACTGAACTCAATGCGGGGTTAAGCCACCTACGTATATCTCTGAGAAGAAAGAATCAAGCCAGATGTAGTTCACTATTCACTGGTGGCCGCGTAGGGTGTTAGGAGGTATTTCGCTTACCTTAGAAGTTGTATGCGTTTATCTGGCCCTTAGAGCTCGGTTGGACGACCTCATATGGTGTACGTGTCGTACACGAGACCCTGTCAGATCTAGTACTTTGTTATTTATCGAGCTCGCTTGAAGGCTTGGTAGTCAGTCCTTGAGTGATTTGCACTACCGAGTCAAAGTTCATATCATTGACTTGGGAGTCAAATTCATCCCTCACTTAGTCCAATTGTTGACATATTGATGTCTATGGAAAAGTAGAGGAAAATGGTTGAAGTACTTTGTTTGACGTGCTCTTGTAAGACGTGCTTGTTAGACGTGCTCTTGTAAGACGCGCTCATGTTAGACGTGCTCTTGTTAGACATGACTTTGTTTGACGTGCTTGTTAGACGTGCCACAAATTGACGGGCTGCAAGTAGACATCCGCAAGAGAATAATCCGTCAACCTGAGGAGGTTTGACATGCCAACTTATGAGTTGACGTGGATGTTGGACGTGTTTTTCTAGAGAGAGAAAGCACTCACACCTTGAGCTCCAAAAAGATCCAACCCTTCAAATGGAGAAATGATGGGATATTTATAGATGAGGAGAAGGCATTCGGGTGTGTGGACCATCGCAAGGTGGTTACATGGAGTGTTGACCATCCTGGTCAATGTTTGACAAATGTGGCGATCAACTTGCCCAGCGCGACACGTTAATTTTCAAATCGATGTGCCCCACTCGGGGGCATGGATCGGACCAACGTGTTACATCGATAATTGAAATATGACGTGGTATGTCAATAATGATATTGACATGCCACATGGCACGTCGATTTGTTAATCGACGTGGCCCTTTTCGGGGGGCACATATGGCACGCGGCTTCATTCTGTTGTGCTTTTTGTTGGGCCGCATTGATCCGACCGATGTGGGTCCAACGAGTGTCGTGATCTAGACCGTATCGAGCTTTTCGAACACGTCATTATGCCTTTTTGAGGATCAAGTCGTTCGAACATTTCTCAACATTTTTTTGGCTTACGGATCGAGTGAGAATTTCCTTCCCGTCCTTTTAATTTCGTGTATTGCCAGTTGTAACCCCGTATTTTAAGGTGTCGTAATTATGGCACACCAATGTCGATCAAATGTTATTTTATGATTTGATCCTAATAGTTTCCCATTTTGTTTGTTCTGGAATCGGAAATCGAATTTATTAAGATTTATTAGTAGAGCTTTGAACAGATCTTAAATGAATATACCAAAATTTACGAAGTTATAACGCATGGTCCAAAAGTCAAAATAGTCAAATATTTTCAAAACAAAGAAATAAATAGTCCGTAATTGTTCATAAACTAGAGGAAGAAAATTAAAAACAACATTAGCTCCTCCCTCCGAACCACTCTCATTTTTGCCACAATTAATAAAAGCTTGCTAAATTTAATGAGCTAATTCTTCTCAGTCTTGAATGCCCACATACTAGTAAGGACGCGGCAAAGATGGGTATACATACCCAAAGAGTCATGCAAATAATATTTTGGAAGTTTTTGGGTAAGATCTCCTTAAAGGTTATTGTAGTTCGAGTTCCATTACAACACATGAATATGGATATTGGGGATAAGTGTAGAGATATGGATATTGGGGAACCAGCGGTGAATCATAATAAGGAATAACAGCGAGTACATATTGTTGAGCTTGGTGTTTTTCAAATGCCTAGGCCATGTGAACCCGAAGAAACTGGTGAAATTAACCGACTTACAGAGTAAGTGGATTTCTAGCCTTAGAAACAAAGCACTTGAAACTCTACCCTCCATAGGAAGCAAAAGAAAGATAAGGCATGCGATATTGCAAGATAAAGCTACTACAAGAGTTCTATGTCCTTTTCTTTGATTATGCCATTTTCTTTTCTCATTGCAGGACCAATACTACAAGCTACGACAAGAATCCAGGACCAATACTACAAGCTACTACAAGAATCCAGGACCAATACTTTTCTCATTGCATATATTAGTAAAAATATAATTGTCCTATTCCTTTTCATGATCACTTTTAGTAGTCTTTTTCGTGCATAAGTATGGTAGAGACTTTCGAATGCATCAAATCAATGCAAAACAAAAAATCCTACCTTTTACCACACGTAATGTCATTTTGAAAATTAAGTCCATATGAAAGAGTTTTGGACTTGCTGAAAATTCCTATGGTCGCGGTTAACTCAGCGAAACTGGTTGTAAGACTTTGGTCGAGCAATCTACACATCATGTAACATATACACGCCTAGTACTCCAAATACCTTTTATTCAGGCTTGGAAAGGTACAGGGCCTGATATTTGTTAGTTTATTTCTTACTTATCTATGAGTCAATGCAACTCTAGTGTAAATTTTGGACCGTGGATTGACACAACACTTTTGAGAGTTAAGCTGGAATTGCCTTAACTCTATTTTGATCTTCTTGATAATAATAATATGCAGCGGAAGTAAGAACACAAGAAGATATAATTTTAAGAAATTTTCAATATTATTAAAAACTTCCAAGCCTTAGGCGAAATAACCATAAAGGTTTTATCAAAAGCGTTCCTCACAACAATTCACTCACGCTCTTTGTTGATCGGACTCAACGAAGCAGACAAGTAAGAACTACTTAACTTCAATGAACTAGACTAAAGCAGTTGATACAAAAACTTCGCAATACAAGACGAAGACAATACAAAGAATAATTAATCTCTCGGATTATTGGCACGATTATCTTGTATTCATCTTGATGAACTTCACATCTTTTATAAATTTCTTGAAACTTGCACACCAAGATGTGTTGTTCACAGTTTTGGTAACTCTTGTTGTTTCCTTGTTGAAATTTGCCTTCTTTGTGAACTTCAAATCTCTCCTGAGAATGTGTTTCCATTGTTACCGATTTAACAAGGTAACACATCTTCTTCAATTCGCATAATCCTGGAAAGAATCGCGTCGCAGAGAACAGCTCACTTGTTTCCTTATTTTGAAACCGTGTTGTGTTGACTAATTCAACTTAGCTTGAATTATGGAAACTTCAAGTAAGAAATCTTCCATAGCTCTTCCATATGCTTAAGATACCTTCATGGACATAAACATAAACAACTAAAACCGTGGAACTTTATTAATATGTGAATAAAGGCAAAACTTAAATTTGGCAACTAAATAACAGTTTTCGCACAGACTCTCGGCTTTCAATGTTATCCACAATGTTAGCCATGTACTTTCAATCTCCCCCTTTGTGCCTTTCTTCACAAAACCAACACCTGTTCCAATCAAGTCTTATATCCAGAAAGTTATAATCAACAAGAAACACATTAAACTACTAAACTGCTCCCCCTCAATACAAGCTAACATATTCAAAATTAAATTAACAAAGACAAGCATTAAGGTCATCACTACATTCACATATGTACATATGTTCAGACCCCAACATTCATCAATGTTGCCTCAACATTGAAACATGTGAGTTTCCTGCACAAAAGGTTAACTAGACAAGTAGTTCAAAATGCACTTTCATAAGTAGTAGCAGTTAGAGCAGTTCACCAGTAGTACTTAGAGTTACAGGCCATAGCTAAATATCAAGGACATGTCCCTTGATCAAATAAAACCAATTAGAGATTAATGTACCAGCAGTTCAAAGATATTAGCAGTTCATAAGAAACAGACCAAAAACTAGAAGACTAAAATTTAAAATTGGAACTACTCTCCCCTTTTTTGTGAAGAAGGGAGTTTCTCCAAGTTTTTCACCATGTCCTCCAGCTCTTTGAGGTGTTCCTTTCTCTCCTCGATCTCTCTCTGAGTATCAGCAATCTGCCCCATGTACCAGTTCAGCATATGATCCACAAAAGTAGAGGTTATGACCATGCAGTCTTCTTCTTTAGACATTGGCACTGAAGTTCCAGCAAACTCCTGAACCTTCTTCTTTTCAGCCCTTGGTCTCACCACTCCTTTTGGGTTCCATGGAAGGTCTCTCACTCTTGATCCAGACAAGTAGCTTGGGATAATTGTCAGTTCAATATCATTCTTCCTCCAGCCCACTGTTACACTTGTCTTCAATCCTTGATTGCTAAGGATTTTGCAGATGAGTGAGGGAAAATGCAGCATGCCATTTTTCCTTCGAGCAACTTCAAACATAGACTTCAAAATCCTCTGCCCCATGTTCACAGCTAGCCCATTCTTGATTTTGTAGACTAAGATTGCTGATTCCTTAGTCAAAACAGTGATATTTTTGCTTGGCAGCCAGTTGAAGCAAGCTATCTTATGCAAGACAGCACTCAGGGAGGTGAGTTTTGTGGTTGGCAGAGCATCTTTCCAGGTTTTGACCAACCCTCCAGTCAAGTCTTCAATCACATCATCATAATAGGGGTCCTCAGATTCATCAGCAGTAGGAAATCCACAAATCTTGTTGGTGGTGTAGGGGTCAATATTGAAGACTCTCCCCCTCACCCAAGCCTTTCCAAATTTTGGAGATCTGTAGTCCCTGATCCATTTCGAGAGATTAAGGTAGAACTCTATGACAATCTCAGGAGCATAGTCATGCAACTCCATCACTGATTATTGCAACCCTCTTGCCTCAAGCAAGTCCATCACCTTGTTCCCTTTGAAATTGTCCATCTCTATAGCTCTTTCAGTGTGAATTTCCCTTCTCTTGAAGGAATCCCACTTCTTCTCCAACTCTTTGTTGAGATAGTATGGAAAAAAGTAGTCCTCCTCATCCTCAGGGAAGAACACATACAGCCCATCAGTATACTCCTCTGTCCCTGATGTTGCCTCAACATCAGCAGCACCATCCTGCTCTTCCTCAGTCTCCTCTTCCTTCTCCTCTTCTTCCTCTTCATCCTCAACATCTACTACCTCAGTTTCCTCTTCCATTACTTGCTTTCCTTTCCTGTTTCTCTCAGCAGCAGCAGCCTTCTTCTCTTCCTCAGCCTTCTTCTTATCCTCAGCAGCCCTTTTCCTAGCTGATCTCTCAGCCTGTCTGTTCCTGGCCTCAGCCCTTGCCTTAGCAGACTCAGACATATTTTTCAATTTCTCCCCATTGCCCTTTCTCTTTTTCTTTTGCGCCCTAATCCACTTCCTCACCATCTTGTCCACACACGCATCCACAGATTTCTCCACAGATTTTTCAACGGATTCATTACCCTCCCCCTCAACAGTTAAGTCAACATCAAGTTCAGGGTTGGGTTCAGCAGTGTTTACCTCAATTTCAGGCTCATTGGTGATGGGAGTGGTTAAATCAGCAGTTGGCTCAACTTTGGAGGTCGATTCTCCCTGTTTGGACTTTTTTCCACGTCGCAAGTAGGGGATCGCCTTTCTTTTAGTAGCGGGAGCATCATCTGACTTCGCAGCAGCACTCCTAGTGTGTGAACGGGTGCGTGCAGCAGTAGGTTCGCTGTCCAGGGCAACATCTGCAAGAGTTTGCATGGGAGACTTGCTTGCCATTGTTAGTACAGAGATTTTGAGAGAAATCGCAGAGAAGGTCGAGAGAATTTTGAGAGCAATTTTGCAAAATACGCACAAATAAGGAAATTGCAAGTTTAATTAAGGAAAATAGGGTTTTGATTTCAGAAATAACCGTGAATAGGAAAGAGAATGAATGTTAATGGGCAGTTACCAAATTTGAACCAAGTAAAACTTTCCCACTATGTTTTCCCGCGCACATGCTTTGATGTTTATTTAACAGTTAACCAGAGTGGTTTTCAGAAAACTGAAAACTTATAAGGTTTTCAATGTTGACCTACGACTGTGCACAATGTTGGGATAACATTTGATAACATTCAAAACCGAAGGTGGAGGTACAGGCTTCACCAAGGCAAATTCATGTGAGAGCTTGAGATACATCCAAAAATACATCTGAAACTTAACCAATATAGCAAGTGAGTACCTCAGACATATTGTTCAGATCAAAATCATGAGTAAACAACATAGATAACAAGAAACACACAGAGATAAGCAGTTATGAATTCAAGGAAAAATCCACTTCCACAATATAGAAAGTCACAGAAAAGTGTGTCACCTGCAGTATGTCACCCAATTGTATGCCTCAACACATGAATTATAAATTATACTCCCCCTAAGCCTAAACCGACACAACTCAACAACAAGAAAGAAAACAATGTAGTTCTACATGAATGCAACAATGTAATGTCAAGGAGGCAGATGGTGAACACTTATGAAAAACCCCTCAAACCATCATAGTTCACATCTCTTTAATAATCTATATTATTTTCATAACTCATCTGAACCAAAACTGAAGGTTGCTAAACACAAAGCTAATGTCACTACTGAATGAGGGCAGCCTGAACTCCACACACCCCAGTAACAAAATTAACAGCAGCAAGTTAGGCAAGTACAAAGGCTTTGAATGTTGGCAATTCATTTATCCTGCACCCCAACACCCCAATTCCTTATGCATACTTGTTTACCAACCTGCATTCAAGAGAATCACCAAGTGATCAGTGCTACTAAATGTAAGAAATCTAAACCTCAAACACCCTAGTAGAAAAGATCACCCTCATGTGTTCCTTGGCCAAACAAACAGAAATGTGTAAATAAGCACAACTGAGTAACATTGAAGTTGTCAACATCATGCACCCCAGTTTCTCCACATGTCCTGTACACCTTTCATATGAATAAGACACAACTGAATAGACATCAAAGTAGTGAACTTTGTGTACCCCAGCTTCTCCATATGTTAGGTAATCACAACCTCAGACAACAGAAGAGTTTTATTACTTTTTCAGAACAAAGATGTGATACTGATAACTTGAAAGAGTTGTTAATCAAAGAGTTCAACCACACAAACCAAATATGACAAAACACAGATGAAATGAGACTCACAAGGAAATGAATTCAACAAAGGAAAACAATAGAATACCTACTACACCACAACCAATATACCAGTACTAGTCAGTGGTGTTATGACAACACTGGTTTCCTCAACATTTTCACATATTACACATGCCAAGAGATTTCCTCAAACTGAAGAATCTCTCACTATCTAAAGGTTTTGTAAACATGTCAGCAAACTGATTTGTTGTCTCAATATGTTCAATGTTGATCACTTTGTCCTCTACCATATCTCTTAGGAAATGATGTCTTATGTTTATATGCTTAGTTCTAGAATGTTGGACAGGATTTATAGAGATACTTATGGCACTTAGATTGTCACAGAACATGAGAAGTGTATCACTATCTAGCCCATAATGTGAAAGCATGTGTTTGAGCCACACAAGTTGGGTAACACATCTGCCAGCTGCTACATATTCTGATTCAGAAGTTGATAATGAAACACATTTCTGCTTCTTTCTATACCAAGAGACCAAATTATTCCCCAAATAAAGACAGCCCCCACTTGTGGATTTCCTGTCATCCACATCACCTGCCCAGTCAGAGTCACTGAAACCAACTAAGTTAGTGTTAGTGTCATAAGAATACCAAATGCCTAAAGGTGAAGTTCCAGAGATATATCTAAGAATCCTCTTCACAACAATCAAGTGAGATTGCCTTGGCTCAGCTTGGTACCTAGCACAAACACATACTGAAAACATAATATCAGGTCTAGAGGTAGAGAGATATAGCAAACTACCAATCATTGATCTGTACAATGTTGGATCAACATTGCTGCTAGTGCCATCTTTTGTTATCTTCACTGAAGAGGACATAGGAGTTTTGCAAGGCTTAGACTCTTGTAGCTCAAATCTCTTCACCAGATTCCTTGCATACTTCTCCTGGTTCAGGAAGATACCATTCTCCAGCTGTTTAACTTGTAGTCCCAGAAAGTAGTTGAGCTCACCAATCATGCTCATCTCAAATGTTACTGTCATAGACTCAAAAAACTTGTCTAAGGTAGACTTGTTAGTAGAGCCAAAAACAATATCATCCACATAAATTTGAGCAATGCATATATCAGAGCTTTTTCTAAGGGCAAACAAAGTTCTATCTCCATCTCCTCTATTGAAACCTAGGCCTAACAGAAAATCAGTTAGCCTCTCATACCAAGCTCTAGTAGCCTGTTTTAAGCCATACAAAGCCTTTTCAAGCTTGTACACATGGTCATGATGTTTAGGATCAGCAAAGCCTTTAGGTTGTTCTACATAAACCTCTTTGTCAATTTAACCATTCAGAAAGGCACCTTTAACATCCATTTGGTATAGTTTAATCCTAAGACAGCAAGCAATAGCAAGGAGTAATCTAATTGATTCTATCCTAGCTACTGGAGCAAAAATCTCATCAAAATCTATACCTTCTACCTGAGTATAACCTTGTGCAACCAACCTAGCTTTGTTCCTCATAATTACACCATTCTCATCAGTTTTATTTTTGAAAATTCATTTTGTACCTATTACATTCACATGTGATGGCCTAGGTACTAGATTCCGAACTCTGTTTTTGGTGAATTGTAAGAGTTCTTCTTGCATGGCATTAATCCAGTAACTATCCTTAAGGGCTTAAGTTACATTCTTAGGTTCAATGGAGGAAACAAAACAAGATGCATTATCAATAGTACATGAAGAAGACATGCAAACACACAACTTAGCCATATCCTTGTAATTGACACTTTCTTTGTTGCGTGTTCTAACTCTTTCAATAATTTGTCCAATTACTTGAGAGGTTGGATGATCTCTTTGTATTCTAAGAGGGGGATCTCTTCTGGATACATAAACCACTTCATCTTCAGAATCTGACAGCACTGATGTTGGCCTAACATTGGGGGTTTCTGGTGTTAAGTCAACATTTGTTCCAGTTTCCAGTTCAGCATCTCCAGCGTATGTGTTCAATGTTGAGTCCAATGTTGGAGTAACATCTGAACCAGTGACTTCTTCAGTACCTGTAGAAACAGTTAAATCATCAAAAATGACATTCACTGATTCTTGAACAGTATGCAATCTTGGATTGTAGACCCTGAAAGCAGCACTATTAGGAGAATATCCAACAAATATACACTTTTCACTTTTGGGATCAAATTTGCTCAAATAATCTCTATCTTTTAGCAAATAGCAGTTAATACTAAATTCATGAAAGTGTGCTACTGTTGGTTTTGAACCTTTCAAGATTTCATAAGGTATCATAGTAGTACCAGGTCTAAGATAAACTCTATTACTAATATGACATGCAGTATTCAAAGCTTCAGCCCAGAGTTTCTTAGATAGGTTTTTAGAATTCAACATAACTCTAGCCATCTCTTGAAGTGTTCTATTCTTCCTCTCAGCAATCCCATTTTGCTGAGCTGTCTTAGGTGCTGAAAACTCATGGAAAATGCCTTTAGATTCACAGAAATTAGCAAAGCTTACATTTTCAAACTCCTTTCCATGGTCAGACCTAATTCTTCCTACAGAAGTACCATAGAGATTCTTAATACTAGCATGCAAAATCTTGAATGTGTTGAATGCCTCTGATTTTTCTTTCAAAAACTTAATCCATGTATATCTTGAAAAATCATCAACAATAACAAAAGCATACTTCTTACCATTCAGGCTACTAACCTCAATAGGACCCATGAGATCCATGTGTAGCAAATCAAAGCACTTATTAGTTCTAGGGTTAGTACTCTGTACCTGAAGTGGTGGATGGGCAGCTTTTGTTTGTTTACCTTTGAGGCAGTCTTCACAAACAATTTTACCTAGGCTAGTCAACTTAGGTAGTCATCTTACAGCCTCTAACTTTTGTAGTTTCTCTAGATTTCTATAGTGCACATGTCCTAACTTCTTGTGCCACATGACAGATTCATCTACCTTGGCATGGTAGCATTCTGCTTCATCTTGAGCAAGATAGCAGTTATCCTTTGATCTTATACCTGTCATGAAACGGACATTGTCACTATTAAACACATCACATGAACTTGTATCAAAAGTAACTAGCAAGTTATCATCACAAAGTTGACTTATGCTAATTAAATTTGCTTTCAATCCTTCAACCAACAACACATCCTTGAGTGGTGGAAATCCTTCAACATCCAGTATTCATTTTCCAATGATTTTCCCTTTTGTGCCTCTTCCATAGGTAACAGTTCCAACAGTCATAGGTATTACCTCTTTCAGGTTGTCAATGTTTCCAGTCATGTGCCTTGAACATCCACTGTTAAAATACCACTTACCTGCAAGGTTAGAGTAAACAGCATAAAAGACAACATTGCAAACAATTTTAACCTTAGGAGTTTTTAACTTTTCAATTCAAGTTCTACTTTTATGTCCTTCAGCTTTGTTACCTAATGTTGGGATAACATTCAGATCAGAGGTTCTCCTAACATTGGTATTGCAATTAATTACTATTTTCTTCTCAATCACAATTTTATATTTTTTACAATAAGGCTTAATGTGACCAGGTTGAAAACAATATTGACAGATAAAAGTAGGCTTTCTCACAGTGTTGGAAGGGATTTCACAACTCAAGTTATTGCTTTCCTTGATAAAATCAGCTTTCAAATAGGCAGAGTTAACATCTTCAGAGGGAGGTTTCTCAACATAGCCCAAACCATTTTTACCTTGATTTCCCATACTCAGCACTTCATCAAGCAGAGAAGTAGAAGAGTTCCATTTGTCAATGGTATGTTCAGCTTTATTTAGTTTTACCTTTACCTCTTTCAGCTCAGCCTCAGTTTTGTCAAAGTCTTTCTCATACAGTTTCACCATCTCCTTCATGCATCCAATCTCTTCCTTCAAGCTTTTGTTGATCTTGATGAGTTTGTGGTTCTCAAGCAGCAGTTTGTGGTAGATAGACTTCAGGTCTTCAATGATTTCCTCCTGGGACATTTCACCTTCAAAGAAATATTCTTCATCTAGATCCACTGTGCCATGAAAACAATCAAAGTTAGATTCATCAAAGTAGGACGCAAGATAAGGTTCAGAATCAGTATCATATTCATCCTAATCTGCAAAGAAGGTCTCATGTTCTGATGTTAGATCCTGAATGTTGGGATAACATTGAGATTCGAAGCAGTTCGGGGAGTCTTCTGGCGTCTAGTCAATCTGAGTGAGTAGCGCAGCAGTTTGAACCTCTTCTGATTGTTCTTCAGCTTCTCCAGAACTAAAGTCATCTTCATTGAAATCATCTACACAAACCCAATGAGAATTTCCTCTTTTTCTAAGAGTGTTAGCACATTCATTAGCCATATGACCATATCCTTTACATTCAAAACATTGAACATATTTTAACTTATCAGCTTCTAAAGGAGTAGGTTTTGATGCCATGTACTTCACAAACTTAGGAGGTAATTTCTTATCTCCTGCAGAATTATTACTAAGATTCTTTTCTTTACCTTTTCCTTTAAAGTTCAGTTTATTGAATTTCTAAGTAATTTTCCCATAGTTTGAAGAAATTAGTTCACACTCATCATCACTTTCATTGTCAAGATTTGAACCTCTTAAAGCAACAGTCCTATGTTTGCTCGGTTGTGAGGAAAGCTCCATCTCAAATTCTCTAAGAGTATTCATCAAGACTTGAAACTGTAGATTAGCAAGGTTTCTAGATTCACTCATTGCAATTTTCTTGAGAGCAAATTTAGATGACAATGTTCACATAGCTTTATAAACCATTTCTTGATTAGTCATAGCAAAGCCTAGGTTTTCACATTGGTTAGCAATATCAAGAATTTTCTCAAAATAACTGTCAACACTTTCATCTTCACCCATCTCAAGTTTTTCAAATTACAAAAGCAGTTGTCTATATTTGGAATCTTTTACAGCAAAATCTCCTTCACAATGTAGTTCAAGTATATCCCAAGCATGTTTGGCTTTTGTACAATTCTGGATTAACTTGAACATGTGATGATTAACCCAACTAAAGATAGCATTAAGAGCTTTTTCATTAGAGTTATAGAGACTTACCTCTGCTGATGTCCAATCTGCTTCTGGTTTTGGAACTAGATCACCTTCACCATCTCTTGGTAATGTTGGAAGAGAGTATCCATTGATCACGGATTGCCAGGCTCGAATATCAATAGCTTTGATGTGAGACCTCATCCTGGTCTTCCAATATGCATAATTAGAGCCATCCAAAACTGGAATCCTGTTGGTATTAGGATTGACACTGTCCATGGTGTTGTATCACCTCCAAACCACCAGTGTAGTCGGTGTTTGGCTCTGACGCCAATTGTAAATTTTGGACCGTGGATTAACACAACACTTTTGAGAGTTAAGCTGGAATTGCCTTAACTCTATTTTTATCTTCTTGATAATAATAATATGCAGCGGAAGTAAGAACACAAGAAGATATAATTTTAAGAAGTTTTCAATATTATTAAAAACTTCCGAGCCTTAGGCGAAATAACCATAAAGGTATTATCAAAAACGTTCCTCACAACAATTCACTCACGCTCTTTGTTGATCGGACTCAACGAAGCAGACAAGTAAGAACTACTTAACTTCTATGAACTAGACTTAAGCAGTTGATACAAAAACTTCGCAAAACAAGACGAAGACAATACAAAGAATAATTAATCTCTTGGATTATTGGCACAATTGTCTTGTATTCATCTTTTATAGATTTCTTGAAACTTGCACACCAAGATGTGTTGTTCACAGTTTTGGTAACTCTTGTTGTTTCCTTGTTGAAATTTGCCTTCTTTGTGAACTTCAAATCTTTCCTGAGAATGTGTTTCCATTGTTACCGATTTAACAAGGTAACACATCTTCTTCAATTCGCAGAATCCTGGAAAGAATCGCGTCACAGAGAACAGCTCGCTTGTTTCCTTATTTTGAAACCGTGTTGTGTTGACTAATTCAACTTAGCTTGAATTATGGAAACTTCAAGTAAGGAATCTTCATAGCTCTTCCTTATGCTTAAGATACCTTCCTGGACATAAACATAAACAACTAAAACCATGGAACTTGATTAATATGTGAATAAAGGCAAAACTTAAATTTGGCAACTAAATAACAGTTTTCGCACAGACTCTCGGCTTTCAATGTTATCCACAATGTTAACCCAACATCGTCTAACATTGCATCGTCTAACATTGATTCCAGAAAGCCCTGTACTTTCATCTAGAAATACAACTATATAGATATTCATGTCTATTCGCCGTTGATAGGGGTTATGGAGTCGACTATATATACGTCATTTGGTCCTCAAGATTCATTCAACACTCTAATATTAATTATTTCTCATACACCATTTTTGAGGGAGAGTAACGAATAAGAATTTGGAAGACCCAAGAGGATCGCAAACTCGGAACTTAGGAACATCTCAAAGCTTTGATTTTGTTTAACAATGGCAGGAGGTATACCGATCTTTCGCTTCCACATTTATGTGATTATATATCATTACATGATCACATTAGACTCTTACAGTTGGCATCATGAACATTTATATTTGCCTCTACCTTGGTTTTTAGTTTTTTTGAAAAGTTACACGGAATTTTATTAAATCTTTCAATTCAAGCGTTAAAACTTATTGTTTATGTTAGAATTCATCTGGAAAAATTATTTATGCTCCACGTCCAGGATTTGAACCAGTGCCTCTTCTTTGCATGTTAGCATGTTTAGCCAACATATCAACCATGTAATTGTTATGAAAGTAGAGTACTACATCTATTTATCAGAATAAAGGTCAATCATATAATTTAGTAACAAAATTAAGGGGGTAGTATAATTCGAATCCAGACCACTCACACATTTTCTTTAGTTTTGAACTGTAGGATGGTATGCGATCCCTTGTGAATTTTTTTCATCAAAGTTTGAATAATTGTTAATCAAATTCATATTAAGAACCATGTTCAAGTTAGGATTCGAACCCAAGGTTTCCCTATTCAAGATCGTGGCATCGAACCGGTAGACCAAAATTGAATCGTTGTTTGATTTTTCAATCGCTGTCTATTTGAATGTTTTGAATGGGATTTGAACCCAGTACATATCAGAATGTGTTGCGAGGCTTTATCCATTAGGATATCTCTAAATATGATAATTATGCAGATTAGTTTTATATGACGTACATATTTGGATTATTATTCCCGTTTAAATATGTTAGCATGTTTATATTTATTTCATGTGATTTATATTTACCGATTTTTAAGCAATATTTATGTATGTTAATTATTTGAATTAAATATGTTCGATTCTTATATTTTTATTTAGTTAAAGAGTAGTCACATCATCTTTAATATATAGAATGAAATCATGTAGAAACATTAGTTATGATTAATTGCACATGGAATAATAAAATTTATCCGATGTGAAGTTTTGTTATAATTTCATGTAGTTAATTAGAATAAAATGTCAAAAACATATTTTTTAATATACCCTTTGGAATTAAGGAAATGAAAATAGTTTTGATAGTTTTATTGGATTTTGAAAATAAATCTATTTAAATATAGCATTAGCCCACAAGCAAGTTTTATGTCTATAGATGTATTTGCGTGCTTTACATTTGATAATGCATGATACGGTTATTTTTTCTTGTTTCAAAATATTAAGTTGAGTATGTATAAATTTTATTTGCAACATCACATTCTATGAATATCAATGATCTCAAAATTGAAGTTCCTGAACGAAACGGCGACAACTATACCATTTGGAAGGAGATAGTTCTTCTTCATTTAGGAGTGGCTGATATTGACTATGCTATCCGTAAGGATAAACCACCGACTATTAAAGAATCCAACACTCAGGCAAATATTGATCTTTATGAATTGTGGGAGAGGTCTAATTGTCTCTATGCTATGTTCATAAAAAAAAAAACTCATATATCTGTTGGATTGAGGAGCTCGGTGGAGAGGTACAATGATGTTCGTCCTTTGCTTAAGGCAATTGAAGAACAGTTCTAAACTTTTGAAAAGTCACTTGCTAGTAAACTCATTGGGAGGTTCGGTCACTAAAGCTTACCGTTCTCTGGGGTTTGCGTGAGCAAATCATGAGTATGAGGAACATTGCGGCTAAAATAAAAATAGTGGGAGTTGTGATGTCGAATACTTGTCTAGTCCATTATATCTTTAATACCCTTCCATGTCAATTCGAGCCATTTAAAATATCATACAAGACGCATAAAAATAACTGGTCTATGAATTAACTTATGACCATGTGTGTTCAAGTGGAAAGCAGATTGATGCTGGAAGCATGAGGAAACTGTATTGTTGGCAACCAGCAAGAAAAAGAACAAGCACTCTAAGGATAAAGAAAAGGAAAAATTTCTCATTTAAGGGGGAATTACTAAGAAATCCAAGTGTTATTTCTGTAAAAAGATGAGACACATGAAGACGGATTATGTGAAATTCTATAGAAAAGTGGCGGTAGGAAAAAGGATATGACAAACCTGTGGAAACCAGCGGGAAATGAGCATAACATTTATTCAGGGAACAAAATACACTCAGTTGTTGAATTTGTTGGAACGTGTCAAATTACATTAAACAGTGGCTTTAATTTTTATTTACATAGTGTATTTTATGTACCTGGATTTTTCAGGAATTTAATTTTACTATCTTGACTATTACATGTGGGATTTGCTTTTAATTTCCATAAAACATCATTCAATATATAATATAATTCAGATGTTGTTGGAAATGACATTTTTGTGTAACTGTCTATTTATGCTTAATTTACAAAGTAACGTCACTAATTCAGTAATGTGTGTTAAAATTGGCATGAAAATATGTGTTGATAATGAAGAATCTTCTATGATGTGGCATCGGATATTAGGACATATCTCTAAGGATAAAATCAAGGGTTAGTAAATAATGGAGTACTTAGTACTTAGTACTTTGCTGACTTTGAGATTTTTGTGAACTACATAAAAGGGAAGCAGATCAAAATATCTAAAATGGGGTGCACAGAAGTTCTAAATTACTAAATATTATCCATTTAGATATTTGATGTCTAGACATGGATGCAAAGTGATCCAAAATACTTCATCTCTTTTTATCGATGACTTATCATGTTACATGTATGGTTACTTACTTCACCATAAAAGTGAAGCTTTTAATGCCTTTAAGATTTTCAAGGCAGAAGTATAAAAACAATGTGGAAAACAAATAAAAATAGTGAGAACTGATAGAGGAAGAGAGTATTATGGTAGATATATAGAAGGTGGTCAATCACCTGTCTGGTCCATTTGCTACGTTTCTTCAAGAGCACGGAATAGTTGCTCAATACACCAATCCAGGGTCTCCTAGTGAGATGGTTAAGGGTATGCGCAGTAATGCTAAACTCCCAATAACCTTGTAAAGTGAAGCTCTTAAGAAGGCAATGTACATATTAAATCGTGTTCCAACAAAGGTTGTCCCTAAGACACCATTTGAGTTATTCAAAGGTTGGGAATCGAGTTTGAACCATGTACACATTTGGAGATGTCCGTCTGAAGTAAGAGTGTATAACCCACAAAAGAAAAAACTTAATCCTAGGACCCTTGGTGGTAATTCTGTTAGACATGTTGAGCGGTCTAAATGATATAGATTCTATTGACCGTCTCATATCACTAGAATGGTGGAATTAATAAACGCAAGATTTCTTGAAATTGACATGATCAGCGGGAGTGGTCGTTTGTATAATTCCATTTTTGATGGTGATTGTTATGGTACACAACCCCCGTCAATGATTCAACATGAGGAAGAACCTTTGGCGGCTGAACAACAAGTTGATCAACAATATCCTTAGGAGAATGTACAACCTTAAAAAGTCTACTAGAATAAAAAAAATCAGCAATACCTAGTGCCTATCATGTGTATCTACAAGAGTCAGACTTTAATGTTGGAGTCGAAAATGATCCTACGACATTTTCACAAGCCATTAGTAGTAATGAATCCAACTTGTGGTATGATGCTATGACTGATGAGATGAATTATATGGCAACAACAAAGTATGGGACCTTGTTGAGTTACGTAAAGGGGCGAAAGTCATTGGGTGTAAGTGGGTCTTTAAAATAAAGAAAGACTCATTAGGTAACATTTAAAGATACAAGGCTAGACTCATTGCCAAAGGAATCACTCAGAAAGAAGGAATTGACTACAAAGAGACTTTCTCTCACGTATCAAAGAAAGATTCCCTTCGGATAATCATGGCATTAGTTGCGCATTTTGATTTGAAGTTGCAACAAATGGATGTAAAAATAGCTTTTCTAAATGCAAAATTGGAGGAAGAGGTATACATGAAACAACATGAAGGATTTCCATCCAATAACAGTGAGCATTTAGTTTGGAAGCTTAAGAAATCTATATATAGATTGAAACAAGCCTGGCGTCATATGCTCTGGGTTTGTCTCATGAGATATACATAAACAAAGTATTAGAGACATTTCGGATGAAATACTGTTCACCTAATATAGCTCCCATTGTTAGGGTGATAAACTAAACTTGAGTCAGTGCCCGAAGAATGATTTGGAACAGGAACAAATGAAAAATATCTCATATGCTTGTGTTGTTGGAAGCTTGATGTACGCTCAGATTTGCACTAGACTTGGAATTGCATTTGTAGGTGTTGGGGAGATATCAAAATAATCTAGGCATTGAGCATTGGAAAGTTGTAAAGAAAGTATTAAGTTACCTTAAGAGGACTAGTGATTACATGCTCGTATATAGACGTTTAGACCATTTGTAAGTAATGGGCTACTCAGGTTCAGACTTTTTTGGTTGTGTTGATTCGAGAAAATGAACTTTTGGTTACATTTTTACTGGCTCGTAGAGTTTTTTTCGTGGAGGAGCGCAAAACAAACTTTAACTTCTACTTGTACCATGGAAGCTGAGTTCGTGTTTTGTTTTGAGGCAACCACTCAAGGTGTATGTATTAAGAGTTTCATATCAAGGCTTAGAATCATAGATTATATTAGTAGATCCCTGAAATTATAATAGGACAATTCAATTGTTGTCTTCATGGCTAAAAATAATAAAAGTGTTAATAGAAGCAAACATATCGATATTAAGTATTTAGACATAATAGAGTGTGTCAAGGATAAATCAGTCATCATTGAACATATAAGGACTGATAAAATGAAAGTTAATCCTCTAACTAAAGGCATGCCTCCTAGAAAATTTGAGGATCTTGTTAAAAGTATTGGACTTGGTTCCCTTATGTAACTTTTCAGTGTCACGACGATGTTTTATGAAATTTTTAATGTAATGTATTGTCATATTTAATTGTGTGCACATTTAGATATGTCCTTATCTTCATATATCATGAGAATATTTTTATTTTGGACCAAAAATAAACATTGGGCTAATTCATTAAGTTTTTAGTTGTTGACGAGGAGCATACTGCATTGTGATATATGGGAGATAATACTTCTTTTTCATCAAAGGACATATCGCCATGATCCACGCGTTTTGTTTCTTGTTGTTGAGCATTGAGGTTCATGTAGATCAAGTGGGAAAATGTTACTTTTATTTCCTAGTGATCTATGAATTAATGCAACTCTAGAAATATAACTATCTAGATAGTCATGTCTACTCACCATTGATGGGCAGTTATGGAGTCTCGGCTATATATATGTATTTGTCCCCAAAATTCATTCAACACTCTCATATTAATTATTTTTCATACACCATTTCTTCAGGGAGAGTACGAATAAAAATTTAGAAGACCAAAGAAGAACACAAACTTGAAACTCGGAACGTCTCAAAGCTTTGCTTTCGTTTAACAATGGCATGAGGTGCGCCGATCTTTCTCTTCCACGTTTATGTGATTGTATATGATTACATGATCACATTAGACTCTTACAATATGTAATTTTATGTTATGAATAAACATAGTTTGTATATGGTAGTTTGCTTATAAAATTGTAGCTTTTCGAATTAAGTAGAATTGTTGAAATTTGATGCAAGTGGAGGATGTTCATACAATTTAACACACTCTTCAAACGAAATTTACTTATGAAAATTGAATACATAAAATAGGACAAATAAAATCTTGTCAACCACTCTGGAGCATGGAGAGCATGGCGTTGTCCTGGGAATTGAACACTAACCTCTTGTTCCTCGTCTTTAGTCGTAAGAATTTGAGCTTACGCAAGCACCTTAGTACAAACTCTTGCTTCTTTGTAAAGCTTTCCTGGTCGACAAAAATACCCCTTCTCTGGGGCACAATGAAAATCTTTTGAACAAATGCATAACCCTTCCAAGGCACATCCCTTTTTCACAATACTCACTCCATCTTTCGTTAATCCTAGAATTTGATCTGTCCATTTGTTCGAGAACAGCCCCAACGGGTCATAGGTTTGTTTTATCTTGAGGAATTTATCGGCATTTTTGAACTTGTTTATCACCTTTTCAAAACCAACAATTCTATTCTTTCCCCAATGCGGCAGAGCGTTGTACTTGAATAACCCAATTTGCTCTATTTCTTCAAAAATGTCCTCAAAAAGCCTAGGGCTTAAAGGGTCCTTGCTTCTATAATACGTGAAGTCAAAGTCTACACCATCCTCTTGTTTCCCCAAATATGCACTCGAAGCAGTAACATATCTTGCAAGGATTCCGTTATACGCATCCAAACCACACAACGACGTAGGCACCAACTCCATGAGCTTTTTAACGTCCGTGATGAAATTAGTGACATGAGAAAGCCCAACGGTAAACGTGGATTGGTGAAAGAATAGGCCATTGACGCGAGGTTCCCACGGGCATGCTGTTGCGCCTAAATCCTCAGGACTGTCAAGGCACGACCCAGATGCTTGGATCCGATTCTGGTATCTAACTACTGGATAGCCCGTAAATACGATACCTGATAATGAAATATGGAGGAAATACTTATATGAATACATGCAAAAAATATCTAGTTAGTTTACTTAATTTTAGTTTGAAATCTATAGACGAGGGTATGTACAATATTATAATACAATACCATTATTTGTGATTCCATAAGCCGCTGTTCTCAAGGCAGATGTTGCGGTTATGCCAGTGATGCATTTTCCATTACTATCGCCCGTGGATTCCTGAGTTTCTTCTGTTAATAGATATATACACATCAAAGAGGATGAGTGTCATGTCATGTCTCATTGTTTATATATACCATGTATAATAAAACAGGTAATAAAATATACATAGGATGTACATGGTGACTAAATAACAATAATAAAATATACTTAATTACGTGTACCAACCTGTTGTTCTTAAAGTTGATAATGCAACAGAAGGAGTAGGGCGAAATCCAATAAAATCATAGAGTCCATCGCCTGGTGTGTTGGATGAGACCCGACCATCAATTCGGTACACAACCTTCTTTTGACTCGGGAACCATATAAAATCAGCAAACTCGTTCTTCTTACCAAAGCTTAGAAGTTGATCCCCATAATCAAAATCATCCTTTGTTACGAAAGTAACAGATCGTTTGAACATTGGTTGTAAACTTAATGTCACCTGTCAAGTCAAATTATAAGATTTTATATATTCTTTTGCATTGTGACCTCGATCTGTAAAAATAATTATCTTCATATTGGCGTGATAATCAATTTGTCCTAGCTGAGACATGTAACTCTCGATGGAGTTGCAATGCTGCATCGTGTGAGTTTTGGTCCAACCACTTTTGTGAAGCCAGTGACTAGAGAAGGAAAACTTTGATAAAACAAAAAAAAGAAATTGTGGATATTATAGGCGAGAGTTTGCATTATTCACACAACATTGCCATGATGAAAAGAAAAAGATCTTTTTCTTTTATGAAAAAGAAAAATCAAATAAGAAAGATAGCGATCGTGTATCCTTCGTATCTGTCGAAAGGATCGTCAACGGGCCAACTCGTCCTATCTGTCTTGGTCGACCCGATTTTGAAATGGATATTAAACAATTGTTTTAATAAATTAAGTGCGAGTTGCACTATATATTTTTGCAAAACAATTGGAATATGGCCTATGGGCCTATTATAGAAACCAATGCTGATGATATAGGAATTTTCGGAAGACGACTAAGTAAATTCATTTGAATAATTATTTGATGCGTACTGGCTATTACCATCATTTTCTTAATTTTAATTTTATCTGATTTAATTTCTCCTAATTGTGTACGTGACATATCCTCCATACATTTTTCATGCCTCGTCAACTCGAGGTGTTAAAATCAAAAGGTCAACTATGTCATCATGAGCTCACCAAATGTAAATTATTATTTTGTCAATGTAAACATAATATATAGATCCTTAGTTATTGTAATAATAACTGATGTATCATCTTCAGGTGACATTATTCATAAGACATTATACTACAATTTGAGATGTTGCAAATTGTCCGATCCACTGACTCATGTGGTGTTAATTACTTTTTTTGTTCATTTGAAATGGTTAGTAGATGTTGGTTTAGAATCTTTTTCTTCTCAATTTTCACTTGTTGTCACTCTTGATATATTTGGATCTTGATTGTTGAATACCCATAAAAAAAAACATTGTATTGCAATTTAATTACCCCGGATAGTTTAGTTAGATTATACACCTCACGCAGATAATTAAGGAAGTGCATTATTTAATTTCACTCAATGTCTATGTTGTGATTATAACATCATTCTTAATAAATGCAAGGTAGATGATAGATAGTATATAAGATAGAAAACGAGACTCGTAATATACATAAAATGAGAGTGACCAAAGAAAAACCTTTTGGCAATTAAATCTGGTACCAAAACATAGTTCAACCTCATATATCATTAACATGAAAATGTTTTTGTTTCATGGTCAGGACTCGGTTTTCCTGCCAAAATTAACCCAAATCATAAGTACGTACCATGACTTTGAATTGGAGTTCTAATAATGATGTATTCCTTTGGTAATGTAGGTAGTTAGCTAGGTACTAGTATATATTATTGTGGCAGTGCAGGGATATACACTGGAATCGCCCTAACAATGTAATGGAAGGAACGTTCTCTCTTTGGCTTGACTACCTTAGCTTTTGTTTGAGATCATCAATTTTTATGCACTTTCCCTTTGCTGTACGAATTGAATTAAATTAATTCGTCTTTGAAAATTATGTTATCTCCTAAACTACTTGCATTGTCTAATGGTTTAGGACTATATATAGTTAGAAATTAATTAATCGTGTATACCTGTGAAATAACTCCAAGAACTCCAAGCGAGACTTTAGCTGCATCCAGCTCCGGATTCCCAATTTCCAGGGTCCGAACTATTGCATAACCCTCATCAGGTCCACCAGGAGAGACAATCCTGAGTCGGACAACGTAATCGTGAACTTGACTCCCCAAACCCCATAATGAGCTCCCGTGTGCACCAGTGCTCACCATCCCTCCTATGGTCAACCCCCACCAGTACGGGCTATTAGGCAGCGCCAAGTTTGCCTTTGCTGCCTCGCTCATCAGGTCCCTCAACAACATCCCGCTCTCCACAGTCATAGCGGAACCATCCACATTCACCAGACGATTCAGGTATTTAGTGCTTATCAACATTCCCTCGTCCCCATCAGGACAAACCAACTTTGGGACGCTGTGGGAGTGCACCGTCGCAACTTTGATTTTCCTCTTGGACATTGTGGCCTTTGCTACGGCTGATACGAGCTCGGCTTCTGTTTTTGGGTAAACAACTTGTGCCGCGTGACAAGTGCTTCTGTCGGGGAACATACCGTAAGAGTTTTTAATGGTGCAGTTTGTGTTCGGGACAATTCCCGTGCACTTTATGGGATCTTCAGGTGGGATGCAATTCACCATGCTCACGAGTATCATCGAGAAGATACATATCAGCTTAATGAGTGTACCACCGCCATGCACCATTGGTGTCATGTTGTAGTTTGAGATAGGATTTGCTAGAAATCTTTAGTGGTTGGATGTACAATTTCTTAGCCTGCTGCAAGCTACATATGTATCTAGTACGTTTGAAATTTGATGAGCTCTTACAATTTCTAGAAATGTATTATCTTTACTGTCGACTCTAAATGTCCTTCTCTGGAGATCCCCGTACAATTCTTTTTATAGAGAGCACCAGTCACAATCTTATAAGTTACTCGAGACACGTTTTGACAAACAAATTTACTTATAGTAAGTATTATTAATTAGTCTTCGACCATGCAAGTGAGAGTTGTTGACTCAGAAATTTACTTGCGGTTGGTAGTAGTAATTTCGACCACATACCAACCCCCGGTCTTGAGTTTAATTTATTGGATAATTCTCGGTGTGATATTTTTATCTAGTACGTTGATGGGTGTGATTTAAGATTGGCCCAATACATTGTTATTGGGCCGGCCCACAAGCGCATCGAATTGAATTAATTCGATGCGCGCATCGAATCTACAGTCTAATACGTTGTTATTGGGCCGGCCTACGAACGCATCGAATCGGCAGAATTCGATGCGCACATCGAATAAGTATGATTCGATGCGCCTTTTTATATTGGTTTGTGGGCTCCATGGGACGGCTGCTATATATAGCCCGTCCCCTTGTATTCCGTGCACGTTTTGGAAAGACAACCACTTCAGCACAGTCAGCATCGAACCACTATTCATTCGATACGCATCGGATCGAACAGCCCACATTCGATACGTGATAAAACAGTGTTCCTCCATTCGACACGCCAGATTACGCATCGAATTCGACACCTATTTTACGCATCGAATTCGACACGATCCAGAGCAACTTCGAATCAGTGTTAAATACTCCGCATCGAACAAAGGCATTCGATACGTCAGCATCGAACACTGACGATTCGACACGTTACATAAATCTTGTAATTAGTTTATTCTTCCTAATAAGCTTGTAATAAGTGTTTCGGACCAAGTTAGTCCGTTAATAAAGTTGGTTAGCATTATTTTGGTTAGTTATATCTCATTTTGTACTCTTTTACTGTGTTCTATTACCGTGATGAAATAAGACCAAAATATTGGTGTCGTCTGTGGGAACACTAAGTTTATTAGTTTGTTAGGCGATATGTCTAGAATTACCAGATCACAAAGTAAAGCTCTGGAGGGAAATATGGGAGAAGCAGGACAAAATACACCTGAACGAGTGACGCAAGATATTGCGGGACCATCAACAGTACCTGCAGCAGTACCAACTCCAGCGAGGAGGGAGAATCAAGAACCTCAAGGCGAGGAGGTACCCGCCACTGAAGCAGGTGCAACTGGAGCAACAACAACGAGTGCTTCGATTCCAGATAATATGAAAAATGAGTTAATGGCAATGGTAAAAGCCGCTTTAGCCGAAGTACTGACTTCAGCCCCACCCGTTTTGATACCATCTCTTGTGAACACCCGGAAGCTTTAAGGGAACAAGGTTCTGTTGCCCGAATGTTAAAGGGAAATGAGAAGGATAAATCCCAGCAAGATGATAGAAGAAGTAGACATGCTTCGGAGGGAACAAAAAGTAAGGGAAAATCCACCCAAGATGAACAAGGAGAGAAGTTAGTGTCGGTTGAGGTACAATCGAGAAGACATCTTGAGAGGAGAGAAAGGGAAAAGGAGGCAGAACGTGTTACTGAACGAAGAAGAAGAGAAGAAATGAGACATTCAGAAAGTCATGATTCCAGAAGGGAACGGAATGAGGAAGAGGACCAAAGAGAATAACTACGAAGAAGAAGAAATATAAATGACAGAAGACATCCAGATGGTCATGATTCACGAGGTGAGCATGATAGAAGGGCCAGGGATAAATAAATGGTGGAGAAAGGGAAAGCTACAGTTGAGGTTCAAGCGGTACAGGAAGACAATACTTATAGCCGCAGTCCATTCTGTCAAGAGATAGAGTCAGAAATCTTGGGACAGAGGGATAAGCTTCCGGAACTGAAAATGTACGATGGGAAGTCTGATCCTCAAGATCATCTTTTTCAGCTAGATAGGAAGTTGTCCCTTTACGGTTTTAAAGACAATATCCAAGCCAGTATATTTGCAACAACTCTGTCAGGAGTAGCTGTGGATTGGTTTAATCACATTCCTCCAGGAGTGATCAAAAGCTACAGCCAACTTAGAAAAATGTTTGAAGACCAATTCTCTAGTCAATCCAGATTGGTTCTGGATCATTCCCATCTCTACACAATGACGCAAGAAACTAATGAAAGTCTAAAGGACTTTATGCAACGCTTCAATACGGAGCTATTAAGGATTGATAGCCCGTCAGGAGAAATGATTGTGAGCATACTTTTCCGAGCAACCACCAATACAATGTTCGGTGGGGATCTACTCAGACGAAAGCCCACCACTATTGAAGAGATTAACAAAATAGCACAAGAGGTGGTTCATTTCGAAGAAATGATGGCGACTAAAGTACATGTTGTTACAATTGTGAAAGAAAAGGAAAAGGGCAGAGAAGATCACAATCATAACAATTACAATAATAGGAATAAGAATTACAAAAGGGATAGTTCGCCTAGAAGGTACACCCCGTTAAATGCTCACATCATGGCAGTCTTTGGGGCAGTAAAGAGGAAAGGATGGTTGAAGGATCCCAAACCAATAAGGGGGTCCAAGGCGACGATGTACTCAAATCAATTCTGCAAATAACACAATTAAAAGGGGCATGATACCGAGGAGTGTATAAATTTGAAGGATGAAATTGAATGGCTAGTAAAGGATGACAAACTTGTGGAGTTTGTCAAGAAAGTGCAAGAGCAGGAAAACAATTTCAACCGGAAAAGAACTCCATCTCCCAGGAAAGATAAGCAAAGGGCAGTCGATGAACCGAAACTTTTCCAATACCCCCAGATTGAAGATGGGAACGCTAGGAGAGGCATGATCAATATGATATCAGGAGGATCGGAGGGAGCAGATTTTACCAATGGTCGGAGAAAGATCACAAGACTGGTTGAATCGGATAATTTCGTCGATATGGCCAGTATACTGAGAATTGAGCAAATGCCGCATGAAGAGGTTACTTTCTCTACAGCAGACCTAAGAAAGCTGAGTCCACAGGCTATACAAATGTCCAATTTAAATTGCCCTTTGGTGATAAAAGTGGATATAGGTAACTATGGAGTCACCAAGATGCTAGTGGACCACGGAAGTTCAGTAAACGTGTTGTTCAATTTTACGTTGGTTAAAATGGGGTTGAATAATCAGACACTAGAACCAGTGAGAACATCTCTTCATGGATTTGGAGGCCCAGAGATAGTCCCACTCGGAATGCTTAAACTCCCAACGTCATTAGGTACAGCACCGCAGAGAAAGACGCTCCTGGAAAATTACGTGATCGTTGACATGCATTTTGCTTACAACGGAATCATAGGGAGGCCATCACTGAATACTTTTCGATCTTTACCATCAACTTATCATCAAATGGTAAAGTTTCCAACTCCTAGCGGCACAGGTGAGGTCATAGCAGACCATATCGAAGGATGGAAATGCTACGGAACTTCGCTCCGGATTCGGCCACAACAAGAAGAAGCAGCGGCAAGGGCATTGGCTCCAAGGCAAATGGAGCATATTGATTAAAGATTTTGTTTCAATTTACAAGCGTATTTAGCATTTTGAATATTTTGAACAAGTTTTTATTCGTTCTCTCTGCTATGACATGCATGAGGGACAAAAATGTATGGACTTAAAACAGGCACCCCAAACCGTGGATCTGGAGGACAGCATTGGAAGTCATGCAAATGAGCAATGACCCAAGCTCAGATCTATTTATATAATCTGATTTGGATTATTCAAAGAAGATTACGTCTAATTATTTGATTTGCATGAATTTTATCTACTATGCATAATAGAAATCTATGCAGGACCGAAATCCCTGAAGCAAGGAGAAGAACAGAAACTCTGTCCAAAGTGGCACGATACACCAATAAAAGCCAAAGGCAACAAAGGGACGGAAACTCTGTCCAAAGTGGCACGAGATACCGAAAATCCCTGGAAAAAAATAGAAGAACGGAAACTCTGTCCAAAGTGGCACGAGATACCGATAAAAGCCAAAGGCAACAAAGGGACGGAAACTCTGTCCAAAGTGGCACGAGATACCGAAAATCCCTGAAGAAAGTAGAAGAACGGAAACTCTATCCAAAGTGGCACGAGATACCAATAAAAGTTAAAGGCAATATAGGAACGAAAACTCTGTCCAAAGTGGCACGAGATACTGAAAATCCCTGAAGAAAGTAGAAGAACGGAAACTCTGTCCAAAGTGGCACGAGATACCGATCAAAGTCAGAGGCAATGAAAAAGACGAAGGTCGTTCCCAATAGGAAACGAGATACCACAGTACACTCAAAATCTCACAAAGGATGAGGAGGGACGAAGGATTCTTTTCGGAATGACAAATATTACCGAGATTGCTTAGCAAAACAAACAAGAAACAGACACTACGTATAGCACTGTAAGTCCTCATTAACATTCACGACTTGAGAAAATATGAACGAAACTCTTGGTGAGACGGGCACTAACGATTAAACTATGTCCAAAGAGACAAGCAAGACCTTTTCCTAAATGAAAAAATAATAAATAGCACTATTATAATCGTGCAAGCAAAAACTTTACTCAATTCTTCATAGCGGAGGAAAAATAAAAACCTACAGGTTGTCAAAATAAAGTAAAGAACCCAAATAGGATATTGAAATATGAGCATAATAAGTAATTAAACAAAGTGTTCAAACTCATAAGAGCGACGCAGCGCCACGCATAAATTAAATTAAAAATAAAAATTGTTCATAAACATGGAAAGATAGAACAGCATCAGCGCTGCAATTTCAGATATCCTCCTCATCCTCAGATGAGGGATACGGCTCTGGCAATAGAGGCGGTGGTGATAGTCCCCGGAAAATAAGATTTTCATTCTCAAGCAGTGAAGCGAACTCATCGGGTTCTGCAATCTCAAAAGTTGTACGAGGCGGCAGAATTTCTCGATTTGGTCCTAAAGACAGGCTCAACCATTCTGGTTTGAAACCGCCACGCACATACTGCGTTGCATAAAATTGATGCACAGTTAGAACTTGAGCATTCCGAGCTTCGAGATCGCCTCGTCGAGTGCAGATTTCTCGAAAAGTGTTGCTTTGAAGAAACTATTCGGCTATCTCCACTTTCTGATTGGAAGAAACCTACAAGGGAGTGAACAATATTAATATAACAACAGGAAATTGAGGTGCGAAACGCCACAAAAAGGAATATATTCTACCTCTTTTAGGTCGCGCAAATAACCGTTGAGGTCGGCGTTATGGGCTTCCTCCCTAGCTGCACCCACTTCCATCTTAAGTTCATTAATTTGCTTGTTTAGCTCTTCTCTGAGCTTATCAGCCTCTTCCCGAGCCTCCTTAGCTGCCTCCCGGTCAGCATGCACCTTCGCAGCATGGTCTTTGGCCTATTGCCAGGCCTTTTCCTTTTCGTCGAGGGAAGCTTTAAGCGCAACATTGTTACCACCACTACCTAACTCCCGAAGATCCATGAGCAAAGAGAACATGGTATCCACAAAACCGCCCGCCTAACAAATAATGAGAAATCATATCAACATTTATAAATTCAGTTCAAAAGAAATTAACTCAATCAGAAGAGAAAATTACCGTTGTCAGCAATGAAGCGTGTTTCGCTCCACTTTTTTCCTCTCTTCGGCAGAGACAGGGAGAGGAACTGCAAGACCAGGAAGCAATGCCCTCAAATGGTTGATGGCTTCAGCCTCTGAGATTTCATACCCAGCGGCCCGTGCACGAAGGCCTTGGCTAGGCCCAGCTCCTGTACTTGGCCCGGCTACATTGCCCGGAGCATTGGAGGCACTCGGCCTGCTTGTTTGGCCTACCGACGGAGCAGCCCCTCCGGCTTGCGACCGAGTTTGAGGCATCTTTCGTTTCTTACGTTGGATGCCAACTTCAACATCATCGCCTGTTCCAGCTGCCATGCTTTGAGACGCTTCAGCACCGCCTTGAACATTCTCAGGATTATTCCCCAATATATCCTCGAAAGGATCAGCTGTTGAATCAGCAGCAGCGACAGTAGAGGGACCGGCAATGTTCTTTTTGCCCATTCTTTTTCTCTTTCGGGGGGGAGGAATTTCGGGCACAGTGTTGGTCTCGGAGCTCGCCAAATCAGCAGCAACGGCTCGATTCATTCTCGCGTGACGGCCCATGAAATACTTGGCTACAAGAAAAATAAATCGTTAGAATACATAATAAGCATAAGTCAAAAATATCAGAAGGGTTATGATATTATACCAAGGGTCATCCTCCCGTTATATTTCACTGGAGACAATCCAGCTAACGAGAGGACTCGATTTTCAACAAGTTTTTTAACATCAAATTGATGTTCTCGAACTAAGTTCGGGATAAACTCGCAATCCCATGAACTTACGACGACGACGCCAGGAACCATTACCCTTGACCCGGTATACCATTTACGGCGATATCGCCCAAACTCGCCCTCATAACTCTCTTCGATATTGAAATATCTTCTTTTTCGATCCTTTCCATATCCAGTCGCCCCACCCTTCAAGAATTTGCGATTCGTTTGAGCTTTGATATGGTAAAATCCCTCTTCACGTCTCGCGATCTCGAACAAAGCGTAAAACTCATTGGGACTTTGTGGTTGGCGCAACGCCTTCATAACTATAATAAAGCCGATCAAATTCCCATAAGAGTTTGGCGTGAGTTGCGCGGGCACGAGATTTATCATCCTCAAGAGCCATCTTAGCTCATAAGGAATTGGAAAGCGCAGACCATTCAGGAGCTGACCAACGAATACAGTCATATGATCGGGGGGTGGGGTACGCATCCGATCATTCGGGCCCGGGAGGACGATTTTATATTTATCAGGAATGTCAATTTTTTTGCGGAGCCCCTTACGACTATGTTGGAGACGAGAAATATATTGATCGTAGGTCATTCCTGGGCCCTCGACATGATCATCGAACTCCCTATTAATATAATCTACGTCCTCTTCACCCTCGCTTGGAGCGCGGTTATCCTGATGGGATGACGAGGACGAATCATCACTGTCCACTTCGGGTGTTGTCTGTTCAATATTTGCAACGGGGTTGTTACTCGCGGGTGAATCAACCGTTACTATATCTATTAAATCATATACATCTACTTCGACTGTGCTCGGGCCGCGGGAGCATTCGAAGGGTTCCCCATATTAATGGAACTGGCGTTAGAGCCAGTACTCGACTCACTCCCAGAAGTAGATTCACCGTTCACCATCTTTGACGAGAATAAACTGAAATAAATTAAAAACGGAGACTGACTAAGGACGAACACGTCACTCTAGACTAGCATATCTCTCAAGCATACGTAAAGAGGGTTTATTTGAAGAAATAATCCAGCAAAATAGTAGCAAAAAATTTTACCTTGATTAAATATCCGGTATATATAGCTTTTGCTTGGTTGCTATATCCTAAGAACAACAAAGAAACACGTTAAAAATGCCTGAGCAACATATAAATTTCGAAAATCTATGTAACGAATCGCATCGATCAGTTACAATTCGATGCTCATCGCATCGAATTGATGACCGTTCGATGCGGATCGCATCGAATGACGCCAATTTGATGCGTCTCACCTGAGAGACGGAGTATGTAGGCAGCGTTACGAGCTCCTCGCAGTAGGATTACCCTTATATAGGGAGCGCGAGGCCCACCGGGCCCAATTCAGCGACACATCGAATAACCGCATCGAACGGGCAAAATTCGATGCGATTTATTTCACGCATCGAATCGTTGTTGTTCGATGCGTTTATTTAATGTTCATAAAACAAATGTGACATGCCCCGAATTAACATATGATTAGAAATATCCCAAATCAGTACGATACGGCAGAGACCGTTCAGAGTAGTCCCAAATATATTCTTTAAGTTTGGAAGACGATCTCCACATTGATATCATCTCTCAAACTGGGGGGGACTATATGATGGGTATGATTTAAGATTGGCTCAATACATTGTTATTGGGTCGGCCCACAAGCGCATCGAATCTACAGTCTAATATGTTGTTATTGGGCCGGCCCACGAGCGCATCGAATCGGCAGAATTCGATGCGCACATCGAATAAGTATGATTCGATGCGCCTTTTTATATTGGTTTGTGGGCTCCATGGGACGGCTGCTATATATAGCCCGTCCCCTTGTATTCCGTGCACGTTTTGGGAAGACAACCATTTCAGCATAGTCAGCATCGAACCACTATTCATTCGATACGCATCGGATCGAACAGCCCACATTCGATACGTGATAAAACAGTGTTCCTCCATTCGACAAGCCAGATTACGCATCGAATTCGCACCTATTGTACGCATCGAATTCGACACGATCCAGAGCAACTTCGAATCAGTGTTAAATACTCCGCATCGAACAAAGACATTCGACACGTCAGCATCGAACACTGACGATTCGACACGTTACATAAATCTTGTAATTAGTTTATTCTTCCTAATAAGCTTGTAATAAGTGTTCCGGACCAAGCTAGTCCGTTAATAAAGTTGGATAGCATTATTTTGGTTAGTTATATCTCATTTTGTACTCTTTTACTGTGTTCTATTACCATGACGAAATAAGACCAAAATATACTTATTAACATTAGAACTCGTATTAATGAAATCAATTTGAATCCTTCCGCATTTATACTTGATTCAAGAAGAATTGAAGCCTAACATTCAAGCAGGGTAAGATAAATTATCATTAATTAACAGCTCTTTATATGATGTCATCTGATTTTAGACTTTCATCAACTGATGAAATAGAATGTTCTGCCGGTTTATTTTGGTGGTTTGTGTGGTTAATATCGTAGAAATTGGATTCCATAAATTATATTTCAAGATTTTTTTAAGGGAGAGACGAAGATCGACTAATATATAGATTGATATTAGTTTAATTTGATTAGTAACTTATTTGGGGCAAAAATCCATTTGGGCCTTTATATTGGCCGCCTCGCCAATTTCGTCCACTAACTTGGCAACCCGCCAATTCAGTCACGAAATCAAAACTTTCACTTCAAATTCGTCCACTTCACGGTCGATTGACAATTCTCGCCGGTAAAAGCTGACGTGGCGGTGGTTTGACCACCGGTCCTCAATTTTAACCAATATATTTTTATTTTTTATTTTTTTATGCCACATAACACATCCAGTCAGTAAAAAACATAAAACAAAAAATACAAAAATAAAGGCATATGTTATTATATAAATTATAAAATCTTATATATAATTCTAATTTAAATAACTTATTTTTTAATACCTAAATTTATAATAAAGAAAAAACAGAAAATAAGTAAGTTAAATTTTTATAATTAAATTTATTATATGTGTTATAGAATTTATAATATAATTTCTAATATAAAAAACTTAATTTTTATAACTAATAAGTTAAACAAAAAAAAAATAGAAAATTACTCCACCCCACCCCCACCCCCCACCCCACCCTCACCCCCCCCCCCCCCCCCCCCCCCCGCCACCCACCCACGGCGACAAGCATGGATTGAATTTTTGAAATTGAATCGGAAGAGGATTGAAAAGGATTCGAAATTGGAAATCCGAAAAATTCGAAATCGAAAATGGAGACGAAATTGGAAAAATTCGAAATCGGAAAAGGATTGAAAAGGATTCAAAATCGGGAGTGGAAAAATTCGAAATCGACATCCACTTAGAATTTGTGGAATTGAATTTATTTTGTGGGTTTGTGATTGATTAAAAGGATTGATGGAGAAGGATTTATTGGTGGTGGGAATTCGAATTGGTGGTGGTGGTGGACGTGGTGGTGGGTGGCAGTGGAGTGGGTGGTGGGGGGAGGGGTTGGCGGGGGTGGTGGTGGTGGGGGGAGGGGTGCGGGGGTGGAGTTATTTTTCAGTTATTTTTTTTATAAATTTTATATTTTATATAATAAAGTTAATTATAAAGATTTAACTTACTTATTTTTTAAAAAAAATATTAGTTATTAAAATAAGTTATTTAAATTAGAAATATATTATAAAGTTTTATAATTTATATAATAAAGTAAAATTATAAAGATTTCACTTTTTTCATGTTCTTTAACATTTTATTAGTTATTAAAGTTTAAAATTTTTAAAATAAAATTATATAATAAGTTTTTTAATTTATATAACAAATTAACAATAAAAGATTTTTTTTATTACATGTTTAACAACAATTTTATTATTTTTCTTTAATTTTGGTTGAGTTGGCATATCTATGTGTCAAAACAAAAAAAAAATTAATTTTTTTGGTCAAAATTGAAATAAATCAGTCAAATGTGTGCCACGCCAGCTTTTTCCGCCAGGAATTGTCAATCGACTGTGAAATAATGGACGAATTTGAAGTGAAAATTTTGATTTTGTGACTAAATTGGCGGGTTGCCAAGTTAGTGGACGAAATTAGTGAGGCAGCCAATATAAAGGCTCAAATGGATTTTTGCCCCAACTTATTTAGACACGTGTAACTTGTATAAATTTTACGTGAGTAATTTGGAACTCATTATTATATAGCTAGTATAATCTTATAGACTAAAATAGCAAAGTACTATATCTACAATTTCATGAATTTCAGCCATAATAAAATCTCTAACATAGTATATATATCACTTCAAGTTCTATTTACTTTCTCAAGAAATAAAAGTTAATCTTATGGCAAGCGTTCGTCCATTAATTAATCTAGCACGTCTTCTCTATTAACGTATCACGTTGGATAAGATCTGGTTAACATATATATTCGTCATATGCCTGCTTCATATTAAAAGATATTCAAGACGGCTGTAAACTGCGAATTAGTGGAAGAGCATACTTCTTGCTCGAACTGTTTGCTCCCCCATAATTATGTTGACTTTTAGACTGGTCATTATTACATTTAACATCGCATTTTCTGTTAAGACTAATAATACATGTTATTAGATTCGTGATTTGATTGAATCAAACTTCGCAATTAATCAACAACACGAAATCGATGAACACAATTGAAGAGAAAGGTATTATTTGATCGTTAGAGAAAGAGATTTAGGAGTTGTGAAATCTGCCAAAGTGTGTGAAGTGTGTGCGTTTGTGATGTTTATATAGTTAACTGAGCATGTGTAATTGATCACATGTGATCAGGTGTACAATCAAGCCTAAGACAGTCAATCAAAATAAAAGGAAACTGATCTAACTAATTAACTAATCTGACCATTAACTAGCTTAACTAACTTTTAAATATGAAATGAAATGTACAGATTTAATTTGAGTTGTATAGTTTAACACCCCCTCAAGATAGGCGTGGATATTGATGAGACCCATTTGGAAATCATGGAATTGAAGCTCTGCAAACTTAGTGGCTTGGTGAAGACATCGGCAACCTGGTGTTCATTTGTGATATGCATGATTTTGAGCACCATCTGGTGGACTTTTTTTTCTCAATATGTATGTGCTTTATGCACTCATGATGCAAGAGTTTATTGGTGATGCAATAAGTGCTTTTGCTATCAGTAAACATCAATGGAGATCGAATTTGATGGACATGAAAATCATTGAGAAGCTGAATCAGCCGCATAAGCTCACGTGTGGTGCTTGCAATTGCTCTATATTGTGCTTCAGTGGAAGAGCGACTTACTGTCTATTGTTTCTTCTATTTATAGGAGAGTAATGAGCTTCCAAGATAGATAGCAAATCGAGTGATGCTTTTCTTGTTTCATGACAACCTGCCCAGTCACTATCACAAAAATACTTAAGTTGCATTTCAGAATCTGAAGGATAAAGATACCTTTACCTGGTGTTGCTTTAATATATCTAAAGACACAATGTGAAAGCTGCGAAATGTGAAGTTGTCGGATTGGAGATTAATTGGGGTAATCATTGTATACTATAATTTAAATCATGCCTTGTAATGGTTAAATATAATAACCTACCAACCAACCTCGTGTTTTCTGAGTCTATATGTTGTTCTGAATTTGGTGGGTGGAATCCATGGAGTGATTGCAGGTTTGCAGCCAAGATAACCTGTTTCTGATGAAATATCTAGTGCATATTTTCTTTGGAAAAAGGTGATGCCTTTTGCAGATCTAGCAACCTCAATGACAAGGATATATTTGAGAGAATCGAGATCTTTAATTGTAAATTTCTAATCAAAGTGTTGCTTCAAACTGTTAAATTTCTTGCAAATGGTTACCAGCAAGTATTATGTCATGCATCAACATAAGCACATAACATTGTAATAGACTTGTCAATTTGTTTCACAAATAAGGAGTAATGAGACACAATTTGAATATAACCAAAGTTTAACATACACGAGATGAGTTTGTTGAACCATTTCCCTGAGGCTTGCTCTAGTCCATACAAACTCTTACTCTTTTGTCATTTGGCTTGCAATAGCATGGGGAAGGTTTCACGTATATAGTTTCATCAAGATCCCCATGAATAAATGTATTATTTACATCAAGTTGATGCAAATGCCAGCTATTAAATGAAGTAAGAGCAAGCAGAACTTTGACACGCGCTGGTTTGGCTACTAGCAAAAAAAGTGTCAAAGTAGTCTAGCCCTTCTTTTTTGATTATAGCCTTTGGCTACAAACCAATATTTATATATTTCAACTGAGCCATCGAACTTGTATTTTACTTGAAACACCCTCTTGCAACCAATTAGGTTTTGATTTGAAGGTAGTTCTGTCAAAATCCAAGTATGTGCTTTTTCAAGAGCATTAGTTTCTCTCTTCATAGCATCTTGCCATTCTTTGATTTTATTTTCTTGAGTAAAAGATTTTGGTTCAACATTTGAGAAATAAGTGTGGTAAAAGCTTTATGAGAATGGCCACGGAATGAAGTAAAGAGCGACTGCTCTATAGGATAAGCTTTGCCTGTGTTATGGGAGGTCGTAGTGCTCATGTTAGATTTATATAGAGAAGTAGGTAGAGAGTAAGCATAAACCTTAAAATAGGCTGAAGGATCAGTGCTTGTATTGGACTTTCTGGTTTGGACAGAAGGTAATACTAGTTGTTGCTCAAGAACTCGTTGAGGTTGAGCATTGATAGATTTATCGGTATAATTGCTTTTTGCTTGCATAATTGTGTCTCTGTAAAGAGCATCTGGGATTTGTGACATAGCATCTTGTGGAAGAGTGTCTCTTGAGTTATCTGGTATGGGCTGGTCTGGATGAACATGTGCAACATGAGTTGAATTCTGTAATAAGATGCAGCTATATGAGTAGAAAGTGGTGGGAGTATGAACCATTTGTTGAGTCTTGTTAGTAACGCATTTGAAGGGACAAACTTCTTCATAAAATTTAACAATATTTGTTTCCATATTTAAAATTAAGTAACATTTTGTGGCTTGGGGGTGTCCAAGGAAGACACCCTTTACTGTTCTAGCATCAAACTTAGTTTTGTGAGCAGTTAATGTTGCAGCAAAATATAAACACCCAAAAGATCTTAACAAATTGTAGTCATGAGCTCTATTAAAGATAAGTCATATGGGTTTTTGTTGTGAAGTGCTTTAGAAGGCAGTCTATTTATGATGAAAGTCGCAATAGATAGACAGTAAGACCAATAAGATCAACATAAGTTGGATTGGAACCTCATGGTTCTTGCAACCTGTAAGAGGTGTTGATGTTTCCTCTCTACAAGTCATTTTTCTCAAGGATTTATACGCATCTTATTTGATGGACTATACCTTGAGAGGCATTGAAATCTTTGAGAATAAACTTTGTCCCATTATCAGTTCTTATGCATTTAATCTTAATTGAAAACTGATTGAGGACAAGAGAGAAGAACGGCATGATATATGACTTTACATCAATTATTTTGTTTAAGAAAATATATCCAGGTGCACCTGGAAAAGTCATCTACAGTGGTAAGAAAAATTATATGAGTGGTAAGAAAAATTATATGACCATCAACTGAGGTAACCTTATAGGGTCCCAAAATATCACAATGTTGCACCAGATCAAATAAATATTGAGAGACAAAAGATTTATTAGAAAAAATGCAACTTCTTCTGTTTTGAAATATGGCATATCTCATACAAAATGTTCTTATTACAAATATGAGCACTTATTGCAAGAATAGCCAATCATTTGGCATTAGAAGGATGACCCAATCTTGAGTGCCATTGTTTGAGACAGCGGAATTACAAGACTTCAATTTCAAATTACTGTAAGTTGCAACTACATTTTGCAGAATATAAAGATTGCAAGATAGCTCAGCAGAACCATTAGTCCTATGTTTGTCTGTGTTCTGCAAGACACACTGAGATGGTAAGAAATACAAACAAAGGATACCAGGTCTAGTGAGCTTAACACATACACCAAAGTAAAATTGAACTTTGGTACATAGAGAACATTTATTATAAGAACAACAAGTAATAAATGTACATAACTAATAAGTGTAGCAACTGTGACATGCTCATTAGGTAAGTGTATAGTTGTATGAATACAAGTATGTGTATTTCGAAAGAATGAGGGATCACGTATAATATATCAGTGGCTCATATGTCAAGAATCCACTGGTTTTTAGTTGTATGAGTAGACTTATTGACAGTTAAGACCTGCATTTTAGAAATACCAATCGTTATTGTAGCTGCATAATGATGAGTTAAGGAAAGAGGCTAAAATGAGTCAGCATTAGCAGCAAAAATTTGTTAATCTTGAACTATGCTTATTGAAAAGCAAGAAACTTGGCAAAAAGAGCATTAGTTTCGAAGGGATCATATGAGTGATGGGAACTTTGGTGTAGCGAACAAAGAATATAAAGTTAACAAATCAATTGTTACTCCTAGATTTCTATTCTCTGAGGTGCACAAATTAAATAATAATAAAATAGTAAGTATAATTACGAACCAACTATCGTATCCCAATGGAGTGGTGGAAGTATGCTTAAATCACTTAAACGTAAAGCACTAATGGTTGTCACGGTTGCTATCTCTTGTGTTTGCAGGATGAATGTGTAATGTATGCAGATGCTTTTAATTAGTTTATTCGTTTTTTTGACGGAATATCCTTGTGGGGGGTAACGTTTGACGGAATACAAAGCTGGGGGGCAAAGTCCTAAAAATCAAAGCTGGGAGGGCAAAGTGCAAAACGACCAAAAGTTAAGGGGGTGATCTACTTTTTTCTCTAGGTTTTATGAAAACAATTTTGAATGCATAAGATAAATAAACTAACATGCAATGCAAACAATGAGAATGCTTTAAATGAAAAGAGAATGATTTGAATGCAAAGAGAATGAATTAGACTAACTAAAGATGAATACAAGGAAGATTTTATTACTAAACGAATGATGAATACTAAGAACTAATCTAACTAATGCAAGAAAGTAAATAAAATAAAATTTTGGGAAAAAAAGCAGATCACCCCTTTAGCTTTCGGCCGTTTTGCACTTGCCCCCCCCCCCCCCCCCCCCCAGCTTTGTGTTTCGTCAAATGTTACCCCCCGACGTAGCATGGCTATTAAAAAAAAATTTGTTAAAAAACGAATATTCCGTTAAAAATGTCGAAAGTTGGGGGGCAAAGTGTCAAAATTTAACGGAATATTCATTTTTTTGATGGAATATTCCCGTGGGGGGATAACGTTTGACGAAATACAAAGTTGGGGGGGGCAAAGTGCTAAATATCAAAGCTGGGGGGGCAAAGTGCAAAACGGCCGAAAGCTAAGTGGGTGATCTGCTTTTTCCCTAAAATTTAAGAAGATTAATTGGTTGAATTCTTAGGTTGTAGACAATATACTAAAAGATTGTTTAGAGGTTGGGTTTCACTACTGATGTAACCATAGTAGTTCATAGACAAACAACTTGATATGCTTGATGATAGTGTGAAGCTCATATTTCTAATGGATATGTGACCTATAGCTGGACCTATCCTAATTATAGAATCTATTACTCTAATAACCTACTGCATTAACGGATTCGGCCAAAATGTCAGTTGTTGAGTAGAGATATCAAATTTGTAATCCAATTAACTCATCTATATCATGTTAACATAAACGTAGATAACCAAAATTGATCTGGTGTGATATATGGGTTGTGCATCAGTTGCTTTAGCGTACCAAAGTCACAAATCACATGTATATATAACTAGCTTAGCATCTACACTCTGGCGGTCCCAGGGTAGTGCATTCGGTCCTCCAACGAGAGCAAGACTAGTCACACAGCATAAGAGACTATTCAATCTAGACATACAATGTCACCAAGCACGCGTCAAACAGAGCAAATAATCATATTCATAAATCAGAGTTACTTCCCTACTCTAAACAACGAGTAGGTTAGCTCCTCATAGTCATGAATTCAACAATCAACAATGAATAAAATAACATAAACAAAGTAAAGAGATTGAGGAAAGCTTCCCATATCCGGAGGAACCTTGACGTTTTGGCTACCTTTTTTGACTCATATGTGCTATCTTCTTCTCTACGAACTATCAATCCTAAAACAATGACAAAAATAAACTAGAACATAACTTTGATGGTGTTTGTCTCTGAAAACAATTGTGAGTAGTTGTAACCGGTGTTGGTGTTATTGAGAATTGGTGTGAACTGGTGTCTCTTGAGTGTTGGTCGTCCTCTCCTATATATAGGATAGTCTTGTTGCCCTAATTTCGTGAACAGTCGTTAACATGTTGCAATTAGGGTTTACTTCCTTTGTGTTGCCCAGTGGCCCTTGAAGTATCATTGTGACGCCATGTTTCCAAAAACATTCATTTTGTGCTCTTTTAGCTCTATTTTGCCGTGACTCGATAAAATCCTAAGAAAACAAGAAATAATACTAAAACCAATAAATATGCACCAATAATTATACAAAAACATAATTAAATGAGAATAAAATGATGTTGTTAGCCCTGATCCACATATACGATTGATAGGATTGATAGGATTAGATTCATTAGGAATAGGCAGTGATCCATCTATGAATCAGATCTTATTTTTCATAGTGTGCGCCATTAAAATGTTTTTGCTCCTAGAAATGTAGTTTTGACCGTTGAATTGATCGCTCACGATCGAAGCTCCAGTGTAATCTTGTGTTCCCTAAAAGTACATAGAGTTTGAATCCTCGCTCAGATTCTTCATACCAACCGTCGTTGATGAACTTGCAGGGGGTGCCATTGTGATCAGTTAAGTGTGATTGAGCGAATTTTGAAAAGAAAACAAAATAAGATGAAGAACAAAAAGTGCAATTGATCGTGATGAACACGCAGAGAAGAAAGAACAACGGATCGTGTGAAACACACAGTAAACACCAAAAATCGGCAACAAAATTAAGGAGTTGATCATTCCAATGAATGATACCATATTACATTCGAGATTTGATCAAATGAAAATTCTCAATTAACCAACAACAACACGAAATCGATGAACATAATTGAAGAAAAATGTATTATTTGCCCGTTAGAGAAACATATTTCAGGAGTTATGAAATCTGTCAAAGTGTGTGAAGTGTGTGAGTTGTGATGTATATATAGTTAGTTGAACATGGGTGATTGATCTCATGTGATCAGGCTTACAATCAAGGCTAAGACAGTCAATCGAAATAAAAGGAATAAAACTGATCTAACTAATCTGACTGTTAACTAACTTAATTAATTTTTAAATATGAAATTAAATGTACAAATATCATTTGAGTTGTATAGTTTAACACATGTTTAAATATCCACGCATGTTATAGAGATAATGTTTTCTTTCAACATGTTTTGATCATATGTAGTTTTTGAAGAATTAGCTGTTAAAACCATATTAAACTCAAAAAATCTTGTTAATATCGTTGGCTTTTGATCTTATCCAAGTTTGTGGAAGGGAACTATGTAACTTCATCCAACAGTTCACATTATGTAATATAGTACAAGTGAATTATAATTACATTCAATGAGTTTATTAAACAATTCATAAATGGACTCGTTCCTTTAAGAAAATATAAAGTATATTAAAGATTACGGACATATATATAATCAAAAAATATGTCGACGAAAGAGATTGAAAGAAAGTTAATTGTGCATAGAACCAATATGATGACAGGGAGTAATAAACACGAAAAATAGTAAAGTCGCAGAGATTTGTTTAGCCAACTCGTTAGTGGACTACCTCTAGAGACGCCGCCAGCCTGTTAATTTTCATTACTTTTTCCACGATAATAGCGATGTTATCTTAATAGACATTGGTCATAGCGATGTTATCTTAATAGACATTGGTCATATGCAAAGTTTTCTGCTTAAACCCTTGAGCATGTCAGAAGAGTCACAGTTGCACCAGATCAACTAAACAATGTATGTAATTAATGCACCAAATCAGGTGCAACGCCAGGTCAACTAAAGAATGTATGTAAGTATGTAACTAATGCACCAAATCAGGTGCAACAAGTTAAGAAAGAAAGTATACAAAAATAAGGCCGCATATCCTCCTTGCGTTACCAATTACTATTGTTGCACATATGTGTATAAGATATGTTGTCAGTCAATTATGTCAATTTATGCCAAGACAACTCCATTAGCTTGTTGTAAACTAGTAAATGCGTTATCTCAAGGGATCTATTAACTTTGGTTTATCATACACTCCACCATTAATCACCTTGAAGACTATTGTAATTCTGATTGGATGAGGGAATCCCAACAAGAGTAAATCTACAAGTGGTAATGGTGTGTTTTGTAGGACAAATGTAATCTTCTAGAGTGCTAAAAATACAAAAAGTTGTTTTGATCAAGTACAGAGGTCGAATATCATGTTGCGTAGTGGATAATATAAAACAGCAATAAAAACATAGAAATCCGCACAATCGAGAACGATAAAATAACAATCAATACAAGACACAATTTGTTTTCCAGTTCGTCTTTGACTAACTATGGGCTATCCAAGTCAGGATCTCCACTGTGAGGATGATGAGTAATTACAAATAATATACAACATATATCTCTCACAATGTCTCTCAATCTCACAAGTATATTCTCTCTTATTTTAATCTCTCCCTCACATCTCTCATGGTGGCCACAAGGCCACACATCAAAGGATACATGATTACACCTCGCCTTATTAGGTTACACGACCTGAGAGTCTCTTAAATAGCTATTGAAATGCGTACTAGGGCAACATACTGAAGTTGGACCAAAGAGGAGGATGCGCGACTTGTCATGTCGCACGCCATGTCGTGCAGCAACCACGCAACACGCCAGAATCTACACGGCGTGTGCAGGTCTCTGGACAACAAGCGCGACACGCTTTGACTTCTCGTCTTTTCTCTTTGATGTTCCGGTCGTTCGGTCTTCACTTCTCAGCTCTTCATCTCCATTGTTCAGGTTCCACAAACCTTACATATCGTTCTAAAGCACTCGCTACTGCTGAACTATATTGACTTTGAATGCTTCTATATTAACTTGTAATTGCATTATCATCACACCATGTGTTATGGTGTGAGAATGTTGGGGCCATATCACTAGCTCAAATCCAATAGTTCACCCCCGTACGAAACATGTCAAAGTTGATTATCATTTTATTTCACAAAAAGGTGAAGAGCAACAATATTGATGAACATTATATTTCCACTTAAAATCAACTTGCAGACATGTTTACAAATGGACAGTCAGTGGTGCGCTTTTTGTTTCTTCGATTCAGACTGATGGCAAGAATCCTCCCATCAACTTGTAGGGGGTGTCAGAAGAGTAACACCTACACAAGTTCATCTACAAAAAAAAAATGTAAATGATGCACCCAATCAAGATATTAAAGCTCCAACAAGTTTGAAGGAAAGTAGCCAAAATAAAATTATATCCATTTTAAGTTACAAGTTACTATTGTTGCACATACGTATATAAAAAGAATATATAAACGTAGTGCTAGACAAGTTATAAAAATGTAATTGTTCCTTAGACTTGTTAGAGTCGATACCACACTCCCTCGGTTATTTTTTTAAACACATGAGTCACATGATTTAAGTGATAGCCTTCATCATCCAAAACAATTTGATTCTAATGGATGCACACATTTTACGGTCAGGGATGAGCATGATACAATTCTTTAGAATCCAAAACATTTGATTCTAATGGATGCACACATTCAAAATAAATGCATCATTAATCTCTCTTAAAGCTATGTTTGTTGAGTCACACCCTTCATTTCTTTCTTCGGTGCCCTGCACTGCTTTTTGTAATTACCAAATTTATGATAGATCTAGCACTCTACAGACTTTTTGCATTCATTAACTTTGATCTGCCTTTATTTTTGGTACTCGAAATTGATCCATGAAAGTGCAAGTATTCTGGCAATGTTAGAAGGTCAATGCTAGAGTAACATTGGCTGGCAGAATCTGTTTTACAATCTTGTTTTGAATACCTTAATTATTGTTTTGCCATATTCACTTAACTAATCTAGTTCCACAGTTGTGATTGTCTTTGGTTATTATTCAGGAAACAAACTTTTCATAGGTTGATCACTCAAAGTTTCCATAAAGAGAAGTTTCCTTAATTAAAGTTAACCACTCAACATATAAGGAAATGGGTGTTCGAGTGCAACTAGGAAACATCCAAGTTGAATTCTGATTTGAAGAAGGAGTCTTTCCTAAGTTAGTTTACTAACAAAGGAACTATTATTCAAGAAGGACGGCAAGAACAAGGAAGAGGATTTTGACAAGTAAACTAGAAAAATTACCAACCGTGTACAACACACCTTGAAGTCCAAGTCAAGAACCTATATATAGGTGTGAAGTACATCAAGACAAACACGAGACAAGAGCTAATAAATTCGAGAGATTAATTCATGAGTTATTGAGTGTTGTCTTGCTTTTGCAAAGTTTGTGACTTGTCCAATTAGTTCTAGGTTTAGAATTGAGAGAACAATTCTTGTCTGCTTTGTTGAGTTCGAGCAATTCGAGAGTGAGGAGCTTGAGAGTTGTGAGAAACATATTTTGATAAACCCTTGTGGTATTTTTCCTACGGCTCGGAAGTTAATATTAATATATTCAATTCTTAAATTTTACGTTTGTTTATTTTCCGCTGCATTGTTATTATAGACGTTGTTAAAGTAACATTGAGATGTTAACAACGAACGCGTATCAACCGATCCACAATTTCAAGTGGTATCAGAGCCAAGAACCAACTTCACTGGTGTTTAGCGTTGATACGACAAGATGGACAACACCAACCCCAATACCAGCAGATTGCCAATGTTGGAAGGACCAAACAATTATGCATATTGGGAGATCAAACTCAGGGTCTGCATCAAATCCATTGACCTGAGAGCATTGGAATCAATTCTGGAAGGCTACGTCATTCCTTTTTTGCCAAGAGATGGAGATGTTGATCTGGTACCTAAACCCAAAGGACAATGGACAGCCAATGAGATTGCTTTCTACAACTTCAATGAAAAGGCTCTCAATGTTATTTTTAGCTGGGTAGGTAATCACATGTTTAAACTTATTCCAAATTGCACTACAGCTAAATTTGCATGGGATATTCTTGAACTACATTGTGAGGAATATTTGGTTGTGAGGGACTTTAAACATAGGAAGTTGCTTCAAGATTTTGAAAAAATAGTGATGGGTGAAGATGAAAGTGATAGGTGAAGATGAAAGCATTGATAGTTATTTTAAGAAGCTTCTTGATATTGCTAACCAATGTCAAAACCTAGGATTTGTTATTTCTAATAAAACCATGGTTTACAAAGCCTTCAGATCCATGTCTACTAAATTTACTGTCAAAAAAATTGCTATGAATGAGTCTAGAGATCTTGCAAATATGGATTTTCAAACCTTAATGAACACTTTAAAAGAATTTGAGCTAGAATTTCTAGGTAAGTCCAGTAAACAACCTGTTTTAGCCTTACTTGGAACTGGCTCAGATACTGTAGGACGTGATGATGATGAGCATGAATTGATATCCTCTAACTATGGAAACATTACCAAGAAGTTTAGCAAATTAGGTTACAAAGATAAAGGCAAATTAAAGAAATATGGTAATGCTAGTCCTGGTTATAAGAAGCTACCCCATAAATTCATAAAGTACATGGCGTCAAAGAGCACTCCTAAAGATGCTGAAAATTTGAAAGATGTATAGTGCTATGAATGTAAAGGGTTTGGTCATTTTAAACATGAATATGCTAACACCCTTCGAGCAAGAGGGAACTCTCATTGGATTTGTGTAGATGATTTCGATGAAGCTGATTTCAACTCTGGGTCAAGTGCTGATAAACACTCAGAAGAAATCAACAATGTTGCGCTCTACACTCAGATTAACTGGTCAGGAAAAGATTCCAGGAACTGCAATGGCCCACAATGTTACTTTAACATTGAGGAGCCAACAACAGCGCATGAGATCTTCTTTGCAAATTGGGACAACAATGACTTAAAGGTTAATTCTGATATTTACTCTGATTTTGATGATACTAACTTTGATTGTTTTCATGGTTCAGTTGATCTGGAGGAGGTATACTGCTTGGTTGGAGAACAGTCCCATGAGGGAATCATAGATGATCTTCATTCTACATTCATCAAGCTTCAAAGAGAGAACATAATGCTTATCAAAAGTAATAAAACCCTGAAATTTGATATTGAGTATTTGAAGAACATGATGAAACTCTATGAAAGAGATCTTAACAGAGCAGAAGCTGAGCTGAAAGAGGAAAAACAAAAACTCAAAAGGGACAGTGAGATCATTGCAAAATGGAATTCAGGAACTTGCAAACTTGATGAGGTACTGAATTTGGGTAATGCAGGTACAAATGGTCTCGGTTTTGTTGAGAAAGGTTTTGTTGAGAAATCTTCCTCTTCTGATGTGAATTCTTCCTACTTTAAAACTATCTTTGTCAAAGAATCTTCAAAATTGAGTTCTGGTCCTGTCAACACAGCAAAAAGTAAACCTATCTTTATCTGTCAATACTGTTTTCAACCAGGTCACATTAAGCCATTCTGTAAAAAATATTTGAATGGGAGTGGTAAGAAAACAACTTATGTGGCTAATGTTAAACCAACAATTGTTCCTGATGTTAGTCCAACATTAGGTTCTGGATAGAAAGGTAGAACTTGGGTTGAAAAGGTGAAATCCCCTAAGATCAACATTATGTGCAATGTGGTTTTCTCTGCTGTTTACTCTAACCTTTCAGGTAAGTGGTACTTTGGCAGTGGATGCTCAAGACACATGACAGGCAACAAAGAGAATCTTAACAGATGATTCCCCTAAGTGTTGGAACTGTCACCTATGGAGGAGGCACCAAAGGGAAAATCCTTGGAAAGGGGACACTCAATGTTGAAGGATTTCCACCACTCAAGGATGTTCTGTTGGTTGATGGGTTAAAAGCAAATTTAATTAGCATTAGTCAGCTCTGTGGTGATGATCTGCTAGTTATTTTTGACAAAGTGTCTTGTGATGTTTATGATAGTGACAATGTTCTTGTTATGACAGGTACTAGATCTAAAGACAACTGCTATCTGGCTCAGGAAGAAGTAGAATGTTTCCATGCCAAGATAGATGAAGCTTCTGTATGGCATAGGAAACTGGGACATGTGCAGTATAGAAACTTGGAGAAATTACAGAAAGTTGATGATGTAAGAGGTTTGCCTAAGCTAACCAGTCCAGGTAAGCCTGTGTGTGGTGATTACCTCAAAGGTAAGCAAACCAGAGTTGTTCATACACCCCTACAGGTACAGAGTGCTACTCCTAGAACTAGTAGGTGTTTTAAATTGCTGCATATGGACTTAATGGGTCCTATTGAGGTAAGTAGTTTGAGTGGTAAGAAATATGCCTTTGTTATTGTAGATGATTTCTCTATATATGCATGGGTAAAGTTTCTTAGAGAATAATCTGAAGCTTTTGATCAGTTCAAAATTCTTTGTGCTAGCATCAAAACGTTGTATGGTTCTTCTGTGTCTAAGATTAGGTCTAATCATGGAAAGGAATTTGAGAATGCTAGTTTTGACAGCTACTGTAATGCTAACGGCATCTTTCATGAATATTCAGCCCCTAAGACACCTCAGCAGAATGGTATTGCTGAAAGAAAAAATAGAACTCTTCAAAAAATGGCCAGAGTTATGTTGAATGCTAAAGATTTATCTAAAAGACTTTGGGCCAAAGCTTTAAATACTGCTTGTCACATTAGTAACAGAGTGTATCTCAGACCTGGAACTAATATGACTCCTTATGAAATCTTGAAGGGTGTAAAGCCAAATATTGCATATTTTCATTAGTTTGGATGTGATTGTTATCTGCTAAATGATAGGGATTATTTGAGTAAATTTGATCCAAAAAGTGAGAAATGCATCTTTGTAGGCTACTCTTCCAACAGTACTTCTTTTAGAGTCTATAATCCTAGATTAAAGACTGTTCAGGAATCTGTGAATATTGTGTTTGATGATTTCACTTTTGAAACAGGTATTGGTGACATTTCAGTTTCTAATGTTGGACTAACATTGGAAACTGAGAATCTTATTCCAGCACTAGAACTTGAAGTTGGGACCACTGAGCAGGAGACAGAAACAGATGTTAGACTAACATCAGCCAGATCGGATGTTAGACTAACAGTAGAAGAGTCTGACTCAGAAAATGAAGGCGGCACTGAACCTAGAAGAGATCCCCCTGCTAGGATTCAGAAAGACCATACAGCATCTCAAGTAATAGGTGAGATCACTGAACGGGTAAGGACACGCAACAAAGAGAGACTGAATTATGGAGATATGGTTAAACTGTGTGTCTGTATGAAGTTCACATGTACTGTTGATAATGCCTCATGTTTTGTCTCTGCCATAGAACCTAAAAATGTATCTGAAGCACTTCTATATAACTTTTGGATAAATGCCATGCATGATGAACTATTACAGTTTACTTAAAACAATGTCTGGATCTTGGTACCTAGACCACCTGATGTAAATGTAATAGGGACTAAATGGGTCTTTAAAAACAAAAGTAATGAGGAAGGAGTAATTGTTAGGAACAAAGTCAGGCTTGTTTCTCAGGGGTATACTCAGGTTGAAGGTGTAGATTTTGATGAGACTTTTGCTCCAGTAGCTAGGATAGAATCTATTAGGTTACTTCTAGCCATTGCTTGCTGCCTTAAGATAAAACTATATCAGATTGATGTGAAGGGTGATTTCCTAAATGGGCTGATTGATAAGGAAGTATATGTAAAACGGCCTAAGGAATTCACTAATCCTAAGTTCCCCAATCATGTGTACAAGTTGAAGAAATCTTTGTATGGTCTTAAACAGGCTCCTAGAGCATGGTATGAAAGACTTACTAAATTTGTCTTGAGTCTTGGTTTTGTTAGAGGTGATGGAGACAAGACACTGTTTGTTTTAAAGAAAAATTCGGATATCTATATAGATCAAATTTATGTTGATGACATAGTGTTTGGTTCTACTAACAATTCTATTTTGGAAAAGTTTGTTGAACCTATGACAGGAACATTTGAGATGATTATGATAGGAGAATTAAATTTCTTTCTTGGTCTCCAAATAAGACAAACAGGTACAGGCATATTCTTGAACCATGAGAAGTATGCAAAGAATTTGGTGAAAATGTTTGAATTTGCAGATTCAAAGCCTTGTAAGACTCTCATGTCTGCCTCAGTCAAGACCACCAGAGATGGGACTGGAACCAGTGTTGATCCAACATTGTACATATCAATGATAGGCAGTTTGCTTTACTTATCTGTTTCTAAACCTGACATAATGTTCTTGTTTGTGTATGTGCAAGGTACCAGGCATGTCCAAAGCAGTCCCACTTGATTGTTGTGAAGAGAATCCTTAGATACATATCTCGAACTTTGTCCCTTGGCATCTGGTATTCATTTGACACTAACTCTAACCTTGTGGGTTTCAGTGACTCAGACTGGGCAGGTGATGCTGATGATAGGAAGTTCACAAGTGGAGGATGTTTTTATCTGGGGAACAATTTGGTCTCATGGTATAGCAGAAAGCAGAACTATGTGTCTCTATCCACTGCTGAATCTGAGTACATAGCAGTAGGCAGTTGTGTCGCCCAGCTTGTGTAGCTCAAACACATGTTGTTGGATTATGGGTTGGATAGTGACACCTTACTTATGTTCTGTGATAATCTTAGTGCTACCAGTATCTCTAAGAATCTTGTTCAACATTCTAGAACTAAGCACATAGACATAAGGCATCATTATCTGAGAAACATGGTTGAGGACAAGTTAATAGACATTGAGCACATTGAGACAAACAATCAGCTTGCTGATATGTTCACTAAGCCTTTAGATTCTGAGAGGTTCTTCAGTTTGAAGAATTCTCTTGGCATGTGCATTGTGTAAGAATGTCCGATCACCAGTGTTGACATAACACCACTGTCTAGCACTGGTTATTAGTTGTGGTGTATCTGTAATTCTTTTATTTCCTTGTTTGCATTCTTTATTTCTTGCATATTACATCTTTGTTTGTCATATTTTGGGTTGTGTGGTTAACCTGTGCAAATGACTGAATTGACTGGTGAACAGGTTCATATCAAAAGTTTTGTAAAGTAAAACCTCTATTTTTGGTCTGAGAATGTTAACCTAACATCAGGAGAAGCTGGGATGCACAGAGTTCACTACTTTGGTGTTATTCAGTTGTGACTTATTCATGTTTAGGTTAAACTGAACATGAAGAGACGTTGGGGTACATGATGTTGAGAGCTTCAGTGTGATTCAGTTGTGCTTATTTTCATGTTTTTGTTATTTTTGGCCAAGGAAATGCATGATTGTGATCCTTTCTACTGAGATGTTTGGAGTTTCGACTGCCTCACATTTAGTAGCACTGATCACTTTGTGTTTCTCTTGTAAACATGTCGGTCAAAAAGTATGCATAAGGAGTTGGGGTGATGAAGTATATGATAAGTGTATTGTCTTCATTCAATTATTTTGTACTTGCCTAATTTGTAGCTGATGATGGAGTCACTGGGGTGTGTGGAGTCTTGTTCTGCCCTCATTCAGTGATGATATTATCCCTTTTTAACATTTCTCAGCTTTAGTTCAAAAGGGGTTTATGATAATAGTAAACGTTTCAAAATTGATATGTCTAGGTTTCAGTCAGTGCAGCTCTTTATACTTGGTTACCATCTCCCAGTGTTGATCTAACATTGTTGCATTCATTCATAGCCTGCATTTTATTGTTGTGTCGGTTTCGGCTTAGGAGGAGTAGTAATCATAATTCATGTGTTGAGGCACGCACTTTGGGTGACTATACTACAGGTAAACACATCGGATTGTGATCTTTTATGCTATGTGAATAAAGGATTCTTGGATATTTATGTCTACTATCTGTGTGTTTCTTTTGTCAAAAGTGTCACTTACTCTTACTGATCATTTTAAACTATGTCTTGTGTACTAATGTGCTTTGATGAAGTTTCAGATCTGTATTTAGTAATATCTCACGCTCTCACATGAAGCTATTTGGATGAAAGCCATGCACCTCCAACTTCATGCCCTGCTGTTAACTTACCAATGTTAGTCCAACATTGAAACGCTCTGACTTATAAGTTTTCAATTAAGGAAACTGCTCTGGTCACGTGTTAATCTAACACTGACACGTGGGTAAGTACTATGAGCGGGAACGTGTGTAAGTGGTCCGATTATTTTGGTAACATGTTACAACACCACTATTACCACTCTTCAGAGTCTATTGCTATATATTTTGCCCTTGACTCTTCTAATTCTTCACGCTTTCTAATTCAGAATTGTGCAATCAAAATTTTTGAACTCAAACTCTCTTTTCTCTCCAAAATTACTCTAACAATGGCCCGCAAGTCTTCAATCGATGCCCTTGCAGATGCTGCTCAGCAGATTGAGCAACCACGGAGGTACAATACCAGGCATGTATCTACTGAATCCATCGTCGTTGCGGATGCAAAGAGGAAAACTACTTATCAACGGAGCAAAGAAAAGAAATCAGCCAAGGGTAATGTTGGTTCAACATCAAAAGTTGCTGAGAACACCTCCACTCCCACCAACACAGAAAACGAGGTAATAATGGCTAACCCTACTCAAACTTTACCTACTGAAGTTGATATTGAGGGGGAGAATGAGGCCCATGTTGTTGTTGTGGGTGAGTCTGGGAATGTTCATGAGGAGAACGTTGAGGTTGTTGCTGAGAAGGGTGTGATTCTTGATGAGAATACCTCTAATGATGAGAACAATCAAGGTGAGGAGACTGTTGCTGGGTTGGATACTACTGAGAGTATCCCTGCTCATAATGTTGGTGAGGATAATGAGAGTGAGAAAGAAGAAGAAAGCCTTACTATTACTGCTCTAGCTAAAAGGAGGAAGAGGATGAGGAGGATAAACTGAAGAGGATGAGGAGGAAGAGAAGGAGGATACTGAGGACGAAGAGGAACTTGTGGCAGAAGACCTTGCTGATGTTATTCCAACATCAGACGGTGGGGAGTATTGTGATGTCCTGGAAGGTGAGTATCCCAAGAAGCCATATTCTGACGTCTATGTGTTTGTGGAAGCAGAGGAGCAATGGGAGGCTTATCAAGCAAGGGTAATCCACAAGGAAAGGGAAATGGAGGAGGAAAGTTTTAAAGAAAACAGAATCTATGAACTGCTGGAAGCAAGAGATGTGATGGGGTCAGCGATGAACCATTCATCATATGTCCCAAATGTCATCGGAGAGTTCTATATGAACCTCTCCCAATGGGTGTACCACTAGAATTCTCACAAATATGGAAAGGCTTGGGTTAGGAAGAGTGTCTTCGACATTAGCCCCTCCACTATCAATGAGGCATGGGGACTTTCTGATCCAGGAGAATCAGAAGATCCAAGCATGGATGAGATCATCACAGATCTCACTGGTGGGCTGACTAGGAAATGGAATGACATCTTTCCCACAACAAGTCTGACTTCTTTGAGTGATGTACTACACAAAATTTCTACCTACAATTGGCTTCCATCTTCCAACACAACAGTGATGACTAAGGAGTCTGCAAAGCTGGTGTTTAAGTTGAAGAATGGTATGAATGTCAATATAGGGGAAAAGGTGCTAAGGTCTATGAAGGAGCTCACTACAAAAACAAAGGGAATCATTCCATATCCCTATCTGATATCAAGCATACTGGTGAAACATGGGTTTAAGACCTTGAAGACAGTGGGATGGATCAAGAACAAGGCCAGAATGCCTATCACCAGGAGCTACTTCACACATGTGAGGATTCAAGGTCTTCCATGGAATCCTGAAGATGCGGCTGGACCAAGCAGAAAGAAGAAGAAGAAGAAGAAGAAGAAGAAGAAGAAGAAGAAGAAGACTCACAAGTTTGTTGCTTCTTTAGTTCCTATAGCCAGTGTGGACAGCTGCTCAGTAATTGCTGATGCCTTTGTAGAGGAGACCCTCATTTGGTTGGACAGAGAGTACAAGGACACCCAAAGGGAGATTATTGACAAGCAAGTTAGGCTTCAGGAGATTGACAGCCTCAGAAAGAATCTAAAGGATCTGCCTTCCTCACAAAAAGGGGGAGAGTAGATCAAATTTTAAAATTTCTGAGTTTTAATTTTCTGTTTCTTAGCTTTTTTGAACTATTTCTATTTTTGCATAAACTATTTCTATTTTCTTATCTTTGTTTAGTCTGATCAAGGAGTGTGTTCCTTGTTACAGTTATGGTCTGTAATTAAGTATTCTGCTTATTGGTACTTTGTGATTTTGCTTATGAAATCTTGAACTTCTGTCAAGTACTAACTCTGTCTGCATGTGTTAGCTGATATCTGATGTTAGGGTAACATTGGAAAATTCAATGTTAGAACATTCGACTGGAGCCAATGTTAAGTTAACATTGAGACAGACGCATGTTATGACAACATTGGAAAAATCAATGTTAGAATAACATTGTGTTGGACTCTCCTGATATTAAGGGGAAGTTACTTGTTTTAAGATATACCACAAGGTTGATTAAGTTTGTTCTGAATATGGAGACAAGTTCTAGGGTTTTGTGAAGTAAGGCAAAAAGGGAGAGATTGAAAGTGCAAGTATTCTGGCAATGTTAGAAGGTCAATGTTAGAGTAACATTGGCTGGCAGAATCTGTTTTACAATCTTGTTTTGAATATCTTAATTATTGTTTTACCTCATTCACTTAACTAATCTAGTTTCACAGTTGTGATTGTCTTTGGTTATTATTCAGGAAACAAACTTGTCATAGGTTGATCACTCAAAGTTTCCATAAAGAGAAGTTTCCTTAATTAAAGTTAACCGCTCAACATATAAGGAAAGAGGTGTTCGAGTGCAACTAGGAAACATCCAAGTTGAGTTCTGATTTGAAGAAGGAGTCTTTCCTAAGTTAGTTTACTAACAAAGGAACTATTATTCAAGAATGACGGCGAGAACAAGGTAGAGGAGTTCGACAAAGAAACTAGAGGAATTACTAACTGTGTACAACATACCTTGAAGTCCAAGTCAAGAACCTATATATAGGTGTGAAGTACATCAAGACAAACACGAGACAAGAGCTAATAAATCCGAGAGATTAATTCACGAGTTATTTAGTGTTGTCTTGCTTTTGCAAAGTTTGTGAGTTGTCCAATTAGTTCTAGGTTTAGAATTGAGAGAACAATTCTTGTCTGCTTTGTTGAGTTCGAGCAATTCGAGAGTGAGGAGCTTGAGAGTTGTGAGAAACATATTTTGATAAACCCTTGTGGTATTTTGCCTACGGCTCGAAAGTTAATATTAATATATTCACTTCTTAACTTCTACGTTTGTTTATTTTTCGTTGCACTGTTATTCTAGACCTTGTTAAAGTAACATTGAGAAGTTAACAACGAGCGCGTATCAACCGATCCACAATTCCAATCCCCAAGTGATACCTGAGATTTATTATTCTCTCTTCTCTCTTCACTAACAATATATTCACTTCTTAAATTTTGTGTTTGTTTATTTTTCGTTGCACTGTTATTCTGGACGTTGTTAAAGTAACATTGAGAAGTTAACAACGAGCGCGTATCAACCGATCCACAATTTCAATCCCCAAGTGATACCTGAGATTTATTATTCTCTCTTCTCGCTTCACTAACAATATAATCTCTCACCTCATCAAATTTTAAGTCCATTTTCTCACTGAGGCATTAAAAACGGTAGTTCGCCAGCTCAAATTGTCTAACGAAGAAGGCAACATAATTAAGTCTCTTACTTCATCACCAAAATTGATACCAACTGAGATTAACTAAGATTTTATCACATTGGACTCATTAAGATTATCACAAAACCGTCATTTTTTTTTATTATCTTCCCTTGTATTTTTGCATCAGATGAACCTTGTTTGTTGTTAGTGATTTCTCAAACATGTATGTCAAAACCTTTGGTACATCTTTTGTGGTTGTTTCTTTGGCAACATGAAACGCGACATCCAGCGACATAGATAAACGTACGACACTCATTGTCTTTCAATCTAGCACAACCGAGTCTTCGTCTTTCATGTATGTTAGTTTCTTTTAGCAGTTTTCAGAACTATATATTGTAATCATCGATATGCATCCTCTATAACCCACAATCCAATCCATCAAACTTCTCGGTCATCAATTTTTCTCCACACATCCATTCTACTCCCACTCATCCTGAAGCTCTGGTACCACTTATTCTGAAATAGTATGACGATATAAACACCAAAAATAATAAAACATGCATAGATTTGTATCAATGAGACAATGACTACCTCTAAGTGCACATTCAAGCCATAGTTTTTACTATTTTAGATGGGTACAATGAATGATTATATATAAGTAGGTTATTTAGGACAAACTCAAAAGTTTAGTTTTACACAAGCTTTGAAATTCCTAAAAGTTAGGTCTCTATAATTCCCAATGAAACTGGGTCTCTGTAGTTCCATGATTATTCAGACTCCATGACCCGACAAAACTTCGATCCACCCATTTTGATTCGATATAGATAGAAAAACTAGTCAAATGAGTTTCAAAATTTCACAAGGTATCCCCACAAACTAATGATCGTTAAAAGTATTTGACAAATCTGGAACAATAACGAATGCACCTATAAAAAATACTACATCTCCGAGGTTTGCTATAATCTCAAAAACCACGCATGAGGTTCATAATTTATGAAGACACCCCCTGGAACCAACAAAAAAATTATTATTGACAAATAAATTTGATCCATAAACAATTAGTTTTATTAGGTTAAGTTTAGTTAAGAATAACAGATTTACAACTAAGAAAATCTGATTATTTTATTTATTATTTAACCTAAAACTAAAACATAAACTATTAAATGCAAATAAAACATATAAAGTTTTCCTATTAATGGTTAAAATTTAAGATATTTCCGTTTGAATTTACTAATTTCAAATTAATTTTATAAAAAATTCATCAAAATTATTCCATAATGTAAATTAGGATCTAAAGAAGTAATGTAATTTATTTTACGTTTTGTTTAAGAAAATTATCTAAATTGTGTCTAACATTGCACGGTACCCTAAGTAATTTTTCTAAAACCTTATTCAAAGGTAAAATTTAGGATTGACAGCAAAACTATAAGTGGCACTAAAACTTGTAATCAATATTGACTTCAACAAATTCCATCAAGAATTTTTTAAAGGATTTCGCACACTTTATCTTGTAAATAAATCTCTTATCAAATTTAGTTCTACAAAGTATCAATGGCCAATTTAAAACCAATATTGTGTCACGTTGGTCCTCCAATAAGGGGATTCCACAATTTTAACCTTCAATCTAACATGTGATGTGCACATGACCCCTCATTTGGTTCTCTTTGTTAGTTTTGTTAAAAAAAAAAATTGTACTATTACATTTAGACCCCCATGATTTTATAATAACCACATTTAAACCCATATATCATATATTGTCAGTTTAATTATATTTAGAGAGAAATATGCAGACTCCATTTAATAAAACAAAATTAAATTTATTATGAAAAATCCTCTATTCTTAATCTCAATTCATTTTTTCTAATCTAATCAAACTGATTATGATCTGACACCAGTTGCAACTGAAACACCGAGTGCTCCCTTCATGGAATGAGTTACGTGGAAAAGGGTGATAGTGCACGACAGCGGCAGTAGTTTTGAGGTGGCGGTGGGCGGTAGTAAGGTTATGCAGATACGGCAAGGCAATGGCCTTGTTGCTGAGGAAATCTAAAGAAGCAAAAAGTTTAGGGTTTAGTTTTTTCGAGAAAAAATTTAAGTAGCTGGAACAAATCACACCGAAGAAGAAAAAAAACGTGAACATAATTAGTTAAGAATAATTACCCCCTCTAGAATACTAAAGAACTAAAGAACGATTATAAGAATAACTTATATATTTAAGAGAAAATATCTTGGGCGATTACAATCAGATTTTGGCGGATTTCGACCACCATACGTTTGTTACTTGTCTGCAAGTTTGATATTTCTCGTGCAAGTTTCTCGCTGCACAAGGCTCTTCCTTGCATCAAACTTTAATGCCACCATGGTTCAGCCGCTGGATGAGGTGCCCCCTCCCCCCCCCCCCCCCCCCCGATTCCTCATCGAAAACACTGGTTACCACCGTTGATCCACCAAGCGCGGCGATGGCGCCATCGGTAAACACAAGAAATGCTGATTTCCCTCCTCTTAAAGAGGTTCTCTTGCCTAAGATTGCTACGTTCTCTAAAGCTCTTCCCCCTCCCATCCTCACGACAAAATAAGCCATCACAACTAATTTGACAATAGATCGTATATTATATGTGAAATGAGAGATTATAGCTGTAGGGTTACGAATCTATTACAAACTATGCCTTATATCGCAATTGCTAGTTCTAGGTCGACTTTAGTCCGGAACACCAGATGATTGAGATGGAAAGCCCAAATGAATATCGAAGATAATGTCGAGGTTGATGTCGAAGGTGACGTCGAGAGTGATGTCGAGGGTGACGTTGGAGGTGGTGTCGAAGGTAATATTGAAGGTGATGTTGAAGGTGATATCGGGGATAAGTCGGGGATGATATCTGGAATTATTGGATCGAGATTGATACAACTTTCAAAGCTCAAGTTAAGCTGGCGTTGCCTTAACTTGATCTTAAGCAATCTTATTGATAGAGTATAATGTGCAGCGGAATTAAAGAATACAAGAAGATAAATTTTCAATGGTTTATTATAAATAATCAACCATCTAGTCGTAGGCAAAATAACCATGCATGGTTTAACAAAGACGTTCCTCACCACAAAATCACTCTCGTTCTTTTGTAGATCGGACTCAACAAAGCAGACAATAATTTTCCCCTTAAATCTAATCCTAGACTTAACTCGAAAACTCACAAACTTTGCAAAGCAAGAAAAACGCAACAACTCGAAGATATAATCTCTAAGATTAATTAGATCTATTGTTTCTTGTGTATTCTTGATGTACTTTACACCCTATATATAGGTTTCTTCAAACTTGATCTCCAATGTGTGTTGTACACAGATTTGGCAACTTATTTTGTTTCCTAGTTAATCTCTTCTTTCCTTCTTTGAACTAGATCTCCTTCTTGAATAAGAGTTTCCTTTAATTAGATTAAGTTCTAATAAAGAAATACTCCTTCTTCAATTCAGAGTTGATCTTGGAAAGATTTCTAGTTGCACTTGAATTCCAAAACTTTCCTTTCTTGAAAACGCGTGCGTTTGACCATTCTTCTCCTCTTGAATTATGGAAACTTCAACTTAGGAAACTGGTAATGCTCTTCCTTATGATTAAGAGATGTTCCTGGACATACACAAAGACAGCTAAAATCGTGGAAGTTGATTACTAGGTGAATAAACACAAAACTAAAGTAAAGTAGTTAAAGACAGATTGTCAGTATAGTTTCTGGTTTCAATGTTGTCCCGTGGATGTTGGCTCAACATCCATCCAAAATTTAATCCATAACACTTTACTCATGTTCTCGAATTTTGAAACAATGTTTCAGGTTAAGAATGTTTCTGGTTTCAATGTTGTCCTCTGGATGTTGGCACAACATCCATCCAACATTGTTTCCAGGACATCTTACACTTTCAATCTCCCCATTTTTGCCTTTCTTCACAAAACCAATCAACCTATTCCATAACAGATAATATGTCCAAATATCCAATTAAGCATAATGATTTAAACCTACTAAATCGCAAACTATCAAGAATTAACTTGGCATAACAAAGATATTTATTAAAGTCATCACCACTACTCAGCAAGTAGTTGTTCAGACTTTAACTCATCAATGTTGTCTCAACATTAAGACCAGAATGTACATGCATACAAGCTTAACAGAAAAACTAGCAGATATAAAATATCTTCATAAGCAACATTGCATACAAGTTTCATCTTATGAGTCTTTAATTTTTCCATCCAAGTTCTACTTTTCTGTCATGTTCCTAATGTTAGGATAACATCTGTACCAGCGGTAGTCTTAACATTATAGACAGATTCGGTTTTCTTCACATTCTCTTTTAAGTGTTTCTTGCAATAAGGTTTTATGTGACTTGGTTAAAAACAAAATTAACAGATATAAGTAGATTTACTTTTGTTAGGATTAGCACAGCTCAAGTCTTTTGATTCCTTAACAAAACCAGCTTTAATGAAAACATAATTAAAACATTAGAGGTAGATTTCTGAACAAATCCAAGACCATTTGTTCCTTGATTAGCCATGTTCAGTATCTCAGCAAGTTTAGATGTACATGAGTTCCACTTGGCAATGATCTGAGCATCTTTTTCAAGCTTTCCTTTTACCTCTTTTAGTTCAGCTTTTGTCTTGTCAAGGTCTCTTTCATACAGCCTCATCAGTCTCTTCAGTCCATCAATCTCCAGTCTCTGAGCTTCATTCCTCTTGGTGAGTTTCTGATTTTCTTTCAGAATATTATGAAAAGTAGACTTCAAGTCTGCAATAATTTCCTCCTGGGATATTTCTCCTTCAAAGTAATATTCTTCATCTAGATCAACTGAGCCATGAAAGCATTCAAAGTTAGATTCATCATTATCAGATAAAGAATTGAGATCAATATTGGTATCATGTTCATTCCAATTCCCAAAGAAAGTCTCATGTTCTAGTATTAAGTCATGGATGTTGGAGCAACATTGAGACCCGTAGCGGTTCTGGAGATCCTCTTATGTCCAGTTAACTTGAGTGAATAGTGTAGCAGTGTAAATCTCTTCAAAACTTTCTTCAGCATCAGCATTTGATCCAGAGTTATAATCATCTTCAATGAAATCATCTGCACAAACCCAATGAGACTTTCCCTTCTTGCGGAGGGTGTTAGCACATTCAACAACAATATGATCATAACCTTTGCATTCAAAACATTGAGTAGTTTTCAACTTTTCAAGTTCTTCAGAACTAGATTTTGTTGTCATATATTTGACGAATTTAGGAGGTAATTTTATGTAACCAGTGGAAGTATTGCCAGGTTGTTTCTCTTTAGATTTATCTTTAAAGTTCAACCTATTGAGTTTTGGTAATATTTCCATAGTTAGAAGAAATAATTTCATCCTCATCCTCACACTCTTGACTTAGATAATTTGTGCCTAACAAAGCAATAGCTTCTTGTTTGGTAGTTCTTGCAGGATATTCTAGCTCAAATTCTCTAAGAGTGTTTAATAAAGTTTGAAACTCCATATTTGAAATATCTCTTATTTCTCCCACGGCAATTCTTTTGAGAGCAAATCTATGTGACAAAGTTCTAAAGACTTTATAGACCATAGTTTGATTTGCAACAGGAAATCCGAGATTTTCACATTGATTTGTAATGTCAAGGATTTTCTCAAAATAACTATCTACACTCTCTTCATCACCCATCTCAAGTTTTTCAAAATATTTAAGCAATTGTCTATGTTTAGAGTTTCTAACTGCAGTATCTCCTTCACAATGAAGTTCAAGGATTGGTGCAGTTCTGAATTAACTTAAACATCTGATTGGTAACATAACTAAAAATAGCATTAAGAGCTTTCTCGTTGTATTTGTATAGTGTTACCTCGTTTGATGTCCATTGCGACTTTGGTTTTGGTACAATATATGCATCTTTGTCGTTTTCAATCTTGGGGGACTGAGTATCCATCAAGGACTGCAGCCCATGCTTTCATGTCAATGGATTTGATGTGAACTCTGAGTCTGGTCTTCCAGTAAGCATAATTGTTGGATCCTTCTAAGACTGGGAGTTTGCCAAAATTCGGATTGATGTTGTCCATCGCATTGTATCACCTCTAAACACCAGTGAAATCGGTGCTTGGCTCTGACGCAATTGAAATTGTTGGATCGGTATTGATACAACTTTCAAATCTCAAGTTAAGTTGGCGTTGCCTTAACTTGATCTTAAACAATCTTCTTAATAGAGTATAATGTGCTGTGAAATTAAAGACACAAGAAGATAAATTTTCAATGGCTTATTATAAATAATCAACCATCTAGTCGTAGGCAAAATAACCACGCAGGGTTTAACAAAGATGTTTTTCACCACAAAATCACTCTCGCTCTTTTGTAGATCGGACTCAACAAAGCAAACAAGAATTTTCTCCTTAAATCTAATCCTAAACTTAACTCGAAACCTCACAACCTTTGTAAAGCAAAAAACACGCAACAACTCGAAGATATCTCTAAGATTAATTAGCTATGTTGTTTCTTGTGTATTCTTGATGTACTTCATACCATATATATAGGTTTCTTCAAACTTCATCTCCAAGGTGTGTTGTACACAGATTTGGTAACTTATGTTGTTTCTTAGTTGAACTCTCCTTTCCTTCTTTGAACTTGATCTCCTTGTTGAATAATAGTTTCCTTTATTAGATTGAGTTCTAATAAGGAAATACTCCTTCTTTAATTCAGAGTTGATCTTGGAAAGATTCCTAGTTGCACTTGAACTCCAAAACTTTCTTTTCTTGAAAGCGCATGCGTTTGACCATTCTTCTCCTCTTAAATTATGGAAACTTCAACTTAGGAAATTTGTAATGCTCTTTCTTATGATTAAGAGATGTTCCTAAACATAAACATAGACCACTAAAATCGTGGAACTTGATTAATAGGTGAATAGAGGCAAAACTAAATTAAAGCAATTGAAGACAGATTGCCAGTATAGTTTCTGATTTCAATGTTGTCCAGTGGATGTTGGCTCAACATGCATCAAACATTTAATCCAGAACAATTTACTCATGAACTCGAGTTTTGGAACAATATTTGAGGTTAAGAATGTTTCAATGTTGTCCTCTAGATATTGGCACAACATCCATCCAACATTGTTTCGAGGACATATTACACTTTCATTATTGAATATAGATATTCGATGTCAGCAGATTGATTATGGAAATAAATGTAAGCCTTACTCAGTTTGCGGGGCTGGGGTATTTATAGATTTCGGGCTTGTACCGTATCAAAGTGTTGTATATCGAGTCTGATCCTTGACATAGTTTTTGACTTACACAAACATGGAATTGGAATAGCGGAAATAGAGCTTGGATACTCCCCCATTTTCCTAGAAAATTAGTGAAGTGGAAAGTCAGAAATTTACCAATATCGGGTATATATCGAATTTGGGTTTCGATATACTCTCGATGTCTAGACAATTAATTACCCATGGGGCCCAGTTAATTTATTATATAAACTGCCCCCCCCCCCCCTCCTTGTCTGCTTGCGAATTATTTTATTGTTGACCTTTTGTCGTGTTGCCAAGTCGGATATCGAATATCCACATCGAATTTGATAGGTATGTCGGGTCTAACTTTCGAGATGCAAATTTGACATAAGCTTATTTAATGTCAATATTCGATATAGAATTTCATTGTCGATACCCGATATTGACATTCGATATCAGTAATCCTTTTTTTGACATAGAATTGTCGATGTCGATACCCGATATCGATATTCGATATTAATTTATTTTTATTCTGATTTTGTAAATCTTGTAGTAAAAATTTCCTTGACCGTCAGGTGAGCGATGGTGCTAACTAAAAATCCGCCTCATCGTAAGCATGTTGTCTCTCCGCGACAGTATGTGCCGGGTACTCATGGTGGAGGTGCCTCCGAGCCAAATCCTTCAATTTCTAATATGCCCGCAGTAAGAAATACGCCTCGTGCCCCTCATAGGGTCGAGGCACTTGATGATGGCCTCATGCAAGCTCCCGGTACTGTTGCCGACGTCAGGATCCCGCGAGTCCGTTTATATGAATGGAATTCTTGATTTCCCACTCGTTTCCTGGTAGTTCGACTGGGCAACGATGGTGGCAGCATTGTTTTTGGAACCCGCTCGAACGTTCAAGAATGTTTGGATTTGGATGAGGCGAGCCAACGTGTTGTGGAGCTGGAAGTTGAATCGCATAGGAGGCTTGTGGCCAACCCTCCCAAAGTTGTTGTAGCGCCACTACCCCTAAGTGCTCCATCCAACTATTGGCATCCGAACGTGAAGGCTCGTTTTGATAAGGATGCTCGTGATAAGAAGACCGTTGCGAGCTCTAGTGGGCTTGCTTTGGGTAGGGATAGTGGTATAGATTATGTTGAAATCATTGACGTCCCTCTGGTCAGTGAGCCACCAGCGACACCACTGCCTCCTGGCACTAGAGGAGATATCGGACTCGAACTCGAGGAATTTATTCGTTCTCCTAATAGAGCGGCCACTCCCGAGTAACGTAGGTCGGCCCGAGATAGGGAACCCACTTCTCATATTGTGGCTTCTGAGGCTCCTCCCTTGTCTTGGGACCGTTGAGATAGATCATCACCAACTCGCGATGGTGCCACCATCTGAGCAACCAGGAGGAACTATGATTTCCTCCGTGATTCGAATTCAGATCGGTTAACCATGAGGATAGGTGGTCGCGTCTGGCGGGAGGAAGATGCTATTACAAGTCTAAAATGTATCTACCCCGATATCTCTCTTAATGTTCTAATACGCAACCTAAGGGCTTCTATTGTGCAGCGGATGTGTGTAATGCTTTTTTATATGGTAAGGCTCTTGACATTGCACTCGTACTGCATTCTTATCTTGGTGTATGTTTATTGACACTTCGCCTTCCTTGGATGTGACAGTTCAGCAATCTATTCCACTCTCTTTGCCGAGATCACTTGGTGCTAGCAGAGGTACAATCGGGGCATGACGCGAGAATTGAAGAGATGCGGAAGCAAATTGCCCAAAGCAATGATTCTCGTGACAAAGAAAATGTGCAGAAGCGTGCAGCTGAAACGTGTGCAAGGAAATCGCATGAAGAAGCTTGGAGAGCTCAGGTCGAGAAAGTGAAACTTATGAAGGAGCATGAACAAGCAAAGTCTGAAGCCGAACAGTTGCGGTGGCAAAATGCCCTTTTAAAGCGGGAGAAGAATTCATATAGGGATTCCATGATTTTGCTCGAGACGCAAAACGCCAAGCTTTCTGAGCTTCTTAAATCAGATCATTGTAAGCGGGTCGTCGCTAGGGAGTTTCTAAAGTATTTCACATTCAATCAAATTGGGCTTTTGCGAGGGAAAAAGACTTAAAACTTGGGATGGAGACAATCGTGGATCGGATCAAAGACCTGGGTTTGTTAGGGGAGATTTAGAGATTAGCGTACTTGATCCAGGGCTCGAGCCCAATGGGGAAGGGCGTGGATGTTCGGCTACCGGTCCCTTTTATACCTCAAGGGATTGAGGATCCGTTCTTACCTCTCCTGAAAGAGAGGGGTTATACATGGTAGATTTTATGCCCACACCTGGTAGGGATGGGGAAATTAATGGTTGTCATCTTGATGTCCTTGAAGATATTAGTCCTGGCGGTGAAATCCTTGATAACTTGGATGAAGTATTCGGCGGTGCCAATGATTTCATGGATGTCAACGAGTTAGAGGGCAGAGATAATATGGAAGTTGTGCCCGAGTTGTCAATCGTATGGGCTACTGCCGGGGTATATCCTCAACTACAATATAGGGTACCGGCCAGTCTCAAGCTAAAGAATGATCATGAAGTAGACAGTCCCAAATGGTATAAATACATGTATAACTTGTCTCATCGGGCGGTGGTTGAGCTTGCCGAGGATATAAACGATGAACCATGGAAGTTTCCCATAGATGCCTCGGATCTCTCCCTTCTCGTTGATCTTTCGAGGGAAGAAATACATCATGACCTTTTTGACGATTATGAAGAAGATTTCTTTTGACGTATATGTGCATTTTCTTTCTTAGCGAAGGTAGGAAATAGCGTTGCAACATTATTGTTGTCCCTCGTATAGTTATGTCCTCTCTTTAGTAGGTTATTCATGTTTATCTATGTTCAATTTTGGATATGCATTAATATTATTAAAGTGTTCTTCATCTTGATTTGTCAATAACGCCTGTTGAGAGTGATGTTGACGTAGGTCCTTATAACTGAATCGCAAGGGTATGAGGACAGTTTCCTTTTCAAGCCATATGTCCTGAGGGCGATGCCTCTTTGTTGTTGTAACAGCATATAACATAGTTTGCCATACAGGTAGGCTACTTTGAATGGTTTAACGTGTCTTGCTCTTGCATCGTAAGGATAATAGATTTATAATATATTGGTGTTGGGCCGAGAAAATGGTTGCCTACTTATCCCGAATTATGAATCAAGCTTTGTGTAGTTCAAATTACAGGATGCGATGTTCTCAACAATAAAAATGTCTCAAGTGCTGCACATTTCATGGACGAGGTAAGGGGTCCCCATGCATATCTTCTAGATAATAGTATCATTTGGAACTCGTTCGAATCACCCGATAGGGGCCTTCCTAGATTTCCTGGAGTTTTCCCACATGCTTACTAGCTCTCACGCTTTTTAAGACGCGGTCTCCAACCTAAAAGTTGCACAAATGGACCTACTTGTCAAAAGTTTGAGCCATAGCTATTTTAAAGGCAAAAGTATGTTGATAGGCATGTTCTCTAGTAAACCCAATCATATCAAGGTCCATTTGACGCAAACGTGCTCAGTGCTCTGGATCGTATTCAGTAATACGATAGGTGGGCATACCTATCTCCACTGGGATCACCGCCTCGGATCCATATACCAAGGTGTAGGGTGCTTCCCCCGTAGAGGTCCTCGGTGTAATACGGTATGCCCACAGAATCCCAGAAGTTCCTCTATACAACTCATGCTCGTGGCATGAAGTCATCGCTCTAGGTATTCCTTTAGTGTTTTGTTCGTGGACTCGACCTGTCCATTGGCATGTGGGTGTGCCACGGCCGCGAAGTGCTATGCAATATTTAACTCTTTGTACCATGACACCATTTCTTTACCTCGAAATTGGGTACCATTATCTGATCTAAGGACTCTGGGAAGGCCGAACAGACAGGTGATGTTCCTCCATATGAACTCGATCATATTGTTCTCAGTTATGTGGGCCAACGCCTCTGCTTCCACCCACTTGGTGAAATACTCAACGGTGACTAAAAGGGACTTTTTCTAACCCTTAGCAATAGGCAGAGGTCTCACAATGTCGATTACCCATTGGTCGAACGGACATGTAATCTCTAAAGGTTGCACCAGTACAACCGGTTGGTGGATGAGTCTCACATGGTACTGACAATTCTCACAGGTACGGCAGAATTCTGTTGCATCCTTTCATAAGCATTGGCCAAAAATACACTTGCCTCAAAATTTTCTATGCAAGAACTCACCCTCCCGAATGGTTCCCACAACTCCCAGCATGTATCTCTCTCATGATGTATTGCGCACCCACGAGGGATATGCATCTCAAAAGTGGCCCCTCAAAGGATCACTTGTAAAGCTCCCCTTGGTAAATGGTGAACCTATATGCATCATATTTGAGATGTTGTCGTGCATTTTCGTCGTCTGGGAGCTTCCCATTCTAGAGGTATTGGAAAACTTTTTCCTTCCAACATGGAACGTCTGCAATCAGGAAGATAAATCCTAAGTCATCCCATAATTTGCTGGTTTTGATAAAAACCAATTGCCAGCCTACTAGTGGCCAATAAAGTGACATGTTTCTCTACAAAATTGTTCGATGAGCTTGTGAACTTTGACAATGCATCTGCTTTTGTATTTTTCAATCGGGGAATTTAAGTCTAGTTAAACGTGGTGAACTCTGAAGCCAACACCTTCAGTTTCGCTAGATATAGGACCATCGTCTTCTGTTTTGCTTCGAAGAATCCTGAGAAATGGTTTGTCACTAACTGCGGATCCATAAACACTGGGACTTAGCGTATTTTCCATCCTTACTTTTGCACGGACTGACTCATATTGAGCTTCGTTATTTGTAATTGGAAAGTTCAAACTTATAGTGAAATCAAATTCTCGGCAGTCCGGCGATACAAGGTGGATTTCTGCACCCCGTCGTTGGCAGTTGACGAACCATCCACGTGAAGCAGCCAAGCTGAATGCCGGGTACTCGGACCCGAGTCTTGGATTATAGTAAAGACGTGGTTGCAAGAATGATCCACGTTGTTTCCCAAGGTTTTGGTCGTAAAATATGCTAGGACATGCGCCTTAATGGTGGTCCGGGGACGGTATTCTAACCTGAAGTTGCTCAGCTCTATCACCCATTTAACCAAGTGCCCGAGGTCTCTGGGCATGCCACGCCATTATCTGTCGAAGTGGCTTATCCGTAACCACGATTACGGGATGCGACTAGAAATAGAATTTCAACTTTCGGGTCGTCATCACTATCGCTAAGGCGAATAATTTAATTTGTAGATAGTTTCTCTCTGCGCCATATAGTACGCATAGTGGATAGGTAGTTGTTTTCCATTAACATCTTTGAGCAACACTGTGCTAATGGCGTTGGTCAAGACCGCGAGGTACAAGTAAAGCATCTCTCATGCGTCAGGTTTGGCCAACAGCGGTGGAGTCATCAAATATCTCTTAAGTTGTTGGAATGCCCTCTCGCTATCCGTTCATTGGAAATCTGTCGCCTTCTTCAAGACTTTAAAGAAAGGCAAGCTCTTTTTGGCCTAGGTTGCGATGAACCGCCATAACGCCGCTATGCGCCCGACTAAACATTGCAAATCCCGCACTGACCATGGCGAAGGCAAGCTCATCACTGCCTGGATCTTCTCGGGATTAGTCTCGATCCCTCTCTCGTTAACCATATACCTCAAGAATTTTCTCGTCGGGACGCCAAACGTACATTTATTGGGATTGAGCTTCATTCCATAATTCCTCATAATTCCAAAGGACTGCTCCAAATGTTTTACATGATCCTCGGCCTTCAAACTCTTAATTCGCATATCATCCACGTAGACCTCCATGGACTTTTCAATCAGGTCATAGAACATCTTGGCCACTAGCCTTTGGAATGTAACGCATGCGTTTCTTAACCCGAAAGGCATTACTCGATAGCAGTATAGGTCGATATCTATTGCGAAAGCTATTTTCGCTTGATCCTCAATTGCCATAAATATTTGATGAAATCCACTCTTTGCATCCATAAAACTAAACAACGCACAATCTGTAGTGGAGTCCACGATGAGATCAATTCTCGACAAAGGAAAAGGATATCGGGGGCAATACTTGTTTAAATTGTTGTAGTCCACGCACATTCTCCACTCGACCACTTTATTCAGGACTAACACTATATTTTTAAGCCATTCTGAATATTGTATCTCGTAAATATGACCTACTTTCAATTTTTCAATTACTTCTTTCTCTGCAGCCTCGTTCTTCTCTTTACTGGAGTTCATTTTCTTTCGCCTAAATGGCTTAGCCCTAAGATCAACATTCAACTTGTGTACTATGATCTTGGGGCCGATCCCCTTCAAGTCCGAGTTCAACCACGCGAAGATATCAGCGTTTCTCCTCAAGCATTCCACCAGTGCGGTTCTAATGTTATCTGACATTGCCGATCCAACCTACAACGTACGCTCCAGCCTCTCCGAATCAATATTAACACTAACAAAATCCCCCACGGGTTCCATTTTTGGTTCATTCTAAAAAAATCAAGATCGCCTTCTCCCTTTTGGATAATTCAGTGTGGGAATCAGCTTCCAATTTCTTAGAGTCCACTGCCATCTTTCTCTTTTTTACCATGACTCATTTGCCTTATGAGATCTCTTCATTCTCTGACTACTTTGCGGTTATCTGATCATGATCACGAGAACTGGTGTTCCCACAGACGGCGCCACTAATTTGACAATATAGTGTATATTATATGAAAAATGCGAGATTACAGTTGTATGTCTACGAATCTATTACAAACTATGTCTCATATCGCTAATGCTAGCTCTAGGTCGACTTTAGTCCGGAACACCAGATGCTTGAGATGGAAAGCCTGACTGAATATCGAAGATAATGTCGAGGCTAACGTCGAAGTTGAAGTCGAAGGTGACGTCGAGAGCGATGTCGAGGGTTACATCGGAGGTGGTATTGAAGGTAATAGTGAAGATGATGTCGAATGTGATATCGGGGGTAAGTTGGGGATGATATCGAATATGGATATTCGAAGTCAACATGTTGATTAGGGAAATAAATGTAAGTTTGTCTCGGTATGCGCGGCGGGGGTATTTATAGATTTCCGCCTTGTACCATATCGAATGTGACATTCGATATGGTCCCGTATATCGAGTCTGATCCCCGACATAGGCGTACGGGGCCGACAGTCTGGTGGGTTAGGCCATATTACTGAGTGGGATGGCCCAGATTAGGGATTGCCCATATCAACAGCAGTTCCTAACCCATCTCTACGATCGTTTGCTCGTCTCTTTTCCGACAAGGATACTACGGAGCTTTCGCCATGAGTCGTTAAGAAATATTTTGGAGATGATCCGATCTTTGCTCTTGACAAACGCTCTACGAAAGCTAAAAAAACTCCTAAAGGTAAACCTGTTATACGATTTCAACGCAATGATTATGATGTTTTTGCTCTTCAATTCAAATATGCATTGGTCGAAAAGTTTTTTCATGGTAGACTAGTCCCAAAAGATTTGCATGCATGGTTGTTGAAATAACGGTTGAAATTTTCTTTTACGTTAGGGGATATTGACATCGACATGTGTTTATCGACACTTGAAGATGATTCAACTAGATTGTGGTATCGACAATCTTGGATGGTTAGGGATTTTTCTATGAGAGTGTTTAAATGGACTCTGACTTTTAATCCCAAGTTGAAGTCATCTTTGGTTCCCGTGTGGTTCTCTCTCCCGCGATTATCAATTATTTTGCATCATAAATAAGCTTTTCATGACATTGCCTCGCTGATTGGTACTCCTCTCATAATTGATGAACCAACGGTTAGGGTTTCTAGGCCGAGTTGTGCTAGATTTTGCGTAGAGATTGATCTTTTGGATGATGAAATTAATGAAATTTTCATTGATGGTCTGGAAGGTAGTTTTTGGGAGAAAGTTGTTTATGTATATAGGTCGGATTATTGTACAGAGTGTAATCACGCTGAGAAGTGTTATATAGCGGGAAAGGCTAAACCTCCACAGAGACAAAAGCAATAAATGCTTAAACTAGAGAATATCACCAAAGCTAAACCATTAAATTATGTTGTTATTATTGAGGAGCCTTCACGTGAAATGGTTGAACGTGAAGGAAAATCCCATGGTACTCCATTTACGGCCGAGAGTAAGAGTTCTAAGGAGAGGTAACATGAAAGTGATCAATCTGTTGAAGAAGGGCATAGAATGGTAAATTGCAAGCTAGGAATGAAAAAATGTGACATGTTTTATGGTTGCATTCTCAAAAAAGTGGAGATACGATGGGACTTTGGTAGAATTTGACAATTCTGTGAATTGCATTAGACATGCAATTAATGAAGGATCAGATAATAAATCAGAGGCACAATCTGAACCGGATGATGAAAAGCTTGGTAAGATTGATGAGCCAGCAAGAGAATTCAAGAAATATCAGTTGTTTATCACTCCTTTGGGGGGTGATAAAAAGGAAAAGATATTGAACATCCAAAGAAGGCAACTCTGGTTTTTTCTCTTAAGGCTAAAAGAACGGTTTGGGAAAACTTGCAAGTTTCACAATGAATAACATCCTTATTTGGAATGTTAGAGGTTACTTGCACAAGATAAAACTCATGTTTTGAGAAGAGATATTCGGCCTAGAATTCTTGTTCTTCTAGAACCGTTGTGGGTGGCTGAAGATCGATTTAATCGACGTTTAGCTTTGATAATTTGTATGCAAATGTGTCGGGTAAGATTTGAGTTTTGTATGATGATTCGGCTGGTGTGAAAATTGCAGAGGATCATTGATGAGTGACTAAATTATGCACTTTTAGCTCTCATTATTTGGGGTTTAAGGAAGAATTACATAAGTAAATAGCATATTTAAGTACGTTTTCGTGTATTTCAGGTTTTCAGAGATAAATGGTGAAAACGTAACGGGCAAAACGAGCAAAAATAGACTCAAGGAGTATAATGATATAAAGGTGGCCCAAATCAAGAGGCAAACGGAAGAAACGACAAGTGATTTAGGCAAGGAACGAATGAGGAAGAGCCAAAACACCAAAAGTTATTCAATAAAGAGAATCTGAATGAAGTCATTGATTCTAACACATGGTGACAGAGTCTCAAAAGAATCCGATACCGTTCTACATACCATTGCAAATCTAAGGAAGTCATATACCAACGCAACAAATGGATCTTAATTCTGACCTCCAGAGCAGAAGTTATAGCTAAAATTGTGAAGTCGTGCAGAGCAGAACGACGCAGCGTGACCAAGAGCCCAGAACACTGCACATAGCACATTCCGGGCAGAATGTACCACGGCTGGAGCGCGAGGCGAAGCCCCTGGCGCCTGGGTTGTGAGCATATGGGGCCAAATCAGCGTCCTAAACCTATTTCCAGACCCAACCATGATGTTTAGCACATAAGGACACCAGGGCTACGAATTTGGAGACACTCGCGCCATTCCTCATTATACCACACGCCCCCAACACCCAAAACACCTCGTGAGATTGTTGAGAAGAGTATTCAAGTCACGATTTAGCCTGGAAAAGCAGAGCAACGGAGATTGGGAGATTATTCTTATCTTTCACTCTTTTATTATGATGTTCTCGTTCTTTTGTATTGTTGAACTTCTTGTCGTTATGTGCTAATCTTCTCCGTATTTGGAGAAGGGAGTAATCACTATTTATGCACAAGGAACCTTGAGTTATGAACTCTTGTTGAGTTTTATGTTTAGATGTGATTTGTTTTATATTCCACATGTTTGATTTATACACTTGATGAGCACTTGAAGGTGTTGAGCGTAAGCGAGACGTTTTTCATACGTAGAGGCGTGGCGTAAGCCCCGAGGCGTGAGGCGTAAGCCCAATAAATATCGATATTTTAATTAACTTTAAATATAATATTATAAATAGACATAGAATAATGACAAAAAAAATGAAATAATTAACTTTATGACGGTTTCTCCTTATTCCAAGGTAGTTTTTTAATTTTCAAAAACACCTCTTTTGACTTCTTCTCTTTCAAGCTATATTAAAGACACGAACCCACATTTTCTCTTTTTCACTTTAAACGGCTGAACAAATTAATGAAGAAGGCAAATCATTGTTTTTCGTTGTTGGGAGCGTGCGCTTCAACAAAAAGTCGTGCTCCCATACTCTTTCCACGCTTGGAGCGTGCACCCCATGGTTTGGAGCGAGCGCCCCATGAATGCGACACTCCAGAGCACTAAGGTGGCTCGTAACTAAACTGCATGTTCGATTTATGCGCTAGAAGTATGTGATGAGTGAATTATTATACTGATTTGAGTACTTGATTTCTTATACATTTGCATAATTTTTGTGGCAATTTTACTTGTTCTAGTATTTTTCATTGTTTTTGCAGTTTTAGTCTAGTCGGAGCACAATGATGCTTATTTAGAGGATTTAAGCACTATTTATTGGTACGAGGCAGCAGCGCTACGACCCTACCAATCGAGCATCTATCACGAGAAAAACATAATGCATCGCCAGCAGGAGCATCACTTCAAAATAACGTTAGAGAGACAGGAGCTAGCGCGATGGAACATAGATCGCGCTTGTGAGGCGTGACAATCAGGCGATTTATGCAGATTGCGCATGTCAAGTGCAACGGGGATAGAAAAGTCCTTTAACCCAAATTAGGTTACGATTGTTCAAGAAATTAAGGCATCAGAACTCTCCTATAGAGAGAGAGGAGGACGGCCGCATGTCAAGAGAGCTTTTACACAAGAGCCAGCCTATACCATTTACAAACACTTACAAAAGAATTCTAGAGTTGCAGAGCAGAAATTCTACCGTTTGGAGCACTACAATCATTGTTGAGGGAGAGAGGTGAATAAAAGGAGTCAGCAGTCAAAGTAGAGGAAAGCATCGAAGAGTCAAAAGAAGAAGACACGTCAAAATCTCACCAAGATCAAGAGTTTGATCTTTTCTTTCTTTCTTGCATAAATCTATGACGAATTGTTGTGATATATACATGACTATGAGTAGCTAATCCTCTAAATGTCTGAGAGAGGATGTAGTTAATCTCATATGTATGCATCTTGAACCTATGTTTTGATTAAGTTTATTGATGACTTTGTTTTGTTGGATATTATTTGTTGGTTAAGATACTTGGTATGTTTAGCACACACGTTTCTACGAATCATAGTAGTACTGTTGAACAGCCTTGTATTATGTTGAATTATGCATAGGAGATTGTTAGCGCAACACTAGCATAGTAGATCCGGCAGATAAATCTCTAGACCTTCAATATTAACATGTATCGTGGAATCAATATCGTAGTTGATAACTATAATTCACTTCTAAAATATTGTATGGATCTTATGACATGGTGAACTTCTAGTCGGGGGGAAATGCTTAACAACCTGACATCATTAGGGATTAGAGGGTTCTTTAGTACATACGAAAGGTTGCTAATTTATCACGTCAACGCGTAAAATACAATCATCAATAGAAATAGGCTTGCATAGAGGTCATTGGTATTTTTTCTATGAAATAAACGCATCCGAGATTAATGAAACTTATCTCTTAGATAGATTTTAATTAATATATTTTACAACCTTAGATAACAACCAATCAATCAATTAACTTTTGTCTTAGTTTAGTTTTAGTTAATTAATCTCTTCATCTGCAACTCTTGGTTAATTAGAAGTTAATGTTAATTAGGCATTCTAGTTTAGATCATTAGTGTAATACGTAGTTAATCAATCTTTCTATTTCCTTTTTAATTAATCAAAGCAAAAATCACTCAGTGTTCACCAATACAATTGTTAAAGTTAAGTACGTACTCTCAGGGGATTTGATACTTGATCAGTTATACTTACTTACCATTTTATTATTACTTGACTCGTATACTTGTGATTTGTGTGCATTAATCCAATTGATAACACATTACGCACGCATCAGTAGTCTAACGCAACTTGCGTATAAGCTAGATCGCACAAACCCATGTCTTTGATTTATTCAAATAGGTAACACTTGAAAAAATATTGAATTGGTTACCAAACTTTAATTCTTTTACATTGATTGCACTTAGGTCATTGGATCTTTAGAAGGAGGCGAGGGAATTGTAGTTGTCACTGGCGTCGTATCTAGAATTCTGGTAATTCATTGAACACGTGAACTTATCATTATGGAACTATCTATGGGGAATTGGTGGTTTGTCTATGAATAAACAGATTAAATAGTTATGAAACTCAACTTCAAATATATCTTCATCAATCTGATTAAATCCTTGTTATTTATTTGTTTTAGTAGTTATAATAAAAAAAAAACTCTCTATTCAAATCTACTTTATCAGTTGTTTTACCATTGTCTATTAAGTGAACACTATAGTTACAGGCTCTCTGGGATCGATACTTGGTCAGTAACTATATTACCATTTTACTATTACTTAACTCGTATACTTGTGAATGTGTGTATTTCAATAATAACACGAGAAAATATGCATCAATCATCCTTAATTTGTTCATTGTAAAATGAATGAGAATGATTTGCCTAAGGAGGTGTTTATGACTTTCGTGTATGTGGCTTGTACACGACGTGAAAGGCTTGATCTTTGGGATGGTTTAAGGGTTGTTTGTACTCCATAACCTTGGTTTGTTGAAGGTGATTTGAATATCGTGATGTTAGCGAGGAAAGAATTGAAAGAAGTAGACCTAGGATTCGTGAAATTGAAGATTTCAATAAAGTGGCTATGGAATCTGGTTTATTTCATCGTCGGTATGTTGGAACTTGGAAGAAAATTCACTTGGGCTAATAGACGAGGGGCGTCGAGTAGAATGATCGTATTTTATCTAATATGGGATGGACAGGTTGCTTTAGGGCTTCTTCGGTTACTCATCTTGCAAGAAGTCAATCTGATCATTTTCCTCTTTTATTATCTTTTAAAGTGGATGATCGTCAATGGATTTCAGCTTCCGTTTTAAGAATGTATGGCTACGGCATCATGGTTTTCTGCCTATGGTGAAGACTAGTTGGGATGCTCCAACCTTCGGATTGGGTTTGTGTGGTTTATGAAAGAATCTGAAACATCTTAAACAGACATTAAAATAGTGGAATTTGGAATGTATTTGGGGATATTAATAGAGGGCTTATGGAAGCCGAGAAAAAGGTGTTGGAGGCCGAGAGGAGTTATGATGGCAATCCCTCTGATTTAACATTGGTTAATCTTAATCCATATAATGTTGAATATAGTCTTAAAGTGTATTGCATGAGAATTTGTGTAGGCAAAGGGCTGCATGTAAATGTCTAAAGGAAAGGGAAAGAAGCACCAAGTATTATCAATGTATTGTTAAGAAAAAAAGAGTTAAAACCCGAATAGACATAATTCTTGATAACGGTGTTATGGCTTTTGATCCGTATTTGTTGTAGGATTCAGCGGTGAATTATTTACATACTTTCTTGAGTGGGAGGAAATAATTTGAAGGATCATGATCTTCATTTTATGCCTTCTGGTTTTGGTTAATGATAGTGATTTTTTGATGTGTCAACCTTCTATGGTTGAGGTTAAGAGAGTGTTAGACTGTATGGAGGGGGAGAGTGTGGCAGGGTCGGACAATTATACCACGAGGTTTTTTCAACATGCTTGGGAGATTGTGAAAAATGATGTTTATGCTGTGATCCTTGATTTCTTTTCGGGGAAAGTACTCCCTAAGGCTTTCACAAACACATCACTTTTGTTTATCCCGAAAATTGATAACCCTGAGAAATGGAGTGACTTTAGGCAGATTGGCCTATGTACCACATGTTATAAAACCTGTTCAAAATTGTTGAATGATAGATTGGTCATCCTCTTACCTCGGTTAATCTCGCCAAATCAAAATGGCATTTTGAAAGATATATTGAATTCCAGATAACATTCTTCTTGCACGTGAGATGGTGCATTCTCTTCACAAGAAAATTAATGGTCATAATCTGATTATTAAGTTGGATATGAAGAAGACCTATGATCAGGTTCAATGGGATTTTTTAATGAGGATTATGAAGAGATTTGGCTTCTCTGAGTTATGGTGCAATTTAATTCGTACATGAATATTGAATTTCCATTTGTTTTGTTCTTGTTAATGTGGAAGTCGCGAGTTATTTTAAGTCATGGAAAGGATTGCGACAAGGGGATCCCCTTTCTCCATTTGGCATTATTGTTGTTGAATTCCTGTCAAGGGGGATTGAAGAGCTTCATGCTTTGCATGATGATTTGGCGTTTGATACGAAAAAGAGATCCTCTATTTCTCATATTGCGTATGCTGATGATTGCATCCTTTTTTGAGAGGTACAAAGAGAAATGTGAAATTAATTGTTGGTTTCTTAAATATTTATGTTGAGGTGTCGAGGCAGTGTATTAATAAAGAAAAAAGTAATTTTATTGTGGAAAATGCTTCATCAGCAAGGTGTGCAATGATTGTGAGAGAAACAGGTTTTTCTCAAACCCGACTCCTCTTACATACTTTTCTTTTCATGATGGTCGAATCCTTATATACATTTTGAGAAGATTTTGGAGAAAATCAGATTTCATCTTAATAGTTGGAATAATAGATTCTTTCACCCGAAGGTTGGTTAATTCTTCTTTAATCTACGGTATGTTTTGTTCATATTTACTATTTCCAAGTGATGAAACCAACTGAGCATGTGATAAAACGTTTGCATGGCGTGTTTGCTCGTTTTCTTTGGGGTTCAATGGGGACGAGGAAGAAATTTCATTGGGGGTCATGGAAAAAAAAATGTAGACAATTAATGAAGGAGGGTTGGGAGTTAAAAAATTGCGTAAGGTTGTTGATGTGTTATCTATGAAAGGTGGAGATTTTGCCAAGGGGATAGTATATGGACTAGAACATTAGTGGGTACTATTGGAATAGGGCTTCGGCTCCTATTGTTAGGGCTTCGTCTTTAAGCTCTCATATATAGAACGATTGGTTGACATTCATGAGTTGGGCCAGAGGTTTTATTTTTTAGAAATTGAGTAGATGATATTTCTCTTTTGGGCATGATCATTAGCGTGGAGAGGTGGCTTTTGCTTCTTTCTTACTGATTCGGGGACTAATTGATGCTAAAGTTGTTGATTTTTGGGTTGATGATGAGTGGCATGTGGAGACGTTAAGGCACCGTGTTCTTGAGAAGATTCTTAATCTTATCTTAAAGTTAAAAATTTCTAATGAAATAAATGATTCCATGATCTGAAAATTGACTTTTGATGGTTGTTTTTCAACCAAGTCTGCACATTTAGGTGGAGGGTACGACTTGGATTTGGAATGCAGCCATTAGGCAACATGTTTTTTTCTTTTGGTGGAAGCTCACGAATGGGTGGATTCCATAAGATTCTAGACTCCAATGCAATGGAGTTAATTTGGCCTCGAAATGTCAGTGTTGTGATAATGTGGAGAGTTTTGAGCATTGGATGGGCAAGGTTGTGAGAGATGTGTGAAGATATTTCTCTGGTTTCTTTGCCATAGATTTCTTTGAAGGGTTGTCTTTTGAAGAAGGTCGAAAGTATCGGGCTAAACCGAATCCTATTAGTGTGATCGTGATGGTGGTCATTGTTTGGCTTTTGTGGATGGCTAGGAATGAGGCTAAGCACAAGGGTACACAGATGGTGGTTGTTAATATTATCTTTAAGGTAAATAAATATTTAGAGCTCATTAGATTGACGGGTTTTGCATTTAAATTGGGGACCAAATTGGGATATTGGCAGAATCTTGGGGGTTTAAGAAAGTTGGATGTTATGGTGGTGAGGTGGATGAAACCATGTCATGGTCGTGTGAAGCTTAACACATATGGATGTTCACGGCGTAATCCAAGTGAGGCAGCTTCGTGTGAGGTTCTTAGGAATCATGATGCGGACATTCTTTGGACCTTTAATATTTATATTGGCAGCGGCACAAATATGGAAGCGAAGGCATTGGAAAGTGGCCTTCAACATTGTTGGGATCTTGGTCTTTAGAAAGGTGGATGTGGAAATTGATACCAAGCTCTTATCAAATTGGTGAACTCTATTAAGGTGTGAGGATGGAAGATCTTTCTTGCAGTGTCCAACATATGTGAGTTTATTTCACGAATGAATATTTTTCTCACTCATATTTTTCATGAAGGCAACCCTTGGCGGACTTGTTGGCGAATGAGGCTTGTGATTCGAAGATGTCGAGATTTCTTAGGAGGGAAGATTATAGTTCTAAAGCTAGGGGAATTGCTCTATTAAAATCTAGAGACACTCCTTACTTACGTTTTCCTAGATAAGTTTCTTTCTTGTTTTTTGCATTCACACCTTTTTATGGGTGTTGTTGAACTTTGTTTTGATGGTTGATTAATAAAGATTAATTACTAAGAGAAAAAGCACGTCGAAAAAAATAAACCACGCCACTCTCCAAGGTGACGGCAAACATCGGCAAACTGGTTGCTCAAATTAGGAAATACAACTTTACGATTTCTTCATTCTTTGGTTTTTTCATTTATTTTTCTTTTTTTATCAAATTTAAATTAATTAGAATCATAAATAATTTTAAATTAATGGTGAAATAACTTTGAAACATAACATAAAGATACAAAGAAATTCTTTTGTTAATTAAAAAATAATCAAGTACGTTATTTTTTTCATTTAATTTTAGAGTTTACACAAAAATATGAAGTGTAAGAATTTTTGGGCCGTGTTGGGATATATGTAGAGATTTTGTGATTGATTCCCATAAAGAGAAGTAGTTAATTGATAAGAAATAATAGTTTATTTATTTAATGAAACCAAAATAAATTAGCTCATTTGTAAGATGATAAAAGTGGCTTATAAAATTATAAGGTCTAAATATAATAATTCAAAAAACTTGAATAAAAACTGAAAAAGAGAACTAAATTAGGCGTCATAAGCACATCACATACTAGATTCAACGGCAAATTTGGGAATGTCCTCACAACCACAATTACACAATATAAGACCAAAATTGGCCCTTGACATTTCGGAGGACCAAATTTGGGTTCTTTAAGTACGCAATTGTTTTATGATGTATGAACATTACCCTAGTTAATGTTTGTTCAAGTTTCCTTGTTTGAAATATCATATTTGTCAAATTCTATTATTTTGTCTTGGTGTTTCTACCAATATTGAAAAAGCAATTCATTGTAGCTCCATTTACTTTTGGAATCACTAAGTCAAACAATATTTATTTATCTATTTTCTCAATTTGTCCATTCCTCATGACAACAATAAAAAAAAAACAAAAAAAAACCTGACCGCCAATGAGGTGAACAATTACATTCTTATTTAGGACATAAGCATTTTTCAATGTGTATTAAGAATTGAAAATTACTAACAAAATTAGGTTATCTTTATGATGTATTTAGTGTTCAGCATAAAATTGTTGTAGCATAAAAATATAAAATATTAATTTATCTTTTAATGTATGACTTAGGTCGTGATTAGAAACATTCATCCTCAAGGTTTGCGTTTCAATCGAAGTTCTTCAAGTATATTTATATTAAAATAAGCACCAAACCAATTGAAATGCGTCATGACTCGATCGTGTGGTGCAATGATCAAATACTAGTGAAATTACAATAGGGCAATATATATTGTTCTCTAGGGGAATTTCGCAAAGTTGGTCATTTATAGTAACCAACTTTCAAAATTGGTCATTTATAGTACCTTGTTTCGTTTTTGGTCCTTTTGCAGTAAAATTACTATTTTGCCCTTAATTTTAGCTGTTATGTGCACATGACCTCCAATTCAATTTTTCTCCATCAATTTACAATTAAATCTTTTCAGTTTTTATATTTACACCCCCATAATATAACAGCCATTTTTTCATAATTTTGTAATAATAATATTTAATATCTTAAAACATAAGCCCTAAAAATTCATTATTGTTTCAATTCTTTTTTAGTTGTACAAAATTTGCACATTAACAACACACTAATAATAATAATAATAGTAATGAGAATAATTTTACCTCCAGAAATTTAATAAAAGGAAAATTTTGAAATAATTAAAACAATATATTTTCTTCAACTGTGAAATTTTATAGTTTTATTACTTATTATTTGTATTAACAGTTGTATCCTAGAATATTTTTATTAATTTTAAAGGTAAAAAATTAACATTAATATAACCTAAAAACTAAAAAAGAATGGCAAATATACTTCACAATTTAAACACATAGTAAATTTTATTATTATATACTTGTAATTTTAAATAAAGTGTAATTTTTCAAGTTGTTATTCCCCCCCCCCCCCCCCCCCCAAATGCTAGGTTAAGCTGATGATCGTTTGAACAGCTCCATTTTTTCCTTTAAAAACAAAAATAAATGTGATTTATTTAGGAATTACGCTTGATTAAATCAAACTTGCGAACAAAATTTCACAATTTACATAGATAAACATGAATGATATTTTGAATTGAGAAAAATATTAATATTTATAATTTCAAATTTGTTTGTTTAATATTAATTATAGGGTTTTTAAAAAATTTAGATAAAATTATATAAAGAAAAAACAAACTATAGAAAATTATTAAGTTGCTAATGTACACATTTTGTATAACTAAAAAGAATGACACAATAATAAATGTTTAGGCTTATCTTTTTAATATGTTAAATATGATTATTACATAACTATCAAAAAAATAGTTATTATAAAATTGTGGGGGTGTAAGTATAATAACTCAAAGATTTGTACCAAAATTAAAGAAAAAAATCGAAATTAGAAATCATGTGCAAGTCAAATGCCAAAAAATAAGGGTAACTTCGTAATTTCACAACAAAAATGACCAAACAGGATACTATAGAGGACCAAAAATGAAATGGTGGTTACTTTAAAGGACCAAAAACGGTCCGAGGTACTATAAAGGACTAATTTTGAAACGTGGTTACTATAAAGGACTACAAAGTCAAAATTTCCCTCTTCTCTAGTGACAAGATATGACATTGGGGTGGGCGGATTCGATCAATATCCGATCCTTCCCTTCCGTTCCTTATGGAATTGAACGTGGGCTATATTGGATCGTAAATGGGCCAACGTAAACATAACATAATTGGACCTGCTGAACGAACTATTGCACTCGCCCGGCCCGGGTACGTAATCGTTAATTAATGAATGCTTTTTTAATTTCTTTTTTACTGCTGCTTAAAAATAACAACAAGAAGAAGAAGAAGAAGAAGAAGAAGAAGAAGAAGAAGAAGACAGTAAGTAAAATCATATTGGATTCGATTTCGGTAGTAATAATGGAAGAAGAAGCTTTGGATCTTGACACGCTTCTCCAATTGCACGATGATGGTGAAGAAGAAGTAGTTACATCGCATACTCACCACCGCACTGTTGATGATATTCTCCTCAACCACTCCTCCTCTTCTCCTTCTCCGCCTTCTTCTCCTTCCGCCGTTTCAACCACTTCCGGTAGATTCTCAACTAGTTCAGTTGCTGCTGCTGCTGCTGAGCTGGACAACGGCAATCATCGAGCTGCTGGTAATAATAATAATAATAATAATAGGGTTTTGCCCCAGGGGGGTCTGGGTCTGTTTGGTGGTGGTGGTGGGGTCATCAGATCCAATTCCAAACCTGGTGCTGCATTGGCTGCTGCCATTGCTGCCTCTCGCTCCATTCCCACGCCCCATGCCGCCGCCATCAAATTGAAAAGAACTACTACTACTACTACTGCTGCTATTATTATTGCTCATGAAGACTCCACCTCTGCCGCTGCTGCTCAGCAACAACTAAATCATGATACTAATAAACAACTAAAGGATGATAAATTGAGTCGTGTTGTTCAATCACCTGAATCTCCTTCAATCGCTGCAAACGGGGACGTCGACAAGGACAAGGACAAGGTTGGTGAAGCCTTAACCGAGAGCAAGACTCATTCAGTTCACTATTTGGACAAAGATAGCACACTGTCTGTTTTTGAGACCCACAAGAACCATTCGTCTCCCCAAAGTGAAAGTGAAAATGAAAAAGACGATCATGATGAACAAGTCTCGTCGTCTCCCTTGGTACATGAAACGAATAATGTAAATTCTCAACTCTCTCCCGCTGATCAATCTCAATCTCATGAAGAGAATAAGGAAATTGCTCTCACTGAAGAAGATAATATAACTGGTGTAGATGTAGACGAAACGGCTGATATTCACAATTTCATCTCGGGTGGAGATGATGATGATGCTATTTCACAGAATGCTGTGGCAGATTTAGTGGAACAAGACTTGGTTTCAAAGGTTGATGATGATGATACAGAGTCATCCTTAAACCCACTCGACTTGGCTGAAGAGATTGAGAAAAAACAAGCATTTAAAGCTTTGCATTACGAAGAGGGTGCGGCTGCGCAACCAATGAGGCTTGAAGGTTTAAGAAATGACTCAACTGTGTTAGGCTACTTCGATGTTGATTCCAACAATGCTATTACTCGGACCATCTCATCACAACCTTTCCGGCGAGATCACGGCTCCCCTCTAGTTGTGTCTGTACATATCAACTATATCGCGATAGGGATGGCGAAAGGATCAATTTTTGTTGTTCCCAGCAAGTACACTGCCCATCATGTTGACAGCATGGATGCAAAGGTTCTGTATTCATCTATTTCTGTTTCAATGGTTGATGAATTAAGTTACAAAGAGGGCTCATAAATTTACTAAAGGAGATTTCCTAACATTAAAAACTTTGTGCTTATTTACTTCTGATTGCGTGATTACCAGTTGACGTGCAAGTAATGGAACCAATACAAAAACACTTCTTTTTCTTCGTGTCAGTAATTACTGAAGAAATAACTTATGTTGACTACTGCATTATTCATATAAATGCCAGATGACGTTGCTTGGATTACAAGGGGATAGATCTCTTGTTCCTGTAACTTCCATGTGCTTTAATCAGCAAGGAGACTTACTCTTTGCAGGATATGGTGATGGACATTACACTGTTTGGGATGTGCAGAAAGCCTCTGCCTTGAAAGTCGTCACTGAACATAGAGCTCCTGTAGTTCATATGCTGTATCTGGGGCAGGATCCTCAAGCTACTCGCCAGTTTAATGTGCTTAGTGGTGATAGCAAGGGTGTGGTCAAGTTGCTTCGTTTTACAGTTACACCTTGGCTTAATAGGATCACGTACACCAATGCAGGGGTAAAGGTCAATACTTGATGGCGGAAATAATTATAAGCAATATTTATTTCATCAAACTAATTTTCTGTATTTTATATTGTGACAGAAACTTTTTGATGAAACTACTGGCAGAGTAGTCTGCGTTTCTCCATTACTATATGGTGAAAGCTATGGCGGTTCGATGATGTCCACTCAGGGTAGCGGTGCAGTTTCTGGCAGTAATAGTAGCATGGTTGATGAAGGTGTTGTCATATTCATCACGCATCAAGCTGCTCTGGTGGTAAGTGTTCTCTTACAGCAAAGTTCAATATTCCTTGAATCATACTGATATTGCATTTCTCGATAGGCAAAAGTAATTCCCAGTGTCAAAGTGTATGCTCAAATTCCAAGGCCCGATGGTGTCAGGGAGGGTTCCATGCCATATACTGCATGGAAATGTTTGCCATTGCCCCATGTTTCTTCCTCTGGTATGTAAGTATAGTTCTTATGGTTTGGAAGTTGTTGCTACCTACGGATGTAATTTAGAATGTTAATTTGTTATTTTCTCCCAGAAAGTGCTCCAGCTGAGACATCAGATAATGTTTCAATGCTTGCCATTGCTTGGGAGAGGAAAATTCAGATTGCTAAGCTGGTGAAGTCGAAATTACAAGTAATTGAGAGATGGACTCTTGAACATCCAGCCATAGGCCTAACATGGTTGGATGATCAGGTAATTTATAAGGGCATCCCCGCTTTCTTATTATACAAAATGTTATCTTTTTTGATCATTGATCTGCTGATATTTTTCTTTTGCAAGTTTGAAGTGAATTTTCTGGTACAGTTGGATTAGGAAATATTTTTGCTTTTATTTATTTGTTTGTTTTTGTGTTGCACAGATGCTGGTTGTACTCACATTAACAGCACAGTTATATTTGTTCACAAAAGATGGAAATATAATTCATCAGACAAGTTTTTCTGTGGATAGAATTCCAATGGATGATCTCTTATCATATCACGTATTTTTTACTAATGCTCTTGGAAACCCTGAGAAAGCTTATCATAACAGTGTTGCTGTTAGGGGTGCTTCTATATACATAGTTGGCCCAAAGCATCTTGTTGTTTCTCGTTTTCTTTCCTGGAAGGAGAGAATTGAAGTTCTGAGGATAGCTGGTGACTGGATGGGTGCCCTGAACATGGGGATTACACTTTATGATGGCAAAACACATGGTGTTATCAACCTCCCCAAAAACTTGGATGACATACAAGAGACTCTTATGCCGTATCTGGTGGAGTTGCTTCAGTCATATGTTAACGAAGTATTTTCCTATATATCTGTCGCGTGTTGCAATCAAAATGGAAAGCTAGAGCAATCTCGTGAGACTAAAGAGCAATACATCCGTGTTGGTGGTGTTGCAGTTGAATTTTGTGTGCATATTAGGAGAACTGACATCCTCTTTGATGATGTTCTTACAAAATTCGATGAAGCTCATCAGAAAGGTGATTCACTTTCAATTATTTATTCTTTTATTTTATTTTGTGATCTTAAGATTTAAGTAAATTGTGAACCACAAAATATACGAAGGTCAATGGAGTCAACGGGCTATTAACTCATAAGGAAATCGAATGAAACCAGGAAGAACCAGGACTTAAATATTTGCCCCGCTAGCTAGAAGCTTGCAAAACCTTTAGCTAATTAGACTATTGCAATTTCACTTTTCAATATTCCGTATGAGCTGGATAAAAGACTTTTGGTTATTTTTACACCTTGAGCTTCCTTTCTGTTAAGTAACCCAGAAGAAATGACATTTTTAATTGCTCTACTCTGGTATGTATTTTTGTAGTTAAAGCAAACTGTTAGGTCTTGTTATTAGTTGACCTTGCTGTTGCTGTCTAATGCCTAGTTTTGTGGACATTATGTTTTGCCTTCGCTGGTGCCTTTCTGCTGAGTATCGATGTTAAGATTCATTGATGAAAGAATTTGCTTTTGACCTCAGAGACATTCTTGGAGCTTTTGGAACCATACATTTTAAAAGATATGCTGGGATTCCTTCCACCTGTGGTATGTTTGATTTCCAAGATTGTATTCACATTTCACCATTCATTCTCTACTGAACTATTTGGGAAATGAATAGAGGGGAAATGGCGGGGATTGGAGAGAAGATATTAGGATTTAGAGAAGATTAAGATAGAATAAGAACAGAACTAGAAGAATATCAAGAACAAGAAAATAAGAGAAAACAAAGACAAAGGGAAAATTGCACTCAGCAAATAGTTAATCAATATTCATCAAATAATGTTAAATAACAAAATCCGAGCCTTCTATTTGTAGGCTAAATAACAGAAGGTTACCATAACTAGAACTCAAACAACCAAAGAATAAGTAATTTACCAAACTATGAACTTTTAACTTAATAACTACCACTTAAATTAAGTAGAACTCTAGATTCCTAATTAACTTGGAAATATTCATAAGTGTCTTTGCTTCACAACAGCTATTTCTGTCATTTATTAACCTTAGTTTTTTAAGGTCATGCAAGCATTAGTGGAGCATTATAGCAAGAGAGGCTGGTTGCAGCGAATTGAACAATGTGTACTCCACATGGACATGTTGTCTTTGGACTTTAATCAGGTAATTTGCCTTAGTACTTCGAACATGTTGTCACTTGTTCCACTGTGAAGTTATACTGTTTCTGTACAACTATTGTAACCTTTTTTTTTTGGCATCTTTAGCTTTTTCTTGTACTTTTATTGTAGGTTGTCCGGCTATGCAGGGAACACAGGTTGCATGGGGCTTTGATATATTTGTTTAACAAAGGTCTTGATGATTTTAGGACCCCTCTTGAGGAGCTTATAGCTGTATTAAGGAATAGCAGGAGAGAAATAGATGCTTCCCTCGGGTAAATATCCTTTGATCTGTAACTATGTACCTCCAAAAATTGTTAGGGCATCTGGAAACTTATCATTATTGTATTTGCCAGCTAAACAATTACTAAAGTCTACATGAGAAGATACTCTGATATAGTTTTCCACTTCTTGCCCTTTATTTTGATACCATATCAATATAATTACCCATAGCACATGGAACCAGGTACCGGATCCTTGTTTACCTGAAGTATTGCTTCCAGGGTCTTGCTTTCCCTCCAGGTTTGGCTTCCAACTGATGCCTTGGTATTTTTATCCTTTTCAACTTTACTGGCAAGCTTTGTTTTTTTCCATACAAAGTAAAGGTTCGAGAAATGTAAGTGATAAAAGAACAACAAAAAAGTAGGGGCGGGATGCGGCAGCAGTTGAGTTCAAAGACTTTTAAGACAAAATGTTTCGACGAGTTCCAGTATTGAAGATTAATTTGAAGCACTTACTATTTTCTTAGCTATTCAGAAATAAAAACTTGGTATTGTGACATTTCTCTGTTACAGGACGTGGCATTATATCTTCCACACGCCTGCCCTCTCTTAGAGAAGAGCTTTTGCATTTTCTGTTGGGGGATTCCAGTGCTTCAAATGCATCAGGTGTTACGGGTTTAACATCGTGTAGAAACTATGCTAATCTGCTTGATCTGTTAGAACTGGATACTGAAGCCACTCTAGATGTTCTAAAATATGCATTTACGGAAGTTCCTAAATTGACCCACTTTGAAGAATCAGCCAATTCTGTCACAGAGTCAGCTGAGATTCAGGGATTGATTCAAAAACTTGTCAATATTCTTGGTGAGATACTTGATGCAAGTTACTTACAAACAGCTTCAGCAGAAATCTGGCCTTCAAAGGAAGATGTGAATCGCATATATGATTTTATAGCCTATTGTGTGGCAAAGAAACGAGCTAATATCTCTAGGGAAATCCTAAGTCAAATCATGGAGTACTTGACGTCAGAGGTCGATATTTCTGATTCCTTGCCAGGGATGGCGATTCAAATTATAAAAATGAGAGAGCAACAACTACTTTCACTACTGCAAGCAGTGCCCGCAACTCACTGGGATATGCGTAATGTGTTAGATTTGTGTGAGAAGGCTCGGTTTTACAAGGTATTTCAATTTGTGTGTTCATACCACTTAACTACATCTAGTTTAAACACAAAATGGGAGGGCAAGAGAAGCAGCATATTCCGCCCTCCCTACATCTATTAATTAAGCAATGGGAGAGGGACAACAGATCATTGCGGAGTGTATGAGTTGCTCATGGTTGTTTCTCATCTCTATTTCAACTTAAAAAACGGGAGGTATAAAATTGATATGATTAAATCTACATGAAGTACGAAAGCATGCCACCGTAATATTCATGGCTTTCCCAAGCCCCTTTCTCCAGTGTTATCAAACACTATCATATATCTTTATTCTAATGTCTTTCGGGCAGATTATCATGTGTTTTCATTAAATGTGTCATGGTAATGAGACGTATTTTCTTTTGTAGGTTTGTGGATATGCACATTCCATCGGACATCAACATGTTGCCGCGTTGGGAAGTTACATTAAAGTGACAAACGAGCCGATATATGTGTTCTCTTTTATCCATGATATGTGGAAACGGCTAAGTAATGAAGAATCTGATGATTTTGAATTAGCTGTTATTTCTTGCTTACCTGATCTTATGAGACTGAGCAGGTAATGGTCTAGGTTTAGGTCTTCTCATTTATTTTTATGCGAGTATGATTAAGGGATATTAAATAGCTGGAATGGTATGGAATCTTTCTATTGAAGATTTTTTTCATAACATTTTGCAGAGAAGGCGCTTACTTTCTCATTATTGACCATTTTCTGGAGAAAACTCAGTTGATTATGTCTGTGCTCCGCCCTCACCCAGAAAGCTTTTTCCTCTATCTGAGGACAGTTACGGAGGTTTACAAGACGGGTACCCTCGATCTCTCTTCTTTCGAAAAAACAGACGCTTTAGATTTCCCTTGTATTCAAACTTATCTGGAAGAATTATCTGGATTTCCGAAACTTATCCGCAATCATCCCGTTCCCGTCACTGATGAAATGACAGAGCTGTATTTTGAGGTTAAGTTTTCTCAACTACACTTGGTGCTTTATCAAAATGACGACTATCTTTTGTTGGGTTGTGATGCATTGCGTTAATATTAAAAAATTTATTCCGCTTCTTAAAATTATGGGGTTCATGATAGACTTGATTTTAATGTTTAATGCGTCCATAAGCACCACCACTTGTTCAATGCATTAAATTGAATCTTTTTCTGGAGGCTAAGTTAGATGCAATACCTATTCGATTATCTAACTCTGCTGTGGATGGAAATTACTGCTGCCCTTTTTGTACTTCACCGCCTTCATCGTATGAGTTTTGGCACATCTAGCTCTTTCATTGAATGCACTCTTGTTCACTATTAATTTAGCAGTTCAAGCGACCAGAGTTTTGCATGGATAATAGCTTGTTCTTGTGCATCTTAGCACCCCTAAATTACGATTGTGTCGACTAAAGTTGGCAATGTCTTCTGTCAGATATTTCCGTTTGAGGACCATGTTTGTCATCATTATTTCCCACAATAGCATTACACATGTTAGTTTGTATCCTTAACTATTTACTAGTTTCTGCACACTCCTCGTAGGCTACTAAAGGAAAAAAAGAATAGCTAAAAAAATAGTAAAAAAAAAGGAAAAACATGATAAAGAAAGTTTTTCATGTTGGCAATTTATGAAACACCTGTTCCAGCGTAAGATCTTTTGGTTGACTAGTCACAAATTGAAGTTTTAGAGTTTATTTGGAGAGTGATTGCCCGAGTTAGCGATTGTTATAATGTGGAATGTACATTTATTGGTATCTTTTCCTGAGTGGTGATGTGCTCACTAACTGCAGCCACTCAATATTTACCTTTACTTATATTTTCTGAGTAAATTATCCCCTAACAGAGTGAGAATGACTTGGTAAGTGGGAGTTTGGTGTGTACCAATCTCAATAGGATAGTAACAGCATATTATGCATTGATAAAGATTGAGTTTTTTACTTTTGCAGCTGTTATGTCAATATGACCGTGAATCAGTTCTCAAATTTTTGGAAACTTCTGAGAGCTACAGAGTGGAACACTGTTTGCGTTTATGCCAAGAGTATGGAATAATTGATGCTGCTTCCTTCTTGTTAGAAAGGGTTGGGAACATTGGAAGCGCCCTTCTACTAATTCTTTCTGATCTTAGTGATAAATTCGAAAAGCTCTATGCTGCCATCCAAACAGGATGTTTTAGTACTGGTCTGGATAATCCCAATACCATTATGAAGAAAAAAGAGGCATGTTCAGTCCCGATGTTCTTTCTGTTGTAACTGATTAAAATACATTTGTTCAATGTGGTTTGATCTCTGAGTAATCTCAATGCTTACAATGCTGTTACAGGTTGCTGAAATATTTGATACTGTGCGAGCTTGTGTAGGATTGTGTCAGAGAAACAGCCCCCAACTGGAAGAAGATGAGTCTGAGTCCCTTTGGTTCCAGTTGCTTGAGTCGTGAGCCATTTACTTTGCATATATGTTTAGTTTATTCGTTTTCCTATATTGGGCCCATTATTGTTAGAATTTTACTTCATGGTTTTCGTTTGACCACCAAAGATAGAGTGCATGCTTAATACTATTTACCGATATCCTGTATTTAAAATGTTAAAGCGATGATCAGTTATTCGTTATTTTGAAGAGGAGCTCATTTGCTTTTGCTGTTAAAATATACTATAAAATGCTTAGTAAATGGTTATTTGCTCTGAACTTAAGTTTGAGTAAATCCTGTCTGTCTTGTAATGTTCTTGGAATGAATGTCAACTCCTTGCTTATTAAATTCTATTTGGCAAAATAAGTCTTCTGCTTGTAGCACTAAAAATATGACAAAAACACATTTTACGTGCCATTGGTGTTGTATTAGTTAATTTTGTCTGAAATAAGTGTGGTTTTGACACTTACTTCAGACTTTTGCAGTAATTAGCACCTATATAAATATCTTATCAGACATAGCAGGATAGCAATAATATAGAAAAAATGAACATGGCTGATTATGTTAAATGTTGTCAGTGCACATAATATTGTTATAAGTGAAGGAATGATCATTCTCAGTGCAAATAATAATGTTATCAAGGTTGAGGAATTCAGCGTAATTGGAACTCAACTATACTAGCTCCAATTATCTGTCTTTTACACATTTCGTGCAAATACCTTGTGAATGATTGTTGTTTTTACTTTTGAATTACGTTGGTTTGCCTTTTTCAAGCACAGCGACATAAGAATTTACTCCCTCGTTTGAAAAGCTGTCAGACAGTATTTCCTGACCACATGCCAATCACATATATCTGTTGGTACCTTTCGGATAGATTTTCAGATGTCATTAGGTTTCTTTTCTTCCAATCTTCAACTGAAAGAAAACGCAGTGGAAAATTTCTCTAAGTATTAGGGGAACTGTTTGTGAGTTGATATTCCATATCAAAGAACATAGGGCTACTGGTTATTTGCTATATTTGCTACATCTAGTGGTTATTTACCTCGTTTTCGATGTCTTATATATGCTCTATTTCTGCTGTAGGTTTTGTGAGCCCTTAGTGGATTCAAGTAATGCAAGAACAGATTCCGGAAGGAAAGCACTCGTGGAAACTGTTGATGGATCATTAGGTGAGTTGGATGACGAAGAAGGGCACAAAGTTCAATGGAAATTTTCCAAGTCTAGTAATGGTGCTCACACTATGAGAAAACTGTTATCCATTTTCATTAAGGAAATTGTTGAGGGGATGATTGGATATGTCCGGCCTCCAAGAATCATGTTGAAGCTTCTTTCTGATAATGGCAGACAAGAATTTGGTGATTTTAAACTTACAATACTGGGGATGCTTGGAATATATGATTTTGAGAGAAGAATTCTGGTGCGCCTTCTTGATCTTTTAATCTTATGATTGTGTCTGACTAAATTGTGCTCTCAGTTCTGTCATCAAGTCTTTAGCTTTTGGGTGTTGTTTGGTTGGGCAGATAAAACTGCAGATCATTGAGATCATCAGTGTTTTTCCTTATGGGGTTTAAGGTGAAAATATGTTAGTTAATAGGGGAAACATGATCTGCTCCAATTTTTTAGGCCAAATCCTCGTGGCTTTTCTTTGCTATTGTGCTTCTAATCTGGTTCTATATAATAACATGGCAACTTCTTTGCAAGCACTAGGACAAGACTATGGTGCTTCACCATATTAACTGTACTCTAACTTTGACATATTTATTGTTTGCTGAAACAACACCATATTAACTTTATTGTAACTTTGACATATTTATTGTTTTCACCAACTACGAAGATCTTGTTTTTAGTTGGATGGATATTCATAAAACATAGTAGCCGCCATCTCACCTGGCTTTCTGTTTTATAGGACACTGCAAAAAGTTTGATTGAAGATGATACATATTATACTATGAGTTTACTTGCAAAGGGGGCTTCTCATGGTTATGCACCTCGGAGCCTTGTCTGCTGTATATGTAACTCTTCAGTCGCTAAGATTTCATCTGATGTTAGCATTCAAGTCTTCAGTTGTGGTCATACAATGCATCTCCATTGTGAAGTTCAGGAGAAGGCGGCATCATTTAGGGGCACCTTAACTGGGTGTCCTATTTGTATTCCTAGGAAGCAAACCCAGAGCTCAAGTGGAAAATTTGTGGGATTAGTAAGCAATTCCTCATCCAGAACACTGCAAGTACGTGGAGGCCCACAACTTGATCATGACAACTTAGACAACTCATACTATTCTCAACCGACCCCAAGGGTATACTGCTACCTTCTGTATTTGGCCCCTCTTTTTTTTTCATTCCGGTGTTTGTATGATATTTTTTCTTTTTAATTTTTATTACAAGGGTCTGTTATAACCAATCACTTTATTCTTGTCTGAACTTGGGGGTCACACCAGTTTGAGCTGTTAAATAATCTTCAGAGAGAGAAGAAATTGACAGGAATAGAGAGCATGCCTCAGTTGAGGCTTGCACCACCAGCTGTTTACCATGAAACGGTGAAAAAAAGAATTGATCTGTCAGAAGGAGAAAGTAGCAGCCGTGTCTCCACAGCAGAAAAACCAAATAATAGACGGCAAGCATTGAGGGATGTGAAACTGAAAGGATCATCAGTCCGATTCCCCTTGAAATCAAATATATTTAGTAAGTTTTTATTACATCTTTCGTTTAACAAAAGTTTTATGGTTTCTCACACTAAGGGATGTATAATCAAATGTTCATCTATCATTTTGAAGGTAAAGGAAAAATCAGTAGGCGATGATGATAAACTGATGCAGTGACCATGTGCTTAACGGATGATTGTCAGAATCGAAACTAATTAAGTCTGTAATTACTTCAATTGTATTTTGGTCTATAAGTGAACTTTTGCTGTAGGTTGTGTACATATATATATATGCCTGATGGTTTCCGACAGTTATACCATGTACATAACGCACTATTGCGTTTGTAATTCTAAGCCACTGCTGTTACTTAGATTATTTTAAGGTTTCTGAGATAATACTAAGAAACACAGGCATCATTTTTAACTAATTTAAATTTTATACGATTGAGTTAAGTGTTGTTAAACTTCATTTTAGTTAAATCATAGTTCTCGTGTGTTCAAGTAAAGTGATTTGGTCAACTAGAACTAGAGTTTAGGTTGTAATTATATACTTAGTTAAATAAAAAGTTGGTAATCTTGATGGCTAGAACTTCTTTTCTTCTTGTTCAACAAAATGAAAAGAATATTACTTAACGGGATGTTCCATTTCTTATTTAGGAACACAAGAACCAAATTTTATCAAGATTTATCCTCTTGAAAGGTGGTTTGTACATCATAACTACTCACTTAGGCTCCAACCATTATTCCCTAAGCCATAAACTCAAAATATATTAATTGCATGAAGCCAGTTTCGAGATGTCCATGGGTTCGGCAACAATTTTGCTGTGAGCCGCTTACAAATACTTATTTTCGCCCAAACGCGGTTTGCATGGCAAACTGTATTGAGCACTCCCTGTCTCCCTCCAAAGAACATAATTTCGCGTAATTTGTTTGTACTCAAATTAAGCTCTTAATCTTATGAAAGTTTGTAACTTGCACTTAAAGTGAATTCTTTCACAAAAACAAAGGACGTTCTTGTCACGATGTATTTATAAGAGCATTTTCACTCCAAAAATGACGTGTTTAGCCCCTTTGCTTCACCCCAAAAATGACACATTTTTACAATACATATTTGAAGCAGCAACGCACTTGCGCACGTATCATTTTATAGATTCTAGTCATTGCTAAATTAAATTAGACACAATACAAGTGATTTATATTAGGGAATTCTTGTTTTTTTTTTCTTCAGAGAGCAACACCAAACTTAAGCATACAAATATCATTTGAAGTAACATTTTCAATAAATTAGTATCTAATCATTTAAGAAATAAACTTTTTCTTAAATTAGATCGGTATTATTTTTTTCTCGCAATATAGAGTATGATAATCTTTTATTTGATATTTATCTCGTATAGTTCTTCCAAAAAAAATATAGATATTTTTGAATACACATAAAATTTAGAAGAATATATAGGTGGTGACTTGTAATGTGATGGTCTTGGCAGCATGCCAATACACAATCTTTTAGTCTCGAATAGTTTTAAGGATCAAAAATACATGATTCAAGTAGAATATGACATCTACGTGCTAGAGAGTTTTATTGGACGAGAAACCCCCTATTCATATATAAGTAACGCATCTAAAAGGATCGTAACACTCCAACGAAGTTATTTATGTGAGGCATAGCAGATAGGTCAATCGAATCAGCAATGTAGCATGCCATGCTTAGGGGCTAAGTATGGCAGGGTTGTGACTACGAGGTTAGGCATCTACATAGCAAAGTCTCGTCGACGTTTTTGTAATGAGAGAGGTCGTATGGAAACATTACTTTCGTACCCTTTTTACGAGACTGAATAATTACACTAGCAAATATGACACTTTGTTGTCTAAAATGATCAATGTTGAGCTCCTAGATAATATCTTTATGACAAAAATATGATCGAGATTTACTTGAGGGAAAAGTGGTATATTTTTAGAACGCTAAAATGTACTATAGGACCAAAGTGCTAGGTTTTACTTTTTTCTTTGAAGTTAATTGCTTATTATTCTTAAATTTAGGTGGTGTGCCAAAATTATGTGAAATTGAGGGTTAAAATAGTGTTTTTGTCTAGGGGTGGGAGTGGGTATGGAAAATTGGGTACATGTCCCATACCCGTCGGGTATTTCCCAATTGGGAATTCCCAATTCGCCAAAGTGGAAAATTTGGGAATTCCCGCCTCCCGTCCCGACTAAATAGGATGGGAGACGGGAATTGTTTTGGATACCCGCAGGAAATGGGTACCCAGCCTAAAAAATAATAATAATTAAATATAGGGTTGAATTGCAATTACATAAATATCTAAAATACACAAAAATAAATTATGATTCACACATTCTCATCTCACTCTAGTCGAGTGCGACACGAAAAGCAATGAATTGCATGAAAAAACTCACTTCCATGGAGTGGGAGAAAAAAAATACATTATAAAAATTTCTGGGTACCCAGAATTTTGTGTACCCAAAAAATTTCATAATCTACGTTTTGTTCTCTCCATGTCACTGAGAATTTTTAAGTACCCAATTGGGTACCCAAAATATTTGGCCGTTTGACGGGTTCCCAAATAAGTGGGATGGGATTGCTACCCGCAAAATGGGTACTGCCCGTTTTCTGGGTACCCGTCCCACTCTCACTCCTATTTTTGTCCCATAAAAAGGATTAAAGGACAAGAGGGCAGAGGCACATCAAAATCAAAATTAACAAATAAGTGGGATGGGAGACGGGTAGCATTTTTTGCTACCCGCGAAACAGATACTCGTTTTCTAGGTACCAGTCTCACTCCCACTCCTATTTTTGTCCCATAAAAAGGACAAAAGGGCAGAGGCACATCAAAATCAAAATTAACAAATAAGTGGGATGGTAGACGGGTAGCATTTTTTGCTACCCGCAAAAATGGGTACTCGCGAGGCAGATATCCATTTTCTAGGTACCCGTTTTGCTTCAACTCCTATTTTTGTCCCATAAAAAGGACAAGAGGGCAGAGGCACATCAAAATCAAAATTAACAAAATAGGGACTTTGTCGATTTTTTCCACATCACTCACTCCCTTGTGTTCTCCGCCCTCTCTTTGCTTTTCTTTTATTTATCCCTCCTCTTCCTTCTAACACAAAGCCTCCTCATTCATTAATTTCTCCTCTCCCATCTCGTACTCTCCGTCACCTAGTACTATTTTGCCAGCATTGTTAGGCAGGCAAGTTGCCTCTCTCCTCTCCTCTATTTAAACAATTTTACCAAAGCTTGATTCTTTTCACAAGCCAAAAAAGAATGGCGTGTTCAGCCGCTGCCAAGATCATCCAACCCTTCAGGTCCCTCGAAAAATCCGAATCTCGCAGTAGAGCTGCTGCTTTGACCCACTCTTCCTTTCTCGGATCCAACCCTCTTCCCAAAAAGCCCCTCTCTTTTAACACCTCCATCTCCAATCTCGCCCGTCGATCCGCCGTCGTATCCGCCGTCTCCTCTGATGTCATCAAGGCTACAAAATCCCAGCTGGTACGTTCTCCCATTTGCCCAATTTCCTTCCTTTTTATTATATATATATTCTGTGTTAAATAAGTTTTGTGGTGTGGGCTCGTCGATTTGTTTCAGTTGATTACGAAAGAAGAGGGATTAGTTTTGTACGAGGATATGTATCTAGGAAGAGCGTTCGAGGACATGTGTGCCCAGATGTATTACAGGGGTAAAATGTTTGGATTTGTTCACTTGTACAATGGACAAGAGGCTGTCTCCACTGGCTTCATCAAGCTCCTCAACCAGCAAGATTGCGTCGTCAGTACCTATCGTGACCACGTCCATGCCTTGAGCAAAGGCGTCCCCGCTCGCCAGGTCATGAGCGAGCTCTTCGGCAAGACCACTGGTTGCTGCAGGGGACAGGGTGGTTCCATGCATATGTTCTCCAAAGAGCACAACGTTCTTGGTGGCTTCGCGTTTATTGGTGAGGGTATTCCTGTTGCCACGGGAGCCGCCTTCACCAGCAAGTACAAGAGGGAGGTTCTGAAGGAGGACTGTGATGAGGTGACCTTGGCGTTCTTTGGAGACGGGACCTGCAACAACGGGCAATTCTTTGAATGCTTGAACATGGCTGCGCTGTGGAAGCTTCCCATTGTGTTTGTTGTGGAGAACAATTTGTGGGCAATTGGAATGTCCCATGTGAGGGCCACATCTGATCCTCAGATTTGGAAGAAAGGACCGGCATTTGGGATGCCCGGGGTTCATGTTGACGGTATGGATGTGTTGAAGGTGAGGGAGGTTGCAAAGGAGGCTGTTGGCAGGGCTAGAAGAGGTGAAGGTCCAACTTTGGTGGAATGTGAGACCTACAGGTTCAGAGGACACTCTTTGGCTGATCCCGATGAGCTACGTGACCCTGGTAAGAAGTTCTGTTTTGTTGCTGTTTCTTGTTTCTAACCATGTGAACTGATATTATTTTCTGAGTGAAAAGGTTACTTACTTTTACTCCATGGTGATGATATTTCAACTAAATATGAGCTTCTTGTTTGCTAGTGATATTCACTTCTAGTGGCAATTTTTGATGAAGCAGTAATGTGCCAGGAGATATTACTAGCTAAATGATAATTTATGCTAAAATTATCTGCGAGACTGAAAAAAGTTGCATTCTGTTTTTATACTAGTCAAATTTTTGGTTAGGTAAGCATCCAACTGAAAGTCAGATGCAGCTATACTTAATGATCTTGATTTCTATCCATTGAAATGTTAGTTTATTAACTGCGTGATACGCCTGTGAACTTAATGCTAATGCTTAATTTGTTTGAGATTTGTCAGTTTAGTTAAAGTGTGTCACTGGACATCCTAGTTTTAGGTTATGTACTTTTATCACTTCTGCCTTTACCATTCTAATTGTTGATGTCCATGTCATAACAAACAACGTTCTGCGTTGGCAGCTGAGAAGGCTCATTATGCCACAAGAGATCCAATCACAGCATTGAAAAATTACATTTTAGAAAATAAATTGGGGAGTGAAGCAGATTTGAAGGCCATTGAGAAGAAGATTGACGAAGAGGTTGAAGAAGCTGTTGAATTTGCTGATAAGAGTCCCGTTCCAGATCGCAGTCAGCTGCTGGAGAATGTGTTTGCAGATCCAAGGGGATTTGGAATTGGGCCTGATGGAAAGTACAGATGTGAGGATCCCAAATTTACTCAAGGCACTGCTCAAGTCTAGTTTCTGCAGTTTAGCTGTTAAAAGGACTATATTGTTGCATTTAGTATTTATTGGTGATGGCAGTTATAAGCGTTTTACAGTTTATGTGTACTTCTGTTTGTGATACCAAGTTGTGTTCTTTTGGAATTTGACTATTTTCAGTTTTGGTTCTCCTCTTTCTAAGGTTCACATGGTTGTTGCTTACTGCAAACTGTTTCCTTCCCTTCTTTTTTTCGTCTTTTTGAATGAATAAGATCATTAGATTTCCAAGAATCACTTAAAAAGTCCCGTTACAAAAAAAATATTTACAGGACAAGTCCAAAAGGGGAATAGGGGCAAAAAAAAACTGAATTTTGTGCTCCCAAGCGGCCAAATTTTGGCTTGCCTTACTTTTTTAATTTTTCTTTTCTTGGATAGATTTGAACTTATTTTAACGATTAAAGAAAACCTTAAATTTTTCAAGTGAACTAAAAGTAAAAATTTATGGGAAGTAAAAATTTATGGGACAGCTATTATATTTATATGTTTCTTAAACTTGGCGCTTATAACACAATAGCTCAAAGATGGGTACGGTCACAATGGACATGATTCGTCTGATGGTGGATAACATGGCCAGGTCACAATGGACATGATTCGTCGGATGGTGGGTAACATGGCCAGATGAGTTGAGAAATCGAGTGTTTTGTGATGGTTTTGTTTTGTAACAAACACATCTAAGATTCTAGAAGGAAGCGAAGGTACTTCTCAACCTATGACGATCGAAATACCAAAAAGGATGACCCAAGAAGTGTTCGGATATGCATAACATTCTAAAGCAATAAATGTGGCTGCTAAATTCTCTACTAAAGATGTTTGTTTTCAGTTCTAATCTCTACTAGATCATTCACATTTTGGATCTTATAGCCTCCACCAACTGATATTAGCTGCATATTTGTCATTGTGCTTTATGTACTTCCTCCTTTTGCAGTTGTAGCCTCCTCGCATTTGCCATGATACAACGTTTCTTTTTCTGGCACCACTAAGTCCCAGCGAAGGCTCTACAAATTTGCTATATAACCGAAGTTGAGACTGAAGATTAATTTCTCGAATGTCTTTGGAAAGAGATCAAATGCCCGTCAGACTACTGATAGTTGAAGAAGAAACATACCTGACTTCTACATAGATAGCCCATGTTCTATCTATAGACCGAGCCACAGGAAACTCGTGCCTCAATCATCATCTCTCTGTTACTGATGTCTGACCATTCTTTGTCCCTTTCTTGCCATAGCTACATCAAGGCCCCCAACCGTCCCACTCCCCACTAGGAGTGGTGCTATCTTCCAGACTTTGGATGCAAACATTGCAAGAATATAGGTAAATAAAAATAAAAATTCCAGAAAAAGTTCCCTATGGAACCTGTATTTCCATTGCACATGTTATCGAACTTATATATTTTCTTAAATATATGATGGGCAGTTCATGAGGGGATTAAGGTTATGCTGCAGCACTTCATAGAAATTTACTTCAAGTTTTAGATGTAACTTTTGCTATCTTGATGCTGTAGAACACAACTGCATTGTCAAAATACACTTTCTGCATGATGTTCATGGATCTCCAACTACCATCTCACGCTTAAAATAACATAAAGATCAAGTTTATACATACATACATCTAAACCCCAAAAACGTCATATATTCTTGTCAAGATGCCCTGACATTCGACCCTGATTAACTTGGATGCTAGTGCTGAAGCAGCAAGACCAATTATCATGTAGGAACTGGCACAACCTGCCACATCTTAAACTAAATTCAAAATTCAATTTGTGATAACTTGGGTGTCAGTACAATATTTACACTTCCTCATACCTTATCAAGCTTTTCAAGGAATATAAGCTCAACTTCTCTACGAAGGCTTTCCATATCCAAAGCATACTCATTATATTCATCGTCAACGATCAGTCGTTGCAAATGTTGCCTCATCCTCTCTAGCACTACATCCAGTTCGCAAACTTCCTTAAAGACAATAGCAGCATTGGTCGATCTCAGCAGCAATAAATTCTTAACTGCATAGAGTACCTGCAATAGTTTAAAGAAGCCAAATACATGAAGAAGGGCGCCGAATTCGAAAAGAATCACGTATCTCACTACTAAGACAAGATTCACATCACATACTTCATTGGTGCAAATTCACATCATATATTAGATGAACATCTGATTCAATACTCAAGGTTAAGATTCAACAGATACCTTTTCCTGGAGATCAAGATCAGCTGTCCGCATTAGATCAACAAGAGACTTTAAGAAACTACGATTGCTGAAGAGAGGGGGCTCTGCTTTATGTTGGTGGTTCAACTGACACTCAACCAGGTCACCCAAGAGAAATACAGCTTTTCTGCGTAGTCTTATATCAATGCTTGAGTTACTTAGAATGTACTGCAAGACAATATACCGAGTAAAACTGAGACTTTTAGAACTAAGACACGAGTTACAAGTTCTATATTAGTTCTTCAGTATTCATCACATCACCTCAAGCATCACATCTCCAGTTTCTAGATAGAATAAATCTTGTCCGTCGAGATTATTTCTAATCAAAGCTGAAATAGCAAATAATGCTTTAGTGGCTTCTTCAGTATGGTTGGAGTATGCCATCTCAATCAACTTTCTCAGTGTCCCATGATCCAAAATCTGGTATCCACGAATTCAGTATGCAGTTAGGAGCAGTATGATTGACACAACACCTACCCCGCCACCCCTCTGGCCGGCAGGTAAGGTGGCTGTGTAAATACAAGATACATAAAGTCTTCACATTGGCGGAGCGTGCTAATGAGATACCTGCTTCTGAACAACAGGATTGTTTTGGCTGGCTTTGCCAAGTACCCACGCCGAACTACTCCTTATTTCAGCATTTCGACTGTAAAGTGTTCTAACAATTGCAACAGTTCCTCCAAGTTTGTGCAAGTCTGACAAAAAAATTCAGTAATGATCATTCTAAACCTCAGGAGAATGAATACCATGATTTTGCTGCAAATATGGGCCAAACAATTTTACTTTGGTTTCCCATAACTTTTACTGATACAAGTAACTCATAAAAGAAAATAGAAAAAGAAACTGAGGCGCATGAAACCCCGTGAAATTCAAATGAATTAGTATTGTCTCACATGAACCTCATGATTCCACACAGATCCTACCTCGATAGAGCAGAAAGAAACTCTATAACATTGCTTGGCACCAAGATCAAAAAACCAGACTCCTAACAAGACAACCGGTGAATTTGTGTTTGTGGTCCCTTCAGCAACAACTGACAACCAAAACAGGATTCTCACACTTACACAGTATAGAGGTTATACGGAGCTACGTGAAGCTTAAAAGCCTACATGACGAAGTTCCACTTAACCGGAACAAATGGAGCCGAAGAATTCATGTGTTCGACCTCAACTTGATTCTTGTTTAGTGTGTATAGCGTTTCAGTATAAAGATTGAAGGGTGATTTGTGCAATTTACCCATGATTTAGGAGTAATTTGTGTAAGTTACCCCAAAATGTAATTATCAAGTAAATTTATGCAACTTTGGGTAACAGAAGTCAGATGTGATGTACTTTTAGTCATTTCTATTCCCTGCCTATAGCTGTATATCACAAACTACCCTTGGGTTTTAAGCTATATGAGGAACATTCCTTCAGTTGTATAATTACATCTTTCGCTGGCCTCATCATTTAAAATGCCATATAGATGGTGTCAAAGATACCTTCAGTGAAACACTTACTCTCAGGTCAACTTTAGTTACACTTGTGAGCCATATATATAGTAAAGGACCTAATGCCCTGTTTCACATATAGTGTTTCGAAACATATTTATAGATCCTTTTCGAACAAACATATCTTTCTTACAATCAATCGTTTATCACACTACATTTATCATATATTAACTTTTAATTATTTACTAAAATTTCAATGAAATATGTATATAGATATTAAGTTTATTGTTTAGCAACATTTCTGACTATAGGATATATTTTGAGTGTCTGGGCAAGAAGAAAGGTTTCTATAAACTTGAGTTGGCCATCTCTGCCCCCAAACTAGGAACCTGGCAGTCTAATCATGAATGGCCCAGTGAATAACATCTTCCCCGCCCTCGAAGAAATAAGAGGTAGGAAGAATGAGAATTACCAATAAACCCCCACTGACCGACCCACCCAACCCCTCCCTCCCACTACAGAAAACATGAATCTGATACTATTGTGGCATAGGAGAAGGTGAAGGAGACTAGAGCAGCAAGCGTCTGAAAAGGGCAATGAGAGGTGGGGCAGGCGGTACAACTTTGGGAAAGGTGATTAAATGATTTGTTTGACCCATTAAGTATATGGGTTGACTCAATTAAGGGTATTTCTATCACTTTTTGTATATTTTATATTGTTAGACTAAATAAAGGTAACACTGCCTATTACACACAATTTAACTTGTTTAGAGTGGTTCATATGAGTGGGCGGCCCCTCCCATCATTGACACCTGAATGATCATTTAAGATAATACCGTGAACCATACAAGATTTGATTGATACCATCCAAATTAAAAATGGAGGGTTGCTTTTAAGCTTGTATATCATACCCCAACGTATTAGAGCACTTACCGAAACATTGTTCATATGTCATCTTTAGTACTGAAGGACCAATGAATATGCGTTAAAGAAGTCAAGAATGTCAGCTTTGAGCTTCCAATAGTTTATAGAAACTTCATTTGTTAATGCATAATGAATAATCTGAGGGCGTCATATGACGCACAGTTAATGAATCTTAGATTTCTTAACTGTCGGTGAACCTTAGGTTTCCCAACTGTTATTTGAATCTACGAATTTTTTAACAAGTCTGTACAAAGAACTCCTAGATCTGACTCAAACCAACCTGATACCTGTTTTATGATCTAAAATAACTAAGTAATCTGTGAGGACCCATAGAGGCCAAGTCGTCATTTTTGCAGAATCTTTGCATGTAACCTTATAACGACCCATGTGGCCATGTTAATACTTCAGGGTCGTCAGCAAGCATTCTGATCTCAGTACCAAGATGCTACAATCAACATGCGCTTCACCTCTCCGGATTCTATTATGCGTAGTATTGTATTAATAGACCAGTATTGGCTCTTTATGAGAATGCCAATATCAAGGCCTGCCTGATATCTTACTATCTTAGGTTCTACTCATTACTAAAATTACCAAAGAACCAAAGAAAGCCACAATCCATTAATTTAACTTCCAGATTTTCATCATAACTGACCTTCATATTCAATAATTCTAAGCATGGATGCTAACTGATTTTGACAACATTGTAGAAGCAAGGATCCCAGGATAATTTATTGGCTGAATCCTGGAAACTACACTTACCATTAGCATTGTCAATTGGCTCAACAAGTATTAAGAGCTCCTGAAGTGCACGATGATGATCCTCCACAGTTAGAGACGAGTTATTCAAATCATCTATAGCAATTTTCATCAATTCTGCATCTGATGGCATCTTTAATTTCTCCATGAGATCCTGTACCAGCATGCAAATGGCATACAATATCAGATCCATAAAACTAAAAAATAGATTTATCTCAGAAGCAAATCTGAGATATGCTTATTGGAAACTTTCCAGGTCAATAAGGTATGACTAAGTGGAAAAACTCATAACATACATTTGACTGGTCCGCACGGTCAAAAGAGATGTACAAATTGATACATGAAAGCATCATATCTATATCCCTAAGATACAGCTCGGTTTCAGATATAATGGATAGATTTAGATCTCGAAAAGTTGGATCTACAAACAAATTATACTCTAAGAGCCTGTTGCAAAGCATATGATGGAAGGAGGGAATAAAGTTTGGCCAGGAATGCTCGGATGAGAAACTAGAGTCAGGGGATAAACACAAGTAACATCACAGAAAATTGAGACTAATGATATTAAAAAAAAAAAAAATCACTTAATTTGGGTGATAAGTGAAGTTTGTAATTTGTTTTATTGACTTTTGGGCCCATATAAGCACTTCTCATGTGTTTGCTTTATTTTTGTGTTACTTGTAAAAGTTCAAAAAATTTACGTCATATAGAATTTCTTATACCCATTAATTAAGTCAATCCACGATAATAATGGCCCAATAGGCAACTTCTGGAAAATGAATGCTTCAAACACATTTATTTCCTGCTTTAAACTACTTCTATACACTTTGCAAGAACCATTTAATTTTACTTCTAATCAACTTAGAGCAACCTTTAAACAACTCGCAAGAAAGAAAGAATACGTTCTTATAAATTTATGTGAAAACTACCCAAAGACATTACAACTGCAGACAATATTGATCTAAGGTTGTAATAGCACACCTAAGGTAAGACCAGAATTGGGGGACAAGCATTTCGTGGAAAGGATCTAGTGCAGGGCCCTTTGGTAAATGTCAGAAGGCCATGCTACAAGTAAACCTTGAAATATCTCTGTAAATGAATAATACACAAGAAGACATTTAGAAATTCATTAAGTCAAACCGCATTACCTTGAGTTCCATTTGACCTTGCTTCAGCTCTTCCGGAGAGCGACGCTGGACACCATCTGCAGTTTCCTTCAACTTATCCGGATCTGAGTGACCTTCATCAATATAAAAAAAAAACAAAAAAGAGAACTTACTGGATGGATTTACTCAAGAATCTTGACTAGGATCATCACGATTAATCTACTTTTCTAAGGTAATTTGTGTATGTCCACATGAATGACTGCTTCAACAGGGCATTTTAGTCATTAATGCCTTTTATCAACAAAAAATCTTATATACACATTTTTTCTCGGCCTGTAACCCCTTCCATCTGATAACCGTCACTTAACAATTGAATGTGAGGGTAATGATGTAAATTGGTTGTAAATTAGTTTATCTTTCTTTCTCAAGAGACACATTTTTTCTATATTGGTCGATCAATAAATACTAATAAATACAAATATTTCTCTATGTTTAACTTATGCAAGTTTATGCAATAATTATATAGTGGTTGGATAGTATATGTTTAGAGTGCCGCATGTTTTCTAGTGGAACAAAAATGAACTTCGCAAAATGTCACAAATGCTAACATATGAAAACAGAATTGTAACTTCAAATAGAGATACAAAAAGATTATTATACTTTAAGTTGTCGCATTATCATCATCATCTTATCAACTATTGAGAAAGTTCCAAAAGATTTTTGACAAATTAAAAAAAAAAAAACCATAACATTCTTCTATTTATAGGCCTTGGCGGCGCTTAACTTTAATTTGTAATTATGAATCTGAAATGAAACAACTTTATAAGATATAAAAAAAGAAATCATGCTTAACTTGAATACTAACGCCGGTGAATCAGACATGGACTTGGTAAAAAGTGCTTGAATGGAGAGATATCTAAAATGAGTTTTTACAGAACCTGATCACCCTTTGACCTATAAATATCGGGTGATGATCATTGAAATGAAGGGGGTATGAACCTAAAATTAAAGCTTTAGGGAAGCATTTCAAAACATTTAAACCCTAGAGATATGTGTATAAGAAATATCCACTACTCAACATGCCAACTAATCGAGCATATACATTTCGATATCTAGTCGTCGATGTAAAATGAAAACGCACTTCTTCCTAAATCAATGAAATAGAATAAGCTAAACCATATATGAAATTCAAACTAAAACACCAATCAAATCTCGTAATGAGTAAATACTAAAATTTACGAGTGAGTACTGAATAAAACCACAGTTATAATACTAGTAGCAGTGAAAGCACTTGAAAAATCATGAAATGATAGAGAGATGGAAAAGATACCAACCAACAGCCCACTGAAGCATCCCTTCGAGAGAAGAGAAACCGCCATCTAAATGATTTTGGTCGAATTCTTCATCTAACTTGGTGGTGGCATCGGTTGACCACGAGGCCATTGATGACGACGACCTGTTCTCGACCTTCTCCGCCATCCCCATAACTGATATTGAAAATACAAACCACAGCAATAAAAACGCCCGCCATGAGAATCGCTCCATCGTCAAATCGTCTCTTCTATTCTCTCTCAGCTCTCCTTCTACTACCTTTCTTTATTAGGGCTTTTTCCATTCACTTCCCAATCTTTACAAACCTAATAATTCACTAATTTAATTAATCAGTTGGCTGGTGTTTAAAATAATAATAACAATAATAAAAAATAGAAGACTTAAAATATATCTTTCATTTTTCTTAAATACTTTTTTAAAGCTAAAAATACTCATAATATAGAAATTGCTATTCAGATATGCCCTGGTTATTTTTAAATGAATTTATGTTTTAATGACTTACCTTTTAGAATTTATTTTCTTTTGAAGAAAACTTTACAAACACCACCTTAATATCACCATGACTATTCTAAAAATGTCTAAAACTTCATAAATTCTTGTGGATTCGCAATATTAAAAGATTAAACAACTTTTTATTATAAACACGTGTTTTTATGTTACATAATAAATTAATAACTCTCTACTCTCACAAATTTCGAGAACAAGCTACACACATTTTTTGGTAACTCGTCGTGTGAAGTGAAAAAGCAAATCACACACTCCACCAATGTAATTGTGTGTCAACTTTCTCCCACTCCGCTCTCGCCGATCAACTTTCTGACGGGAATATTCAACTCAAAAAAATTGTCTTTTTTCGAGTAATGTAGCGTAAAATAGAGTTCATCTCAATTTATTAGCCAAAAATTTAATTGAAATTGAAGTTTAAGATTGATTATCAAAAATATGGTTTTTAATTAATAAATATCAATAAAAATGAAAAAGAAATATTACTCTCTACTAAAATTGACTAAAGAGCATCTAATCCAACACGTATTTATATATGGATGGATTGAGTGTAAGTTGCTAAATGACAAGTTACAAAAATGGGTATAAGTCGATTTTTATTATAGCTTAATATAATTGTAGATGCTCGTTACCAATGTCTCGGAAAAACTTCACCTTTCTTTCAAAACTTAATGAGAATCCCTTAACTTTTCAGGATTACTGGAAAAAAAAAACAGATCATTTATATGAATTAGAGTCAAGTTTACTTCATTTGATGTTCTACAAACTAAGATATAATAATTAATGAATGATTTTAGTCATTTTAAATGATAAAGATATTTTTGTTTTACTACGTCTTTTGTCACTATAGATAATCATATTAACGCATGAAAACCCATCAACTTCTCACTTGAAGTGGGAAAGAACATAAGTGCAGCAAGTAAAACATGCTTTTGAGGAGCTACAAAATGTTGTGTTCCACTTTGTGTCATGTGATGTTTCACATAACAATTTACCATGTAGTAAGGTGGACATGTGTCATAATCACAAGAGAGTATGTCACAAAATGATACACATAATAAGATCATGGATCAAGATTCTCTCTCAAAATGAACGTCAGATACGAAATCACTAAGAATTCCATAACAGAAAAGGCTCCACAAGAATACTAGACCACGATACACATAATGGGATCATGGATCAAAGTACGTTTTTGAACAACCAAAGAGATTTTATTGAACATCTCAAACGAACGTCAAACACATAATCATTAAGAATGAAACCATATAAAACACCCCACAAAAGGCCACACCATGCAACAAAACTAAGAAAAAGTAATTCACTCCCCATTTGCAAGAGCATTACATGCCACTAGATGAGCATCCCCATTTACTTCCTTAAAACACATAATTCTTTGGGTTGGGTAATTCTTAAATTATCATGAGAGATGTGGTTCGGAACACGATTCTCATGATTCCAGAGTGAAAGTACCATGTATAATTAGTATTTAACGAAGGGGATTTGGGTTACGACGGTCTTTGAGAGTGCAGAAGTAAATATAATATGGAATAATATAAAGAGAGGGATGTTACTTTATTAAACTAGAATACAAGGGAGATGTGTGAATCTTAGTTGGTTACAGATGAGGGGTTCCTCTTTATTATGGGTGTTATGCGAGTAGCAACTTGGTCGTCTTCAATGATGAGTATGGGCATTCATCAATGTTGCCTCGTGGGAGCTGGATCTGCTGATAGAACTTAAATGTGGGTCGCCCGTGAATTAAGAAAATATCGTGCTAATAAAAACTGACATTTCTTTGTTGCATGTGTGATCTCCAAGTCATTTAAAGCGTCATGCTTTGTTATCGAGTTCCTTCGTCCTATACGGACGGCTTTTACGACCCTTTCCTTCAGATATAAGAGAGTTGGTAACTTCTTCATACAAGGGGATGAATTTGGAGTCTTCTTTAAGGGTATTCTCGATTTATCCTTATCCAATGTATTTATGCATTATCACTTTCAACAAACCTAACGAGATACATAGTTGTGTTGCACCTCACAAATGCGCCAAATGTCTGCTAGGATGCTTTTATATTCAATACCTTCTGCCTTTCTTTGCCCAATGTTGTGCACAAGTTCTAGACAATCTCCTTCGAAAAGAACATCCTTCTAGTGCAGTTTGGTAGCTAATCGAACAACCCAAAGTGCAAAAATAACTTCAATACTTTTTGGTTCTAAATACCTCATCTTCCTTTGTTGTAGCCATGCGATTAAAGTTTTGTTTCCACTACAAAAATACCAAAATGATCTCTCTCTCTCTCTCTCTCTCTCTCTCTCTCTCTATGAAAACTAAACACTTAAGCATATTCAAAGTTATTTGCAACTGTAACTTTCACGATTTTTTGGAACACGTTGAACATATTTTGAAATTTTACGTAATTAATTTTAACATTTTGAAACATATCCCCAAAACAAAATTTTGATATATTATAGGCGTGATACAACCATTCTCGTGATTGAAGAGACTTGAATAAAATTTGATACTCTGTAAATATTTTTCCAAATCTATGACAAATGACCCGATTTTTGAAATTTATTAAAAGATAGGTTGTGAGGTTCGTTTTTTTTTATCAAATAAAAGATGGAATTAATAAAGAAGCACAATGAGTGCTTCAACCCTTACAGTTATATCAAAGAAACACGACACCTTTCAAACATAATCTCGGATAAACACTCCAATCATATAAATAATAATAAAAACCTTTAACCTTGACTCTCAGCCAACCCCAAGTTTTAAGTTTCACAATATCCACCACTTTATCAAGCTCTGTTGTTTCCCCTTTAAATTAAATATCATTCATCATGATCCAAATAGACTATATAATCATACACCAGAAACCCTTCCACAATCTTTTTCCCTCTGCAACATTAGGAAACTCTGAGAATTGTATAAAATGGTCCTTGGGCCAATTAGAAAGAGCCGCGTGAATACCCATCCAATCAAAAAACTTCATCCAGACTTCATACGAAAACGAACATTCAAAAAATAAGTGTATCGTACTATCCTCCCCCATGCCACATAACTCGCAAACCTTCTGAATATTTGGATTCCAACATCCTCTTTTATCAAGATTGACATTTGTCGGAATTATGTGAGGTTCGTTATTAACCAATAATTGTTTTTTTTAAGTAGAGTTCGATTCGGTAGCATTATAATTCGAGTTGCCTGCCAAATGAGTTATCCTTTGGCAAGATTCGATAATTATCGTGCTAAATTTGATAATTATCAAGGAATCAACATTTTTACCAAGATTTATTTGAGTTTTCATACATAAACAATAAGAATACACCACCATAACTCTTTAAAAAGTCATGCAATATAGCGATAAAAATCATAACAAACCAACAAATAAACATGTATGGTCAACATTCACAAATATAATATCAAAAATTAATATTCAAAGCAACATTAACAAGTCATCATAAGGCAATTTATAGTTGATAACAAATAAAAGTGTCATGGTAAAAGTTAAAAACTTACGACCTTCATACGGACAAACCCACGAAGCATGAAGCTTGGTAGAAGAGCATATCCCTCGAAGGCATAGAAGGAAGTTCACGTTAACTTCACCATCATCATTCCCTTGTTAAGACAAGGCCTTGATACGAAGAAACATACAAAACAATCTTGCAGGAAGAAACAAATATTAAATTACCAAGTCTGACCAGATCCATCTAAATAAGAACGCTTCTTGAAGACATCCACTCGACCATTATGAGCAAGTTTGAGGCATTTATGCCTCAAATGATCCAACATTAAGCATGTCAGCAGATCTATCTACCTTTGACACATGGATTGAAATTTCGTTTCCAACATGAGTTTTAATTTGTAGAAAAACAAAAAACGTATCAAATATTTCAGAAACATTTTGAAAGCGTTTCGAAATATTTTGAAAATTTTCATGTAAAAAATGTTTATTAATAAAAAAAAAAAAAGAAAACCATGAAAGAAAACACGTAACAAAGACAAGAATATTGTTAAAGAGCATGCATTGCTGGTTAAAATTTTAAAAGAATAATGCGTTGTATGTATTTGTACAAATTAAATCTGGAGCTAGTAATGTTCTTGTTTAAAATAAAGATAAATGTGTTTGTATTTATTGAGCGATAATCGAGAATGAAATATCAACTATAGCCCGTATATATAAATGTTTGCATTTTACACAGAAAAGTTGCTACCAGTTAGTAACCACTAGGCAAGTCATTATTAAATATCAAGTCAAAAGCTCACTGCTTCTTTGTTTTGCAAATTATATGACGAATTGTTCGAAATTCTAAAAAAAAAATCAATTGTTTCGGCCGAAGCAAATCAAAATTTTGAACTATGCTTTGACATGCATTAAATGCAGATCACACATCTATTTATGAAGACAAGCTTCACATCATAAAAAAGGAGAACCACCATATGCCCATATAGAGGGATCCAACGATCAATTGAGGGGAGCTTCATTCAACCTTTATTCTCACAAAACACAAGAATATCATCGTTGTAATTCTATCTTTAGTTTAAGATAAATCATGTTTACCCCTCGTACAATTCGAGCGTCTCGTATAAGGACATCTCTTTAAATTATAGAAAGAGTGTTACAAACTTCCTCTAAATTCTTAATTAGTGTCTCGTGGTAATTTTGGATCATTAATGGTCATAAGTCAAGATAAGTCGAAATAGTGTGAAATATAGAATAATCACAAAACACCACAATTATATCGATAATTGTATATGTGTTGTTTTTAATATTGATATAAGACAAAAAAAGTTAAAGACTAGTTGCAATAAGTAGCGGTAGAAATTTGAAACCGAGTATTTGCATAGGCATAACCAACTAACTAAAAGAAACCAAATACAAAATATGACTTTATTATATATACTCAACCATAAAAATGGTGATTGGTATGATTAGTAACATCTTGTACATAATATTGTTACCTGTTGATAATGCATAAATAGTGCACGTACTTAAAAGAGCAAAATGCCTCTAAGCTTCTAGAAGAATCCGCAGGCTTGGCAAAGAAGGCAAAGTGCATCGTAAAGAGTTCTCTACAACATTGTTGATGAAAGACATTATACCGCCTCGCACGATAAAAACATAAATACACTAACACAAATCTGGAGCCATAAAGCACACTGGGAAGAGTCACACATATATTAACTATTTGACAGCTATAATTGGCCTAATTATTTTGAAATCACGGACGATATGTGTTAAATGATTGTCAGTAGATCCATCCCCAACATTAAAGAACGTCCATACCGCAACATTAGAGGAGGCCAAGTTGCAACAACGTTAACTAACCCAAAACTCCTATATGTATTAGAGGAATTCATCATTTGTAAGGGTATATGCTAGATCACATAATTTGCGCGTTTCAAGGCAAAAAATACGCACAGGCCGCGCACCGGCGCATTCAGTGCGCGTGCGCCGCACTAAGGCGCACTAACATTCCTTAAGTCGCGACTTAAAGACTGTTAAAGCGCGCTCTAAAACGCACTATTACGCACTAAGACGCACTATCGCGCACTAAGGAGCATTAGCAAATTAAAACCCCCAAAAAAATATTAGAATATTAACAAAATTTAAACCCCAAAGCCCAAAATCTTAACAGAAACAAAAACAATTGTTCGATTCTCTCCAAGAAACAACAAAGAAGAAACCCATATTGCCCTACAACAAAGAATCGAAAATCGAATCAATGTAATTTCCCCGTCTTTGATATTTGTTTTACTCAAATGGACTACCGGTAGTTTTTTGTCTTTACCATTTTATTTAGCTTACTTTTTTTACTCACTTGCTCTGGTTTGACAAGTGAATTAGGTGACAATACGTTTTGTTCTTGTTGATACTTTTGTTATTTTGCCTTTAAGAAGTTTGGTTCTATTTTATTATGATCCATCTTTTTGAGAAGTTTGGTCATTTTTTATTATAACCCATTTTATTAGGAATATTATATAGATATTCTGCATTTTTTTTGTTTATAATTTACATTCTTCTAGTAATAATGGCTTTTTATATATAAATTATTTATTTAATATTTTTTTAATAAACACATTATGGCGCACTCAAAATGTGTTATTTTTTAAATCGACGCATTGGCGCACCCGCACCCGCACCCGCACCCGCATCCGCACCCGCACCCACCTTATGTGATCTAGGGTATATGATATAAACCACAAAGGAGTATTTATGTAGTTATCCTTATGGAGGGTACATAATATCTTTTGACAATCATACCAAATCTTATTAGGGATGCAACAACTAAAACTACTATCCCAAAAAGAGTAGGGTTCCCTTTTTTTAGTTCGTATCCTACGTGTGTTAATTAAGGATGAAAGCAGAGATTCAGTACCCCATTAATAATTAAAATACATTAAATATCCACTTGAATGGACACTGTGTGATCGATGATCGATCAATCTCACTAGCTGCTTTTGTTTTTGTTAACAAACGGACTTTCCCTAGTTGGAGTATGAGTCACACACAATGAAAGTTAAATCCCACTCGCATAAATTACCTAACACGTACCAGAATTACACAAAAAAAACAGAAAAAAAAAGTACACACACCTTTCCTTTCTCTAATTCTCTTTTTGTTGCTGTTATATTTTCCGTCTGTTTCTCAATTTAATTGAGGAAGAACATATACGTTACCTCATTCATTTAATTGATGATTCATTACCTTTTTTGTTTTTCTCCTCAATATTCTTCTGCATCTCCTCGCACCACACGCAACAAACAACTTTTGCAGAGAAAAGATTGCAAGAGAATCTTTTTTTTTTCTTTCTCTGCTGCCTTTAATTATTAATTATTGACGTATACGAGAATTGTGCCGTGCGTAATAAATTTGTAACGGTGGATAGTAAATTAGTAGGTAGTGTGTGTATGATTCAAGATCAGATCGTATTGAATTGAATAGGTAGGGGAAAGGAGATATATTATATTATATAATAAATAAAAGAAAGAAAGAAAACCCTGTTCAGAATTTGTGGTGAGGGTGATGAAATAAGAATAATAATAATAATTATAACAATATTGCTGCAGCCTTTGTGTTTGTGTTAGAGTAGAACAAGAATGGCGTCTTACCAACTGATTACTGAAGCTGGGCCTGGGCGGGAAGAGGCGTCGGATTTGAGCACTTGCAGTCTTCGTATTGAGGGTGGTGGTGCTGACGTGGAATCATCGTCTCCTTTTCAGAAACTCTCTTCACCCAGATCAAGATCTGCTTCTGTTTACTCATGTAACAGTAACACACCCGCCAAGCGCCCCCCCTCCTCCTCTGTTCGTCTTGTCTCCCTCGATGTATTCCGTGGACTAACCGTCGTGGTACGCTTTCTTGTTATTTATCTCCTCCATGCATTCATCAACAAACAGTAGTTGTTGTTTGTATTTTATGGTTGTTAGAATTTACTTTCATTGTCATGTTGTTGTTTTGCACTTGATGCATAACATTCTCAATGTTTTTACATAGTTCTAAGCACGCTAAACTTGTTAAGACACTGCTTCAAAATTTCACATTTATCAAACTATAATGGAATACTTTCTTCATTCTACTTTCTAGTTGCAAAGGGAAAAGCTTTATTTATCCAAATAACTTCTGATTCGACTCAACCAAACTCGGAGGAACTATTTTTCAACGATGGATTGAGAATGCATTAAAAATAAAATCCTCGTTCGTGGTCTCAAAGGTCTTTTGGAAGGATAAGTGAATCAAATTTATTTTATAATGCTAATCCCCTGTAACCTACTAGTAAAATTATGCTTGGTTGGTTGGTTGGTTATCTCTGCAGGAGCATGGAAAAACGTTTTGTTTTCTGTCTCTATTAACTTTTATGATCCTCTTACTTCTCTTGCAGTTAATGATACTTGTTGATCATGCTGGTGGACTCATACCATCTATCAATCACTCACCTTGGAATGGTGTAACCCTGGCCGATTTTGTTATGCCGTTTTTTCTCTTCATGGTTGGTCTGTCGCTTGGACTTGCATACAAGGTATTTGATAGCTAATCAATTTACAGCTTACAAACTGATGCTTGTATGCTCCATGAAATTCAATCTGCATGTTTTGTCTTCTTTCACTCTAAGCTTGCATAAAATTTACTGAATTTAAATGTGCAAACCGTATCCTGGTTATTTTGATTTGCGACATACCAATAGTTGAGGAACATATTCTACTGAACCAGTTTATTACTACAAATGATAAATGACAATCGTTATTGATTGCTACCGAAGAGGCTTTATATGTTCTTATTTGTACAAACTGTTTTGTGTTGGCTAGGATATACCTTCCAAAGCAGCCGCATCCAGAAAAGCATTTCTGCGAGCAGTAAAACTTTTAATACTAGGGATTTTTCTCCAAGGTACTCTTCTACAACTTAACAATTTTCTATATCTTTAAGAAATGCTTTATGTGGGTGATTAATAGATTAAAATATTTACTTTCGCCCATTTATGTAATAAAACTTACATCTGGATGGTCAGCCCCATCATGAGAATCTTCTCAAGCTAGCAAATCCCCGAAGCTGAGCTAAGTCCGTGGCTGATTAGAGCTATAGCCCATAGTAAAAAAATCACCTGAGTTCTGTCAGTCCAAGCTTGACTCAGAATTTTGAAGTAACCCACTTAGCTGAACATTTATCCAACCTTTTCCTCTCTTATTTGCTCTGATCAGTCATCCCACTCGTTATTCAAAGGAATTCAGGAGTTTTGTTCTGAAACATAGATTAAAGATATCCTTCTTGCTTTGTTTTGTGCCATTGATTTAACCTCAATGTGTTGAATTTTTTATCGAAACCGAATCGTGGAGCAGGACTCTCTTATGAAAGAGGATTTGGTGAATGCTATAAAGAATTGTAAAGAGAAAATAGTTCCAGCGGTCAATGTCATGCTTTAAGTGCCTTTTAGCTATATGTTTGAAGAAAGATTGTCTACTGCAAATGAGATGCTTTTTATAGAGTCAGGGTTTATTTTACCAAATTTGTTCCATATGAGTTGGGTACGAACACGAAATCATATATCGAACAATTTGATGTTATTTTGAATATCTCCACAGAAGATTGTACTTCGGTTACAGGTCTTAAGTCATGGCTTTGGTTGGTTTGCAAGATGCCCCCCCTCTATTTGGAATTGTTTCATCATGTTAAGCTCTTATCATATTCAACTTTTTACAATCATTGTGTTCTATATTCGACCTGGGATGTTCAACACCCCTACTCTGAGCCAGATCTTTCTCATTTATTTGTTTATTTCATTTGTCATATCTCAGGTGGCTATTTTCATAGTATTAATAAACTAACTTATGGCGTGGACATGGACCAGATTAGGTGGATGGGAATATTGCAGGTCTGTGATGTTCGACCTAATCTGTCAAAGAAGTTCTCATTTATTATGTCTATTTTTCAACAAGCTTCCTCGTTTAAGCTTACTTATTATTCTATAAGGTGAATACATCATCTTTAAATTTTTTCTTTTTCTTTTTTTTCTTCAGAGAATTGCAGCAGCATATTTGCTGGCAGCTATATGTGAGATTTGGCTTAGGAACGATGAAAAAGTTCGTACAGGTTTATGTTTGCTGAAGAAGTACAAACGCCATTGGTAAGTCCTGAAGCGTGCTTCAAGTTTATGCACTTGGAGAGTGCAATAAAGATTCAATAGAATAAAGGTTCTGGTTTTTTTTTTTTTTTTTTTGTTTTTTTTTTGGTATACAGTGACTAAATGTACAGGTCGGAACAAAAAAATGAAATTAAGATCAGATATAGCTTCTCTCGGTTTAGATTGATCCCTCAGGCCCTAGTTTGAAACAGAGTCATCTTGTTCCGTGATAATAGGAATACTCATTTACAACTTTTGGTGTGAATTATATCAATGAACTATAAGGCTGACGACATAAACTTGCAAATACAATGAGTTAGCTTAAAAGTAAATGCATCGAATAGTAGAGCTCGAATGAGTTTCTTGAATCTTGCATCCTTCGGAAGTTGGCAGTTGCTTGTCTGGAATAGAGGTGCTTCCCATATGGTTCTTGAGTTATACAAAAACTCGATGGATAAAAGAACTAAACTGGGAGATTTTATGTCTTGCATTAGTGATTGACATCCAATAGGCTGTAAATTTTCTTCCTAGCCCTTATAATGAGTAAAAACAGTTCTTTAATATTCAGGACACAATGGTGTTCTGCTGGAAGGAAAACGAGAATATGGTTTAATGACCAACTCTCAATCTAGCCTGATCCTTTTTAACTATGGAAGACATATAATTCAAAAAAATCTTCATCCTTTTAACTGACAAAAGCATAAGATATATCTGTATTGCTGTTAGAGTTTTGGAAAATAACTGAATGATGACGAATCAATGAAACAGGTTTTCAATCACCGATTGTAACACATCAAAACTTTGTTAGCCTGGCAAGTGACTACTGGCTATTTGCTTTTGTCACCTTGATAATTACTCTTGACAAAGTTTCAGCAAGTAGAATTATGCATGGAAGCAAAGTAAGTTAAAAGAAATTTGGAATCTCTACCTTTAGTTGTTTCCGACTTCCCTTTATCAAATGGATCCTCAAAACTTTTCACTCAATGAAGTATTACCTATTTTGAACACAAAAAAGGAGCAGCAGGATAGTGAAATCAATTAGAACGAAATATAGCTGCCAGATAAAGAGCTGGTAAATCACTCATTTGTTGGTTGTTAATAGTTCATTGACATTATTGCTGAGGTGTATCTTTTTTTTTTTCCTTCTGAAACACCACACCTATCATTCATGTAGACATTACGCTTCTTCTTGTAATAATTTCAGGGCCGTGGTATCGATGCTTACTGCTTTATATCTTCTATTGTTATATGGTCTGCACGTTCCGAACTGGAAGTATCAGATTCACAATGAAGCATCTTCTGAGACAAAGACATACAATGTATGTTCCTAGAGTTCATCATTATTAAAAATCATCCATGTCACTAGAACATATGTTCATATATTAGAGCATATTATGTTAACATCTTTCATTTCTGTTGAAGGTGATATGTGGTGTACGTGGTGACACTGGACCAGCCTGTAATGCTGCTGGTATGATTGATCGTGCTATTCTGGGTGTTCGACACTTATATCGAAAGCCAATATATGCACGGACAGAAGTAAGTTTCTTCATTGATTAAGTTAGGACGTACATTGTTTTCACCTACATCTTGCAAGCTTATAATTCTAAATATCAATTTTATTTGACAGCAATGTAGTATCAATTCACCAAATTATGGTCCCCTTCCTGCTGATGCTCCTTCATGGTGCCAAGCCCCTTTTGACCCTGAAGGACTTTTAAGGTATTTTTGAATTGTCTGTTGCACATTTCAGTAACTTAAAATAATGCAAACAACAACAAAAGAAAATGGTGGACGATGATGATACACTATATGTAGACTTTTCCATATAGATCTTATAATGGAAAAAATCACCAACTAATGAAAAAGAAGGCTAAAAGATATACAGCATACTGTTTTGAAGTCCCCAATTGCAAATGTTGTTGATATATTGAAGTTTGTTGAAGTAAATTTGTGGATGTGGTGTTGGTACGGTGGTATCCATAGCGCAAGTGAGGACAGCAGATGTAATAGAGCGAGCCACATTTGTTTTCAGTTATATGTTTTTTGACTTTCTAAATAATATTTGTCACAGTTACCGGTTATTTTTCTAGTCAGATGAGATCAAAACTTAAGCATGCCCAAGAAAACCTATTTTAGTAAATGGAGCAAATGATCATACGATACTATGTCTTGCTTGCTTTGAAGTTTTCATAATATCCTTTTTGTTTGCAGTACCCTGATGGCGATTGTAACGTGCTTGATAGGTTTACAGTACGGGCACATTATTGTTTACTTCAAGGTGATTTTTTTTTTGTTTTTGTTTATTTTTTATGCTTTAAGAAAGTATTTACTGTAATCTTGTAATTCCTGATTATTGTAATTTAATTGCATTTTACTCAGGATCACAAGGTTAGAATTATGATGTGGTTAGTCCCATCGTCTGCCTTCGTAGTCTTCGGTGTTCTATGCAACGTCTTCGGTAAGATTTTTCTTTCATTTTCTAACATGTACTTAGTATCAATCATATGTTGAATAAGATTCTTTTTGTTTCCTACTTGGTTTAATCGAGCATTTCTGAGTTGTAGGTATGCATATAAACAAGGCTCTATACTCGGTCAGCTACACGTGTGTTACTACTGGTGTTGCCGGGATTCTGTTTGCTGCCATATATCTAGTGGTCAGAATGTTTCTTCCTCGAATCTCTTTACTTTTCCACTTTATTATCAACCTAAAACCTCTGGTTTACGGTTTAGAAGGCTCTTATTAATTAATACTAAATTTGTAGTTGTCAAAGAGGGATGGGATGAATGAATTGTTTTAGAAGCTGGTTATAGATAAAAGGTGGTTAAAAATGATGATACTGAATGTTGTGGGTGGAATGTGCAGGTGGATGTGTATGCATTCAGGCGATTTGCTGTTGTGCTTGAATGGATGGGAATGCACGCATTGGTCCTGTATATACTCTTAGCATGCAATATTCTACCACTTATTCTACAAGGATTCTATTGGAGGGATCCTCGTAACAACATGATTAATTTAGCTCGAAAGATTCGATGAAAATCATTCTTTTTCAGCTCCATTTTCCACGTAGACAATACACAGCCCAGTTTTGCTATTTATTGCAATTGGAGGAGAGGCTTACTTTTCTCCCGGCAGCATTATATATGCGTCCGTGGAGTTGAAGGAGGTTTTTGGATTTTTTTTTTGTTTTCTATTTCCTTTTGGCATTTCTATGAATTTGATAGGGTTACATTTATTTTTAGGTCTATTTGTCAATAAAATGTTGATTTCTTCCACCCGTCGTCAAGGCTCGTGTTAGCAAAATGTTGGAATTTTGGAACATACAATACGTAGTTCTATCCGCTGACTAATTGTGATGACAATCACATGTAAATTAATCTCTCCTTTTATTTTATGAACTCTAATTATTTCACTCTATTTAAAACATTCAGGAATATGCTTACAATCACACTACGAAATGATGTGACAATTATATTGTGGTTGGAAAATAAATGTTAAAAGGTCTTTGCTTATGAGCTTGTCGCACAACAAATTGATAGAAATTACATAAAAACGAATCCGCATTAAGGGAAGTTTTCGTCGTCACTAATATTTTTATTGTCATTTTTGGAGCGGTAATTCAATTGTGGTTGGTATAAATGATAGAATGTTAAAAAAGGAAAAGAAATAAAGGATGTAAATTAAATTAAGATGTACGTAGTTGAAAAAGATAAAACGAGGAAAGCGCAGATAACATTTAAGTAGATTACTGTCACGTACAACACTATAAACTTTATTTTCTAAATTATAAAACTAAAAAGTTATATCGCTTTGTTTTGTCTTGATATTGAAAGGTTGGGATTTGCATGATTGTACACTAATTTTTCGAAAGCTAAACGGGGACCTGTGAGTTGAAGGACCTACTACAACCCTTATCTAGGGATGATCAGTTACATCTATTATTCTTCGAACCACATATCTATCATTAGTCTTTAATATTAAATAATTATGAAGATTACCCTTAGTTTTGTTCAAGCATTGTGAAACCACATATCTATAAGCTATATATAACACTTGTACATAATAAAGCCATACGTGTTTAATAAACATACATTTGTAACATATACGCTGGCATTAGAAGTCGCATCAATATGATTCAAATTGAATTTCAACAAATACAAGATACATAATAATTCTCCAAGAGAGGAATCATCCATCCTTAACGCACGGCGGCTTTTTTTTCCTCTCTCTGTAACACACGCTCTATATAATTATTAATACTACTAATACATGACGTGACATATATAGGACTACCGCAATATTCCTTAATGAAAATGAATAAGTTATATAATAATATTTATATCATCATATGGTTCGTAGGTAGTAGTGATCGATCATATTCATATTCATATGTCTCTGTTTCTCTTGCACTCCGGTGGCACAGTAGGATACCTTTTCCTGTCAGTGCAGTAGTTGTAAATGGTGTATTTGCCCCTAACCCATCGAACACGACGCCATTCGGGTTGGTTAAGGTCTTGGAACTCCTTTTGATCCCACCAGCGCTTGCCCTGAGTGTCGCAAAACTTGGCTTGCACGGAGGCCTCACACCCATCAATGTGGAAGCCTTTGTACGAAGCAGTGAAGGGCGCCTTCGACCAGTCGGTTTTCTCGAGCCCGCCCCTCGTGGCCCAGTCGTCGGCATTCCACAAGCTGGAGTACAGCTTCATTGGCTGGTTGAATGGGAATCTCACTCCCAAATCTTTACTGTTCTTAAACACCCTGATGGGGATATCGTCCACCAAGAATCTGTACCACATTAATTAAAGTATATAATTAACTTATAGAATAGTAATAATGTTATTTTAGTATTTGCGGTGCCCTAATACTTTAATATTGTTCCAATATTTTAAGTTAAACTTACAGTCAAAAAAAAAAAAGTTAAACTGTAATGTTGCCCTAAATCTGCGGGAATTACTGAAAAGATGCCTAGAAAGTCAAAAGGCGCACATGGTTTTGAACTGTAAAGCTAATTGTAAATTAGGAAGGTATATAGATGGAAACTGTCTAAAAATAAATCCTCTATTATTAGATAACACCCTTATAATACGTCATAAAATCTGGTCGGCCCCTCTTAATTTCAACTCCAAGTCAAGAAAGTTGATAAGTATAAGTCAAAAGATAATTGACAGCTATTGAAAAATCTCAAAGAAACAAGAAACTCTAAGTTGGGAAAATGAACAGCTGGCAAACTATTATCAGGACCTGCGCACGATTCAAAATCAATTACCTTTATGAGCAATAGTACTAAATCATATCATTATGTTTTTTTTTGTATGTTTGTTTTGTTTTGGCTAAAAGCAAACCTTGAAAATACACTTACACAATCTGGTAAAGATTCCACAAGATAGCGTAGGTATGGAAATCTTTAGTTGGATCAAACCAGAGAAAAATCCTCTGTTCTTTGTCACCTTTTCCACCAGTGTACACATTGGTCTGCAAAATGTATGGCTGACCAGATCTGTTCCCTAAGAACTCAAAATCTATTTCATCATGCTCTGAGTTTTGAGATGACAACTGCAAAGATTAAAACAAGAATTAATCAAATCTTGCACCACCAAACTAACTAAATAAATGAATCTCTCATAGCATGATTAACTTACATAGTAAGCAGTGACAGTGCCAGCAGAATCACCAGCAACCATTTTAATGTGCATACTAAAGTGTCCAAAAAGGTAAGACCCCTTTGACTGGAAACCAGTACCTGATAAATTAAATCAAACCCTTTTTAAAATAATGAGCTAAATAATATAAGAAAGACCCACAAACACAACATTGCTCTTTGTGACAATAAAAATGCAATTATTATTATATTTACCAGTGTAGTTGTCAAGTAGGAGCTGGATCTCGGATCCGCCATTGAAGTACTTGATGTGGTCAAAAGCCCAAGTGGGTGCGTAGTTTCTACCAAAGGGTACGTCAACTGGTTTTTTAGGAGGAGCTGCAAGTGCACCAGAAACCAGCATTAAGAAGCCAAGTGTGACTAGTGACCATAACTGTGAAAGAGATAAAGCCATTTTAATGAAGCACAATAATTATGTTGCTGAATAGAAGAATGGTGAAGTTTTAGTGCATTGGGTGCCTCAGAGAATGAGGAGGGATGAGGAGAAGTTAGGGAAGGGAATAGGTGTTTTTATAGGCCTTTTGGTTTATCCAAGGTTCCAGTAGGATTTTACTATTTTATTTCTATTCTTTTTTGTATATCCAATGTGAGGCCGGTGCAACAGAACCTATGCCCTACACCCGCCCTAGCCATTACAAACAAATTAAATATTTTATTAAACCAAATATCAGAATATTAAATATTATCATTAAAAAAAAACCAAAGAGAGTTTTTTTTATTTTTTTCCTTTCACATAAATTTAGGCTAGTTTTTTTTGACTATGATCCACATATACAAAAACGTGTACACAGAAATGGTGTGATACAACAAATATACGTTCACATAGATTTCAAAAACAAACTCATATATAAAACTTATGTGTGATGAATGCAATGGACACGAGCACAAGCATTTTTTCATAGCGTAGGTGGATCCTAGTTTTTTCACCAATTTTATGACCTAGAAATAGGTGACAAATGATCTAAGTTTTGTCAAAGATGCAAGAAGTATGTTTTACTAATTGTTTAGTGATAAGTTTTACCTTTTTCTTTTTAACGAGAAGTGAAGTGCCTTTTTCGTTAAAGAACTACAGAGGCGTGTATACAGCAAATCAGCGTGAAAAGTGAAAACTTTGCGATGTTCAAATTAGCACACGATCAACTCATGTAGATATTATTAATCATGGTGTCAATTTCGACTGCAAATTAAATAGGCTGTATGTTTATTGTGTTAGTTGGCTAGATGAAATGCAAGTGATTCAAGCATCAGAAATAATGAAATTAATGTAAGTATATGCTACGTGGTATTCAGTTCGAAATGGGGCCTTTTTTTCGAAAATCTTCTTATTGTGGGAACAAACAGGTAGTACTGTATTTAATAGTCATCATTTCGAATTGGGGAATGCATTCTTTATACTCTTAACAGTTGTTTTCAATGCTGTTTACTCAAGGGGATGAATGAACACACCTCGGACAGTGGTGAGAGCGAAGCCAATTTTTGCGCTGCAATTATCGCAACAATTGCTGGAAGCTGGGCCTCTATGTTACGCTGGCTTCATTTAAAGATGTTACACTTACACCCTCATCTTGCTAGTATATATCTTATCTTCTACTTTAAATGAATTTTACGTGTTCAGTTATTCAACAGGTCACTTAATTAGGCTGGTTTTGTTCTTTTAAATTTTCTTTTTCTTTTTCTTTTTGTCCATCTGGAGCGTGAAGTTCCTTATTAGTATGAAATACACAAATTAAAGGGTCAAAATTGTCTGGAAATACTATATTATTGCAAAGTCTAACTCAAATTTTGATATGAGATACACATTTTTCATTATCAATATTGATAACACGTATATATGACCCTTGAGTTGTAAGCGCAAGATAATCGGAACTATTGAATTGCCATCTCATCTAAAAGCTTAAGCTATTAGAGAGGGTAGGCATTTAATATTTATATATTATCTCCAACACGCCCCCTCACGTGCAGCCTGTAAATCTTTTTGTTACGCCTGTCACGTGACACTTTTTCATAATCAAGTGGCGGTGGGATTCGAACCCAGGACCTACTCCTTGGCCTGAGCTCTGATACCATATTGAATTGCCATCTCATCTAAAAGCTTAAGCTATTAGAGAGGGTAGACATTTAATATTTATATATTATCTTCACAGAACAATTCAAATGATAAAGAACTTATTGCTACATTAGGTTGAAGAAGGTAATTCATATGCGACCCGTCTCGTATTCGACACAGTCCAAATATTTTTTTGTACGATATCATAAATCATAAGTGCACTCTCATGCATCGTACAAGAGTATTCTCGCCTAGATTGTATTACTCATATTTCTTATCTTTCTAGTAAATTTATGACAGTGATCATCAATGTTAAAAAAAAAAAAAAAAAAACTGTGTCCACAGAAGTAGCAACCAATCGAGCTCAGTATGTAGCAAGGTTCTCAATGCATGTCTAAGATATATAATACGTGACTATATTCTAACCATGTACCACAAGGTCCAATATTATATAAGGGTACTTTGCAAACGATAAATAATAATGAGGAAATCAAGATTGGGGTATTTTAGGAACGGCCTAATACTAATATTGGGTCGGCCCAAGAAGTAAGTCCAACTGGAACAGTGCATCGCTAAACGAGCATCGAACGGACATGCTTCGATCTAACAGGTGGATCGAACCATGTCCGTTCGATGCATTTTTTCCTGCAGCCAGTGGGTCCACGGGACGGAAGTTATAAATGCCCCGTCCCCTGACATTCTCAGGAGGCATTCCAATCATCATCGATTCAATCAGCATCGAACCCATCAGCATTCGATCGAATCCCCCGAGTACGATCGAAGTCCCATCGTTCGATACACTACGCTCGATCGAAGGACAACCGTTCGATATTGGACCATCAAGCAGATGCCATATCGAACATATACGATTCGATACTAAACAAATCAGCTCACCAATACACCGAAGGACCATAGTTCGATACTCTCATAGATCGAAGGGCAAAACTTCGATATTGGCCCATCAAGCATATACCATATCAAACATAACCGATTCGATACAGGATAGATCGGACCCTAGCTGTTCGATACACTTTATGTACTTAGTAATTTCATTTATAAAGCCTAGTCAACTTGTAATAGGTGTTCTGGATCAAGCTAGTCCGAATTCTATTTGATTAGCATTATTTTGGCAATTGATTAGCCCATTGTAACCTTAACGGTGTTTTGTTACTCGGATGAAATAAGACCAAAATATTGTACACGTCTGTGGGAAAACCACATTTCCAAGTTTATTAGGCATGACATCTAGAATTACTAGATCGCGTAGTAGAGCAGTTGATAGCACAAATGCAGAGGTCAATCGAGCAACAACTAGTCAAACTGTCCCAGAAGTCATGGAACCTTAACCGCTTGGGCGCCGACGCCTGCGAGGCGAGAAATGCCAGGTACGCAAGGGGAGGGTATAACTATGCCAAATGCAGACGCAACTGGAGCGACATCAACTACCGCCTCGCTCCCAAACAATGTGAGAGATAAAATAATAGCCATGGTTAAATCCGTACTGGCTGAATATTTGGCCCATGCGCCACCGATGCAAGCATCACCGCCGGTGGGACGCCTAGAGGCAATAAGAGAACAGGCTTCCGGAGCTGTACGTCCGAGAAAAGCAAACAAGGAGAAGTCCCATCGGGACGGCAGAAGAGACAAACTGGACTCAGTGGAGATCCAAAATAAGGAAAAATCACATAGGGAAGACCGCAAAGACAAACCTAAGTCGGTGGAGGTGCAGTCTAGGAGGCACCATGACGAGAGAAGAAGAGAAAGAGAGGAAAGTTGGAACGACGAACCGGGAAGACAAGAGAAGAGTAATATGAGAGGAGACGGGCGAAGAGCCAAGATTCCAGAAAAGAGCGTGATGAGGTGGTAAGAAACCTGGAAAATCTTGAAAGGGAGAAAGAAATGGAAGAAGGTCGAATGGAACAGATAGGAAGTGCTCTGTGGAGTTCTCCATTTTCTAAAGAAATAGAGACGGAAATCCTAGGGCACGGGGAAAAGATCCCCGATTTGAAACCTTATGATGGAAAATCTGATCCCCGCGATCACCTTTTCCATCTAGACAACAAGTTGACCTTGTACGGGTTCAAGGAGAATGTACATGCCAAAATATTTGCAACTACCCTGGTCGGGGTAGCGATGGAGTTATTAACTTGAATTGTTCTGGGAACAATCAAAACCTACAAACAGTTAAGGGACATGTTCGAGGACCAATTCTCAAGTCAGACGAGGCTGGTTTTGGACCATTTCCACATATACTCAATGAAGTAGGAGGCCAATGAGAGTCTACAGGACTTCATGAGGCGTTTCAATGCAGAACTGCTAAGAATAGACAGCCCAAGTGGAGAGATAGTGATGAGTATACTCTTCCGAGCAACTACCAATATAGTCTTCAGTGATGACCTGCTCAGGCGAAACCCCAGAACTATCGAGGAGATAAATAAGATAGCTCAGGGGGTGGTTCACCGTGAAGAGATGATGACAACCAAGTTATCCATAATCGCACCCCCAAAAGATAAGGAAAGAGGAAAAGAGGACCAGAACCGTAACAACAACAACAACAGAAATAGGAATAACAAGTACCGAGACGCGTCACCAAGGTGATACATGCCCCTAAATGCTAGCATCATGATGATATTCGGAGCGGCGAAGAGGAAATGATGGCTGAAAGAGCTCATGCATATGAAGGATTCAAAGGCAACAAGATTTTCGAACTACTTCTGTAAATACCACAGTCAGAAGGGTCACGGAACTGAGGATTGCAAGGATCTCAAGGACGAGATCGAATGACTAGTGAAGGACGGAAAACTAGCGGAGTTTGTTAAAAAGATGAAAGAGCAAGAGGATGACATTGAAAGGGATAGATCGATATCGCCCAGAAAGGACAAGCAGAAGGTAGTCAATTATCCGCCTTTGTTGGACTATCATCAAACCGGAAACAGCAACATCAGAAGGGGAATGATAAATATGATATCAGGTGGTCCAGTAGGAGCGGATTCCACGAACGACAGAAAAAATATTTCGAGGCTCGTTGAATCGGACAGGTTCGTCAACTTCACTAACATTTTAAGGATCGGGGAAATGCCGCAGGAAGAAATCACTTTCTCAACAACGGATCTGCGCAAGCTGAGCCCCCAGGCCATTCAAATGGCAAACCTGGATTCCCCGTTGGTGATACCGGTGGATATAGCCAACTTTGGTGTAACTAAAATGCTGGTAGACCACGGCAGCTCAGTTAACGTGTTATTCAACTCCACATTAGAGAAAATGGGGTTGAATGGTGCAATTTTGGAACCGGTAAGAACCTCACTTCATGGATTTGGAGGCCCGGAGATAGTGCCTCGTGGACTGATTACGCTCCCTACCTCATTGGAAACCGCGCCTCAAAGGAGAATATTGATGGCGAGTTATGTGGTTGTTGATATGCCTTTCTCTTACAATGACATCATAAGAAGGCCAACGCTAAATGCATTCCGAGCTTTGTCGTCAACTTACCACCAGATGGTAAAATTCCCCACCCCTGCCGGAATCGGTGAAGTGATTGTAGACCACATTGACGGCTGAAAATGCTATATGGCATCGCTTCGAGTGCAACCGCAGGCGGAGCCAGAAGCACTAGCCCACATGGAGATGGAGCACATTGACTGAAGTGTCTAAATTTAATTTTTGCAAGTCTTCATTTTCCCAAATATTTTGAACAACTTTAATTCATCCCCTCTGTCCTAACAAGCATGAGGGGCAGGTATGTATTAACTTAAAACAGGAACACCGAAGATTTGAGCCACGAGGGCCGCCTCGAAGGGCATAGGAGAACGAATTTTGCAATCAAAACCCTCTCCAATTCTCCTTATATGAATTCATTTCCAAAAGAAATTTATCAATTATATTGTCATCTAACAATGTTGATGCAAGCATAATCTCAATTTTATGCAGGACCTAAAGTAGGTTCACTCCAAAGATGAAGAGGGACAGAAACTCTGCCCAAAGTGGCACGGATACCGTAAATACAGAAGATATGAAAGAAGGAACGGAGACTCTGCCTAAAGTGGCACGAGATATCGCAAATCCCAAAAATGAAAAGGCATATAAACTCTACCCAAAGCGGCACGAGATATCGTAAATCCAGAAGAGATGAAAAAGGGGACGAAGACTCTGCCCAAAGTGGCACGAAATACCGCAAATTCTAAAAATGAAAAGGCACGGAAACTTTGCCCAAAGTGGCACGAGATACCATAAATACAAAAGTGATGAAAGAAGGGAGGGAGACTCTGCCCAAATTGGCACGAGATATCGCAAATCCCGAAAATGAAAAGGCACGGAAACTCTGCCAAAGCGGCACGAGATACCGCAAATCCCGCAAAATGAAAGAAGGGACGGAAACTCTGTCCAAAGTGGCACAAGATACCGCAAATCCCGCGAAATGAAGGAAGGGACAGAGACTCTGTCCAAAGTGGCACGAGATACAGCAAATCCCGTAAAATGAAGGAAGGGACGGAAACTCTGTCTAAAGTGGCACGAGATACCGTAAATCCCGCGAAATGAAAGAAGGGACGGAAACTCTATCCAAAGTGGCACGAGATACCGCAAATCCCGTAAATAAAAGAAGGGACGAAAACTCTGTCCAAAATGGCAAGAGATACCGCAAATCCCACAAAATGGAAGAAGGGTCGGAAACTCGGTCTAAAATGGCACGAGATACCGCAAATCCCGAAAATAAAAAGAGACGGACACTCTGTATAAACTTTTGCGAGATACCGCAATCCCGAAAAATGAAAAACAGAACAACTTTTATATCAGTATTAATAAAACATTAATCTTACGTCGCAAGAGATGCATACACCTTCATAAATACGAATGACGCTCTAGTTGTCAAAATAAGGTAAAACGCAACAATAGAAATTAAAAGAAAAGGCAACGAATATGAGCCAGCAAAAAAGGCATATCAATAAAAAATAACACGGATAACGTGCAATTGCGAAGCAATAATTCATATTGTTCAAAACATTAGAAAGGCATCGCAACGCCAGGAAATAGAATAAAGATTGTTCATTATTAAATTAAAGGCTGACGCATTCAGGCATCGACATCATCCTCATCTTCGGAAGAAGGATAGACGGGCGGCATCGGAGGCGATGAAGGAATTCCCCAATAAACGAGGTTGTCGCTCTCAAGAAGCACAACGAACTCATCCGGAGTAGCTGGGTGATCATTCGCAGCGTGCGGAAGAATCTCTCTATTAGGCCCCAATGATAGATCAAGCCAAGTAGGGTCGAAGTGCCTACGAACATATTTGGTGCTGTAGAAGTGCTACACCGTGAGCACTTGAGCTTTCCGGGCCTTCCGGGCACCCCTCCGAGCACTTATCTCTAGAAAGGTGTTTCTTTCAAGGAACTCCTTGGCAACTTGAACTCGTTGCTGCGCAGAAGGGACATGTACAACGCAAATGAGATTAACAAGAAAGAATAAAAGAATAATTATTTCAATCCAAGTAAAATTACTATACCTCACTGAGGCCGCGAGCATATCCTATCTCCTCTGCCCGCTTAGAATTTTCTTTCTCGGCCTCTAGTTCCTTCTCAAGCAAAGCAACTCGTTTCGCCAGCTCACCTTTGTTGGATGAAAGATTGCTGACTTGCATTTGAAGCTGATCGACGACCGCCTGTGCAAGCCTCGCTGCTTCTCTGTCACTGGCAGCTTGCGTTGCATACTACTTCATCTTTTGCAGCGCCTTCTCCTTGTCCTCAAGAGCAGCCCTCAAAGCATCAAGGTCACTGCCATGAAAGTCAGCTCCGGCCTGCTGCTGTCTATGAGCCTGTACTAAATCAGCAAACATGGCGTCTACTATCCCGCCACCCTGAAAAGAAAACATCATGGGCTTAAAGGATGTCATGCAATGAAATACCTATTGTTAACAGGGTAAAAATCCATGTGCTTAAAACATACCATAATTCAGTTACTAAAATTTCCGGAGATATTATTATATAATTTATACTCGTAACCGCAAAATACCCGTATCACACGGCGAAGATCCCTAGTCCTCAAAAATACGAGAATACCCCCTACACCCTCTGATGCCTAAAAGCTATTGGAGAACTCATCCCGAGGGCCAAAGCGCGATAAAAATGCACTATCAAAACCTAGAACCCCTCGGAGCGCACGTCATAAAGACCTGAATGCAAGAACATTGCCCTGTCTGAACAAGAAAGCCTTGTCTAAGCACAAGGAACATTGGAAAACAATCTACGAGAGCTTGGATACTAAAACACTACTTCACGAAGGCCAAGCAAAGCCCTCGGAAATCAACTCAGGCCCCTCAGAAACATGTCCAATTTACGGAATCCGAGACCAAGATAGAAACACCTATCGGAGTACACATCAGAAGAAGGCATCCCGAAGATAGACTGCTATCGGAACTACAACAGCATCGGATGAGCATTCCCTCCCACTTATCCAGCGTTTCCGATAGGCACCACCCATCGGAGAGAAGGAAACCAAGGAGCTAGTTCACCAGAGCACATTGAAGCTATCAGAGAGGATAATTCATCCTGGTCAGTACCCCGTCAGCAGATATACCAAATAGATAAAACCTATCTCTTCACACATGCATAATGACACATGTGAACACATGCACTGTGACACATGTCCCTAAAGGACTTCTATAAAAGGTAGATGTGAGAGATCAGAGAGATGGGGGAGGGGGGGGGGGGGGGGGGGCTCCCCCAAGGGAACTCATGTTCTCTATAAATCTAAAAGAAACAAGGCTTCAGAGGGGAGGGCGAACTCCTTTCTTTCTGAAGGCATCACAAAGGTCAACTCTTTCAACATATACAAAATCAACACAATCAATAAAATCGACATACTCCAAATAATCAACACCAAGAACAAGAACTACGAGTGGCTTGATTCCCAATCGGGGGATACGTAGGCACCTCGAAAAATATCCGAGTCCAACCCCAAATCAATAAAAACCAGCAATCCCCTCGGGTCGGGATCGGCGTTCCAACCGAAAAATATACTCGTTAATTAGGGTATAATTCCAAACCCGTTAACACCTATGTAATACAATATAGCCGGAATATAAAATATTATCGCGCTTAAAAGATGAAAAGCATTCCGCTCAACCATCTTCCTCTCCTCGGCCGAGACGGGATGAGGAGCTGCAAGATTTGGAAGGAGGAGTTTCAAGGCATCAATTGCCTCTTCCTCCAAAATCTCGAACTCCCCCACACGGGCCCGTGGGCCATGGCTTGGCCTCACTCTCGTGCTGGTGCCCTCCGCAGCAACACAACCGCCAGCAGTCGCCGCGCATGTGGAGCACGTCGCTTGGTGGATAACACCCCCAGTTCGGGAGCGAGTTTGATGGACCCTCCTCCTTTTAGCATGTGCAGCATCTTTAGCATTGACGCCCTGTTCGGTTGCAGCTTCATCAGCACCCCTTGCATGGCCAACTTCATCAGGAGGGGGAGTAGTCGTGCGGCCTTGCCCTAAGATATCCTCGAAAGGATTTCTTGGAGCCTCAACGGGCACCGACACCGATCCTTCGGCTGTTGTTTTCTTACTCTTTCTTTTCCTTTTCCTTGGAGGGGGAATCGGGGGAACAATGATTGTCTGAGAACCTTTATTCTCAGCAGCAAGAGCTTGATTGATCCTGGCGTGGCGGTTCATGATAAATCTGCTTGAAAAGAAAAACACATATTAATATTATCATAACAATGAAAACGAAACATTAGACCAAGTAAAAAGTGCAAAATATATACCAAGCGTAAACCTGCCATCATCGGGAATTGGAGATAATCCATCCAAAGACAACACGCGATTCTCGACCAGTTTCTTAACATTAAACTGGTGATCGCGAACTAATTTAGGAACAAAATTGCAGTCCCATGAAGGTGAGCGCACACCATGCGGTATTGCAACCTTAGCACCCCCAAACCAGTCACGGTGATACGCCGCAAACTCTCTCTCATAACTCTCCTGAACGTATAAATAACGCTTCTTCTAATTTTTCCCATAGCTAGTGGCCCCGCCACTCAAAAACTTGTGGTGCCTCAGAGCCTTCACATAGTAGAAGCCTACCTCCCTTTTACAAACCTCGAAGAGAGCCCAACACTGATCGGGACCCTGAGGCTCGCGTAAGGCCTTCATCAAGATGATAAAACCGATGATTTGCCCAAACGAGTTCGGTGTCAACTGCCATGGCACAATCTCGATGGATCTCAGAATGAGTTTGACCTCGATAGGTATGGGAAATCGCAACCCGTTTGCCAATTGACCCACGAAGACTGTGAGATGACCAGGCGGGGGTGAGTCCATGCGCTCATCCGGACCGAGAATAACTAACTTGTACCTATTGGCTATATTAAACATTTCGCGCAGCGACGATCGGCTATGCTGCAGTCGTGACACATAAGTGTTATATGCCATCCCTGGGACCTCCGCGTAGTCATCAATTTCCCTATTGATGGCTTCTATATCCTCACCTGCTTCACTAGACGCACAGTTATCCTCCGATGAAGAAGATTGCGAATTATCGTCCCCACCTTGCGAAGACGCCGAATCATTATTATCGCCAAGATGATCACCCTTAGGCGAATCGACGAAATCAATGTTGATAAGCTCATTCTCACTTCCTCGAGGTATACTTGGACCCGCGAGAGCACTTACAGGGCCCACCACAGAGTTGATCGAACCGGAGCTTGAGCCGCTACTAGACTCACTCTGTGGGGTCGACTCAGATCTCACCATCTTGATCGACACAAACTGAAATAAAATAAAAAGAAAAATGACTGATTACGCGCAAACACGTCACTCTCGGCGCTTATAACATCTACTCGACAGTTTCAAATAAACATTCCAAAAGCAAAAATAATGTGCCCACAAATGTAAGAGCATAATCAGTTACCTTGCTTAGAACTGGAAATTCGGCAACGACTAAGAAGTAAATTGCCTAAAAAAAGTACGAAAAATCGTTAGATAAAACCACAGGCGAAACATGTTCATCCAGCAAAAAAGAACAAATTTTTTTCTAAGGCACTCGATCGAACAACAATTGTTCGATACAGCTAACATCGAACAAGAAGCGTTCGATGCAGCGTGTCGAACCACACTTGTTCGATACTACTTACAAATTAGCGAGAGTTCAGTAGAAGGTAGAATGAGCTTCTCCAACATCTTCCCCCTTTATATAGACCCTGAAAAGGCCCATCAGGCCCGTTAAAATATGCATCGAATCGTCTTGATTCGATGCACGTCTCAGCATCGTACACTATTAGTTCGATCGAACAACGGAAATACACAATATCAGCATCGACCCATCATTGTTCGATGCATCCCGTAAGATCGAACAAAGAGCATTCGATCTAGGACAACAATATTAATAAAAGCTTCAGGAACAACACACTGAGATGCACGTCTTTCAGAACACGCCTCCCAATCAGGGGCATGATTTTCAGCATTATCAAAAGAAAAGAGCGCCAAATCAAAAATACAATTTATAAGTTTGGAACCCGACCTCTGATCGATATCGTCTCCCAAACTAGGAGGACTATATGATGGGAGTATTTTAGGAACATGCCAATACTAATATTGGGCCGACCCAAGAAGCAAGCCCAACTGGAACAGTGCATCGAACATGCCAAATTCGATGCTGAACGAGCATCGAACAACATGGTTCGATCTAACAGGTGGATCAAACCATGTCCGTTCGATGCACTTTTCCCACCAGCCAATGGGTCTGCGGGACGGGGGTTATAAATACCCCGTCTCCTTACATTCTCATGAGGCATTCCAATCATCATCGATTCAATCAGCATCGAACCCGTCAACATTCGATCGAATCTCCCGAGTTCGATCGAAGTCCCAGCGTTTGATACACTACTCTCGATCGAAGGACAACCATTCGATATTGAACCATCAAACAGAGACCATATAGAACATATACGATTCGATACTCAACAAATCAGCTCACCAATACATCAAAGTTTCATAGTTCGATACTCTCATAGATCGAAGGACAAGAGTTCAATATTGGCCCATCAAGCATATACCATATCGAACATAACCAATTCGATCCAGGATAGATCGGACCCTAGCTGTTCGATACACTTTATATACTTAGTAATTTCATTTATAAAGCATAGTCAACTTGTAATAGGTGTTACGGACCAATGTAGTTCGAATTCTATTTGATTAGCATTATTTTGGCAATTGATTAGCCCATTGTAACCTTAACAGTGTTTTTGTTACCCGGACGAAATAAGACCAAAATAGAATACACCAAATTTCTATCGTTTCAATCCTATTTCGATTTCAATCCGATCTAGTTTCATTCTTTTTATCATCGTTTCTTAATTTTGGAGAAAAATAATAATATAACAACTGCGTTTGCATCTAAAACTAGAGAATATGTGTATCGAACACCAGAAGGTAATATACTTAAGGTTGTGAAACACCGTTGGGGTTATATCCAAAAATATAAAAAAGAAAAAGAAGTGAGAAGGAAAAGCAAGCTATGAAAGAGAAACTCAGAAAGAGATTTCGGCTCTTGGTTTAGAGTTTTGATGAGTAACTTATGACTTTTCATAATACATTCTTATTTAATTAGTAAAATAAATTTACCTAATTAGTATTTGGTCTTGTATTCTCTCCTCAATTTAACACATCAACATTAGATACGAGAATAAACCGTTAATCGATTCAAGTGAATTACTAATCTCTTAAATTGAAAAATCTAAGTATAGTTCGGTCTCTGCAGAACAACTAAAACTGGATCAAGTATCTGATTTTATTTTTGATCGGATTGTTCGATCTACTTTGAAATCATTCATTCAACTCGATTTCTTCTTTGGCACATCCCTAATAATTTCTATTTTTAGAATCTCTTTTTCTAGCATGTATGAATATAAATTACGCAAACATTTTTATTAGTATCGGACACACAAATGCTAAAAGTAAGTTATCCTTTACCTAAAAAATTACGTGACATGTGCAGAACACTTTCCCGTAATAGCATATTGGGAAAGAGTAAGTGGAACGTGATTTGAGAATATCATAGACTACCTGGTTTAAATGGATAAATTTATTTAGCTCATGAATAATAATATAAGGTATATTTTTTATAGTATATTACGAAAACAAATACTTTATAATTTTAAATTGGTGAGCCAACACCTCCAAGAAAGGACCTTAGCATTATGTAGAGTGTGGCATGGAAAGAAGGGCCGAGTGGTCAGCCCGGCAGTCGCATGTAACCAATCCCATTCTTTCTTTGTCTGCACTACCTTGCATTGGGTTGGGTGGAGACTGGAGACACTGTCAAAAATAAAGGACCAGTCACGGAATTTATTCTCTTTTTGTTTTTCCTTTTTTTTTTTTGGCGAAACTAGCAGAACACAATTTTAATGCAGGGATAATAACTTTACCGTTTCATTTCACAATACTAGGAAAATAGCCGGTTTGGACGGGCGCTTTGGATTCTAATGGATAATTAATTATTATTTTTAGAAGTGTTTTAGTAATTTTAATGATAATTAATTTAAATATATGTTTAAGAAATATTACTTAAGAATTTAGTTTTATAAAACATGAGTACCGTATCGAATAATTTAAATGTGATTTATTCAATTTCAAACAACTACTTGATGATAAAAGTTCAAAATATTTTACTAAAATCTCTTTTTAGATATATAAAACATTCTACACTACCCATAAGAACATTATCTAATGCGCTTTGCCAAATAACCCCGTTCCCATACGTTAAAATATATTGATTAATTACTCTATTAAAAATAATAAACAGACAACCACTTTTTGTAATCTTAAAAAGTAGAACATACCTCTCATACATGATGGTATAATTTACTCTTAAATTTGAGATTTGAGTTTTTTTTCCCTCAAAAAACACATTTATATTTGTTTGAAAACTTTAAATTCAAAGCTTTGTGTCTATAAGAAGAGTTAAGATATTTTTTTTTTTTTGGAATAAAGAGCTTTTTTATTCCAGTGGATCAAATAAGATCAATCGTCTCAATACAAACAAATCTCACAACTTCCTGATTACAAGACAGATTCATAATGAGCAACAAAGAAAAACTAATCCTCAGAATAGCATCCTGTATCTAACAACACTTTTCAATTTGATTTAACTGTGGGTAGCAGCACTTTTTAATTTGATTCAACTGTGGGATACATCTTGAGTTAACCACAATATGACTGAAGGTTTGGTGAAAAGTGGCATCTGATCATGGCTGTATTGCATGTTGCACGGACCAGGTTGCCAACTTCACATTTTTTTATGCTGAAATGCTCTCATATTACGCTCCATCCAGAGAGCATACACAAGTTCCGTAAGCACCACTTTGAAGACTTTATTAGGCGCATATTTGCCTTTCACAAGACCACTCCACTGAGCTATAGAAGTAGTTAAGTGGAGCATGGTATCTGTCATATTGAGCCATTTCATCACTGTCTCCAAATCAGTCTGCGAATAAGGGCAAGCAAAATACAGATGATTCAGATCTTCAGGCGCAGACTCACACAACAAATAGGTTGGATCAACTACAATATTGTACTTCAACAATCTGTCCTTTGTAGATAATCTTCCATGGATAGCTAACCAAGTTATAAATTGAGCTCTAGGCATAGCCATGTTATTCAACACTACCTCCCTCCACTCCACTTTCTCAATAAGTGGCCTGATGAGATTATAGATAGCAGAAATGCTATATTTTGGCACACTTTGCTGTTGTTGCCACTAGAAAATATTGTTTATTTTTTCAAAAAAGCTTTAGAGCAGTCCTTAATAATGTTTTATGGCTCATAATTAACCAAAACTTAAACACATATGGCACAACATATCATAGGATCTCACGAGTCTTACGCTCACATCGGTTCTCTTTAAGGCATATCCTTGTCATAGATTTATGAATGGCCTATTTTTACAACAAGTCGAGTATGGTAACACCTTCACGATCCCCTCTGTTGTATCGCAAATCAATCATAATAATTTATTGCATAACACGCTCAACCTTTAAGAAAGTGTTATCTACATCACCGTGCCCCTAAAAAAATTGTATTTTCAAGATTAATTCCCGCCATGCACAAGTAACTAGCAAAGTCAACTCAATGACAGTCTATAATGAACGTTTATTTAGCATAAATCTTAGTACTTATTTTCTTAGACTTTTGTAGACTTCTTGGTGCACATTTGTTGGTTCTAGTATTGTTTTGTGTTTTTATAGAATTTTGTCGAGTCAAGACAAAACTATGCAAAAAGAGCACGAAATGGGTGTTTTTGGAATAACTTGCAAATAGTGCGTCATGACAAGACTATAGGCGCTATACCACCTTGATTCGAGGAAACCCTAGTCGCATTAAGCAAATAAATGTAGTAGTCGACCTAGTCGATGAGGGAGCTGCGCGACTCGCGCGTAATGGATAGTAGGTCGAGCGACCCACAAAGGATTACATGTCACCACGCAGAACCGGCAGACTCGCGCCACATCGTACAAAAGCCGCGCGAGCCGTGCAGCCACCTGTGTGACATGGCCGCTCGACTTGTCAAAGTCGTGCGTATTAGGGCAACACCGCCTTACACTGCAGAATAAGTTGAAGCTATTTTCGAGATGAGAGCACAACTACTTTCCTATAAATAGTAGAGAACGACCAACACTTAGAGACACCAACCATTCTACACTGCTTTGAAGACTTACAACTACTTTTATTACTTTCAAATTCTTAGACTAGTTGTGAAAATATCACGAGAGTTATGTTCTTAGTTTTGTTTTCATATTCTAGAGCCGATAGTTTGTGAAGAAGAAGATATCATGTAGGAGCTGAAGAAGGTAGCAACGCGTCAATGTTTTACCGGATCTGAGAAGCTTTCCATATCACTTTTACATTTTTTATGCTATTTAGATTTTTATTTATTGTTGAACTTATGACTATGAGTAGCTAAACTACTCTGTGTTTGGAATAACGAATGCACTACCCTGGGACTGCCAAAGTGTAGTTGTTAGCTAATTATGTATACATGCGATTTGTGACTTTAGTACGTTAACGTAGCTGATGCGCAACTCCAAGATCACACTAAATCATTCTTGACTAAGTAAGTTTATATTTACGCGATTCAAATGAGTTGATTGGATTGCATAAATTAATATCTCTACAAAAACAACTGGCATCTGGGTTGCTTTGCTAACGCAATAGGCTATTAGAGACTTAATGATTCTCTATTTAGGATAGGTCTAGCTATAGGTCTCAGATCCATTAGACACACAAAACTCAAACTATTATCAAACATCTCAAGTAAACATAGGTAGTTTGTCTATGAACTATTATTATTAAATCAGTTGTGAAACCCAACCTCCAAACATAATTTTAATCATCTGTTTACCATTAAACCATTCAACCCCTGAATCATCTTAAATTATGTTTTGTTTACTTTCTTACATTTGATCAGCTTAGTATAATTGCTTTCATTCTGCCTTAATCTTAGTTCTTTTGCATTCAATTTTTCTTTTGTATAAAACACATTCTTAGTTCATTTTTTCATTGCATTCTAGTTTAATAGTAATCTACATCCAAAAACGGGTTTCATAAAATCCGCATTCATTGTTTTTTGCATTCAAAACATTCTGTATTTACATCATTCTGCACACACAAAATAGTAAATGTGACAACTATTATTGTTCTAGCATTTAAGTGATCCAATCATACGTCTACCACTCCATTGGGATACGATACTTGGTTCGTAATTATACTTAATATTTCATTATGACTTGATTCGTGCACTTGCGAATCTAGGAATTCAGGTGTAATACATAAGCCTAATTCTAAACACTAACAAAATGCCCACGAAGTTTTTGGCACTCTTGCTGGAGTAACGACATCGAATGGTTTGAATCATTGAGATTAACTGTGAAGGGCTTAACCTATTTATTGTTTGTGCAAGAGCAAATATGAGTTCATACACGAACCCAAAGTTTATTGCAAAAAGAGAAGAAGGGGGATTACCTATGGTACCCAAGAACACTCTGAGAGCACTCTTTTTGTCAAAGGTTGCATGAACAATACACCCCATTACACCCGCTGAAGAGAAAAAGATCAACGAGCAAATGCACATAATGTTTAGCTGGTAGGATGGAAAATATCAATTTGACGGAATTCAAGATGAGGACCCAGTGCAACATGTGGCACAACTTGAAAGTCTTTATAACAGTCTCATTCGCAACAATTCACGTTGGAATGGGCTGTTTTCCCTATGTCCCTGTCATGGAGAGCAGTCAATTGGTTCACAAATATCACGACTGAGGAGATAACATTGAAAATGTTTGTGTAAAAACTCAAAGCAGAAGAGAGGTAAAATAAGAAGAAAATCCTTAATAACCGGCAAGATGAAAGTGACACGATCACAAAAGTATGGGAAAAATACTAGGAATGGATTAGGCAAGTAAAACCTAAATGGATACTATCCAAGGCAACAATTATGCGAGTCTTCTATTAAGGGAGGACACTTAAAAATCAATTCTTGCTTGACTATGCGACACGGGAGGAAGAATTCTTGGGGAAGCACGGAGACGAAACATTCAAGATCTTGGAAACCTTTGGTGAAAAGGCACTCTTATAAATTCCCAAGAACCCACCCAATATCAATGTTGTGGCACAAATAAAGGAGTTAACCTCAATGTAAACGAAGAATAATTAACCACATAAATTGGTAACATCAATAGTGGAGATCAAAAATGGAAGAAGGGAAAGGCGACAAAAGAGGAGTAAGACCAAGGTGCAAACAGTGCAGTCGAGGAACCCTAATTCTTCACCATAGCGTCGAGCTAACATACGTAAAACTAAGCATTGTGTGGGAGGCAACCCACAACAATAAGTTTTAATTTTTGACTCTTCACATTTAGTTCATTATAAGATATTTAATTATTTTGTTTTGAGTCAAATATATCATAATATTTTCTAAGTGTTTTTGAGCTTATAATTGATATATGAGAGGAGCTACGAAGAATATGAAGGAAGATTATAAGTGAAGAAATGAACAGGAAACACTAGCAGAAATGAAGTGCAGTAGGCTGTCGCGCGACGGTGAATAAAGACGCGCGAGTCGCGTGGCTCAACCAGTGAGTCGTTGAACAACACAACAACCTGCACGAGCCACGCCAACCATCTAGAGACACGCACAACACTTTCGCGTCCATCACACAAGTACCCGTGTGACTTGGCGCACGACCTTCATGTCGCGCAGATTCATTTCCTGTCAAACATGTTTTCTAGAGTACAAAAGTAATGAGGAGTCAGAATCTACAGAATTTGACTGAACTTTTATCTTTCCTACTATACTTATACTTCTCTTATGATAAAATTCCATTGATGTATATGAATTATTCCCATTGTGATTACAAATAATATGGAGAGTTGTGCAACTTATGAAAGATTGACAATTGTTTTTTAAGAACCCTTATATATATTTGTTGAGCATTAATCACTTTTATAATTCTAACACCTCTCATAACTCATAAGACCTTGTCTTCTTTTCGCAATTTCTCAATTCATATATTCTTATTGAAAGAAATTTTATTTTCTTTCTTTGTAGAAGAACATGGTCTGGATGATACTACACTATTGACCCAGCAATGGGAACACCGGGAAAAGCTTTGAGACTGTTCATAGCCAAACCACGGTGTGATTATGATCAATTCCTCACCAACAATACTTTCAATCTATACAACGCACTATTGTGGATGAACACAAAGTACAAGGGTTGATAAGCGTGTTGTGCAGAGCTGGATTACAATCCATGATAAAAAAGCCCGATATAGTGAACGACACCATCGTTCGCGAGTGCTACGCACAATATCAAAATGGAGATTTTAATGTTTGGTTAAGAGGAAGATCGGTTTATATCTCGGAGAACGATGTTAACAAATTCTACAACTTGCATGAAAATCAGATGGCAATTTGGGATTTCGGCATGCAACATAAGCTCACAAACGAACGAGTCTCATGATTCATACTCTTGCCACATCTTGCATTCCACTACAATGAATATGGAGAGTCCGAAGTGATGATTGTTTATTTAGCATGATTTTAGTCTTCATTTCCTTATGTTTTTGTATCTATTGATTTTAGTATTATGTTGTGTTTTCTTAGAATTTTATCTAGTCAAGATAAAACAAAGCTAAAAGAGTCTTAAATGGATGTTTCTGGAAACGTGGCATTGCGACATAACTTCAAGGGCCATGGAACTACGCAAACGAGTCAAACCCTAATCGTATCAAGAAAAAAGTCTAAAAGTCGGCTCAAGCCGAAAATAGAGTAGCGCGACGCGGAAGTATCTACGTGACAGCGCCATAAATGTCGAATGCAGTGCAAACAAGGGAAGGCATCATAATGTCATAGAGAAGATATATAGAGTGGCGCTACAATAGAGAAAATCTGCGCTACATGCAACATGCCTGGTCACGCGTCTCTAGGGAAACACTGTCTTATTCTATAGTTTAAGTTGCATCTATTCACGAAAGTAGGGCAACAAGAGTTTCCTATAAATAAAAGAGAATGACGGACACTTTAGAACGCCCCCACTCAAACCTACACAACTGCTTATGAATACTGACCCTAAGACAGTGATGGCGGTGGGTGCTGGTCGTTCTTGTGGTCTTCGTAGTATTAGTAATGGCTCAATATTCCTCGTTTTTTTGAAATACAAAGACGTCTGTTATGGTGTTAGTATCATCAAGAGCCCCACAATTTCACTCGTAAGAAGATAACACGAGGGAAACTTCTTGCTATTTATGCATATGTTTTTGTCTTTTTGACCATTAGAGCCCTGTTATTTTTTTTCGATTAGTGATCGTTGGGGTTTGATCAACCTACTCCATGTGCCGTCCATCAGACAAAATTTTTTCTGGGGATGGTCCCAAGGGGAACATTGCTTTTCCTATATAAAGCTGTTTGTGCTTCAAATTTTGGGGATCAATCAGTTGGCCGAAATTTTGTCTTGGAATTTGAAATCTTATCTTTCTCTTAGCTATTCTTTTTGTGCATCTTTCTAGCAGATTCTTCCCTTCTTCTTTCTTTATCCTTTTGCTTGCAAATGGCCTCGTCATCTTGTGATGTTACTTCTACTCCCGCTATAGAGAAAGAAGGGGTAATCCCTTCCCACCTTGCTGTCATAACTACAGACGTTAATGCCTCAGAAGAAGGATATGGCAGACTTTCTACGAGGAAGAGGAAATTAGTGTAAGAGGTGGAACCAAAGCATATCGCTGTTGGGAACATCCCTTCTGTTGTTACCGAGGCCTACGTGCTTTCTCGGTTGAAGAAGTTTAAAGTGTTAGGGTTATGGAGCTTGAAAAATGAAGACGGTGTACTGAATTGAAGACTGTAGTTCTAACAACAGTGAGAACGACGAACAAATCAGACGTGCAACCAGGGAGTGGCGCTACGACGGTGACCGCGCCTTAGGGGTGCTATCGGAGTCTGATCGCACCTGGGTAGAGCTACGTACTAGTGTTCGTCCAGAAATTGGCGCTACAGGAGCCACACTGCAGTGTTGGTCGCACGCTTCGCACGCCATGATCGCACGCCACAATTTTGGCCCTGTTTCGGCCCATCTCAGTTGTGACACCCTAGCAGCTATAAATATATAATTTGTACATATTTGTAGTGTGCGACAGATATATAGAGAGATAAAAATAAGAGAAGAAAACACTTGCGATATTGAGAGACATTGTTCTTAATCTGCGAGACATAATAGTATCTTATTTGTAGTCGTAAATTGATTATCATCATCATAGTGGAAATCCTGGCTTGGATGGCCCCCAGAGGTAGATATAGTCGAATTGGGTAAAAAAATTGTGCCTTGCATGCTGATTGTTATTTATCTTTTGATTGTGTTGTTTTGTATTATTTCCGCTGCACAACAAGTGGTACTAGAGCACCGAGTTATGAGAGACAGTACAATTCTGCGGTAGTTGTATGATGGACGGAGGTAAAACACAAATCGATAAGTTTGATGGGTTGAATTATGAGTTCTAGGGGATGCGGGTCGATGATTTACTATATGGTAAAGATATGTGGAAACTATTGAAAAATAAACTGACGAAGACGTCAAATGCATACTAGAAAGTTCTCGACAAAAGGCAATGATCCTGGTTTAGTTGACTCTGGAGAAAAATGTGGCATACCACACCACGAAGGAGACAACCACGAAGAGGATGCTGAAGGTGATTGCAGACACGTACGAGGAGCCATCAGCTGCCAACAAAGTCCATCTAATGTGATGTTTGTTCTACTTGAAGGTGACGGAAAACACAGTGGTGTCGGATCATCTTAATTTGTTTAACTTGATTGTGTTAAGGCTGAACTCTGTCGAAATTGATCTTGGCGACTAAGTCAAAGCCTTAATTTTGTTGTCCTCTTTGCCAGAGTTAGAGCGGAAAGGTCCGACCATTAGTGCATAATCGGGAAGGCGAGGTGAAAGTATGACGAAGTGAGAGACCTGATTGTTAGCGAAGCAATTCGTAGGAATGAGTCGGGTAGTTCATCGGGAAATTCTTTAGAACCAGTTATGAGTACGGAGGCTAGAGGTAGATCAAAGCATTGGGCATCGAATTCGAATCGGGGTAGATCAAAATCGAAGAAGTCAAAGAATGACAAGAGTTCCAATGAGTGTTGGAATTGTGGATAAATGGTCATTACAAAGCTAATTGCCAAGCAGCAAAGAAGGATGAAAACTCAGCTAATTGTCGGAAGGGGCTAAGGGTCTTTCGTTGGGGGCAGCATGAGCAATACAAGGGTGATTACGCTTGAGTGGAAGAGTTAAGGAAGAAGGCCGTCGAGGCCAAGAAGCGAGAGGCTCTTCACAAAGTGGCAAAATTAGAGGGGGACGGACGGAGGTTATGACGGTTGAAAAATGACTTGGTGAAGGTGATCGGGGGCCTACCTCTCAAGTATAAGAGTTGCGGGCAGAACTTGTGAGGTCCCAGATCGAACTTGGTTTTACCGTGGCTCATTTGCGGAAAAAGTGGGAAGTGATGCGCCAAGGGTTCGAGGGGGAAGCAGAGGATGAGGTAGTTCGGAGAGATCAACATATGGTCTAAAGTGTGAAGTAGGCACGTAGAGGATTACAAGGGGTCTCTTAAGCACTATGCCATTTTTGGCAAACACTTCTTAGGCCATGTATCTTACGGCTTCTTGGGGTGCCATGAGAAAGGTAAAGAACTTGGGATTTATCCTTTCTTCATCCCAAGTGTTTGCCATTTCCTGCTTCATTAGATGTGGTTTTGCCCTTGGTGGCTTCTCGTGAGAGTTCTTCTAGTCATATTCCTCCTTCTCGAATTGCGGGAGTGACAGCTCCAGGATCTTCCGCAGCTCCTCCAACTGTAGAATAGGAGGACCCTCTTATTTTAGTGGGGCCTAAGTTTGAATTTTCCTTTGTAATGAGAAAGTTGTTCCCTAGCCTCGTATTTTGATTGCAGGTTATATAAGGGGAGCAAATTTGTATAGACTTCCCTTTTAAGATAAATATTATAACCATTGTATGAGATTTGTTGGGCTTATCAAAGTTTCAATTACTTATTTATTTTTTGGAAAGGGAGTGAGTTGAATGAGTCCCGTGGAGGGGGGACTCATCATACAAGAAAGGTGTTTGAATGAATATAAGGTTTTAGAGGAGTCACGAGTCTCCCTTAAAGATGGTTCAGGGATTTCAGTGTCCCTTCACAAGTTTTCGAGGGAGTGATGTCTTCCTCTTGTGTAAGTGGGGACATGGCTCTCTCAACCGTCTCCAGGGCCGCGAGACGCCTTTGATTAGTGACACTCGAGGGGATTGGGGTTCCCCTTGAGCTTGTTCCAGGACTATTGATGCATATTTTCACGTGTTATTATTAGTATAATACACACTTATCGCAAGTATACGAGTCAAGTAATAATAAAGTGGTAAGTAAGTATAACTGACCAAGTATCGAATCCTCTGAGAGTACATATTTGAACTTTAGCAACTGTATTATTGAACATTGAATGATTTTTGCTTTCATTAATTAAAAGGAAAATAGAAAGATTGACTAACTACTTATTACTCTAAATTATAATGCGGAAGTAAGATTAACTATCAATTAATTAAGGATTGCAAATGAAGAGATTAACTAAGTAAAAGTAAACTAAAACAAAATTTAATTGATTTATTGGTTACTATTTAAGGTTGTAAATTAGATTAAGTACAATGTATCTAAGAGATGAATTTCATTAATCTTGGATGCGTGTATTTCATAGACAAAATACCAATAACCCCTATGCAAGCCTCTTTCTATTGATGATTGTTTTGTTTACGCATTGACTTGATAAATTAGTCACCTTTCGTATGTACTAAAGAACCCCCTAATCCCTAATGATGTCAGGCCGTTTAGCACTTTTCTCTCACTAGAAGTTCACCATGTCATAGGATCCATACAGTGTTTTAGAAGTGAATAAGAGTTATCAACTACGATCTAGATTCCACAAAACACGTTATTATCGAAGGTCTAGAGATTTATCTGCGTGATCTACAATGCTAGTGTTGCGTTAACTATCTCCTATGCATAATTCAACGTAATACAAGGTTGTTCAACATCACTACTATGATTCATAGAAACGCGTGTGCCAAACATACCAAGTAGCATGAGCAACAAATAAATCCAACAAAACAAATTCATCAATAGACTTAATCAAAACACAGGTTCAAGGTGCATCCATATGAGATTAACCACATCATCCTTGAGATACTGAGAGGATTAGCTACTTATAGTTATGTAAATATCACAACAATTCATCATAGATTTATGCAATAAAGAAAAGAAAAGTTTAACTCTTGATTGAGGTGTGATTTCGACATGTCTTTCTATTTTGACTCTTCAATGCTTTCCTCTACTTTGATTGCTGACTCCTCTTGTTCACCTCTCTCCCACAACAATGATTGTAGTGCCTCGAACGATAGGATTTCTGCCCTTCAACTCTAGAATGTATTTGTAAGTGTTTGCTGGCTCTTGTAAGCTGTGTGTAATTGTTTGACCGTCCTCCTTTACTTATAGAAGAGTCATGATGCCCTAATCTCATGAAAAACTGTAATCTAGTTTGTGCAAAAGGACTTTTTGCCACCCGCTGTGCCTAATAGGCCCAATCCGCCTGAATCACCCGACCCACGCGACTCACATGTGCGATCACTGTTCCATCACGCATATAGTAGTGCCATCTTCTGTTTCTCCAACGTTATCTTGAGGTGCTGCTCCTACTCGCGTGACATTAAATTTTCTTGTGATAGAGGCATGATTGGTAGGGCAGTGGCGCTACTACCTTATTATCATTAAATAGTGCGGGATCCTCCAAATACGCATCATTTTGCTCTGACTTGACTAAAATTGCAAAAACAATGAAACAATACTAAAACAAGTAAATTGCCACAAAGATTATGCAAAAGTATAAGAAACTAGGCACTCAAATTGCTATAATAATTCACTCATCAACTATGTTGTCCTTTCCTGTGTGGGATGCTTATCGAAGTCGTGAATCTCCTTTAGAGCCAGTTTAGGGAGGGTTGGATTCCATCGCTTTTCTTTTGGAGTGTCGGGTCGTCTTTGAGGATAGAGCTTCTTGCATTTTGATCATTGAGGATGCGGCTTCTTGGTAGTGATTTTACTAAGAGGTTCGGAAGGTTAGTCCTTCGCCTTGTTATCTTGTAGGGAAGAGAAGAAGGGGGAGAGGGGTGGGGGGGGGGGGGATCTTCGGGAATAATGTCTTTTCGTATGTTCCGAGCGATAATCACTCTGTTACGACGCATTGAATTACTTAACTACTTGAGTCATGGTTTGTTTTGACAGATACGTGTAGATTTCTTCTTTCATCCAGGTGTATTCTTGTGAGAAGTAGTGTGGTGGCAGTTTATTTGTGCGCATAACGTTTTTTCTTCTCTTTTTTGTTTGGTGGGATTTTTTCCTTGGGGCTATAAATAACCATTTGGTTTGGTTTTTGTCAATACGTTAATTCAACTCCTTTGTTTTTGAACTAATACGGAATTGCTCTTAACTTTTTTTTCCTAAAGGCTTTGCTATCTTTTTTGCCTTTACCGTATTCTTTCTATGTCAAGTGCAAGTTCCCCTTCCTCCGCCTCTTTTGTACCCCCGCCTCTTTTGTACCCTCCGATCCTATGATTGACATTAGTTCTTTGGACCCCTCTAACTCTTTTGTCTCTTATCCGACGGGTGGAGATCATTCAGTGTAGTTATCCCACGTTAACTTCCCGATTCATCCATTCTTATCTTCTTGCGGGGAGAGTGAGGTGGTGATTTGAGGGGAAAGAGTAGCTTCACCGTCATAGGAGCAAGGATTAGTTCGAGGGCTGGCTCTCGGTGAGGTATAGGGAGGGGGAGGCCAATGGTCGAGGGTTTCTACTTCGACGAGGGGGAAGGGAGCTTCCTTTTTGTTTTCATCAAATCTGGCAATAGATGGCATACATATGGCTTTTATCCAAGGAGAGTCGGACCACCCTACACCAATACATGCAAAAGTTGTTCCGATTTACTTCGACCCCCATTCTAGTGTGGGACGTAGTAAGATTGGTTTGATGTGCAATTCTGCTAGGTTGGGGGTCATTGATGAGCTATTCAGACGGGTTTTAGTGGACGAGAGAAAATTTCTCATCCTAATTCCTTCTGTCGAGCAGCGGGCGTACACCCCCTTGAGGACTTTCTCATTGTGTACTTAGAAAAAGTCGAGGGCGAGTTAAAATGGTTTTTCCACCATATGGTAAGGGAATTACTTCATTTTCTCCAGATCTATTCGAGTGAGTTAAACTCTCTTATAGATGCGTAGTGTGGTTCATCGTGTGTTGTGCTGCTTTGGGTATTGAGTTTTCTCCTATTTCGGTTCAGGATGACTATCTCTTTTCTACGTGCCCCTTCAAGGACTTGAGGGGGCTGGAAGATGGGGTTTCTATTTTTGAGTCCTCGTTGGGCTTCAATTGCTGAGTGGGGGGTTCGTACTCGGTGGGCGTATTGCCTACAATCGTGCACTTTTGAATGTTGCTAGTCAGGCTCGTCAAGAGTTAATTCACTGAGGCCTTTTCAATGGCCTATACGATGCGACCTCAGTGCTGGAGTCTGCTTCGAGTGGAGGCTCAAGCTCAAAGCTTTTAGATCCTCGTCAAAAGAGCTCATCGAAGGACTCAGATAAGTCGAGCCCCTAACGAAGGGAGGATGGGCGTGTGACTTAGGTGATCCCGAACCCCCCAACGCGAAGTCCACATGAGAAGAAAGTTGGGATGACCCTTCAACGAGAGGTAGAAGAGGAGGCAAGTATTCCTCTGTGAATCCAACGAGTTATTACACCAGGTATTGAACAAGCGTGACGCGCGTAGGGTTTCTTTTCCAGAGAAGGAGGGTGCTTCACGGGCGGCTCGTGAGCTTTTCTTAATGGGCTATAATATTTGTAGGGATGTAGTCTGCTCTCTTCCTGGGTTTCCCAAGGGTTTAGCTATACCTGAGTTGGTCGTAGTTTTGCTTGCAAAAGTTCAAGAGGGAACCATGCTTTGCGAGTTGGGGATTTAAGAGTTGCGCCCAGTGGACTCGGGAGGGGGCGACTTCGACTGTTCCCGTGGTGACCGTTGATGAGCGTCTCATTAGCTTGATTTAAGTATTTGTTTACTTATTCTTTTGAATACTTATGATGGCATATTTACTTATTTTAGTATTGATTTATGTTTTCTTAGGTATTTAAGGATTCAAGACAAAACAACGCCAAAAATGGATGTTTTGGACAACAATTGGTCAAGCACGCTATTTTGGGATGTTCAAGCGCTACAGGGGTGCTACAACACTACAAGATGGCGAAATACCAAATATAACGTGATCGAAGAAAAGACACCAGGAGACCGCACGAAGGAAATTGAAAGGTAGTGCGATCACCACAGCGTCGTGCGGGTGGCGCGTGACCAAATGCATATCGCACGGGGGTCGCACGACTAAAGAAAAATCGGGCCGCAAGTCAGAAAATCTAAAACGTAGCCCAAAGCAGAGAAAACCTCAAAATATGAGGCTACGTTCGACAGTAGCGCAACGACGATCACAACCGTTCACAACCACTTTACCACCAATTTTCCGACCCTGAGAGTTTGTTACAATAGAGAAAGCACCATCAAATTCTTTTTCCAGATTAGTCGAGTCATTGTTTGAGAGAAGATAATTAGTAGAGAAGAAGATAGCAAACGGGAGTACGAAGAGGGTCAAGCAATAACGTTCTATCGGATCCAATAAGCTTTTCTTTACCTTTTTACTTTGTTTATGATATTTAATTCTTTGTTTATTGTTGATCTTATGTCTAAGAGGAGCTAACCTACTCATTGTTTTGATTAGGGGAGTAACTCTGATATTATGAATATATTTATTTGTTTTCCTTGATGTGTGTTTGATGACCTTGAATGTCTAGATTGAATAGTTATTTATGCTATGTGACTAACCATACTCTCGTTGGGATAAAACAGAAGCACCCGAGCCCGAAGTGTAGAATGCTAATATATATATATATATATATATATATATATATATATATATATATATATATACACACACATAAGGATAAAAGAATCAAGCCCCCTGAACTGTGCACGTTTTTGCGACTTGCACCCTAAATAAATTTAATAAACGTTTTGCCCTCTAAACTATGCATGTCTGTTCGATTTACCCTGTCAGTGGATTTACGACCATTTTTGGCCCAAATACTCGACCCTACGCAACTTATATGTGTTGTACTAGATGTATTATGCTAGTTGATGACAAAAAGTTGGGGAAAAAACACCTCGAACGGGGTATTCACGCCAAAAATGGCCGAAAATGCGATTTTCCGCTTCAATGTATTTTCGACCATTTCTGGTTAGAATATCCCCCCTACCTGACTATGTGTTTTACTAGATGTATTTTGGTAGTTGATGGCAAAAAGTAGGCAACGAAACACCTCCAACGGGGAATATTCTGGCCAAAAATGGCCGGAAGTCCAATAAAGGGGAAAATCAAACAGATGTGCATAGTTTAGGGGGCAAAACGCTTATTAAATTTATTTAAGGTGTAAGTCGCAAAACCGTGCATAGTTCAGGGGGCATGATGCTTTTATCCCATATTATATATATATATATATATATATATATATATATATATATATATATATATATATATGCGATTTGTGACTTTGGATATGCGAAAGCAACTATTGTGCAACCTTTAGATCACACTAGATCAATCTTGATCATGTATGTTTTGTTAGCATGATTCAAACGAGTTAATTGGATTGCAGACTTGATATCTCTTCTAAAACAACTAACAACTAGGCTGAATCCGTTAACACGATAGGTTATTAGAGACTCATAGAGATGTGTTTGGGATAGCTCCTGCCATATGTCACAGATCCATTAGACATACAAACACCAAATAACAATCAAGTACTGTAAGTAGACATATGTGGTTTGTCTATGAACTACTAAGTTAAGTCATTGTGTAATCCAACCTCTGAACGATCTTTCCAATTATCGATCACCACCAAAATCAAACAATCATTAATTTTTGTTCTCTAGTCTAGTTTAGTTTAGCTTAGTTAATCACTCTCATCTTTCCAGCATTTTTAGTTTAATTGCTTTCATTAGAATAAGTAGTTTAATTGTTCTCTTACATTTAAAAACCAAAACCCCAAAAAGATATTTGATCATTCTTGCATTCATAGATTACTTCCATTGCATTCTAGATTAATCATTCTTAGCATAAAAATCATCTTTAGTTTAGAAATCATTCATAACCATTCATTTTGCAAAAACAAGAGAAAAGATAGTGATAGTAAGTAGTGTTTTGCAATTAAGTGATTCATACATACAACCATCATTCCCCTGGGACACAATACTTGTTTCGTAAGTATAGTTACCATATTATTATTACTTGATTAGTGCACTTGTGACGTAGTGGAGTTTAGGTGTAACAATTCTTTGTTGAAATATATCATATTCTATTACAATTCAATACAAATCACCCATCAAGTTTGTGTCATTGTTGCCGAGGAGTAACATTGAGGAAAACGCATGGAGTCACTTAGTGAAATTTCACCAACAGTTTTCAACAATAAGAGGAAAATACCCAAAAGTGCGTTGAGAGCACTGTTTCTTTCAAGAGTTGCACTAGAGTTACGGCCAACAACACTAGCGGAAGAAAAAGAAAAAATGAACAAAGAGATGCGTATATTTTTCAGCAGGCAGGTTGGAAAATATCAGTTTAATGGGGTCTACGATGAAGATCCGGTGCAACATATCACACGATTTGAGAGTTTGTATGATGGCTCGATTTACAACAATTCACCAAGGAAGCTAATGGTATTTCCTATGTCCTTGTCAAAAGTAGCACTTGATTGGTTCACTAAGGTTATGACATAGGATGCAACATGAGAAATGATAGTTGAAGAATTTAAAGCAAAATTTTCGCTAACCTGTGAAGAAATGGTAGCAAAGAGGGCAATTCTCAACTACGAGCAACATGAAGGTGAGACAATTATGCAAGCGTGGTACAAGTTCAAAGAAATAATTAGGAAAGCCGAACCAATATTCATAATTCTAAATGACAGAATGGTGAAAGCTTTCTATTACGACATCAACATGAAGAATAAGCTAATAATGGACTACATTGTCCAAGGAGAAGGAGTTTTGGTAAAGCACGAAGATGAATCTTATAAATTGTTGGAAACAATTGAAGAAGCGTTTACAAAACTCCCTAGGAGCCTACAAGTGAATTGTTACAGCGGGGATGAAGCAATATCATTAGAGGAGAGCTTATTGGAAGAAGAGAAAGTGAAGAAAGGAGCAAAAAGAAGAAAGACGATGGTGCAATTAGTGCACCAAAGGACCCCTGATTCTTTTCCATAATTGTCAAGCTAACCGAAAATAAACTCAGCGTTTTGTATAAGGTAACCCACAATAGTAAGTTTTAAATTATCGAGTTTTAATCTAAATCTATTTTGAGTCATATATAGCATTTTATTTCAATTTCTTGTTGAGCTAAACATTGAGACAGAAAAAAGTGAAAGAAACCATAAGTGGAGGGACGAACATGACAAAAGCAAGACGATATTGGACAAAGAAAGGACAACACAAATCAGAGCACGCAGAGCAGGTTTTCCAGTAGCACGAGCGATCACACGCGCGATCATTGTTCCCATTGCATTTCACACGCGCGATCTGGTTTCGTGGAGCTAGAGTTCCAGAATATACCACGTCCAATACCGCGTCAAAGTTCCAATCACGCCCCAGCTGCATGATCATTCTTCATCGCGCGCCAATTTTTTGTTGCATTACACGTTTCTCAGTTCGAAGGGCAATAGGAGACATGCAGAAACCAGAATCTACGGAATTTGACTGAGCAATCTCTATCTTTACCTTTTCTACCGTACTTATGATTAAATTCCATTGATACATGAGTTGTTTCTATTGTGATTTTTTTAATTTTATTATAGGAGAGATATGCAACTTGATGAAAATTTTCCATAATTCTAATTAAGAACTCTCTTATTTATAACTCTAATAACTTTTATAATTCTACTACCTGTTAGAATTCATAAGGCTATTTCGTCTTTACATCTCCTATCTATAAAAATTTCTTGAAAGAAAATTTTATTTTTCTAATTGTTCTTTATAGAAGAACATGGCATCTGGACGCTACTATACGATTGATCCAAAGACAAAAAGACCAACAATATTGGAGAAACTTAGCATAGCACAACTAAGCTACGATCTGATGAAATTTTTATCAAGAAGGTGCTATGAAAAATACATCCAGTTGTAGCACAGTGATTTTATGGACTAGCAAGCTTTTGCAGTCCCGGGGATTAACATGAAGAAGATCAACTTGGAAAAAGTTGCACTGATACCGGGGATCATCGATGACAACCTAGTACGTGAGTTTTATGCCCACTATGATCGTAGGAAGCCATCGACTATCATCCGACTTCATGAGGTCCGTTTCACTGCACAAATAATAAACGAACATTACAATACAAAGAAGGAATCTATGGAGATGTGGAGCACATGCAAGAAATTATCAAGAGAATTCGCATCAGAACAGTTGACTACAAGCATGAGAGCATTCCAATTAAACCACCAAGGGAAGCTTGAAGTCAACTATGGGTTACTTAATGCTTGCTACAAAGATCTTTATTTATTTGTAAGTTCAAGAGTTTTACCATCGGTCAATGTAGGAAAAGTTACATGGGAACAAGCCAAGATTATGATACGCATCAAAGAAGGAGATACTCCAAACATAGGAGAAACCATAATCAAAGTTATCGAGGATCACACCATCAATGGCCGTCTATGCTTTGTGTATTTTGGAGCACTTTTGTATTAAAGAAGGATGCCCAAAGCTTGATACAGACATCCATCATTGAAATACATATCCCATCAATCACACTGCAAGGCAAGAGATAGAAACGACATTTCCCGCCAACAAAAAATTCAGCAATAGAGGCAATTGAAAAAACTCTATCACCTTCATCGAAGAGATAAAAGACGGCGTGCGAGCAGTTGCAAGAGGTGAACTAACGACTAGAAAAGGAGAATGCTGAGTTAGTGAGTCAGTTGAAAGAAATCAAGGAGCACTTCCAGAACAATAACACTCTCCATTGGAGAGAGTTGAGAGAAATTGAAGCCACCTTTGCAAAAGAAGAAAGCACCACCACCAGTCCGACGAGTGTTCTTTGAGCTTGATCAGGGGAGTCCTATGATCTTTACTTTAATTGTTTCTATTTTTATGCAATGAGGATATCGCATACGCTGTTTATTTTGCTATATATTTATCTTTAGAGTAGTTTTGAGTCTATTTCTTTTCGAATATTTTATTAGAATGGAATTTGAAGCATGAAAGCACGAATAAGTAGAAATCTATGATAGTATATGCATAATATTTTACGAATTTGAGATGAAGGGATACATGAATACCTTTGGTACATCTTGGGTAATATGGCTAAAAGCATGCTTTAGTTTTGTATACACCTTTTAATCTGTTGTTGTGTATAATTGGGAAGAGAATGTTGCTTATTTATGAGAATATGGTAATAAAGCATGTGATTACGACTCTTGAACAAATTGCTTTACTATTTCTTGAGATAAAGATAGATGTAAATGTGTTGAGGAAATTAAATAGGCCATCGTTTAAAAAATTTGAGTTTTAGACTTTCAAGCCAACAACCCTTTATGAATATAAGATTATCCACAGATTCCCACTGAAACCTTTTCTATGAGCCTTTGTTTATGAAGCCTATTTTCCAACCATGAGCCGAAAAAGAAAAAATTATATCCTACCCATTTCTAGAGATGGATGTAATAGATCAAATGATGAATAAGGTAGGAGCTCAAAATAAAGGCATGAGCTAAAAAAATTTAAATAGAAAAGGAGGATAAATATAATAGAGAACACAAATAACCCGTGCAAAAACTTTAAGTTTGGAGCCGTTTCTCGAAAAATCATGAAGTATAGGATGGTTTGAATACTTGCGAAAATGAAAATGCAAATAAAAAGATGCTAAAAAAAGCCTAAAATATATGGTCAAAAGAAGAAGACACAAACAAGATATGAAAGAGTAATGCATGAGTGGTTCACTACATACATCTCTAGAACTCATATATGACTTTTCCATTATAGCCCACACCCGAGCCTACATTACAAGCTTAAAAAGTCATAAATGATCCTTAATATATGAAACCTACTTGAGTCAACGACAATATAAGAGTGAAGGGTGAAAAGGGGAGTGATTACATGTTAAGAGCTAAGCTTTTATAAGTTTGCAACATGAAAATAACTTTTATGCATAACAATAGTAGCACACACTATTAGAGCACATGAAATAGATGTGAAGATGACTATATTAAACCACATGTGCTCGTGTTCATCTATTCTATCCCATCTCTTATTCTGACCGTAGGTTGCATTTTGAGAATTCCTGCTTATGCATGTTGGCATGTGAATGATTATATTCTAATTTAGATCCAGTGAGTTATGTAAGTTTGCCTGAGGACAAAAAAAGGTTTAAGTTTGGGGGTATTTGATAAATGTTTCATTAGCAAGGTTTAAGTATCAGTTTACTTAAGCTTTTGAATACTTATGATGGCATATGTACTTGTTTTAATATTGTCTTATGTTTTCTTAGGTATTTAAGGAGTCAAGAGAAAACAAGGATAAACGAGGCCAAAAATGGTTGTTTTGGACAACAAATGGTCAAAGATACTATTTTTGGATGTTCAAGCGCTACGAGAGCGCTACTACACTACAATAAGGCGAAATACTGAATATAGCATGATTGAAGAGAAGACATCAGGAGACTGCATGGACAAAATCAAAAGGTAGTGCGATCACCGCAACATCTATCGAGTGGCTCACGATAAGAGCCACATCGCGCGAGGGTAGCGCGATTAGAGGATAATTGGGCAGCAAGTTAGAAATGCTAAAACGCAACCCAGAGCAGAGAAAAACTATAAAAGGAGGCTACGTTCAGAAGTAGGGTAACAATGCTCACGACCATTCGCAACCACTTTACCACCAATTTTCCGACAGAGAAACCCTGAGAGATTGTCACAAGAGAGAAAACACGATCAAAGTCTTGTTCAAGATTAGTCAAGTTCTTGGTTGAGAGAAGATAATTAGTAGAGAAGAATATATTAAAAGGGAGTACGAAGAAGGTGAAGTAACAATGGTCCTCCAGATGCAAGAAACTTTCCTTTACCTTTTTACTTTGTTTATGATGTTTAATTCTTTGTTGATTGTTGAACTCATGACTGTGAGGAGCTAACCTACTCTTTTTTTAGAGTAGGGGAGTAACTCTGATATTATGAATATATTTATTTCTTTTACTTGATGTGTGTTTGATGACCTTAAATGTCTAGATTGAATAATTATTTATGCAGTGTGACTAACCTTACTCTTGTTGGGATAAAACATAAGCACCCGAGTGGGGCCGCCCGGAGTGTAGAATGCTAAAGGAGTTATATATATTTGCGATTTGTGACTTTTGATATGCGAAAGAAACTATTGCACAACCATTAGATCACACTAGATCAATCTTGACTATGTACGTTTTGTTAGCATGATTCTAATAAATTAAGTGAATTGTAGATTTGATATCTCTTCTAAAACAACTGACAACTGGGTTGAATTCGTTAACACGACAGGTTACTAGAGACTCGTAGAGATGTGGTTGTGATAGCTCCTGCCATATGTCACGGATCCATTATATGCAAACATCAAATAACTATTAAGTACTGTAAGTAGATATAGGTGGTTCGTCTATGAACTACTAAGTTAAGCCATTGTAAAACCCAACCTCTAAACAATCTTTCCAACTATTAATCACAACCAAAATCAATCAATATTTAAATTCTGTTATCTAGTCTAGTTTAGTTTAGTTTAGTTAATCACTCTCATTTTTCCAACATTCTTAGTTTAATTGCTTTCGTTAGATTAAGTAGTTTAATTATTTTCTTGCTTTTAAAAAATCAATAACCCAAAAAGACATTTGATCATTCTTGCATTCTTAGATTAATTCCATTGCTTTCTTAGCATAAAAAGCATTCAAAGCATGTTTAGTTTAGAAATCATTCATAAGCACTTATTCTGCAAACACAAGAGAATATATAGTGTCAGTACTTAGTGTTTTGCAATTAAGTGATTCATACATACAACCATCACTCTCTTGAAATACGATACTTGGTTCGTAACTATACTTTGATTCGTGCACTTGCGACATAGTGCAATTTAGGTGTAACAATTATGTGATGAAATATATTCTATTGTATTACACCTCTATACAAGTCACCAACAATCGTGATTAATCCGACTGAGATGACTCTAGAAGAGCGTCGAGTCACCATCGGGGAGGGTAAACACCATGTTCGTGATGGATAGTTGTCCAGAGTTCCGAGAAGCTGGGTGGTTTTTGATGTTTTGTTTATATACTAGGAGCAGGGCTTTTTAGGGTGATATTGTTTAGACTAAAGACCTCTATTTAGCCTACAAGTGTAGCTTGTACTGACATGTTTTTAAATATTAATGGAACAACTTTTATTTCTTGAATGACTGTTTTATTGTTATTTACATCATATGTACATGTCGTTTCTCACACATTTCACGCATAGCATGGTCATAGGTTAACTGCGTTCCAAGTTAAGGGGTGCTATGTCCCATCATATGTTTTAGGAGATAAGTGGCAGGTCCGAGTATCTTAGCAATTTGGTAGGGACCCTCCCACTTAGGATCAAGTTTTCCTACTTCTTTAACCTTTACTTTCTTCAGCACCAGGTCCTCGACCTAGAAGTTGCATTTGCGCACGTTGCAGTTGTAGTATCGTGATATATGAGCTCTATAGTGCTCTATGTGCACGGATCCCTGACATATTCGTTACTTAAAAAGATACAAGGCTAGGGCTATGTTGCGATTCTTCTATAGCTCCTCGTATTCTTGGGTCCTCAAAGTTTGAGACACCAACTCCGATGGTAATATGGCTTTGCTACCATATGCGAGGATGTATGGAGTTTCTTCTGTTGCGGCTCGCCGAGTGGTTCTATTGGTCCATAGCACCCCCAAAATTCCTTCGACCCATTTAGATCGGTATTAGTCTAGTCGAGCCTTGGTGGTATTTTGTATGGTGCGATTAGTGACCTCGACCTGACCATTAGTTTGAGGGTAGTACATCGATAAGAAATGTTGTTTTATCTTTCAGTTACCACACCAAGTTTCCAAGGACTTTCAAGTGAACTACAATCCATTGTTGCTAACCAAACGTTGGGGGACTCCAAAGTGACATAGGATGTTTCGCCAAAGGAAGTTGATTATGGCCCTTGAGCTGATCTGAGCCAAAGGTTCAACTTCGACCCACTTGGTGAAGTAGTCCACCGCTACGACCAGGTACCTTTTCTGCCTTTTGTTGGGATCATTGGGCCTACGCTATCTATTCCCCACTTGTCGAAGGGGAACGAACAATATTGGGTTCCCAGGGTGCCGTAGGCTGATGGGCTAGGGCAGCATGCCGTTGGCACTAAGGCACTTCTTTGCGTAAGCAACGTAGTCAACGGTCATAGTGGGCAAAAGAAACCTTGTCTAAGGGTTTTCAGGTCTAGCCTGGTTCCTCAATGAGTGGTTTTCGCAACTTCCTTTATGTATTTCCCTCATCACCTGAACGACTTTGCTGGTTGAGGCATTGTAGGTATGGTTGTGAGTAGGATTTTGAAATAAGTTCCCTTCTCGTAAGAAACAACAAGTTGCTTGTAACTCCTTGGAGAACTTCTCGTTTGCAGAAAAACTTTCATGATTCAAGATATATTCTTGGATATCAGGCATCCATGTCACTTCCTTGAACCAACAGCTGCACCGGGAGGCGTAGGTTTGCTTCTCCTGGTCATAAGGCCAATGAAAAAGGTAACCTTTCGAGTGATAACGGGTAACACCTGGCTGGCCAAATTGGACAAGGCGTTCGCTTCCTAATTATCAATTTGAGGTATATCTCGGACCTCGAGTCTTTAGAACTAGGCTTTAGCTTGGTTTACCATTTTCAAATACTCCTTGATTCGCACTTCCACAGCCTCATATGACCCATTTATTTGTTGTACGATAAGATGTGAATCGCTATAAACTAATAGATTCTTCATACTGGCCTCCCGAGCAAGCCTAAAAGTTATAAGAAATGCCTCGTATTCAACATCGTTGTTGGATACGAGAAGCTTCAAGTGGATGGTGAAGTCCAAGACTTCCTCGGGGCTTTGCGAGGTGTTATGTCGAACTACGATTCTGGCTCCCCCATGAGTATTTGCTGACGACCCGTCTACCCAAATTGTCCTCGTGTGTTTGGCGGGTTCTAAGTCTAGTTTCTCGTGCATTTCTACGATGAAATATGCTAGCGCTTGAGCATTGACGACGGGTCGGGGAGCGTATTGGATGTTTAATTCTCTTAGTTCTACCGCCTATTTCACCATTCGTCCGGACAACTTTGGTTGATTCAAGATGGTGCGCAACATGTATTTGGTAGGAATCATACACGATGCGTAAAGAAGTAGGCCCTCAATTATTGGTTGTCGCTATAAGGGCTAGACCCATGATAAACGTCTCATTAGCGTGATTTAAGTATATGTTTACTTATGCTTTTGAATATTTATGATAGTGTATTTACTTTTTTTAATATTGTTTTATGTTTTCTTAGGTATTTAAGGAGTCAAGACAAAACGAGGCTAAACAAGGCCAAAAATAGATATTTTGGACAACAATTGGTCGAAGACACTATTTCGGAATGTTTCAGCGCTACAGGACCGCTACGACTCTAAAGAAATGTGAAATACCGAATATAGCGCGGTTGAAGAGAAGACAGAAGGAGACCGCATGGAGGAAATTAGAAGGTAGTGCGATTACCAACGCATCGTACAGGTGGCGTGCGATTGGAGCCACATTGCGTGGGGGTCACGCGATCAGAGGATAATTGGGTCGCAAGTCAGAAACCCTGAAATGCAGCCCAGAATAGATAAAAACTATAAATAGGAGACTACATTCAACTGTTAGAGGAACGAGCACACAACAGTTTTCACAACAGTCCTTACCACTTTTCCATCAGTTTTTGAGAGAAGAAACCCTGAGAGTTTGTCATAACAGAGAAAACACCATCAAAAGTCTTTTTCTAGACTAGTCGAGTCATTGTTTGGGAGAAGATAGTTAGTGGAAAAGGAGATAGCAAAAAAGAGTACAAAGAGGGTCAAGCAACAATGTTCAACCGAACTCGAGAAGCTTTTCATTACATTTTTACTTTGTCTATGGTATTTAATTCTTTGTTGATTGTTTAACTAATGACTATGAGGAGCTAACCTACTCGTTGTATAGAGTAGGGGAGTAACTCTGATATTATGAATATATTTATTTGCTTTACTCGATGTGTGTTTGATGATCTTGAATGACTAGATTGAATAGTTACTTATGCTGTGTGAGTAACCTTACTCTCATTGGGATAAAATGGAAGCACCCGGGTGGGCCCGCCCAGAGTGTAGAATGCTAAGGGATATATATATATATATATATATATATATATATATATATATTATATGCGATTTTTGACTTTGGATATACGAAAGCATCTATTGCGCAACCTTTAGATCACACTAGATCAATCTTGACTATGTACGTTTTGTTAGCATGATTCACATGAGTTAATTGGATTGCATATTTGATATCTCTTCTAAAATAATTGACAACTGGGTTGATTTCATTAACACGGTAGGTTATTATAGACTCATAGAGATGTAGTTGGGATAACTCTCGCCATATGTCACAGATTCATTAGACATGGAAAATATCAAGTAACTATCAAGTATTGTAAGTAGATATAAGTGGTTTGTCTATGAACTACGAAGTTAAGTCATTGTGAAACCCATCAACCAACCATTTCCATTAGGGTATATCGGCTTTCTGCTGAAAGCATGGGGGTTTGCTCCTTACCGGTTGGCCTTAAGAACACATGAACCACCTACCAAAGGTTGGTTAGTTTCATGTTCTCGGGGTTAATTGGGGTATCAATGGAAGTCTATGTAGACGACATGATTGTCAAAAGTCGGAGGGCTGAGGACCACCCCGAAGACTTGAGAAAAGCATTAGCCATCATGGATAAATTTGGGATGAAGATAAACCCGAGAAAATGTTCCTTCGGGATACAAGGGGGGAAGTTTTTGGGTTTTATGGTGACGGAAAGGGGGATATAAATGAACCTAGAGAAGGAAAGAGCCATCGTAGAAATGCCGTCACCAAAAACTGTCAAAGATTTCCAAAAACTTACAAGGCGAAGTTATCTCACGATCAGCTGAGAATGGGCTACCCGTCTTCAAAATATTGAGAAACATTGAAGACTTCCAATAGAATGAGCAATGCAATAAAGCCTTCGAAGAATTGAAGGAATATCTGCTAAGACCCCCATTGCTGCTGAAGCCAATTACGGAAGATGAGTTGTTTGCTTATCTGGTCGTAGGAGAAGAGCCAGTAAGTGTTGTGCTAGTAAAAGAACAAGAGAAAGAACATCTTCGGATATACTATGTGAGCAAGACAATAGAAGGGGCAGAGGTCGGGTACACCCAAATGGAAAAATTGATACTAGCCCTTGTCACAACGACACAAAACTACGGTCCTATTTCCTATCCCATCGGGTAACTATCCTGACCCGTTACCCTCTGCGCTCTATCCTCAACAAGTTGGAAGTGTCTGGACGGTTAGTAGAATGGGCAGTGGTGTTAGGAGAATTTGACATCTCTTATGCCCTTCGCCCATCCATCAAAGCTCAGGTGCTAGCAAATTTTCCCATGGAAATGACCGAGCTTGAGCCCATAGAGAACCCACCAACATGGCATGTCTTCGTTGATGGATCATCAGCCGAAATACATGGCGAAGCTAGAATAATACTAAAATATAATAGTCGAAGATGAACTCTTGATTTTTGCTGTAAGAATAGGCTACCCCCTCTCTAACAATTAAGATGAGTATGAAGCCCTCCTGATAGGGATGCGGCTAGCCCAAGAAGGGGGCATCAAGAGGATAGTACTTCACAATGACTCGCAACTGATTGGGCAACAAACTAATGGGGCTTATGAAGCCAAAAAAAGAGAAGGTAAAGGAGTATGTGCGCATAGTACACCAAAGGCAGGGATCGTTTGAGGAGTTTAAACTGATTCAGCTCCTTCTTTGAGAAAACCAAGAAGCGGATACCGTGTTTAAAATAGCTAGTCAAACTGTCACCATCCACACTCGGTGCATCACCTTTCTGCAGGCTATAGAGTCAGAAAAACCAGAATGTGAAATGGTTAGCATTATAATAGCACCTATGGAAGAAGGATGAATGGCAAACATAATGGCGTATATGGAAAATCCCGAAGGATACTCTGGAGATAGATCAATTCAACGGGTATTGGAACTCAAAATCGCCCGATATTTCATTCACAATGTCGTGTTGTATAGAAGACCTTACTTTCATCTATACACCCAATCCTTTGATGAAACAAAAGCCCAACAAGTGATCAGAGAAATTCACATAGGCACAAGTGGAAGCCACACTAGCGGGAAAAGCATAACCATTCGTATCACTGCCAAGGCTACTATTGGTCCACATTGGTCAATGATTGCGAAGATTTCTTGAAAAAGTGTAAAGCGTGCGAGGTACATGCACCGAGAACTCATCAACCAGCCGCACCATGGGAACCCAACTTCATCTCGTACCCATTTGCCAAATAGGGAGTTGACATAGTAGGACCATTGATGACCGATGCGTGACAAAACCTAGTAGTTGTGGCCTACTTCACCAACTAGGTAGAAACAGAGGCCCTCACAAAGATAACATCAGGAACTGTTATCAATTTTATTTGGAGATCTATAATATGCTGCTTTGGCATTCCCCGATACTTGGTCAGCGATGACAGCCTCCAATTCACAAGCCGACAACTAGAGGAATGGTGTGATCATTGGGAGATTACACACCATTTTACTTCATTGTGATACCCTCAAGCTAATGGGCAAGTGGAAAGGACTAATTAAGCTTTGTTGAAAAACTTGAAGGCCCGACTCGAATGGCACAAGGCAAAATGGGTAGAAGAAGTACATGGCACCTTATGAGACTATTGCACCACCCAAAGAACAACTACGAGGGAAACTACATATAGCTTAACCTATGTGACTGAAGCCGTGATACCCCCGAGATAGTTGAAGAGATTTGGCGAGTTAAAGAGTATAAGGAAGTAAGCAACAACTCCAATCTCGCGTTGGCATTGGACTTACTAGAGGAAAGAAGAGCTCGAGCCGCCATAAGGTTTGAAAACTACAAAGCGTGAATGGCCTGATATTATAACGCCAAAGTTAAAATAAGAGCGTTTAAAGTATATGACCTGGTTCTCAAAAGGGCAGAAGCATCCAAGAATGTAAGAAAATTCCAACCTAAATTGGAAGGAACCTTCAAGATATCAAAGATCATCGGAGCAACAACTTATCAGTTAGAAAATCTTGAAGGGGGAGTGTATCCCAACAATTGGAATACGGTGAATTTGTGAAAATATTATGCTTAATGTAAGTGCGAGCACTATAAATAAGTAAAGTTGTGTTGATCAGAAAATGGTATTTTTATTGAGAAGGGGATGTTCCAAGTGGTACAAAAGGATGACCCTAAGAAAGATCCAATCGCACTATAACTCCCACTACCTAATAAGACCCCAAAACAAAGGACTCCAATACCCGAGGGTAAGGTGAACGCGATGGTTGGTGCCCTTCACAAAATACTATCTTTTATTCTTGCCCCAGTAACCACCGTCGTCCCATGGAGCCCCTATTTACATAATGGCAACAAAGAAACAAGATGAGACACGTGATGCACTCCAGATACTTCAAGGACATGTGGTCTACGTACAAATTATCTGGAGAAGTACACCGCTTTCAAGAGTCGTTGGTTGGGAGTTTTCCCTCCCCAATTAAAAAATGACGTTTTACAGAAGACATGTACACAGGGTCGATCATGATGAGTGGGGTGGGAGGCAGAAGAGTCATCGGAGGCCCGAGTGGCCCAATCGGTGGGGAAGGATGAAACATCTCAGAGGTAGTGTGACGGATATCCAAAGGACGAAGAGTGAAACCACTAGAAACCCCAGAGCAGATCGAATCTCCTCTTGACACAAACTATATCCAATACACAACATATCCCTGAACTCACTGCGCAGTGATTCTCGAATTTACGAAGGGTGCTGCAGGTCCATAACCGCTTGAGCAAGGGCTATAATCAGAGCCACATCGTGTTCTTTAATCATCTCAGCTACCTTACTCCTTGCCGCATCTCTATCTGCGGATAATAGGGAAATCAGCTCATACGATGCCTTAACTTGGATATACATATTTTCAATTCTCTCATCCAAACTCATCACTCTGGCCCTCTTCAGTACGAGCCGACGTTCCAAATCCCACGACTTTTCACGCTCATCTTTCAGCAAACCCTCGTGATTGCCTTGCTTAACCTCTGTGTTTGCCTCCATTTGCTTGATCTTCTTGTGGGAATTGATAAGTTCCTTCTCTAGGTCATCACGATGGAGATAAATAAACCATGTATTGGGAGACAACTAATCTCTTATGGATACGATGGCACCAAAAAGCATGAACATCTATGGACAAACAAACAAACTCAGGTAGGAGTCAATTTTTTTATGAAAGATATACGGGTCAAGATTAAAATAAAAAGATAGGTCTACCTCGCAAAGATCTATGCACGCCAAATTCTTAGGAGTCGTTAAATGTAGCCAACAGCTCACGATCTTCTTGGTTTAACAAACCACTTAGAATATTACTGCAGAAATCGGCATCATGGGCACCTGTAGGAGGGATATCGGAATGACGATGCCAAAAGCATTAAAATGCAGTTAGTAGGGGTAGGGAGTTATTGCCCACGAACTAAATGGGCACGACTCTCGAAAATAAATGAGCCGTTACGCCCCTCGATCTCCTCACTGTGGAATGGAAAGTCAATGGATAAATTAGAACGAACTCGGAAAGTCCCCGATGCCAAAGTAAATATCCGTGGCAAAATACGAAAAGTTCCTATTGATTCTAACGAATACATCAGGAACTGGGGGAACTGGTGTTGACCCCTTAAGGAAAACTATCGGACTTTAATCCCATCAGAACTTAAATGTCCTAGGAATAGGAGTTCGAAAGTAGAACTTTAAACTCATAGAGTATCCGATCCACAATTCACTACGAGTCTTAGATGATTCCACGATGCCTATGTAAATGATCGCCGATACTTTAGCTAGTTCCAGTCCGATGGAGAACTCATAATAGTCAAAATCCTCGATGGAAAAAGTTACCCGATAGCACCGGAAAGATAAAATAGAGATAATTTTCTCTACGCCATCGGATGCGAAGATTTGGTATACACTCCAAGACATTTCTAAAACCAGGTGTCATCACGACAAAATGATGTATCAGCATAATTCTGAAAGAAGCTAGATGTCGCCATTATACATGCAATGTAACACATGTAAATTTATAGGACTATAAGTATCCTCATCGCTATACGAAGAAGGGCAAGTAATTTTGGAAAAAGTATAAGCAGAAAAGGAAATTCCTTATCATAAATATCTCTAAGAGAATAAAAAATATAAATTTTTGGTTATTCCCTGGAAAAAGGTGCAAAAAGACGTTCAAGGCGTTCCGCGATATTGATATATAACTGTTAACAATTGTTTTATTTTTGAGGAGTTTTGGGGTGAATTATAATGCCTTGCCCAAGTTTGAGGAGAATATAGCCACTTTTTGTTGTCCTCCGAGAAAGTATATCCTTATTCTTCATGTCCCCTCCTCTTTTTATAGAGGTCCCTCTTCATATAAGTAGGATATTTCTTTTTCAGACAGGTGTTCGATGCATGGGGGTAGGATATCGAGTGTTTGCTTCTTAGGTAGACAACTGTCTTTGATGAAGCTGACATAGCTTCCGGATGTTGCGGCCTTCGAGTTCAGGTGGCCATGTATCTTTGGCATGCTGAGTCAATTCTTTGGGAAGCCTTATCGATTTGAAGGAGATAAGAACATGACGGGTATCGTTCCTTTTGTCCCGATGCCTTGCTACCGATGGGTGAATGCACGAGGAGGGATTTTTTAAGAAGGTTTCTCCGAGAGGCCTCAGTATATCTTCCGTGGGACTATGAGCCACGAAGGAGTAGGTCCCGGGTGATAAGGTAAGTGCGAGAGTATCGTATCCCTAGGGGGCACTCGTGAGGCTATTTAAAGCTCTCGATACCTCGCGCAGGATTTGTACTATGTGAAATGCTTATCAGGAAGGATAGAACAACGTATATCCAGCATCGGGGGACATCTAAGTCAGTCGATATCGGGGTGATCTCTGTGATGCTTAAAAGGAATCGTGGAGTGAGTATGAGGCTTTTGAAAAAAGCCTAGGATTAACAATAACGATTTCATATGGAGTTGACAACGGGGGTTAGCATTAATTATCAATAAAAAATATAGTTACATGTCTTGTAGAAAATTATGGATTACAAAACTCCTAATTATTGGGGTTCGTTTAACACTATTGCTTAGTTTTTAGTTATTTGGATAGGAAAAGGTTAGAAAGTGGCAACAAAATTACACGAATTTCCATAGGCTGTGAGCAATACAGCAGCTCCAGTACTCAGTTTATGCAGATTTGTTACCCCGTGAATGGGGCCTATCTTGCTTTTCCATTGACAGAAGTAAAATTATTTGTATTTGTGTGCATGCCGGTGCTTGGTTCTTGTGCGAAAATAGATATTCACTTGACCCCCAATTGTCGTTTCGCAATTGCTCTTCATCAAACAAAGCTAATTACAAGACAGGCCGAAAGGTGGAAAGCGAGTGGGCTTTCGCAATTTACTAAACAATTGAGGACCATAGTACAAAATTCCAAAAGCTGATAAATGAATTGGATATATGATTGAAGAGGGTCACGTACATGTAATCCACAATTTCACATGGCATGTGCCTCTTCTGCTCACAATGAACAATACGAGCACATGCGCAAAACCCCTTCTCGATCGTCTGTATTAATGCAATTAATCATACTCTATAATATGATTTTGTAGATTATTTAGTTTTATATCTCAAATAATGGCAAAGTCCTGATTTTATTCCTCCTGGCTGAATGATCAGATAGACTTACGAAAATCACCCGGTCCAAGATTTCTTAATCTCCCCATTTACTCGCCGAATCCTAGTAGAGATCATATCATAATGCTGTTTGCCAACCTATTCATTATTATTCATTAAAAAGAACCTATTCGTTAGTCATTATATACACGGAAATAATAAAGATTAATTATTGGGTACATAGACACGCACCTTGGAAGAAAAAATAAAAACCCCAAAATTAGAGTATTAATAAGTTCTCATCTTAGAGAGTAGAGTCGATATTATAAAGGCTTATATAAGTTATCACAAATAAAAGTAAACTAAAATCTGTTGGGGCGGTGGAAAATGCTCCACTCATAAGTGGAGCATTAACAATTGTAATGCTAGTGGAACATTAACATCTTCCAACTTGTTTCTTGGTGGAAATTGATCTTCCACCAAGAATGATAAGTGCACACGGTTTTGTGCATTTGAGAAGGCATTTGGCCTTCTATAAATAGCATGGCTTATGCTATTGGATCACACACCCCAAAAATGTAGTCTTGTAGTATATTTCCTCTAGTTCTCTTGTAGTATTTATTTATACTTGGGGTGAGATGTGAGTTAGGGAATAATGCTAGTAAGAAGGCACGGTTTGGGGGTCGTTCGGGTTGAGTGGAAATTATGTAGTTGTACAAATTTTCTACATAGTGGATTTTACTCGGGTCCCCGTGGTTTTTCTCCGGTTTTGGAGTTTCCACGTTAAATCCTTGTGTTGTTACTATCGTCAATATTTTATTCGTGTTGCTTCGTAATTACCACATGGGCAAATACTGGGGGCGGTATTTGAGGCGGTTCAAATACCCAACAAAAACAGGGTACGAGAGAAAATTAAACCCTAGTATTACCATTCGAGTTGTGACATTTAACTTATTGATGTTGTAAGGTGAACAAATAAAATCCCTAAAACCCAATGAGTTCAAAAAAAAAAAAGGGGCTTTGCGTTACGCTTTCCAATTCAATAGGAAATCATTTGTCACTCTTGTCGCATGAGCGTAAGTTATTTGTCCTACACAGCTGACTACTGACTACATATGAATTAGGGAAAATTACACAAATTATCCCTGGACTATGAAGTAATTGTACAAATCACTCCTCATGTTTGAGAAAGTACACAAATTACCCTTATGGCAGATTTTCTGTATAATAATTATTAAACTTTTTTTTGAATGTGAATTCATGCTCTTCATTTATTTTGCACAAGAAACAAAAAATAAATCAAAATTACCACATTAAATCTCATTTATCGCGTTTAAAAAGACAAAAAAAAATTAAAAGCTAATAATATCTTCAAAGTAAAAATAACTTATCTGCAGATTTTAGTCTCAGTTATGATTTGAAGTTGTAAGATTGTCTTAATAATTTTAATATTTTTTTACATAAAGATAGTTTGTGTAATTTACCAAATATAAAGGTTAATTTTGTGTAATTACGCCATAGTTAAGGGTAATTTGTATAATTGTCCTATGAATTATTCAAAAAACAAACTGCACTCTTTTATTCGCACAAGACTCGTGTCATCTCAATAATGGGTAAACCACTTCTTGTGGATATTTCTACAGCTAGCAACCGATTCGCGCGGAATAACAACAGAACGCACACATATATACTCGTATCTTGATTCATTACATCAATTATACAAGTAAATATAGAGACGTTTTTTTTTTTAATTTATGAATAAGCGTTTTAATTTGCTTGGAGTTAATATATATATATATATATAGCTGTAGTGAGACTAGCATAAAATGTAAGGGTAAATATGGAATAAAAGTATTGCTTAAACAATATTATTGTGAAATGACTTTCTTTATGTTTCAGGAATACAGATTATTATTTGACTTTACCAGGATAAACTACTCTATAAGGTAATATTGTTAAATAAATTAATTATGAGTCAAAAACACGTCCCAATTTAGAGCCAGATCAAAAACAGCTGCTATATATATGAAGACTTGTTGGCGAAAGAGATCTTGAATGAACCAGACCACTTGACCTGGTTGATTTATCGTTCATGTGGAAGATTTTATTGTTTGACAGGCTTTTTAACGTGCAACAAATATAATATAAAATCAAGCAAGATCATGTGATCATGTGCGCCGTTAGGAACCCAATTAATAATTACTCCTCTTAAGCTTAACCTACCCCGCGCCCCCCCTTCCCCACACACACCCAATTATCTACTTTAATTGTAGGAACCTCTTTCTGTTATTTAAAAAATTATGAAGATACCGTTTTACATTGAAACTTTCTTGAAAATTGAAAATTAAATGAAACGGAACAAGTTCAAGAATATATATATATATATATATATATATATTATATTTAAACTCCCAGCATTATAACATTTTACTTCGAACCATTGAGTGGTGTATTTACAACTCTTAAGATCTAAAGGGATGTTTTTGTGAATAGATCATTTTTTTTTTTTTTTTTGAACAAGGGCTCAGCCATTTATTTAATACAAAATGCAAGATTCAGTATAAGAAAATGTAGGACGAGAAATACGATATACAACATTTTTCATATAAAAAACAGTAAATGTTGCATCTATGAAGGGCAGGTGTCTCAAAGGTAATACTTTGCCACCGCCTGATCAGTAAATTCTTCGAATCTCCTTGAGAAGACCAAAAGATGGGTTGGATGGTCCTGAATCATGGCAATACAATATAACATAAACAAATAGTATGTCGCTACAATGAGGTGAGAAATCCGTAATGATTGAGCCAGCATAAGGTCGTCTTGTAACGCCTAGAACTATGTCTGATTGTTGGTAGTATGTCCTATATATCAAGAGATAGCTACTATGAAATTCACTTCTGCACTCTGAACTATACCTCTTATGCCTGCAGAACCAGGGTTACCATATGTCGATCCATCTACATTAAGTTGAGCATAACCAATAAAGGGAGGTTTCCATTAAAAGTGAGACAACAAAAGGGTGAGGATGGGTTGTGTCGAGATTGGATGAGGTGGTGGGGGGAGGTGAGAAGGTGGTATAAAATTGTAGCACGAACATTAGGTAGCTGAGGATGAATAAAGTTGAAAATAAAGTCATTTTGCAAACGTCAGGAATAGGCCAACTATGTTTAAGAGGATTAGGCAAAGATGTTAAGTGGATCAAACGGTGGCTAATCTGATAGGATAACAAGTTTCGTATGATTCCAGGATTATGGAACAAATGACTTGGCACTCAAAGAATAGGTGCTCAGATGTTTATGGGAAAGAGGTACATAAGAAACAAGTGGGGTCTATAAGAACATATGAAGCGGGGTAATTTTGTTTATTGACTAGTCACTCCACGTCAGACTAGCCCGGGCTCGTGATTGGTCCCAATCTAGCTTTGATTTCGAAAAATCGGCACTGGAAACACGACACGTGAACTAGGCGGGGGTTAACCCCGCGAAGGCACTCTAATGCCTAAGTCAGTAATTGGGTCGTGATGGGATGGGCCTATAATGCAAATTATAGGCCTCGTAATGCTGAAATATGCTAAAATATGGTGAAAATAGGCTAAACTGCTCTAAATTGATTGAATAGCTTGAATTCGGGGCTTCAACTTGAATTCAGAGCAAGATAACTCGAACATGTCGAAATAACTCAAACAATGGTAAATAACTTGGCAATAACTCGAGTTCAGCTCGATATCTCGAATAATAGTAAATAACTTGGCAATAACTCGACAATAACTCGAGTTCAACTTGATAACTCGAATTCAACTTAATAACTTATCTTTAACTCGAATTCAGCAGAGCCCTTTCCGAAAAGTGTACCTCAATAATGATGATTAACCGGGTATTATAGGCTTAACCTTTTCTTAATTACCGGAGTGGACCACGCTAGGACAGACCGTTGTGCGCCAATTGGTTGGTCAACTCGAATGATGAAAATAACTCGAATCATGCCCTTCAACTCAAGCAAGGCTTCAACTCTATCAGGATGCTTCAATTCGAGTATGCCTTCAACTCTATCAGGCTGCTTCAACTCAAAACTACGATTTTCTCAGAAATATCTAATAAAAAATAAAAAAGAAAGAGATGATTTCAGGTTTTTAACAATTTTGGGAAGAGAAACGGAAACATGCCTTCAACTTTATTAGGATGCTTCAACTCGAACATGCCTTCAACTTTATCAAGCTGCTTCAACTCGAACATGCATTCAACTCCATTATGATGCTTCAACTAGAACATGCCTTTAACTCTATCAGGATGCTTAAACTCGAATAGACCTTCAACTCAACCAGGATGCTTCAACTCGAACATGCCTTCAACTCTATCAAGATGCTTCAACTCGAACAAGCTTTCAACTCTATCAAGATGCTTCAACTCGAACAAGCTTTCAACTCTATCAAGATGCTTCAGCTCGAACATACCTTCAACTCTATCAGGATGCTTCAACTCGAACAAGCCTTCAAACCTATTAGGATGTTTCAACTCGAACAAGCCTCCAACTCTATCAGGATGTTTCAACTCTAACATGTTGCTTCAACTCTAACATGTGCTCCAACTCTAATGACCTTCAACTCAATAAGGATGTTTCAACTCTAACAGGTGCTTCAACTTTAACTGAGCTTCTAAGTCGAATAGGGCCCATTGTTAGAATTAGGGCCCAATTCGACTTGTTTGCTGAAGTTTTTGAAAAATCTTATCGTTGCCAAAATTCCACGTGTCGCGCATGTATTGGCTTTGTATAACTTGGTATAACATAAGTCCCCCAATTTGGATGGGGTCATAGTATACGAGTGTTTGCAAATTTAATACCTCGGTTGAGTCTGTCAATCATTATTTTCTTTCTGTAATTTTGTTGAAGTCCTCCGCATGAAAGACTCGGTCGAATTCGTCAATTTTTTTTCCTCTCCCCAATTTGTAAAGGTTCATAGTATACGGGCGCTTTGCAAACTTATACAGTTGAAAAGTCATAAGTTATGCTTTTCGCATTGTTCTTAGGGTAAAAATACAATCGGCCGAACTTCCACTGTCAGTATTGAAGCCGAACATGCTCTCCTTGTCCAAAATGCAAAGTGTTTTGCATAAGCAACGCTTGAGTAGCAAAAGGAGTTACGCTTAGAGCCTTAGTAAGAGGCCAAAAGGGTAGTGAAAGATGTCGCATAAGAAATTTTTCATAGAAGCACAACTTGCTGATGAGAACCAGAAGAAACCTCCATGATGCTCAGGTTGCGGTTCATGAGCAAAGGAAGGAGGTCGTTGATGAGGCAGTTAAGGACAAATAAAAGTTTGAGTCCGCTTGAGCCGAGCTCGCCAAGCTTCAGATTTATCATTATTCTTTTGTTCTTTAAGTTGTTTTATTCGGTAAGGCTTAGCAGCTCGCCTACTTTATGGAATTTTCACCGAATAGGCTCTTTACCTAGCTTAATTTGATATGGTTGTTTATAGATTGCATACTATATTGGTTTTTTCACCAAATAGGCTCTTCACCTAGCTTAGTTCGGTAAGGTTGTTTTAGCTCTCCTACTTTACGGGATTTTCACCCAATACGCTCTTCACCTAGCTTAGTTCGATAAGGTTATTATAGCTCGCCTACTTATGGATTTTCACCCAATAGGCTCTTCACCTAAATTAATTTGGTAGGACTGTTTATAGCTCGCTTACTTTATGGGATTTTCACCCAATAGGCTCTTCACATGTTATAGCTCGCCTACTTTATGGGATTTTCACCAATAGGCTCTTCACCTAGATTATTTTGGTAGGGTTGTTTATAGCTCATCTACTTTATAGGATTTTCACCCAATAGACTCTTCACTTAGCTTAATTCGGTAGGGTTGTTATAGCTTTAGCCTTCACCTAGTATATTTCTTAGAGTCTTTTGTCCGTTGATCTGTGACATCCCTACAGGTTAACTTTGTTGCGACTATTCACCAATGCGAAGCAACATAGTTTAGTTGACATTAGATAGAGATCTGCAAAATACAAGTTATAAATTTCTTTGTCCAAAGAAAGAGATTTTATTTATTTTAATTAAGACTGCACTTGCAGCCACAACAAGTTGCCTAAGTGTCCCTTATAAGTGGGAATCAAGTTGTCGTAGTTCATTCAGCTTTTTGATTGCACCGATACCTACAGGTCAGGATCTTGCATTATTGGCAAAAAAATTAAACCTAACAACAAACTACAGCCATTTGAGCAATCATATACCTTACTTGCGTGAAGACATAAACTAACATTTTGATTGGGGCCTGCCACTCATTGTAGCATCTATCACGATCAGAATTGTTGTAGATTTTGAATATTCCAAGGCCTTGCCATCAAGAGATGCTAAGTAGTAGCATCCCTTGATGCTTTATCTTAATACTCTATATGGTCCTTCCCATGTTGGTTGCAGTTTGTCAACATGCATTGTAGCTTCCACCTTCCGTAGTACCACGTCCCCCACTTGTAATTCTTTAACGTAAATGCCAATATGGTTCACCTTTGTAGGGTCGTTTACTATAAAAGATGCTTCTTTAAACCCCTTAGGGGTTCTACTTTGTTGTTTTGCGCCTTATATCTCTTCAGTTTCTTATTCTCCTCTTTCTACAAAGTCATTGTCTTAACACCTTCCGGGGCTTCAATCTCTCTCAATACCTATAGCTTCTTTGCATTCTTCTGTGTTGCAGTGGTGCTGACCATTTCCAGGTCTTGACAAATAATGTGCAACATATTCATTTCTTCTTTCCAACTTGGCCTTAACGAGGCCACATACGACTTACATGCTTCTTTCTGGTCACCACGCACTTTGCCTATTCCTCTAGGCGTTGGGAATTTCATGTTTTGATGGTAAGCAAATACCACTGCCATAAAAGTCTAGGCCTTCCAATTATGACATTATAGGTGAGCAGAGTGTCCACCACTATAAACAGCAGATTTCTAGTTCGTCTGGTTGGGTAGTTTTCAAGGAAGTTTGGGATGTTACCTTCCCGATCGGTGTCACAATAGCTCCTCCAAATTCGTGTAGCAGTGTAGTCACTTTTTTCATTAAGTGTTGTCCTAGTTCCAATCTTTCCAAAGTATGTCAGAAAATGATGTTTGTTGAACTTTCATTGTCGATTAAGACCTTCTTCATTGTTTAGTTTGCTATGTTAATGGTCACAACCAACAAGCAGTTCAACTAATGTGACTCAGTCACCTGAGGGTCCAATTGTTTGCGATTAGTCTTACAAAAGTGATAGGGGTAGTAGAAAAGCTGAAGGAACCTATCACTTTTCCTCGTGATTTTATCCCTTGCGTGGTTTGAATCAGGTCATGTCGGCCCACCAAGATCATATTAATTAATCCTCTTAGAGGCTCATTCTTTATCCGTAGGGGTTGTGCAACCATTTCAATTCATTTTTGCTCATCTCCTTGTATGATATCATCAGCTCTATTTCTCTTAGCTGAAAGGCTATCTCTCTTGTGGTCCCGTACATATTGTGCCTAGTGTCCCTCTTTGATTATATGTTCAATCTCCACAAAAAAAGAGCGGCATTGTGAAGTGTCATGCCCATATTGCTCATGGTAGCGACAATACTCCTTGGACTTACGAGTCTCTTCCATTTACTTGAATTTGATAGGCTTTCTGATTAAGCCTTGTCGGTGTGCAGTGCCATAAACCTCCATGATGCTGGCGTTCAATGTAGTGTTGTTAATGGGTGATCTGCCCCTCCTTCTATCGTATATGTCATTGTATTCACCCATATTATATTGGTTCAATTCCTAAACTTCCATTTTGCGATGCAACCTTTGCATGCTTAAATCTATGGTTGGCGGTGGGCTACGTTCTAGATCATTAGCCAAGTTCCTATTCCTTAGAGTTTTGAACAGGGTTCCCCCAATTTTCTTGGGTGTAGGTGTCTTAACCTTCAACATTTTCACGTTGAATTTCTTCATCTATTCACGTACTGACTCCTTCTCACCTTGCTTCAACAACACTTCAGCCTCCAAAGGATTTACCGAAAGAGTAGAAAACTTTGATCGAAATATGTCGTACACCTTTCCATAGCTATAAATGGTGCCTAGAGGGATTCGTGCTAACCATTCTTGCACTACTCCTACTAGAGATATAGAAGAAATTCGTGCATAGACCTTTGTGTCAAAACTTCCTAGACTTAAAATCCCATCCACTACATGCAAGTGCGATGAGGGGTCAGTAGTGTCGTCGTAATTAGGCCTCCTATGGATGTCCTAACCTCTACCGAAGACCACTCTACGTAATTTCTGACAGAAATGTGAGGGTTTAGAAATCATGTCATCACTCTGATTCTACCCCCACCGGTCTTCTTCGATCTGCTTCTATCCTCGTCCGAATAGGCTCATGCGATTACGATATTGTTCTCTTCTATCTAGGCTATGTTAGCGTCTATCATGTCTTTCCGTTCTATCCACTCCTCTTCCTCTACGAACTATATCATATAATTTCACTTCATTATCCCTTTCTAAATGCCTCTCACGTGGTCCACGAGTTCTCCTTTCATAGTCACGTCTGGATGCGCCAGCATGCCTCACAAGGCGCACATTGGAGGAGGCTTTACGGGTTTCCCTTTGGGAATGGGAAATTGTGGCCTCCTCTCTATTTTGTTGATTTTGATTCGATGCCCCATTGCGCGAGAGAGAGAATTATGTGTTTGATGTTCAGTTCTATCCAGCGCTCCAGGTTGTGCAATGGGAATAGCGGCGGGTATGACCTCTAGAATCTAGCAAGGCTTGCACTATCTATGCCACATGTTGAGCTGGAAATGGAGCCGCAGCCGCTTGAGCAACGCATTTCATCCTTATGTTGAATCAGGGTAACGCTAATCGCCCTCTCGACACATGTCGATGGGGTTGGTGGCTGATTGTTACTTGTATTAGCCGCATCTAATGCGCTAGTGTACATGGTCATGATCGATCAACATGAGTGTTTCCGTCTCGATGCACTTAGTAGTTTCCCACAGACAGCGCCACTGAAGTGGGATACTTTTGTTTGTTGACTAGTCACTCCACGTCAGACTAGCCCGAGCTCCTGATTGGTTCTAAGCTAGCTTTTGAGTTCAAAAACCCTGCATTGGAAACACGGCACGTGAACTAGGCAGGGACTGACCCCGTGAGAATACTTTGATGCCTAAGTCTATAATGGGCCCGTGATGGGATGGGCCTATAATGCAAATTATAGGCCTCATAATGCTCAAATATGCTCAAATTTTGCTCAAATTCAGAGCAAAATAACTCGAACAGGTTAAAATAACTCGAGTTCAACTCGATAACTTGAGTTTGACTCAATAACTCAAATAATGGTAAATAACTTTGCAATAACTCGGCAATAATCGAGTACGACACGATAGCTCGAATAATAGTAAAGAACTTGGCAATAACTCAACAATAACTCGAGTTCAACTCGATAACTCGAATTCAAATCGATAACTTGCCTTTAACTCGAATTCAATAGAGCTTTCTCCCAAAATCATGCCTTAATAATGATGATTAACCGGGTATTTATTGGCTAAACCTTTCCTTAGTTACTTGAGTGGGCCACGTTGGGCCCCAGCCTTTGTGGGCTGATTGGTTGGTCAACTCGAATGATGAAAATAACTCGAATCATGGCCTTAAACTCGAGCAAGACTTCTCTATCAGGATGTTTCAACTCGAACATGCCTTCAACTCTATCAGGTTGCTTCAACTCGAACATTCTTCAACTTTATCAGGCAGCTTCAACTCGAAAATGCCTTCAACTCTATCAGGCAGCTTCAAGTCCAAAATGCCTTCAACTCTATCAGGCTGCTTCAACTCGAACATGCCTTCTACTTTATCAGGGTGTTTCAACTCGAACATGCCTTCAACTTTATCAGGTTGCTTCAACTCATGCAGGACTTTAACTGAATCAGGATTCTTCAACTCGAACATGCCTTCAACTCTATCAGGATGCTTCAACTCGAACAGACCTTCAACTCTATTTGGACGCTTCAACTTAAACATGCCTTCCACTCTATTAGGATGCTTCAACTCGAACAAGCCTTCAACTCTAATAGGTTGCTTCATCTTTAACAAGTACTTCAACTCTAACAGACCTTTAACTCAATGAGGATTCTTCAATTCTTATAGGTGCTTCAACTCTAACTGTGCTTCTAAGTTGAATTGGGCTCCTTGGTAGCCTTAGGGCCCAATTCAGCTTGTTTGCTGAAGTTTCGAAAAACATTATCGTTGATCAAATGTCACGTGTCGCGCATTTATTAGCTTTATATATAATTTGGCATAACAACATATTTGGAGAATAACCTTTGCTTGGGGATAACTTATCATGGCAAACGAGCCAGAAAAAGGATTTAACCCGCGGTTAGAACTTTGAATTTATAAATAACATTCGTCGGTAGGTGCGGGGAGAGTTGGGTTTGAATAAAATCAGAGTAAGTACTAGGGACGAAAAAGCGTGCATTGTGTAACGGCCAAAGCCACCCCGAGTCGAAAAGATACCATGGCAAAAACATAGTCGTTCGAACGCGGCGACGATGACGGATTACACCCCCACTCACCCTCAAAGTTTTGTGGTCATCATGCAAATTTGGGGAACTTGAGGGGCCGACGAGCAAATGGAACGAAGCCTAGATACTAGTAGATTGTCCAAGAATAATCTAGAGTAGATTACCGTAGAAGAATCTAGAGTTCTCTCGACTATGAACTATTCACACCGCCTTACTAGTGTTGTAAAGGTTTTCTTAACCCTTTCAGCAGTAGAGTTCAAAATCTGCTAACTGCTTGAGTGGCCCCCACTCGACTAAGTCGGTGGAAACCACTATAAATATGTAACTTCGGTTCTCATTTGAATCAACTTAGAAATTCCAATACTTTCGAAAGCCTCCTTAAGTTAAGCACACTTCCGCCAACTTTCTTACGTAATCTTTCGCACTTAGTCGCATCTTAGCACGATCGGCTTGACGACATGCTAACTTGTTGAGTGGAGTGAGCACGACAAGGCTGCACGTGACGCTAACCTACGGTGCAAATAGGTTAAGTACGTGACACGTGGTATCAGAGCCACGGTCGGGGAAGAACGAAGGCTCTGGGCTTCCGCTTAAGTGATCGTTGCAACGGTGGTTGGGGGACTTAGTTGCGAAGGTTATCATGTCAGGCTCAAGTGCAACGGAGCAAGAAGCAACACCGGCCACGGAGAGGCAAACGCACGCAAGCACTCGGCGTGGTCGCGCGCCCTCTCGCGAGCCGTCGGTTGATCCAGCGTTAGATAGGGGACGAACGCTGGACCATCGCGTCGTATCAGTCGAAGGTGCGTTGGGTGAGGCGCACCAACTACTCGAAGACCTGGTAGACCGAGTCCGAGACACAGAAGATGTTGACGTGAAGGACTTGGCCGATCGATTGACTTCGTTGGAAGAACAGGTACTTTCCAACCTTAACTCGATTTCTTTCGAAGTTCAATCGGTTAAGACTTCAATGGCCGCTATGCAAGACGAGTTTAAGGCCATGAAGGAAGAAATAGTCGTGTGCCGGCGAGCCGTGGCTAGTTTGGACGATCATGGCGCACCGGCACCGCAGCGGGTCGACGTTCCAAGGCCGAAGCCATACAACGGGGCGCGGAACGAACGTGAGTTGGAGAACGTTTTGTACAACATAGAGTTATACTTTTCATCCGCTCACGTTGACGACGCCGCTACTCGGTTGAGCACCGTTCTACTCATTCTTACGGACGTTGCCATGCTTTGGTGGAGACGGCGCCAAACCGACATTGAGAAGGGATTGTGCCACATAGACACTTGGGAGGACTTCAAGGCCGAGATCAAGAGGCAATTTTATCCGGAAAACGTTGAGTTTGAGGCCCGGGCTAGGTTGCGGCGACTACAGCACCGCAATGCTATTCGGGACTATGTCAAAGAGTTCCAAGAAATCACTCTCGAGATCCCGGACTTGACCGACAAGGACGCCTTATTTGCGTTCTTAGACGGACTTAAGCCGTGGGCTAAACAGGAGTTGCAACGGAGGAACGTGTAAGACCTTGCCTCTGTAATTGCCGCCATTGAGTCAATGATCGAGTTTAGGCCGGCGTCTGAGGGGACCAAGCAGACGACGAAGGGATGTCGTGATGATGGCAAGGGCAAATGTGGGGGAGCACCGTCATCACGCCCACAACCAAAGGCAGATACGTCCAAACCTTCTCAATCAAATAAATCAGGGTCTTCGGGGCAAGTTTACAGAGGGTCGGCCGAGCGGCCCTAGTCGAAGGACTGCTATCTATGCGGGAGTCCGGATCACCACATAGCAGACTGCCCGCAACGTGGACGTATGGCTGCGATGTGGCAGAAACTTGAAGATCAACCACAGCCGTTCAACCGGAGCAAGAGGAGTCGCACATGGGGTCCATGCGACTACTCAATGCCGTCAAGGCTCAGGTGGAGCCAAAGACGGGCCCAAGGCGTGGGCTTCATTTTGTGACCGCAACTATCCAAGGAAGGACGGTGAAAGCCTTGGTACATTGCGGGGCGGAATACAATTTTATGCGGGACGGGCTGGCCAAGGAACTTAAGCTCACCGTTGTGCCTATGGTCGGGGCCATGAAGTCAGTGAACGCACCGGCCAAGCCTATCGTTGGAGTAGCCAAGGTCGTCCGAACGAAGGTGGGAAAAATGGACCGGCGATATTCCCTTCACTGTCGTTCACATAGATGACTATGACATGGTGTTGGGGCTCTAATGGTTCTATCAGGTACGTGCTTGCATTGTGCCATTCTCTGACTCATTATACATCTTAGACAGCAAGACAACATGTGCCATACCGACTAAGAGGGAGACGAAAGGGACAAGAATGCTATCAGCGATGCAACTCGCAAGAAGACTGAAGGCCGATGAATCTTTGCCAACTTTCCCATCCCAGAAGACGAGCCAACACCGAAGGACACTAAGGACGTGCCGACAGAGATCCAAACGGTCCTTGCCGAGTTCAAGGACATTATGCCCAACGAGTTGCCGAAGTGCCTGCCGCCAAGACGGGACGTGGACCATAAGATAGAGCTCGTTGCGGATGCTACGACTCCATCACGAACACCTTATCGAATGGCACCGCCAGAGTTGGAGGAGCTTCGACGTTAACTAAAAGAGTTGTTGGAGGCAGGGATGATCCAACCGTCAAATTCGCCCTATGGGGCACCGGTCATATTCTAACGGAAGCACGACGGGTCATTGCGGATGTGCATGGACTATAGGGCGCTCAACAAGCTTACCGTCCGCAATCGGTTACCCGATACCGCTCATTGGCGAGCTATTTGATCAACTTGGAGGGGCCAAGTTGTTTTCGAAGATTGATCTTCGATCGGGCTATTGGCAGGTAAGGATAGCCGTGGGGGACGAGCCGAAGACGGCGATGGTCACAAGGTATGGTTCTTATGAGTTTTTCGTTATGCCATTCGGACTAACCAATGCACCGGCTACGTTTTGTACCTTGATGAACAAAGTGTTGGGTCAATTTTTGGACAAATTCGTAGTGTCGTACCTCGATGACATCGTCGTCTGCTCGCCTAACTTGGAGGAACACGTTAATCATCTAAGGCTCGTGTTCCAAGCACTTTGGGAGGCCGAGTTGTACATCAAGCTCGAGAAGTGCTCCTTTGCCCAAGAAGAAGTGGAGTTCTTGGGGCACAAGATCTGGCACGGACGCATAATGATGGACGATTCATAGGTTCGTGCCATTTTGGAGTGGAATCCACCCGAAAACGTCCATCAATTACGGTCGTTTTTGGGACTCATCAGCTACTGCCGGCGTTTCATCGCGGGCTATTCGAAGATAGCCGCACCCCTAACGGAGCTTCTTAAGAAGAACAAGTCTTGGGTTTGGGACAGTCGTGCCGGCAAGCATTTGAAGAGTTGAAGGCACGAGTGACGGAAGAGCCGGTACTTGCCCTACCCAACCACTCGAAGCCCTTCGAAGTCCACACCGATGCATCCGACTAAGCTATCGGCGGCGTATTGATCCAGGACGGGCACCCCATTGCTTATGAAGCCACAAGCTGAATGACACGGAGCGCCGCTATGCGGTCCATGAGAAGGAGATGACCGCCATAGTCCATTGCTTGCGGACTTGGAGGCATTACTTACTTGGGAATCACTTCGTCATTCAGACGGATAATGTAGCGACGAGTTACTTCCAAACTCAAAAGAAGCTAACTCCCAAGCAAGCACGGTGGCAAGAGTTTCTAGCGGAGTTCGACTACACGCTAGAATACAAGTCGGGGGCGTTGAATCATGTAGCAGACGCCCTGAGCCGGAAGGCCGAGTTCGCTGCCATAAGTCAACCGCTTAGCTCATTGAAGGAACGCGTCAAGGAGGGGCTGAAGCACGACGCCGTGGCCAAGAACATTATGGAGTTCACTCGTGAAGGCAAGACTCGAAGGTTCTGGATAGACGACGACGGGCTTCTTTATGCGCGGGGAAATCGCATTTACGTGCCGAAGTGGGACAACTTGCTGCGCGAGATCATTCGAGAGAGCCATGACACCGGATGGGCCGGGCACCCCGGCATGAGACGCACGGAGTCTCTCATCGAACGAACATATTATTGGCCGCAAATGGGGCAGGATATTGAACACTATGTGCTGACGTGTTTGGTGTGCCAGCAAGGCAAGATCGAACAAAAGCAACCCGGAGGACTTTTGCAACCATTGCCTATACCGGAGCATCCATTCGAGAGTTTGTCGATGGAATTCATCACGTCGTTGCCCAAGTCCGACGGATGTGGCACCATCATCGTCGTGGTGGATAGGTTTTCAAAGTATAGGATCTTTATACCGGCACCACCCGACGTGACCGCTGACGAGACGGCCAAGTTGTTCATGCGTTACGTTGTGAAGCTTTGGGGCATACCGAAGACCATCGTTAGTGACCGAGACCCACGCTTCACAGGTAAGTTTTGGTCCGAGTTGTTCAAGTTATTGGGGTATAACTTGGCCTTCTCCACTAGCTTTCACCCGCAGACGGACGGACAGACCGAACGAGTGAATGCGTTATTGGAACTGTACTTACGGCACTTTGTTAGTGCCAACCAACGCGATTGGTACCGTCTACTCGATACGGCTCAATTCGCTTACAATTTGCAAGTGAACGAGTCGACGGGGCGGAGCCCGTTCGAGTTAGCAATCGGAAGGCAACTAACAACACCCCAATCAATCACTTCCGGCTACGAAGGAAAGAGTCCCGCCGCCTATAAGTTTGCGGAAACACTTTAAGAGGAGACTGACATGGCCCGAGCTGCCATGAACAAAGCCGCCAAAAAGATGAAGAATTACGCCGACTTAAAGCGACGGGCCGTTCAATTCAATGTAGGGGACATGGTCATGGTGAAGCTCAACGCGCACCAATTCAAGAGTTTGCGCCAAGTTCACAAGGGGTTGGTGCGACGGTACGAAGGACCCTTCGAGATTGAGCAGCAAATCAGCACGATGGCGTATCGGCTGAAGTTGCCGCCAAACCTTAAGATCTACCCGGTCTTTCATGTGAGCCAACTCAAGCCGTATCACGAGGACACGGAAGAACCAAACTGGCGCATTTCCAGACGTGCACCAACGGTGGTAGTCACCCAATACGACAAGGAAGTCGAAGAGATCCTAGCCGACCGTATCGTCAGGAAACGCAGAGTCAAGCCCACGACCGAGTATTTCATCCGATGGAAGGGGCTATCGATGGCCGACGCGAGTTGGGAGCCGGAGGATGAACTTTGGCAGTTCAAAGAGTTAATCGAGGCATTCAAGGTAACCAAGGCGTCGAGGACGTCGCCAATTTCGGTGGGGAAGGATGTAACGGCCAAAGCCACCCCGAGTCGAAAAGCTACCATGGCAAAAACATAGTCGTTCAAACGCGGCGACGATGACGGATTACACCCCCACTCACCCTCAAAGTTCCGTGGTCATCATGCAAATTTGGGGAACTTGAGGGGCCGACGAGCAAATGGAACGAAGCCTAGATACTAGTAGATTGTCCTAGAATAATCTAGAGTAGATTACCGTAGAAGAATCTAGAGTTCTCTCGGCCGCACGTGACGCTAACCTACGGTGCAAAGAGGTTAAGTACGTGATAATTGGCTGACCAAGCCAGAAGAATAAACCAATTTTCAAGAGGTTTAGATATAAATTACCACTTCACTTAATGTAGTATTACTTCCAAAAAGTCAATGTAGTATTATTATTCTATGCAACTCCATTGAGCTGTCCCCAATAAATGTACTTGCAATCCATCAAGCACCAGCTAAGTATTGAGTTCATTAAATTGAGTTCGATCATTATATCCTTCCTTACTCGAGGCCACGATACACTTGCAATAACACCACAATTATTTTATCCAAACAAATGATATTGATGATGTATTATCTGTTGCAGCAGTAGTTAGTAGTTACCATATAATATTTCATAATCAGACAATGTTTGAGTGTACGTATATCCATTTGGGTCCTCTTCTCTTTTTTATAATTGTATAAATATTTCTTATTTCATTTCTACATATAAACAACAATTCTGAACAGCTAGTTCCGTTGGAGCTAATGTTGTGTATGTTCCCGGATTAACCTTACTTTCGTGATCCTCCAATACTTTCTAAATTAGCTATTGCCATTCACAAAAAACCCTGTTTTATTGGTAATTAACCAAACAAAAAAAAAGACCTCGTGTTATATTGAGCAGATCAGATCTAATATATTCTTCAAAATAATTGTCTAGTCTTTTTGTAAACTCTCAAATAATCAGCGTATATCTGATCTTCACTAGTTTGCTAGAATGTAGAGCTTGATGTGAATGTGTCATATCACGTGAATGCCACGATGGCATTGATTGATCAATGAATGCCCATAAGTATAAGAAGGCAAGAAAGTAGAATAGAGTGAACCGTATAAGGATTACCAATATTTGTATATACCGAATTAGGCCTCTATAATATGTCATTGGAAAGCCACATATGTCTAGGTCGTAATGAAACAAACGGATTGCAATTTGGAGGTCTTGAGTGAAGATTATGTCCAAAATGGTGGAGCTTGCGCAGATCTGGGCGAGCATGTCGAATTTCGGCCTAAACTCAACATAACCCTCCGTTTTGCCTTTAAATACACCTCCATTCGCCACAAATAGGTAGAGAATGTCATGGTATTGAATTGTCATCTCATCTAAAAGATTAAGCTATTAAAGAGGGTAGACATTTAATATTTATATATAAAATCTCAAACACGCCCCCTCACGTGCAGGCTGTAAATCTTTTATTGCGCATGTCACGTGATACTTTTTGATAATCTGGTGGCAGTGAGATTTGAATCCAGGACCCCCTCCTTGGCTTGAGCTCTGATACCACATTGAATTGACATCTCATCTAAGCTTAGCACCGATGTTGCCGCTTCTTTCAACGCCACCCCCGCGTCGCAGTCCGCCCCTCGCGGCAGACCGCTGCCTCTGACTCCGCCTTCATTCGGCGATGTGGCGATTGCTCCTATCAGCGCACACCAATAGCTTCCGCTCAAGCTCACCGGGACTAATTTTCACACATGGCAATCCCAAGTTCGTTACTTATTTTATGGCTACCTCTTTCAGCATCTCGAAGGTTCTGCCCCTTGTCCCGTGTTAGATGATTCCACTGCCTCTGTGGTTGCGCATGATCATTGGACTCGACAAGACTCCTTGAATATGTGCGCTTTTTGGATCCATTTCTAGCGATATTTCTCTTCTCACTGGCAATGTTGAATCTTTAGCCGCGGTATGGAACACCTTGCAACGCATCTATGCAAACCGATTCCGTTCGCGTGCAATTGAAAGATGATCTTAACATTATCAAACTTGGCTCCCGCACTGTCTCGGAATTCCTCCAGTCCGTCAAATCTAAAGTTGATGAGTTATCCCTCATTGATGGTACAATCAAAGACGATGACCTTACGTTATACATCTGCAATGGTCTTGGTCCGGCTTATCGAGACATTGATGGCCCCATTAGGGCACATGAAAATCCAATTCAATTCACAAAATTGCACAATATTTTGGTTAGTCAAGAGTCATATCTTTGCCGCCTCGAATTGGAAAACTCCAACCTTGTTGCAACCGCCAATATTGCCGCGTCGCAACCTCATTCCAATAATCATGGCTTTCATAACAATGGTGGAAATCAAAATCGTGGTCGGGGCAATCAAAACCACGGTGGTCAGGGTTCTCAAAACCAGCAGCGTTTCTCCAACAATGGTGGTTTATATTCCTTTGGTCCCTCACCACGTTCGTCTGATTAGTCCCATCACTCTACATCTCGCCCACCGATCACGTGTCAACTTTGTGGCATTCACGGACATGGTGCTCGCACATGTTGCTGTTTTCCTGTTTTGAGCGCCAATTTTGCCGCTTCTCCTACTACATTTGAGCCTACACGCATCGAGTGGTTAGTTGACTCGGGTGTGTTGCACACTCTCACCTCCCACCTTCAGAACCTATCCGTCCATTCAGAGTACAAGGATCATGATGAGGTTTCTACTATCGATGGTATATGTTTATCTATTACCCACACTGGCTCTTCTCGTATTATTTGCCCTACTCGCACGTTTACTCTTGATTATGTTTTATGCGTTCTGCGTTCTCGACATAATCTTCTATCTATTCACCATTACCAAATCCTAATCCTTATATGGTATCAGGGTATAGGGTTTAGGGTTTAAATGAGGGCTATTGTGGGCATTTAACAGCTCAAGCTTTTAGATGAGATGGCAATTCAATATGGTATTAGAGCTCAAGCCACAAAAGGTCATGGGTTCGAATCTCACCACCACCCAGTTATCAAGAAAATTCCACGTGACAAGCGTAACAAAAGATTAACATCATGTGCGTGAGGGGGTGTGTTGGAGATAATATAAATAAATATTAAATGTCTACCCTCTCTAATAGTGAGCGTATTGGGGTAAGTACTTGACAAGTTTGTGTGATGGGTCAAGGGGCAAGAGGGGGGCATAATAAATAATATAGGGACAAATATGTCTGAGTAGGGAGCAGTGCAGAACACGAGGATGTTGTTCTCTGCACTAGGCTGGCATGCCCCCAAAAGCACTAATGTTGGAGACGAGTTGGACCGCTTGGAGTTTTGTATGTGCAAAGATGTAAGTGTTATTGTGATTATAACTTGTGATAGTGTATACAGGATCATTTAGGACTTTTTGGTTTTAACCAACTCTGTGTTAGGTTAACGTATGACTTAGAGCCAAAAGCTCAAGGTCTCTGAGGAAAGCATTCTCGAATGATTATTGCTTATTATGATCTTACCTTCATAACGATTTATGTTATGTTACAATATTTGAATGCTATATCCCGGTCATAGTGTTAGCGTGACTGGGTCTTGCAAGAGTGAGGTAGTACCTAACCAACTCAAACTTTGTAGGTTCTTCTTGAATTAGTCGAGTGGAGCTTTGTTAGAGATAACATTTGAGTTCGCTTCTTGTACCTTAATGGTAGATGTAGTCGGCATCGTATCACAAATGATTCTTGTAATACCTTGTAAGGTAGGATCTAAGTACTAGGTTGAGTATGTCATATGGCATAAATACTGTGTACAATATGTTGCGTCGTACCTTGAAAGGTTAGTGCATAGGGTATGTTGCATTGTACGCTGAGAGGTAAATGAATTGGATACTGCGTACGGTATGGTGCATTATACCTTAATGTGCAGTCTTCTAGCTAAAGCTATTATAGAGTGGAGCTTCAAGCATTTTTACAACTTAGAGGGTGGTTTTTGAGCTAACACCAGCATAGAGAGTAGTTGGAGGTTGGTTTATAGTTTTAGAGGTTGTTCGTCACTTACGTTTTGAAGCATGTTATTCAGGAAACTATGCCTTAATGTAATATGTTGTAGTGAGTTATTTGAGCCTTCAAAGTAGGTTAATTAATTGATAGTAAAATGCTTGAAGGCAAGCAAGGTTGCAGTGAGAGAGAAAGAATCACATGAAATATCATTTGAGAAAGTCGAGAACCCAGTTAAGGTCCGCCATGGTGGACTGGAGGCTTCGAAGGCAATATTTAATAAAGGCAGTTAAATCAATCTGACTTATAGGTTCGAGGAGAGATGTGAAGATTATCTCTAATATAACTGAAACATGCATGTTATTAATCTTAAAGAGGATAAGATATGTAATGAGCGAAAGGTCATTGTAAAGAAGGCTTTCGGCTATAGTAACTATGAAAATGATGAATGTGATGATAGATGCAGAGAAGTTTATTAACATTCTTAAGTCTACCTGGTGCGTATTAGATCGCTTGATTATGCTACTAAGGGGTGTAGGTTGATCACAATTTGAGGGAGTTGTATAGTTTAGTGTGATGTAAACCGTAGCATATTATGCTACTTGGAATGATCTTCCAACTAACATTTTTTGTTGTTTTGAGCAATTTTATTTAATCAATGCATCCTCCTTTATTTGAACATTAGTTGTTCATCTTGAACCTTGCATTATATACCTTTTTATCGTAGTGGTATTATAGGATATCTCATATTATCTTGAAATGTTCATCTATTAGCGATGATAATTTATCGCATGTCCTCGCTTCATTTAGGATTTGACGACACCTTGAAGGGCAAAGCTATATCATACACTTAGAGCAGATTGTTTTGAATCAATTTACCAGTATGGGGAAGATGTTAACCCTAATGGTGGAGATACACTCAGTAATTGTTGTAACAACGGCATATTTTAGAATTCATCTTTGTCTTGACTCACGCCTCGCCCAAAGAATTGTATGGTGATTGGCACAATAATGAGCGTGTTACTCTTAGCAAGATTAGTCTCGAAAAGTGAGAGATGTAATGCCATTCCCAAAAATTTATGTCATAAATGATTATTCATTTAATCGTATTATCATGTTACTTTTGAGCGTCTAGCAGTATTTTGCCATTATACATGTGTTATCTTTAGTTTATTATTGGTGAGGCAATATCGTTTGGGCCCGTGTGGTCGGGATATTCAGGGATATTGTTACTCAATTATTTTTTGTTCGGCACACCAATCTCGAATTTGAGGGAAAGGAGACACAGTGATTATATTAATGACTTTGAGTGAATTACAAGGGGTTGTGTGATAGCACAACTTTGAGCTAGAAGAATGCAATAAATTCTAAGTACAATGGAGTAAATAAAATGGTGGAGAGTGTTCTTGTGCTAATTTTGGAGAGAGTAATAGTGCTTGTCTGTTGTCCTTTTTTTGCCGCTGAAATGGGGGACTATTTATAGTGTTAGTCTCATGGGTCTTTGGCCAATGGGGTCGGTCTTACCGTCTTTACTCTGAGTAGTGTTGGTAGCCAATGGCGTGAAAGTCTTCTGCGCCAATGGGGGTCGTCTGTCAGAAAGTGGAAAATGGCGTGAGTTGATTGTAGTTCGTCGTAGCGGGAAATAATGATTTCAGCTCAAATGGTCTTCAAGGGTGATACTGAGCCAATGCATGGAAATCAGTATGCTCCAATCATTGATCTGCACCAATAAGGTTTGTTGCATTTTTTCCCCAATGGATGATTCGGACAAATAGGATGCGGTATTTCCTCATTAATTAGGGTGGTTGGGAGCTAGGTTGAATGATGATGGTTGGAGCGTCCTCCGAGTCGGGTCATGGACTATGGTCTGTCTGGATGGTCGAGTGACCTCTTGGGTTACTTGCTTTAAATAAAACCCCGAGGGCCTTTCTCTGTTGTTGGGGTGTAGGTGAGTTGTCTCTTTTAATCGGAATATTGGTGGGTCTAGACTTCTCCTTGCATTCACTCATGTCCTTATCGTTTGTTATGTGCTCATTTTTCCTCAATATTTGGCTAAGTGTTGGAAATTGCCTTCTTGGAGGGTCCCAGAGGACCTGGTGATAAGTGTTCGTTCCTTGGTCCGGGGGGGGGGGGGGGGGGTCTATGGTCTTTCCTCGTGGGGTACCTGAATTCGGACTGACACCAAATCGTGGGAAGGATGTATCCAAGCCTTTGGGTCCATACCGTACACCCTTCGAGAGGCGTTGGTCGGACGAGACTCGAAGGTACCTTCTCCGGGTGTGTAGACCGAGTACCCTCTTGGGGGTGTTAGCTGGTCATGACCCGGAGGTACCTTCTCCAAAACTCGGACCTTTTGCCCCTGTTTAGGTAGAGGTTCACCATGACTTTGATGTATCCTTCCACTATAATGGTTAGTCATTTTTGTGAGTTACCCTTGTTCTGCCCCTGTCCGATAGCAGGGCTGATTATGCATTATCAATTATCATTATACAGAGTAGGTGTCTAGCTAACTGCTTGAACTTTATGTTCTCACGCCAGATTTAAAGAAGGTGTTTGGCGACGATTATGTGTCATTTGGAGTTGGGATATTGCTTGGGTGCTTTTATTGCGCCTTACGAGGGGGCGCATAAATACTTGTTTTTATGCCTTAAGAGGCGGGGTACCACATAAGTACTTGTTTTTGCGCCTTAAGAGGCGAGGTACCGCGTAGGTACTAGTTGTTGTGCCTTAAGAGGTGGAGGTACCTCGTGAGTACCTGATGTTGTAATTCGGTTCATTTTGGTTCATTTTTGTTATATGGTTTAATATAAGCGTGTCGTCTCATATTAGTGTGCAAATGTTTGTGATATGCAGGGTACCTCGTAGGTGCATGATCCGTTGAAAAATTCGTGGGTGTGCCAAAAGAATGAGGCTTCTCTTTTGTAGCCTGGTTCATTTGTATTAATATTTTCAGTTTAGTGGTAAGATGTTTTGATACCACTTACGGGTAATTCGGACACTACTTGAAGTGTAGTTGTTTGTCACCGCATGGGGAGTTCTTCTCAATTGTTGTTGCAAAAAGACAGTCATATGTTTGTCTAGAAATATACGGGCATCAAGTGAGAAAAAGTAAGAAAATGATCAATATAAATGAGTGGGGTTGGAGACTCCTTCATCTTTTTCCTCGATTAGGACTCTTTGTGGAAGAACAATCTTCATGTAAAGTCTAGGTCCAATGACGCTTCAATCATTCGTGCCATTATTCTTGAACTCGATTCATGCTTTTTCCTTATCTGATGAAATAAATTTTTCGATGATGTAGTCTTTCTCAGGCTTGGTGTGGATTTGACAACTACTATAAGTGCAACACGTCGAGTATAAATTCTCGACCTAGGGGCTCCAGAGTGCTCCCATTATTGAATTTACATCTCATCTAAAAGTTTAAGCTAAAGTAAGTTGTTACTTTGTTACCTAGAATGATGAATGTCATTATTCTGTTAGCTAGAATGATGCTAAGTTGCTATACTATTTAGTGGTTCTATCGGTCAAATATTTCAGATTCCTACAATTCGTATCCTTTATTTAACATATGGGCGTCTTTCTAAACTCTACTTAAGCACTTAACAATCTAAGAAAACGCAAATAATAGTTCGGAACCATGTTACATCCCGCTTTTTTCGTAAATAAACAAAAATATTGTATTAAACTTGAGTTGAAAAACTATAAGAAGATCGATTAGGCGTTTAATTCCATGATTTCAAGAAAACAAAAACACCCAAGAAAGATATACAGGAAACATTCATTATTTTCTAAATGATCTCACCATGATCACTTTTATTTTCAACAAAAATTGGCATCGCTGACAACTATATGAAAAGAATAAAAATTATTATTATCAAATAACATCAACATAAACTGTTGAGTATGAAAACCTTTCAATCGTCATAATGAACCATGGAGGCTCGGTAGCGTGACAATATGAGAGCAGGGCAACGCACGAGATCAAGGCTACAAACATGAAATTCAATCTCGGTTTAGTTGTTGTTGTGATACTGTTTGACCGCTTGTAAGTATTCGGGTAATACTTTTCCAGCCTGGTCAATTAGCCTTGCATGCCGGAAGGCGACCCAACACAATTCGACGTAAAATCTCTCCTCTTTTGGTATATGAGATAAGTCTGAAAGCCAAGGTGGTGCATTGAGGCAAATAACCACCACTTCACCCTCCTACTTTATCATTAGATTTGACGCCTTTGAATTTGTAGCCATAGGTACCAGATACAAAGGTGGTCGTGATGATGATTGTGGCCACGATGATTGTGGTTGCGATGGTGGTAGTTTTCCTGCCCATGATAATTGTCGTGGTTGAAGAGTGAGGAAGATAAATGCTAATGCATACATAGAGCAAAGGTTTATATAAAATGCCCTTTGCTTATTAGAATTTAGATCCGTCTCATAGCATATCCGAACTTAAATGAAATCTGTTCCTATCTTTATTTAAGAAACCTAATTAAAAAGAGAGGAGTAGGGCACCAATATTACGGCAATATACACAAGCCCGATGTCGAATAGAATTAGAAAAATGACTCTTTTGAAAGCATTATTCAATCTTATAAACATATCCATATATGTTGTTTTTATTAGGAGTTTCTTATTATTGGTGACCATCTTGTTGATTATTGATTAAAAGACTTTTTCCCAATAGTATTAGAAAACGGAGTAAAACTCTAATTCTAACTGCTGAGGGAATTTAGGGATCTTGGTATACTTATCTTGCATTTGATTTAGCGAATATTCCCTAATTATTATTTACATCCTAAACCCATTAATTAAGTATGATCCCTCCAATTCCTCACCCTAAACTTGGAAGAAGAAAAAATATGTATGTTATAGTCCTCACGAGTAAATTGCAAGAACCTGCCCAGAGCTCACATGTCATTTTTAGTTCAAATGTCTAATATATTATTTCATTATATTTGATTAACCTATTAATTTAGTCTGATACCAGATTGATTAATTGTGTCTATAAGCAGCGGGAACTGAAAATACACAATAGGGGGAAATTATCTTTATAGATTAAAATTGTATTACATTTTACTAAAATGCTACAGCGTATGCGGTTGCAACTCTAGAAGAACAAAACGATACAGAATTTAAAGCAATTGCTCACAATTTTATGACATTTATTTATGTGGGGGCAAGTGCTCATTTTCTAAATTCATTCGGGCAAGCAATTATTTTTATAGTTTAATTCGGGGTCGTTGGGGGGGGGGGGGGAGGGGGGGCAGGATATGTTTATATTGATTTTTATATTATACAAATGTTAAAACTTAAGCAAATAGAAAATGAATAATTGTTTGTGGAGGCAAAATCAATAGTGTCTTTCTGCAATACTAATTTAGTAAATTATGTACGTCAGCATGGGTTGCATGAAATAATTTTTGCAAGCATTTCGCTCACAACCGTGGAAGGAGGAAGAGTGGGAGAACTTGAGAAGTACCCATCCGAGGTAATATTGGGGGTGGCCACAATGAAAAAGAAAAAAAATAAAGACTTTAAAATTTGGATCAAGTTATAAGTAGTAAAGTACAAAAAAAATAAGAGGTTTGCATTTTCTTTTGACGGGGGTTTTAGATTGATCTTGGATACATACAAGTACAAATTAGAATCAAATGGATCCACATCAAATGATCTGACTTGAATTACTCCATCCACTCGGATTGTTCCATGTTCCTCTAATCTCCAAATCACAAGTTAGTCATCAAATTGCTTAAGAATGAATCCCAACTTATGGGAATGCCAGTAACCAGCATTCTAGCTACTCAAGTCTCCATGCAGATTCATTACCACGTATTCTGGTTTCACTGATAGAGAAAATGTAGAGATCAGGAAAGACATATTGAACGAAGTTTGATTCATCAACAATAAATCAAAAAAGCCAGTACTGTGGTTAATTTCTCTTCCGATCCTTACTACTTTTTCTATTGGACAACCTTTCAGTTGATTGAACAGGGCGACTATTGTCATCTTGGACTCTAGTTGGAGAATCGGAAACAGAGATATCAGTGGAGTACTTTTTGATCCTGAAAGAAATAAGAATGCTTGATGAGATCCCAATAAGAGGAAAGGCGTACGACCAAATCTTAGATTTCTGAGACCCGGATGAAGAATTAACAGCAGCACTGGCAAGGCTGCCAATTGAAGTATTCTGCAATATCATAGGCAGGCAGCCAATTACTGTTGGAAACAAGAAATCCACTAGAAACCTGACCTCCGTAGCAGCCAATGCATAATTTATAACATAGGACGGTATAGGTGAGAAGCGTGCAAGAAGAACAAACTTCCATCCATCTCGTGCAACTCCCCTTGAGAGTTGGTGAAAGTACTTATTTTTCTGCACCCACTGAGACGCAGATCCAGAACTTCTAAAGACAATCCTGCCACGAACCAAAAAAATAAAAAGAATCAAAAACAGTTGTCAATGCAAGGAAACCATTTTTCCGCAGTCATTCTTACCAAATCAAGTAAGTATTTCTCGAACAGAGAGACAAACAGTAGCCATTACAGGAAGCACGAAGGTCAACTCATACACAAAAGCAATCAACAAATGAAAGAGAGGCAAATAAACAGTACTATCATTCTCCACTCGAACAAAAATCTCCAATAATTTAAAAATGAGAAATAGAAGCTGTAGGAAAAACCGTATGCATGTCAAAATCTAGAACTTCTGACACAAAGAATATAACTCGAACAACAAACAATTTCAAGTGGCTACAATCTGCAAGAGATTACTCTGAAGCTACTAAACAAAAAAACTTTAATTGACTTTTTAATATTTTTCTATAAGAAAAATTGTATTGAGTTCTCTCAATCTCATACTAGACCCACCAGAAGAACCAGAAAACCATACTTGGACACTTACTGAAAAGGTAAACGAAAGACTTGAGAGGATTATGCTTTGACTTTAAATATGCTACGTAAGGTGAGACTTTGCAGGTCATTCGCGCGTTTCTGCCGTGTCAAAACGAAACCAGGAGTAACAAATTTAACCAAGAATGATGTTGCAAGAAATACTCTAGATCCTCATGTGCTCTTCAATGGGGCTAAATTTCCATTATAAACTTGGAAAAATAGATGAGGCAGGCTTCTTCAAACTATGAATGTACCCATTTACCAACTTGTTCTCTGGCTCCTTGATTGAGTAAGGCAATAGCAACCAAAAGAGAACAAGGCGATAAGCTTGAGTAGAAACACTATGCTGACAGAGGAAGGAAACGTGTGAAGAGAGGTAGAGATGGAAACGAATAAATTGGGAAAATGACATTTTCTTTTTTGCTTAATGTAACAGTATATATATATATATATATATATATATATATATATTAGTTATGATGTAATAGGATGGCTGCAAACAGGGGAGCGCCAAACTTTGAAGTTGAAGTCACCATGCACCAAAGACATCGAAACACTCATGGTAGTTCTATAGCATATTATTAAATATGATGTGCCACCCACGAATTATAGTTATTCATTCTAATAGACTGCTTTAACGAAATATATAATTCAATTAGATCAAGTTTTGTTTTTCTTCAATCATCGTCCAACATCGGTTGAAGTGTCCTAAACCTCAGACTTACCTAGCCACAGAATGTTGTAACGTTCTCCCAAGCTTAAGTGCTCATCATAAATTACTTATAGTTACACGTCGTAGAATTCGAAGACGATCTATCAGCCATAAAATGGTGAGGTTATTAATTTGGTGGCTCCTGATAGTTAAATTGTGCACTATTCTTCTGATAAGAGTATTAGCCAACAAGGCGGCAGTGCATTATTTAGTGAAACAACAGCATTGGTATATCTTTCAATTGATTTCTGATCCGACAAATAAAGCTATATATATATCTCCGACGGTAGATAAACAATCACATGTTAATCAACTAAAAACATCATCCTTATTTGACACTATTATGAGGTACAACACAGAATGTAAATGAAATACCTTTGGAACTTAAAGTTAACTAATAATGGATAAGCATAAGGCATAACAATGTCTTAAGATTCAGAAGCATTTGATACATATCGAGCAGAAATCGACCATCACGAATATAACACGCATTTCACAATCGGGATAAGAATTCATTTCCACCATATATATAAGAGAAATTGTGAATTGTGAAGTACCTGCCGATCCAGAAGGATAAGGAGGCGCCGAGAATCTTGGCGGAGAAGACACAGCAAAGTGCAGGCAGAAATCCAAATAGTACGGAAGCTCCGGCCTCGAAGAAAATGGCGTAGGGCAGGCACAGAGCTAGGGTTATGGTGTGGACTGCCACGTAAGCCGGTATCGCCCAATACCCCAGCCGATCCGACGTGTCTCTCATCCACCGCATCAGCTTATCGCCCAATTGTTGATCCTTCATCGCCACCACCAGCCCCGCCACCACGGCGACCGCGACCACCATACCCCATCGCCTACCCATCAATCCCATTTTTCGTTGAGTGACAGACTGACGGTGACCACGATATTCTATTTTTGGCAGTTAGCCCATTTCTGGCGATGTTTTGAGTGTAACTGATTTTGGCCCAACTTGTTTGGCCCATCCCCTTGATATTGCGCATGACGTGTGCATTATTAATACTAGCAACAAAGCGCACAAGTTTTTAAATGGTGTAATTTGTAAAGGGTATTTTGGACGCTGCATTATTGTAATACAATCTCCTCTGTAAAAAAAAAATAAACTAAATTAAGGGGTGGAAAAAGAAACTCGATGAATTTGAATGCATTCCTAATAACGTGTAGATAATATATACAAAATAATATATGTGTAACATGCATCTCAATACCTTCCAAAGTAAAATGTACACTTGTGCAATATAATATTGATGTTTTGATTACTGATATGGCTGCGCACTTTCGTAATAAATCACATTATAAGAAGCTATCGAAAGATAATATCAACAAACACAATTAACATATACCAACATAGAAATACCACCATTGAGTATCCAATTTATTTTGTAAAATGACTATTAGCACATGATATATCAAAAAAAACAGCAGATTAAACTGAAAATGTAAGTTTACTTTAAATTATAGAGTTCCTTCAGAAACAAAAAAATAAAGTCAAAATGATTTTGGATATTCTCCCAACCCGTAACGGCGAATATCAACACATTTGTTCTTCAATAAAAAGGTCGAATTTTTGTTTCTATTTTTCTGGGTAAAAATATCAGCTCATTATCCAACTATTACTTTGTTGATCATGCCTACACTAAATCTAAGATTGGTTAAAATTCAAACTCCTCCACATCCTCCTCTTATAGAAATATTAAATTGAACTAAAATAAAAATAGATATAATACCTGAAATGCGAGTTGCCATCAAAGAAATTTCCCGCATTAACAAAATAAACTAACAAAGTAAGACATTGTATATGACTATAATTAAGATTTATTACAAATAGAAAAAGAAAAATGAGCGTGTTATTCTAAAAAGGAAAATTAGTAGGAAATTGATTTTGTTCTTAGGCTTCCTCAAATGAGTTTTGGATTATTATATATTGAAGATAAAAACAAACCCAGTTGCACAACGTGGGTGGGCAGTTTTTTAGGAAAGGGATTAAAAGTTAATTTGTTTGATTTTTTTTCCATCTTTTCCCGTGTTTTTTATTTTGGATAAATAAATGTGAGATTTACTTTTTTTAGTATAAACCCTTAAGGTTTTTTTTTCTTTTGTTTTCTATACCAGGTAGTTGAGAAAATTTAATAGATAATAATTTTGAAACTTACTTAAATAAATTATGTGAGATTTGACCGGATAAAGAGAAATAAGGAGTGGTTATCCCATTATTCAAATTTAAATTTTTAAATTGGAGATAAGAGGAAGTAGTTAAGAGATTAGAGTTGGGGGTGAAAAAATAACTGCTTCGTTCACGTAATTAGGGAAACGGATGAGTGGGATTCAAAAAATTATAATACTAAGGTAGTGTTTGCAAATTATAATACTTATGTAAATTGTATCTTATCTGTTTTTATTTAAATTTTAAAATTTTCTTACTTGTTTTAATTTTATTTTAGATTTTTCGAGAAGTTTAGAAAATTGGAAAGTGGGTAGTTTTGGCCTTGGTGTCACAAACTACTCGGAGATGGCTTTGCTTATATTATTAATAGATTATAACTAAGGGTGGGTCATGGGGTGCGACGGGATGGGCACCCGAGACTATCTTAAGAACATGTCGTTTGTACACGCCTCTTAAGGAATTTGTTGTCTTAACGTTGATTCGGAGTATTATAGGGTCAAATATCTTCTTGTTGAATGCAAAGCATGTGGCTATTTTAACTTTTTTAGGGCCAAGATTAAGAGAAAATAAAGCATTGAATCTGGCAACAATATTTTCGTTTTCCCCTTAATCTCATCCTAGATACATTTCTTTTTTTCTGAAACCTTCCACAATGATTTTGACCGTCTTCTCTTTCAAAAACAAGGGCAAAAAAGGACCTCATTCCTCAAGCAAGGCAGCCAATAAGTCCTCAAAGGATTTGTGTGAAGTTTCGAAGCCTTTTATCGCACTGCATCATGTGGAGTTTGCTTAAGGTGAATTCTTTCTGGTTATTTAAAATTTGAATGCTTATTAATTCTCGAATGTACCAAAAAAATTGTGCAAGGATCGTGTGTTCATCAAAATTGTGAAATTCTCATTTGAGGGTTTTATGTGAATAATTAAGATCGAGATATGGCTCGCTCACAATCATTTTATAAAACTCACTTGTACAAGATTTGAGGCTTGAGTCATTAAAATGTTTTAATGAGAATTAAGATCTTAGGCATGAAACACAATTCATTGTTATTCATTCTCAACATCACTACTCAGGTAAATTGCAATTACCAAAATTCGGGGTTTGAGACTCAAGATCGATAAGTTAGGGGGAACTCTATATACTTTTCTAATTGTTATCACCACCATCACGTAAGTGTGTAAAGAGTGAGAAATCTATACAAGCTCTAAAATCTTCTAAAGTTTGAAGTATTTTGAGGATTTGCACAAACATGTAGAAAATTTATTCGTAATCATTAATTAAATCAATTATATCTTTAATTTCAATGTCTACTAAGGAGTGGACTAGGATGAGAGCAAAACCTCATTTGTAAACAATTCAATAGTGGTGAGAAACACAGATCTTTCTACACAAAATCTCGTGTGGCTTCTAAGAGAGGTTTTAGTTGTTTTCGATAACTTTCTACCTCGTGTTTCGATATTTACATACAACCTCATTTGTAAACAATTCAATAGCGGTGAGAAACACATATCTTTCCACACAAAATCTTGTGTGCCTTCTAAGAGAGGTTTTATTTGTTTTCGATAACTTTCTACCACGTGCTTCGATATTTATATACAACATTTATCTCCATTAAATATCTTGTTTTACAAAACTTAACTTAGTGTAAAACAGGACATTTAATGGCAACAATTAGATTAAAAAGCTTATCATGTTGTTTTTCTACAAGTCACACGTTTCTTCTACGTACATGCCTAACTTTTCTAATCGATGATTTATTCTTAGCTACAAGTCTCTTGCTTACTCTTTCTCTTCCTTGAAACTAGTACTATTCTCCCTATTTTTTCTTGTCCATGCCCTTTTTCTTCCATTACATTCTCTTCCTTTTCTTGGTTAAGCAGTAATTTCTTTCCATATTGAACAAAAGACTTTATCAACTTGCTTAATGACAAACCGGACACACGAATAACAACTTGAATAAGAAGTCGAAACAAAAAAAAATGTGGACAACAAAGTGGTATTCGGATTAGCTTGGGTTTCTAAAAATTGCACCAAAGTTACCACGTAAATATCATACGGGCGATTTTTTTTTTGCCATTTAATTTATTTGAACTTCAACTTTTGCCATTTTTTGGATCGGGCTTGTATTTTGCCCGGTAACTTATTTTTTTAAAATAAAAATGCCCAACGGGCTCCGGCTTGGGCCAGCTACAAGCCCAATCTAAGTGGACGATGACTAGGATGCCACAAGGACGACATGTGGCACCACATAATTTTTTTTATTAATTTAAACAAAAAAAAACTAAAATTTTGACATAGTTATTTTTAATTCAAAATTATATTTAATTTTATTATATATTGATCTAAATCATAAAACATTGGTATAAATTCAAGTTTAATAAAAAAGTCTATGATAAAATCTTTAATAAATTTATATTTACTAGTAAAAATTAAAAATAAATTTATATTTACTAGGAAAACAAAAATAAATTGATATTTACTAGTAAATATTAAAAATAAATATATTCCAATTATACTTATTTTTTCTCATTTATTCCAATTATTAATATAAAAAATTAATATTCCAATTATTTACTTGGCTCAAAATAATATACATTTTCTTCATAAACTTAATTTCAAACATAAAATAAAATAAAAAACAAAAAAAAGAAATCAGATCGTCTTCTTCTCAATTCTACCAATTCTACCACTATTGTTGCCCAACCGCCACCGCCACCGTGTTTCGTCAATCTACACCTCAATCCCACTGCTATCTTTTAAGTCTGGTGTGGAACCCCAATCCAACACAAATTGCTTCGACTTTGATTCGAAACTGAATCATGCATACCCAACACAAATCAAAACTGAATCATGTGGCGGTGGATATGGGAATAGATCTGGCAGCAGCTGCCAGCAGAATCGAGCCGCGGGTGAACGACGGCGTCGTCTGCTGCTGTACGGCGCTAGTGGTAGGCGAAATCGGAGGTGAAAGAGAGGTTTAGGAGCTCCGATTGAGAGAGGTGGTTGATGTCGACGTGTTTAAAGGTTATGCCGTCGTGACTCCTAGCTGCGCGATGGTGGTTGCCATTTTCGGGGGTAATTTTACTTACATTCAGAAATTGAAAGGAAAAGTAAAGAAGGTGGTGAAGAGTGTGACTGGTAGTGTGAAGTGGCCGGCGGGTGGGTGGTGGCGGCGGTGGTGGTGCGACCGGCGGGGGGGGGGGGAGGGGAGGGGAGGTGGGCTTAAGAGAGAAGACGATGATATGCAATTTAAATTTATACAATTTTTCTTATGATTTAGATCAATATATAGTAAAATTAAATTTAATTTTGAATATAAGTTTATTTTAAATATTTACTAGTAAATATATTTTATTTTTAATTTTTACTAGTAAATATACATTTATTTTAAATTTTTACTAGTAAATATAAATTTATTTTTAATTTTTACTAGTAAATATAAATTTATTAAACATTTTAATAAACCTGAATTTATATAAATTCTTTTATGATTTAAGTCAATATGTAATAAAATGTTATATAATTTTGAATATCAATTTATTTTTATTTTTACTTTAGCTAATTATCAATTTCTTTACTAAGAGTAATTAAGTAAACTTACCCCGGGTCCAGTTATAAAATTTTTTAAAAAAAAAATTATGATGTGGCGCCATGTGGCCGTCGTCTGTACGCCACGTGGGTGGCCACGTCGACTGGGCTTCGACTAAGCCTAGTTCAAAGCCCACAGGGCATATTTAAAAAAAAAAAGTTACTGGACAAAATACAAGCCCGATCCAAAAAAGAACAAAAGTTGAAATTCAAATAAATTAATGGGCAAAAAAAAAATCGCCCATATCATACATATGTTCATTGCACAATATGTTTCACTCGCACCACTCTAACAAAAGATCATACATATGTTCATTGCACAATATGTGTCACTCGGACCATGCTAACATATATTCATTGCACAATATGTGTCATTCGGACCATGCTAACAAAAGATCCTACATATATTCATTGCACAATATGTGTCACTCGCACCATGCTAACAAAAGATATGTCAAAGAGAAACAACATATGAACCAAAACATCATTGTATGTCCATGTTATATTCATGAAAAAATGATACATCATCGACTTACGAGTTCCAGCTAAGGTCTATACAGTTTAACATTTAATGGGATATTTTTTCTAAGAGCATACACAAAAAATGTACATTTTTCTCAGATTCATCATGACATCCAGAGAACGATTTTCATGGCAATTATTTTATGTCAAAATGAAAGTGCTACTCTTCATTCCTATTGATGTATTCACTTGTAGGTTTAAGTGCACACATTCTTGCATCGAAGTTCAAGCTCCAACCAGGAGCGAAGTCAGGATTTTCGAGGAGGGGGGCAAGATTACTTAAAAATTGTATGAGATAATAATTAATAATAAAAATAATAATTTTCTCTTGAGATAAAGGCATATTCTAGTGAATAAGATAGCTCTAAATTTTGAAATGCAATATACGCGTCGATAAAACGACTCAAACTCTTTAAAATCATTCTTTTACCATCATAAAAAGATTTTTTTTTCTTTTCTAAATAATGCATTACTCAATTTTTTCACTACTCCTTAAAATATAATTAATTTTTTTCATACTCATTGAACTGCATATAAAAACTTTATTAATCAATCGATACAATTTTATCCAAATTATATACAGTTTGAAAGAGACATTTTACAAACTATTTTTATAGATTACCCATATTACTTTGTGCGAAATAAAGGATATGAAAAGTATACTTTAACAAAAATGATACATCATTCTCAAGAAAGGAAGAATTGAACAAAGACTAGCTATTTGGCATAAATGTGATTCTCCCTTTAGATAAATAATTTAGGTATAATTTAGGCTCCAACACTTTGAACCGATCTTTATTCGACTTAAAGATTTTCCTCAATTTCACGACTTTTCCAACTCAAACTGACTTTGTCCAATGAATTTATCTTTCTTACCCAAAATGTTCTTCAAAGTCATGTTGTCTTATGAGATGATCATAGCTCACTTCACTAGTCATAGGAATGGATTGCAAATTCTCTTCTTGAATTGATGCACACTTTTCGTACCTCAAAGCTTTGTTCTTGTCTTAGAACTGTAGTGAAAAATTATTTCTTTGTCAAGCAAATACTCGATTGAGAACTTAGAAGGTGAAAGAGGAAAAATGTTATTTGATATTAGAGCATGAATGCGACTTTATAAAATTAAAGTGATTCACATGATAAAAGTTGGTCGAAGCACGAAAGAACACCACTTATTGGAACGTGATTGCCGACATTATTGGCAAAATTATTTATAAAAATGAAACCAAAAAAGTGATAACAAGCAGTTCTCATAAGTTAGATAAAATTATCAGAAAGTAATCCCAAAAAAATGTTTATCTTGCACCTAAATTATCAAAAAAACTACACTCTCCTTGTAATTTGGGTTCAGCCATTACGCCAGAGTCAGAGTTGAACAAATGAGAGAGAGAACTCAAACAAAGAAAAACATAGATAAATCGAGTACATCCAACACAAAGAAAAATAATTCAACAAGTAGATATCTATAATTCCAGTTTTAAGGGAAATTGATATCTCTAATTCCATTTGTAAGGGTAAGAAACTTTTTCGATGTATGCTTATTTTTTGTTTGTGTGTATTGTTTAAAACCATTTTTAATTTTTCTTGCATTTTTTGACACACTTTAATTTCAGCAATATATGTTTTATTAGATATATCTTTTGTGAAGCTTCGTTTTTTCTGTTATTTGTACTGTTTAATGGTATGTAGTAGGTCTTGTCTGGTACTATGTTTGTATTGAACTACGGGTGTGCGGTTCGGTTTAACCGAACCATTGGTTCGATATTTTAATAGGGGGTTCGGTTTCGATTTCCTCCTAAAGCAAATCATAAATCAAACGGTTTGACACGATTTGGTTCAGTTTAAATTACCGCCGGTTTGGTTTTTTTTTGCCCCGGTTTTGGTTTTACTTTTTGCTATAAATCCTCTCATTTATCTATTAAACAATTAATCTTTGAATTTAAAAATAAATTGATATACAATGTATAAAAACACAAATAACATGTAATATTTAATAAAATAACTTAGTAATTATATAGATCATTCATCAACCGCAAATTATTAATCATCAACAATTTAAAAATCGCAAAGGTAGTAGTTGCAATAACAATCATTTTTTTCCTAATATCACACAATATATACCCCTTGCAGGCACAAAAACTATCTATTTATATATTTGAACAATACAACGTCAATATAATACACTTTCTTATCATTTATAAATTACAAAAGTTTTTTTAAAAATATTTTTTTATGATTTCATCTACATACTTAGTTTTATTCATATTAAATATAAATGTAATAGTTTAGAGTATTAGGATAATATACTACTAAATAATTAGGCTAATAAAAATGCGATTTCGGTTTCGTTCGGTTACCGATGGTATAAACCAAAACTAAACCATATATGATTTTGATTTTGACTACCAAACCATAAATCGTACCAACCATCCGGTTCAGTTAAAAAACCAAACCACCGGTGAGGTTTTCGACCCGTTTAGTCGGTTTCGGTTTTCTATGCACACCCTATTTTGAACAATAAATATTTCTCATTCTACTTGATATATTTGTATTAAATTTTAAAGATATTTAACTTATAAGTCTTAAGTAGTCGGGGTAAAAAAAAAAGATCTTAGGTATGTCATAAATATAGTTGGGTGACAATAGTTTAGGTACTCTCGTTGAGAGGCTAGAAAATGAGTTTTTTTAGTCGTGGCGTATTGTGGGAAGAGTTCCTACTTATATCATTGTTACTTCAATTGGTGTACAAGTTTTCGAACATCAAGCATTTTATACTCTTTTGCTACTCTTCTTTGTACAAAGTTGTTTCATGGAATTAATTAGTGCCAAGTCGTTTGTATAGATTTATGTTGAATTGATATTTCAAAAATCAACCTTATTCACTACCATCTTGTACTAACAAATTGTGTATGTGAATTCAAAATCCAACTGATTAGTCTACTACAATGTTTTAAGACGTACTCATAACATTTAATAGTGCTTTTGTTCGATAACAATGACAATAAGTAAAAAGAAAAACTGAAGTTAGCCCATGATGCAAATTGCATTTTCTCATTTAAATAAATATTTAAAACTTAGCTTTGAAACAATCCCACCCTTAGTTCAGTAATTTGGCTCAATAATTCTTTTATATATACAGTAAATTAAATTTAAGAAGCAGATATTCTTTTTTTTCTTTAATGTAGTCTGCTTAAATACATATACCTATATATATGATCAATTAGAATTTTATTCTTAAATCTTATTACGAGGGGCTGATAATGATCAAATGATCTTTCTCTCTACTTAAAATGAGTATTTACTAGTGAAGAAATATAATATCGAGTCAATGTAAAAAGATAATCATGAAGGGATATATGCTAATCAAGAAAACAAATATAACACGAAGGGAAGGGATTTTGTAGTGAATCGATCAAATCGTAACGCAAAATTTATCGGATTTAACCGCCAATCGAATCGCACAAATCGTAAAGAGTTAACCAACAAATTTGAACAACAAAGCAATAGGAAAAGTAAACAATCACGAAGAACAACACGTAATTTACTTGGTTCGATGTTTCCTCATCAATGTGATGAAGAACCCTAATACAAGGGAAAAATCAAGATCCAATTTTATTGAGAAGAACAACGTACAAAGGGTAACAAAAAACCATTGTAAAAATCGAATGCGTAACAAAGTATATATAATCAATCTGTTATAACAGGTCATGAAGCCCACAACCAATGAGGCTTAACTCTCTGACCTAACTAACTCTCGCCTTCCAGTTGCAACTAACTAACTCTCTGACCTAAATATCAGTTGAATTCAGTCTGATCCACAGGCTCAGTTGCAACTGGTTCTTCTTCAAGTAACCAATTGCTAGGATGATCTGGTTCCCTAACAGCCATAGGCTCCACCTCAAGCTGGTAACCGCTATCTTTCTCATTTCATGAGTTAACACCATTGTTAATCTCAACAACTTGCCCAAGTAAATCGCCATTGCATTTAACAACCATAGTGTCTTTATTTACCTTGCAACCATCACTGAATTCAGCTGAACAGAACTCCAGACCATTGTATATTCTCAGTCTTTTCAGTTGCAATCCAGTCTTCTCTATCACGGTCCTCCAGCTCTTGAATGTTCCAACTGTCTGGTACTTGGTCATCAACACAAATAGTCACATCTTCCTGGAATAACCATCCACAAGTGACAAAAAGTGCCTTGTTACAAAGTTTGAAGCAGTTCTTGAAGGTCCCAATAGAACAACATGAACATAATCACAATGTTCACAACAACTAATTTCCTTCAGCTTTTCAGCTCCCAATAGACAATGCTTACCCAAATCTAACAAACCTCTTTCACTCACATGTGCTAATCTCTTGTGCTCCTACTGAGACTCAGAAACAATCCTCTGGACAACTGTTGTTGCAATTATACCCATGACAGACTTTCCTTCTAGTATGTAAAGGCCATTCTCTCAAGTTCCTCTCATCACCTTCAGTGACCCCTTTACCATACTATTCTCTCGGGGCAAAAATATGTTTAGTCCTTTAACTTGGCTTCGTCGCCAATTTCGTCCTCTAACTTGGTGACCCGCCAATTTAGTCACATAGTCCTAAAATTTTCACCAATTTAGTCCATTTTCGGCGAAATTTTCAAAATTGGTTAGAAAAAGCTGACGTGGCACACATTTGACCGATTTCCTCCACTTTTGACCAAAAATATTCATTTTTTTATTCTATTTTGACACATAGACATGTTAACTCAGCCAAAATTTTTAAAAAAAATATATATAAAAAAAGTTGTTGTTAAACATGTAATAAAACAAAAAGCCTTTATTGATAACTTTATTATATAAATTATAAGAACTTATTATAGAATTTTATTTAAAAAACTTAAGTTTTAATAACTAATAAATTTTTAAAGAAACCCAAAAAAAACAAAAAAGTGAAATCTTTATAATTTATTTTATTATATACATTATAAAACCTTATAATATAATTCTAATTTAAACAACTTATTTTCTAATAACTAATAAATTTATAATAAAAAACCAAAAATAAGTAAGTTAAATTTTTATAACTAACTTTATTATATAAATTATAAAATTTATAATATATATAAAAAAAAAAAAATAACTCACCCCCCCCCCCCCCCCCCCCACCCACCACCACCACCCCCACCCCCACCCCCACCAACACCCATCCCCACGCCCAGCCCACCACCACCATCAGTCCCTATTCTCTTCCAAGAACTTGTAACATGCCTTCTCTGATAAACCAAGAGATATCAGGTTTCTCTTGAGATCAGGGACATGTCTCACCAATCTCAACAGTTTCTGAGATCCATTGTGAAGGGTGAACCACACAGATCCTATACCTTGAACCTTACAAGGTTTGTTATCTCCCATGAACACATATCCACCATCAATCTCACTATATTCTTCAAATATAGACCGATGTGGAGTTATGTGAAAAGAACAACCATAATCTAACACCCACACATTCTCTGAATCTCTCACAGAAGCTACTAGAGCATCAACAGACTCATACCCCTCTTGCACAATTGCAACATTGAAGACTCCTTAGTCTTGTCACCACCACCATTATACCTTTTAGGATATAACCTCATGTTTACAATTGTAACATACGAACAATTTCTTCCCATTCCTACTCTGTGACCTCGACTTCTTCTTCCTACTTTCCTGATTCTGTCCACTTCTGTTAGAACTTAGAACATCACCTAATTGTTCTTACACTGCATTCCCTCTCTCATTCAATTCCTTTGAATATAGAGCACATTGCACCTCATCAGTGTTAAAGAATCCCTTCCATATATAAGAATTTTCTTAAAGTTAGCATGAGATACAGGTAGAAAACTTAACAACAGCAACACTTGATCTTCATAATCAATTGCAACATCAATGTTATCAAGATCCAGGATCAACTTGTTAAACATATCAATATGTTTCTCTATCAATTTTTCATGATGCATATGAAAAGAATACAGTTTAAGATACAAATGATTTACAAACGATTTGGTCACATATAAGCTTTTCAGCTTTAACCAAACACCAGCAACAGTTTCTCCTTCGAGACATGTCGCAACACCTTGTTGCCCAAACTCAGAATCATATCACTATGAGCCTTCTCCATCATAACCTTCTTCGATTTTTCATCGAGATCCTTATCGATGTTCGTCTCATCCAGTGCATCAACCAATCCTTGTTGAACTAACAGTGCTCGCATCTTCAACCGCCACAAATCGATATTGTTTTGCCCCGTAAACTTTTCTACATCAAATTTTACTGGATGACCAGATCCACGTTCACCGCACTAATTTGTAGTGAATCGGTCAAATCGTAACTCAAAATTTACTAGATTCAACCGCCAATCGAATCGCACAAATCGTAAAGAGTTAACGAACAAATTTGAATAACAACGCAACAAGAAAAGTAAAAAATCACGAAGAACAACACACAAGTTACTTAGTTCGGCGTTCTCTCATCAATGTGATGAAGAACCCTAATCCAAGGGATAAATCAAGATCCAATTTTATTGAGAAGAACATAGTACAAAGGGTAACAAAAACCGTTATGAAAATCGGTTGCGTAACAAAGTATATATACATGCAGTATGTTATAACAGCTCATGAAGTCCACGGCCTGTGAGGCTTAACTCCCTGACCTAACTAACTCTCGTCGCCCAGTTGCAACAGCTGCTCAGTTGCAACAGTTATACAAGTTTCCTCAGCTACACAAGCTTCTACAGTTGCAACTACGTCCAAACTGGTAGAATTATGAAAATACGACTAAGCCAAATTCAATAACTCCCACAGATTTAATATTGTTTAATAACGAGGGTAAAATAGATTTGTCTCCAACAATTCGTTTTGGCAATATGACTAGCCTAAACTTGATACATATCGCATATGTCACCTCTACTTTTGCCAGCTCCATGATTTTAAGGTAAATTCTTGAGTCTTACAATATACATACGCACGCATGTAATGGGCTATGAAGTCCTCGGGCCAGAAAGAAACCTGCTAAACTTGGATTGAGCTCCAGGTTTGGGCCCAATACTAATAACGTTCTTTAATTTCATTGGTCAATGCTATTTCAGTAATTATCAAAAGTATTTTAGTATTTTGCTGACAAAAGCGGGGCCTTTTCTTCCTTCCAATGTTTCCATTTTCTTTTCTCGCTGTTATTTAATAGCATAGTTCGCATGCAACGCTCCATTTTCCATTTTAATGTATATAATCTAACACTTATAGATCGTAAAAGAGGTAAGACGAAGATTATATAATTAGGTGGGGGCCCATGTGGACCGTAGTCAAAGATAAAGCTAGCTAGCGTCTAATTTTGAACTTGTGACAGAACTAGTAACGTATATTTGGCTTATTGTTGATTTGACTGGAAAAAATACTTTTCAACACGGGTCTCACGCTTCTCCCCAAACCATATATATATATTGTATCATAGAGTAAATACTAATCTCATGCATTGACTGACCACTCATTGTTTAATCGGTTCAATTTCTTCCTCCTACTACAACTTTTAGTAAAAACATAAAATCATCCACCTATCATTTTTTCATTACACAGCATCCATTATCTTCTCTCTTCTTCTCCTTTTTGTTACCACTTTGACGACGAGTGTTCAATTCAACAATCTCAACTTCTAAGCACCACATGTTCTTCCGTACAGATATATCCAGCCTACATCTTTATCTAAATTTTAAACACATCCATTAGCATGAGATGAACCAATCAGCATCAGCCATAAACCATCACCATATATAAAAATCCAAATTTCTTAGTACTATCTACAAAAACATGGGAGTGAGCAGCAAGATTCTGATCAACCAGGCAAGATTTTTAGGATGCTTTCGCGTCGCGATAAACCCGATTTCGTGCCTGAAACTTCCATTGGAACTAGACGACGACAGTTTTCGTCGCCACCGCAGCAAGATCATCCGCATAATAAAATCGGATGGGAGCGTGAGGATCTACCACCGGCCGATAAAGGCTTGGGAGATAATGGAGGAGTTCCCTAAACACCTACTATGTCGATCCGACAACTTCTACATCGGCCAGAGGACGCCGACTCTCTCTCAGGAGGACCGGCTCCAACCTGGCCACACCTACTTCCTTCTGCCCGCAAATTTCTTCCAGTCCGTTCTATCCGTTGCTTCGTTCCTACGTTGCCGCTCGGCTATCGCCCCAGGGCCGAGGTTGCCGTTGTTTGAAGTGGAGAAGACTGCAACAGGGAGTCTACGGATAAAGATCTCTGAAGAGTATTTCGTGGGGAGTAACACTATTGCACAGAAAAAAGAGGATGATCATCATCAGAGAGTATTGTGCACCACCCCTCAGCTGCGAAAAGATTACGAGCAGATGGTTGCGCCACGCCTCTGGAAGCCGAAGCTCGACGCTATTCCGGAAAAGAAGACCATTGGAGGTCGTCATAGCAAGAGATTATTAGCAACAAGTAGAAGAATTAGAAGGAAAAAAAGTTTAATTAGTTAGCTAGTACTAGTTCATTATACTTGTGTAATTTTTGTGTAATTACCGTAGTTCATCACGGATTAATCTAATTAACTACTTAGATTTCCTTTTAACAACAAATTCATAGGGTGTTAATTAATGTTCTTTACGACGTATATCTCGACTATAATTACTTAGATCATATATATTGTACGTTCTAATTAACATGATAAATCTCTGGATCAGTTAATATGTAAAAATGGTCGCTAATTCACTTTGGCAGTTTGGCCACATGATTTTCCGTAGGTAGGGTACATCTCATGCAGTCATGCTAAAAGATGATCCAAATTATGCCCGGCCGGTTATAAGATCAGTGCTCATCAATCTTGGTCTTTTACGGATTTAAATATTTTGGTCGGTAACTGTAAGGCGATATATATATATATAATAATGTGTTTGACTGAACACAGATGGATACAGTTTGCAACGTAATTCAAAATAATATATCAGTAGATAATGGCGCGCTGGAAATAAGAAGAAAACAAGATAGTAGTCTTAGTCAAACCCGCAGCCGCTGCTTCTGGAATATGGAAGGGAAGAGTGGGACCTACATAGTTGTCCTAGAAGCACTGACCAGTCTCCGACCAATTTCTTACTCACGTGCGCTGCCAACTCAGACCTCCACCCACTCTCTCTTCTAATTTTCTCATACATACATGATACAATAATCTCATACATACATGATACAATAATACAATATCTATCTGCCCCACCCACTGAACTAGAACGAAAGCGTGATAATTCAAAAATAACAGCGTATTAACGAAGAAAGATTTTACAATCTCCCAGAGTTTCTGGAATTCACCAGGATTTGAAATAAAATTACGATTTTATTGAATAAATCAAAAGATGAATATAAGTGTGTCTTACAAAATAATGAAAAGGAGCTATATAGCTCAACAAACCTAAACAAAAAGGAATTAGACTCAAACTAGGAAACAAAGTCTAAAAACTAAAGGAAACAAACTCCTAATTAAAAAGAAAACTAATAACTTGCGCAACAAGACAATTTGCTTGCGAAGACACACTAAAACATGTTTTCTGGACTCGACCCACTAAGAGTAAATTACTCTTTGAAACTGAACTGTCGAAAACAGAAAGACGTTCGATTTGATATCTCATGAGCCAAAAATGGAGCATTAAACCATAAGATATAGCGGTTTTCGTTCGGCCCTTGATTTATTACGAATTTCTTCAAAATATGGGGTTTCTTGTCCTACATTAGTCCCTCCCACTTCGAAAAAAATCGACCTCGAGTTATTATGTAGATAGAAAATTACATTCCCATAAAAGCTCTCTTAAAACCACCACTCTGAAAGTCCTCAAACTCGTAACGTTTCCAAGAAGATCCACGACATCAATGTTATCATTAACCTCTTTTAGTATCTCATATGGATCATACTTTTTTGAGATAGACGTTTTGCACATCCCAACGGAAAGTTGACTTGTTACTTTTTCGCCTTCATCGAATAGATCTTGATACATCTTCATATCAACAAGTTTGAACTTCTCATTCTTTACCTTGGACTCTACATTGTCTTCAACTTTAGCACCATGAACTTCTTTTATGGGATCTTCTACTTCCATATTCGAAAACATAAATGTTTTTTTGTTCATGCTAGCTCTCTCTTCTTCCTCATTAACTGCTTCTGCACCCTTTAATTTTTCTTCATCTTAAACCCCTACACTTTTATATTCTCCTCCTTCTTCAACAAAATTTTCACCTTTCAATTCTCATTTATCTTTAACAACAACTTCTACACCTCGAAGTAAATCTGAATCTTTAACGTTGTTATCTTGTTTAAAAGAATTGTCATATAACTTTACCGAGTTCAAAGGCGGGATACACGAGTATTTCTTCAAAGCTTGTTGTGCATCCATCTTCTCTGGATTCTCTATCAACAATTGATCACCTAAAGAATTATTTTGGTAACTCCGAAAAAATGAATCGATCGTGGTCAGGCGATAAAAATCGATCCATCATCATCCTCTTCATCCTTCTCCAAGATTGGATCTGTGCTTTTCTTTAATATCTTCGATGAGTTTGCAACTTTTCCCACCAAACAGCAGCAACGCTCCTTAATTTATGTGCAACCAAATTCACTTGACGATATTCAACAACTTCAGCGAATTCAAAGTCCCACTTAACATCAGAAATCCAATCCAAATTTTTTTGATGTCTAGATTTCCATAGAACAATGGAATATCGACATAACTGTGGAAATAACTTGGTGATTGGTTATTTTTCATATTGTTACGAAACATAGAATTACTAATCCCTGTTGCTTCTCATTCCAGTATGTCACTCCTGGAATTTTGATTCGTTTTGGTGGTAAGAAACTGTAGAAACATTGTCTCCAGTCGTGCCACCGAATTATTATTTTTTGCGATTGCCAGCGCGCTCGCATCCCTCTGACCAGCATCATCATGATTTTCTTCTGTAGTGCATCTCCCAACCATTGAACAAGGCAAAATCCTTGCTCTGATACCACTTGACGCAGGACGGAAGCGTGATAATTCGAAAATATCAGCGTATTAACGAAGAAAGATTCTGGAATCCACCAGAATTTGGAATATAATTCCGATTTTATTGAATAAATCAAAAGATGAATAAAAGTGTGTCTTACAAAATAATGAAAATGAGCTATATATAGCTCAACAAACCTAAACAAAAATGAATTAGACTCAAACTAGGAAACAAAATCTAAAAACAAAAGGAAACAAACTCCTAACTAAAAAGGAAACTAATAACTTGTGCAACAAGACAAATTGCTTGCGAAGACACACTAAAACACATTTTATGGACTCGACCCACAAAGAGTAAATTACTCTTTGAAACTGAACTGTAGAAAACAGAAAGACATGCAATTTGATATCTCATGAGCCAAAAATTGAGCATTTAACCATATGATATACCGGCTTTCATTCGGTCCTTGATTTATTACGAATTTCTTCAAAATAGGGGGTCTCTTGTCCTACATCACCCACCCACCCACCAACCAAGTGCTTTCAAACTAACTTCTAAGTATGCGATAATCCACTGATTAAACGTGATTTTTGTTTTTGCTAGATACTGATTGAATGTGATTAATTTCATTCGTTAATTAACCTTTTCAAATGCTACCTGTCTAATTGTCGTTCATTCTGTAGATTACATAACGTTTCTCATTTCTTTTTTCTGACCAATCGACTAGACAGAAGAGACAGAAGAATATTATTTGAATAATAATGTAAACAGAAGGAAAACTTTTCATGCAACACAAATAAAATTAAAAACGTTTAATAATATAAAACAATGTCCCAATCTTAACAAAGCGTCAGTTATACCTGGTTAATGCGCCATGCATTCTCTTTATGATATACAAACTTATTCGCACTTATCAGTTCACACTGGTCACTTGCCATGTCTTATGTTTTGTTAACATAACATTTGAGTCTTGATCTCAAAATGCTCCAATGAAACAAGAGATGCAACAGTATCAATTTTCTTTTGATAATAACTTTGATTAATCATATACGTGTATCTAACAACAAAATGAGCTAGAGGATCCTTGTAGCATTTCAGAAACACTGGAAAACAAATGCTAGAGTAATGTTAAAAGGATAACCGTAGATTCATAGTATCATACCAAATAATTTCAAGATTCTGTTAAAAATTCTGAAACATTAAATTAATTTGAGTCTCACATCGCAAAGCAAAGCTACAATCCTTGGTAATCTATAGTAATCATAAATATATTACATGATCCTGTTCTTGACAAACACTACAAATAATCTGGATACAAACCAGCTTTTCGAATTTATCCTCCCTCATAAAATAATTGTTCACCAGAATACACTAGTGAGCAAGGCGGTGCCTTATTATCCCTTGTCCTTCATCTAACTCGAACCTGGCACTAGAAAACTCTGCGCTGCTGAAGAAAGGTTTCAGGTCACTGATTCCATAATCAAGAGCCTGCAAAAAAAGAAAAAAAGAAATATAAATGCAGTCCATTGGCACTTTTACTTCGTGAAGAACATGTCAATGTCGAGGAATAGCAAGAATGCAAAAAACGCATAAATGCAAAATCCAAACTACCTTGCTTTGCAGCTCTTCCACTTTCACATCAATGTGATCAAAATTAGCAGTAGAACCAGACACAATTTCCTCAAAGTGCAGGGCGTTTCTCACAAGTTCTTGGAGAAGGTGTAGAACAATGCGATTGAAGTCCTTCTTGAATGTCATGTATCTTTTGAAGCTCTGCAACAATTTTATACATCATTTCTACTTTGAGTTCTATAATGGTTAAGTGTTGAACAAAAGAAGAACAGATATCAAGTAGCATGGACTAAAGTAAGCAACATTAACAAAGAAACAATAGTTGGACATTAACAAAGAAATTATGCACCTAGATGCAGATAATTTTGACCTTTCCTAATCGCTAATACGAGACGTTACAGGAGAACAGGCACAAGGGTACAGTGTTATAGATTTTGGGGAAATTTGAAGCAAAGTGCCAGGAATAAATTGTTGTCCAAAAAGTACCTTTTGCAGTGCTTTCTGCACGCCAAACTTTTGGGTTGAGATGAATGATTCCAGCAGAACATGGATAGCCTTGTCCACATCCTCTTGAGTCACATGCTGTCTGAGGTGCATTCTTGCATGGGCTTCAGACATCCTAATCATTGATTCTATGTGTCTCACGGCAATAGGAACTCCTTGTCCGTGCTACAAAAACAGGCATATAACACAAGTTAATTCAAATTCTCGTGCTTAATAATGAAGTTTGCTTTATGTAGGTAAAGTTTGTGCATAAGCTGATTCTCACCGATGATTCTCTTCGTAATTCAGCATAAACTTGGGTAAGCTTGTCTAAATCTGCATCATGTAACCTTGGAAATACATTCAACTTCGCATAGGTTAAGTACTTCTTCAGTAACATTTGAGGTATTATCTGCACAGAAAAAAAAAATGCAAACCAAAACGGTAAGTAAGTACATAACTATATATGGAGAAAAGAATTGTAGTAATAAGCTGGTGTTAGGACCTCAGTATCAACTTGTCTTGACGAAGCCTGAACACCATCTTGGGAATTGGCTGTGGACCTATCATCAAGATTCACACCTTTAGCCTGTGATTTGCTGTGACTGTCAACTACAAACTGCGCCAGCATCTCATCTGCTACTGGATCGACCACATCCTGCAAAATACTTTTTTGATGTAAGGAACTGTCTGACAAAATGATTATAATTGAACAGATTGCTTAATACAAAAGTTAAAAAATGTAACCTTTACGACACAGAGAATATCAAAACGGGAGACAATGGGATCTGTTAATTCCACATTTTGTGAAAACGTCTTTGAAGAATCGTACCTGCAAGAGAACATTTCCCAAGATAAATGACAAAAGATGATTCCTGGAACAGATAAAACAGCACAAATTCTGGTTTATCAACATCACTCCAATTTGCATAAGAAACCTGCACCACTACCACCCCTCTTCAAACTTTACTTTTGGCAAAAACTTTTTTTGTTATGGAGTTTGGCTCCATGAACTCGTACTACAAGGGAGAACAAAGTGGTCCGAATGAAACCCTAACTTATGCTCATCCTTCAAACTGAAATATAGTTCATCTTCATTTTTCACGTGATTGATTATAGTGGGGTCTACGTGAAACCTAACTCATGCTTAAATTTTGGCTCTATCGGTTTAAGAACTCTAAAAGCAACATATTACTATCTAAGCCAGGAACAGGTACTTGAAAACTAATGCTCCAACCAGAGACTTCGGTAGTTTGTCAAGAAAGATGAAGAACAGCATAAGGTGTTGATTGCTGACTAACATCATTGCTAAACTTTAGGAAATTCTACTTCAGTATACCTTCCTCCAATTGGATTGGCAGCAGCAATAACAGAACAACGGGCCTGGAGAGATGTAACTATTCCAGCCTTCGATATGCTAATACTTTGCTGCTCCATAGCTTCATGGATACTTACCCTGAATAATAAAGAAATATATATAAGAATAAATTAGAAACCACGCACAATATGCATCTAGAATGCTCCTGCTCACCTGTCCTGGTCATTCATTTTATCAAACTCATCTATAAGACATATTCCTCTATCAGCCAAAACAAGAGCCCCTCCTTCAAGGGTCCACTCCCGTGTAACAGGATCCTTGTGGACAGCTGCAGTGAGACCTACTGCAGAAGCTCCTTTTCCAGTAGTGTAGACAGCCCTTTGTCCAGTCTTTTCAACATACCTAATAATTTGTCCGGCCTTGTTAGCCAAACTCTCACACAAATCACAGTCATTCTGAGAAAGTTCTTACTTGAGAAACTGTGACTTGGCTGTGCCTGGATCACCCATGAGGAGTACATTAATATCTCCACGTAGACGATGTTTTCCTTCGACATTTTTCTCTTGGCCACCAAACATTGCAAGGGCTAGTGCAGTCTTTATATCCTCGTGCCCATAGATTGATGGTGCTATGGACTTGACAATCTAAAGTGTCCAGAAAGAAAAATCAAAAGATAAGTATATTAACATGTTAAACTCAAAGGGAGAAGGTTAAAGATCTGGACCCACTCGTTCTCCAATTCTAGGGTCTTTGGCCAACTTTTCAATTTCTTCTTTGTCCTCCTGGGTAAGCTTATATGCTGAAAAGAGGTCGTGTTTCTTGGTGACATAATTTGCTTCAATCACTGTGGCAAACACAGGAAACCCATTTTTTGTGTTCAAGGACAGATCAAAATTGTTGGTATATATGCCAGTCACCTCCTGCATTTCCAAATTGAAAAAAGCTGTGATATTTGAAGGCACGAGTACATCAAAGTTATTGAGGAAGGATAAGGTAAAGGAGATTTACAATCTCTTCTCCAGGTCTTGCACAATCAATGAGATCATTCAACAGAATCACTTCCTTGTATCTTGGAAGACGACCAGCAGGAACAATCCCGGGACTTTCTTGGAGAGTGAGTTTCTGGTAGTTCCTATATATTGTCTAGAAAAAGGAAAGGGTTCCAGAATTAGTATAGTTCAATGTTGCAAAAATTAAGAGAATGAGAAAGAGCAGTTTACCTGTTCAATGTTAACCGTGAAGGGTCCTTTGGACTGGCACTCGGGACAAGAACCAACCTTCACCTCTGAATATGAATTCTGAAAAAATGGCCCCAAAATTGTTCCACATTTGTTACAATCATATTTGACTTGCTGCAACTGGGGAAAGACTCCAGAACGCCGTGTGACGACTCCACCAATACGGATCATAGTGTTTAAATGTATCTGCCTGCAGAGAGTACACAAGTTGAGTAAACTGAAGTAAATAATATGAAGTATTCCATAAGCAACCATTGCGAGATTTGAATGGTATACCTTATGTTTCGTATCTGATCATACACGGGGAGATTTGTAATACGAACATAGATCTTTTGATGAATTTTCCTGTAATTTGGATGCAGGTCGAAAACAACTTTATTGGCAACTTCCTCCATAACCTCGAGGACCGACTGAGGGGCATCGGCCAGCCAGATGGCAATGTTTGGATGGATATAGATGAATTGTTTGTAATCAATCTCAAGGCTACACTTGTTAACTGCAGATGAAATGGATGTCATTATAGAAATTTTAAGATATTGACCTCTTAATGATTGAAAAAGTCATTCTAAAGAACCACTAAGCCTAGGAAAACAATTAAAGCTATTAGTAGACTCTTATATTCGCAGATTCGTACCAGAAACCATATCATTGATCTGCCTTAGATACTCAAAGTCTCCATGCTCATGCTTTGGATTCACGTACGTAAGCAAGAACTCTTTGAATTTCTTTGCAATGAATCTCCTAACTTCATCCCTAGTAACCCATTCTCTGAGGGTTCCCTGAACCCTGTACATCTCAAACTCACCTTCATCATTATCTTCATCCTACAATAATAACCAAGTCAATCAATAAATAAATCTGCGGTTGATCACTTTTAGCAAATCAAAAGAAATTCCAAATTAGAAGAGCCCGCATACATCATAGGGGTCATCATCAGTCTGATCAGTCATGGGGACATCTTCCCTGGAGTTACCCCTTTGTGATCTACCGGGTGAACTTGGCATTCCATCAGTAGTATCATTTGGAGTAGATGGAGCCCTATGATCAGCTCTATTTCTTTTCGACGGCCTGTAGCTGTCGTCATCAGTATCTGCAACCAGACCAACGATTTAACTAGTCCATTCTATTGAATGCTTTCATATGACCACCACATGTCAATCTTTCAATCAGATGAATATATTTATAATGACTACAGAGAACCAGCTCAAACCTAACCACGTATTGATTAGGCAATCTATCAAATTTCATTCCCAATTGCTCTAATAATAATAATAATATTAATAAGAGCAAGTGAATGAAAAAAAGTGGCGGACCTTGGTCGTGTAGAAGCTGAGGGAGCCTGCGGTGAGAGACGCGGGCTTCTCTGGTCTCGAGTTCAATCTCAGCGGCTCTACGATCGGCCATAATCTGATCCAGATCTCTTTCATCCTCCATCGAATCGTCGAGCCCTAACGACTCGTACTTGTCCTGCTCCCCCAAACCTTGATAATCCCTGCAGTGCAATGACCACAATTACAATCTATTTCAAAAAAGACATTGTAAAAATGATTATTAGGTAGGAGATTGATTGACTGATTGAGACTGACTCCATGAAATTGTCGTTGAATAGGTCTTCCCCTTCCTCTTCTTCATCCTGAATGACGTCATTGAGTTCATCTTCGGGGTCGTCTCTGATGATCTGCGGGTCGACGGAGGCCTCGTCGTCGTCGTCGGAATAGTTCTGGCTGGTGTTGAACGGAATCTGGTCGGTGTTGAATCCGGCCGACGTCGGAGAATCGGGCGACGAATCTGCTGCATCGCCAGATCTGGTTGAATCATCGTCTCTCGCCATAATTAATTATTAACACTTTGTGCAAGCGAGTGTGAGCAAATGGAAATGAATAATAGTGTGTGCTGTGTAATTTAGGGCGGGAATGGAAACCCACCCACCCCTTTGCTACTACTATTTCTATTATTGATTGTTCCACGTTTTTGGCGGGAACATTTCGCGCCAGATTTAAGAGTACCTTTTTACCCTACAGCAACATGTTATTAAATTGGGCCTGCTCAGTAGTCCATAGGATAGGCCAGTCCAGACAAAATAAAAAAGCCCACATTCCGTGCTTATGTCTTTGATTTTTTTAATTCAGCTATGAAATTGAAGATGTCCAAGTTGTTTTGATGACTATAATCGGCACTAGGGGTGTTTGGGCCGGGTCGGGATCTTGGAATCCGACCCGACCCGGCGGGTTTTCCCCGGCTCGGGGAAAACCCGAAAAAAACCCTCCCGGTCAGACCGAGAATTAGCTCCCGGTCTGACTCCCGCCGGGAGGGAACGGGATTCGTATCGGCTCCCGTTACCTCCCGCGGGATCCCGGGAGGCAATATGCAATTAATAAAAAAAAAATTGTTCCCTAAACCCTTACAAACACACGGTCACGCGCGCACACACACACCTTATTGTCACCATAGACATAATTAAGCTACATAATTTCTACAAGAAATTAAGTTGAAGAAAGAAAGTAGCAATGGAGAAGAGATGATGAACAACTTACAGTTAACAATAAAGAGATAAAAATATTTTCTGAAGGAACAAAATTTTGACCAAAAAGAAAAGTGAACCAGAAAAACCGTGAAGAGAAGAGTTAAAGAAGATGAGAAGAAGAAAAGTGAAAACAAAGAAAGGAAAAAGAAAGAAAGTGGAAAGGTAAAAGTGCTTAGCCCCACTGGAGACAAAATGAGTGACAACCCACTATTAAATTAGGAGAGTGTTCATATTTCTAGAAAAGACAACCCACTATATATTATTTTTTTCCTTACATTTTTTTTTTTACACTTTTTTTTCATACTCTCTTTACACTCACGCACACACTGACAGACGCACACACACACACACTCACTACAGTACACACACGCACACAGTACACACTACACACATTCACGCACACAGTCACCACCGAAGCACCACCGCCGCACCACCACAACTTCAGTAACCAAAATCAAAAGGAAAAAAAAAAGTGAAAACTGTAAAAAAAAGGGGACTGACCTCCGGGAACCGGGTATTTCCCGTCCCGGACGGGATTCCCGGCCGCCGGGAACACCTCTCCCGGCGGGAGGTAACGGGAGCTACCTTGTAGCTCCCGTCCCGGTGAAATCCCGTGGGCCGGGGTCCCGACCCGGCGGGACCCCGGCCCATAACAGCCCTAATCGGCACATCCTTTTTTTGAACCCAGAATATATTTACTGAGTATAGTAGTAACTTATTATTAAATAACTGAGATTTAGAACTTATATGATCTTGCAAATTGCAATAGTAGACTGAGAATAGTAGCCAAGTTTCTCTTTATATCATTTATTACACACCTGTGGGAAAAGAAAATAATAAAAAAAAATCTCGAGTTAGGTGATCTCCACTTGATTTTAAAATCTTAAAATTTAAAATTTTAACGTTTACGTAAGTGCAAAAGCTCCGTGTAAGGTTTAAATGCGTAAAAACCATTCATTGTTCACACAAAAAATCAAACTCATCAGTTAACTAATTTCTTCAGTGAAACTATAATATTTATATGTGTTTAGCATTTGCATATACGCTTACATTGTTTCACGGGGAATAAAGTGCTTCATAGATGTTAAGCACGCAAATACAAGGGTGTTTGCAAGAGTTTTATAAGTTGTTTATAGGCTTTAAGTCACCGAAACCCTTCCAATTTTTCGAAGCGGATTTTCGCTGAAACTCTGTGGTAAGTTGGGACACAAAAAAAAAAAGAACAGTGCAACGCCGATCCTCCCGTACACGTGCCGAATCCTAAGAATCTACCTTTCGGACTTTGGTTAAAGGTGGAGAGTTTTTTAGTTCCCAAACCTAAAAATCTCATAAGAAAGGGAACGAGTCAGCTAAGTCAAGTTGAACTAGAGGTTTCTTCGAATCCGAGTCTAACTCAGGGTGACTCGCCTAACTCGGGGGATACTTCAGGCACCAAACCTCCCCCCTCAACCACGTGGACAAAGGATAGCCCTCAGTTTGCACCAACGGATCTATCATCCCCAAATGGCTCAGATTCAACCTAGTACATCTATGGTTGATAGCAGGTCAGAGATAGCTACTCAGAACATCCTTGTCACTCTCACCTGGTCCAATTTTGATACAAGGTCAGTAGTCAATGCTTTAGCCGCCCCCTTGGCAAACCTTGATGCACTTGACCTAATCAAGAATTTGTCTATTTCCCTTAATCCCAGCCCAGCCCAAACTTCCCACATTAACACGAACCCACTTACCATAAAAAGGAACATGCCCGAAGACCTTTTTAACGAAAATATCCCTAAGCCCAAGTTTTCTACCCATAATTTTGGGGCCGGTAGAAATCCAATAATTAGGTTCTTCAAGCCAGTCTTACATGTTCCTCCACCTCATTTCTACCTCTTACCAGAACTTACAACCCGTCACCACCTTCACCAGTTATCACCATCTCCTCTCAAACTGATAGCTCTGATACTCCTACCAACCCCCTTCCTACCTCTCAACCACCACACCTTACCGGCTCCCCCGAGCAAACTGTTGAAGAATGAAAGTGATTGCGTGGAACTGCCAGAGCTTGGGGGAAGCCTGAAGCAGTGGAGGTGTTAAAGAATTTGTTGAGGGACTTTTCTCCTGATCTTCTTTTCCTCGTGAAGTTAAAAAAAACAAAATCAATCTTCCGTACTCTTGACTGAGCTTCCCATTCTAACCACTACCTTGTCCCCCCTGTTTGTCTCGGTGGTGGTCTCATTTTAGCTTGGTCAAACTCTCTCCTTGTTTATATTTCTTTTACCACTTTTTGGAATATCACTACCTCGATTAATTTTCTACGGCCTCTTGGCATTTCTCAGATATTTACTGCCCTCATGTTAATGTTCTAAAACCGGACTTTTGGGATCAAATGACCACTTTGGTTAGTAAATGTGTGGGTCCGTGGTTGGTGATGGGCGATTTCAACGACATTCTATTCCAATCCAAAAAATAAGGTGGTCGCCTCTTTTCTCCTCCCTCTTCGGACTCCTTCAATTCCTACCTTCTCTCCTTGGACTCTCTGATCTTGGAGCCAAAGATATGAAATTTACTTGGAATAATCATCGTCTAGACGGGGCCAACATTCACAAGCGTTTGGATAGGGGTGTTGCGAACCCTGAGTGGAACCTTTTGTTTCCAAACGCTAATGTTACTAATCTCCCTGCTATTGGTTCGGATCACTCGCCGATTTTTTTTATGTTCTGAGTCTTAAACCATTTCGTTTTGAACACATGTGGATCTCCCACCCTCTTTGTTTTGATGTTGTCCATAAAGCTTGGTATGTTAAGATTTCCGGGTCTAATCAGCATATTCTTGCTTCTAAATTGTCAATTACTAGGAAAAATCTGAAATCTTGGAATCATCAGGTTTTTGGGCACTGCCAAACCAAAGCTAATGCTCTCAAAAGTCAAATAAGTGTGCTTCAGAATCTTGATCAGACTAATGAAAACTGTATTGAGGAGAAGAGACTTGCCTCTGAACTTAAATATACCCTCTCTCATATTGAAACCTTGTGGAAACAAAAATCTAAAGTTAAGTGGCCGAGTGAGGGTGATTGTAATACTCGTTTTTTCCATCTTACTATTGTCTTCCATGCGAGGAATAGTCGAATACATTTTTTAAAAAAGGATGATGGTAACTTTGTTTTTGATTGGAAATGGATTGGGAAATGCTTTCTTGATTATTATGAGAAGTTGTTTTGTACTAATATTGTGGATGCAGAACCCCTCCCCTACCCAACAAATTTGGAAAAATTGTTCCTTGTAGTGATTACAAACGCTGATAACACCGGATTATGCATGGTCCCTTCACCCAAGGAGATCAAACAAGTCACGTTTGACATGAAATCTATGAAGAGTTCAGGCCAGATGGCTTCTCTCTTCGCTTTTTCAAGAACTTTTGGACCACTACTTGTAAAGATGTGGTCAAAGCAATGAATGAATTCTTCAAAGGGGGTAAACTCCTTAAATCTTCTAACCGTTGCTTTATCTCTCTTATTCCCAAGAATGATAATGCCTCTAAAGTAGAGAACTATAGGCCTATTAGTTTTTTTAATGTTACTTTAAAGGTTATTTCCAAACTCCTGACTAATAGACTTAAACTGTGTCTTGATAAATGTATTTGCCCCAACCAATCTGCCTTTGTTCCACAGAGGGATTTAAGTAATAATTCAATTATCTCAAGTGAAATAAGGGCAAATGCATTTTTCTGCTCTTTATTTTAGTATAAAATTTACTTTTGCCCTATAACTTTTTGGGCCCCAAAATTGCCTGCTAACTTTCATTTTTTTTTTTGCAAAAAATGCCCATCGGGCTTAACAATGGTCTTTAAGTGCTTCATGACATATAAATTTCTGGGCGTACAGATCGTTATACTTTGAGTTGATTGGTACTTTAGATATTAAGCACACAAATTCAGAGGTGTTTGCAAGAGTTTTATAATTTATTTATAGGATTTAAGTCATCGAAAGTATTTATTTAGTGTTTGAAATGGTTGTTTTTGTCAGAAAAAGTGGTGTTTCACCAATATTTAATAATTTATTTTTATTGATTCCTCGTTATGAAATTGAAATTTCTTTAGCTTGATGAAATCTACAATTTGTGTAGATGAACCTAGTATATTTAATTGTTCAAAACCAATTTGGGATGAATGAGAAATTAAATGGTAAAATGAGCTAGCTAGTTGAGATAAGTTATGTTGATGGAAGAAAAAGAAATTGATGGGAAGGTGAAAAGTCACCATCCCACATGGAAAAAGTGAGCTAACTTTTGCATCTTATTTGTTGCTTAGTTGGGATAGGGATTTGGGCCCCAAGGGGTACCACAAGTCTTTGAAGGGGAGAAGACTTAAATGGGCTATGCTTCAATTCAAGCACACACGCGCGCGTGCCGCTGCTGCCACCGCCGTTCGTCCGGTCTAGACCTGGGCCAGGGTCGGGGTCGTGGGTCACGGGTCACGCTTGGACTTGGACTTAGGCTTGAATTTCTCTACCATATTAATCTTTTTGGAAAGTTGTGACGTGAAAAGTATGTGTCCGCCCACTCACCCCCTAGGCCCTTCTCTTCATTTTACACACAATCAAATACATTTTTTTTCTTACTTTATGTTTTGCTCCGAGAGTTCAAAACTTTCTCTTTTTTGCCGTTCTTAATATTTGAAGTGTTGCTATATTAAGAGTTAGTCGTTGCATCTTGGGAAACGAATTGCCGATCAAACCATAAGCACCGAGTGGGGCAAATATATATCGTTTTAAAGAGAAATAGTTAAACTCTTGCCTCGACTTTAAATACTGTTTTGTTTTCCGATTTACACCCGTTACGCTCAACAATTTTAAAGCGATATTCTGCTTGTGTATTTTTAGAAAAATGGTGATGATATCGCCTGTTCACAGTAGCGGCAAGAAGCCAGCGAAGTTTTTCGGCACTGATTTCAAAAGGTGGCAACAAAAGATGTTGTTCTACCTTAAGACCTTGAACCAGTCACGAATGCTAACCGAAGATGCTCCTATGGTGGCAGAAGACGTGACTGATCCTCGCCCAAGGGCTGCCTTCGACGCCAGGAGTCAGAGTGACTTTCTGTGCAAGAACTACATCTTGAATGGATTAGACGATTCATACTACAACGTCTATTCTACCATCAAGATGTCGAAGGAATTTAGACTTCCATTGACAAGAAGTACATAACCGAAGATATTGGGTTGAAGAAGTTCATCGTTGCCAAGTTTCTGGACTTCAAAATGACTGACTCGAAGACGGTGACGAGTTAGGTTCAAGAGTTACAACTGCTTGTGATTGCGTCTACAATTTCTTGATTTAGAAGACTTTATTTAAGTGAATTTTCTTTCCTTCTCTTGAAGATTGAGACCTGTTGGGGGATTTTTTTCCTTGTGTTGAGATTTGGTGGAGAATTCTTTCCATCTCTTGAAGATTGAGACTTGGAGAATAAGACTTTCCATGTCTTGAGATTTGATGGGCAATTATTTCCTTGTCTTAAGATTTAATTAATATATTTATTTTAATTCCTCAAAATATTAGGATTAAATGATATATATTTTGTATCTTGCATCTTAAGAGTTACCATAATTTAATTTAATTAGACACAAAATTAATGTGTCTACATTGGATATTTGAGCTACCCTAAGTTTCGAGCTATCCCAGATTCGTGCTGTGTGAGGATTCAACCTATTGCCTTGATCTAATAGTTCATTTGGTGTGCTTCGAACAACATTGATCTTGTGACAACGATGAAGCTTTATATTAGTATAGTTTGATGTAATTAGGATTTATTGTACTTTCTTAATATCGTACGTGTAACCCAGATGAAATTATACCGAACTAAACTGTGATTACTTTTCGCAATACGTGGAAAATTGTAACAAAAGAGCACTAGTGATCGTTTACTTACTTCTATTCCACTATTACTCTTGAGATGGTGTTAGAAAAAATCCTAGAAAAAAATTAAAATCTGCCTCAATAATTATTTTTGGAGTGTTTGTAGATACAACTTTTTTTACTTGAACCGTTCCCATAAGCTTAATAATCCAGAATTTCAAAACTGATACATGACCTATCTTTGGTTTATAGTCAACATTTTTAAGTAATCAACCAATTTATGTATTAGAGTGCTTATAGAACTTGACTTAGGTGGTGTTTGCAAACTCTTAAAAAAAGTTATAATCAACTTTTTTATTTGAATAATGATTTTAGGGTGTTTGCAAATCTAGTTTTTTCGGTTACAGAACTTTTTTTAAGCTAAAAAATCTCACAATCTTAAAGCTGGTGTGTGAGTGCTTTTGGCTTATGGTGGGTATTTTTAAATAAAATAATTAAATTATTTCAGATTCAAGATTATCTTGCAAACACTATCAACTTTTAAATTTAAGTGCTTTTGAAGTTTAAATTAAAATTATGAACTTCTACATTTCCACAAGAGTTTGCAAACACCACCTTAAATTATAAGAAAAATTAACTTTACGTACTTCAACTTATGGAGTGGAAAAGGAAAAATAGGCAGATGGCGATCAAAGAATATCTCGTAATTGGATTTTTTTTTCTTTGATTTGTTTAACACGAGAACGATTGCAATCAACAATACCTTAGCTTGGCTCCTCATCGTCCGTAGACTTTTTTGATCTGAGAGTTTCACATACTAAAGGAGGCTGTTACGGTTCTAATATATCTATTTGATATTATGTCTTAATATTTATTTATATAATTTTATTAAAATTAGCTATTAGATTTTATGGAGTAGATAATGTCAAATATGTACTGAGATATTTCTGAGATAGTAGTGTGTTAGTGAGAAGTTCAGTTTAGGATAGGTTATTATATATGCCCTATATTATTATTATTTTTTTGACAAAAGTGCACAAAGTAATATTGTACCTGAATATATACCCCATAACTTTTCAATTTTCTGCTAAAACTGCCATTTCACCCTTATTCAGGCTTTGTTTGCAACTGTGGCTGCCAAGTGACCCGCCATTTAAGCAAAGGCTTCTTAGCCGAAAATTAAAAAAAACAACAACTCTAATATTATTTTAATTAGCAAAACCTTCACTATGTTTAATTTAATTAGCATGTTACACCCTAAAATTATTTTTAAATACCCTTATATTGAGTTAATAACAAAAACTGCCCATATGATACTTTTTAGTTACATATCTTGAAAAATTTAATCAAACTCTAAAAAAGTACCTTTGTATTTCTAAAATAAAAATCAATTGACTCCTAAATACTTTTAAAATATATATTATATTTTTAAAAACTACCTTTGCATTCAAACTTCTTTGTTTAGCATTTGCTTGATATAAAATGTCATTTTTATCATTGTATAAATGTTTATTATTTTAAGATTTCAAAATCTCTTTCTTAATTATAAAGATCTGATATTTATATAAAAAAAACACAATTTTACATTACAATTAACTTCAAAAACTATCAAATTAATAATTTATTTTAGAAAATATAAAAACTAGAAAAAAGAAAAAAGGAATATAAGTTCGTCTTCTTTAACCCCCCCGCCCCCCAACACCACCACGACAACAAGTTACTAATGGGAAGAACGTCGTTTCCGGCGTCGATGTTCATACACCGGCGCCATCCGAGAGTAGAGAGACTCGACGATTTTATTTCGGCAGCACCAAAATTTGTCGCTGGAATCCGATCTAGTAACTGTAATCGCCAATTCAGAAACCCTACCTTGATTCCTTCGGCTCTTGTGAGTGTTTTGATACCAACCGGTGCCACCCACGTGTAGACAGACTCAATTGTATTTTGGTGGCGACAAAATTCATCATCAGAATCGATCTATGACTCTAATCGCCAATTTAGAAATCGTACATTGATTCATTCGGCTCTTGCGAGTTCCAATAAAGACGAAACGACACTTTTAGCGAAAAAGTAAAAAGTTACGGGGTATATATTCTGGCCCGATATTACTTTGGGCACTTTTGTCAAAATAGAAAAGATGTAGGGTATTTATAATAGTTCGTCTTTTAGTTTATTTTATGTATTTATAGATGTGTTTGTACGTATTGTGAGAGTAAGAGGAAAACTAAAAGTATTTTTCATTTTTTTTCTCTTTATCTTTATTTCTTTGGATTTCTGTTTTGCTCAACCTCGAATAAGAACAAATCTTTTAGGATCTAGGCTGAATATTGCATGTCGTTCATGAAGAGGATAGAGAGAATATGATCTTAGCTAGAGAGGAAATAATCGAGGAAAAAGTGTATCAAGATTGTGTTAATGAGTTGAATATTGTTATGGATTTGGATATCGCGGATTTGATTATCTTGAACGAACGAACGAAAAAAATTGGGGCCGGCCCAAAAAATAAAATGGTGATTATTGGGCTTGTCTTACCTTAGGTTATGAATTTATTATTGGACTATTTTTGCTTTTTTCTTATGGACTGGTATACTACTATTTGTTGAACTACCTGCTAATAAACGAGAAGAGAAAGACTATCACGGCAGAGGGATAAATAACACTTTAGGCTTGTGGTATCACTAACTTGTTTTTTGTCTTTTGATTTTTTGTATTACTATATGTGTTTGCTATTCCATTTTTATCTCCTAGCCTTTTGACTTTGATGCTCTTTAAATTTTTGGTATCACTATATTTGTTTGCTAGCTATATCGCTGGATTTTCTAACTTCCACGCTCTTATAATTTTGTCGTGTTGTACGTAATGCGTACAGATTTTACTTTTACACAAGAAGTCGGTCATAAACACAAAATGTTTGACATAACAAAAAATCCAGGCCAAGCTGAATGCAACGTCCAATATATACGTACTAATATATCTTGCCAGACTCGGGGGAGGAATAGGACTTGCGACTTGATTCTGCCTTAAGCCAGTGCGTCAACTACATTATTTGTCTCCCTCTAACGAAACGAGAAACCCAAATACGATCAAATTCATGAGTCAACATCCTCCATATGTCCTGCAGGGGTCACTCGAACCTGATGGCTCTACCTCAAAAAGCAAAATAAGAAGCAAATTATGTACGTGACATACGTCAACGCTCGATACGTGCATGCCATCTTGTACTACTTAATGGGGACATGCTGATAACCGTTATCTTGTCCAGCTCCCTGATTTGATGTTAGTTGAGGGCGACCGCATTTATTTTGATCAAGTAAAAATGTTAATTTCTTCAACAAGAAATGTACTATAAGTTCATTTAAACGTGTTACTTGAAGAATTGCGACATGCAAGTCACTAGAAGATAATGGTACATGGAGCTATGATGTCATTAACTTTATTGAACCTTTCGTATATACATACGCCTTTGCCCTCCCGAGCTGCACCACCCCTTGTGTCTATATATATATATATATGTGACCTATAAAAAAGGAAAAAAAAACAATCATATAAAGTTAATTAATTTGTATATATATATATATTCACGTAATTAGTAATATTTTCATCTAAGAGTACACGAGATTTTTGTGATAGGTAATAGTAAAATTGAAATATCCAATTAACTTATAATCCATTAATCATATAAAGTTGGCCGGTTGAGGGGTAAAATTTACACATCTATAGGAGACTCATCCGAGTAACGAAAGAGAAGTTTATTGAAATTGAAAAAGTACAATAGGTGAAACTTCGTGCAGTTCGATCTCCACTTTGAACCGTACAACTAGACACTAATTAGCTTATTAGTTTCACTGCAAGGTAGTTTTATTCGAGTTATTCGAGATGACATTTCTCAGTCACTAAATTATTTTCGATAAGGTATCTCTTCTGGATAGCCGAACTTTTAATCCGTGCTTGGCAGAAAGTATGACGGCTATACGTGGAGAAACTGGATGACCCTCGACAAGTTGAACGCAGTAACGAAACAAAACAGTAGCCGCAACCATTTTCATTTGAATGAATGCCATCTCTTTACCGATACATGTTCTAGGCCCAACATTAAACGCGGGAAATTTGTATGACGGTACGTGGTTGATCCTTCCTCCAGTTGAAATCCACCTCTCCGGCTTAAATTCCAAGCAATCCTTTCCCCACACTGTCTCCATCCTTCCAATAGAGTAGAAAGAAATTATCACTTTCGAATTTTCGTGGAGCTGATGACCACTCGGAAGAGTATCAGGTTGAACTGGTTCTTTGTGTTCCAAAGCCACAGGAGGGAATAACCTGAGAGACTCGCACAATGCGCCATGAAGATATACTAGCTCGCGAGAATCTTCTGCACTGAATAACGCCCACGTCTTATCGTTTTTTAAGCCCAATTTTGCTTTAATCTCTTCCAAAATCTTGCATTCTACCAAAGGGTTGAGCGCAATTAGATAGAAGAACCATGTTAGACAAGTACTCATGGTATCCCTCCCTGCAAACATCAAATTCAACACAGTGTCTCTTAAGAAGTGTTCCACCCCTACAATAGAACCTTCGTTTCGTTCTTTGTATACATTTGCGAACGTTGTTAATAAGTTTAGTTCACCATTTTGCCCCTTCTCCATGGAAACACGAGGATATAGGAATTCATCAAACGCCTTCCAAGCTCCATGCAGCGTCCGCTCACCACCGATATTTAACCATTTTTGCACCTTCCATATTCTTTGCGGGATTATGTGTCTGTACAACATAGGTTCTGCGAACTCACCAAACGCCCTCTCGCATGGAACATGTTGCATATCGACACATAAGCTCTTTGGATCATTTTCCAAAAAGAAGACACAAGAAGTATCGAAAGTGAAACGTTGGAACACATCTTGCAAATCAAGATCCGTTCCGTTTTCAAGAGAATGTTCGAGAACCGGAATAAGCCCTACTTCAACCTTTCGCCAAACGGTCCTTTCCAAGAAACCATAGAACTTAGCACCGGTCATTAGTGAAAGAGTTGTCCTTCGGTGAAGCTCCCACAACTCGGAATCCGCGTTGAAAATCCCGTCTCCCAGGACTTCGAAAATCTCCTTGAATTCGGGACCTTTCGGATAGTTTGAGAAGTTCTTACTGAAAATATGATGAATATTGGCGGGATCGCATGTGAATAACATGTCTATGTTACCAAACAAGGGGCCTTTGAACTCGAATGTACCTCCAAATTCAATTAGAACTTTGGTCATATATTCATAAATTTGAGGAAGATTTTGGAGAACAGCTGGCAACATGCCTAATATAGGCCAATTAGTCGGCTCCGAGGTTGTTTTCCCACATCGAATTAGATAACGAAAAAGGAAAAATAGGGAGATTGCAATTAAAAACATCTCCCAATTTTCAATGATGGCCATTGCAAATAGGTATATATAACTCTTTGTTTTGCTTTCTTAATTTGTGTATTTTAACTAACATGTTCCGCTGAATTTATATAGTGTCTGTAATTAATTATTATTCGTAACTACTTCCAATAATAATTGGCTGTCGAAGCTCCACGAATCTACTACGGCATTTCATTTTTTTATTAGCTCACTTTAGTGAACATTGCAAGTCCATAGTACTGCAACAACAACAACAACCAAGCCTGTAATCCCAATTAAATTGGGGTAGGCTATATGAACCATGAATGAATCACGTCGAGTCGTGAACATGAATCTTCTGTCTCCATAGGTTTCGGTTTGTGAGCATGTCTTCATTTAGATCTTTTAGCTTCATGTCGTTCCGTATGACCTCCATCCACGTCTTTTTCGGTCTCCCACGACCTCTAGTCGCCTGTCCTAAGTCGAGATCTTCAACTCGTCGTACCGGTGCGTCTATGGGTCTGCGTTTAACATGACCAAACCATCTTAAACGATTTTCTCGCATTTTCTCGTCGATGGCTGCCACACCCAATTTATGCAGGATATCTTCATTGCGCACCTTATCTCTCCTTGTGTTACCGCACATCCAACGAAGCATGCGCATCTCTGTAACGTTCATTTTCTGTGCATGACTTTGCTTAATAGCTCAACACTCGGAGCCATAAAGCAAAGCAGGTCTAATAGCCGTACGATAGAACTTTCCTTTAAGCTTTAGAGGAAAGTTACGATCGCACAGGATCCCTGGTGCACTCTTCCACTTTGCCCATCCAGCTTGGATGCGGTGGTTGACATCTCCGTCTAACTCTCCATCCATCTGCAGTATGGAGCCTAAATACTGAAAATGCGCACTTCTCGGTATCTCTTGGCTATCCAACTGAACCGTGCCATCGTTGTTTCTTCGTTGTTTGCTAAACTTGCATTCGGGGTACTTGGTTTTTGTTCGACTTAGTCGAAATCCTCGTGCTTCTAATGTTTGTCTCCATCGTTCTAATTTAGCGTTAACTCCCATCCTCGTTTCATCGATGAGGACAATATCGTCTGCAAACAACATACACCATGGGACTCGGTCTTGGACGGTTCTGGTGATTTCATCAATTACAATGGCAAACAAAAATAGGCTCAAAGCTGACCCCTGATGTAAGCCCATTGTAATTGGAAAGGCGTCTGTTAAACCGCCACAAGTTCGGACACTTGTCACCACATTTTCATACATATCTTTTATGATGTTGATATATTTAATGGGTACCCCCTTCTTCACCAAGGTCCACCATAATACCTCTCGAGGTACTTTGTCATATGCCTTTTCTAAGTTGATAAAGACCATATGTAAATCTCTACTCTTTTCTCGAAAGCGTTCAATGAGTTGACGAATCAAATGGATGGCCTCTATGGTCGACCTTCCCGGCATAAATCCAAATTGGTTCTCAGATATGGGAACAATTTGTCTCAATCGGTGTTCCATCACCCTCTCCCATAGCTTCATGGTATGAGACATAAGCTTTATCCCACTATAGTTAGAACAGTTTTGGACATCGCCCTTGTTCTTATATAAAGGTATTAGCGTACTCTTCCTCCACTCTTCTGGTATTTCATTTGTTCGCCATATTTTGTTAAAGAGATCCGTCAACCAGGTCACCCCTATCTCTCCCATGCTTCTCCAAGCCTCGATAGGGATACCATCTGGGCCAATAGCTTTTCGAGTCTTCATCCTCTTCAAAGCATCTTTGACTTCCGACCTTCTAATACGGATTTGACCTGATCCTCACGTACTAAGACAGTCTGACCTTCATCTTTGATGCATTTCACTGCACCTAGGTCTCTAGTCTTCCTCTCTCTAATGCGGGCAATTTTGTATATATCCTTCTCGGCCTCTTTGCTATCCCTCTTCTCATAAATTTCCTTGTACACAGCCTCTCGCGCTAGTCGAACAGCTTTCTTTGCTTCTTTCCTGGCTAGCTTATACTTTTCAAAGCTTGTCCCATCATAGTTCTTCTTCAAATCCCTGTAACAATCCCGTTTGGCCTTGATTGCCGCCTTTACTTCTTCATTCCACCATGACGTGTCTTTACCTGTCAGGCTACTACCTCGGGATTCACCTAAGAGGTCTTTAGCTACCTTCTTGATACAACAAGCCATTTTGGTCCAAGTTGCATCTGCATCGTCCTCAGTCTTCCAGTCTACCTCTTGAACCACTCGCTCCACGAAGACCTTTTGGGTAGACTCCTTAAGCCGCCACCACTTAATTCTAGGTTCCACCCGGCGCCTACTCCTCTTCAGTCCTTGTCGTAGTCTAATATCCAACACCAAAAGCCTATGTTGCATAACCACACTTTCTCCGGGGATGACCTTGCAATCTAAGCAACGACTTCTATCTGCCCTCCTAGCTAAGAAGAAATCTATCTGGCTCTTATTTGACCCACTCATATAAGTGACCAAATGAGATTCTCTCTTCTTAAACCAAGTATTTGCTACAAGCAAATCATAGGAGAGGGCGAAGTCTAAGATAGCGTTGCCCGACTCATTGCGATCCCCAAAGCTATACCCGCCGTGGATATCCTCGAACCCATCACGGCTAGATCCTACATGACCATTAAAGTCACCTCCAATGAAGAGTTTCTCGCTACTAGGGATCCTTTGTACCATCTCGTCCAAATCTTCCCAAAACTTATGTTTCACAGCTTTGTCTAGTCCTATTTGTGGTGCATAGGCACTAATGACATTCAAGATATCCTCGCCTATGACCAACTTGACCAGTAAGATCCTGTCACCCTTCCTTCTGACCTCCACCACGTCTTCGAGCCAAAGCTTATCTATGATGATCCCAACACCATTTCGATTCTTCTCTGTCCCGGTATACCAAAGCTTACAACCCCAAGGGTCTACTACTTTGGCCTTTTCACCAACCCACTTGGTCTCTTGCACGCACAAGATGTTGATCCTCCTCCTGGACATTGCCTCCGCTAGCTCGGCCAATCTGCCTGTGAGTGACCCCACATTCCACGATGCAAGGCGAACTCGTCGTTCCTGGACTAACTTCTTTACCCTCACCCGTCCTGGAATGTGAGGGAACCCTTGCTCATTTGACACACACCCGGGCGTCGATGTGGCGCGTCGCTTCCGGGCGACGACCTAGCAACCCTTGCCCATTTATCACTACACCCGGGGTCCGATGTAGCGCGTCGCTGAGTAGGGAACGCCCCAAGATATAATAATTTCACGACTGTACGCGTTTGTCGGTGAAAATTAAAACACAAATGAAAAAATAAGTTTTAATCACACAACTAACTCTAGCTAGTTTGTAAGGACTTCAATGCAGTAAAGTTTTCTTGTCATGTTACTATACTACTTATGGTATATCACATGAAACCTTTCAAAAAAGTGAAAATAGTTACCCTTTGATCTTATTCTTTTTACCACTCTTATTGAGTAGAAACTAGAAAATGAGGAATGGCAGACTGTAATAAAGAATATCTCCGGAGTCTGGATGTTCAATCAGAATGGGATAATTTTATTTTTTCTTTGTTTAACAGACATCGTTTGCTTACAATGTAGTATAACTAACAAAAATTTATAATTAGTTTAACGACTTCTAGTTCAGCTCATGGACATGCACTATCCCATGCCAGTCATAATTCATTACTAATCAGTGGGACACCACAACTCTATAAGTAATATAATGTACCTTTAAGGAGATAACTTGTGGTTGAAGATAATTCATTAGTCATTACTAATCAGTGGGACACCACAAATCTATAAGTAATATTATGTACCTTTTCTAAGGAGATAGCTGGTGGTTGAAGATAATGAATTCATGATTTAGGTACACTGAATTGATGAGTAGTGGTATGTTTTGGACATGCTTGAACTTTACGGAAATTTCTGACCTAACATTAATGTTAGTGTCCACAACCCCATTTTGTAGGCATGGGTGTGGGCTCCACAACACCCCAAAAGTGTTGTGGAGCCCACACCCATGCCTACAAAATGGGGTTGTGGACACTAACATTAATGTTAGGCAAGATGCCCCCGAACTTTACCCATATCAATTTGTAATGAAAGTGTAACACCCGTATTTTGGTTAATAATCTTTTTGAAGATATTGTTACAATATTGTTTTAATATCAAGTAATTCAGCATACTATTTAAATTGAAAAAGTCAACTAATTCCTTGAAAATTATTTTAGGAATCTTTACTTAAAGGAAAGAGATATATTTGTGATTGAATTTCGAATATATATATATATATATATATATATATATATATATATATATATATATATATATATATTTAAGGACCTACGTTGCACGGACACGGATACGTGGACACGTATCGAACAAGATATGGATACGAAGATACGAATTTTTTCAAAATCACATATTGAGATACGTCAAGGAAACGTCGAATATTTAATATTAAAAAATTACATATGTATTTATATTATTTAAGTAAATATATAAAATAATGAATATTAAACACTTATAAAATTCAAAAAATAATCAACATATAGCCATATACAAAGATCCACCATTGCACAAACTCAAATATTAATTGATAAATATGTTCAACACAAATATTACAAAGTTTCATAATATAACAAAGATTAATATTGCAATAGCTTATTTATTGTTAAACAACATCATCAACAAACAAAACCAACTCAAAGTCGGGTTCATCAAGTGAAAAGTGAAAATGATGAACTATTATATGAGCTAAATGAATTAATAAATTAGAAAATTGTATTTTGGTGTTTGTGGTATAAATAAATTACTTTTTCACCCCTAAAATATTCAAAAATAATAAAATAACCTGTTTTATTGAGGACACGTATCGGATACGCCTTAGGATAGTATCCGATACGTATCCGATTTATTAAAAAAATAATATTTAAATAGGATACACCACGTGGCATATCCGACACGTATCCGAGGCGTATCCGAGGAGTATCCTTATCCGTTTAGTATCCGATACGGGATACAAAGCCATTTTCGAAGTATCCGTGCAACATAGTTAAGGACTATCTTTCATGTTATTCTTAACCGTGTCTATCTTTGTTGAATTTATCAATAATGGTTTTTTTTTATCAATAGGTCATTTCAACTTTAAGTCCTTAATTAAAGTTTTTCACTATTATAGTCAATTATCAAATTCTAACAATTTTTGTCCTCCATGCCCTAAATTTTTTGGATTTTGTGATTTTTACCCCCATTTTTTATATTTAAAATTGCATCTACATCCATAATTTTGTTAAAATAATTTTATTTACTATCTAAACTTCGAAATACTGTCAAATATGGGTAAATTACACATTCTACACCCCTTATCTTGAATTATATTCATATTAAAATTTATAGTTTTCCAAAACAAAGTTTTTTATTTTTGTATTATATTAAGTTTTTTGTACCCCTTACTTTAATGTACTTATTATATTTAATTTTTCTTTGTTATGATTGCATTAACTTTAACATAAAAAGAGGAAGAAGAGTTATTCGATGAGATGCAACTCTTCGTAATCTCGTTAAACCATTCTTAAATTGAACTGAAATGACCCGAACGATTTTTGATAAATTTCAAAAATATTCTGCTTATATGATTACAGATGAAATTGATTATGTTTTATGCAATCCTTAGTTGAAAATTCAAAAGACACGTCCAAAACTATTGCATCTCATAGTGTTTGCCCGTCCGTAGATCCTTCACAAAAAATCCAACGGATCAAATTCAATTGACATAAAATTGTCAGCAGTAAATTTACGAACATAAATAAGATTTTTTATGAGTTTTGGAGCGCTATGAACATTATTTAGAGAGACAGGCAGATAAGGAGAAGTGAGAGCCGCATTATTCGAGGGATGAATTGGAATAGTGTGACCGTTGCCTACAGTAATGCCATTAGAATTGCTCAATTTAAAATAGGACGAAAGAGTCACATGATTCATCGTCATGTGAGATGGAGTACCAATGACCATGTACTAGTTGTCGTCAATCAGATTGAAAGCCATAATGTTGAAAGCAACATCAATATCCGTAGGAGCATAGCCTGCGGTGTAAGGCGCAACTTTGACATGATACCCATGATTTGGGAAAAGGCCCTAAATTATCGGTTGGGGCGGAGCGGGGGGAGGACGTAGGCGATGATTTTTGCGGTGTGCAGGTCTAGGGTCAAGGCCATGAGGGTTGCGGCAGAGTTGGATGACCACGCCCTAGATTTCGACCACCACAGCCGTGTGAGATGGATCCCCGACCACGACCGTGTGAGATGGATCCATGACCACGACCTTGATCGAGACTGTTGTTGCGGGAGTTGTTCGGACGAGAGGGAGAGCCAGACTGGACATTGGCATTGGGAGAGCCGTCTGCGAAAGTCGGATGAGAATTGGAGAGAAGAGTGGAATAGGCTTGACGTACCACATGTTTAGCAGGATTCATTTCTTCCAAACTAAGCATAGACGGAGCCTTGGAGAAAAGAGGAAGAGGGTCACTTTGCCAGATGAGAGCTGTGACGCCATTGAATGTTTCATTAAGACTCGCAACTAGTTGGAGAACGAGGTGTATTAGTCACTGAGGCACCAACGTTGACAAGCTGAACTGCGAACATCTTCAGCTTTTGACATTATGCACCAACATTAAGTATGAGAAAATTGGTGTTTAAGATGAACGACTCGAGAGTTTTGTTATCTTGAAAGATGTTTGCCAGACGATTCTTGACGCCCATGACATTGGAATCGGGTTCAATGATGGTGTGGATAAGGTCGTTGGAGATGGTGTTGTAGATCCATTGAAGGACAATAGCATCCAGACTATCTCGTATATACGTCGGCCTCGGGCATGACTTTTGAATAATTTTGAGCAAGAATTATATTGATTGTTCTCGATACCCAATGTGATTGGAATAAGATTTTCATGTTGGTGACTGTCAAGGTGGGGAAGATTTTTGGTTGCGCGGCCATGGAGGAAGGCGGCTTGGAGGCGGTGGGCGTGGTAAGGGTAGAATCGTTAGGGTTAGACATAAAAAAAAAGGAGGCTCTTATATCATTAGGGGTGTTCATAAACCCGTTCACCCGCCCGATCCGCCTAAATACAACCCGCACAAACCGCCACCCGCATGTTTTTATTTTTTAACTTGTGCCATGGTTAGAAAAGATGAAAACCCGCCCTTGAGCGGGTGGGTTGCGGGTTGAGACGTACACCCACCCGCCATCCGCCCACCCGTTTATGAAAGGAAAAAATATATATATATATCAGTTCATTTCTCTAAACACTTCAATGAGAAAAGAAAGTAATTATGTATTAGCAAAATAATAGATATAAATAACTACACAACACTCTAGTTCATTTAAGACGTAAAAATTTAATAATTTGATGCGTATTAGGGAAAGACTTTACATACATATAATTGAAACTCGATAATAATAATGCATAAATTAAACTTTTAAATAGTATAAACATCCAAAAGAAAAAACAAGAAAAAGAATTAGGGGATATTTCTTAAATACGAATAATATAGGATCATTGCGGCATATAATTTGTTTTAAAATATGGAAGTATTTTTTTTCTTTTTTTTTTTTTTGAAATTTGTGATTTGATGTATAACATAAGCCGCCAATCCACCCGCCTGCACCCGCACCCGCACCCCGCATGGTCTTCAAAATAAATCCACCCGCCCTGTTGGAAAAATTGGTAAACCACAAGTGTTGGGTATGGTGTCTTTTCTTATGACAACCCGCCAAAAATCGACCGCGAACACCCCTAGATATCATGAAAGAGATAATATTTGTTGTGTATATTCTCATTCATCGTGAATCATATAAATACATGTACAATAGCTAGAGTTTTGGTAAGAGACAAATACAAACTTGATCTACAAGATATTCTATCTACAAAGATATACTAAATTTATTAGTTCAGTCACGACTCACACCATGTTGGCAGCTTTGCGCTTACACAATAAGTGCTAGGGTAGCCTCATCCCCACTTAGATTTTAACAGTATGATCAGATAAAGGCTACAACATTAAAATTAAAATTTTGTAATGCAATCGTTGTATTACTAATACATATACAGTGCAACCAGGTGTTTAGATTTTTTTTCTTCATAAAATTTAGTAATGATATAAACATTGTACAAGTCAAGATTAAGAATGTACATGGGATTCGTAACATTCTTCCCATTATGTAGAGAGGTCCTTCATATGAAAGGGGCGGGGTCGAAGCCCTAATTACGAGGGAAATTAAGTCCTCTTTGAATATATGTGTTAATATATATGAATGAGAACTGATATCTACTCTTGTATAACTGTAGAATTGAGTGGAGAAGGTTACCAATAATAATTGTATCTTTATTTATAGACCTAGGCTAAGTCTCTTTCATGACGTGCAACTTTTCTTCTTTTAAAGAACGCGTGATTTGCAATTATTACCTATCAAAGGTAGAAGGATCTGCAGTCAAATGTTGGGTCACTTGCTCATAATGGTGTATGGCTGTCTTCAAGTGGCAACCTTTATGGAGTCAGAGCTAGTCAATCTTTATAATATAATATTCGTTGATTCGAGGCTGCCTCATTGGGCTCTTGTTCGTGTTGATGATGACAATGGTGAAGTTTTACGAGGGCTTCCTTTGTCTTTCATTTCTTAGGGTTTTATCCTACTACGAGGCCTTATGCATTGTAGGTTTCTCTCGTGTCTCCCCTTATCTTCGACAACTGGTTCTTCCATGAGGGTCATAAATCGTTAGCTTTTACCATGGTAGTTTAATATATTTTCACTTAGAAAATTACCACCCAATATAAATCGTCTTTTATTGATTACTGATTTCAATTTAAGTTCCTTATTAATTGAGTTATCAATGTTAGTCATATAATGCAGTTCTTATCAATTCGTCCTCTAGGTCCTCATTGTTTTGGATTTTGTGATTTTAACACCAAATATTTTTAAAATTTGCACTTGCATATCCAATATGTTTTTTTTTATTTTTTATAAAATAACTATATATTATCTAATATTTTTAACATTTTTTTTCAATTATTTAAAACATTACAATTATTACCCCAAGTATTTTATATAGCCGAACTAATCAACATCCTTTTTTTTTCCTCCTTTACGTTATTCCATACTGGTAACACACATATACTACTTAGAAAAATGTCCAAAGACAAGAAACTCAATTTTAAAGTTGACGTAACAACTATAGTATTTTGGTCTTATTTCGTCACGGTAATAGAACACAGTAAAAGATTACAAAATGAGATCAAAACAATGCTATCCAACTTTATTAACGGACTAGCTTGGTCCGGAACACTTATTACAAGATTATTAGGTAGAATAACTAAATTACAATATTAATGTAGCTTATCGAATTTTAGGTATTCGATGCAGACGTGTCGAATGTCTTCGTTCGGTGCGAAACAATTAACACTGAATCAAAGTCGTTCTGGAAGGTATCGAATTCGATGTGTACTTTGGATGTCGAATTCGATGCGCACTTTTCGTGTCGAATGGAGGAACACTATTTAACTGCGTGTCGAATGAGGGCTATTCGATCCGATGCGTGTTGAATGAGGGCTGATTTGATGCTGACTGTGCTGAGGTGGTTACCTTCTCGAAAACGTGCACGGAACTCAAGGGGACGGGCTATTTATAGCAAACATCTCGCAGGGCCCACAAACTAATATAGAAAGGCGCATCGAATCATTCCTATTCGATGCGCGCATCGAATCATGGTAATTCGATGCGCTAATGGGCTCGCCCAATAAAAAAACATTAGGTTGTTAATTCGATGCGCGCATCGAACTCTCCCAATTCGATGCGCTTATGGGCCGGCCCAATAACGATGTATTGGGCCAATCTTAAATCACACCTATCATATAGTCCCCCCAGTTTGGGAGACGATGTCAACTTGGTGATCGTCTTCCAAACTTTAAAGAATATATTTGGGATTGCTCGGAACGGTCTAGGCCGTACTCCTTTAATTTTTAGATATATTATCAAATATTTGTACTGATTTGGGATATTCCTATTCATAGAATAGTTCGGAACGGTTCACAGTAGCTCTATGAACAATAATGAAACGCATCTAACAATGTCAATTCGATGCGTGAAATGAACCGCATCGAATTCCGTTCGTTCGATGCGGTTATTTGATGCGGCCGCTGGACTGGGCCTGATGGGCCTCCCGGTCCTTATATAAGAGGGGTGCTGCCCTGAGGAGCTCATATCGCAGCCAACACACTCCGCTCCTCAGGTGAGACACATCGAATTGGCGTCATTCGATGCGATCCGCATCGAACGATCATAAATTAGATGCGATTAGCATCGAATTGTGGTGGTTCGATGCGATAATTATTTTAATTAAATCAGTTCCTTTTCATTTTTGTTTAAAACATTGACACAGGCACTAACTTGCATTTCCTTTGCTTAGGATTTTATTTGATTCAGTAAAAGCTATTTCTACCGGAAATTCGATCAAGGTAAAATTTTTTGCTTTATTTTGCTGAATTATTTGTTTAAGAAATTTCTCTTTAAATATGTTTGAGTGATATGCGAGAGTGTAGAGTGACGAGTTCGTCCTTAGTCAGTCTCTGTTTTTAATTTATTTCAGCTCATTCTCGTCAAAGATGGTGAGCAGTAAATCCAGTTCTGGCAGTGAGTCGAGTATTGGCTCTAGCTCCAGTTCCATTAATAAAGAGAACCCTTTGAATGCTCCCGCGGGTCCGAGCGCAGTCGAAGTTAATGAATTCGATTTAATAGATATATAAATGTTGGATTCTCCCGCTGATAAGAACCCTGTTGGCGATACTGAACCTGCTGCCGAAGTGGACAGCGATGACTTGTCTGTGTCATCGTATCGGGATAATCGGGCTCCAAGCGAGGGTGAAGAGGATGTAGATTATATTAATAGGGAGTTCGATGATCACGTCGAGGTCCCAGGAATGGCCTACGATCAATATATTTCTCGTCTCCAACATAGTCGTAAGGGGCTCCGTAAAAAAATTGATATACCTGATAAGTATAAAATCGTCCTTCCGGGCCCAAATGATCGGATGCATACCCCACCGCCCGGTCATGTGACTGTATTTGTTGGTCAGCTCTTGAACGGTCTGCGTTTCCCAATTCCTCTTGAGCTAAGATGGCTTTTAAGGATGATAAACCTTGTACCCGCGCAACTCACGCCAAACTCTTATGTGAATTTAATTGGCTTTATCATAGTCATGAAGGCGTTGCGCCAACCACAAAGTCCCAATGAGTTTTACGCGTTATTTGAGATTGCAAGGCGTGAAGAAGGATTTTACATATCAAAGCACAAACGAACCGGAAGTTTTTGAATGGTGGGGCGACCGGTTACGGAAAGGATTGGAAAAGAAGATACTTCTACATCGAAGAGAGCTACGAAGGCGAGTTTAGGCAATACCGCCGTGAATGGTACACAGGTACTAGGGTAATGATTCCCGGTGGAGTCACCGTAACTTCATGGGATTGCGAGTTTATCCCGAATTTAGTTAGAGAACATCAATTTGATGTTAAAAAACTTGTCGAAAATTGAGTCCTTTCGTTAGCTGGATTGTCTCCAGTGAAATATAACGGAAGAATGACCCTTGGTAAAATAGCGCAACTCTCTGATATTCTTGATTTATGCTTATTATGATTTTAACGGTATACTTTTCTTGCAGCCGAGTACTTCATGAGTCGTCACGCGAGAATGAATCGAGCTGTTGCTGCTGATCTGGCGAGCTCCCAGACCAACATTGTGCCCGAAATTCCTCCTCCCCAAAAGAGAAAGAGTAAGGGTAAGAAGAAAATTGCTAGTCCCTCTTCTGCCGCTGCTGCGGAATCAAACGTTGATCCTTTTGAGGACATGTTGGGGGATAACCCAGAGAATGTGCAAGGCGGTGCTGAGGCATCAGAAAGCATTGCGGTTGGAACAGACGACGATGCTCAAGTTCCCAACCAACGCAAGAAAAGGAAAATGCCTCAGACCCGATCACAAGCCGAGGGGCTGCCCCCCAGTCGGCCGAACAAGTAGGCCTGGTGCTTCTATTGCTCCGGTCAATGTAGCTGAAACAAGCGCTGGAGTTGGGCTTAGCCAAGGCCCTCGAGCTCGGGCTGCTGGGTATGAGATCTCGGAGGCCGAAGCCATCGAGCATTTGAGGGCACTGATGCCTGGTCTTGCAGTTCCTCTCCCAGTCTCTGCCGAAGAAATGAAGAGGGTGGAGCGGAACACGTTGCATCTGCTAACAGCGGTAATGATCTCCTTGCTTGAGTTTTATTTCCTTTGGACTGACTTTGTAAATTTTGATCTAACTGCTCATTAATTGTTAGGCGGGAGGTTTCGTGGACACCATGTTCTCGGCCCTAATGGAATTTCGGGAGACTGCTGGCGATGGTAACAACGCTGCTCTTCAAGCTGCCCTTGATGAAAAGGAAAAGGCCTTGCAATTGGCCAAAGACCATGCTGCTAAGGCGCATGCTGATCGGGAGGCAGCCAAGGAGGCACCAGTGGAGGCTGAAAAGCTCAAAGAAGAGCTAAACAATCAAATTAATGAACTTAAAAAGGAGGTGGGTGCAGCCAGAGAAGAAACCCATAACGCCGATGTCAATGGTTATTTGCGCGACCTTAAAGAGGTAGCATCTATTCCTTTTCATAGCGTTTCGAATCCCAATTTCCTGTTATCGTATTAATATTTTTTCTTTCTTGTAGGTTTCTCCCCAACAGAAAGTAGAGATAGCTGAAGAGTTTCTCCGAAGCAACACTTTTCGAGAAATCTGCATTCGTCGAGGCGAGCTCGAAGCTCGGAATGCTCAAGTTCTGACTGTGCATCAATTTTATGCAACGCAGTATGTTCGTGGAGGTTTCAAACCAGAATGGTTAGACCTGTCTCTAGGACCAAACCGAGAAAAACTGCCACCTCGGACAACTTCTGAGCCTGCAGAACCTGATGAGTTCGCCTCGCTGCTAAAGAATGAGAATCTTATTCTCGGGGGACTATCACCACCGCTTGTTATGCCTGAGCCGTATCCCTCATCTGAGGATGAAGAAGATGTCTGAATTTGCAGCCCTAAGGCTGTTCTATCCTTCCATGTCTATGAACAATTTTTATTTTTAATTTAATTTGTGCATGGCGCTGCGTCGCTTTTATGAGTTTGAACATTTTATGCTTAGCGCAATCATACTTTTGAATGTTCATCTTTAGTTGTTTAATTATTTATTATGCTCATATTTGTTTCCTTTTATTTCAATATCCTTTCTGGGTTCTTTACTTTATTTTGACAACCTGTCGGTTTTTATTTTCACCTGCGATGAAGAGTTGAATAACGTTTTTGCTTGCCTTATTATAATTTAGAAAAAAGGCTTTGCTTGTCTCTTTGGACATAGTGTAGTTTAGTCAGTTACTCTTCTTTTTAAAGTTCCGCTCAAGATTTCTCAAATCGTGAGTTTTAATGAGAACTTACAGTGCTATGCGTAGTGTCTGTTCCTTGCTTGTATTTCTAAGCAATTGTGGTAATATTTGTCATTACGGAGAGAATCCTTCGTCCCTCCTCATTCTTTGAGAGATTCTGAATGTATTGTGGTAACTTGCTTCCTACTGGGAACAACCTTTATCTTTTTATTGCCTCTGACTTTAATCAGAATCTCGTGCCACTTTGGACAGAGTTTCCGTCCCTTTTTTTGCCTCTGGCTTTTATCGGTATCTCGTGCCACTTTGGACAGAGTATCCGTTCTTCTTGCTTCAGGGCTTTTCGGTATCTCGTGCCACTTTGGACAGAGTATCCGTTCTTCTTCTTGCTCAGGGATTTTCGGTATCTCGTGCCACTTTGGACAGAGTATACTTCCCTTTTGTTGCCTCGGGCTTTTATCGGTATCTCGTGCCACTTTGGACAGAATATTCGTTCTTCTTGCTTCAGGGCTTTTCAGTATCTCGTGCCACTTTGGACAGAGTATCCGTTCTTCTTCTTGCTTTAGGGATTTTCTGCCCTGCGTACATTTTATGGTGCAGATTAGACAGGACTCATGTAAAAAATTAACTACAATTCGTTTTCTCGGATTAACCAAATCAGATTATGTGAACAATTCGGAGTTTGAGTCATTGATAAGTTTCCTTGACTTCCCACTTTGTCCTCCAGGGTCCAGTTTTGGTGTACTTGTTTTAAGTTCATACATATTTGTCCCTCATGCATGTCATAGCAGAGAGAACGAATAAAAACTTATTCAAAATATTCAAAATGCTAAATACACTTGTAAATTGAAACATAATCTTTAATCAATATGCTCCATTTGCCTTGGAGCCAATGCCCTTGCCGCTGCTTCTTCTTGTTGTGGCCGAATCCGGAGCGAAGTCACGTAGCATTTCCATCCTTCGATATGGTTTGCTATGACCTCACATGTGCTGCTAGGAGTTGGAAACTTCACCATTTGATGATAAGTTGATGGTAAAGCTCGGAAAGCATTCAGTGCAGGCCTCCCTATGATTCTGTTGTAAGCAAAATGCATGTCAACGATCACGTAATTCTTCAGAAGCGTCTTTCTCTGCGGTGCTATACCTAATGACGTTGGGAGTTTGAGCATTCCGAGTGGGACTATCTCTGGACCTCCAAATTCATGAAGAGATGTTCTCACTGGTTCTAGTGTCTGATTATTCAATCCCATTTTAAGCAACGTAGAATTGAACAACACGTTTACTGAACTTCCGTGGTCCACTAGCATCTTGGTGACTCCATAGTTAGCTATATCCACTGTTATCAGCAAAGGGCAATTTAAATTGGACATTTGTATAGCCTATGGACTCAGCTTTCTTAGGTCTGCTGTAGAGAAAGTAACCTCTTCATGCGGCATTTGCTCAATTCTCAGTATACTGGCCATATCGACGAAATTATCCGATTCAACCAGTCTTGTGATCTTTCTCCGACCATTGGTAGAATCTGCTCCCCCCGGTCCTCCTGATATCATATTGATCATGCCTCTCCTGGCGTTCCCATCTTCAATCTGGGGGTATTGGAAAAGTTGCGGTTCATCGACTACCCTTTGCTTATCTTTCCTAGGAGATGGAGTTCTCTTCCGGTTGAAATTGTTTTCCTGCTCTTGCACCCTCTTGACAAACTCCACAAGTTTGCCATCCTTTACTAGCCGTTCAATTTCATCATTTAAATTGATACACTCCTCAGTATCATGACCCTTCTGATTGTGATACTTGCAGAATTGATTTGAGTACATCGTCGCCTTGGACTCCCTCATTGGTTTGCGATCCTTCAACCATCCTTTTCCTCTTTGCTGCCCCAAAGACTGCCATGATGTGAGCATTTAACGGTGTGTACCTTCTAGGCGAACTATCCCTTTTGTAATTCTTGTTCCTATTATTGTAATTGTTACGATTGTGATCTTCTCTGCCTTTTTCCTTTTCTTTCACAATTGTAACAACATGTACTTTAGTCGCCATCATTTCCTCGAAATGAACCACTTCTTTTGCTATTTTGTTAATCTCTTCAATAGTGGTGGGCTTTCGTCTGAGTAGATCCCCACCGAACATTGTATTGGTGGTTTCTCGGAAAAGTATGCTCACAATCATTTCTCCTGACGGGTATTGGAAAAGTATGCTCACAATCAATCCTTAATAGCTCCGTATTGAAATGTTTCTTAAAGTCCTTTAGACTTTCATTAGTTTCTTGCTTCATTGTGTAGAGATGGGAATGATCCAGAACCAATCTGGATTGACTAGAGAATTGGTCTTCAAACATTTTTCTGAGTTGGCTGTAGCTTTTGATCACTCCTGGAGGAATCCGATTAAACCAATCCACATGTACTCCCGACAGATTTGTTCCAAATATCCTGGCTTGGATATTGTCTTTAAAACCGTAAAGGGACAACTTCCTATCTAGCTGAAAAAGATGATCTCGGGGATCTGACTTCCCATCGTACATTTTCAGTTCTGGGAGCTTCTCCCCCTGTCCCAAGATTTCTGACTCTATCTCTTTACAAAATGGACTACGACTATAAGTGTTGTCCTCCTGTACCGTTGAATCTCAGCTGTAGGTTTCCCTTTCTTCAGCCTTTCTTTATCCCTGGCCATTCTATCATGCTCACCTCTTGAATCATGACCGTCTGGATGTCTTCTGTCATCTCTATTTCTTCTCCTTCGTATTTCTTCTCTTTGGTCCTCTTCCTCATTCCATTCCCTTCTGGAGTCATGACTTTCTGAACGTCTCTTTTCTTTTCTTCTTCTTCGTTCAGTAACACGTTCTGCCTCCTTTTCCGTTTCTCTCTTCTCAAGATGTCTTCTTGATTGTACCTCAACCGACACTAGCTTCTTTCCTTGTTCTTCTCGGGTGGATTTTCCTTTACTCTTTGTTCCCTCCGAAACATGTCTACTTCTCCTGTCGTCTTGCTGGGATTTTTCTTTCTCCTTTCCCTTTAACATTTTGGCAACAGAACCTTGTTCCCTTAAGGTCTCTGGATGTTCAGCAGGAGATGGTATCATAACGGGCGGTGCTGGAGTGAGTACTTCGGCCAATGCAGCTTTTACCATTGCCATCAATTCATTCTTCATATTATCTGGAATAGAGGCATCGTTGCTGTGGCTCCAGTTGCACCTGCTTCAGTGGCGGGTACCTCCTCAGCTTGAGGTCCTTGATTCTCTCTCCTTGCTGGAGTTGGTACTGATGCGGGTACTGTTGACGGTCCCGCGATATCTTGCATGATTCGTTCAGGTGTATTCTGTCCTGCTTCTCCCTTATTTCCTTCTAGAGCTTTACTTTGGGATCTGGTAATTCTGGACATACTGCCTAACAAACTAATAAACTTTGTGTTCCCACATACGGCGCCAATATTTTGGTCTTATTTCGTCACGGTAATAGAACACAGTAAAAGATTACAAAATGAGATCAAAACAATGCTATCCAACTTTATTAACGGACTAGCTTGGTCCGGAACACTTATTACAAGATTATTAGGTAGAATAACTAAATTACAATATTAATGTAGCGTATCGAATTTTAGGTATTCGATGCAGACGTGTCGAATGTCTTCGTTCGATGCGGAACAGTTAACACTGAATCAAAGTCGTTCTAGAAGGTATCGAATTCGATGCGTACTTTGGATGTCGAATTCGATGCGCACTTTTCGTGTCGAATGGAGGAATACTATTTAACTGCGTGTCGAATGGGGGCTATTTGATCCGATGCGTGTCGAATGAGGGCTGATTCGATGCTGACTGTGCTGAGGTGGTTACCTTCTCGAAAACGTGCACGGAACTCAAGGGGACGGGCTATTTATAGCAAACATCCCATGGGGCCCACAAACTAATATAGAAAGGCGCATCGAATCATTCCTATTCGATGCGCGCATCGTATCATGGTAATTCGATGCGCTAATGGGCTGGCCCTATAAAAAAGCATTAGGCTGTTAATTCGATGCGCGCATCGAATTCTCCCAATTCAATGCGCTCATGGGCCGGCTCAATAACGATGTATTGGGCCAATCTTAAATCACACCCATCATATAGATTGTGGAAATTCACATTCTTGGTGTGATGAAACATTTGTTCTGTGCTTAATTAAGGTTAATTGAAAAATAACGCTGACATATACATGCAATTGGCTCGAATATAATGTATTGAATATACTTTAGCTCATCTGTTCAATTATTATTCTTGACTTGGCTTGGGCAGAATCTATGTACTGGATAATGGAAAACTGGTTAGTTATTCAATTTTTATCACAAAGATATAGTAATCTTTTATTATTTTAGTCCTTCTAATTAAGTAGGGATTTGGCGTATATATACTTGAAAATATCACTTCAGAGATCTTTCCTCAAGTGGGTTCTCATCCAAAAAAAATAAATCGCAGCCAACCTCTCCCTTTCTGGTAGCCATGAAAGAGCTTACAACCATCGAAACCCTCAACCTTGTCCGCCTTCCGCAAAAACGCGTGAGATCAGAGCAGATAGACATATTCGACGCAAAATTGGGGATTTGATTTAAGAAATTAGGGGTTCTAGTGTTAATTTGGGCGAGAACGAATGAGATATACAAAATTTTGTGGTTTTAAGTGTGAATCTCATATATTGCTAAGTGTGGGAAAAAACGTGTAATTTTTTAGGCGTGAGAAAATGTTTTCAAGTTGGCGTGCGTTTTATCTGATGTTCCTTGGTAGTTGTTGACTTGTTGCACCACATTAGAAATACAATGAATACATAAAAATAATTTTTCCAAGAAGACTAACACTACAACAAAACCATGCAATAGCATGGAAAGTCATGCATCCGAATTTTCAATTTTCGGATGCATGACCTATAGAATCAAAAAAATTCGGTGCAATTGACCTGAGGGTCAATTGCATCAGATTTATTCGATGCAAATAAATTGCATCGAATGGTTCAGATGCAACCACATAGGCTGCATCCGAACCATCTGATGCAGGACAAATGCATCGGATAAATTCGATGCAAAAAAAATTAGGCACAACAGCCCCCATTCACATTTTCACACACAACACACACACACCACTCTCGGACCGCCGTTGACCGCCACCACTAGCTGCACCGTCGCCGGAAATCACCCAAAAATACCGGTAAGGAGTTCTCCTCTACTCAAGGATCAATTTGATGTAACTTTTATTAATTTTTGTCCATTATTTACTATATTAATGCAATTTTTAAATTGTTGATAATTTTAATTATTGCCATTGAAATTGTGATTATTGTTGTTATTTGTTCATGTGAATATGATTATTGTGTTGTTATGTTGAATTCTTAGAATAGTTTTGTGCTAATTTTGAAAGTTTATGATATTAGGCCTTAATTTGTAGTTCAACATTAGATTTGGGGTATAAAGTGTAGTTGAAAAAACTTGAGAGTAGATAAAGTAATTTTGAGAAAGTTATGGACTCAATTTAAAGTTTAAAGTTATTGTGGCGTTGAATGTATTTATTAGAGTTTATTGTAGAATAAGATAATTAATTAGAAAATTTGGGCTTGTTTGCAAATATCTAGAGTATTTGGTTTACAATATTGAACTTTAGGGGTTACTTTGTAGGTTAGAAAATTTGATAAAAAGTGTAGTTGAAACAAAGTTAGGACTCAATTGTGACGTTTAAAGTATTTGTAGGGAAAGAATATAATTTCTTGGGACTTTCTTGTAGTTCTTATTTGATTGTTAATATTATATTGTAGTTAGAAAATGTAATTTATATTAACTTTATTGTAGCAATAAGATAATTAACTAGAAGATTTGGGCTTCTTTGCTAATATTTAGATAGTTAAGAAACCATAGGGTAGAAAATATAATTAGAAAATCTTTTTAGTTAGTATTTGGTTTATAATATTGAACTTTAGGGGTTACTTTGTAATTAGAAATGTGTTAAGCATTGTAGTTGAAATAAAATTAGGACTCAATTGTGTCATTTAAAGTATTTGTAGGGCAAAATGTAATTTTTAGGACTTTCTTGTAGGGATATGATAAACAGAAAACTTGAGTTTGAATGAAAATATTTTGTGAGTTTGGAAAACTAAAGAATAGAAAGTGTAATTAGTTGATTTTAGTTCTTATTTGATTGTTAGTATTATATTGTAGTATCGATTAGAAATTCCAATTAATTGTATTTCTTATTAGAACAGAGTTGTGAAGATTAACTTTTCTGTAATGTTGAAATATAATTTAGTAAAATTTAGGGACGATTATATTGATATTTTTGTCGTTTAATTTAGGGGCAAGTAGAGATCGGGGATCGTCTAGGGGTGGAGGAGGTAGGGGAGGCGACCGGGGAAGGAACCTGCATCTAGTAGTCAACAGCCACGTAGAGCCCCGGTTCACCAGTTTGACCCACTGCTTGATGATGATGATGATATGCTGGTTTATCCTACAGACTATGAACCGTATGGGTTTATTGATGACCTCGAGATAGAGCCTCTTCCACCGATCAGCACCGCGATCACCGAGTCGCCTCATGGCTCGGCGCATGCCTTAACTTTAGATATGTCTAGAGTTCCGCCCTCACAGTCTGCTACTACAGTCAGGTCGTCATCGTCTCGAGGTCCCGACGAGCCAGGACCATCACACCCTCCCGTTGGTGATGAGAAGAGAAATCTTCGGGGGCAGGGCAAAGAGGCACCTATACCAGAGGACCCCGATGATAGGGAGTGGATCACATTTTGTTCATATAGCGGATCGATGAGGAACCAATCGTCCATTAGTGCGTCGATTTTAGCTACTTTAAATAAGTTGTGTAAGGGCCCGTGGTTTCAATTCAAGGAATTTCCTAAAGTTTATAGGGACAGCGCATGGGACGAATTTTGTGTAAGTTTTTTAATCAAAAAATTATTAGATATTAAACACAGTTAATTATAATGCTTATTTTTTTCTTATATTGGTTTTTTTAATTATTTCTGTTATTTATAATTCGCAGGGCCAATATCAGTGTGATTAAGACGACGAGTATCGAGTTAGGACCGCTTGGAAAACGATTGGCAAAAAGCGTTATAGCAAATGCTTGAACTCACTGAAGAGAATATTCCTGGAGATAAAGGAGAACCCTGATTTACGTAGTAGATGTGATATATGGATTCCAGAAGAACATGAGCAGAAATTCGCGATTAATGGGAGGGGCATGTACACCAGAATAGGTGCCGAAGATAAACAAGAACAAGGCTCCGAAAAAGAACTCGTTTGGTGGGAGGCGTTCGGGCCAACAAATGCCAGAAAAAGTGGTAATTTTTATTTTTTACCAAATATTTGTTTGTTAAAATTTGGCCCTTTAAAATTTGTCGTATTAGTGTTTTGTGAAACAAGCTAAAGATGAGGGTGTTACGATTAAAGAATTGCTGATAGTAAGGATGTACAAGCTTGACCGAGTGAAGAAAAACAAGACTACTGGAAAAGAAGAGTGTGTATCAGATGAAGCTTACCAGGCTTGGGTACGTAATCTATTTATATAATAAATATAATTAGGAGTTAGAAATTCCACGTGCTCTTCAGTTTACTTATTGAATTTTGGTAATTTGTTTGCAGCTTAAATTCCTGCAAGAGCTCTAGAGGAAATATGGGCGGCATAGGAAAAAGTGGCCTCCATGGGACTTTGACACCTGGTTCAAGGCTCAACCAATGAAGAAAAATCACGTAATTTTCTACTACTGCAGTTGGTCCAATTTTCGGGGTACAAACCCATACACAATTTAGAGGTGGGACCTCTAGTAGTCCTAGTGCATCTGCAGATAGGGAGGCGGCGTACCATGCACAGTTGGCTGCGGTGAGGGATGACGCGAGTTGGGCCTATGCAAGCTATCAAGCGGGGCTGAGGAGGTCATACGAGAACTCGTTATGATCGTGGGAGCATAGCAAGCTACTCATTGATCATCTGAGAAATAAAGCGAGGCAAAACGGATGGGAGCCCCTAGATTTGCCGTATGCGGATAGGCCAGAGCCACCAGAGGGCCTAGACGAGCCCTTTCCTAGTGATGAGACATCGGTCACTCGCTCACCTACAGTTTTGTATAGTAGTTCGCCTCCACCGCGCCATCAGCCACCGCAGCCCACATGGCGAGGGAGTCCCACACCGCGTTCGTAGTCCCACACTTCTCAGATTACACGTCATCCGCATCCACCTCCTCAGGCCAGTACACAGTATACACAGCGGTCTAGATCATTCTCCCCGGATCATGATGACTATAACACATACCCTGAGGGAGGTGAGTACTACCTAGATACGTCACATATCATTCGTCGGGAGCAAGAGGCAGAGCATACGACATATCAGCATGCACACCAGAAGTTGACTTACCAGCAGCCGCACCATCGTACGACATATCATTGGCCACACCAGGAGTCGACTTACCTTTAGCCGCCCCAGCGTACGACATATCATAGGCCACATCAGGAGTCGACTTACCCTTAGCTGCCCCATCGTACGACATATCATCGGCCACATTAGAAGCCTACATATCAGCATGCATCGATGGGTAGGCTGACTAGTCAGGGTTGAGGGGATGTGCAGTATTATGAGATGAGTAGGGCGAGGACTCAAGTGCGAGGGAATGTGCAACATCATGATGTGGTTAGGCTGAGGTCTCAGGTGCGAGGAGATGTGCAATATCAGGACGTTGGTAGGTCGAGACCTCATGGTCGAGCGCATCAGGACGCCGATACATTTTTACAGCAGCCGATGCAGCAACAACTTGATGGGGAGTTTGGCATTTTGTTGCCAGAGCTTGAGACGTTTGTCTAGTGGCTTAGAGAGGAGATGGAGCCTTATGACCCCTAGGCGAGTATCCCACCTTGCGACGATTAGTTATATTAGGAGATGTGTTAGCCTAGTGTCTTATTTTGACTATTTGCACGAAGACTTTGTTTTGTAAGCATTAATTTTTATGTAAGATGAGTTGTAATTTGTGATATTGTGGATCTTATGTGTTATTATTGTTATTGTAATTTTTATTCGGAGTACGTTGTAATTTGTAATATTGGGACTATTGATATTTGTTGTGGTGTCCTAAATTTTATTAATGCATATATATTACGTTATTTATCTTGTCGACAAATTAATTTGTTATTAAACCAACAAAAACAAGACATGAAATGCAGCCACAATCAAACAATTAAAACATACAATAGAATTCATTATTGAAATACAAGCACATAATAGAACTAAACGTAATTTGGGTCGCTACTGTCATCATCTTCGACCTGCACCTCTTTGCCCTCCCCGTCATCCTTGTCGACCTTCTCGTTGTCATCATCCTCGTCACTGCTCATTGCAACGGGTTCCTCTTCAATTATCACTAGGACATATTGACCATCCACGACTAACTCCGGTAAGTTAAATGATGTAAAGTCGACGAAGAACCCCATCACTCGAACATTTTCTTCCTGGTATACCATTTTCGGGGCACCTGGAACTTCAGTCGCTTTAGTAGTCATAGAACTCATGTCAACGACATGTCTCGCAGGAGTGTGTATCACTGCCCACCATCCTCTTCTTTGTCTGTTCTTTTGACATGCATATGGCGTGTAGTACACTTGGTGCGCCTGGCTAGCTAGAATGAATGGTTTGGTTTCCCCAGACGGGAGACGACGAGTTGGATCAAGCTCGATCAAATGGTAGGAAGGGTGGACTCGCAAACCACGAGAGCTGGTATCATACCATATGCACTTGAAAAGGAAGATAGATGAACATTCTGGTATTGTAGCTCTACGACTTCAGTCAAAGTCTCGTAGAAATACATGTCTTCCTGCTCGTCGCTGCACCACTTCACGCACACTCCACTGTTCATTGTCTTTTTCCCAATGGCGTATCCATTTGTGTTAAAACGAAGACCGTTTACCATATAACAATTTTTCCAACTAATCACCTGATTCTTTGGTCCAATTGCTAGGTTTAGCAACCGCGGATCATAATCGTGGCGTTTGGTGAATACCATATCCTTGAACCATTGTATAAATGGTTCATTTTGTCTTTGGGTGATTGCATCATTGTCTAACCCAACACACATCTCCTTATCGAAAACACTGATATAATACAATTTGGAAAATAAGTAATGTATTTATTTTAGTAAAGTATTTATCACTAACCGTATCGAGGGTTCGACCTCTGGGCAATTTAATAGGATATACAACTTGGCGGCCTTGAGCTCTACGGTGCTTAATCGACGTTTATGAGATGCTTGTCCTACTGGCGACCCGACCTTTTGAAAGAGGGATAGTCGATGAGAATCTTTAGGATAAACTCTTGTCTCATTTCTGTTCAAGCGAACCAGACGTGTATCGAAATCATGCTCAAAATAATGATCGCAGAAGTTGGTCATCTCGGACGTCAGGTATGCTTCAGCAATAGATCCCTCGATCCTCGCCTTGTTGTCGACACTACCCTTCAAATCGAACATACGCCTAAAAATATAAACAAAAAATTAGATATGAATGATATGAGCATATATGTAAATAACTGTAGATTCAATTGTTGAATACCTCTCGAAGGGATACATCCATCGATAATGCACATGTCCTCCCAATTTTGTCTCCCAAGGAAGATTAATCGTTAGAAGCTCCATGGAGTCCAAAAATGCTGGCGAAAAAATCATCTCCTGTTTACACATTGTTTCAACAATCGCAACCTCTAGGCGAGCCATATCAGTTTTTCGAATGTTAGTTACGCACAATGCTCTAAAAAATATTGCTAACCTCCACTAGCGCACCCTAAACATCATCCTTTAAAAAGTATCTGAAAGCAATAGGAATTAATCTTTGCATAAACACATGATAATCGCGACTTTTCATTTCTGTTACTTTTAGACTATGCATCTGCATGCAACGGCTAATATCAGAAGCATAACCATCGGGAAACTGAAAACTGCACAACCATTCGTACACTTGCCTCTTTTGATCCTTTGTTAGACAATATATTGCATGAGGTTTGTCTGTACGTTGATTCAGTCCCGTCACTAAAAATAACTCACTTCGGTGGGTATACTCTCGCAAATCCAGACGCGCATTCATGTTGTCTTTTGTCTTTTTAGCGTCATCCATGACCGTGTTCTTTATGTTGTCCAAGAAGTTCTTCTCGCAATGCATCATGACTAAGTTATGACGTATCAAGTTTGTTGACCAATAAGGGACCTCCCAAAATATATTCCTACGACACCAGTTGTGACACCCCGTAATTTAAGCTAAACAAATCTCGTAACAAGTCCAATAAAAATACTAAACCAATGTCAATAAAATAAATAGCACACAATGCTAACAAGATTCAACATTTAACAATCCAAAAACTAATAAAGAAAGCAACTGAACTAGAACATTTTACAGTTTAATGGTTTAAAACTTAAACCAACTAGACGATCAAAAGGAAAATAACATAAGGTGATAGCCACCCTACTCCTCCAGGTACTCGTCCTCTGTTGGTTCGATCCTAAGCTGAAGAAGAAAGAAAGAAATAATGCATGCATGAGACAAAAAATGTTAGTGGTGTTTGTGTTGTGTGAAAGAGAAATTTCATGCGCTTTTATTTTGAAAACGAATGTAAAAACGACAATTAAGGCACATCAATAGTCAAACAGTTCACAGTCGGTCGAGGTACAGTACAATATTCAACCTCAGTATCAGATTATGCCATCCATATAACTCTTATCAGTCAATCGGTCGGTCGGTCCTTATTTCCCCCATTCAAGGAGCTACCTTGAAATCAGCCCACATACCACACAGGTATGCTCGTCAGTTACCCCATTAGATACTACGAAACTCTTGTAGGACTAAGAGAGAGAGAGGCCATGGGCATGAAGACAATTTGGCAAGCCCGCCGCTGCCCAGTGGTACAACACACTCACATAGCCGTGGATCCATTACAGTCGGTCAAAAAAAATCGGTCAGTCAGTCAGTCATTCAACCATTCGTTCCCACAGAAAGCAATCAATAACATTACAGTTCTAATCAAATAGCATTCTTGGAAGCAAGCAATCATTTACATACAAAGTTTATCAATGCATTTTCCATCACGTTAGACAACAATGCGTATATGTATACGCATGTATTTGCTACTAAGATACACGTAGCACGTACTTTCTTCCCGTAAAATAATATAGTTTTGGGAACACGCACCTTGTATGAATTGCAACAGTGATAGCTACTCACTCGGATCTACTCGTACTTCGCCTAAGATTCATAAATATAACGTCAAGAGACATTCAAGTTCCAGTCTTAATCTTACTGCTATTGTTACAACTATTAATTTTACTATACTTATAGATTGACCCTCCGAATACCCAAATCTCCAATTCTATAAATGATCGTCATTTATTACTCTTCCATGCAGTAGTTCAATATAGCTCTACTAATATATTTACGTTTCAAATATAGGTTCTAAGTTCTGGTATCTACTAAGTTTCAAGAATACATAACCAAAAGGCGATCGCGGTAACCCTTGGTCCCCTACCCTTTGGCGACCGCCTTGCGGTCTCGGGGACCATTTTCTGTGACCGCAAAATTATGGACCGCCGAGTGGTCCCTAAAGCCATATGGGGACCACTGGCGGTCCCCAAAAATGAAGAAGTATTGGGGACCGCTAAGGACGTTTTAGGGACCGTTAGAAGCTTTAGGGACCGCTAAGCGGTCGCCACAAATACAAGGACTTGTAGGGACCGCCGAGCGGTCCCCAATAATATTCAAAGAATCAGGGACCGCTCGACGGTCTCCAATAATATTCCTGCTTTTAGGGACCGCCGAGCGGTCCTTTAAAGTCTGCGGCGGAATAAAAAAAACCCAATAATATTCCAAAAACTTACCGGAATATTATTGGGTTTTTTGTATAAATTGCGTGCAAATATGTGCAACAAACATTTACAAGAACAAAACAAAGAAAATAATGACAAAAAAGTAAAATGAAATGAAAGTTAACAAAATAAAACAAAGACAATAATAAAATAAAAGTAAAAATAAATGATAGTTATTAAAATAAACCAAAAACAATGAAAAAGAAATGAAGAACATAATGTTGGGTGTTTTCTTGGCATTTTTTAAAAAAAGAAGTGAAGAAATGTTGTATTTTGGATTTGAAGAAAAAAGAAGAAGAGAAGAGTGTTTATTTAAAAGAAAGAAGAAGAAAGGTTGTGTTTTAGATTTGAAGAAATAAAAAAAAAAAGAGAAGAGTGTTTGTTTTATAAAAAAAAAAGGAAGAGAAGAGTGTTTTTTAAAAGAAAAAAGAAATGAAAGTTTTTGTTGGATGGTTTTTATTTTTGTGATTTAGGAAGAGAAAATGATAAGAGAAATTTTGGAGTTGGGTGTTTTTGAAGAGTATTGAAAAATTGGATAGGAGAGTGGTGGTACATATAGTATTGAGGGTGAACATTTTGAATTTTAGAAAATCTTAAATTCCCCCCCCCCCCCCCCCCAATCCCGCCTATTTCAGTGAATTTAGGGACCGTCGGGCGGCCCCTAATGATATTTGGTGATCGCCCGACGATCCCTAAAGGTATTTGGTGACCGCCCGGCGGTCCCTTATAATATTCATACTCTTTTTTTGGATTTTACGGAACGATCTCCATGTGTTTTTTGGTTTTCAGCAACTAATCTCATTATAACATGTTAATTGAAGTAACAAATGATTATAAAACTTCTAATTTAGTTATTTAATAGTAGATTGAATGAGATCGAAAGAGTTTTTAACGTTGAACCTATTATACGTTATACGTATACTTAATCATCATATGTTATTTCAATTTGCATGAAACCTTGTAATTCTGTTCTCTTAACTATTATTAGGATATCTATCAACTAAACAAACAACGCGGCACCATAAATGTTCCATAAAATCAAACAAAGAGGTATGAATATTATTAGGGACCGTCAGGCGGTCCCTAAAAGTGGATTTAGGGACTGCCAGACGGTCCCTAATAATATTCATACCTCTTTTGTTTTTTGATTTTATGGAACGATCTCCATGTGTATTTGATTTTTAGCAACTAACCTCATTATAACATGTCAATTGAAGTAACAAATGATTATAAAACTACTAATTTAGTTCTTTAATAGTAGAATGAATGAGATTGAATGCGATTGAGAGAGTTTTTAACGCTGAACCTATTATACATTATACGTACACTTAATCAACACTTGTTGTTTCAATTTGCATGAAACCTTGTAATTTTGTTCTCTTACCTATTATTAGGATATCTATCAACTAACAAACAACGGCACCATAAATGTTCCATAAAATCAAAACAAACACACTTTAATTAAATACTAACATCTAAACTAACAATTTAATCAAAACCAGTAACACTTTAATCAAAACAAACACACTTTAATTAACTACTAACATCTAAACTAACACTTTAATCAGAACTACTAACTCTTTAATCAAAACTAACATCTAAACTAACAATTTATTCAAAACTAACACACTTTAATTAACTACTAACATCTAAACTAACAATTTAATCAAAACTAACACACTTTAATTAACTACTAACATCTAAACTAACAATATAATCAAGTCTTTCACACTTTAATTAACTACTAACATCTAGACTAACAATTTAATCAAGTCTTTCACATTTTAATAAACTACTAACATCTAAATTAATAATTTAATCAAGTCTTTACACTAAACTAACACTCTAATTAACTTCAAACTAAACTTCCTCGGGAGGGAAGGGCGACCGTGTGGCGGTCGCCTTTCGAGTGTTGAGGAGGGAGATCGCCGGCGTAGGTGGTTGTCGTTTTATGGGTGTGTGATCGCCGGCGTGGGGGGGGGGGGGGGGGGTGTGAGAAGAAGAAAGAAATTGAGGAGAGAGGGCTACCAAGGGTTAAAATACTGGGCCCATTTTTTGGACAAAACTAGGCCAATTTTTGGCCCGACGGCGGGATTATTCCCGCCATTGGGCTGGGGACGGCCTAGCGGTCCCCATTTTGTTTCGGGGACTGTCGGGCGGTCCCCGTTGCTATCGGCGGTCGTCGAAAGCGTGGGGACCGCCCGATGGTCACCAGGGAGGGGTCGCAAAACCCCCCCAAATCTTGTAGTGAAATGCATATATTTTCACTTAACACCCAAGTTGTTTCTCTTTTGTTTACATATTCAGTTGCTTAGTCAATTGAGTGACAACGTATAACTTAGTTGTGATATTGTTTTTCTTGTATTTTTCTTAATTTGTTCTTATACTCATCATGTGGCATGTTTTTAAATAAAAATAATAAGTAATATAGCATTTATCGTTGGCATATTTAATTTTTAGGATAAGTTTTTTTTGGATAATTCTATTTACAAATTTAAACATGTACTTTTGTATAAGTAAAGCTTGTGGCGAAAATATTATAGACAACTAAATAATTTACTATATTCTGCATTAGTAATACACATAAAAATAATCTACTAAAACATTTCTATTTATTATAGTTGAATGTATATGGAATTATGCAATCACTTGTTAATTATTTTTAAGATAAATTAAACATGACGCAGAATAATTTATATTTTGTTCCATGTACAAATTCTAAATATTTAAGGTGTGCGGTCAATATTCTAAGTTTGCTTTCCTAATTTCAGGGGAAGAGATTTTTACAGAGATATTAGGAGAGAAAATCAAGGAATTACCAAGATAAGATTTATCAAATAAATATTACTTAAATAAATAATTAGACACATGGCGAAGATCTAAGGTGTGTAGGAGAAGATGTAGTTTTTATATGTAGAAGAAGATCCAGCTCCGAATTTGGGATAAGTTCAAATTAGGGAGAGATTGTGATTTATTTGCCTGTTTCTTTACTTACGAATGAATATGATTAAGTTAAAAAAAGTTGAGATTCTCTCCGTAAAATAAGGAACGAAAAAGTGACGAAAATCCCGAGAAATATTCCGATCAACTCCATGGCATCGGAGATGGCCATCTCTGATTGCCAAGAAACTCGGGATAAAGATCCGATCGTCATTACGGATCAGGATGATGAAATGGCGATTGAAGCCGGTGCACAAAAGAGAACTCGTAAGGTTTATGAGTTCAAAGCATCGAGCGGACGAAAAAATTAGGGTTATCGAACGATATAAAGAGATGCCGTTCAAGACAGTGGAATTTGCGGACGACCTCCACGCATCAATGTACGAACAATGGCAGAACACAGTTTGATTAAGGTTCTCGGTAAACCATGGTACTTTCCAAATTTGGTGAATAAGTTGAGCGTAATGTGGAAATTAGCAGAGGGAAGCGAAGTCGTGGATCTAAGTAACGACAACTACTGTATCAAGGGCCTAACTCCGTCTCAAATGGAGGTTATCTTAACACAAGGGTCGTGGTAGATCGTGGGAAGTTTTTTGTACATACGAAAGTGGACGCTGGACTTCGACATCGGCGATAAATTGTGCTATCATATGGATTCGTACCATGAAATTACCACTTGAGTTGTTTGGAGAAGCAACCATTCACGCTATCGTTAGCTGCGTGGACGAACCGATCAAAATTGATGGTAATACGTTTACGACCGCGCGAGGAAAACTCGCTCGAGTTTGCGTTCAAGTCTCGACGGAAAAACCTCTTGAAAGAGGAATTCACATTAGGGAAAAATTTACCTGGTGGTTTATGAAAACCTACCTTCGTTTTGCTACCAATGTGGTAGAATCGGACACACTAACACGTCATGAATTAAGAAAAAAGAGACAAAAGCGAAGGATACGGGTAACTCGACTATGGTTGTTGAGATGTCCCGAATGAAAAGGCAATTAAGCCAACTGACTGGTTAATGGAAAGAACCAAGAATGACGAGTTTGGGGATTGGATGCAAGTCGTCCGGAGAAAAAATAATAACAGTCTCGAGCTTGTCGAGCTTGTCAAGTCGAAAAGGAAAGAGATTAGCAAATCTCTGAAAGGACAAACCGTTTGAATCCTTAAAAGGAATGCTGCAATGGAAAAAGGAAAAAAATACCTTTATTGATAAGGAGAATTTTCCTCCAGGAAAGAGTCTAGACAAGGAAAAAGAGTATGGGGGCAAGGGGATTCTCCCTCAATATTTTAACAAGTACTCATGGAAGAGACGGGAAAATTTCCACAAGTAAAGGAAATTTAAACCCGTTTGGTGTGTTGGAGAGCTCAAAAATAAACGAGGAAGGCGCGCTCATTAACTCGGAATCTCATATTTCGGGGACTCATAATAAAATTAATAATGAAGATGGAACACAACGGGAATCTGAATGTAATCATGGAGAACGGACACCTGATCGTCCAAGTTCCTCCAAATCTTTGGGACTTCGAAACGCTACTACAAAATTTCGAAGGGCACTCAAAGATATAACTAATAGACCCAAGGTCAATTCACGTAGTGAGCATAGCACCCTCGATATGGGAATTCGAGATCAATGCACAGGAGATCGAACGACTAATGAATATGCCGATTTGTTGGCAGAGGATTCAGCTGGGCGAATGGGAACGGATGAAACAGAACTATCTGTTTTGGGAGCTACTAAGGCAACTGATACAGAGATGGAGGGACCAGACTATTGATAACCCCATTAATCCGATACACATGAATAATTTTCCAATGAAGGTGGTCACATGGAATTCTCAAGGTGCAGGCCATGCGAATTTTAGAGTTAATTTTGAGACCTTGTTAGAGTCCATCGTCCAGACGTAGATTTCTTCTAGAAACTTGGGTGATGCCGGAGACAACACAGGAGATTGCGCCCTTCTTGGGATATTTGAACTACTGTATTGCGCCCACATACGGCATGAACAGAGGGGTTTGGATGCTCTGGAACAACGATAACGTTGAGGTTGAGATCATTAATGTAGAGGACCAAGGGATCCACGCGAAAGTTGGCCACAAAAAAATCAAACTAATTGGATGCTCTTCGAAATTTACGCCAAGCCGTACACAAATGACAAGACTAAAATTTTCGATAGCTTAAGATACATTGCGCAAGATATGGAATTACCTTGGCTCGTACATGGAGATTTTAATGACATATGTTACATGCATGAGAAGAGTGGCGACACCTCTAACACCACTAAAAGGTGTCGGGACTTTCAAAGATGGATTGCGAGTTAGAATTTAATTGATTTAGGTTTCAAAGGGCCATAATTCACATGGTTGAATTAACACGAGGGTGAAGCACTTATAATGGAGCGGATTTATAGGGCCCTCGCTAATGAAGAATGGGTAAACAAATTCCCGAACAACGAGGTTTATCATCTCCCTCGCAAGCACGACGACCATCCCCCGATGATGACAATTAGTTCGGGAGCGCACCACGGGAATCGCACGCGCCCATTCCATTTTGAAGAGATGTTGTTCCGCTATCCAGATTGCGAAAAACTCCTCAAAGAAATTTGGGACATAAGAGATAATATAATTGAAGCCATCGAGGAGATTTCGGAAATCATGAATCCGTGGAATCAAACATGTTTTGGGAACCTTTTTAAGAAGAAAAGGACCCTTCTATGCAGACTTGAGGGTGCACAAAAGAGTTTGGGGATTAAACTAAACAAGTATATTGAGAATATTTGAGAAATAGCTCATCCAAGAATGTAATGAAATGCTTCGTCGAGGGGAGATTTTCTAGCGACATAAATCGCGCATCCAATGGATTGGGGACGTAGATAGAAACACGACTTTCTTTCACCGGGATAATATGATACGAAGGAAACGAAATTGCGTTCTCATGTTGAGGGTAGATGACATGTAGTGCAAGGATCAGAATTTATTAAAGGAACACACACACACTTTCTTCAAAACGCTGTTCGGAGGTGATGGGAATCCGAGAGGAATCCTGCCACACTCTCGGTTTCAAATGAAGTTAGGAAGCGAGGAGAGGCTGGCCGTTGGAAAAGAGGTGACTTTAGAGGAGTTGAAAGATGTCGTGTGGCGCACGCACCCTAAAAAAGCCCTGGGGCCGGATGTAATTCAAGCAATTTTTTACCAAAGTATTTGGGATGGATAGGAGAGTCGCTCCTAAATTGTGTTCGCGAAGTCTTTCAAAAAGAGAAATTCAATGCCAAAGTTTGTGGTGCACATCTTTGCCTTATCCCAAAGGTAAACGACCCTAACCTTATCTTGCAATTTAGGCCAGTCTCTTTTTGTAATGTTATTTACAAATTCATTACAAAGTGTATCACGTGGCGGTTGAAAGATTACATGCCGAGTCTTGTTGCTAATACTCAATCGAGTTTTATCAAGGGGCGTAGCACACAAGATAATATCTTTGCTATCATAGAACTCTTACATTCGTTGAGAACCAAAAAGAAAAATAAGACGGGTTGCATTATTCTTTAACTCGACCTCGAGAAGGCATGCGGCAAAATTGATTGGGGTTTTTTAGAAGACACACTAAAGGCGTTCGAATTTTCATCTCACATCATAAATCTGATCCTCTTTTGCGTACGCAACGCATCAACAAAGGTCTTGTGGAATGGGGAACCATTAGAAGAGTTTCGTCATGGTTGTGGATTAAGGCAAGGTGATCCCCTCTCGCCATATCTTTTTGTACTTTGTGTTGAGAGGTTATCGTATCTCATTCGGGAGTCGGTTCATGATGGCAAATGGTAACCAATAATTTCGTGTAGGGAGGACCGAAGATGTCTCACCTATTTTTCGTGGACGGTCTCATTCTCATGGGAAAGGGCACAATCCGTACAACAAGAGAGATATGGAAAATACTGGATAGGTTTTGCAATCATCGGGGCTCAAATTAAATAAAGCGAAATCAAAGGTGTTCTTCTCGAACGAAGGGAATTAGAGTATTAAGCAGAGAATTTGTACCATTCTCTGATTCGGACGTACTGCATCGTTGGGGAAATATCTTGATGTGCAACTCAATCACGACCGAATTGGTAAGGATAAGTTTAATGATTTGTTCGACAAATTATCGAACTGGTTGACGAATTGGAAGGGGAAGAATTTATCTCTTGTGGGACGAGCGATGTTATTCAATCCGTATCATTGACGACTCCAATTTATTTAATGAAGTCTTGTTGGATTCCGGAAAAAGTTTGCGACAAAATTGATAAGATAAATAGAGACATTTTGTGGTCCAATGATCCTAATGTACGGAAAATTCACCTTGTGGGTTGGCAAAAGGTGTTGAGGAGTAAGAAAGAGGGAGGATTGGGCAATACACCCGACTCGTTTTAATAATGAAGCCATGCTATCTAAGATGTGTTGGAAAATTCCACAAAAAGAAGAATGCCTTTGGTTGAAATTCATTGCGGCGGAATATATCAAGAACAAGCGCATCAATGAATATGTCGTTAAACCAACCAATAGTGGTACTTGAAAAGGGGTCATTAGGCGCATGAAATTAATCCAACCGTTCCTTCATTGGAAAGTGGGTAATGGCAAAACGACCTCATTCTTTTTCGATAATTGGCTGGGCGAAGATAGAGTGTGCGAGGGGGTGAATCAGATTGCACGTGAGGATTATGGAATGAAAGTTTTGTACATTCTAGATGAGGAGAATAGTTGGTAACTGGAGAAGATTAAATCTATCATCGAAATCGTGGCGTGAAAAAAATTATCTCGACCCATATCAAACGAAAAGAAGAAGATGATAGGATTATTTGGAGTCCTTACGCGGATGGGAAATGTACGTGTCAAAGCGCATACAAATCTTTGTTCAAGAATTATACGACCCCGGATGCGAGAAAAACTTCCATGAATTGGGTTTGGAATGTCCCTTGTAGTAATTGGATATGCTACTTCATTTGGCTCATAAGCCAGAATAGGATCGCCACAAACGAGCTAAAGAGGAAAAGAAAATGACGAACGGCGATGCTTGCACCAGGTGCCCATATACCGCTGAATCAGGGCTATATATATTTCGGGACTGCCCCCCGGCGAAGAAAAACTGGAAATTCTTATTACCGTTTATGGGCTGAATTCTTTAGGCCGAGCAAAGGGAGATGGCTGAAAAAGAACCTCCAATTTACAAAAGAGGTGAGTCACATGATGAAGAATACCCCCTAGAATGTGATCGTGGATGCTACAATTTGGTGCTTGTGGAAACCACGAAATAATCATATTTTCAAGGGACAAAATACGGGCACTTTCGCTATAATCTGTCAGGCAAAAAGTTAAGTTCAGACTACATGTTCTACTCTAAACTGAATAAGCCCACGAGTGAGTATAAATGGAGAAAAATGCAACCGGGATGGTAGCGTTGTTGAGCGAAGAAATAGTGGAGTGGCAGGAGGTGTATTGCGAGATGAAGTAGAAAATTGGAATTGGGGACTTGTTACGAAGTTGCATTGCCCGACAGTACTTGAAGTAGAAATTGAAGTTATTTGACTTGGACTAACAATAGCTTGGAAGAAGAGAATACAAAGAATCGAAGTAGATACGGACACCGAAGAAGCCTTCAATTTAATTAAGGATTGACCAAACCCGAGACATGAACTAGCTGATAAGATTGAAGAGTGCCGCACACTTCTTCAAAATCCATGGGAACACCACTACAAGATTTGGGGGGTTTACGCGCCCCCCCCCCCCCCCCCCCCGGAGACCGCCCAACGGTCGCTAGACTTTCGACGATCGTCGAGCAACGGCGACCGCCCAGCGGTCTCCGGCCCATTAAGGAGACCGCTGGGCAGTCCCCGGGCCAATGGTGGGAATTATCCCGCCGTTGGGCCGCAAATTCGCGTCCTCTTTGGGACTAAAAATTAGAACCAATTTTTAGGGTATATGGCGATCGTTAGGCGGTCGCCGCGCCAAGGGTATATAAACCCTTGGCATGCCTTCTTCCCCATTTTTCCTCTTTTCTTCTTCACACACACACACCCGCCCCCTCTCTCAAAACGTGGACCACTCACGATCCGCTCTACCCGCCTTTCCCAAAACTCGAACAGCGACCGCTTCACGGTGGGTCTGCCTCTCCGCGACCGCCGCCGCCTCTCTGCAACCGCCGCCGCCATTTTCGAGCTACCTCCTCACCGTTCCGCCCCGTTTCCGTCCCATTTCATTGTAAGTCTTATTTTTATCGATTTATATATATTTTTTAATATTGTTTTGATTAATATGCTTAATTGCTGTTAGTTTAGTTTAATTTGTGTTTAATTAGTACTTTAAATGTGAAATTATTTTTCTTAGTGGTTAATTAAAGTGTTAGTTTAGTTTAAAGTTAATTAAAGTATTATTTTAGTGTAAAGAATTGATTAAATTGTTAGTTTAGATGTTAGTAGTTAATTAAAGTGTGTTAGTTTTGATTAAAGTGTTAGTAGTTTTGATTAAAGTGTTAGTTTAGATGTTAGTAGTTAATTAAAGTGTGTTAGTTTTGATTAAAGTGTTAGTTTAGATGGTAGTAGTTAACTAAAGTGTGTTAGTTTTGATTAAAGTGTTAGTAGTTTTGATTAAAGTGCTAGTTTAGATGTTAGAAGTTAATTAAAGTGTGTTAGTTTTGATTAAAGTGTTAGTAGTTTTGATTAAATTGTTAGTTTAGATGTTAGTAGTTAATTAAAGTGTGTTAATTTTGATTAAAGTGTTAGTAGACTTGATAAATTGTTAGTTTAGATGTTAGTAGTTAATTAAAGTATTAGGTTTGATTAAAGTGTTAGCAGTTTTGATTAGTTTAGATGTTATTGTGTTAAATTAGTTTAAAGCCTTGATTAGATTAAAGTGTTTAGATTAGTTTAAAGTGAAGAAATATTATTGTAAAGTTAATTAAAGTGTTAGTTTAGATGTTAATTAAAATATTAGTTTAGTTTAAAGTTAGTTTTGATTAGTTTAGATGTTATTGTGTTAGATTAGTTTAAAGTCTTGATTAGTTTAAAGTATTTAGATTAGTTTAAAGTGAAGAAATATTAGTATAAAGTGTATTTCTTTAGTTTAAAGTTAATTAACATGTTAGTTTAAATGTTAATTAAAATATTACTTTAGTTTAAAGTTAATTTTGATTAGTCTAGATGTTATTGTGTTAGATAAATATATTATTATTATTTGAATGTTAAATATGTTATTTGAATGTTAAATATGTTATTTGAATGTTAAATTGTTATTTGAAGCTTATATTTATTAGGAAAATCAACAATCTATCAATGATCTAATTTAGATAATTTTTCTTATTTTGGTTGGACATCTTGTCGTCAGGTCTAGCGATCCTCTGCGTAGACCACCATCGTAGAGGAAAGGCCCTCCTTCGAGAGGGGGTCGTAGTCGAGGTACTGCCACTTCCGGCCGAGGTAGTTGTCGTCAGAGTCAGGGTCATGGCCAAGGTACTGATAGCCAGACAAGCGGGCGAGGTAGTCTGGGGCCTCATAGGATACGTATTAGAGTGCCTCAGACCGAGAGCGAGAAGACCACACCAGTCATACAACAGCCCCGAGGTTATGGGTTGGGTGGGACATCTACTACGCTGACGCCTACTTTACATCGCCAGCTTTTTGTGTAGTCTCCTGGCCCTCTTGCAGCAGAGGCTATTCAGCTGGGGCGTGCATCGTCTGCAGGCGACGTTAGACTACGGTCGTTGGAGTCCACATAAGCTCAGAGACCCCCATCTGCAGAGTCGACGAGCACTCATCGACCACCGTCTGTCGGGTCCTCAAGAGCGCCGAGGCCATCACCTGCAGCTTCTCCCGGATCTGGACCGAGCCACCCTTTGACCTCGACTTGACTGGGTAGGGGACCTACTATAGGGGCAGAGACACCCGCATATCCCAGAGATAAGAAGGTTATTACATTGTCTAGAGGCAGATTTTCTTATCCCCTGAGGGTGAGGCTTCTTTGACGATCCCCCTCAGAGGATTGTCCCAAGGCACCAACCACTTTTTCTGGGGGATCCATCCACCTCGAGGAGATCAAGCGTCGTATGGTATGATTTATTAAAAATAACTATATAATTTGGTAACATTGTTAGTTTAGATGTTAAAAACTTAGTTCAATATTTTCCTGTGTTAGTTTAAATTATTTCTATGTATAATTGTTAGTTTAAGTTAAAGTTAACACGTATTAGAATAATTGTGCAATTGTTAGTCTAAAGTAAACATATGTTAGTTTAAATATAAAAAATATGTTATTTGAATGTTAAATTGTAGGCCCTAGCGAATCCCACCCGTAAGACCCTATTAGACACGATGAGGCCTACAAGATGGGCCATACACTGAGGGTGAAAGGGACTGGCGGTAACACTGGGGTTCCAGTGCAGCGAAAGTGGGAAGATTAGGCGGCTAAGAAGACTTAGGTAAGTGATTTCAATTTCGAAAAATGTTAATTACCTATTATAATTTCTCTAATAATTTCCTTTTACAAATTCAACATAAGAAGTACATGAGGAAGTTGAGGAAAAACTATCCAGAACCAGAGGAGTTGCCAGAGTGGGATCCCGAGTGCTGGAAGAAGGCCATAGGGAAAGTGAAGAAGGGGAAGGCAAAGGGCTTACCGAACGAGGCCGATCCAGAGGACTACCAGATAGAGTTTATGAGGGAAAGGAACTACGAGCGAGACTACATGAGGTCGGTGCCATCGGAGAACGAGGAGTTGAGGACGAGCCATGATCCGAGAATTTACAGTCTACTATCCATCCTCCAAAGTTATATGAAGGATTTTGAGTAGCCGAGAGGCGTGAAGCCTTACGAGATTCCACATGAGTTTTTTATGGGGATGGCTATTAGGAGTGGCTCGCGTTCCCGGCTTCCGAGGCTGCCCCGACAGACACATGATCCATTGGCTCCGAGTTCCTCTGTCGGGGCAGTGTATTGTGAAGACTCTGATGAGGAGGAGGAGATAACTTGATAGCTACATATCCGGATGGGGTGTATGGTGGCCTTGATGATATCGAGGACATAGATGGTGGTGATGATGAAGTTGGTGATGCCGCTGTAGCTCCCGTGGATGATAACTATGAGCTTCCGGCGAGATCTGACGATGAAGGGATGGTCTTTACGGACAGTGAATGATCTTGGACCATTATTTATGTTTATGTTGGACTATTAATTATGTTTGTGTTTATTTGAGACTATTAATGTTTATGTTTGTCCTTAGGATTGTCTTTATATTGAGACAGATTGGTATTTGAACAGATTGTGTTGTTTGTTGAGACATGTTGGTATCTTGATGTTAGAGTTGGTGATTGCTTTTTTTTTTCTTTTTTAATTTGAATAGGTTGTGTTGTTTGTTGAGACAAGTTGGTATCGTGATGTTGGAGTTGGTGATGCCATTTTTCTTAAATTTGAACAGGTTGTGTTGTTTGTTGAGAGACAGGTTGGTATCGTGATGCTGGAGTCAGTGATGTCATTTTTTTTGTACCTCTTATTAATTTATATTTATACTTACATTTATGACAGAGAGCATAATAACAAATAACAACTATAACTAATAATAGGTTGATATGCTGATTAGTTGATAATTAATAAAATTGCAAGGTTTCATGCAAATGCAAACAACATATGATGATTAGGTGTACGCATAATGTATAATAGGTTCAACGTTAATAACTCTCTCATTCACATTCAATTTACTCTTAAATAACTAAATTAATAGTTTTATAATCATTTGTTACTTCAGTTGACATGTTATAATGAGGTTTGTTGCTGAAAATCACAAACACATCCATAAAATCAAAAGAAGAGGTATAAATATTATTAGGGACCGCCTTGCGGTCCCCAAAACCACTTTTAGGGACTACTTGACGGTCTCTAAAAGTGGTTATAGGGACCGCAAAGCGGTCCCTAATAATATTAATACCTCATTTTTTGATTTTATGGAACAATTAAGGTGCCGAGTTGTTTGTTTAGTTGATAATTATCCTAATAATAGTTAAGAGAACAAAATTACAAGGTAGGTGTACGTATAACGTACAATAGGTTCAACATTAATAACTCTCTTAATCACATTCAATCTACTATTAAATAACTAAACTAATAGTTTATAATCATTTGCTACTTCAATTAACATGTTATAATGAGGTTTGTTGCTAAAAATCACAAACACATAGAGATCGTCCCATAAAATCAAAAAAATAGGTTTGAAAGTGCAGGTGTTGTCAGGAAGTGTCGGTCCAACATTCTGAAAAGAGATGTTGGCAGAACACTAAACTCAACACTGCTCTATTCGGTTTATTTAAGTTGAATATTTTATTTTGCCTTTATTCTTAAACTCACCTAGTTCCACGAGTTGTAGTTATCTGTGATTATTTCAGGGTATTAAGGATCATGCAGATCTATGCTAGCACCGAAGGGATAAGCCGAAGATATTCAAAGATACTTGAAGATCTTATGAAGACAACACCAATGGAGTTTCAAAGTTATCCAATGAAGAAGAGAACGATCACCAACTCGTGTCTATCACCCCACAAAACAAGGACGATCAAATCCTATAAGAAGGCGTGCTCGACATCAAGAACAATAACAAGACTAGAATTTAGTTCTCAAAGAGCAGAAGAAATTCTTGTATTGTATTAGTCTTGTTTTACTGAGTTTTATCTAGCTAAACTATAGCTCATAGATTAGTTAGCGTTAGGATTGGGTTCCTTGCTCACTTGTATTTGGTAAAATCATTAAAGTAACATTTAGTGATTATTTGGCCGTAAGGCTCGACATGTTATATTCATATAACCTGCTTAAAATTCATCTCACTTTGTTCTTTATTCCGCTGCATTATTACTCTACAACGAGTGTTGAGATAACACTGAATATGATCGGTGTTGGCACAATATTCAGTGTACACACAATGCGTGAATCAAACAAAAGGGTACCAATCCTGGTCCATACATTTACAATTGGTATCAGAGCCAAGCACCTAATTCATTGGTGTGTGGATTTGGTACCATACCATGGATAATGTGAACCTGAATACTAACAGCAGCTTACCAGTGCTGGATGGGACAAACTATGCTTATTGAAAGATCAGACTCAGAAAATACATCAAATCCTTAGACTTAAGGGCGTGTAAATCAATCATTGATGGGTACACTCCACCAATGACGGCTAGAGACGATAACAATGATGTATACCTGAAAGCTATGAGAACTCTGTCTCCTAGGTTTGAGGTCAAGAAGATTGCTATGCAAGAAGCCAGAGACATGTCATCACTTAACTTTCACACTCTTCTGAATGTACTATAAGAATTTGAAATGAACTCAAATCCCACTACCAAACACAGAGGCCTTGCATTAAAAGCTACTGAAGAAGAAGTAGATGATGAAACTGAAATAAGTGACTATCTAGGTTCAGTAGTGAAAACGTTCAATAAAATTGCTTTAAATGATAGAGTCAGAAAAGAGAAGAGTGTTCCTCCTAACCCTAAAATGAAAGAACTCCAATGCTTTGAGTGTAAAGGCTTTGGACACATGTCATATGAGTGTGCTAATACTTTAAGAACCAAAGGTAGTTCTAACTTGGTATGCATAGATGATATTAATGATGAGACATGTTTGGACGAGTTGCCAGAAGAACATGTGTCTGAAGAAGTCCACACAGCAGCTCTGTCTGCCCAAGTCAACTGGACAAAGTGTTAGGACAATATCGGGACGAATGGATGTTGGCTCAACACTCAGACTGATCCATAGGACCAGAAAGACTACTTTGACAGCTGGGAGGATGATGACTATATTTATAACCCTCAATGTCTTATTTCTGATATAAATGTATCTGAGGAACATTTTGACTTTGTTTGCTTTGGTGGATTTGTAGATTTGAATGAAGAGTACTTCCTTGAAGGGGAAATGGATCAAGACAAGGTGGTTGATGAGTTGAAAGTTGTTTACGGGGAACTTCTTGATGAGGTCAAGAAAATCATAAAGGGAAAAAAAGTTCATCAGGGAGAACAGTTTCTTAACTGGAACTATAACTAAACTAGAGAGAAAAACCGCACCAGAAATGAGTGCCAAATGGAAAAGATGGAGATGAAGCTGGAAGAAGCAAATAGAACCATTACCAAGTGGAACTCTAGAACAAAAAGGCTGGATGAAGCACTGAGTATTGGCAATGAAGGAACTGCAGGTTTAGGATACCAAGAAAGGTAAAGTAGACATGATAATGTTATACCTGGTTTTGTAAAGATTAGTTTTTGCAAAAATAATGGCCACTCAAATCAACCTAACAAGGTAATCTATATGTGCCAATATTGTTTTCAGCCGGGACATTTAAAACTATACTGCCATAAGTACATAAAGTTTTGTGAGAAATATAATTATAGCAGTAATGCTGCATCGGGTGTTGGGACAACATTGGGTCGCTCAAATGTTGGCTCAACAATCTGAAGCAACAACATGGAACAAAACAACAAACTTTGGTCTCCTAAAATCAAAATTGTTTGTAATGTTGTGTTCTCAACTACTCATACTCTTACTGGTGACTCGTATTTTGACAGCGGTTATTCTAGACATATGACAGGTACCAAGACTAATCTTATGGATCTTGTGCCTGTGTTCACTGGTACTGTTACATATGATGGAGGAAGCAAAGGAAATATCATAGGAAAATGGGTTCTCAATGTGGATGGTTTCCCTCATCTTACTGAGGTTCTGTTGGTGGATGGTCTAAAGGCTGATCTCATCAGCATTAGTCGGCTTTGTGATGACAATTTCATTGCTAAATTTTACAACTGTGTTATGTCAGGAAAAAGGTCAAAAGACAACTGCTACTTGGTGGATGACGATGCACAATGCTTACATGTGAAGGTTGATGAATCATCTGTGTGGCACAAAAGGCTAGGACATGTCCACTACAGGAATCTGGTGACGATCATCAAGCTATAAGTTGTGAGGGGCATACCTAAACTTTCTAGTCCAGGTAAACAGGTTTGTGGTGATTGTCTGCAAGGTAAACAAACCTAGACTACACAGACACCTATACATGTGGAAGATTAGATCTCTAGAACCTCTAAATGCTTTCAATTATTGCACACGGATCTGATGGGTCCTATAGATGTTTGTAGCCTTGCTGGTAAGAAGTATGCTTATGTAATTGTTGATGACTTCTCTAGGTATACTTGGGTTAAATTCTTGAGAGAAAAATCTGAAGCTGTGGAGACTTTCAAGATGCTGGCTGATAGTATTAAGTTGCTCTACAATGCATGTGTTATTAGTATTAGATCACATCATAGGAGGGAATTTGAAAATAGAAAGTTTGGTGATTTGTGTGATTCTAGAGGCATCTCTCATGAATACTTTGCCCCTATTACTCCCCAACAAAATGGCGTTGCTGAAAGAAAAAATAGAAATTTGCAAGAAATGGCCAGGGTTATGTTAAACTCCAGAAAGATAATGAAAAGACTTTGGGCTGAAGTACTTAGTACTACATGTTATATTTCAAATAGAGTTTATCTCAGACCAGGCAGAACCATGACACCTTATGAAATAGTTAAGAAAATTAAGCCTAACTTGAGTCATTTTCATGAGCTTGGTTGTGTGTGTTCTATTTGAAGGATAAACAACCATTCGGAAAGTTTGATGCTAAAAGTGAAAAGTGCATTTTTGTTGGATACTATGTGGATAGTAGTGCTTATAGAGTGTTTAATCCTAGATCAAATACTATCCAAGAATCTGTAAATGTTGTGTTTGATGATCAGGATGTCTCTGCAGGTATCATTGATAGTCCACTGGGACCGCCCCAGACTGGCGGTGTGGTACCAACACCAGTAGGAGATCATGTGGACTCAACACCAGGGATTGACATAGAAGATACAGGGAATGATGATGTTGAGCTGACACCGACAGATGCTGATGTTGGACCAACACCAGAATACAGAGATTCTGACACTGAAAAATTTGTTGGAAAAATGTTAGGAGGGACACTCCTACCAGAATACAGAGGGATCATCATACTTTTCAGGTTATAGGAAATCTTATTGAAGGAGTAAGAACCAGAAACAAAGAAAGAGTAAACTACAAAAAATTGGCTAAACTTAGTGTTTGCATGTCATCTGTGTGTAATACTGTTACTTGTTTTGTTTCTGTTGTAGAACCTAAGAATGTTAATGATGCTCTTAAATATTCTCACTGGATAAATGCTATGCAGGAAGAACCCATGAATTTTTTTAAGAATAAAGTGTGGAAACTAGTTCCTAGGCCTACTCATTCTAATGTAATTGGAACTAAGTGGATCTTTAAAAATAAAAGTGATGAGAATAGAGTGATAGTAAGGAATAAGGCCAGATTAGTAGCCCAATGGTACACTCAAGTGGAAGGAATTCATTTTGATGAAACATTTGCCCATGTGGCCAGAATAGAATCTATTAGGCTTGTTTCTTAAAAATCAAAATTATACCAAATTATACCATGTGGAAGGGAGTATTTTTGAATGGTTATATAGACAAAGAGGCTTTTGTTGAACAACCTAAAGGATTTACAGACCCTTATCACCCTGATTATGTCTACAAACTTGAAAAAGCTTTATATGGTTTGAAACAAGCTCCCAGAGCTTGGTATGAGAGGTTGACTGAATTCTTACTATGTTCTGGTTTTTCAACGGGTGAAGGTGATAAGACACTGTTTATCATGAAATATAACAAAGAAGTCTGTATAGCTCAAATCTATGTTGATGATATAGTATTTGGCTCTTCTAATCAGTCCACCTTGGACAAGTTTGTTAGTACTATGACATGTACATTTGAAATGAGTATGATAGGGGAGCTCACCTTCTTCATAGGCATGCAAGTGAAACAAAAGGAAACAACAATGTTCCTATCTCAAGAGAAGTATGCCATGAATTTGGTGAAGAGATTTGGGTTGCTGGAATCTAAGCTATGCAAGACACCAATGTCCACTACAACGAAGATTGAGAGGGATGTAGATGGTGAAGATGTTGACTCAACACTCTACAGATCAATGATTGGGAGTCTCATGTACTTATCAGCCACCAGACCTGACATAATGTACTATGTGTGTGTCTGTGCCAGGTATCAGGCAGCACCAAAGGTATCTCACTTAACTGCTGTAAAAAGAATCTTAAGATATATCTCTGGAACTGCTGAGTTAGGAATCTCGTACTCTCATGATACAAATTCAAACTTGGTTGTCATTAGTGATAGTGACTGGGCAAGGGATTTAGATGATAGAAAATCCACTAGTGGAGGGTGTTTTTATCTAGGAAATAATTTGGTTTCCTGGTATAGTAAGAAACAAATTGTGTGTCTTTGTCTACTGCAGAGTCAGAGTATATTGCAGCTGGCAGCTGTGTAACCCAACTCATATGGTTGAAACATATGCTTTGTGATTATGGGCTAACTAGTAATACTCTTCTCATGTTCTGTGATAACTTGAGTGCTATTAATATATCTAAAAATCATGTGCAACATTCTAGAACCAAACACATTGACATTAGACATCACTTTTTAAGAGATTTGGTTGAAGATAAAACAATCACAATTGAACATATTGAAACCAACAATCAACTAGCTGACATGTTCACAAAACCTTTAGACAATGAGAGGTTCTTCAGTTTGAGGAAGGCTCTCGGCATGAGTGTGTTGTGAAAATTGAACATACAGGTGTGCCCTTAGCATCACAAACTAACACCAGTGTCTGATTGTGATGTACCCAAACTGTTCTCTTGTTTGTTTGGTTAATTCTTGTGATTTCCTTGTTTATCTCATGTTTGCTTATCTACATTCTTAAACCATGTGAAGTCTCACTAGCCTGTCAGCATGATTAGATGGCTTACTCTTTCAAAAACCTTTCTGATTTCTTTGTTAAAACTTTCTTGACTTTAAGTTAGTGTCTACACTTGGAAAAGTTGGGGTACACAGAGTTGACTGCTATGTTGTATTTAGTTATGTCCTATTTAGGTTGTAGACACACAAAATAATATAAAGAAGCTGAGGTGCACAGAGTTGACAGCTATGCTGTATTAAGTTGTGACTTACACTCACCACAACATTGTGACTCATAAGTTATACACTCACCACAACATTGTGACTCACCATAACTGCTCTGGTCACGTGTCATGCCAACACGTTCAACACGTGTTGACTCAACATGGCGGGAATGGCACACATTCTCAATATTTACCCTCTCGTTACTCCTTGTTAATCCACACTTTCCTTATTCATCTTATTTATAATTGAGCTTAATTTCTGCAAAATCAATTAAACCCTCGATTCTTACTTCCTTCCTAATTTACTCACGCAGGCTACAATGAGAAAGAAATCCACAATTGATGATCTTGCTAACATTGCAGCTGCTATATCGTTAGATGCAGGGGAAGTTCAACCCTGTAGAACCACCCTCACTCGTAACACTGTGGTGGCATGTGAACCACCTAAAAGAAAGGCAGCTCTTGTCTATGCCAGGAGAAACGTGAAGTTGAAAAAGGGCACTACTACCAGTGCTGAATCAACACCAGTCCCAGAGGATGTTGCGCCAGCACACGAACCCACTGATGTTGTCACAACACCAACACCACAGGATGTTGTGATCACACAGGAACCTGTAGACACAAAGGCAACTATGAACCCACCCAACATCTCTGAGAATGACCCCCTGACAGATTAACAGGTGATTCCATGGGCAGAGGTGCCTGAGGTTAACACCTGCTCCTCTTTCCAAAATTGAGGGGGAGAAGGAAGACGAACATGCACAAGATCATGAGAAAGCTACTGAGGAGGAAGTTGATGAGGAAGAAGCAACAGAGGAAGATGCTGCTGCTGAAGAAGAAGAATCCTCATCTTCTGAAGAAGATGATTCTGTTGATGAGGATGAGGAGGATGGATTTGAGGATGAAGAGGAAGAGGATGATGAAGAAAATGAGGGGGAGGAAGAAGCTGAGGACCAGAACCAGCTTGATGTTGTGCCAACATCGGCTGTGAGCAATGTTGGACCAACACCCACTAATTAGAATGTTGATCCAACACGAGCCGAGGAGGATGTGAACACAACACTAGAGTCTGAGGAGGAGTCTGAGCTTGAACCCCCAAAAACATTTGAGGCTGATTTTCCTATTGAGCGCCATAATAGGTATTTCTTGACCAAAACTGCAAGTGATAACTATGATATTATGAATGTTGGGAAGATTTGGGCTGAGAGGAACATGTTGTTGATGACTACAAAAAGTACAAAGTGTTTGAGTTCCTTGAGTCTAGGAGTCTGTTATATTCCTTGATTGATGTTGTCCCCTATGTCCCTGAGGTAGTTAGGGAATTTTACTGTAACTTGTCCAAGTTTGTGCTTGCTAAAGGGTCCCCAAGTATGGGAGAGTGTATGTCAAGGAGAAGTTATATAAGTTCAATCCCAATATCATTAACAAAACTTGGAGGATGCATAGAGGACAAGAAATAGAGGAGGAAATTGATGATGACAACATGATGAAGGAATTAACATGCGGTCTGGAGAAGAAGTGGAAGAACAAGAAGAAGGTGACTAGACTCACATCCCTCACTGCCATTCTGTGCAAAGCTGCCTCATTCAACTGGATACCCTCAACTAACTCCACAGTCCTCACTCATGAGATGGTTGTGTGGATATATAAACTACAAAAAGGGCATCTAGTGAACTTGGGGGAGAGAATCTTCAGGATGATTGCTGAGGCTACGCACAAGAAGGATGCAATCTTGCCTTTCCCTTCCTTTATCTACAAGATTATCACTGATCAAGGATTTAAAATGGGAGAAAATGAGACCTTTGTGGACAAGATAGCACAACTGCCCATCACCAATAACTACTTTGGAGGAGAAAGAATCTATGATCACCCATGGAAGGATCCAAATGCTCCAGAAAGTAGTGGTGCAGATCAGGAGAAGAATAAGGCACACAACCTCATCATTGCCTCAGTTGCTGAGGATGACTCTACCCCTTCTGTGGCTATCAGCTCTGCCTTCATTGAGGAAAATGTGGAGATATCAGCTAGCAAGGAAGGGATAAGCCGAAGATATTCAAAGATACTTAAAGATGATCTTATGAAGAAAACACCAAAGGAGATTTCAGAGTTATCCAATGAAGAAGAGAACGATCACCAACTCGTGTCTATCACCCCACAAAACAAGGACGATCAAATCCTATAAGAAGGCGTGCTCGACATCAAGAACAATAACAAGACTAGAATTAAGTTCTGAAAGAGTATAAGAAATTCTTGCATTGTATTGGTCTTGCTTTACTTAGTTTTATCTAGCTAAAATACAGCTCATAGATTAGTTAGCGTTAGGATTGGGTTCCTTGCTCAGTTGTATTTGGTAAAATCATTAAAGTAACAGTTAGTGATTATTTGGCCGTAAGGCTCGGCAGGTTATATTCATATAACCTGCTTAAAATTCATCTCACTGTGTTCTTTATTCTGCTGCATTATTACTCTACAACGAGTATTGGGACAACATCGAATATGATCGGTGTTGGCACAACATTCAGTGTACACACATTGTGTGAATAAAATAAAAGGGTATCAATCTCGGTCCATACATTTACAGAGGTATGAATATTATTAAGGACCGCCTTGCGGTCCCTAAAAACACTTTTATGGATTGCTTGGCGGTCCCTAATAATATCCATACCTCAATTTTTGATTTAATTGAACAATTAAGGTGCCACGTTGTTTGTTTAATTAATAATTATCCTAACAATAGTTAAGAGAACAAAATGACAATGTTTCATGCAAATTCAAACAACATATGATGATTAGGTGTACGAATAACGTACAATAGGTTCAACGTTAATAACTCTCTCAATCACATTCAATCTACTATTAAATAACTAAATTAATAGTTTTATAATCATTTGTTACTTTAATTGACATGTTATAATGAGGTTTGTTGCTGAAAATCACAAAGGCATGGAGAACGTTAAAAAAAAAAAATAGGTACGAATATTATTAGGGACCGTCTTGCGGTCCTTAAAATCACTTTTAAAAACTGCTTGGCGGTCTCTAGTGGTCCCTAATAATATTCGTACATCATTTTTTGATTTTATGGAACAATTAAGGTGACGCGTTGTTTGTTTAGTTGATAATTATCCTAATAATAGTTAAGAGAATAAAATTACAAGGTTTCATGCAAATTCAAACAACATATGATGATTAGGTATACGTATAACGTACAATAGGCTCAACGTTAATAATTCTCTCAATCACATTCAATCTAATATTAAATAACTAAATTAATAGTTTTATAATCATTTGTTACTTCAATTGACATGTTATAATGAGGTTTGTTGCTAAAAATCACAAACACATGGAGATCGTTTCAAAAAATAAAAAAGAGGTATGAATATTATAAGGAAACGCCTTGCGGTCCCTTAAACCACTTTTAGGGACTGCTTAGTGGACACCAAATATTATTCGGGACCGCCTGACTGTCTCTAATAACACTGAAATAGGCGGGATTGGGTGGGAAATTTGAAATTTCCGAAAATTCAAAATTTTCACCATCAATCCTATATATACCCACCACTTTCCCCTCTAATTTTTAAACACTCTTAGAAAAACAACCCCGAAATTTCTCTTCTTCTTTTTCTCTTACTAAATCCCAAAAACAAAAATCATCTAACAAAAACTTTCTTTTCTTCTTTCTTCAAATCATAAAACACAGCCTTTCTTTTCTCTTCTTTTAACAAATGCCAAGAAAACACCCAAGAATATGTTCTTCATTTCTTTTTCTTCGTCTATTCTCATTATTTTTATAATATTTCGATAATTTACGGAAATATTATTGGATTTTTTTTATTCTGCCGCAAACTTTTAGGAACCGCCGAGCGGTCCCCAATAATATTTATAGCATCAGGGACCGCCAAACCATCCCATCTATGCATATTATTGGGGACCGCTCGGCGGTCCCTAAAGGTCTTTATATCTACGGCGACCGCTCGATGGTCCCTAAAACCACGCGAGTTATTGGGGACCCCGAAGCGGTCCCTAAAGCTAGGCTTGTTATTGGGGACCGCTGGGAGGTCCCCAATACTTCTTGAGTTTTTGGGGACCGCCGAGTGGTCTCGAAAAACTCAGAAGTCATCGGAGACCGCTGGTCGGTCCCTAATTCGACGGTATATTAATATATGGGCGATAACTCTTGAAATTAATTAAATGCCCGTTATCTTTCAATTTTTTTACAAAATATGCCCGGCGGACTTTTCTCATCAGGCCCAGAGTCTGCCAACGATGACGTGGAGTGGATGGGGATCTCTATTGTCAACCCAAAATTACTTACATCTATGATATCAATCCGATCAGAATTGTAAACCTTGCAGATTCAGTAGGAACACTGAATTATTGTAGGGTGTGGTCAAACAAATCACTTTGTTAATTGACTTATGGTTACCTCCATGCATGTATCTCTAACATTTCATATTTTTTATAAATAATATTACAACTATGTACAGTCTAACTTTAAACAATCACCTGTGGAACTACAAATGATTACCTAATATATCAAATTAATCCCGACATTAAAATTATATATACATATATGTCTTAATTATAAATTAGATAAATGTAATAATCAATTACTAGTTATTAAAAATATATTTAAAAATCAGACTTTTAATTTAATCACATTTATGTTATTTTGTTGTAGATAAACTTCTATTTATGTATTAATGCGACTATCGTATTAAAAACAAACAAAGACCCGGCCGGCATAAGGTGGTGAATCGGGTAAAATGCAAAACTACTCATGTGTTATCTCTAACTGGTAGATTCTAACGAAACTGTTTAACTATTGTGAAAATGAATACATTTTCTTAGTTTTTGCAGATCCTAATTTATTTAATTACAATTTTAAAATGAAACACAAAAATTATTTCAAGAGATTTTATAATACTTTGTATACCAACTCGTACTATAAAAATAAGTAATTTACTCGTAAACTAATACTATTATTAATTCTTTTTGCTAATTTAAATTCAAATAAAATAAATGTAACGTCATCACTATAAAGCATTTTAGAGAATTGGCCAATTTCTCCTACATGGTCTCAAGTTCGACCCTTAATTACCGAAACAAATCCGAACGAAAACCACAAAATACAATATGAATACCTACTAAGTAAAGATGAAATTGGCCAAACTGTAATTCCGTCCTTGTTCACATATTAATCCATGATTTAGACTCATTAGTCAGCTTGTTATTCTTCTCATAAGGCAATTTTAGTCTACCTAATTGCTTTTCATGACATTTATTAGTCAGAAAAGTTTTTCCCCTTTATTTATCTCTCCTAGATAACCGCACCTTTAATCCATGCTTAGCCGAAAGTATGACAGAGATGCGGGGAGTTACAGGATGACCCTGCACGAGTTGAACGCGGTAATGGTACAAAACCGTGGCTGCAACCATTCTCATTTGGACGAATGCCATTTCTTTACCAATGCACGCTCTTGGCCCAACATTAAACGCCGAGAATTTGTATTATGGTTCGTGTTTGATTTTACATCCAGGTGAAACCACCTCTCCGGCTTAAACTCCAAGCAATCCTTTCCCCAAACCGTCTCCATTCTTCCAACTGAATAGAAAGAGATTATCACTTTTGTCTTTTCGCGGAGTTGATCACTACTCTGGAGAGTATCAGGTTGAACTGTGATTTGATAATAGATCATATTATATATATATATATATATATGCGTGTCGGTTACAAGTGAACGGTCTAGTAATGCAACGAGTCTATCTCAAATCAGGCCTACATTATGTATCTCGCGTAGACTTGGTCCGGAACACCTCGAACTAACGCCTCAATGCTTGGATGGCAGTGGGATATCGGTGACTAGATCAGACGTATGTCGGTGATTGTTTTCGACATGATATCGAGGATGCCCCCCAACGTGATATCGGTGATGTGGTGGTGTGACGTATCGAAGGTGCACGAGGCAATCTCGATATCGAATGCGATATCGAGAGTGAGATCGGGGATGTATTTCGACGTGATGCGTGGTAGCTGAGGGATAATAATTGCTTACTTTGGGATCCGGGTACCGCGTATTTATAGACCTCGGGATTCGGGGACCACAGTAACATATCGGTGATTATTACCGATATGACATCGAAAGTGGCCCCCGATATGGTCCAATAGGCCAGGCCCAATATGCGGGAAATGCCCATATCATGTAGTCCCCCAATTTGGGGATTCTTGTCTTAGAGATAAGAATTCGCAAATTTAATTTTAAATTTCTGGGTTACCTGTACCCTTCGTCCCGCCAGTTCAAATGACGAAGATCAAATATGCGGGGAATGCGCTTTGTGATGAACTTTGATGGGCCCCCTAATACAGTGGACGCATAGTTTGAGGTCCTCGTTTGAATTCTGTGTTCTTTGGATTTGAATTTCTTATAAATATGGGAGTTGCACTTCGAGGCTTTTTTGAGTAATAGGATAGGATATCGGGGTTCATCGTCGATATCACGTCGAAACGCATATTCGATATGATGTCGAAAGTATATTTCGATGTAGTTAAGGCCTCCGTCTATAAGTAGGGCTTGTAAGAGACTTTGAAGGTCATAGTTTTCTGTGTTTTCTCTGTCGTTTAGTGTAACCACATCGGTATGTATATCGGTAATCATATTCGATATATGCCCCGACGTGTATTTTGACCTCGGCGTTGTACTTGAATTATTTATTATTATTTTCTCATGCTGATACTCTGATTATTCTGCAGGTGCATTATCTTTTTCTGAGATACTCCGTTAGAATGGGGTTTAGACAATTGATGCGTAAACTTCAAGCCGATCGTGATGCTCAGAAAGCTGCATTGACTGAGACGGCAGCAGTCGCGGTGGCGCCTGAAAGAGTGTATGCGTCCAACTTTGACCTGAATGATGCAGCCACTGAGGTTCTGCCAGAGGCATCGGGAGTTGAACAATCTCCTCTTAGCTCTGTAGTTCCTGAAAGTATTAATAAGGAATGGCTTGAAAGCGTTCCTGCCACCATTGGGTCCTTTAGCCATGACGTCCTTAATGTGGTGGGAGGTGTGCAGGGTGCGGCCAATCTCTTGGATGTGTTGACCTCGAAACAGGAGGGTGTGGTTCTTCCGCCTAAAGGGAATGTGTTGGTTAAGAGACTAGATGTTAGGTCTCCTTCTGGCGAATACGTAGCTCAATGTTCTGAGTCTATGGCCAACATTCCTTTGACCGAGAGCGTTGGTGATTTGGGACCGAATGCCCATGTCATCTTGGTTGATTCGATGGATGTGCCTTTTATCATGGGGTCGGGCTATTCGAGCCCTAACCCTATTAGTGGCAGGGGAAATGCGCATGTTTCAGGTGCAACCGACAAGGGTAAATGGCCACTGTAGGAGCCCTTGATATTGGGGGGCTTCCCCCTATCTTGCCTGGAGTTCCAATTACGAGGCCTGCCATTGATCCGTCTAGGGTATCGGGTAATAAAAGGTCTCGTGACGGGACTGTCCCTAGTGTCCACTCGTCTTCAGGTTCGGGCCCCAAGAAGGTGGGTGCCGTCAAATCCTCCAAGCGAGTAGAATTCCCTGAAGCAGATGCTGTACGGGGAATGATGCGGGCTTTTCCTCCTCCAGCAAATGTGCGGGTGCACACAGAATTCAAGCGGGCCCAGAATATATGCCGCAGCACTCACCTGTTTCAGAGTGTACGTATCTTACGTGACTTCGATTGATTTTATTTGACTGTTTAACATAATGTTACTGATTGTATTGTGCAGATGGCCAAGCTTGCGGTCTTGTGTCTGAAGACAATTCGCGAGTCCAAAGGTGACCCTGACGCTGTTGTTACCGAGCTCGAGGCTGATATCTTGAGGATGGGGGAGTTCAACCCTATGGTGTTAGAGAAGTTGGAGGCTGAGAAAGAGGATGCCCTGAAGACATGTCGTAAGCTCCGAGAGGAGTATGATTTGTTGAAGGGCAACTTTAAGACATTAGTGACATAGATCGACCAAGAAAAGACGCGTGAACTGGCGGCCAACAAGGAGCTGGAGAAACTGAAGGCTGAGGTGGTGGCGGTGAAGGATGCTAACGAAGGTCTCTCGTTGGAGCTCTCAACTGCCAAATTAGCTCCCTTGGACTTGGTATATATCTTTGTTTACGATATCTGCTTTTATTTTTTCCTCCTATATTTATTAGAGTTTAATTTGTAGGAACGTCGTCCTGATCTTGAAATTTATGGAGAGCTTGAGCTTCCGAGACTTAATCTTGAAGGTTCGGGAGGCAGCATTTCATGCTTGCGTAGGGCAAGTATTGAAGAATGATGGTTTCAAGGATTCCCTCGAACTGAGTGGGTTGAACCCGAGGCATGATCATAAGGACCTGTCGGTTGGCAGACTAGATGAGGTGGAGGAGGGTTCGGCCGAACCTGACGTGTTTTCTGAGGTTGTTGAGAAGAAGACTAAAGGGTCATTGTGGGAATAGCTGTTTGCTGCCTTTATTGTAACCTGAATTTCTCCCTTTTCGGATTATTTTCAATTCGTGGTTCTGTAACTGAATATTTATTTCTCTGCTATCTTCATAATCTGTGACTCTGTGTGGCCTTGTTGTTTGATAACTTGTTGGTTTTTTATTGCCATGATGTCAGAGTATGCAGTATTTCGATATCTGACCCTGCATTCATTCCGTTATCGTATCGATGAGATTTGTTTAATCTGCTTGTTGTCAACAATGGATGATTTGAATTTCCTCGGTGTTGGTATAAACGTGGGTAATCTGCCACTGCTTATGTGTTTAGGATCGACCTCGTTATCACATGGGATATTATTCTTGTGGTTAGGGGCCCATCCCATTATCACAGGGAAACCGCTACCGTTGCAATATTTATGGTCGACCCCGTTATCACAGGGGATATTTTTCTTGTGGGTAGGGGCGCATCCCGTTATCACAGGGAACCCGCTACCGTTGAAATGTTTAAGATCGACCCCGTTATCACAAGGGATATTTTTCTTGTGGGTAGGGGCGCATCCCGTTATCACAGGGAAACCGCTACCGTTGAAATGTTTATGATCGACCCCGTTATCACAGGGGATATTTTTCTTGTGGGTAGGGGCGCATCCCGTTATCACAGGGAACCCGCTACCGTTGAAATGTTTATGATCGACCCCGTTATCACAAGGGATATTTTTCTTGTGGGTAGGGGCGCATCCCGTTATCACAGGGAACCCGCACCGTTGAAATGCATATGATCGACCCCGTTATCACAAGGGATATTTTTCTTGTGCGTAGGGGCGCATCCCGTTATCACAGGGAACCCGCTACCGTTGCAATGTATATGATCGACCCCGTTATCACATGGGATAGGGGCGCATCTCGTTATCACCGGGAACCCGCTACCGTTGAAATGTTTATGATCGACCCCGTTATCACAGGGGATATTTTTCTTGTGGGTAGGGGCGCATCCCGTTATCACAGGGAACCCGCTACCGTTGAAATGTGTAGGAGCCTTTTCTTTGTCTTTTTGTCTATGTCCCTTGGTGACTCTGTCGTCGTGGAGTCTATGGGTTATTAAGCCCTGTAAAACATCATAGACAAGAAAGATTTTCGATGTCAAAGCTAATATGAAAGCACGAAATGATGCGCATGTGTTATCTGCAGAATGTTCCCTCAATCTGGGAATTTCAGTTTTATGCAAGAAAAGGTGTTTCCATTGTGTTCTTACGGGCCCGTTGTACCTGTTTGTACCTGTTTAGATGGATAATATTGGATAATCTGGGGCAATGCCCCCTAAAGCCCTCCTTTTAAAAAGCGAGGGTTTAATATTGCTTATGTCCTTTTCGGATATAGTAATGTGTGGTCCTTCGGGCTATGTACCTATAAGAGGACGATGTGCTAAACACATATCTATGGGAATACTCCTGGATTCTTCGTGCAATTCTCTGCACTTCCGTAATGTCCGATTAGGACATATCCCTGCATGAAATATGAGATTCCACAAAGCAACAAATAAAAAGGTAATGACGGATAACGGTCGAAGGCTAGGTAAACCTAACCCGCCTACGTATCCCGTTGAATGGGGAATCAGACCGGCATAGTTCCCCCTGTTTTAAGTTACATGCCGACCCACGAATGGGCAAAATAAGAGATAGCGGTCGAAGGCTAGGTAAACCTAACCCGCCTACGTATCCCGTTGAATGGGGAATCAGACCGGCGTAGTTCCCCCTGTTTTAAGTTTACAGGCTAAACCACGATGGGGCAATGTTTCAATTGTTCGAGCATAATTTAAAAACTACTGAAATTTAAAATACTGTTCTCTTTGCTCCTCAGGGTGATCACTCCGTGCGCGGAATGTATTCTTGGTGTGGGACTTGTATTTCCTGTCTTCTCCTGATTCTTGGGTGCTTCAGCGAGTCCACATAGCACATCCATCCTTGTATCTGGTCACCTAGAATCTCGCCAACTCCCTGAGGCATCGGGAATTTAATCTTCTGGTAATAAGTAGAGACCACTGCCCTGATCTGGTTGAGCGCCGATCGGCCAATGATGGCGTGGTAGGGAAAGGGGATGTCGACAATTGTGTATTTTATCGGTGTCACCCAGGTGCGTGGGCTTCTGCCAAACATGGTGGGCAATATAACTTGTCCAAGTGGCACTACCTCTGCTCCGCTGAATCCGGTCAATGGGGTGGATATCGGCTTCAGTCGGTCCGGGGTTATCCTCATCTGCTCGTAGGCTTTTGAGAATATCAGGTTTGTAGAGCTTCCGCTATCCACCAGCACTTTATGCACATGATATTCATCCACATTAATAGTAATAACCAATGAGCAATCTAGTCTACCTGCGGTTAAGGCCAACGGATTAAGTTGCTCCAAGTCTCTCCTGGTGAAAGATATCTCCTGCTCCAAGTATGCTTCCGGCATGATTACCTTGGTGTACCCAATGTAGGCTCCACCATGGAGTCTCCGTGTTATGGTTTCTCGGCCGTGAGCCGTGTCAACTCCCAAGCCTCCTCCGTTGATCACGTTTATAACGCATCTGCTCGGGGCATTCACTATGGTCCTACCACGCTCCTCGGGTGCCTCAATCATCTTATGCTTTCCTCTTCTGGGTGAGTAATCTCTTTTAGGGGATAAGGAATGTTCTGCCCCTCTAGCATCTTCCTTGGCGCTCCTCACAAACTCGACCAGTTTCCCTTCTTTAATCAATCTTTCGATTTCATTCCTCAGGTGCGTACAGTCCTCCGTCCTGTGTCCAGGTTGACGGTGGTACGCGCAGTATTTGCCCAATGACTTCATCCCATGAGTCTCATTCAATGGCCTGGGTTCTGTCAACCATCTGTTTCTTTTTGCCACAACCATCACCTCCAGAATGCTTCTATTTAACAGGGTGTACGCCCTTGGGGGCCTTTCCCTGTTGCGATCTCTGTCTGCATTTCTGCTGGAAAACGAACCCTGACGCGTTGCCATCATCTCGTCCTCGTAAACCATTTGGTTTGCGAGCATGTTGATCTGTGCTATGGTGGGCTCAGTCAATTTGATTAGCTCCCCGGCGAACCTGCAATGGGTCGTACCCTTGAACAACAACATCATGACCTGCCCGCCATGCGGCTCATCCACCTTCAACAATTCATCATTGAACCTCATCATATAGTCCCGGAGGTTCTCCATTTCCCTCTGCTGCACAGCGCCGAGGTGTAGCAGGTTGGTCTTCATTCTCTTTGGGCTAGAGAATTGGTTCTCAAAATTTTCCCTTAGTTGCTCGTAGTCCGTTATGGATCTGGCCTCCAACCTAGCGAACCAATCCAGTGTAGCGCCCGTTAAAGTGGTGGATAGGATCTTTGCCTTTATGTTTCTCGAGTAGTTGTGCAGGTTCAAAATGCTATCGACCTGATGGAGATGATCTGTAAGATCACTTCTTCCGTCGTATGGCTTGATCACTGGGATCTTGTCCCCTCTTTGCAATACCTCAGCCTCTATCTCATCCGAGAACGGGGTCCTACTGCGACCCTTCCCATGACTCTGAGTCACCTTCCTCGTCAACTCCGCCCTCTCGCGGTCCAGCTGTTCCATCCTCCTTGATATTACCCGCAGTATTTCTGCATCCTCATTCTTTGAGTATGCAATCTCGGCGCGGTCGCGACCGCGTTCCATTCTCCGGATTACTTCCACCCTCTCGCGGTCAAACCGTTCCATCTTTCTCGCTATCTCTCGATCCAGGGTCCTGGGGTTCCGTCTCTCCGACCTGTCGTAAGCAGCGGGCGATATCTCTCTGAAGGAGTCCCCCGTATCCTCTTGTTCCTCATATCCTTGCCTTGCCCTTCTCTCACCCACTCCGGATTCATGGGGCCTCGCCCGAATGTCCTTTGCCCTTTGTTTCGCTAGTCATGGAAGCAAAGTCTCCAATGTAGTGTCCAGCGCTGCTTTCACAGAGGCGTTGATTTGCGCTTGCATCTCCGGAGTTATGGCGGCAGGGGGAATGGCGCTTCGTCCTGCGACCATTGTCTGCTCCGAGCTGGGAAAGTCCACATTTGGCGCCTCGACCATTGGAACGTCTGTCGCGGGGTTCTTAGTGGTCGGGCCCTCAGCCGCGGGTTCCGCCGTATTTGGTGCGGGGAAGGTTGGACCTGCGTTCGTGGCTCGCAGCGGCCTCTCGGGCCCGCGCCTTCGTCGCGGCTCATTTTCTGCTGTAGGAAGCTCCGTCTCGGCTTGGGTCATTGTCTGTTCTTGGTCAATCGGCTGTTGAGGGGGTTGCGTGTCCTCCATCTTGGCGCTCCTAGTCACAACTCCGTTAAATTCGGATCGGGTCCTCCTTCCTTGCATCTTGGCGTCCTTATCCGTGAAATGGTGTTCCCACAGACGACGCCACTGATTTGACAATAGATCGTATTATATATATGCGTGTCGGTCGGTCTAGTAATACAACGAGTCTATCTCAAATCAGGCCTACACTATGTATCTCGCGTAGACTTGGTCCAGAACACCTCGAACTAACGCCTCGATGCTTGGATGGCAGTGAGATATCGGTGACTAGATCAGACGTATGTCGGTGATTGTCTTCGACATGATATCGAGGATACCCCCCGACGTGATATCGGTGATGTGGTGGTGTGACGTATCGAAGGTGCACGAGGCAATCTCGATATTGAATGCGATATCGACAGTGAGATCGGGGATGTATTTCGACGTGATGCGTGGTAGCTGAGGGATAATAATTGCTAACTTTGGGATCCGTGTACCGCGTATTTATAGACCTCGGGATCCGGGGACCACAGTAACATATCGGTGATTATTACCGATATGACATCAAAAGTGGCCCCCGATATGGTCCAATATGGGTCTGGCTTGGGCCAGGCCCAATATGCGGGAAATGACCATATCAAACTGCTTCTTTGTGTTCCAAAGCTACGGGAGGGAACAACCTCAAAGACTCGCACAAGGCTCCGTGGAGGTATATTAGCTTGCGGGAATCTTCTACACTAAAGAACTCCCATTTCTTATCCTCGGTTAGGTGGAGCTTTTCCTTGATCTCTTCTAAAATCTTGGTTTCCACGGATGGGTTATGGGCAATTAGATCTAGAATGGAACCTTTGTTTCGTTCTTTATATACATTTGTGAACACTCTTAATAAGTTTAATTCTCCATTTTGCTCCTCCTCTCTTGAAACGAGCGGATATATGAAGTCATCAAACGCCTTCCAAGCTTGTTGCAACTTCTTCTCACCACCGATATTTAACCATTTTTTGTACCCTCAACATTCTTTCAGGAATAATGTGTCTATGGAACAAAGGTTCTGTAGAGTCACCAAATGCCTTTTCACATGGACCGTGAGGCATATCGATGCATAAGCTCTTCGCATCATTTTCCAAAAAGAGCACACAAGTAGTATCAAAAGTGAACCGTTGGAATACATCTTGCAAATCGAAATTCGCTTCCTTTTCAAGAAAATGTTCAAGGACGGGGATTAAGCCGTTCCCTATCTTTTGCCAAATAGTCTTTTCCAAGAAATTGTAGAATTTGGCACCGTTCATTAGTGCAAGAGTTGTCTTCCGATGAATCTCCCACAATACGGAATCCGCATTGAAAATCCCGTCTCCCAAGATTTCGAAAATCTTCTTGAATTCAGGACTTTTGGGATAGTTTGAGAAATTCTTGCTGAATATATGGTGAATGTTGGCCGGATCACACGTAAAAAACATGTCGATGTTCCATAACCAATGTCCTTTAAAGAAGTACGTGCCACCGCATTCACTTAAGACTTCGGTAGCATAATCGTGGCCTCGATTCAAATTTTGAATTACCCCAGGCAGCATTCCTAGAAAAGGCCAAATCGTCGGCGCTGAGCTTTTTTTCCTGATTCGATTTATATAATAGAAAAGGAAAAATAGGAAGCTTGAAAACAAGATGATCTCTAGATTTTCAAAGATCGCCATTGAAATTTGAATCAACTGTTTCCCTCTCTTTTCTTTTTTTCTCTCCTTATTTGTACAACTTATTGGATACTTCTTTTGATTTTACACCCCAAATCTATTTATAATAAAGTCTCTAGTGCAATATATGGCTTCACTCTAATTCTTTTTCCTTCTTTGTATGGTAATTATGACTATAACACTACTTCCTATAGCCATTATCAAGTTGACGCCGAAATGAATATTTCAGTTCTTGAATATCATACTGCTAAGACAGGCGTAATTAATACGTTAAATTAGGAATAAGAAGAAATTAATATTAGGCTCAGTTTGATTGCCAGAAAAAGGGGGGAAAGAAAAGAGAATGAGCGAAAATTTTATTTTCCAACTGTTTGGCAACTTAATTAAGATTTCCTGAAAAATAAATTAAGTCTGTGGAAAAATTAGGAAAACATCTTGGATTTTCCTCCTAAACAACATGAAATTAAAGATATTATCAAGTCTCAAGAGATTTGAAATATTATCTTTTTTCCTTAAATATAGATGTTATAATTATTAGCAGATTTCTTTTTTAAAGAATAAGTTGTATTCTTGATTAAAAAAAATTATCTTTTCTGGTAACATTAACTTCATATCTATATGTGAAAATAAAGAAATTTTATTCAAAGCCTATATATTACTAAAACAATATTTTTACTTTTTCTGGTGAGAATTTTCAATAAAAATAATTTCAATTGGGAAACTTCATACATAAAACATTTAAGCAATTTAATGGAATGGGTTTATTATATTAATTTACCACGTATTTCTAGGTTTAACGTATAATCCCAACTTTAGAAGTTTTAATTAATAATAAGTTTAAAAATCTTTGATTATGACTTTCCCAGAAATTTAAAATATTGCCAAACGCTTTCCTTTATTCTCCATCAAGACACTCCTGAAAAATCCAATTTTCCTTTATTATTCCTCCTTTTCCCCCATTTTTCCGGAATCATACTGAAACACCAATTATATTTATGTGGAAGCAGCATTAGAAATTTGTGGTTGGATTTATCTACTCCATAAATAAATTGTACAGTGACTTTATAACCTGCAGAAGCTAGGGCATGATGGATCTATGGGACTAGTGTTATATTATTGTCCTTTCTCCAACTGCCCGATCCAATACATGAATCCTGCGAGAGGTCCCATGTTGGAGAAAAGTCTCCTCGTTAGTACGTAGAAGGTATTAGTATAATTATATAGCATGACAGAAATCAACAAAAGGGAGAATAAAAAAGACATGACCATTTAGTATCTTTACTTAAGACAACACATTTAACATCTTAAATCTAAGTTATACAATGTTCATTGTGCCGATTATAATTTGAGTTATCATAGCTATTCCTTTTGACTAAATACATTAATAATATGCGCCATGCATAGCTAGCTAGCAAGGAAGAGGGGGGTGGGGGGAAGGGGGAAAGAGAATTTTCGGTTTCTCTAATCGGTAATAAAACAATGACGCCAGTGGAATCTGTTACGTTATGGGAGATTTAACTCCATTCGATTCTCAAGCGAAAGGAAAAGCTCTCGGAGTTCAGGTGTATGACGAGTTTGATGTTCACTTTATTTACCTTGGGAGGTGGTACGTAACATTCGACATCATGAACTTCCACACTTGAATTCATACAAGCCTGATTCCACACACGCAAAACTGATTAAACCAGCCCAATTTATTAACACAAAATTCCAAAGAAGAACTGCATATAGAGCGAGTTCTCCACTTATTAATCCATGGCAAGCCAATTTTATTAACCATAGCTCGCACGAAAGTAGCAAACATTTACTACCAATGACATTTTTCAGACACAAAGTTTCATCAGATTAAATGTTTCTTCTTGATAACTGGACTTTTAATCCATGCTTCGCCGAGAGTATGATGGCTAAGCGACTCCTAAACTAAAGTTTCTGTCTCGGGACACTACAAGAAAATAGGGCCATCTGCAACCGCCAGGGTGGTTGCAGATGACCCATGGACGGTCGCCTGACGGGTATCTGCGACCGCCCGGGCGGTCACAGATACCCCTCGTCGTGGGTAATATGCGACTGCCAAGTGGTCGCAGATACCACTTGGCAACTGCCCAGCGGTTTTCATGCCCTTATGGACGTGGCAACCGACCAGCGATTGCCGTGTTCTTATGAACATGGCAACCGCCCAGCAGTTGCGAAGTTCCTAAGGACATGGAAACCGCTGGGCGATTGCCACGTCCATAAGGAGTTCGAAAATTTTAGGCAGTTGCGAATTCATGATGTTCGCAACCGCTGTGCGATTGCACATAATATTCATCAAAAAAAAAAAAAAATAATAATACTCCGGGAATTATCCGGAATATTATTTTTTTTTTTGAAATTAAAATGGTGAAACAAAAAAGAAAATAAGTGAAACAAAAACAAAAGAATAGAAAAAAGAGTTTGGTGTTTTGTTTTGGAGATAAAAAAAAGTGTTTGGGTTTTTTGTTGGAGATATAAAAGAAAAGAAAATGTTTGGGTTTTTTGTTGGAGATATAAGAGAAAAGAAAGTGTTTGAGTTTTTTGTTGGAGATATAAAAGAAAAGAAAGTGTTTGGTGTTTTATTTTGGAGATAAAAGAAAGTGCTTGGGTTTTTCTGAATTGGAAAAGAATAGTATTGGGTATTTGTGAAGAATGTAATATTTGTGAATGAAAAATTAGAGGGAAGAATGGTAGTTAATATATAAGATTTGGGGTAAAAATTTTAATTTTTCGTGAAAATTTGAATGTCCCACCGAATCCCGCCAATTTCAGCGATATTAGCAACCGTCGGGCGGTTGCTAGGTACTATGGCAACCGTCCGGGCAGTTGCAACGATATGTATCGCAATTGTTGGACGGTTGCAACATTGAGATACTCGCAACCGCTCAACAGTTGCAAATAATATTCATGTTTAAAATTAGTGATTTTTGGCAAGTATCTAGATGTGTTTGTATTTATAGACAACAAATATCTTTATTAACCGTGAATTAAGGTCATAAATGACTCTAAAACTAGTAATTGAGTTAGTAAAATAGTGGACTAAATATTAAAAATGCCCGCTAACTTTTTATAAAAAGTTAAAATGCCTATTTTTTTAGCCTTGCCAAAATGCCCCGTATGTTAAAAAAAGCTTTGAAAAATGCTCTCGGCCCTTATTCGGGCCAAAATTGCCTACGTGGCAGTACAAATTTGCACTTTGCGCTCCAATATAAATTGCACTTTACATCCTAAAATATATTGGAGTGCAAAATGCAATTTATCTTGGGGTGTAAAATGCAATTAGGCAATTTTGACCCGAATAAGGGTCGATGACATTTTTAGCAGACTTTTTAAAAGATATAGGGCATAAAAACAAGGCCCGAAAAAAAGGGCATATTAACTTTTTAAAAAATGTTAAGGGGGACAAATTTAATTATTCGTCCTAAAATAGTAGATTAGATGTGATTAGGTGAGTTATCAACGATACATCTATATATTATGTTCAACAACTAATCATCATACTTAGTCCTTAATGTTGTTCTCAAACTTGATTTTGCAATGAAACGTTATAATTTGGCTTGTTTTAACTATCATTAAAGTAATTATCCATTGATCAAAGAACACGCCACAACGAATCATTCGAAATAATAAATATTCAACTAGTTATCTGCAACCGCCCGGGCAGTCGCCATGTGACCGAGCGACCATCCAGAGGTTATGAAAAGAGCTGGCGATTGCTAGGCGGTTGCTTATACTGGTTATGTGCAACCGCCTGGCGGTTGCTAATAACGTTCATATTTAAAATTAGTGATTTTTGAAAAGTATCTTGATGCGTTTGTGTTTATTGAACTCAAATATCATTATTACATGAGTAGTATTAAACGATTACAAGACTAGTAATTGAGTTAGTAAAATAGTAGATTAAATGTGATTAGGTGAGTTATCAACGGTACACCTACATATTATGTTCAACAACTAATCATCATACTTAGTTCTTAATGCTATCCACAAGCTTGATTTTGTAATAAAATCTCATAATTTGGTTTGTTTAAACTATCATTAGGGTAATTATCAATTGATCCAACAACGCGTCACAACGAATCCTCTGAAATAATAAAAATACAAGTATGAATGTTATCTGCAACAGCCTGTACGGTCGCCATGTGATCGAGCGACCGCCCAACGGTTGCGAGGGGCCTTGGTGACCACCGGGCGGTTGCTTATACTAGTTATCTGCAACTGCCCAACGATTGCTAATTACGTCCATATTCAAAATTAGTGATTTTTAGAAAGTATCTTGATGTGTTTGTGTTTATTGAACTCTAAAATTATTGATACATGTGAATAGTAGTAGTAAACGATTACAAGACTAGTAATTGAGTTAATAAAGTAAGAGATTAGATGTGATTAGGCGAGTTATCAACGGTACACCTATATATTATGTTCAACAACTAATCATCATACTTACTCCATAATGTCATCCCTTTAGCGCCCCTCACAAGCACCATGCTCGGCTCAGAGCGCCACCGCTACAAGATTCATTAGAGAACACCTCGCTTCTCTTTTGAAATTTGCAGCTAATCCAAAATCATCGTAGAGCGGAATGTCACGTAGGTTAGCATCACGTGCGGCCTTGTCAGCTCGCTCAGCTCGACAAATCAGCCTGTCGTTAAGTCGATCGTGCTAAGAGTGCGACTAAGTGCAAAAGATAACGAAGGAAAGTGAGCGAAAATGATGCTAAGTATAGAACGCTTCGAAAGAGTTGTGAAAATTTTCGGTTGGTTCCAATGCGAAGGATGCTTACATATTTATAGCGGTTTCCACCAACTTAAGGGAGGTGGGACCTGCTTAAGCAATTAGCAGATTTTCAACTCTACTGCTGGCATGATTAGCGAAACCTATACAACAATAGTAACGCGGTGTAACTGTTCAGTATCTAGAATAATCTAGACTATTCCACCTTAGTCTACTAGTATCTAGGTTCGTACTATATACACAACCGCCCCTCAATGTTTCTAATTTTGCATGATGACCACAAAACTTTGGGGATTAGTGTGGGTGTCGTCCGTCTCCGTTGCCCACGTGCGAACGACTACGTCTCCTTCGTAGCTCTTCGACTCGTGGAGGCGCAAGCCGTGACATTCTCCCCCACCAAATTTGCCAACGTCCTCGACGCCTTGGTTGCCTTGAATGCCTCGATTAAATCTTTGAACTGCCAAAGTTCATCTTTCGGCTCCCAACTAGCGTCGGCCATCGATAGCCCCTTCCAACGGATCAAGTACTCGGTCGTGGGCTTGACTCCGTGTTTCCTAACGGTACGGTCGGCTAGAATCTCTTCGACCTCCTTATCGTATTGAGTGACTATTGTCGTCGGTGCTTGTTTGGAATTGCGTCGGTTCGGTTCTTCCATGTCCTCGTGATACGGCTTGAGATGGCTCACATGAAAGACCGGATAGATCTTGAGATTTGACGGCAACTTCAGCCGATACGCCATCGTGCTGATTTGCTGCTCTATCTCGAAGGGTCCCTCGTACCGTCGCACCAACCCCTTGTGAACTTGATGCAAACTCTTGAATTGGTGCGCGTTGAGCTTCACCATGACCCTGTCCCTTACGTTGAATTGAACGGCCCTCCGCTTAAGGCCTGCGTACTTCTTCATCTTTTTGGCGGCTTTGCTCATGGCAGCTCGAGCCATGTCGGTCTCCTCTTGAAGAGTTTTTGCAAACTTATAAGCGGTTGGACTCTTTCCTTCGTAGCCGGAAGTGATTGATTGGGGTGTTGTTTTTTGCCTTCTGGTTGCTAAGTCGAAAGGGCTCCACCCCGTCGACTCGTTCACCTGCAAGTTGTAGGCGAATTGGGCCGTATCGAGTAGACGGAACCAATTGCATTGGTTGGCATTAACAAAGTGACATAAGTATAACTCCAATAAGGCGTTCACCCGTTCGGTCTGCCCATCCGTCTGCGGGTGAAAGCTAGTGGAGAAGGCCAAGTTAGAGCCCAATAATTTGAAAAGCTCGAACAAAAACTTACCTGTGAAGCGTGGGTCTCGATCACTTATGATAGTCTTCGGTATGCCCCATAGCTTCACTACGTAATGCATGAATAACTTGGTCGTTACGTCGGCGGTCACGTCGGGTGGTGTCGGTATAAAAGTCCCGTACTTTGAAAACCTGTCCACCACGACGATGATGGTGCCACATCCTTCGCACTTGGGCAACGAAGTGATGAAGTCCATCGACACACTTTCAAATGGATACTCCGGTATAGGTAAAGGTTGCAAAAGTCCGCCGGGCTGTCTTTGTTCAATCTTGTCTTGCTGGCACACCAAACACGTCTGCTCATAGTGTTCAATATCTTGCCCTATGTGCGGCCAATAATAAGTCCATTCGATGAGAGCCTCGGTCCGTCTCATCCCTGGGTGGCCCGCTCATCGAGTATCGTGGCTCTCTCGGATGATCTCGCGCTGCAAGTTGTCCCACTTCGGCACGTAAATGCGATTTCCCCTCGCATAAAGGAGCCCATCCTCTATCCAGAACCTTCGAGTTTTGCCTTCACGAGCGAACTCCATAATGTTCTTGGCCACGTCGTCGTGCTTCAGCCCCTCTTTGATGCGATCTTTCAGCGAGCTAAGTGGTTGGCTGATGGCAGCGAACTCGGCCTTTCGGCTCAAGGTGTCTGCTACATGATTCAATACCCAAGGCTTGTACTCTAGCGTGTAGTCAAACTCCACTAGAAATGCTTGCCACCGTGCTTGCTTGGGAGTTAACTTCTTCTGAGTTTAGAAGTAACTCGTCGCCACATTGTCCGTTTGAATGACGAAGTGACTCCCAAGTAAGTAGTGCCTCCAAGTCCGCAAGCAATGGACTATGGCGGTCATCTCCTTCTCGTGGACCGTATAACGGCGCTCTGTGTTGTTAAGCTTGAGGCTCTCATATGCGATGGGATGCCCGTCCTAGACTAATACGCCGCCGATAGCATAGTCAGATGCATCGGTGTGGACTTCGAACGACTTCGAATGGTCGGGTAGGGCAAGTATCGGCTCTTCCATCACTCGTGCCTTCAACTCATCAACAGCTTGCCGTCACGACTCGTCCCAATCCCAAGACTTGTTCTTCTTAAGAAGCTCCGTCAAGGGTGGGGCTATCTTCGAGTAGCCCGTGATGAAACGCCGGTAGTAGTTGATGAGTCCCAAAAATGACCGTAATTGATGGACATTTTCGGGTGGTTACCATTCAAGAATGGCACGAACCTTTGAACCGTCCATCCTTATGCGTCTGTGCCGGATTTTATGGCCCAAGAACGCCACTTGTTCTTGGGCAAAGGAGCACTTCTCGAGCTTGATATACAACTCGGCCTCCCGAAGTGCTTGGAACACTAGCCTCAAGTGTTTAACGTGTTCCTCCAAATTGGGCGAGTAGACGACGATGTCATCCAGGTACACCACTACGAATTTTTCCAAAAATTGACCCAACACTTTGTTCATCAAGGTACCAAACGTAACCGGTGCATTGGTAAATCCAAACGGCATAACAAGAAACTCATACGAACCATACCTGGTGACCATCGCTGTCTTCGACTCGTCCCCTATAGCTATCCTTACCCGCCAATAGCCCGAACGCAAGTCAATCTTCGAAAACAACTTGGCCCCTCCAAGTTGATCAAATAACTCGCCAATGAGCGGTATCGGGTACCGATTGCGGACAATAAGCTTTTTAAGTGCCCGATAGTCCACACACATCCGCAATGACCCGTCGTGCTTCCGTTGGAATAGGACTAGTGCTCCGTATGGCGACTTTGACGGTTGGATCATGCTTGCCTCCAACAACTCTTTGAGTTGGCGTCGAAGGTCCTCCAACTCTGGCTGTGCCATCCGATAGGGTGTTCGTTATGGCGGCGTAGCGTCCGCAACGAGCTCTATCTTATGGTCCATGTCCCGTTTTGGCGGCAGTCTCTTCGGCAGCTCTTTGGGCATAATGTCCTTGAACTCTTCAAGGAACGTCTGAATCTTTATCGACACGTCCATGCTGTCCTTTGGTGCTCGCTCATCTTCTGGAATGGGAAAGACGGCAAAGGATTCATCGGCCTTTAGTCCCCTTGCGAATTGCATTGCCGATAGCATTCTTGTCCCTTTCGTCTCCCTCTTAGTCGGTATGGTGCAGGTCGCCTTGCTGTCTAAGATGTATAACGAGTCAGAGAACGGCACTATGCAAGCACATACCTGATAGAACCATTCGAGCCCCAACACCATGTCATAGTTGTCTATATGAACGACCGTAAAGGGAACATCACCCGTCCATTCCCCGATCTTTGTTCGAACGGCCTTGGCCACTCCAACGATAGGCTTAGCTGGTGCGTTCACTGATTTCATGGCTCCGGCCATCGGTATGACGGTGAGCTTAAGTTCTTTGGCCAAACCGTCCCTCATAAAATTGTATTCTGCCCCACAATCTACCAAGGCTTTTACCGTCCTTCCTTGGATAGTGGCGGTTAGAAAGTGTAGCCCACGCCTTGGGCCCGTCTTCGGCTCCACCCGAGCCTTGACGACATTGAGTAGTCGCATAGGCCCCATGTGCGACTCCTCTTCCTCCGATTGAACGGGCTGCGACTGTCCATCAAGCTTCTGCCACATCGCAGCCATGTGCCCCCGTTGAGGGCATTCTGCTATGCGGTGATCCGCACTCCCGCATAGATAGCAATCCTTCGACTTGGGCCGCTAGACTGACCTTCTATATGCTTGCCCCGAAGTCCCTGGTTTATTAGGTTGAGAAGGTTTGGGCGTACCTAACTTTGGCTGTGAGCGTGATGACGATGCTCCCCCACCTTTGCCCTTGCCGTCATCATGGCGTCCCTTCGTCGTCTGCTTGGTACCCTCGGACGCTGGCCTAAACTCAATCATCGACTCAGCGACGGTAATAGTAGAGGCAAGGTCTTGAACATTCCTCTGTTGCAATTATTGTTTAGCCCATGGCTTAAGTCCGTCTAGGAACGCAAATAAGGCGTCCTTGTTGGTCAAGTCCAAGATCTCGAGTGTAATCTCCTGGAACTCCTTGACATAGTCTCGTATGGCATTGCGATGTTGTAGTCGTCGCAACTTAGCCCGGGCCTCAAACTCAACGTTCTCCGGGTAGAATTGCCTCTTGATCTCGACCTTGAAGTCTTCCCAAGTGTCTATTCGGCACAATCCCTTCTCAATATCGGTTTGATGGCGTCTTCACCAAAGCATGGCAACGTCAGTAAGAAAGAGTGGAACGGTGCTCAACCGAGTAGCAGCGTCGTCAACGTGAGCGGACGAAAAGTATAACTCTATGTTGTACAAGAAGTTCTCCACCTCACGAGCGTTCCGTGCCCCATTCTGGCCTACGAACATCGACCCGCTGTGGTGCCGGTGCGCGATGCTCGTCCACACTGGCGACGGCTCATCGGCACACAATAATTTCCACCTTCATGGCTGATGGGTGTGATTTAAGATGGGCCCAATACATTATTATTGGGCCGGCCCATAAGCGCATCGAATCAACAACACAATGCTGCATTGCTGGGCCGGCCCATTAGCGCATCGAATCAACATGATTCGATGCGCCTTTCCGTATCGGTCTGTGGGGTCCACGGGACGGCTGCTATAACCCGTTCCATTGTATTCCGTGCACGTTTTGGGAAGACAAATACTTCTGCACAATTAGCATCGAATCACTATTCATTCGAAACGCATCGAATCGAACTGTCCTCATTCGACACGTGATCAAACAGTATTGGCTCCATTCGATACAAAAAGCACGCATCGAATTCGATATCCATAGATCCACATCGAATTCGATACACTTCAGCACACCATCGAATCCTTGACAGTCATATTGCATTGAACAGAGGCATTCGACACGTCATCATCGAACAGCGAGAACTCGATACGCTACAGTAATCTTGTAATTATTTTAATTAGCCTTGTGAGCTTGTAATAAGTGTTCCGGACCAAGCTAGTCCGATAATAAAGTTGGATAGCATTATTTTGGTTATTTATATTCCAATTGTATTGTTTTACTGTGTTCTATTACCGTGACGAAATAAGACCAAAATATTGGCGCCGTCTGTGGGAACACTAAGTTTATTTAGTTTATTAGGCATCATGTCTAGAATTACCCGATCTCGCAGTAAAGCTCTGGAGGGAAATATGGGGGAAGCAGAACAAAATACACCAGAACAGATGACGCAGGATATCGCGGGACCATCAATATTCCCGCTGAAGTACCAACACCAGCAAGAAGGGAAAATCAATGACCTCAAGGTGCGGAAGTACTGGGCACAGAAGCAGGTGCAACTGGAGCACGAGCGACGAGTGCTTCAATTCCAGATAATATGAAGAATGAACTTATGGCAATGGTAAAAGCCGCGTTGGCCGAGGTCCTGACTCCCGCGCCACCTATATTGATACCATCTCCTAATGAACATCAAGAAGCATTAAGGGAACAAGGTTCTGTTGCCCGGATAATGAAGGGAAAGGAGAAAGAAAATTCCCATCAGGATGGTAGAAGTAGTAGACATGCTTCTGAGAAAATGAAAAATACGGGAAAATCCACCCGGGATGATCAAGGAAAGAAGTTAGTATCGGTCGAGGTACAATCAAGAAGATACCTTGAGAGGAGAGAAAAGGAAAAGAAGGAAGACCGCATTACCGAACGAAGAAGAAGAGAAAATATGAGACAATCAGAGAGTCATGATTCCAGAAGGGAACGTAATGAGAAAGAGGACGAAAGAGAAGAACTACGAAGAAGAAGAAATAGAGATGACAGAAGACATCAAGACGGTCATGATTCACGAAGCGAGCGTGACAGAATGGTAAGAAATATAGAAAGGTTGGAGAAAGGGAAAGCTACAATTGAGGCTCCAACGGTACAAGAGGACAATACTTATAACCGTTGTCCATTTTGTCAAGAGATAGAGTCAGAAATCTTAGGACATGGGGATAAGCTCCCGGAACTGAAAACTTACGATGGGAAGTCTGATCCCCGAGATCATCTTTTTCAACTGGATAGGAAATTGTCCCTTTACGGTTTTAAAGACAATATCCAAGCCAGGATATTTGCAACAACTCTGTCGGGAGTAGCTGTGGATTGGTTTAATCAGATTCCTCCAAGAGTGATCAAAAGCTACAACCAACTCAGAAAAATGTTTGAAGACCAATTCTCTAGTCAATCTAGATTGGTTCTGGATCACTCGCATCTCTGTAATCAAAAGCTACAACCAACTCAGAAAAAGTGAACCGTTGGAATACATCTTGCAAATCGAAAATGTTCAAGGACGGGGATTAAGCCGTTTTCTATCTTTTGCCAAACAGTCTTTTCCAAGAAATTGTAGAATTTGGCACCGTTCATTAGTGCAAGAGTTGTCTTCCGATGAATCTCCCACAATACGGAATCTGCATTGAAAATCCCGTCTCCCAAGATTTCGAAAATCTTCTTGAATTCGGGACCTTTGGGATAGTTTGAGAAATTCTTGCTGAATATATGGTGAATGTTGGCCGGATCACACGTAAAAAACATGTCGATGTTCCATAACCAAGGTCCTTTAAAGAAGTACGTGCCACCACATTCACTTAAGACTTCGGTAGCATAATCGTGGCCTCGATTCAAATTTTGAATTACCCCAGGCAGCATTCCTAGAAAAGGCCAAATCGTCGGCTCTGAGCTTTTTTTCCTGATTCGATTTATATAATAGAAAAGGAAAAATAGGAAGCTTGAAAACAAGATGATCTCTGGATTTTCAAAGATCGCCATTGAAATTTGAATCAACTGTTTCCCTCTCTTTTCTTTTTTTCTCTCCTTATTTGTACAACTTATTGGATACTTCTTTTGATTTTACACCCCAAATATATTTATAATAAAGTCTCTAGTGCAATACATGGCTTCACTCTAATTTTTTTCCTTATTTGTATAGTAATTATGACTATAACACTACTTCCTATAGCCATTATCATGTCCGTATTTGTGGTCTAAGACTTTTAATATCACCAGATTTATCACCAGATTTACAGTCACAGCTCTTAAATATATATATATATATATATATAAGATTTTTATGGTATATATATTATACTGTTCAATAAGATAAGATGCCATAAATTGATGGAAATCGAAAAAAGAATTTCTTTGCAGAAAATGGTTAAGAATTCAATAACTATCTATTTCTTAGGAAATATTTTTACTTTTGAACAATCAAATCGTCTGAATTAATGCGGGAGAGCAGAGCCATGTACGTCTTCTATATGTTGTGATGCGGGGTAATTTCGTCTGCTGACTAGTCACTCCACGTCAGACTAGCTCGAGCTCCTGATTGGTCCAAGCTAGCTTTGAGTTCGGGAAACCTGCACTGGAAACACGACACGTGAACTAGGCGGGGACTCCGATGCCTAAGTCAGTAATGGGCATTTGTAGGAATGGGCCTATAATGCCAATTATAGGCCTCGTAGTGTTGAAATATGCGAAAATACGCTGAAAATGGACTAAAGTGCTCAAAACATGCCAAAGAACTCGAATTCTTCAACTCTAACAGAGTGTCAACTCTAATTTCTCAACTCTATCAGAGTGCCAACTCTAACAGAGTGTCAACTCTAATTCCTCAACTCTATCAGAGTGTCAACTCTAATTCTTCAACTCGAATTCGATGTAGCTCAACTCAGATCTCAACTCGAATTCCTTGTAGGTCAACTCGGATCTCAACTCTAATTCGATGTAGCTCAACTCGGATCTCAACTCGAATTCCTCAACTCGAATTCGATGTAGCTCAACTCGGATCTCAACTCGAATTCCTCAACTCGAATTCGATGTAGCTCAACTCGGATCTCAATTCGAATTCCTCAACTCAAATTCGATGTAGCTCAACTCGGATCTCAACTCGAATTAGGTTAAAGCTTCTCCGAAAATGTCATTAACAATGAAGATTACCCGTGTATTTATAGGCAAAAAAGCTTCCGTAATTTCCGGCGTGGGCCGCGCTAATGGGCCTCGGCCTTTTAGGCCTAATTGGTTGGCTTCAACTCGAATTAAGCCTTCAACTCGAACACATGCTTTCAACTCTAACAGAGCATTTCAACTCTAACAACATTTCAACTCTAACAGAGGATTTCAACTCTAACAGCATTTCAACTCTAACAGAGGATTTCAACTCTAACAGCATTTCAACTCTAACAGCATTTCAACTCTAACAAAGGATTTCAACTCTAACAACATTTCAACTCTAACAGCATTTCAACTCTAACAGAGAGTTTCAACTCTAACAGCATTTCAACTCTAACAGGGGATTTCAACTCTAACAGCATTTCAACTCTAACAGCGGATTTCAACACTAACAACATTTCAACTCTAACAGAGGATTTCAACTCTAACAGCATTTCAACTCTAACAGAGGATTTCAACTCTAACAGCATTTCAACTCTAACAGAGGATTTCAACTCTAACAGAGTGTCAACTCTAATTGGGCTTATAGGTCAAATTGGGCCCACGTGTTGATTTAAGGCCCAAATTTGACTTATTAATCCAATTTCAAAAAATAAAAAAAATTAGGGCTCGCCCGTCATCGACTTGCCACGCGTCACGAGCTTATAGGTCGCATATTATTCATCATAACATAAGTCCCCAATTTGCATGGGCTCGTGGTACACGAGCGTTTGTAAATTTGATGCTTCGATCTTTTTCTTGGTTCATGTGCCTCTTTTGTTTAGATTTTAGTATTATTTTTCATTCATGGATACTCTGGTGTTTTCTTCTCGAGCCTTAGACGTTTTTGTTGACCTTCGGGATTTGGTATTTCAATAGTTTCTTTCTTGGATTTGCATCCGAGTCTTGTCTTTATCGATATAGCGTGGTTTTGTTGTTATATGCTCATGTTTCCCGTTTTTATCTATACGATGGATTTCCATTTCAGTAGAAAATCATGGCTTTCCGGTTATGCCGTAATTGCTCATCAAGAAGAATGCTCATCATCGAGTTTCTTCTCCGGTTATGCCGTAATTGCTAGTCGCTTTTATTGGATTTTCACCTAGTTTAATTTATGTAGGGCTTTTATAGCTCGCCTACTTTATGGGAATTTCACCCAATAGGCTCTTCACCTAGTTTAATTTCTGTAGGGCTTTTATAGCTCGCCTACTTTATGGGAATTTCACCCAATATGCTCTTCACCTAGTTTAATTTCTGTAGGGCTTTTATAGCTCGCCTACTTTATGGGAATTTCACCCAATAGGCTCTTCACCTAGTTTAATTTCTGTAGGGCTTTTATAGCTCGCCTACTTTATGGGAATTTCACCCAATAGGCTCTTCACCTAGTTTAATTTCTGTAGGGCTTTTATAGCTCGCCTACTTTATGGGAATTTCACCCAATAGGCTCTTCACCTAGTTTAATTTCTGTAGGGCTTTTATAGCTCCCCTACTTTATGGGAATTTCACCCAATAGGCTCTTCACCTAGTTTAATTTCTGTAGGGCTTTTATAGCTCGCCTACTTTATGGGAATTTCACCCAATAGGCTCTTCACCTAGTTTAATTTCTGTAGGGCTTTTATAGCTCGCCTACTTTATGGGAATTTCACCCAATAGGCTCTTCACATAGTTTAATTTCTGTAGGGCTTTTATAGCTCGCCTAATTTATGGGAATTTCACCCAATAGGCTCTTCACCTAGTTTAATTGCAGTCCTTCATCCCTTGTTTTCTCGATATTATACTTCAAGCAAGTATCATTTGGCCAAAAAGAAAGTTTTATTTATTTCAGACTGCACTTGCGGCCACGACAGTCTGCCTACGTATCCATTATAAGTGGGAATCAAGCCGAACGTAGTTCATTGTGGTGCTTACATCTCGTCAGGTTCCACAGGTCTGAACCTCGCATTGACTCCCACAAGTCGGGATCTCATTATTTGCAGAAAAAATAAACCTACCAATCTACTGCGCTCACACATCAAGCGATTTATTTATTAGAAAATCTAAAACTGTCCTCATCCGTGCTCCATCATCCGCTTGGTGAATTTCTCATGCGTAGAAACGACGCAAATTCTGAATGTTCCAAGGCCTTTTCAACATCTTCCCTTCGAGTTTCGCTAAATAATAGTATCCTTTGGTACTCGCCTTGACAACTCTATATGGTCCTTCCCATGTTGGTTGTAGCTTTACAACATGCATTCCTGTCGCTTCAACCTTTCTTAACACCAAGTCCCCAACTTGGAATTCTCTGAAACGTACTTTCTTGTCGTAAGCTTTTGCCATCACAATCTTATTAGCGAGCGTACATTGAAAAGCTTCTTCCCTGATTGCACCTATCATATGCAAATCCAACTTCCTTAGTCGAGCGGCTTCTTCCGGGTTGTAACTCTTCATTCTATGCGTTGTCATTCCTGCCTCCACTAGTATGACAGCTTCCGACCCATACACTAATAAAAACGGAGTCTCCCCGGTTGCTCTCTTTGGTGTAGTCCTGTAAGCCAACAGAATTCCGGGCAAAGTTTCTGGCCAAGTTCCACCACTTGAAACAAACGTTTCTGCAGATAGTCTTTCAGTGTCTTGTTGGTGGACTCCACTTGTCCATTTGCTTGGGGATGCGAGACTGCAGAAAAGTGTTGTTTTATCGTTAGCTCTTTACACCACGATGTAATCTCTGATCCCGTGAATTGTTTTCCATTGTCTGATACTATCACACGTGGAAGACCAAAACGACAGATAATATTTCTCCAGATGAACTCAATCATGTTCTTCTCCGTGATAGCTGCTAAAGTTTCGGCTTCTACCCATTTGGAGAAATATTCCACCGCCACTACCATAAATCTTTTTCCATTCTTTGCCGCCGGTAACGGTCCCACTAGGTCTATTCCCCATTGATCGAAAGGACACGTTACCTCCATGGGATGTAAGAGTTGAGGTGGTACATGGGTTGAGTGAGCATGAAATTGACAACTCTCGCACTTCTTGACGTATTCCATCGCGTCCTTGAATAAGGTAGGCCAATAATAACCTTGCCTCATAATCTTCTGACCCAATGCTCTACCACCTGCATGATTCCCGCATGATCCTCCGTGGATTTCATCCATGACATATTCTGCTTGATTCGGCGATAAACACTTCAATAATGGTCCTTCAAAAGACCGCTTGTATAGTTCCTCATTGAAGATCACGTATCGCGAGGCACTATACCTCAACCTCGAGAGTGCCTGAGGATCCGAAGGCAAACTCCCATCTTTCAGAAATTTGATAATGTCATCCTTCCAACTAGGTTCGTCAATAATTGGCATCACAAACTCTATCTCTTGCTCATTTGCACGTGAAATTCTGCCTATCGCGGGTTGTTCAGATGCCAATAGGACCACTCGTCGTTCAATATATACGTCAGTTGAGCTGGCAAATCTAGAGAGTGCATCCGCCTTGGTATTTTCTGCCCTTGGAATCTGACTAAGAGTGAATACCGTGAAGGACTCCGCTCCATCCTTCAACTTAGCCAAATATCTCACCATGTTCTCTTCATTTGCTTCATAAGTACCAGCGAACTGATTGGCTACTAGCTGCGAGTCAGTGAAGACTGCTAGGTGTGTTACCCCTAGAGATTTGCACATTTCAGTCCCTGCTACGGCCGCCTCGTACTCTGCTTCATTATTAGTCACCGTGAAGTTGAGGCTAATAGCGTACTCATATTCCTTTCCTTCGGGGGATCGTAGATAGATCCCTATTCCTCCCTTTGAGGTAGTCGCGGATCCATCTACGTGAAGAGTCCACAGAACAGTGGACAAGTCCCCCTCCAAAGTCAATACTTGACCCTTCGTGGTCATTTCTTCTCTTCCTCCGAATGATTTAGCAACAAAATCAGCAAGGACCTGTGCCTTGACCGCTTGTCTGGGTCGATACTCTATTCCATACTCGCTTAACTTTATTGCCCACTTGACCAATCTCCCTGATGTCTCTGGTTTTGTCAAAACTTGCTTCAACGGTTTGTCAGTTAAGACTACGATAGGATGAGCCTGGAAATAAGGCTTCAGCTTCTTTGCCGAGTGAACTACCGCTAGAGCAAACTTCTCAATATCTATATAATTTAATTATGCTCCATGCAACACCTTGCTGATATAGTAGACTGGTAAGTGATGCGTCCCTTCAGCTCGTACTAGGACAGAACTAATGGCGTTAGGAGAAACTGCCAGATATAAATACATGGTTTCCCCCTCTACTGGTTTGGCAAGCAATGGCGGCGTCGCCAAATAGGTCTTGAGTTGCTGAAAAGCATTCTCACAGTCCTCATTCCACTCAAAGTTTCTATTCTTCTTCAAAGTTTTGAAAAATTGAAGACTTTTCTCAGCCGCCGTTGATATAAAACGACCCAAGGCTATCATTCTTCCTAACAAGCGTTGTACGTCCCTTATAGTTTTAGGAGATGGTAATGTAGTAATGGCCGCAATCTTATCAGGATTGGCCTCAATCCCTCTCTGGTTTACCATGTATCCCAAAAACTTTTCTCCATTAACCCCAAAAGTGCACTTCTTCGGGTTTAACTTCATTCCATACAGTCGCATGATCGAAAAAGCTGTACACAAATGATCAACATGGTCGTCTGCCTTGACGCTCTTTATGAGTATGTCATCAATATATGCCTCCATCGTCTTTCCAATGTGATGATAGAACATCTTAGCCACCAACCTTTGAAAAGTTGCCCATGCATTTTTAAGTCCGAACGACATTACTCGATAACAAAACACTCCTCTATCAGTTACGAAGGCCGTCTTCGACATATCATACACAGCCATCCTGCTGTAGAGTCCACCAAAAGATCTATTCGAGGCAATGGGAATGGATCTCTCGGACAATGCTTGTTTAAGTCCGTGTAGTCTACACACATCCTCCAATCTTGATTGGCCTTTGGAACCAACACTATATTGCTCAACCACTCCGAATAGCATACCTCGTATATGTGTCTTGCTGCCAATTTCTGGTTTACTTCCTTCTCGGCTGCCAAATTCTTCTCTTTAGTGAAGTTCCTTTTCTTTTGGCGTACCGGCCTTGCATCTGGATTCACATTTAGTCGATGCACGACTATTCTAGGATCTATCCCCTTCAAATCTTCATCCATCCATGCAAACACGTCGTAATGTTCACGTAAACACGTGATCAATCGCTCTTGCACGTCCTTCGTCATACAAGTCCCAATTCTGGTAGTTTTGGCAGGGTCATTCTTGGCGAGGGATATCTCTTTAAATTCCCCCAATGGCTCAACTTTGCCGTTTTGCGCCAACTGCGCCTTGTACCTTCTCAGCCTCTTACTTTCTTCTTCCTCCGGAATCAGTGTCTCGACACCCTCCAGAGCTTCTTCCCCTAATCTTTGCTTCTTAGGTTCCTTCTGCATTTCAGTAACATTCATCAACTCCCTCTCTTGGCATACTGTGTTCAGCATATTGACTTCTTCCTTCCTCGTGGGTTTCAATGATGCCACATATGACTTCCAAGCTACCTTGTGGTCTCCACATACCTCGCCTACACCTCTTGGCGTGGGAAACTTCACCTTCTGATGATAAGTAGATGCTATTGCACGGAACTCATTCAATCCTGGCCTTCCGATTATCATATTGTATGTGAAAGGGGTGTCGACCACTACGTACTTAAGATTGTGAGTTCGCCTAGTGAGATTGTGCCCAAATGAGGTTTGGAGCGTTACTATTCCTATTGGTATCACTGTGGCTCCCCCGAATCCTTGCAGCGGTGTAGTTACCTTTTCCATGTAGAGCTGCCCTAACTCCATCTTCATAAGAGTATCATACAAGATAATGTTTGCCGAACTTCCATTGTCAATTAACACTCTTTTTATTGCGTAATTTGCTACTTCAATAGTCACTATTAACGGACAGTCGAGCTCGTGGGACTCCGTCATTTGAGGATCTAATCGCTCTCGATCCTTCTCATCAAATGTTATCGAGTCTGGCAAATCCTCCACCATTCCAACAAGGGATGTATTCCTGGTGAATACTCATTGATTTACCTTCCTCATGATTCTCTCCCTTCCTTTGTTGGAGTCTGCCCCGACTGGCCCTCCAGATATTATGTTGATCACCCCTCTAAGAGGCACACGTTCTATTCTCAGCGGTTGTTCATCAGCTTCATTTCTTCTAAGTTCATCCCTTTGTCTGGAGTCATCAGTTCTAAGCTTTTTGGTCGAAGGACTTTCCCTCTTGTGATCCCTTACATACTAGGTCAAATGCCCTTCTTTGATCAAACGTTCTATTTCTGCAAAGAGGGTGCGACACTGTGAAGTGTCATGACCATACTGCTCGTGGTAACGACAATATTCTTTGGACTTGCGAGTTCCCTCAGTTTCTCTAATTTTGTTTGGTTTTCTGGTCAACCCTTGTTGTCTTGCCACAACGAATACCTCCATGATGCTTGCGTTCAATGGAGTATACTTTACGGGTGATCTTCCCCTTCTCTTATCATTTCAATCTTGATCAGGAGCGCTTCTCCAAGGCCAATCATTACGTCTATTGTCATTCACCTTCTGCTTTCCCGGATCTCTGTAATCTCCTATGTTATACTGATTCAGTTCTTCCACCTCCATCTCACGACGCAATCTCTCCATGATGAGCTCAATAGTTGGAGGCGGGTTTCGCACTAAATCATTGGCCAAAGCCCTGTTCCTTAAGGTCTTGAAAATGATTCCTCGAATTTCCCTTGGGGTTGGCGTTTTGACTTTCAACATCTCCACATTAAACTTCTTCATATATTCTCACAGAGATTCTCTCTCGCCTTGTTTGAGGTGGCATAGGTAATCTGCCTCAAGCGGATCTACCGAGAGTGTAGAGAACTTTGATCTAAACATGTCACGCAACTGTTCGTAACTGTAGATGCTTCCTGCAGGTATACGTGCAAACCACTCCTGTGCCACTCCCTCTAGAGTGATCGAGAAAAGTCGTGCCTGGATTCTAGCATCAAATCCTCCCAAGCTCAGTATTCCATCCTAAACATGCAAGTGCGATGATCGATCTGTTGTCCCATCGTAGTTGGGCATTTTTGGGATATCCTGTCCTCTACCCAGGACCACACTTCGTAGTTCCTCACAAAAAGGTGAGGGTTCAGATACCGTGGTGTTATTTGGATTATAACCACCCGTTCTCCTCCTGCCATCCTCGTATCTCGGTGGACTATACTCACGAGGAGCCTCGCGGCGCTCCCTCATTTCCAAACTTCTATAATGTCTATCACGCCTGTCTATTCTCTCGGTATCTCTTCCTCTATGAACTCTATCATATGAGTTCACTTCATCATCCAACTCCACATGCCTCCTGCGTGGTCAGTGGTTCTCATGTCATCCTCAGGCCTCGGACCGCCTGCATGCCTCAATGAGCGAACATTAGAGGAGGCTTGACGGGTCTCTCTATGTGAACGTGAGATCACATCTTCCTCTCTACCTCTGTCCCGATGGGCTATCCCAGCCGATCGGTGATCACGAGAACGTGAGTTCTGCGCCTGAAATTCGGTCCTCCTTTGAAGTCCTGGGTGGGTCTGAGGAGCAACGGTTGGTATGACACCCAACTGTTGCAATGTTTGTACTATTTGCTCCACATGTTGTGGTGGTAGAGGAGGTATCACCGCCAGATCGGTCTGTTGGTTCTCCACTAGTGCAACATTTCTGCGAGCTCGTGCTGTATCAGTCACAGAAGTTTCATCCCTGTTACCGTCCCTATCGACACGGGTCGAAGGGCCTTGCGGCTGGCTAGTAGCTGCAGTGTGAGCTCTGGTGCCTACAACCATGTTTGAGTGGTCACGTGTGTTTCTAAATCAGTACACTTAAGTGGTTTCCCACAGACGGCGCCACTGATGCGGGGTAATTTCGTCTGCTGACTAGTCACTCCACGTCAGACTAGCTCGAGCTCCTGATTGGTCCAAGCCAGCTTTGAGTTCGGGAAACCTGCACTGGAAACACGACACGTGAACTAGGCGGGGGCTGGCCCCGCGAATGCACTCCGATGCCTAAGTCAGTAATGGGCCTTTGTAGGAATGGGCCTATAATGCCAATTATAGGCCTCGTAGTGTTGAAATATGCGAAAATACGCTGAAAATGGACTAAAGTGCTCAAAACATGCCAAAGAACTCGAATTCTTCAACTCTAACAGAGTGTCAACTCTAACAGAGTGTCAACTCTAATTTCTCAACTCTATCAGAGTGCCAACTCTAACAGAGTGTCAACTCTAATTCCTCAACTCTATCAGAGTGTCAACTCTAATTCTTCAACTCGAATTCGATGTAGCTCAACTCGGATCTCAACTCGAATTCCTTGTAGCTCAACTCGGATCTCAACTCGAATTTGATGTAGCTCAACTCGGATCTCAACTCGAATTCCTCAACTCGAATTCGATGTAGCTCAACTCGGATCTCAACTCGAATTCCTCAACTCGAATTCGATGTAGCTCAACTCGGATCTCAACTCGAATTCCTCAACTCGAATTCGATGTAGCTCAACTCGGATCTCAACTCGAATCATGCAATTGACAACTCTCGCACTTCTTGACGTATTCCATCGCGTCCTTGAATAAGGTAGGCCAATAATAACCTTGCCTCATAATCTTCTGACCCAATGCTCTACCACCTGCATGATTCCCGCATGATCCTCCGTGGATTTCATCCATGACATATTCTGCTTGATTCGGCGATAAACACTTCAATAATGGTCCTTCAAAAGACCGCTTGTATAGTTCCTCATTGAAGATCACGTATCGCGAGGCACTATACCTCAACCTCCTTACTGCCTGAGGATCCGAAGGCAAACTCCCATCTTTCAGAAATTTGATAATGTCATCCTTCCAACTAGGTTCGTCAATAATTGGCATCACAAACTCTATCTCTTGCTCATTTGCACGTGAAATTCTGCCTATCGCGGGTTGTTCAGATGCCAATAGGATCACTCGTCGTTCAATATATACGTCAGTTGAGCTGGCAAATCTAGAGAGTGCGTCCGCCTTGGTATTTTCTGCCCTTGGAATCTGACTAAGAGTGAATACCGTGAAGGACTCCGCTCCATCCTTCAACTTAGCCAAATATCTCACCATGTTCTCTTCATTTGCTTCATAAGTACCAGCGAACTGATTGGCTACTAGCTGCGAGTCAGTGAAGACTGCGAGGTGTGTTACCCCTAGAGATTTGCACATTTCAGTCCCTGCTACGGCCGCCTCGTACTCTGCTTCATTATTAGTCACCGTGAAGTTGAGGCTAATAGCGTACTCATATTCCCTTCCTTCGGGGGATTGTAGATAGATCCCTATTCCTCCCTTTGAGGTAGTCGCGGATCCGTCTACGTGAAGAGTCCACAGAACAGTGGACAAGTCCCCCTCCAGAGTCAATACTTGACCTTTCGTGGTCATTTCTTCTCTTCTTCCGAATGATTCAGCAACAAAATCAGCAAGGACCTGTGCCTTGACGGCTTGTCTGGGTTGATACTCTATTCCATACTCGCTTAACTCTATTGCCCACTTGACCAATCTCCCTGATGTCTCTGGTTTTGTCAAAACTTGCTTCAATGGTTTGTCAGTTAAGACTACGATAGGATGAGCTTGGAAATAAGGCTTCAGCTTCTTTGCCGAGTGACCTACCGCTAGAGCAAACTTCTCAATATCTATATAATTTAATTATGCTCCATGCAACACCTTGCTGATGTAGTAGACTGGTAAGTGATGCGTCCCTTCAGCTCGTACTAGGAAAGAACTAATGGCGTTAGGAGAAACTGCCAGATATAAATACAAGGTTTCCCCCTCTACTGGTTTGGCAAGCAATGGCGGCGTCGCCAAATAGGTCTTGAGTTGCTGAAAAGCATTCTCACAGTCCTCATTCCACTCAAAGTTTCTATTCTTCTTCAAAGTTTTGAAAAATTGAAGACTTTTCTCAGCCGCCGTTGATATAAAACGACCCAAGGCTATCACTCTTCCTAACAAGCGTTGTACGTCCCTTGTAGTTTTAGGAGATGGTAATGTAGTAATGGCCGCAATCTTATCAGGATTGGCCTCAATCCCTCTCTGGTTTACCATGTATCCCAAAAACTTTCCTCCATTAACCCCAAAAGTGCACTTCTTCGGGTTTAACTTCATTCCATACAGTCGCATGATCGAAAAAGTTGTACGCAAATGATCAACATGGTCGTCTGCCTTGACGCTCTTTATGAGTATGTCATCAATATATGCCTCCATCGTCTTTCCAATGTGATCATAGAACATCTTAGCCACCAACCTTTGAAAAGTTGCCCCTGCATTTTTAAGTCCGAACGACATTACTCGATAACAAAACACTCCTCTATCAGTTACGAAGGCCGTCTTCGACATATCATACACAGCCATCAGGATTTGATGAAAATCACTTTGCGCGTCCACCATACTTAACAACGCGCATCCTGCTGTAGAGTCCACCAACAGATCTATTCGAGGCAATGGGAATGGATCTCTCGGACAATGCTTGTTTAAGTCCGTGTAGTCTACACACATCCTCCAATCTTGATTGGCCTTTGGAACCAACACGATATTGCTCAACCACTCCGAATAGCGTACCTCGTATATGTGTCTTGCTGCCAATTTCTGGTTTACCTCCTTCTCGGCTGCCAAATTCTTCTCTTTACTGAAGTTCCTTTTATTTTGGTGTACCGGCCTTACATCTGGATTCACATTTAGTCGATGCACGACTATTCTAGGATCTATCCCCTTCAAATCTTCATCCGTCCACGCAAACACGTCGTAATGTTCACGTAAACACGTGATCAATCGCTCTTCCACCTCCTTCGTCATACAAGTCCCAATTCTGGTAGTTTTGGCAGGGTCATTCTTGGTGAGGGATATCTCTTTAAATTCCCCCAATAGCTCGACTTTGCCATTTTGCGCCAACTGCGCCTTGTACCTTCTCAGCCTCTTACTTTCTTCTTCCTCCGGAATCAGTGTCTCGACACCCTCCAGAGCTTCTTCCCCTAATCTTTGCTTCTTAGGTTCCTTCTGCATTTCAGTAACATTCATCAACTCCCTCTCTTGGCATACTTTGTTCAGCATATTGACTTCTTCCCTCCTCGTGGGTTTCAATGATGCCACATATGACTTCCAAGCTACCTTGTGGTCTCCACATACCTCGCCTACACCTCTTGGCGTGGGAAACTTCACCTTCTGATGATAAGTAGATGCTATTGCACGGAACTCATTCAATCCTGGCCTTCCGATTATCATATTGTATGTGAAAGGGGTGTCAACCACTACGTACTTAAGATTGCGAGTTCGCCTAGTGGGATTGTGCCCAAATGAGGTTTGGAGCGTTACTATTCCTATTGGTATCATTGTGGCTCCCCCGAATCCTTGTAGCGATGTAGTTACCTTTTCCATGTAGAGCTGCCCTAACTCCATCTTCATAATAGTATCATACAAGATAATGTTTGCCGAACTTCCATTGTCAATTAACACTCTTTTTATTGCGTAATTTGCGTAATTTGCTACTTTCCCTCTTGTGATCCCTTACATACTGGGTCAAATGCCCTTCTCTGATCAAACGTTCTATTTCTGCAAAGAGGGTGCGACACTGTGAAGTGTCATGACCATACTGCTCGTGGTAACGACAATATTCTTTGGACTTGCGAGTTCCCTCAGTTTCTCTAATTTTGTTTGGTTTTCTGGTCAACCCTTGTTGTCTTGCCACAACGAATACCTCCATGATGCTTGCTTTCAATGGAGTATACTTTACGGGTGATCTTCCCCTTCTCTTATCATTTCTATCTTGATCAGGAGCACTTCTCCAAGGCCGATCATTACGTTTATTGTCATTCACCTTCTGCTTTCCCGGATCTCTATAATCTCCTCTGTTATACTGATTCTGTTCTTCCACCTCCATCTCACGACGCAATCTCTCCATGATGAGCTCTATAGTTGGGGCCGGGTTTCGCACTAAATCATTGGCCAAAGCCCTGTTCCTTAAGGTCTTGAAAAGGATTCCTCGAATTTCCCTTGGGGTTGGCGTTTTGACTTTCAACATCTCCACATTAAACTTTTTCATATATTCTCGCAGAGATTCTCTCTCGCCTTGTTTGAGGCAGCATAGGTAAACTGCCTCAAGCGGAACTACCGAGAGTGTAGAGAACTTTGATCTAAACATGTCACGCAACTGTTCGTAACTGTAGATGCTTCCTGCAGGTATACGTGCAAACCACTCCTGTGCCACTCCCACTAAAGTGATCGAGAAAAGTCGTGCCTGGATTCTAGCATCAAATCCTCCCAAGCTCAGTATTCCATCCAAAACATGCAAGTGCGATGATGGATCTGTTGTCCCATCGTAGTTGGGCATTTTTGGGATATCCTGTCCTCTACCCAGGACCACACTTCGTAGTTCCTCACAAAAAGGTGAGGGTTCAGATACCCTGGTGTTATTTGGATTATAACCACCCGTTCTCCTCCTGCCATCCTCGTATCTCGGTGGACTATACTCACGAGGAGCCTCGCGGCGCTCCCTCATTTCCATACTTCAATAATGTCTATCACGCCTGTCTATTCTCTCGGTATCTCTTCCTCTATGAACTCTATCATATGAGTTCACTTCATCATCCAACTCCATACGCCTCCTGCGTGGTCAGTGGTTCTCATGTCATCCTCAGGCCTCGGACCGCCTGCATGCCTCAATGAGCGAACATTAGAGGAGGCTTGACGGGTCTCTCTATGTGAACGTGAGATCACATCTTCCTCTCTACCTCTGTCCCGATGGGCTATCCCAGCCGATCGGTGATCACGCGAACGTGAGTTCTGCGCCTGAAATTCGATCCTCCTTTGAAGTCCTGGCTGGGTCTGAGGAGCAACGGTTGGTATGACACCCAACTGTTGCAATGTTTGTACTATTTGCTCCACATGTTGTGGTGGTAGAGGAGGTATCACCGCCAGATCGGTATGTTGGTTCTCCACTGGTGCAACATTTCTGCGAGCTCGTGCTGTATTAGTCACAGAAGTTTCATCCCTGTTACCATCCCTATCGACACGAATTCGATGTAGCTCAACTCGGATCTCAACTCGAATTCGATTTAGCTCAACTCGGATTTCAACTCGAATTCCTCAACTCGAATTCGATGTAGCTCAACTCGGATCTCAACTCGAATTAGGTTAAAGCTTCTCCGAAAACGTCGTTAACAATGAAGATTACCCGGGTATTTAAAGGCAAAAAAGCTTCCGTAATTTCCGGCGTGGGCCGCGCTAATGGGCCTCGGCCTTTTAGGCCTAATTGGTTGGCTTCAACTTGAATTAAGCCTTCAACTCGAACACATGCTTTCAACTCTAACAGATCATTTCAACTCTAACAACATTTCAACTCTAACAGAGGATTTCAACTCTAACAGAAGATTTCAACTCTAACAGCATTTCAACTCTAACAGAGGATTTCAACTCTAACAGCATTTCAACTCTAACAGCATTTCAACTCTAACAGAGAATTTCAACTCTAACAACATTTCAACTCTAACATAGGATTTCAACTCTAACAGCATTTCAATTCTAACAGAGGATTTCAACTCTAACAGCATTTCAACTCTAACAGAGGATTTCAACTCTAACAACATTTCAACTCTAACAGCATTTCAACTCTAACAGAGTGTCAACTCTAATTGGGATTATATGTCAAATTAGGCCCACGTGTTGATTTAAGGCCCAAATTTGACTTATTAATCCAATTTCAAAAAATAAAAAAAATTATGGCTCTCCCGTCATCGACTTGCCACGCGTCACGAGCTTATAGGTCGCATATTATTTAGCATAACATGTTGGATAACGAAATGACAAAGAATGTATATAATTGAACATAATGAACATCGATCGTCCGTGATCTAATCGGGGAAAAAAATTCAAAAGCCTATAGGTTCCAATTTCGGTCCTTGATTTGCTTTATTACTTTTATAGGTTCGGTATTGATCGAGTAATATTTTTAATTTTACTACAAAATTAAACGTTTGCACCCCCACCTATAAACTAAAAAAATATTTTTTTATACCGCATACTTAAATTCTATATCTATGTAATGAATATCATACTGCTAAGACAGGCGTAATTAATACGTAAAATTAGGAATAAGAAGAAGTTAATATTAGGCTCAGCTTGATTGCCAGAAAAATGGGGGAAACAAAAGAGAATTGAGCGAACATTTTATTTTCCAACTGTTTGGTAACTTAATTAAGATTTCCTGAAAAATAAATTAAGTATGTGGAAAAATTAGGAAAATATATTGGATTTTCCACCTAAACAACATGAAATTAAAGATATTATCAAGTCTCAAGAGATTTGAAATATTATCTTTTTTCCTTAAATATAGATGTTATAATTATTATCAGATTTTTTTTAAAAAAGAGTAAGTTGTATTCTTGATTAAAAAAACTTTATCTTTTCTGGTAACATTAACTTCATATCTTTATGTGAAAATAAAGAAATTTTGTTCAAATCCTATATATTACTCAAACAATATTTTTACTTTTTTTGGAGAGAATTTTCAATAAAAATAATTTCAATTGGGAAACTTCATACACAGAACATTTAAGCAATTTAATGGAATGGGTTTATTATATTAATTTACCACGTATTTCTAGGTTTAACGTAAAATCCCAACTTTAGAAGTTTTAATTAATAATAAGTTTAAAAATCTTTGATTATTATGACTTTCCCAGAAATTTAAAATATTGCCAAACGCTTTTCTTTATTCTGCATCAAGAAACTCCTGAAAAATCCAATTTTCCTTTATTATTCCTCCCTTTCCCCCATTTTTCCGGAATCATACTGAAGCACCAATTATATTTATGTGGAAGCAGCATTAGAAATTTATGGTTGGATTTATGAATTTATCTACTCCATAAATAAATTGTACAATGACTTTATAACCTGCAGAAGCTAGGGCATGCTGGATCTATGGGACTAGTGTTATATTATTGTCCTTTCTCCAACTGCCCGATCGAATACATGAATCCTGCGAGAGGTCCCATGTTGGAGAAAAGTCTCCTCGCTAGTACGTAGAAGGTATTAGTATAATTATATAGCATGACAGAAATCAACAAAAGGCAGAATAAAAAAGACATGACCATTTAGTATCTTTACTTAAGATAACACATTTAACATTTAAAATTTAAGTTATACAAAGTTCATTGTGCCGATTATACAAAGTTCATTGTGCCGATTATATACAAAGTTTCTTCAGATTAAATGTTTCTTCTTGATAACTGGACTTTTAATCCATGCTTCGCCAGAGTATGATGGGTAAGCGACTCCAAAACTAAAGTTTATGTCTCGGGACACTACAAGAAAACAGGGCCATCTGCAACAGCCCGGGCGGTAGCAGATGACCCATGGGTGGTCGCCCGATGGGTATCTGCGACCGCCCGGGCGGTCGCAGATACCCCTCGTCGTGGGTAATCTGCGACCACCAGGTGGTTGCAGATACCCCTTGGCAACCGCTGGGCGGTTGCCATGCCCTTATGGATGTGGCAACCACCCAGCAGTTGCGAACTCCTTATGGACGTGGCTATCGCCCAGCGGTTTCCATGGTTGCTGGCAACCGCCCAGCAGTTGCGAAGTCCCTAAGGACATGGAAACCGCTGGGCGGTTGCCACGGCCATAAGGAGTTCAAAAATTTTAGGCAGTTGCGAATTCATGATGTTCGCAATCGCCCGACGGTTGCAGATAATATTCCTTAAAATTTAAAAAAATAATAATAATACTCCACAAATTTTTAGGCGGTTGCGAATTCATGATGTTCGCAACCGCCCGACGGTTGCAGATAATATTTATCAAAATTAAAAAAAAAACAATAATACTCCGGGACAATATTCATCAAAATTTTTGTTGAAATTAAAATGATGAAACAAAAAAAAGGGAAAAAGTACGGACTATACCCATCGTTTAGCCTCTTTTACGAAACTATACCCAACGTAAAAGAGGCTAAACGATGAGTATAGTCCGTACTTTTTCCCAAAAAAAATAGAAACAAAAAGAAAAGAAGTGAAACAAAAAGAAAAAAAATAGATAAATGAGTTTGGTGTTTTATTTTGGAGATAAAAGAAATGTGTTTGGGTTTTTTGTTGGAGATATAAAAGAAAAGAAAGTGTTTGGTGTTTTGTTTTGGAGATAAAAGAAAGTGTTGGGTTATTGTGGATTAGAAAAGAATAGTATTGGGTATTTTTGAAGAGTGTAATATTTGTGAATGAAAAATTAGAGGGAAGAATGGTAGGTAATATATAAGATTTGGGGTGAAAATTTTGAATTTTCGTGAAAATTTGAATGGCCCACCGATTCCCGCCAATTTCAGCGAAATTAGCAACCTTCGGGCGGTTGCTAGGTACCATGGCAACCGTCTGGGCAGTTGCAACGATAAGTATCGCAATCGCTGGGCGGTTGCAACGTTGGGATATTCGCAACCACTCAACGGTTGAAAATAATATTCATGTTTAAAATTAGTGATTTTTTTGACAAGTATCTAGATGTGTTTGTATTGATAGACAACAAATATCTTTATTAATCGTGAATTAAGGACATAAATGACTACAAAACTAGTAATTGAGTTAGTAAAATAGTGGACGAAATATTAAAAATGCCCGCTAACTTTTAATAAAAAATTAAAATGTCCGTTTTTTTCAGCCTTGCCAAAATGCCCCGTATGTTAAAAAAAGCTTTGAAAAATGCTCTCGGCCCTTATTCGGGCGAAAATTGCCTACATGGCAGTACAAATTTGCACGTTGCGCCCCAAAATAAATTGCACTTTGTACCCTAAAATATTTGGGGGTGCAAAATGCAATTTATCTTGGGGTGCAAAGTACAATTTCGTACCGCCATGTAGGCAATTTTGGCCCGAATAAGGGCCAATGACATTTTTAGCAGATTTTTTAAAAGATATAGGGCATACAAACAAGGCCCGAAAAAAAGTGCATATTAACTTTTTAAAAAAAGTTAAAGGGGGAAAATTTAATTATTCGTCCTAAAATAGTAGATTAGATGTGATTAGGCGAGTTATCAACGATACATCTATATATTATGTTCAACAACTAATCATCATACTTAGTCCTTAATGTGGTCTCCAAGCTTGATTTTGCAATAAAACCTTATAATTTGGCTTGTTTTAACTATCATTAAAGTAATTATCAATTGATCAAAGAACGCACCACATCGAATCATCCGAAATAATAAATATTCAACTATGAATGTTATCTGCAACCGCCCGACGGTTGCAGATAACCAATATCAGCAGCCGCCCGGGCAGTCGCCATGTGACCGAGCGACCATCCAGCGGTTGCGAAAAGAGCTGGCGATCGCCAGACGGTTGCTTATACTAGTTATCTGCAATCGTCTGGCGGTTGCTAATAACGTCTATATTTAAAATTAGTGATTTTTGAGAAGTATCTTGATGCGTTTGTGTTTATTGAACTCAAATATCATTATTACATGAGTAGTAGTAAACGATTACAAGACTAGTAATTGAGTTAGTAAAATAGTAGATTAAATGTGATTAGGCGAGTTATCAACGGTACACCTACATATTATGTTCAACAACTAATCATCATACTTAGTCCTTAATGTTGTCCACAAGCTTGATTTAGTAATAAAATCTTATAATTTCGTTTTTTTTAACTATCATTAGAGTAATTATCAATTGATCCAATAACACGCCAAAACGAATCATCCGAAATAATAAAAATACAAGTATGAATGTTATCTGAAACAGCCTGGACGGTCGCCATGTGATCGATCGACCGCCTAGCGGTTGCGAGGGGCCTTGGTGACCCCCGGGCGGTTGCTTATACTGTTTATCTGCAATCGTCCGACGGTTGCTAATTACGTCCATATTCAAAATTAGTAATTTTTGGGAAGTGTCTTGATGTGTTTGTGTTTATTGAACTCCAATATTATTAATACATGTGAATAGTAGTAGTAAACGATTACAAGCCTAGTAATTGATTAGTAAAATAAGAGATTAGATGAGATTATGCGAGTTATCAACGGTACACCTATATATTATGTTCAACAACTAATCATCATACTTAGTCCATAATGTTGTCCCTGTAGCGCCCCTCACCAAGCACCATGCTCGGCTCAAAGTGCAGCTAATGCAAAATCATTAGAGAACACCTCGCTTCTCTTTTGAAATTTGCAGCTAATGCAAAATCATCGTAGAGCGGAAGCTATACCCAAAAGTTGTATCTCAACCATTCATAAATCAATTACCTCACATCGATATTTGTCTAGGCTTGTCCCACACAATGACCTCTAAGCTTTTCTAGTAAATCTAAAATGAAAACATGACAAAATATCATTATGAGTCAAAAGGACTCAGTGAGATTTAATGCAGGAGGATTTTCTATAAAATGTATCTTCTTGCAAAGCATGATTTCACAAGAATGATTTTCAAAAAAGTTTATGCTTTCATGCCAAATCATAATACTTATTAGATCAATCATGTCACAACACACCACGCTTATGACTCCCGACCTTTTACTCCCCTCCAGGAGCGACCCGGATAAAAGGCGAGGACGTGCTTTTAAAATAGGAAGCTCAGTACATCATTCAATAACTAATTCACAAGGGATAATTCAGTACAACATGAAAATATAATTGTCATAATATAAACGACAATTTCATGATTTGTAAACGTACTTGAGCATTCCTGGAATACATAATATTTTTAAACAGTTATTCTTGAAAACATCATGCTTACACAATTTGCAGAATAAAACACTTTTATATATAATACGTATAATTTCCATTTCAGCGAGAAAATATATAATTTTAATCTTACCTTAGTGGTCAACAAATCTCGAGTCTCTGATTCATCACTAAGGATCTCATTGTCGAGTTGCAACTAAATAATCACCTACAACATGTGTTTTGCATAAAGCAGAATTATGGCCCCGTATCTACCAAATCAACATAAAACTTTTACGCGTTTGTCAATTCGTCCCTTGAATATTGAATTAGTTGAGTCAATAAAATAGTTAAACTATAAGCCTTATACTTAAAGTCCAACAGAAGTTATTTGGTGATTGAACCGCTTAGGTGTCAGTCAAAATGCATGCCTCTGAATGTGTAGTAACTTGAATAGAATTAATCATTAAAATACTAAATTGGTAAAATAGACATTACCAAATTGGTTTGAATCTGTTTCCTTTTCATCCATTATTCAATAAACTATTATGCAAACTAAAATTTGAAACTCTATTAGTAATCATGTCATTAAGTACGGTTGAACTTGGCCATCATATGTCCAATGTTCTACATGCGTTTTCAATTGCTTAATTCAGTTTAGTATGCCCCCTTTTAGTTATCTCTTCGAATCCTTGCATGGCAGCGGTGATATATATATATATATATATATATATATATATATATATATATATATATATATATACCATTACAAGAGTTCTAACTCTCCATAATAAAGCATGCAAGCTTTATGCACAAAAAACCTATATATATATATATGTATATATTTACATGTGTATATAACACTACAAGGAATGAGGGCATTAGAATCCACCTTTGAGAATCGGAACATAAATCAGATTCTAAACTGAAGAAAATGGAATCTGAATATTCGGATTCCACGTTTTCCGTAACTTGGAATGCGAAATCGCATTCTAAACCTTTAATATAATATATTTTTAAACAAAAAAAATGGCCTGGGACAAAGAGTTCCGTTGACCACTAGAGACGTGGAATGCGATTTCGCATTCCACACTTCAAGAAAAAAAAAGGTGAATGTGGAATCCGAAATCGGATTCCACATGTTTAATATAAAAATACAACAAAAATCTTTTAAAGGCCGAAAATATACGCGGAAAAATCTACACATAACCAAAACACACGCGGCAAAAGTTTTACACAGAACAAAACCCTTATTTCTTTTTTCAAACCCTTACTTTTTCTTTCCCAAAAATCCATCTCCCCTAAAACTTACCTCAAAGAACCCTAATTCACCCAAATCCGCACTCGATTCCCCAATTCCGCTGTAGGTATATTGATTTCTTTCTTTATTCTTGTGTCTAAAATATCACTTAGTTGATGATATTGTGTCTTTTAAAAAGTGAATTGTCTTAGCATCTTCATATGCACTTTCATTTTTTGTAGCATAACTTGTACTTTTTGTTACGTTTCTACTGACAATGTTGTGCTTTTGTTGTAGTATTTTATTTAAATATGAAAGCAATCTAGTGGTTAGTCATACAACAATATGGACTTGGGTATAATGTATTTGTTAGTCAGTAGAACAAAACAGTGCGGCCTTTATGGAAATTACTCTTTTTGTAACTTGTTTACGAATTGCGGTCTCATCGAAAAACTCGAGCTTTGTCGAGAGATTAGGCATTTATAATTTTGTATATATTTTCCATCATTGTGTTGGTTTTATGTAGATTCATGAGTTCGTGTGCAAGGAGTTTGGTAAGCACAGATTTGTAAAGTCGATTCGGATTGGCTAATATTTTTGGTGTTGAGCTTTTATAATTGTATCTCGATCTTGTATATTCAAATATTGTGGTGACACTTTGAGAGACGACTGGTTTTTTTTTAGATTAAATAAAGCAGGTCTCCAAGAAAAATAGAAGATACAGCTGATAAGAGAAAGGTGAAAACGAAATCTGCCTTAGTATTCTGAAAAAAACAGGTGTTGGTATTGTTTTCATGTCTCCATAATGGGAAGTCAGTTACTTTTTGTTTGAGTTGGTATTCGATTCCACAAACAATGTTGCCGAGTATTTCGCACTATTGATTGGTCTCGAACTCACAGTATTGGCAGGGTGCATTGCGAATAACTAGGTGTGAAAATTAGTTAGTTTGCATGATTATCTCAGCAACAGTCCTATGGATGTAGCTAACCCAGTTAACTTGAAGATGTTTTACGCATTTCGGTTCAACAAAACTTGTTTATTTTATTGTATTCAAATTATTTCTAAGGAGTTCTATGATAATATAATACTGACTTGAGCATTATTAAATTAGTTGCTGATCAGACATACCGAAGTAATTGAGAAGCATGTGGCTCTGAGAATTCTCTTGATTGTTTACGTCATAGGATTAGGCTATTTTACTTTGTACTCGCTTTAGACTTTGTCGATTATTCAGATTGTTGTTCAACTCTTACATATTATTATTTCATCATTTGTTATAGTAATTTTAGGGAGAATAATTTAAATTTTGATTATATTATTGGCAATTACTCATATAATTTTATATAATTATTGATATGGCACGTACAAAGCCCTCTAATCAACCTAAACCCCCTGCTAGTCGTGGTTGTCGTGGTACGAAGACACCTGTGGCGTCACATCCAGGCCTCCCAGGAGTGCCTAACTCATCACATACATCAATACTTGAGATGATCCAGACTGGGATAGGAATTTCACACGACACCACACCGCCCTTCAGTTTTGGAAATCAGGCGCCACAGTGGGGGTGGTACACAGATTCCAACGTCTCCACCTATCATGATCCTGACGCCGCACTATACTTCCTCGCCTGCCCGTGCTGGAGTTGCTGGAGTTGCTGGAATTGTTGCTGGAGTTGCTGGATATGCTGGAGTTGCTACAGTTGCTGCTGGAGTTACTTGAGTTGCTGGAACAGCGGCACCCGCCGATCATCCGGCTACGAGCGAGTCAGGTGGACAGAGTAGTGACGAAATTACAAAAGACCAATTAGTACTTACACATGAGTACCCAAATTCTAGGGTGGATGTGGAGTATTATACTTCAATTAACATGTTATAATGAGGTTTGTTGCTGAAAATCACAAACGTATGGAGAACGTTAAAAAAAAAAGAGGTATGAATATTATTAGGGACCGCCTGGCGGTCCCTAAAATCACTTTTAGGGACTGCTTGGCGGTCTCTAGCGATCCCTAATAATATTCATACATCATTTTTTGATTTTATGGAATAATTAAGGTGACGCGTTGTTTGTTTAGTTGATAATTATCCTAACAATAGTTAAGAGAATAAAATTACATGGTTTCATGCAAATTCAAACAACATATGATGATTAGGTATACGTATAACGTACAATAGGCTCAACGTTAATATATCTCTCAATCACATTCAATCTAATATTAAATAACTAAATTAATAGTTTTATAATCATTTGTTACTTCAATTGACATGTTATAATTAGGTTTGTTGCAAAAAAATCACAAACACATGGAGATCGTTCCATAAAATAAAAAAAGAGGTATGAATATTATTAGGAAACGCCTTGCGGTCCCTTAAACTACTTTTAGGGAATGCTTGGCGGACACCAAATATTATTCGGGACCGCCTGGCTATCTCTAATAACGCTGAAATAAGCGGGATTGGGTGGGAATTTTAAAATTTCCGAAAATTCAAAATTTTCACCATCAATCCTATATATACCCACCACTTTCTCCTCTAATTTTTCAACACTCTTAAAAAAAAATAACTCCAAAATTTCTCTTCTTCTTTTTCTCCTACTAAATCCCAAAAACAAAAATCATCTAACAAAAACTTTCTTTTCTTCTTTCTTCAAATCCTAAAACACAGCCTTTTTTTTTCTCTTTTTTTAACAAATGCCAAGAAAACACCAAAGAATATGTTCTTCATTTCTTTTTCTTCGTCTATTTTCATTTTTTTGGTTTATTTTTAGAACTATCATTTTATTTTACTTTTATTTCATTATTTTCTTTGTTTTATTTTTATAACTTTCATTTAATTTCACTGTTCTATCATTATTTTCTTTGTTTTTGTTCTTGTAAATGTTTGTTGTCCATATTTATACTCAATTTATACAAAAAACCCAATAATATTTCGGCAATTTACCGGAATATTACTGGGTTTTTTTTTATTCTGCCGCAGACTTTTAGGGACCGCCGAGCGGTCCCCAATAATATTCATAGCATCAAGGACTGCCCAACCGTTCCTATCTATGAATATTATTGGGGACCGCTTGGCGGTCCCTAAAGGTCTTTATATCTACGACGACCGCTTGATGGTCCCTAAAACCACGCGAGTTATTGGGGACCCCGAAGCGTTCCCGAAAGCTAGGCTTCTTATTGGGGACCGCTGAGCGGTCTCAAAAAACTCGAAAGTCATCGGAGACCGCTGGTCGGTCCCTAATCCGGCGGTATATTAATATATGGGCGAATTCAATTTTATGCCTGATATATTTTCTTATTCTTCACTATTGCCCGCACTACAAGATTTTGGGCTTATTCTTGACCGGAAAATCCCGACCGGATTTCGGTCGGGACGACTTTTCCCGACCGATGTTCAGTCGGGATTATTTTTAAAAAAAACCCCGACCGAACATCGGTCGGGAAAAGATATTCCCGACCGCAGTTCGGTCGGGACAAAAATTCCCGACCGAATTGCGGTCGGAAAACCCTGGGCGGAAAATTTCCCGCCCAGGGTGTAACCCTAATCTCGGCCCAGCTGGGTCGCGCAGCTGGGCCGAGAGTTCCTGACCGAAATTCGGTCGGGAATGAGTTATTCCCGACCGAATTTTGGTCGGGAATAAATACCTCCCTCATCTTCTTCATTTTCACACTCTCTTTCTCTCTCTAAAACTTTTTCCGACCGCCTTATAGCCTTTCGCGACCGGAAATACGTCACCACTTCCGATCCGGTAAGTTTTTTCGCTTTTTCTTGATTTTATATTTTATTTAATGTTTTAATATTATTTATTTATGTTATCTTTAATGATTTAATATTAATTGTTAGATATTGTAGAGGTTGTTAGAATTTATTTAGAAATGCCTTTAGGAATTGTTAGACTTTAGGAAAATATTAGATTTTTATGCGTTTAGGAATTGTTAGGTTTTAGGGAATGTTATAGTTTTATGATTTTATAATAATTATTTATGCCTTTAGGAATTGTTAGGCTTTGGGAAAATGTTAGATTTCTATGCCTTTAGGAATTGTTAGGCTTTGCGAAAATGTTAGATTTTTATGCCTTTAGGAATTGTTAGGCTTTGGGAAAATGTTAGATTTTTATGCCTTTAGGAATTGTTAGGCTTTAGGAAATGTTATAGTTTTATGATTTTAGTAATTATTTATGCCTTCAGAAATTGTTAGGCTTTAGGAAATGTTATAGTTTAGTAATTATTTATGAATTTAGGAAAACTATATATGATTTTTATATGTGTTAATTTATTTATTTGGACGTTAATTATGGATGTATTTATGTTATATTTAATGTTTTAATATTAATTATTTATGTTACATTTAATGTTTTAATATTAATTATTAGATATTGTAGAAATTGTTAGGATTTAATTAGGAAATGCCTTTAGGAATTGTTAAGCTTTGGGAAATATTTATGACTTTAGGAAAAAACTATATAACTTAGTACTGATTAAATTTAGGTAATCTCTACAATTAGCAAAATTCTAACTTAGATTTTTTTACTTAGTTCGTAGCACTCCTCTTCGACGACATGTCGTCCCGTGATAGCGATCGTGGCCAGCCCTCGAAGAGAGGGCGTAGTGGTCCATCGAGCACTCCATCGAGTACTCTACCTACTGGTCCACCGAGGATAGGTCCTCGTCTACGGATCTTTCATTCTGGCGGTGCACCACCCGCTCCTGTCGATTCACCTGATAACGATCTTGGCGAGTCCCCTACTTCTTCACATCCACATAGGCGTATCGGACCGAGCGGCGGTACTCCACCAGATCTAGTTGTACGATTTCGACTAGATGATGGTCACGTAGCATCGACGCCAGCATGATCATCTAGGCCATCGCCATCATCGAGGCCTACGGCACCTAGGCCACGCTCTACTGAGTCTACATCGGCGGGTCCTAGTACTTCTTCCCCTGCAGACGATGCCAGTGCAGGACCATCTTCAGCGACGCAGCAGAGACCGGGCCGAGGCATATCGAGAGAGCCGCAGGTTCCGACTGACAGTAGAGCCCGTCGTAGGGTCGAGCTGGATGAACACGGCGTATTTTTGGATGGTAGCAAGATAGCATCGGCGATTACCTCGATCATTAGGGGGTTTATGAAGACGTGTATTCCTTCATACACCGAAGTCGATCCAGAAGCTCATGGACTGATGTGGGCTAAGTTTAAGGTGAGATTTAGAAAGTTTACTAAATATATATATAAATAGTAAGATTTTTATTTAACGAAACTTTAATTAAAAACCTTATTTAATTGTAGAGCATATACTACATTGATCCGGCTGACATGGTTCGTGCACATTCCACATATGAGGCGAAGGCTAAGAAGTGTTACAAGGAAATCATGTACAATGCGAAGAAGAACTATTACGACATGCTCGATGATCCGAAGTGGGCGTCGCGTCCGAAGAACAATTGGATGAGCGACAAGTTAGAGAGGATATTCGTCACGCATTGGGAGTCGGTTGACCATGCGAAGAAATCAGAGGTAGGCCAGAAGAACAGGCGAGCGGGAGAGGCACCAGACCCTGATCGTCCTGCACGAGCTACTCATGCTAGTGGGTCCCGGAGCTGCACAAAGTTTGACGTAGGATGGTATGTCTTATTAAATTGAGTTTCTATACGAATAATATTATCGTCTTAAATTTAAATAGCTAAAATAACAAATGTATATCAATATGCAGGCTGCTTCTAGACCTCCAGGGGCCCCTGAGCCTCGGCACGATGAGGCATATCGTTATCAGCACACACATGTGCCCAGTGGTCTACCAGAGGGAGCTTCACGTCGCCGCGTTTGGGTTCACCCCAAGTATAGGGCTATCTACGTAAGTATTTAACTTGTAAAGCATTCTTTGGTTACTATGTCTTCCTTAATTACGTACTAACAATTATGACAAAATGAACATGAGGACTACATGGGCCGTATGATCGAGAGGTACGAGGTGGATCGTTCTACGTGGCCACCACTAGATCAGGAGCTGTGGAGTCTGGCGATTGGAGGATTGAAGAAGGGGAAGGCTGCGGGTCTCCCTACGGATGCATGTCACGATCGGTTTGGTTTCTCGAGGAAGAAGAAGCCAGACACGGCACATGATTATGCGAGGGCGTTGGAGAGGGAGAACCGTCGTCTTAGGACTGTTACTGATGCGAGGGTTGATGAGCTTGTTACTCACGTAGAGTACTTGACCCAACACATCACCCAGACTACAGGTACTCCTCCTTCTCGACCCATGCCTACAGGGGGACTCATGCGTGATGCTCGTCGATCCGGCCAGCGTTCCTCCGCCCCCCCTCCTGATCCTTTTGCGCATGGTGCTACGGGCTGCATGATGTATGATGATGAGTACGAGGATGACCCCAAGGATGACACTCTCGATGGTGATGCAGCCGATCTTGGAGGTGATGGCGATGATGGTGCTGGACCCTCCACAGCTCTTGATACATTTGGCTTTCATGATGAAGATTATGAGTAGTAGTAGTTTTATTTGTTAGTTTTATTTAAGTATTGAAAACTGTGTTAGTTGTTTGTATTTATGTAGTTCGTTTGATGCTTGTAGTGTAATTATAAACTAGTTTCGTATTTAAAATGTAATTATGCGGAGTAGTAGTGTATTATTTGTTCGTTTTATCTAAGTATTGAAAATTGTGTTAGTTGTTTGTTTATTGGTAATTATGTAATGTTGTTATTACTACAAGCACGAATACAAACTATAATATGAAATTAAACAACGTGAATCAAATTTTTTTATAAAATATAAATCGACCACTAAACCATAATCGATGCTAGTCATATATACTATCCTCATAATCTGAGTCACTCATTATCTCTTCCTCTTCCTCTTCCTCATTGCCCTCGTCGTCCTCGTAGCCCTCCTCTTCCTCGTTGCCCTCCAATGCTGCCTCCTCGTCAACCACATTAAATCCCTCGTTGGCCAATTGGATATTCATATCGAATGAGGAAAGGTCCACGCATAAGTTAAACCCTTCAGATGCATTCTCTTGTAGCACTTGGTTCGGCATCCCCGCGTCGACATCGTTTGATCCCGCAACTGATGATATATCGATTATGTGTCTGGCAGGAATAGTGGATACGACCAACCATCCTCTCTGTCCCGGTCGCCCTGTCGTCTTCTTTGGATAGGGCACATAGTACGCCTGTTTCACTTGGTTAGCGAATACAAACGGCTCATTGGTGCTAAGGGTACGCCTCGGGTTGATGTCAACCAACTTGTACGTTGAATGCTCATGCGTACCTGCGTTTATATCATACCAAACACATTTGAACAAGACTATGTATAGGGGTCGGATTCTGCCCCAATATTCCACCTGTATAATGTCTTTCAACGTTCCATAGAAGTTGGTAGCATCGGATCCTCCCATGTCTCCCTTCACATAAACACCACTATAATCACTCTTCTTCGGGCCCAAAATCATATCGGTGTGAAATCTGAACCCATTCACAATGTATCCCTCGTAGGTTGCCACTGAATAAGCTGGACCTATGATTAGAGGATCTATTCGTACGTCGGTCTCGTATTTCCCACTTGAATATGTCTGCTTGAACCATGCTACGTAGTCTTGGTTCCTCTTGGATTGTATCTCCATTGGACTAAGTCCACCGCACTCCTCTTCTACAAACAGTTTGCATAGGAAAATCATCGTAAGTTAGTCGTCTTTAAAGTGCAAAAATCATTTCGTTATTAAAAATAATTAACGACCACTTACTCCACCCATTCGTCAAGCTCTTGACAGTGTAGAAGCGTGTAAAGCTCTATTAGCTCCATCTCATCGGAAGTCAAGTATCACCTTTTGTTTAGTGGCCATATTGGCGCCTCTTTCTTTTGAAATATTCTAAGCTCATCATCCCACTCCGTGCTATCTAGTGTCTCGTTCCTATTGAGTTTTTTATATTTAGTCTGAAAAGAAACATCCAAAATATTGAAAACACATATTAGACAGCTCAACAAGTAGGTATTGATTGGCTATGGATCCCTCCACCCTCGCCTTGTTCTTTACTGAACCCTTCATGTCGAACATCCGCCTAGTTCATAGAAACGAAAGATTAGGCAAAGAATCGATATTTGTAAAAGATAATTGTTATTAAAAATAGGCAGAAATGTCAAAACTGCCCGTTATCTTTTGCCCACTTTACTTTTTGCCCGTTATCTTTTTTATCTACCAAAAATGCCCGATATCTTTGTCAAAAATGCCCGATTCACTGTTCATAGCCATTTGTCCGTCAACTCATAAAATCGTGTCCTACGTGGCAAAATCGTGTTTTACGTGGCAAATTTTTTTATTACACCTGGAATATTAAAAAAAAAATTTAAAAATAAAAAAACTTAAAAATTAACAATTAAAAAACTTAAAAAAAACTTGAAAATAAAAAAACTTAAAAATTAGTTGTCTTCTCTGGCGCCCGCCCCCCCCCCCCCAACCGGAACACCTCCCCCGGTCGTCTTCTCCAGCGCCCCCCAAATCCCGCAGGAACACCTCCCCCGGTCGTCTTCTCCGGCGCCCCCCCCCCCCCCCAAAGAATGCAGATTTAAAGACTAATTTACTAACCCATCAGAATGTTTATCCTCCAGTTCTTTGCATTGTTGACGAAGAAACTGACGTCCTGGAACCACACTACTCTGAGACAAACCAAGAAAGGACGATATACTTGATTTAATATGCAGGCATATTTTAAAAGAAAAATAGGTACAAAGTGATTTAAAGATTGAAAAGGAACCTGCTCGGAAAATTGCGGAAAATTGCATCCACGCCGGCGGTTACGCCGGCAATCTTAGCGGCGCAACCACGAATCGCGCCTCTTCAATCGGCGTCGACTTCGGATTCCGGTGAAGAACAAGTACTCTCGTCCTCCACCTCCGGCGGCGACGCGACCCATTTTCCGGCGCTGAATATTGGAGAAGACGACCCATTCGATTTATAACTTTCATAAATTGATTTAATGAACTCATTACTTGAATCGTATGTGTTCTTCAACTAAACAAGATTATTTTATCGTACATACAGTACAGCCGGTTGTGGAGAAGACGACCATTTTCATTTTTTTTCAAGTTTTTTAATTGTTTTTTTTTAAGTTTTTTTTGTTAATTTTTTTTTTAAAATTCCAGGTGTAATAAAAAAAATAGCCACGTTGGACGCGATTTTGCCACGTAGGACACGCTTTCATGAGTTGGCAGCGAAATAGTAAAACGGGCATTTTTGACAAAGATATCGGGCATTTTCGGTAGCTAAAAAAGATAACGGGCAAAAAGTAAAGTGAGCAAAAGATAACGGCCATTTTTGATATTTCTGCCTTAAAAATATAAAACCGTACCTCTCGAATGGATACATCCATCTATAATGAACTGGACCACCAACTCTAACCTCATACGGAAGGTGTATGGCTAAATGCTCTATAGAGTTGAAAATTGAAGGAGGAAATATCATTTCCATCTTGCACATGGTAACAATAAACGATTCCTCCAATCGCTCCATATCTTCGGCCGACACCTCTGAGGCGCAAATCGCCTTAAAAAAAGGCTAATCTCTACTAAGGTCCCCCAAATCTCGGGTTCCAAGAATTCGCAAAATGCAATCAGGATCAATCTCTGTATGAAGACGTGACAATCATGACTTTTCATTCCATACAATTTTCCTTGTTGTTTTTGCACACATCGTCCCAAGTCCGAGGCATATCCATCAGGAAACTTCAGTTCGGTCAGCCAATCAAGCACCATGTTCTTTTGATCCCTCGTAAGACAATATTTTTCCTTTGGCTTTATGTACTCACTTCTTCTGCCACTGGGTTTCAAGAACAGAATTCTTTACGGTTGGTCAACAGCTTAAGATCGTGCCTCGACTTAATGTTGTCCTTCGACTTAGCATCGCCCAACACCGTGTTGATAATGTTCTCAAAAAAGTTCTTCTCACAATGCATCACATCTAGATTGTGGCGAATCAAGTTCGTGGACCAATAAGGTAGTTCCCAAAAGATGCTTCGACGACACCAGTTATGAGTTGTGTTAAATCCCGGAAGTTTTGTGGAGTTTGCCCCAAATCCAACCGATCGTAGCCTATCCACAATTGCCCTCATCTCCGCTCCTGTCTTCCTTGGAATGGGCGCTTCAAGTACCTCCCGACCCTTGTAGAAATCCTTCTTGTTGTACTTCCATTTATGACCCTCTCGTAGAAATCGACGATGACAATTGAACCACGACGCTTTTCCACCATGCTTAAGTGTAAAAGAATCTGTCTCACCCATGCAATAAGGACACGCCAGCTTACCGTGCGTGCTCCACTGGGACAACATTCCATAAGTAGGAAAATCGCTAATAGTCCACATTAGGGTCGCTCGCATTTGGAAGTTTTCCTTTCGTGAGCTGTCATATGTCCACAAACCATTACTCCACAAATCATTCAACTCATCAATCAACGGTCTCAGCAAAAGATCCAAGTTCTTTTCAGGATTCTTTGGACCGGGTATAATAAGGCTCAGAAAAATGAACTCCGGTCGCATGCATAAATTCGGCGGAAGGTTATAAGGGGTAACAAACACGGGCCAACAAGAGTAGTTCTTCCCAGATGGCCCAAACGGTGTGAACCCATCAGTACATAGACGGAGTCAGACATTTCTAGGCTCTGCTGCGAAGTCCGGATACGTACGATCAAAAGCCCTCCACGCCTCGCCTGCAGCTAGGTGAATCATTCTATCAGTTGACTCTCGACACTTCAAATGCCAAGTCATATGTCTCGAAGTGCCTATAGTATAAAACAACCTCTGTAATCGAGGGCCTAGAGGGAAGTACCACAATTTCTTCCTTGCGACCCTGGACTTTCTACCAGCCTCGTACCTATCGGTCTTGCATATCGGACACGATGTGAGATCCTTGTTGGCATTATCGCCGTAGTACAAGAAACAAAAATTCCAACATACGTCAATCTTTTCGTACCCTAAACCCAAACCTGCGAGCATCTTATTCATGCCTGGAACCGTATTCGGTAGCATTTCCTCAATCTCTGGGTCCATAATATCTTTAGACAAACTTAAGAACTTTTCGCAAGCGACATTAACTACTTTGTGTATCATCTTGGTAGTTAAGAACTTGGCAAACCACTGTAGCACAGTCTTCGACTTCTTACTGTTCATTTTTATGTCTCCCATCTGCATCAATTTGTTGAACTCCCTTTGCCTCGGGACATGGATCTTCGTTGCGCACCTCTCCCTCAACAAATCGACCCCCATATGCATCCACAACCAATTCTCTAAATGAAGTATCGGCATGAACCGGACTATCAACGTGAATACTAGCAGACGATGATTCATGTACATATGATGTAGACGCCTCGCTCGCCTTCTCTCCATGCAACACCCATATCCAATATTGATACACAAACCCCCACTTATGAAGATGATCCCGTACTACGTTTCGATCAAAAAACTTTAAATTGATGCATCTCTAGCAAGGCCACCTAATACGATTTCTTAGATCTACGTAATCTCTCTGTTGTGATGCATATTGTATGAATTCACGAACCCCAACCACGTAGTGTTGATTCAAATAACCTGTGTTACTATCTATCCTATCGTACATCCAAGATCTATCGGGACGATAATCCATTTCAAATCTAAGAAAATTAAAAATAAATTGTTACAATTAATTTCACCAATCAATATATTTATCATTTATATAAAAAATTTAAAACACGAGTACATAGAAGCCAAGACAATTAATACTTACTTGTTGTAGCGAAGAAAATACTTAGATCAAGTATTCTTTGCAAACACATGGCCCTCGTTGCATTTACCGCAATATCTAAAACAAAGAAACATTAAAAAAAAGTTAATAGCAACGATCTTAATTGAAAAATACTAACAAAAATAGTTATAACAAGAGGAAATCGTAGATACCTTAGCAAGTGATGAATGTTGGAATGATTTCTCAAGTGGAATAGGGAGGGGTATTTATAGGGGGCTGACAGTTATTCCCGACCGAATTTCAGTCGGGAATAACAACGGTCAGGGTTATTCCCGACCGAATTTCGATCGGGAATAACACTGGCCGTTGTTATTCTCGACCGAAATTCGGTCGGGAATAACTGTTACCGTTGTTATTTTCGACCGAATTTCGGTCGGGAATATTAGGGTTTAGGGTTTAGGGGTATTCACGACCGATTTTCGGTAGGGAATAATATTCATTTTCTTAATTTCACAATTTCGCTCTCAATTTTAGATAAATCGTTGATTTAATGATCAAGTAAATCAATATTAGTTATATATTACTAAAAATCTCAAAAAAAATTAAATTTAGTTGCACGTTGATGAATCGTTTGAAGCGTTGATTCATATTGTCACTTATAAATAGATATTGGTATATGTAGCTGCTAATAATGTAACTACTTACGATTATGTTAAACATATGTTAATATATATATATATATATATATATATATATCACAATTAGCCTCTCTATACTAACGTTCGTAACAAATGTTAATCGCCAATTGTGAATACTCCTCTATACTACGTATGATTATTATATGTAAAACTCTAAACTAACTTAACTTATATTCCGGTAATCTATACTAATTTAATAATTAAAAGTACATTAAACTAACTAACTATTAGTGCAATTCATGTATTTAGTGAGATTCTATAGTTATACTTAACAAACACATCAAGATTTTCCAAAATATCGAGAAAAAATTTTTACTATTTTTCCCGACCGATTTTCGGTGGGGAAAAATATTCAAGGTTATTCCCGACCGATTTTCGGTGGGGAAAAATATTCAAGGTTATTCCCGACCGATTTTCGGTTGGCATTGACACTTATTGCCGACCGATAATAGGTCGGGAATAATATTTAAACTTTTCCCGACCGAAATGCGGTCGGCATTGGCCGCGTTTCTGGGCAGCATAGTATTGCCGACCGAATTTCGGTCGGCAATGCTTGAAAATTTGGCGGTTTTTGAATTTTTTTTAAAATTTTCAACTTTCCCGACAGATTTTCGGTCGGGAATAATCGAAAAAATTGGCGGGACTCGGTGGAAAATTAAAATTTGACGAAAATTCAATTTTTTTTAACTTTTTCTATAAATACACTTCATTATTCACCTCATTTTTTCATCTCCAAACATTTTTTTCATCTCCAAAAACTTTTTCAAACACTCTTTTCATCTTCAAACACTTTTTCAAACACTTTTTTCTTTCAACTTCAAAATTAAATTTTTCACTTCTTTATTCAACATTTCAATAATCAAACACTTATTTAATTTTTTTTGTGTTTTAGATTGAGGAATGAATCAAAAATTTAATTGCTCATCTAAAACACAAAAAAGCTAAATAATGTTTTAAAATATTTCAAAATAGTAAAAAAAAAAAAATATTCCGGTAATTATTACCGGAATAAATTATTTTTTATTCTGATGAGTTTTATTCCCGACCGAATATCGGTCGGGAATTATATAAATATTATCCCCGACCGCACTTCGGTCGGTAATAGTATGAATATTATTCCCGACCGATTGTATGACAGAGATTACGGTCGGGATTACTCGCACATATTCCCGACCAACATTCGGTCGGGAATACCAGAAATTATAGCCGACCGATTTTCGATCGGGAAAAGAATTTCCAACCGAAAATCGGTCCGGATGTTTGAAAAAAACTTCCCGACCGAAAAGCGGTCGGGATATATTGTTCCAACCGTTGACCGGTCGGGACTTTTCCCGACCGATATTCGGTCGGGATAACCAGTCGGGAATGTCCCGACCGGGTTTCGGTGGCGAAGGCCGGTCGGGAAACTTTTTCCGACCGAAGCAATGCCGACCGGCCTGTCCCGACCGAAATTCGGTCTGGAATAGACAATTCCCGACCGAAAATTGTCATTCCCGACCGGCATTACGGCCGGGAATGACCCAAAAATTTTGTAGTGCCGATAACTCTTGAAATTAATTAAATGTCTGTTATCTTTCAAATTTTTTACAAAATATGCCCGTCGCACTTTTCTCATCAGGTCCAGAGTCTGCCAACGATGACGTGGAGTGGATGGGGATCTCTATTGTCAACCCAAAATTACTTACATCTATGATATCAATCCAATCAGAATTGTAAACCTCGCAGATTCAGTAGGAACACTGAATTATTGTAGGGTGTGGTCAAACAAATCACTTTGTTAATTGACTTATGGTTACCTCCATGCATGTATCTCTAACATTTCATATTGTTTTATAAATAATATTACAACTATGTACAGTCTAACTTTAAACAATCACCTGAAGTTCTAATATGTGGAACTACAAATGATTACCTAATATATCAAATTAATCCCGACATTAAAGTTGTATATACATATATGTCTTAATTAATTATAAATAAGATAAATGTAATGATCAATTACTAGTTATTAAAAAAATATTTAAAAATCAGACTTTTAATTTAATCACATTTATGTTATTTGTTGTAGATAAACTTCTATTTATGTATTAATGCGACTATCGTATTAAAAACAAACAAAGACCCGGCCGGCATAAGGTGGTGAATCGGGTAAAATGCAAAACTACTCATGTGTTATCTCTAACTGGTAGATTCTAACGCAACTGTTTAACTATTGTGAAAATGAATACATTTTCTTAGGTTTTGCAGATCCTAATTTATTTAATTACAATTTTATAACGAAACACAAAAATTATTTTCAGAGATTTTATAATATTTTGTATACCAACTCGTACTATAAAAATAAGTAATTTACTCGTAAACTAATACTATTATTAATTCTTTCTTGCTAATTTAAATTCAAATAAAATAAATGTAACGTCATCACTATAAAGCATTTTAGAGAATTGGCCAATTTCTCCTACATGGTCTCAAGTTCGACCCTTAATTACCGAAAATAATCCGAACGAAAACTACAAAATACAATATGAATACCTACGAAGTAAAGATGAAATTGGCCAAACTGTAATTCCGCCCTTGTTCACATATTAATCCATGATTTAGACTCATTAGTCAACTTATTATTCTTCTCATAAGGCAATTTTATTCTACCTAATTCGTTTTCATGACATTTTTTAGTCAGAACACTTTTTCCCCTTTATTTATTTCTCCTAGATAACCGCACCTTTAATCCATGCTTAGCCGAAAGTATGACAGAGATGCGAGGAGTTACAGGATGACCCTTCACGAGTTGAACGCGGTAATGGTACAAAACCGTGGCTGCAACCATTCTCATTTGGACGAATGCCATTTCTTTACCAATGCACGTTCTTGGCCCAACATTAAACGCCGGGAATTTGTATGATGGTTCGTGTTTGATTTTACCTCCAGGTGAAATCCACCTCTCCGGCTTAAAATCCAAGCAATCCTTTCCCCAAACCGTCTCCATTCTTCCAACTGAATAGAAAGAGATTATCACTTTTGTCTTTTCGCGGAGTTGATCACCACTCGGGAGAGTATCAGGTTGAACTGCTTCTTTGTGTTCCAAAGCTACGGGAGGGAACAACCTCAAAGACTCGCACAAGGCTCCGTGGAGGTATATTAGCTTGCGGGAATCTTCTACACTAAAGAACTCCCATTTCTTATCCTCGGTTAGGTGGAGCTTTTCCTTGATCTCTTCTAAAATCTTGGTCTCCACAGATGGGTTATGGGCAATTAGATAGAAAAGCCACGTTAGACAAGTGCTCGTGGTATCTCGCCCAGCCAACATCAAATTCAGCACGGTGTCTCTTAAAAAGTCGTTTAGACCTAGAATGGAACCTTTGTTTCGTTCTTTATATACATTTGTGAACACTCTTAATAAGTTTAATTCTCCATTTTGCTCCTCCTCTGTGGAAATGAGCGGATATATGAAGTCATCAAACGCCTTCCAAGCTTGTTGCAGCTTCTTCTCACCACCGATATTTAACCATTTTTGTACCCTCCACATTCTTTCAGGAATAATGTGTCTATGGAAGAAGGTTCCGTAGAGTCACCAAATGCCTTTTCACATGGAACGTGAGGCATATCGATGCATAAGCTCTTCGGATCATTTTCCAAAAAGAGCACACAAGTAGTATCAAAAGTGAACCGTTGGAATACATCTTGCAAATCGAAATTCGCTTCCTTTTCAAGAAAATGTTCAAGGACGGGGATTAAGCCGTTTTCTATCTTTTGCCAAACAGTCTTTTCCAAGAAATTGTAGAATTTGGCACCGTTCATTAGTGCAAGAGTTGTCTTCCGATGAATCGCCCACAATACGGAATCCGCATTGAAAATCCCGTCTCCCAAGATTTCGAAAATCTTCTTGAATTCGGGACCTTTGGGATAGTTTGAGAAATTCTTGCTGAATATATGGTGAATGTTGGCCGGATCACACGTAAAAAACATGTCGATGTTCCATAACCAAGGTCCTTTAAAGAAGTACGTGCCACCACATTCACTTAAGACTTCGGTAGCATAATCGTGGCCTCGATTCAAATTTTGAATTACCCCAGGCAGCATTCCTAGAAAAGGCCAAATCGTCGGCTCTGAGCTTTTTTTCCTGATTCGATTTATATAATAGAAAAGGAAAAATAGGAAGCTTGAAAACAAGATGATCTCTGGATTTTCAAAGATCGCCATTGAAATTTGAATCAACTGTTTCCCTCTCTTTTCTTTTTTTCTCTCCTTATTTGTACAACTTATTGGATACTTCTTTTGATTTTACACCCCAAATCTATTTATAATAAAGTCTCTAGTGCAATATATGGCTTCACTCTAATTCTTTTTCCTTATTTGTATAGTAATTATGACTATAACACTACTTCCTATAGCCATTATCATGTCCGTATTTGTGGTCTAAGACTTTTAATATCACCAGATTTACAGTCACATCTCTTAAATATATATATATATATATATAAGATTTTTATGGTATATATATTATACTGTTCAATAAGATAAGATGCCATAAATTGATGGAAATCGAAAAAAGAATTTCTTTGCAGAAAATGGTTAAGAATTCAATAACTATCTATTTCTTAGGAAAAATTTTTACTTTTGAACAATCAAATCGTCTGAATTAATGCGGGAGAGCAGAGCCATGTACGTCTTCTATATGTTGGATAACGAAATGACAAAGAATGTATATAATTGAACATAATGAACATCGATCGTCCGTGATCTAATCGGGGAAAAAAATTCAAAAGCCTATAGGTTCCAATTTCGGTCCTTGATTTGCTTTATTACTTTTATAGGTTCGGTATTGATCGAGTAATATTTTTGATTTTACTACAAAATTAAACGTTTGCACCCCCACCTATAAACTAATCAAATATTTTTTTATACCGCATACTTAAATTCTATATCTATGTAATATTGAATATCATACTGCTAAGACAGGCGTAATTAATACGTTAAATTAGGAATAAGAAGAAATTAATATTAGGCTCAGTTTGATTGCCAGAAAAAGGGGGGAAAGAAAAGAGAATGAGCGAAAAATTAATTTTATTTTCCAACTGTTTGGCAACTTAATTAAGATTTCCTGAAAAATAAATTAAGTCTGTGGAAAAATTAGGAAAACATCTTGGATTTTCCCCCTAAACAACATGAAATTAAAGATATTATCAAGTCTCAAGAGATTTGAAATATTATCTTTTTTCCTTAAATATAGATGTTATAATTATTAGCAGATTTCTTTTTTAAAGAATAAGTTGTATTCTTGATTAAAAAAAATTATCTTGTCTGGTAACATTAACTTCATATCTATATGTGAAAATAAAGAAATTTTATTCAAAGCCTATATATTACTCAAACAATATTTTTACTTTTTCTGGAGAGAATTTTCAATAAAAATAATTTCAATTGGGAAACTTCATACATAAAACATTTAAGCAATTTAATGGAATGGGTTTATTATATTAATTTACCACGTATTTCTAGGTTTAACGTATAATCCCAACTTTAGAAGTTTTAACTAATAATAAGTTTAAAAATCTTTGATTATGACTTTCCCAGAAATTTAAAATATTGCCAAACGCTTTCCTTTATTCTCCATCAAGACACTCCTGAAAAATCCAATTTTCCTTTATTATTCCTCCTTTTCCCCCATTTTTCCGGAATCATACTGAAACACCAATTATATTTATGTGGAAGCAGCATTAGAAATTTGTGGTTGGATTTATCTACTCCATAAATAAATTGTACAGTGACTTTATAACCTGCAGAAGCTAGGGCATGCTGGATCTATGGGACTAGTGTTATATTATTGTCCTTTCTCCAACTGCCCGATCCAATACATGAATCCTGCGAGAGGTCCCATGTTGGAGAAAAGCCTCCTCGTTAGTATGTAGAAGGTATTAGTATAATTATATAGCATGACAGAAATCAACAAAAGGGAGAATAAAAAAGACATGACCATTTAGTATCTTTACTTAAGACAACACATTTAACATCTTAAATCTAAGTTATACAATGTTCATTGTGCCGATTATAATTTGAGTTATCATAGCTATTCCTTTTGACTAAATACATTAATAATATGCGCCATGCATAGCTAGCTAGCAAGGAAGAGGGGGGTGGGGGGAAGGGGGAAAGAGAATTTTGGGTTTCTCTAATCGGTAATAAAACAATGACGCCAGTGGAATCTGTTACGTTATGGGAGATTTAACTCCATTCGATTCTCAAGCGAAAGGAAAAGCTCTCGGAGTTCAGGTGTATGACGAGTTTGATGTTCACTTTATTTACCTTGGGAGGTGGTACGTAACATTCGACATCATGAACTTCCACACTTGAATTCATACAAGCCTGATTCCACACACGCAAAACTGATTAAACCAGCCCAATTTATTAACACAAAATTCCAAAGAAGAACTGCATATAGAGCGAGTTCTCCACTTATTAATCCATGGCAAGCCAATTTTATTAACCATAGCTCGCACGAAAGTAGCAAACATTTACTACCAATGACATTTTTCAGACACAAAGTTTCATCAGATTAAATGTTTCTTCTTGATAACTGGACTTTTAATCCATGCTTCGCCGAGAGTATGATGGCTAAGCGACTCCTAAACTAAAGTTTCTGTCTCGGGACACTACAAGAAAATAGAGCCATCTGCAACCGCCCGGGCGGTTGCAGATGACCCATGAACGATCGCCTGACGGGTATCTGCGACCGCCCGGGCAGTCACAGATACCCCTCGTCGTGGGTAATATATGCGACTGCCAGGTGGTCGCAGATACCACTTGGCAACCGCCTAGCGGTTTCCATGCCCTTATGGACGTGGCAACCGACCAGCGGTTGCCGTGTTCTTATGAACATGGCAAGCACCCAGCAGTTGCGAAGTTCCTAAGGACATGGAAGCCGCTGGGCAATTGCCACGTCCATAAGGAGTTCAAAAATTTTAGGCAGGTGCGAATTCATGATGTTCGCAACCGCGTGCGGTTGCACATAATATTAATCAAAATTAAAAAAAAATAATAATAATACTCCGGGAATTACCCGGAATAATATTATTTTTTTTTGAAATTAAAATGGTGAAACAAAAAAGAAAATAAGTGAAACAAAAACAAAAGAATATAAAAAAGAGTTTGGTGTTTTGTTTTGGAGATAAAAAAAAGTGTTTGAGTTTTTTGTTGGAGATATAAAAGAAAAGAAAATGTTTGGGTTTTTTGTTGGAGATATAAAAGAAAAGAAAGTGTTTGAGTTTTTTGTTGGAGATATAAAAGAAAAGAAAGTGTTTGGTGTTTTATTTTGGAGATAAAAGAAAGTGTTTGGATTTTTCTGGATTGAAAAAGAATAGTATTGGGTATTTGTGAAGAGTCTAATATTTGTGAATGAAAAATTAGAGGGAAGAATGGTAGTTAATATATAAGATTTGGGGTGAAAAATTTAAATTTTCGTGAAAATTTGAATATCCCACCGAATCCCGCCAATTTCAGCGATATTAGCAACCGTCGGACGGTTGCTAGGTACTATGGCAACCGTCCGGGCAGTTGCAACGATAGGTATCGCAATTGTTGGGCGGTTGCAACGTTGGGATACTCGCAACCGCTCAATAGTTGCAAATAATATTCATGTCTAAAATTAGTGATTTTTGGCAAGTATGTAGATGCGTTTGTATTTATAGACAACAAATATCTTTATTAACCATGAATTAAGGTCATAAATGACTCTAAAACTAGTAATTGAGTTAGTAAAATAGTGGACGAAATAGTAAAAATGCCCGCTAACTTTTTATAAAAAGTTAAAATGCCTGTTTTTTTTAGCCTTGCCAAAATGCCCCGTATATTAAAAAAAAGCTTTGAAAAATGCTCTCGCCCCTTATTCGGGCCAAAATTGCCTACGTGGCAGTACAAATTTGCACTTTGCGCCCCAATATAAATTGCACTTTACATCCTAAAATATATTCGGGTGCAAAATGCAATTTATCTTGGGGTGTAAAGTGCAATTAGGCAATTTTGACCCAAATAAGGGTCGATGGCATTTTTAGCAGACTTTTTAAAAGATATAGGGCATAAAAACAAGGCCCGAAAAAAAGGGCATATTAACTTTTTAAAAAATGTTAAGGGGGACAAATTTAATTATTCGTACTAAAATAGTAGATTAGATGTGATTAGGTGAGTTATCAACGATACATCTATATATTATGTTCAACAACTAATCATCATACTTAGTCCATAATGTTGTTCTCAAACTTGATTTTGCAATGAAACGTTATAATTTGGCTTGTTTTAACTATCATTAAAGTTATTATCCATTGATCAAAGAACACGCCACAACGAATCATTCGAAATAATAAATATTCAACTAGTTATCTGCAACCGCCCAGGCAGTCGCCATGTGACTGAGCGACCATCCAGAGGTTATGAAAAGAGCTGGCGATTGCTAGGCGGTTGCTTATACTGGTTATTTGCAACCGCCTGGCGGTTGCTAATAACGTTCATATTTAAAATTAGTGATTTTTGAGAAGTATCTTGATGCGTTTGTGTTTATTGAACTCAAATATCATTATTACATGAGTAGTATTAAACGATTACAAGACTAGTAATTGAGTTAGTAAAATAGTAGATTAAATGTGATTAGGCGAGTTATCAACGGTACACCTACATATTATGTTCAACAACTAATCATCATACTTAATCCTTAATGTTGTCCACAAGCTTGATTTTGTAATAAAATCTTGTAATTTGGTTTGTTTTAACTATCATTAGAGTAATTATCAATTGATCCAACAACGTGTTACAACGAATCATCCGAAATAATAAAAATACAAGTATGAATGTTATCTACAACAGCCTGTACGGTCGCCATGTGATCGAGCGACCGCCCAACGGTTGCGAGGGGCCTTGTTGACTGTCGGGCGGTTGCTTATACTAGTTATCTGCAACCGCCCAACGGTTGCTAATTATGTCCGTATTCAAAATTAGTGATTTTTAGAAAGTATCTTGATGTGTTTGTGTTTATTGAACTCTAAAATTATTGATACATGTGAATAGTAGTAGTAAACGATTACAAGACTAGTAATTGAGTTAATAAAGTAAGAGATTAGATGTGATTAGGCGAGTTATCAATGGTACACCTATATATTATGTTCAACAACTAATCATCATACTTACTCCATAATGTTGTCCCTGTAGCGCCCCTCACAAGCACTATGCTCGGCTCAAAGCGCCACCGCTACAAGATTCATTAGAGAACACCTCGCTTCTCTTTTGAAATTTACAGCTAATCCAAAATCATCGTAGAGCGGAATGTCACGTAGGTTAGCATCACGTGCAGCCTTGTCAGCTCGCTCAGCTCGACAAGTCTGTATGTCGTTAAGTCGATCGTGCTAAGAGTGCGACTAAGTGCAAAAGATAGCAAAGGAAAGTGAGCGAAAATGATGCTAAGTATAGAACGCTTTGAAAGAGTTGTCAAAATTTTCGGTTGGTTCCAATGCGAATGATGCTTACATATATATAGCGGTTTCCACCAACTTAAGGGAGGTGGGACCCGCTTAAGCAATTAGCAAATTTTCAACTCTACTGCTGGCATGATTAGCGAAACCTATACAACAATAGTAACACGGTGTAACTGTTCAGTATCTAGAATAATCTAGACAATTCCACCTTAGTCTACTAGTATCTAGGTTCGTACTATATACATAACCGCCCCTAAAAGTTTCTAATTTTGCATGATGACCACAAAACTTTGGGGATTAGCGTGGGTGTCGTCCGTCTACGTTGCCCGCGTGCGAACGACTACGTCTCCTTCGTAGCTCATCGACTCGTGGAGGTGCGGGCCGTGACATTCTCCCCCACCAAATTTGCCAACGTCCTCGACGCCTTGGTTGCCTTGAATGCCTCGATTAAATCTTTGAACTACCAAAGTTCATCTTTCGGCTCCAAACTAGCGTCGGCCATCGATAGCCCCTTCCAACGGATCAAGTACTCGATCGTGGGCTAGACTCCGTGTTTCCTAATGGTACGGTCGGCTAGAATCTCTTCGACCTCCTTATCGTATTGAGTGACTATTGTCGTCGGTGCTTGTTTGGAAATGCGTCGGTTCGGTTCTTCCATGTCCTCGTGATACGGCTTGAGCTGGCTCACATGAAAGACCGGATAGATCTTGAGATTTGATGGGAACTTCAGCCGATACGCCATCGTGGTGATTTGCTGCTCTATCTCGAAGGGTCCTCATACCGTCGCACCAACCCCTTGTGAACTTGACGCAAACTCTTAAATTGGTGCCCGTTGAGCTTCACCATGACCCTGTCCCCTACGTTAAATTGAACGGCCCTCCGCTTAAGGTATGCGTACTTCTTCATCTTTTTGGCGGCTTTGCTCATGGCAGCTCGAGCCATGTCGGTCTCCTCTTGAAGAGTTTTTGCAAACTTACAAGCGGTTGGACTCTTTCCTTCGTAGCCGGAAGTGATTGATTGGGGTGTTGTTTGTTGCCTTCCGGTTGCTAACTCGAAAGGGCTCCACCCCGTCGACTCGTTCACCTACAAGTTGTAGGCGAATTGGGCCGTATCGAGTAGACGGAACCAATTGCATTGGTTGGCACTAACAAAGTGTCGTAAGTATAACTCCAATAAGGCGTTCACCCGTTCGGTCTGCCCATCCGTCTGCGGGTGAAAGCTAGTGGAGAAGGCCAAGTTAGAGCCCAATAATTTGAAAAGCTCGGACCAAAACTTACCTGTGAAGCGTGGGTCTCGATCACTTATGATAGTCTTCGGTATGCCCCATAGCTTCACTACGTAATGCATGAATAACTTGGTCGTTACGTCGTCGGTCACGTCGGGTGGTGTCGGTATAAAAGTCCCGTACTTTGAAAACCTTTCCACCACGATGATGATAATGCCACATCCTTCGCACTTGGGCAACGAAGTGATGAAGTCCATCGACACACTTTCGAATGGATGCTCCGGTATAGGCAAAGGTTGCAAAAGTCCGTCGGGCTGTCTTCGTTCAATCTTGTCTTGCTGGCACACCAAACACGTCTGCACATAGTGTTCAATATCCTGCCCTATGTGCGGCCAATAATAAGTCCGTTCGATGAGAGCCTCGGTCCATCTCATCCCTTGGTGGCCCGCTCATCGAGTATCGTGGCTCTCTCGGATGATTTCGCACTGCAAGTTGTCCCACTTCGGCACGTAAATGCGATTTCCCCTCGCATAAATGAGCCCATCCTCTATCCAGAACCTTCGAGTTTTGCCTTCACGAGCGAACTCCATAATGTTCTTGGCCACGTCGTCGTGCTTCAGCGCCTATTTGATGCGATCTTTCAACGAGCTAAGTGGTTGGCTGATGGCAGTGAACTCGGCCTTTCGGCTCAAGGCGTCTGCTACATGATTCAATACCACCGGCTTGTACTCTAGCGTGTAGTCAAACTCCGCTAGAAATGCTTGCCACCGTGCTTGCTTGGGAGTTAACTTCTTCTGAGTTTAGAAGTAACTCGTCGCCACATTGTCTGTTTGAATGACGAAGTGACTCCCGAGTAAGTAGTGCCTCCAAGTCCGCAACAATGGACTATGGCGGTCATCTCCTTCTCATATACCGTATAGCGGCGCTCTGTGTCGTTAAGCTTGCGGCTCTCATATGCGATGGGATGCCCGTCCTGGACTAATACGCCGTCGATAGCATAGTCAGATGCATCGATGTGGACTTCGAACGACTTCGAATGGTCGGGTAGGGCAAGTACCGGATCTTCCATCACTCGTGCCTTCAACTCATCAAAAGCTTGCCGTCACGACTCGTCCCAATCCCAAGACTTGTTCTTCTTAAGAAGATCCGTCAAGGGTGGTTCTATCTTCGAGTAGCCCGTGATGAAACGCCGGTAGTAGTTGATGAGTCCCAAAAATGACCGTAATTGATGGACATTTTCGAGTGGTTTCCATTCAAGAATGGCACGAACCTTTGAATCATCCATCATTATGCGTCTGTGCCGGATTTTATGCCCCAAGAACGCCACATGTTCTTGGTCAAATGAGCACTTCTCGAGCTTGATATACAACTCGGCCTCCCGAAGTGCTTGGAACACTAGCCTCAAGTGTTTAACGTGTTCCTCCAAGTTGGGCGAGTAGATGACGATGTCATCCAGGTACACCACTGCGAATTTGTCAAAAAATTGACCCAACACTTTGTTCATCAAGGTACAAAACGTAACCGGTGCATTGGTAAGTCCAAATTGCATAACAAGAAACTCATACGAACTATACCTGGTGACCATCGTTGTCTTCGGCTCGTCCCCTACGGCTATCCTTACCTGCCAATAGCCCGAACGCAGGTCAATCTTCAAAAACAACTTGGCCCCTCCAAGTTGATCAAATAACTCGCCAATGAGCGGTATCGGGTACCGATTGTGGACAATAAGCTTCTTAAGTGCCCGATAGTCCACACACATCCGCAATGACCCGTCGTGCTTCCGTTGGAATAGGACTAGTGCCCCGTATGGCGAGTTTGACGGTTAGATCATGCTTGCCTCCAACTCTGGCGGTGCCATCGTATAGGGTGTTCGTGATGGCGGCGTAGCGTCCGCAACGAGCTCTATCTTATGGTCCATGTCCCGTTTGGGCGGCAGTCTCTTCGGCAGCTCTTTGGGCATAATGTCCTTGAACTCTTCAAGGAACGTCTGAATCTTCATCGGCACGTCCATGCTGTCCTTCGGTGCTGGCTCATCTTCTGGAATGGGAAATACGACAAAGGATTCATCGGCCTTTAGTCCCCTTGCGAATTGCATTGTCGATAGCATTCTTGTCCCTTTCGTCTCCCTCTTAGTCGGTATAACGAGTCAGAGAACGGCACTATGCAACCACATACCTAATAGAACCATGCGAGCCCCAACACCATGTCATAGTCGTCTATATGAACGACCGTAAAGGGAACATCACCTGTCCATTCCCCGATCTTTGTTCGAACGGCCTTGGCCACTTCAAGGATAGGCTTAGCCGGTGCGTTCACTGATTTCATGGCTCCAGCCATCGGCATGACGGTGAGCTTAAGTTCTTTGTCCAAACCGTCCCTCATGAAATTGTATTCTGCCCCACAATCTACCAAGGCTTTTACCGTCCTTCCTTGGATAGTGGCGGTTACAAAGTGTTGCCCACGCCTTGGGCCCGTCTTCGGCTCCACCTGAGCCTTGACGGCATTGAGTAGTCGCATAGGCCCCATTTGCGACTGTCCATCAAGCTTCTCCCACATCGCAGCCATGTGCCCCCCGTTGAGGGCATTCTGCTATATGGTGATCCGCACTCCCGCATATATAGCAATCCTTCGACTTGGGCCACTCGACCGACCTTCTACATGCTTGCCCCGAAGTCCTTGGTTTATTAGGTTGAGAAGGTTTGGGCGTACCTACCTTCGGCCGTGAGCGTGATGACGATGCTCTCCTACCTTTGCCCTTGCCGTCATCACGGCGTCCCTTCGTCGTCTGCTTGGTACCCTCGGACGCCGGCCTAAACTCAATCATTGACTCAGCGGCGGTAATAGTTGAGGCAAGGTCTTGAACATTCCTCTGTTGCAATTCTTGTTTAGCCCATGGCTTAAGTCCGCCTAGGAACGCAAATAAGGCGTCCTTGTTGGTCAAGTCCAAGATCTCGAGTGTAATCTCCTGGAACTCCTTGACATAGTCACGGATGGCATTGCGATGTTGTAGTCATCGCAACTTAGCTCGGGCCTCAAACTCAATGTTCTCCGGGTAGAATTGCCTCTTGATCTCGACCTTGAAGTCTTCCCAGGTGTCTATTCGGCACAGTCCCTTCTCAATATCGGTTTGATGCCGTCTCCACCAAATCATGGCAACGTCAGTAAGAAAGAGTGGAACAATGCTCAACCGAGTAGCAGCGTCGTCAACGTGAGCGGACGAAAAGTATAACTCTATGTTGTACAAGAAGTTCTCCAACTCACGAGCGTTCTGTGCCCCGTTCCGGCCTACGAACATCGACCTGCTATGGTGCCGGTGCGCGATGCTCGTCCACACTAGTGACGGCTCATCGGCACACAATAATTTCCTCCTTCATGGCTGATGGGTGTGATTTAAGATGGGCTCAATACATTGTTATTGCGCCGGCCCATAAGCGCATCGAATCAACAGCACAATGCTGCTTTGCTGGGCCGGCCCATTAGCGCATCGAATCAACAGGATTCGATGCGCGCATCGAATCATTTTAGATTCGATGCGCCTTTCCGTATCAGTCTGTGGGGCCCACGGGACGGCTGCTATAAATAACCCGTCCCCTTGTATTCCGTGCACGTTTTGGGAAGACAACTACTTCTGCACAGTCAGCATCGAATCACTATTCATTCGAGATGCATCGGATCGAACTGTCCTCATTCGACACGTGATCAAACAGTGTTGGCTCCATTCGATACAAAAAGCACGCATCGAATTCGATATCCATAGATCCACATCGAATTCGATACCCTTTAGCACACCATCGAATCCTTGACAGTCATATCGCATCGAACAGAGGCATTCGACACGTCAGCATCGAACACCGAGAATTCGATACGCTATAGTAATCTTGTAATTATTTTAATTAGCCTTGTGAGCTTGTAATAAGTGTTCCGGACCAAGCTAGTCCGATAATAAAGTTGGATAGCATTATTTTGGTTATTTATATTCCAATTGTATTGTTTTACTGTGTTCTATTACCGTGACGAAATAAGACCAAAATATTGGCGCCGTCTGTGGAACATTAAGTTTATTTAGTTTATTAGGCATCATGTCTAGAATTACCCGATCTCGCAGTAAAGCTCTGGAGGGAAATATAGGGGAAGCAGAACAAAATACACCAGAACAGATAACGCAGGATATTGCGGGACCATCAACATTCCCGCTGAAGTACCAACACCAACAAGAAGGGAAAATCAAGGACCTCAAGGTGCGGAAGTACCGGGCACAGAAGCAGGTGCAACTGGAGCAACAACGACGAGTGCTTCAATTCCAGATAATATGAAGAATGAACTTATGGCAATGGTAAAAGCCACGTTGGCCGAGGTCCTGACTCCCGCGCCACCCATATTGATACCATCTCCTAATGAACATCAAGAAGCATTAAGGGAACAAGGTTATGTTGCCCGGATAATGAAAGGAAAGGAGAAAGAAAATTCCCATCAGGATGGTATAAGTAGTAGACATGCTTCTGAGAAATGAAAAATAAGGGAAATTCCACCTGGGATGATCAAGGAAAGAAGTTAGTATCGGTCGAGGTACAATCAAGAAGATACCTTCAGAGGAGAGAAAAGGAAAAGAAGGAAGACCGCATTACCGAACGAAGAAGAAGAGAAAATATGAGACAATCAGAGAGTCATGATTCCAGAAGGGAACGTAATGAGGAAGAGGACCAAAGAGAAGAACTACGAAGAAGAAGAAATAGAGATGACAGAAGACATCCAGACGGTCATGATTCACGAAGCGAGCGTGATAGAATGGTAAGAAATATAGAAAGGCTGGAGAAAGGAAAAGCTACAGTTGAGGCTCCAACGGTACAGGAGGACAATACTTATAATCGTAGTCCATTTTGTCAAGAGATAGAGTCAAAAATCTTGGGACATGGGGATAAGCTCCCGGAACTGAAAACTTACGATGGGAAGTCTGATCCCAGAGACATCTTTTTTAACTGGATAGGAAATTGTCCCTTTACGATTTTAAAGACAATATCCTAGCCAGGATATTTGCAACAACTCTGCCGGGAGTAGCTGTGGATTGGTTTAATCAGATTCCTCCAGGAATGATCAAAAGCTACAACCAACGCAGAAAAATGTTTGAAGACCAATTCTCTAGTCAATCTAGATTGGTTCTGGATCATTCCCATCTCTGTACAATGAAACAAGAAACTAATGAAAGTATAAAGGACTTTATGAAATGTTTCAATACAGAGCTATTAAGGATTGATAGCCCGTCAGGAGAAATGATTGTGAGCATACTTTTCCGAGCAACCACCAATACAATGTTCGGTGAGGACCTACTCAGACGTAAGCCAACCACCATTGAAGAGATCAACAAAATAGCACAAGAAGTGGTTCATTTTGAGGAAATGATGGCGACTAAAGTACCTGTTATTACAATTGTGAAATATAAGGAAAAAGGTAGAGAAGATCACAACCGTAACAATTACAATAATAGGAACAAGAATTACAAAAGAGGAAGTTCGCCTAGACGGTATACTCCGTTAAATGCTCACATCATGACTGTCTTTGGGCAGCAAAGAGGAAGGGGTGGTTAAAAGATCCTAAACCGATGAGGGAGTCCAAGGCAACGATGTATTCAAATCAATTCTGCAAGTATGATAATCAGAAAGGTCATGATACTGAAGATTGTATAAATTTGAAGGACGAAATTGAACGACTAGTAAAGGATGGCAAACTCGTGGAGTATGTCAAGAAAGTACAAGAACAAGAAAACAATTTCAATCGGAAGAGAACTCCATCCCCCAGAAAGGATAAGCAAAGGATAGTCGACGAACCTCATTTTTTCCAGTATCCTCAGATTGAAGATGGAAATGCCATGAAAGGACTGATCAATATGATATCAGGAGGACCGGGAGGAGCGGATTCCACCAACGGACGGAGAAAAATTACAAGACTAGTGGAGCCGGATAATTTTGTCAACATGGCCAATATACTAAGAATTGAAGAGATGCCACATGAGGAAGTCACTTTCTCGACAGCAGACCTAAGGAAGCTGAACGCACAAGCCATACAAATGTCCAATTTACATTGCCCCTTGGTAATAACTGTGGATATAGCTAATTATGGAGTCACCAAGATGCTAGTAGACCACAGAAGCTCAGTAAATGTGCTATTTAGTTCTACATTGGTTAAAATGGGATTGAATAATCAGACACTAGAACCAGTGAGAACATCTCTTCATGGATTTGGAGGTCCAGAGATAGTCCTGCTCGGAATGCTTAAGCTCCCAACGTCATTGGGTACAGCACCACAGAGAAAGACGCTTCTGGAGAACTACGTGATCGTTGACATGCATTTCTCATACAACGGAATCATAGGAAGACCAGCACTGAATGCTTTCCGAGCTTTACCATCAACTTATCATAAAATGGTAAAATTTCCAACTTCAAGCGGTACAGGTGAGGTCATAGGATACCATATCGAAGGATGGAAATGCTACGTAACTTCGCTCCGGACTCGGCCACAACAAGAAGAAGCAGCAGCAAGGGCCTTGGCTCCTAGGCAAATGGAGCATATAGATTAAAAGATTTCGTTTCCATTTACAAGTGTCTTTAGTATTTTGAATATTTTGAACAAGTTCTTATTCGTTCTCTCTGCTATGACATGCATGAGGGACAAACATGTATGAACTTAAAACAGGCACCCCAAAACATGAATCTGGAGGACAACACTGTAAGTCAGGCAAATGAGCAATGATCCAAGCTCAGATCTGTTCACATAATCTGATTTGGGTTATTCAAGAAGATTACGTCTAATTAATTGATTTACATGAATTTTATCTACTCTGCATAATAAAAATCTATGCAGGACCAAAAATCCCTGAGGCAAGGAGAAGAATGGAAACTCTATCCAAAGTGGCACGAGATACCGATAGAAGCCAAAGGCAACAAAAGGGACGGAAACTCTGTCCAAAGTGGCACGAGATACCGAAAATCCCTGAGGCAAGGAGAAGAACGGAAACTCTGTCCAAAGTGGCACGAGATACCGAAAATCCCTAAGGCAAGGAGAAGAACGGAAACTCTGTCCAAAGTGGCACGAGATACCGATAAAAGCCAGAGGAAACAAAAGGGACGGAAACTCTATCCAAAGTGGCACGAGATACCGAAAATTCCTAAAGGAAAGAATAGAACGGAAATTATGTCCAAAGTGGCACGAGATACCGATTAAAGTCAGATGCAATGAAAAAGATGGAGACTGTTCCCAATATGAAACGGGATACCACAATACACTCAAAATCTCACAAAGGATGAGGAGGGACGAAGGATTCTCTCCGAAATGACAAATATTACCACGATTGCTTAGAAATACAAGCAAGGAACAGACACTACGTATAACACTGTAAGTTCTCATTAAAACTCACGATTTGAGAGAACATAAACGGAACTCTAAAAAGACTAGTAACAATGACTAAACTAAACTATGTCCAAAGAGACAAGCAAAACCTTTTTCTAAATGGAATAATAATAAGTAGCACAATTATAATAATGCAAGCAAAAACATTATTCAACTCTTCATCGACGATGAAAAATAAAGAACCGACTGGTTGTTAAAATAAAGTAAAGAACCCAAATAGGATACTGAAATGAAAGGCAATAAATATGAGCATAATAAATAATTAAGCAACTAGAGACAAGCATTCAAAAGTGTAATTCTCATAAACATAAAGTGTTCAAATGCATAAGAGCGACGCAGCGCCACGCATAAACTAAATTCAAAATAAAAATTGTTCATAAACATGGAAAGATAGAACAGTATTAGGGCTGCAATTTCAGTTATCCTCCTCATCCTCAGATGAGGGATACGGCTCAGGCATCGGAGGCGGTGGTGAGAGTCCCTCGAGAATAAGATTTTCATTCTCAAGCAGCGAGGCCAACTCATCAGGTTCTGCAGGCTCAAAAGTTGTACGGGGCGGAAGAATTTCTCGATTGGGCCCTAGAGACAGGCTCAAACACTCTGGTTTAAAACCGCCACGCACATACTGTGTCGCATAAAACTGGCGCACAGTCATAACTTGAGCGTTGCGAGCTTCGAGATCACCTCGACGAGTGCAAATCTCTCGAAAAGTGTTGCTCCTCAGAAATTCTTTCGCAGTCTCCACTTTCTGTTGAGGCAAAACATACAAGGATGTAAAAAATATTAATATGACAATGGGAAATTAGAATGGGAAACACCACGAAAAGGAATATAAATTCTACCTCGGTAAGGCCGCGCAAATAACCGTTGAAATCGGCATTATGAGCTTCTTCTCTAGCTGCACCCACTTCCATCTTGAGTTCAGTAATTTGCTTGCTCAGCTCTTCTTTGAGCTTATCAGCCTCCTCCCGTGCCTCCTTAGCTGCCTCCCTGTCAGCATGCGCCTTCGCATCATAGTCTTTGACCATTTGCAAGGCTTTCTCTTCCTCATCGAGGGCAATTTTTAGGGCAGCGCTGTCACCACCACTGGGTGTCTCCCTGATTTCCATTAGCGCCGAGAACATGGTGTCCATGAAACCGCCCGCCTAACAATTAATGAGAAATCAGATCAACATTTATAAATTCAGTTCAAAAGAAACTAACTCAAAGAAAAGAGATGATTACCGCTGTCAGTAGATGAAGCGTGTTCCGCTCCACCATCTTCCTCTCTTCGGCAGAGACAGGGAGAGGAACAGCAAGACCCAGTAGCAGAGACCTCAGATGGTCGATGGCTTCGGCCTCTGAAATTTCGTACACGTTGGCTCGAGCACGAGGGCCTTGGCTAGAACCAATTCCTGCGCCTGGCCCAGTTGCATGGATCGGGGCATTGGCAGCACTTGGCCTACTGGCTCGGGCGACTGGTGGAATAGCCCCTCCGGTTTGCGACCGAGTTTGGGACATTTTTCCCTTTTTGCTCGGTCTAGCGCCTTCAATATTATCGCCTGGACCAACTGCCAGGTTCTCAAACACTTGAGCACCACCTTCAGAATCGTCATGGTTTCCCCCAATAAATCCTCGAACGGATCAGCTGCTGAATCAGCAGCAACAGCAGTAGAGGGACCGACAATGTTCTTTTTGCCTTTACTCTTTCTCTTTCGGAGGGGGGGGGAGAAATTTCTGAAACAGTGTTGGTCTGGGAGCTCTCCTGATCAGCAACAACGGCTTGATTCATCCTAGCGTGACGATCCATGAAATACTTGGCTGCAAGAAAAATAAATCATTAGAATACTTATCAGACATAAATCAAAAATATCAAAATAGTTGTGCAATTATACCAAGGGTCATCCTTCCAATATATTTCACTGGGGACAAACCAGCTAACGAGAGTACTTGATTTTCAACTAGTTTTTTAACATCAAATTGATGTTCTCGAACTAGAGTAGGGATAAACTCGCAATCCCATGAAGTTATGGACACGCCGCCAGGTGTCATTACCCTTGACCCAGTGTACCATTCCCGGCGGTACAACCTAAACTCACCTTCGTAAATCTCTTCGATATAAAAATATCGCCTTTTCCAATCTTTCCCGTATCCGATCGCCCCACCATTCAAAAACTTGCGATGCGTTTGTGCTTTGATATGATAAAATCCCTCTTCACGCCTCAAAATTTCAAATAGCGCGTAAAACTCATTGGGACTTTGTGGTTGGCGCAATGCTTTCATAACGATGATAAAACCAATCAAATTCCCATAAGAGTTTGGCGTTAGTTGAGCGGGCACGAGATCTATCATCCTCAGAAGCCATCTTAACTCAAAAGGGATTGGAAAGCGAAGACCGTTGAGAAGCTGACCAACAAACACTGTCATATGCCCTGGCGGTGGGGTATGCATCCAGTCATTTGGGCCAGGGAGGACGATCTTATATTTATAGGGTATATTGAGCTTTTGTCACAGCCCCTTCCGACTATGTTGGAGGCGGGAAACATACTGATCATAGGCCATTCTTGGGACCTCAATATGATCATCGAATTCCCTATTAATATAATCTACGCCCCTTCTCCCTCGCTAGGAGAGCGATTATCCCGATAGGATGACACGGGCGAGTTATCACTTTCGAGTTCAGGCGTTGGTTGTTCAATGTTTACATCAGGATTGTTACCCGCGGGTGAACTAATCATTTATATATCTATCAACTCAAGTTCATTTACTTCAACTGTGCTCAGACCCGCGGGAGCTTTAGAAGGGTTCCCCATATTAATAGAACTGGAGCTCGAGCCAGTACTCGACTCACTCTCATAAGTGGACTCACTGCTCACCATCTTTGACGAGAATGAACTAAAATAAATTAAAAACGGAGGCTGACTAAGGACGAACACGGCACTCTAGACTCTCGCATAACTCTCAAGCATACGTAAAAAGGAATTATTTGAAGAAATAATCCAGCAAAATAGAGCAAAAATTTTTACCTTGATTGAATTACGGTAGAAATAGCTTTTACATGTTTAATATATCCTAAGCACAACAAAGCAAAAAGTTAAAAATGGCCATGCAAACATTTAAATTTCGGAAATCAACAGCTTAAAATTTATATAAGTATCGCCTCGAACAATCACAATTCGATGCTGATCGCATCGAATTGGTGATCGTTCGATGCAGATCGCATCGAATGATGCCCATTCGATGCGTCTTACCTGAGAAGCAGAGTGCGTGAGGAGCAGAATGAGCTCCTCACGGCACACTTCCTCTTATATAGGGAGTCGGAAGCCTACTAGGCCCAATTCTGTGAGCGCATCGAATTACCGCATCGAACGAACATCATTCGATGCGATATTTCTGACGCGTCGAACCGATGTTGTTCGATGCATTTATTTAATGTTCATAAAACTACTGTGAAGCGCTCTGAATTAACATATGATTATGAATATCTCAAACCAGTAAAAACATTTGCTAATATGCATAAAACCATTCAGAGTAATTCCAAAAATATTCTTTAAAGTTTAGAAGACGATCTCCACATTGATATCGTCTCCCAAATTGTGGGGACTATATGATGGGTGTGATTTAAGATGGGCCCAATACATTGTTATTGGGCCGGCCCATAAGTGCATCGAATTGGATAGATTCGATGCGCGTATTGAATCAACCGCACAATGTTGCGTTGCTGGGCTGGCCCATTAGCGCATTGAATCAACAGGATTCGATGCGCGCATCGAATCCTTTAGATTCGATGCGCCTTTCCGTATCGGTCTGTAGGACCCACGGGACGGCTGCTATAAATAGCCCGTCCCCTTGTATTCCGTGCACGTTTTGAGAAGACAACTACTTCTGCACAGTCATCATCGAATCACTATTCATTCGAGATGCATCAGATCGAACTGTCCTCATTCGACACGTGATCAAACAGTGTTGGCTCCATTCAATACGAAAAGCACGCATCGAATTCGATACCCATAGATCTGCATCGAATTCGATACCCTTCAGCACACCATCGAATCCTTGACAGTCATATCGCATCGAGCAGAGGCATTCAACACGTCAGCATCGAACACCAAGAATTCGATACGCTACAGTAATCTTATAATTAGTTTAATTAGCCTTGTAAGCTTGTAATAAGTGTTCCGGACCAAGCTATTCCGATAATAAAGTTAGATAGCATTATTTTGGTTATTTATATTCCAATTGTATTATTTTACTGTGTTCTATTACCGTGACGAAATAAGACCAAAATAATGCCCTTAAACTCATCTGGCATGGCGGCCATAGAAGTCTTAACCGATTGAACTTCGAAAGAGATCGAGTTAAGATTGAATAGTACCTGTTCCTCCAACAAAGCCAACCGGTCGGCCAAGTCCTTCACATCGACGTCTTTTATATCTCGGACTCGGTCCACCAGGTCTTCGAGTAGTTGGTGCGCCTCGCCTAACGCACCTTCGACAGATGCCACCTGCTGTTCCAACGTTCGCGAGAGGGCGCATGGCCACGTCGAGTGTTGGCGCGCGTTTGCCTCTCATGGGCCGGCGCTGCTCCTTGCTCGGTTGCACTTGAGCCTGACATGCTAGTCTTGGCAACTAAGTCCCTCAAACACCGTTGCAACGATCACTTATGCGGAAGCCCAGAGCCTTTGGTTCTCCCCGACCGTGGCTCTGATACCACGTGTCACGTACTTAACCTCTTTTCACTGTAGGTTAGCGTCACGTGCGGCCTTGTCAGCTCGCTCAGCTCGACAAGTCAGCTTGTCGTTAAGCTGATCGTGCTAAGAGTGCGACTAAGTGCAAAAGATAGCGAAGGAAAGTGAGCGGAAATGATGCTAAGTATAGAGCGCTTCGAAAGAGTTGTGAAAATTTTCTGTTGGTTCCAATGCGAAGGATGCTTACATATTTATAGCGGTTTCCACCGACTTAAGGGAAGTGGGACCCACTTAAGCAATTAGCAGATTTTCAAACTCTACTGCTGGCATGATTAGCGAAACCTATACAACAATAGTAAGTCGGTGATACTGTTCAATATCTAGAGAAATCTAGACTATTCCACATTAGTCTACTAGTATCTAGGTTCGTACTATTTACACAACCGCCCCTCAAAGTTTTTAATTTTGCATGATGACCACGAAACTTTGGGGATTAGCGTGGGTGTCGTCCGTTTCCGTTGCCCGCATGCAAACGACTATGTCTCTTTCGTAACTCTTCGACTCATGGAGGCACGGGCCGTGACAGGAAGCTCTACCCAAAAGTTGCATCTCAACCGTTCATAAATCAATTGTCTCACATCGATATTTGGTTAGGCTTGTCCCACACAATGACCTCTAAGATTGTCTCGTAAATCTGAAATGAAAACATGACAAAATATCTTTATGAGTCAAAAGGACTCAGTGAGATTTAATGCAGGAGGATTTTCTATAAAATGTATCTTCTTGCAAAGCATGATTTCACAAGAATGATTTTCAAAAAAATTTTATTCTTTCATTCCAAATCATAACACTTATTAGATCAATCATGTCACAACATACCAGCCTTATGACTCCCGACCTTATACCTCCTCTCTAGGAGCGACTCGGATAAAAGGCGAGGACGTGCCCAGGTACACGCCTCAACTCTTATTCACCCCGCTAGAACACTTCGTCCAGACGTAGAACAGAGTTTGCTCAAAGCGGCGATAGATTGTGAAACCTACCTGATAGTCCTATGCTATCCAAGAGAATTTCACACATCCATGCCAGGGCCCAATCAATAGCCGTCAAGCGGCATGCCATCAAATGGCAGTAATTTAGCCATCAAAGTGGGTTTAAAAATTGATCAATCATGAAACTAATTTCATGTACAATATTGGCATGCTTTTAAAATAGGAAGCTCGGTACATCATTCAATAACTAATCCACAAGGGATAATTCAGTACAACATGAAAATATAATTGTCATAATATAAACGACAATTTCATGATTTGTAAACAAGTACTTGAACATTCCTAGAATACATAATATTTCTAAACAATTATTCTTGAAAACATCATGCTTGCACAATTTGCTGAATAAAACACTTTTATATATAATATGTATAATTTATATTCTAGCGAGAAAATATATAATTTTAATCTCACCTTGGTGGCGAACAAATCTCGAGTCTCTGATTTATCACTAAGGATCCCATTGTAGAGTTGCAACTAAATAATCACCTACAACATGTGTTTTGCATAAAGCACAATTATGGCCCCGTATCTACCAAATCAACATAAAACTTTTACGCGTTTGCCAATTCGTCCCTTGAATATTGAATTAGTTGAGTCAATAAAATAGTTAAACTATAAGCCTTATACTTAAAAGTCCAACAGAAGTTATTTGGTGATTGAACTGCTTAATTAGGTGTCAGTACAAATCCTTCAAAATGCCTCTGAATGTGTAGTAACTTGAATAGGCATAATCATTAAAATACTAAATTGGTAAAATAGACATTACCAAATTGGTTTGAATCTGTTTCCTTTTCATCCATTATTCAATAAACTATTATGCAAACTAAAATTTGAAACTCTATTAGTAATCATGTCATTAAGTACGGTTGAGCTTGACCATCATATGTCCAATGTTCTACATGCGTTTTCAATTGCTTAATTCAGTTTAGTATGCCCCCTTCTAGTTATCTCTTCGAATCCTTGCATGGCAGCGGTGATATATATATATATATATATATATATATATATATATATAACCCATTACAAGAGTTCTAACTCTCCATAATAAAGCCTGCAAGCTTTATGCACACAAATCATATATATAGGTATATATTTTCATGTGTGTGCAAGGAATGAGGACAGTAGAATCCACCTTTGAGAATCCAAACAAACATTAGATTCTAAACTAAAGAAAATGGAATCCGAATATTCAGATTCCACAAATTCCGTAACTTGGAATGCGAAATAGCATTCTAAACCTTTAAAATAATATTTTAGAAAAAAAAAAAGGAAAGGCCTGGGACAAACACTACAAGGTTACAGGGTCTTTTGCAACCGCATTTGCGGTTGCAAAAGGCCCAAATCCGGTTGCAGATAGTCATTTGCAACCGCGATGCGGTTGCAGATGACGAGGTCTCGTAAAGCCTCGGTTACTTGTCATCCGCGACCGCATCGCGGTTGCAGATGCCCATCTGCGACCAGAAAATTTGCAACCGCGATGCGGTTGCAGAAAGCCCAGTAAGCATCTGCAACCGCAACGCGGTTGCAAATGACCTGCGAACGAAAATAAAAAAGAACCAATAATATTCCGATAATTTACCGAAATATTATTGGTTTTTGTTAAAATTACAAATAGATAATGGCAGCAAATCAATATAGTGAATATACAAGAACAAGTGTAATTAAATAACGAAAAACAATGAATAAAATAAAATGAAAAATGAAAAAAAGTTGAACAAAAAAACATAAAGAAGAAGAGAAATAAAAAAGCAAAAAATGAAGCGTTAGGAGTTATTTGTTTTGGAATTGAAAAAGAAAACAAGAGAAGTGTTGGTGTTTTTTAATTTTTTGGATTTGGAAAAGAAAAGAAGAAAAGTGTTGGTTTGTTTTTTATTTTTTGGATTTGGAAAAAGAAGAGAAGTGTTGATGATTTTTTGGATTTGGAAAAAGAAGTGAAGTGTTGGTGATTTTTTGGATTTGGAAAAAGAAGTGAAGTGTTGTTGATTTTTTGGATTTGGAAAAAGAAGAGAAGTGTTGGTGGGTATATATAGAAAATGGGGTGAAAATTTGAATTTTCGCGAAAATTCAAATTTCCCCCCCGAGACCGCCCAAATTTTCAAAAATTTTAACAATTTGCAACCGCAATGCCCTCCTATAGGAATTTGCAACCGCATTGCGGTTGCAAATTTGCGGTCCCAATAGCCCCTTTCTGCAACCGCACTGCGGTTGCAAAAGCTATTCATACATGAAAATCGCAATTTTATGGGACTTTCTCAATGTGTTTCTGATTCTTAACAACAAATTTCAATGCTACATGTGATATAAACTAATAAATGGTACAAAACAAGTAATTGAGGAATGAAAGAGTAGATTGAATGTGAAATGATCGAATGAGTTATTAGACCATGCATGAACATATTGTATGTTCTATTTACTACTCATCATCATATTTCTTCTTGTTATTATGATTTGCTTCACTAATAATATGATTAATTGATTGAATTAGTAGATAAATTTTTCACATTACGTTTATTCCTATATGTATCTAGTGATGATATATATATATATATATATGTGTGTATACGAACGTTATCGTTTGAAATCATAGATATCACGGCTTGTCCCACATATATAATTCTTGAAATTGTTATGAGAATTGTAATTATGGTTATTTTTATCATTATTAGGATAGTTATCAACCAAAATAACAATGTGGCACCTCAAATCATCAAAAAACGGCATTTTAAAAGTATGAATGTTTTCAGCAACCGCATTGCGGTTGCAAATACTAGCTTTTGCAACCGCAATGCGGTTGCAAATGCCCTCCTATAGGAATTTGCAACCGCATTGCGGTAATGCGGTTGCAAATGCCCTCCTACAGGAATTTGCAACCGCATTGCGGTTGCAAATTTTCGGTCGCAAAAGACCTGGAAATCTTGTAGTGAAAGAGTTCCGTTGACCACCAGAGACGTGGAATGCGATTTTGCATTCCACACTTCAAGAAAAAAAAAGTGAATGTGGAATCCGAAATCGGATTCCACATGTTTAATATAAAAATACAACAAAAATCTTTTAGAGGCAGAAAATATACGCGGTAAAATTTACACATAATTAAAATACACGCGACAAAAGTTTTACACAGAACAAAACCCTTATTTCTTTTTTCAAACCCTTACTTTTTCTTTCCCAAAAATCCATCTCCCCTAAAACTTACCTCAAAGAACCCTAATTCACCCAAATCCGCACTTGATTCCCCCAATTCCGCTGTAGGTATCTTGATTTCTTTCTTTATTCTTGTGTCTAAAATATCACTTAGTTGATGATATTGTGTATTTTAAAAAGTGAATTGTCTTAGCATCTTCATATGCTCTTTCATTTTTTGTAGCATAACTTGTACTTTTTGTTACGTTTCTACTGACAATGTTGTGCTTTTGTTGTTGTATTTTAGTTAAATATGAAAGCAATCTAGTGGTTAGTCATACAACAATATGGACTTGGGTATAATGTATTTGTTAGTCAGTAGAACAAAACAGTGCGGCCTTTATGGAAATTACTCTTTTTGTAACTTGTTTACGAATTGCGGTCTCATCGAAAAACTCGAGCTTGTCGAGAGATTAGGCATTTATAATTCTGTATATATTTTCCATCATTGTGCTGGTTTTATGTGGATTCATGAGTTCGTGTGCAAGGAGTTTGGTAAGCACAGATTTGTAAAGTCGATTGGGATTGGCTAATATTTTTGGTGTTGAGCTTTTATAATTGTATCTCGATCTTGTATATTCAAATATTGTGGTGACACTTTGAGAGACGATTGGTTTTTTCTTAGATTAAATAAAGCATGTCTCCAAGAAAAAGAGGAGATAGAGCTGATAAGAGAAAGGTGAAACGGAAATCTGCCTTAGTATTCTGAAAAAACAGGTGTTGGTATTGTTTTCATGTCTCCATAATGGGAAGTCGGTTACTTTTCGTTTGAGTTGGTATTCGATTCCACAAACAATGTAGCCGAGTATTCCGCACTATTGATTGGTCTCGAACTCACAATATTGGCAGGGTGCATTGCGAATAACTAGGTGTGAAAATTAGTTAGTTTGCATGGTTATCTCAGCCAGTCCTATGGATGTAGCTAACCCAGTTAACTTGAAGATGCTTTACGCATTTCGGTTCAGTAAAACTTGTTTATTTTATTGTATTCAAATTATTTCTAAGGAGTTCTATGATAATATAATACTGACTTTAGCATTATTAAATTAGTTGCTGATCAGACATACCGAAGTAATTGAGAAGCATGTGGCTCTGAGAAGTCTCTTGATTGTTTACGTCATAGGATTAGGCTATTTTACTTTGTACTCCCTTTAGACTTTGTCGATTATTCAGATTGTTGTCCAGCTCTTACATATTATTATTTCAACGTTTGTTATAGTAATTTAGGGAGAATAATTTAAATTTTTATTATAAGATTGGTAATTATTCATATAATTTTATATAATTATTGCAGATATGGCACGTACAAAACCCTCTAATCAACCTAAACCTCATGCCGGTCGTGGTTGTCGTGGTACGAAGACACCTGTGGCGTCACATCCAGGCCTCCCAGCAGTGCCTAACTCATCACATACATCAATACTTCAGATGATCCAGACTGGGATAGGAATTTCACACGACACCACACCACCCTTCAGTTTTGGAAATCAGGCGCCACAGTGGGGTGGTACACAGATTCCGACGTCTCCACCTATCATGATCCTAACCCCGCACTATACTTCCTCGCCTGCCCATGCTGGAGTTGCTGGAATTACTGCTGGAGTTGCTGGAGTTGCTGGAGTTGCTGCTGGAGTTGCTAGAGTTGCTGCTGGAGTTACTGGAGTTGCATCAGGTGGACAGAGTAGTGACGAGATTACAAAAGACCAATTAGTACTTACACATGAGTACCTGAATTATGGGGTGGTTGTGGAGTATTATTCTAATATGGAATCATCCGAGACAGATGGCGCTGACGAGGAAGATGAGGTGGATTTAGAGGGTGAGGAAGCACAGTGGGCTGAGGTGGATAATCTCCCGGCAGAGCGTAAGAAAGGAAGCGGCAGAGGCAAGGGTATATCACCGTTTGATGACCCCGCTGATAGGATTGAGATCACTTTGAGCAAAGATGTGGAGTTTGAGCTGGATGGGGTAGTGGCAACAATTGCGGTAAATTTAAAGCATGTGATGCAGGGGTGGAGAAAAATCTACATCTTTACTGTGACAGAGACAAAAGAGGCGTTGGGAAAATTAAATGTAAAAAGTTTCTAAATTCTTGTTTATTAGTTATTGTTTAATTACTTACTTTCATTATATTATTTCTGAATTCTTTAATTACATGTTCGTTTTAGGTGTTTAGTTAGTTAAAAGTTTTTATTTTTTGTAGGCTATCTTTCAGTGGGCTTCAAACTTGAACGATCAGGTCATGAGGACATACCATAAAGTGTGTCAAAAGCGATTCCAAGGTGCCTTGAGAAAAGCTATGGAGTGGTGGATAAAAGTATGTGAGGACCCGTCAGGACACATACGACATGGGTCCAAAGGATTGGCTAAAACAGTACGTAACTTATTGGACTAGCCCCGAACACATAAAGAGATCTGATCAGGCGGGCATCAACATGAGATCCTTGAAGGGTCCTACATTATTGGGAGGACAAAGGAGTGCGCACAAGTATAGGCTGAAGTTGGTATGCCTTCAATACAATCTTATACAATATTCAGAACATTTAGTTTATTCTGTTTCTCTAACTTCATTTTATTTTTAAAGGCAAATGAAAGAGGTTGCAGTCTGGATGAGGTCCCGATCCGGGATATTTGGCTTGGAACTCGGGCAAAAATTGGGAACAGGAAACAAGTAGTGTGGGCCAACCCCTGGTGCGAGGAAGCTTATGTAAGTGCTTTACTTTGTAAATTAAATACATAGTTATTATTTAGTTTACAATAATTCATTTGTAGTAATTAATCATTTAATCCTCAATCAATTTATGATGGTTTACAGAATCGATATGTTGAGGCCATGACTCTAGAGTTTGAAGGGAAACCCATGAATGAGTGGGATGAGTTTGAGCCTACTTGCTGGAGGAAAGCTGTAGGGCCGCCTAGGAAGGGTACGCCGCCAGGTATTGGAACGTATGGTGATCCAGAAAACCGAGGGATAGTGTGCCACCAGTACAAGAGGGTGTGCATCTCATCGGCGATGAGCCTTCAGGACGAGGCTAAGTTTGAGGCTCTAAGAGAAGAGCTAGAGATGCAAAAAAGGCAGCGCAAGGAGGATTTGAGGCGGGGTACCAGGTTGAGATGAGGCAACGGGATGCGATGATAGCGGTTCTCTTTGAGAAGAATGGATTGGCGAGCCCATTTGAGTCATCAAATACTAGTACAGGATACGTTCCTATACAACATTCCCAGTCGACCCAATCTACTTAGGTTCGTGAGCATGGAGTGGGAGGGAGCAGAATGGATGGAAAGTTTGAATATCTTGGTATCTATTTTGTTGTTTTGGGCGAATATGTTTGTTTGATATATATTTTGTTTGAATATCGCCGTGTAGGATTTATGTTGGTTGTCGTTATGTCTGTCTAGTCACGTTTATCGTTTCTAGTATTTTGGTACTTGTGTTGCTATTCTGGGCGAATATCTCTATTTGACCATATATTTTGTTCGAATATCCTCGGGCAGGATTTATTTTGGTGTAAGGACTATTGATCATTTGCTGTCCCAGGAACCTGATTTGAGGAAAAAATGTATTATTATTGTTATAAGCTTTGTGTCTGGTTTTAATTGGTGAGTGCTACTTGTTATTTGACCTTAACAAGAATTTAGTACATGTTAATCAGTGAGTTTAGTACTAGTTAAGCTACTTTATTTGATCTCAAGGTGTATATTTGTTCATGAGCAGTATAACTCTAACTTTTGAAGTCATTCCCAGTTTTGTAAAAGTGGAAGAAAATGAAAAGAGAACTAAGTTGTTTAATTAGAAAAAAACTGTTGTTTTTTCAAAGTGTTCATGAGCAGTTTACATACTTCTTAATTAAAGTAGCAATAATACTAAGAATAATATGGTTCACTATCATCATCTTCTTCATCCACCTCATCCACGTCCCCGAGCTCGTATGGTTCTTCTCCATCCACATATGGCGCGGTTACATCGACTTGCTCATATTGGTCGTCAGCTAAATTTATCATATCGAAAGAACTAAAATCCCCCTCTGACCGCAAAATAGGAGGGGCACTATCTTGAAAGATATCGGATGCTTCTCTCGACACATTACTCGCTTTACCTTGTGAAGTAGTGTCAACAATATAGCTCGCCTTCATTGGACATACAGCCCACAAACCCTTTCTCCTTACATTCCGCTGCAAAGCATATGGAAAATAACAACATTGTTGAGCCTGACTTTCGAGAATGAACGGCTTTGTGTCGTTCGTTGGAAGTCGCATATTGGGATTAATATCGGCTAATTTAAATCTTTCATGTACATGTAGTCTCGTTCCCCTGTTCAGACTAAACCAATCACATTTGAAGAGAACGATTGTCAGTTGTCGATCACTTTGCCAGTAACTAACTTCAAGCACCTTGTTCAATATACCATAGAAACTATTTTCCTCGGTGTCACTACTACTTCCTTTGATGTACTCCATAATTATTTGTTTTCTTTCTTGCGGCATACTCAACTGTGTGGAATCTAAACCCGTTTACGATATAGCCTTTGCGTACTCTCACGGTCATACTATGACCTAGTACCAAGGCTCGTATACGATGGTCGACGATGACCCTATTCCATTGAATCAGTGCCTGGATCCCGTCAACAAATTGATTCTTACGAGTTTGTTGAGTTTGGTGAGCGGTCAATCCTCGACAAACCTCATCCTCGAACATCTTGTAAAAGAGCGTTAATTAAGGTGTAGCAATTGTAACAATGATTATAGAAAAATATTAAATAAGTGCAGACTTACGTTAAAAATGGATCGACCTCTGGACAATTTTGAAGTACATACATCTCAATAGATTTCCACTCATTTGTAGTTAGTTGCCTGTAATTCTTTCCACTGCCCACTGGAGCTCCCTGTGTCCGGTAGATCGACAACTCACCTTCAAAATTAATATTAAGTCTCACCTCGTTCCTATTCAACCGATTGGCTATGGACTCGTTCCTATTCCACTACAAATACGAGTACTATGGAATGCGGATCTTCGCATTCCATAGTTTCACGCGCTATGGAGTCCACTTTTCCGCATTCCATGCTTTGATCAAAAGTGGAATCTGATATACCGGGTTCCAAAGTCTTGGAATGCGAAAACGCATTCTACTTTCTTTAGAAAGCGAGCCTGTAGAGTGCAATTGATGGAATGCGATAATGCGGATTCTATTACGATTTAGAATTCGAATATGGACTTTTAGAATCTGAATAAGCGGATTCCTCATGCCCTTATTTTTGTAGTGGTAATTGATAGGATATTATTTATTAGGAAGATTATTGGAGAAAACACAATATTAAAACACTATTGTTCTTATTTTAATTATGTAAAAACTTGTAACTTCATAATCTTGTTCTCCATTTGTTATACATGTACCTACCAAAAATGACTCCCGCGGCCACGCTTCATATATAATTATTTGCTTTAGTTTACCAGACCACACATCATCACTATCTATTATGGAATAAAACATAGTCCATAAACTTGTACTGAATAACTACGTCAATAAACAACAAGTTCTTGAACCGCATAATTAATATTAGTATATAAAATAATGATAGTTTCCTTTAAAACATATATACTAATTCGATTATTAAAAAAAAAAGTAAATATGTGCTAATAACTATAATATTGTCCACCAGGGCACGTTTGTACTATTAAATCACAAGAGATTATGACCAGAGATTATGATAACTCATTAATTGTCAAGTTCTTTACCTAGACTCTATATAACATATAAACAATAAGTACCTAAAGAAAATGAAGCTTAAGAGGTTCCATACCTGATGTTAGGCGGTTACCGAGAGGGAAGGAAAGATAGAGGGTTAATAGTGAGAAATTATTTTTACTTTCTAGAAACGGTCCAACCCTTTCTTGATTTATACAAGATATATATAAAACATATTATATTTTTAATAGATGTTGGGCATCCTTTGGAATTTGGGTTGGGCTAATATTAATAGTAGTACTTTTCAAGGCCCAGACTCTTCATTGTATTACACTACAAGAAATTGGGTTATTGGCTACGGACGATTTCGTAGCCAATAGCCCATTTTTCCGTTGCCAATAGCTATTGGCAACGGGATTCCGTTGCCAATAGCCGTTGCCGATACCCTCGTTGCTAATGACATTTGGCAACGGGTGGCCGTTGCCAATGGCTATTGGCTACGGAATCTTCCGTAGCCAATAATAGAAGACCAAAATACCCTTTTGTTATTGGCTACGGATGTTTCCGTTGCCAATAGCCATTGGCAACGGAAATAATCCGTAGCCAATAGCCATTGGCAACGGATTATTCTGTTGCCAATAATTATTGGCTACGGATGATTCCGTTGCCAATGGCTATTGGCAACGGAATATTTTCGTAGCCAATAGGAGATTTTCGAAAAAAAAAAATTTGGTCGTTTGAATATTATTGGCAACGGGTTAAATTCCGTTGCCAATGAATATTATTGGCAACGGAATTTAACCCGTTGCCAATAATATTCAACTGTTTAAATATTATTGGCAACGGAATTTAACCCGTTGCCAATAATATTTAAAATCATAAAAAAAAAATCCAAATTCCGAATTCTTTATTAAATAAAAAAATATAATCATATCAAAATTAAATAAATGTTTTTTATTTCAATTAAATAAATTAATGTATTTTATTTCAATTAATTAAATTAATGTATTTTATTTCAATTAATTAAATTAATGTATTTTATTTCAATTAATTAAATTAATGTATTTTATTTCTATTAATTAAATAAATTTAATTTATTGCAATTAACTAAAAATCTTCATTATAATCTTTTTTAATTGTAGAAGTAATTACTTAACAAATTAATTAGATTATTATTATAATTCTATAAATTATAATTATTGAAAATTAGAATTGATGAATTGAGGAAGAGTTGTTGGAGAATGAATTGGATGATGAGAATGAATATATGATTGTAATGGTTGAGAATGAATAAATGATTGTAATGGTTGGGGTATTTATAGAATAGGATAGTATTTTTGGCTACGGAAGTTTCCGTAGCCAATAGCCATTGGCTACGGAAACTTCCGTAGCCAATGTATTGGCTACGGAAGACGCCCGTAGCCAATAGCCATTGGCTACGGAAACTTCCGTAGCCAATGTATTGGCTACGGAAGACGCCCGTTGCCAATAGCCATTGGCTACGGAATCGTCCGTAGCCAATGTATTGGCTACGGAAGACGCCCGTAGCCAATAGCCATTGGCTACGGAAACTTCCGTAGCCAATGTATTGGCTACGGAAGACGCCCGTTGCCAATAGCCATTGGCTACGGAATCGTCCGTTGCCAATGTATTGGCTACGGAAGACGCCCGTAGCCAATAGCCATTGGCTACGGAAACTTCCGTAGCCAATGTATTGGCTACGGAAGACGCCCGTAGCCAATAGCCATTGGCTACGGAATCTTCCGTAGCCAATAAAATCTGATTTACATAATAATTTGTTAATATTGTTTTGCTAACCATTTCTCTTTTTTTTTTTTGGAAATTAAGTGGATGCACATATTCAAATATTTATATTTATAATCCAAGCGACGTAGTTAGGGTCAAATCTTGTAAAAAACGGAGTAACGAAAGACGCAAACTAACCTTTCGGGGTGAAAAATGCAAATTTTTCAAAAGTTGCAAAACAACTCGAAATTTACTTTTTCTTTCACCGACATATTCTAAACAATAAGAAGGAGTGTTTGATCAAATCTCGTCAATAACGGAGTAACGAAAGATGCAAACAAACATTTCGGTGGTGAAAATGTAATTATTCAAAAGTTGCAAAACAACTCGAAATTTACTTTTTCTTTACCATTATTTTCTAAACAATAAGTAGAAGTGTGCTTTCAAATCTTGTAAAAAACTGAGTAACGAAAGACGCAAATTAACCTTTCGGGGTGAAAAATGCAAATTTTTGAAAAGTTGCAAAACTACTCGAAATTTACTTTTTCTTTCACCGACATATTCTAAACAATAAGAAGGAGTGTTTTATCAAATCTCGTCAATAACGGAGTAACGAAAGATGCAAACAAACATTTCGGTGGTGAAAATGTAATTATTCAAAAGTTGCAAATCATCTCCAAATTTACTTTTTCTTTACCATTATTTTCTAAACAATAAGTAGAAGTGTGCTTTCAAATCTTGTAAAAAACGGAGTAACGAAAGATGCAAACAAACATTTCGGTGGTGAAAAATGCAAATTTTTGAAAAGTTGCAAAACTACTCGAAATTTACTTTTTCTTTCACCGACATATTCTAAACAATAAGAAGGAGTGTTTTATCAAATCTCGTCAATAACGGAGTAACGAAAGATGCAAACAAACATTTCGGTGGTGAAAATGTAATTATTCAAAAGTTGCAAATCATCTCCAAATTTACTTTTTCTTTCACCATCATTTTCTAAACAATAAGTAGAAGTGTGCTTTCAAATCTTGTAAAAAACGGAGTAACGAAAGATGCAAACAAACATTTCGGTGGTGAAAAATGCAAATTTTTGAAAAGTTGCAAAACTACTCGAAATTTACTTTTTCTTTCACCGACATATTCTAAACAATAAGAAGGAGTGTTTTATCAAATCTCGTCAATAACGGAGTAACGAAAGATGCAAACAAACATTTCGGTGGTGAAAATGTAATTATTCAAAAGTTGCAATACAACTCGAAATTTACTTTTTCTTTCACCATCATTTTCTAAACAATAAGTAGAAGTGTGCTTTCAAATCTTGTTAAAAACCGAGTAACGAAAGACGCAAACTAACATTTCGGGGTGAAAAATGCAAATTTTGGATTGACTTTTCTAACAAGAATCATTATAGACATATTAAATCAATATGTTTTTCCATTCAATGTTGCATCAAATCATTTCATATTATTATTAATTAATAATATTTGGAGAAATCTTATGGCATAAGACATGCAAAGTGAGATATAATGCTGCTAAAAGACAGATTAAGTAGTATTTTTCTTCAATTATGATGCGATTTTTACATTTAGCTTATACTAATGGTATCATGCATTGACAACTAAGAATAGAAACACGAATTGATGGAACATGCCAAATTGGGCAATGTTTGTGATTTTCTCAACTGTCCTCTTCCTGGGGACCCTAACTACGTCGCTGGGAACGGGCCCGAGTTGTTAGTTTAATGGATATTTAATATTATATTAGATAATATTTACTATTGTGTTTATGTTTGGGTTCTATAAATTTTTCTCGGCATGTAAGAACTTCTGTGAATTTTCCTCGGCAAGTATTAAACGAAGTTTAATTTTTATATTCGTGTTTCTATTTTTACGATATTTGAAAGAACACTTCTAATTATGGTTAGGGTCATTAGCAACCATATAACTTGATTTTTAAAAGTAAAATAATAAATAAAAATAGAAACACGAATATTAAAATTAAACTTTGTTTAATACATGCCGAGGAAAATTCATAGAAGTTCTTACATGCCGAGGAAAATTTATAGAACCCAAACATAAACACAATAGTAAATATTATCTAATATAATATTAAATATCCATTAAACTAACAACTCGGGCCTGTTCCATCATTGTAGTTCCCAGCGACGTAGTTAGGGTCCCCGGGAAGAGGAAAGTTGAGAAAATCACAAACATTGCCCCAATTTGTCACGTTCTGACCACCACTATGGCCTTGACTAGTTCCTACATTGTTGTCACGCTCCAATAATTTTTTCTCCAACTCAGCTATCCGCATATTTGAGGCACGCACTAATTCTTGTGTCTCCAGCAATAGTTTTGCATGTGTGTCAAACTTCTCGTTTGTTTCTCTTTCCTTTCTAGAGATCCTTACTTTCTCCCCCTGTGACACTTTCCCTGAAGAAATGCCATGTGCTGCAGCGTTAGCACCGCCGGGCAATCCTCTGTACCTCCCCTTCTTGACATGTTCATTTGCTTCTGCGATAAACTCTGGAATCGCATCCGCTGGCCATGTGGCTTCATTAAGCCCATATTCTCTTTTAAGTATGGCGCAATATTTCTCCTACACAATTTTTCAATAAGAATATTTAGTATATAAAATGACATATACAAGAAAATTAGTTCTATATAACGATACACTTACCCAATACGCCTTGTCATCCTCGTTCACCCATTGGTCCAACGGTTCGCCCCGTGGACCCTTTTTCACCCGAGTCCACATGTACGACTCATGATATTTCAATTGTCTACCGAAATACTTGTTCTACAACGATATTTTAAAAGACAAATTAATAATATTCTATAATCTATGACTAAATTAGATCACTTTAAAATTAATATACTTTAAGTAACGTACGTGTCTCTGTGAATGCTCCTCGACACTAAGGCTTCCACCGGTGTACGTTGAACTCACAGAGTTGCTGTCGGTGTTGCTCTTGTTTGCCTTTCTGTTGTTTGATGCCGTTTCAGAGATTGTCTTTGTAGTACTTAGCTCCCAATATGGTTTGTATTCCCGTATCAAGGCATCAGACATCCAAGAAAAAGCTCGCCCTTCGTAAGCAGGATCATTACACCTTGCATAGTATAACTTCTTGGCCCGAGACACATTGCAAGAAAATAGGGTAGTGGCAGACCTTCTGAATCTAGCAAATATCATGTCCTCATCATCATCATCCCACGTGTACGTTTCCTTGTAAAATATTAATGACTCATTAAAATAAATTAATAATATAACATTATATACCAAAGTTGAAAATCAATTAATTTAAATAAGGTATTAAATACTTGCTTACCCCAAACCTTTTTTCCATAGAAATCTTATCTTCGTCAGTGACTTGGCTAAAATTCTCCGCCATAGTCCGATAACACCTCTTGATAATGGCGCTAATTGTGCTGTTGATTCGGTTTTTTCCACTCTTCCATTCTCCAAACTCATTAACCGCGATCTTTTTTCGCTTAGAGGCGTCCTTCTGCGGCGGGTCACCTTTCGTCAACCCACGACTACCTCGCTTAGACGTACTACCCACACTTGAACGTTGGGAACTTGGAGACGGGCCCTCTCTCGACAAAGCTGGCGACGTCATCTCTTGATCTTCATCATCATTTTCCTCATCATTTTCTTCTTCGTTTTCGTCGTCGTCTTCCGTTTGCACATCCATCAACCCGTGAGCTATACGCATAGTTGGAGGAGTGATAGGAAGGGCCCTCGACACGGGGACAATTGGCGACAAAGTCTTTAAGAGCCTTCGATCGGTCGTCGTTGTTTCATGTGGAATATGAGTGGACTCTGGCTCGGAAACATTGTTGCGCTCTTCGGTGGGGGCACTCCTTCCACGAAGGGACGTACCAATTCGTGTTAAATTTTGTAGACTAATCGTAAAATTCCCTTTAGCATTTTTTCGTGGGCCGGGATTTTTATCGGCCATAACGAAAGCACTACTATTTGAAAAAGAGAAAGAGATAGAATGCTAAATTTAGAAGATAGATGAGAATGGTTTGATATAGAATTGAAGAAATATGGTAGTATTTATAGAGTAATATTTTCTATTTTTATTATTTTTTTAATAGCATTGGCAACGGCCAATGGCCGTTGCCCTTGGCTATTGGCAACGGACAGTGTCCGTTGCCAATAGCTAAGGGCAACGGCCCTTGGCCGTTGCCAATGGTTTAGGCGCCTGAATTTGGCGCCTAAACCTATTGGCAACGGCCAAGGGCTACGCCTTGGCCGTAGCCCTTGGTATATACCAAGGGCTACGCCTTGGCCGTAGCCCTTGGTATATACCAAGGGCTACGGCCAAGCCGTAGCCCTTGGCCATTGGCAAGGGCCAAGGGCTACGGCCTGGCCGTAGCCCTTGGTTTAGGCGCCAAATTCAGGCGCCTAAACCAAGGGCTACGGCTTGGCCGTAGCCCTTGGCTATTGGCAACGGCCAAGGGCCGTTGCCTTTGGTTATGGGCAACGGACACTGTCCGTTGCCCTTGGAAAACGAATTTTTCTTTTTTTTTTTTAGTGAAAAAAAGCCATTGGCTACGGATTCTTCCGTAGCCAATGACAAAATGGTCATTGGCAACCATGCCCGTTGCCAATGGCCGTTGCCAATACTTGAATTTCTTGTAGTGTTATGTACACCTTAAATTAGGATCATTTTAATTAAATTTTACCATTAATTACTAAGTTGGTTTATAAATATACACAAATCATAGAGTGTACGAAAAACAATATTAGGATATTACAAAGTCACGTGACGATACGGGGCGTTACAGTCCCAAACTTGATTTTGTAATGAAACCTTATAATATGGCTTGTTTTAACTATGATTGGAGTAATTATCAATTGATCCAACAACGCGCCAAAACGAATCATTCAAAATAGTAAAAATTCAAGTATGAATGTTATCTACAACCGTCCGGGCGATCGCCATGTGCGAGCGACCGCCCATCGGTTGTGAGGAGCCCTGGCGACCACCGGACGGTTGCTTATACTGGTTATCTCCAACCGCCCGGCGGTTGCTAGTAAAGTCCATATTCAAAATTAGTGATTTTTGGGAAGTATCTTGATGTGCTTGTCTTTATTGAACTCAAATATCATTATAACATGTGAATAGTAGTAGTAAACGATTACAAGACTAGTATTCGAGTTAGTAAAATAGTATATTAGGTGTGATTAGGCGAGTTATCAATTGTACACCTATATATTATGTTCAACAACTAATCATCATACTTAGTCCTAATGTTGTGCCCAAGCTTGATTTTGCAATGAAACCTTATAATTTATCTTGTTTTAACTATTATTAGAGTGATTATCAATTGATCACACAACGCGCCACAACGAATCATCTGAAATAGTAAAAATTCAAGTATGAATGTTATCTTCAACCGCCGGGGCGGTCGCCATTCGACCAAGCGATCGCCCAGCAGTCGCGAGTCCTTATAGAAGCCTCGTGGCTGCCGCAGCGGTCGCCACTTCTCCTTGGCAACCGTCTGGCGGTCGCCGTTAATGGCGACCACCGGGGCGGTTGGAAGTGGCGGTTGCAGATGCCCCCCCCCCCCCACCCCCAATCTTGTAGTGGGACATGTCTTCAGCTGCTAAATATTAGAAATATTTTGCTATTTTTTGGACCTTTTCTATTTGTTTCAAAAAATTCGTGCATATTATAGTTGCAATAAATGTTGGAAATACTAGCATGTTTTGTTTTGGTAGAGTTAAAAATAAAAATATTTCGATATATATGTTTCGTGGAAACTTATGAAGACTTTGGTTCATGCAATACAGCTAGACTGGTGAAATGCTGAAATGGAATACAATAACTATTTATAGTTAGTATCTTAGTTATATAGGTGTCTGTGCTATTTTGTGCTATGCATATTTGGTCACTCGTAACAACGTTTGTTTCAAGAACGGCCAAGTAAATGTCGAACAAACGACCGCAACAATCATGGAAAAGTCTTGAAAGTGGATCAAAGAAAAAAACACTAATTTATACTACTCCTCTCATTGGCATAGTTTTTGGCTTTTGGTTCTTTTCTTGCTTATTTTGATTCATGTTGCATAGCCTCATTTGGTCTAACTATAGTCAATATGTTGGATGAACTTTCGTTTCGTCTTTATAAAGAGTTGGTTAGTAATCATTTATTCAACACACTACAAGACTGGGCGGTCTTTAGGGACCGCCTGGTAGCGACTGCATTGCAATCGCTGGTAATATTTAGCGACCGTAATGCGGTCGCTGGGCCCATTGGCGCATATTTTGGCCCAATTTGTCGACAGGGACCGCCAAGAGGTCCCTGTTGATACTATATGTTGTCAATCGGGACTGCCCGACGGTCCCTATTGCCCATATTTGTGATTGTTGGGCGGTCCATACTAATATTCATACTTCAAAATGAGGTTTCCCGATGATTTGAGGTGCCACGTTGTTGGTGTAGTTGATAATTATCTTATTCATTGTTGAACCAACCATAATCACTACAAGAAATTCGCGCATTTCCGACGGCCTCCGACAGAATCGGCCGTCGAAAATGAGCGAAAGTCTTTTCCGACGGCACATGACCGTCGGAAAAGGCCTTTTCCGACGACAGGTGCCCGTCGGAAAAGTACAAAAAAGAAATTATTAATTAAAAAAAATGGCACCCTTTTCCGACGGCACCATGCCGTCGGAAAAGACCTTTTCCGAGGGCATGGTGCCGTCGGAAATGAGCGTATCCGAAACCTTTTTGACGCGGATCGCTGACATGGCACCATTCCCCCTCCAAAATCTATAAATACCCCCAAATTTTACACTTAAAATTCATTCATTCATACACAAACACTCAAATGATATCTCCCTAACTACATTTCTTCTCTCAATTCTTTCTTCAATTGTTTTTCTTACTTATATTTTCTTTATATATATTTTGTTTTCTTACACATATCATATATTATTCTTAATACTTTCATAATAAACTATTTTTATTAATCTATATATATTACAAATTAGTTTATATTTATATTTTTCGTACCAAATAATTCATTTTTTATAATTTATATATATTATTAATGTTTATATATATATATATATATGTTTTAATTATAGCCTTTTCCGAAAATTCGGACAAAATTTGAGATGATAATTAACAAAAAATTGTTAATTCCGTAATTTTTTTTTTAATATTTATGATTATTATTTCCGACGGCAATGAGCCGTCGGAAATAATTTTTAATAATATTTAAATATTATTTCCGACGGTACTATGCCGTCGAAAATGACTATTTCCGACGGCACGATGCCGTCAGAAAAGAGGACATTTCCGATGGCATAGTGTCGTCGGAAAAGAGGTCTTTTCCGACGACATCGTGCCTTCGGAAATGTCCGACAGTTTTTCCGACGGCACGAACCCGTCGGAAAATACTTTTTCCGACGACACTGTGCCGTCGGAAAAAGCTTTTCCTACGGAAGCTTTACCGTCGACCATTTCCGACGGACTAAACTGTCGGAAAAGGCCTATTTCCGACGGCATTGTGCCGTCGGAAATGGCCGTTTCTCTTGTAGTGAATTACACATCTTTTATTGCAAATCCAAATATTACATAGGGGACGACCAGTTTTAAAAATTCTTAATATATACAACGACAACGATCATATATATATATATACATACATATATATATATAGAATGCCTACGTACATATATTTATACTTTAATTGAACCGCGCAATGATGTATATACTTTAATTTGTGAAGTTAAAGCATAATAACCAATAACAACTAGGGTGTATATGATGATTAGTTGTAGATAATAACCAGTATTGAGGTTGTTGCTAATAATCACAAACACATCGAACTCCTTCCATAAAATTACGATTTTAAAGTATGAATATTAGTAGGAACCGCAAAGCGGTCGCAACTAACCCAATTGTGGCCGTATGGCGGTCCCTATTGACCCAATTGTGACCGCCGGGTGGTCCCTACTAATATTCATACTTTTAAAATCATGATTTTATGATGATTTGAGGTGCCTCATTGTTTGTTTAGTTCATAATTACCATAGTAATAGTTAAAATAACAATAATTACAATGTTGCATTGTAAATCCAAACGTTATATAGAGGGAACGATCCACTTTGAATATTCTTTTATTATTTTGAACGAAAAATGTCCTAATGCTACAACTTATATATGCACGTAAGCATAATGATTAGTTGATCTAATGATTGAACCTCATAATCATATATATGCTAACATTAGTGAAGTAAATCATAAAAACGAATTACAACTACAACTAATTAGTGATGATTAGTTGTAGAACATGAAATATATGTTGAACGTTAATAATTCGCTCAATCTCATTCAATCTATTATTTCACAACTAAACTACTAATTTGGTAATCATGTATTACTTCAATTCATGTGTTATAATGAGGTTGGTTGCTAAGAATCACAAATACATCAACATCATTCAAAAAAATTCAATTGTGAAGGATGAATATTATTAGGGACCGCTTCCTACATGACCTAGATGCAGAGGACATGAAACTGAGTGAATCCTTCCAAGTTGCTGCTACGATAGAGAAGTTACCGCCGTCGTAGAAGGAGTTCAAGAACTATCTCAAGCACAAGCGCAAGGAGATGAATCTTGAAGACTTGATAGTCAGACTTCGGATTGAAGAAGATAATTGAATGTCTGAGGCCAAGCCAAAGCAGATGTAAATAGATGCTAGAGCCAACATGGTGGAACACAAGCCCAACTATAAGAGAATAAAGAATCAGGGCAATTGAGTAAGGCAACAAAAGAAGAAAAAGAAGTTCAAAGGGAACTGCCACAATTGTGGAAAGTCGAACCACATGGCAAAAGACTGTCGACTCCCAAAGAAAGACAACCAGAACCCGAACCAGTTCAACCAGGTTGTTGTAGTTCAGGACAAGGGTGGTCCAGTTGACATGAGCGACCTAATGCTCACTGCAGTTGTCTTCGAAACCAAAATGGTGGACCATCCAAAGGAGTTGTTTGTCGACATCGGAGCCACCCACCATGTCTATTCCGACATAGACATGTTGTCCGCATACTATTTGGTCAACAACCTAAAGTTGTACATAGTGGAACTCTGCAACGTTAGACATCATCAGTTATGCACTGCATGTTCTAGATATTCAAAAGAATTTAATATGGGATTATGCACTTGATGCAAGTGGTCTTAGACTAATGTTTGAGTCTGGTAAATTGGTGCTCACTAAGAATGGGCAATTTGTTGGTAAAGGTTACGCGGTCAACCGCATGTACAAGATGAATGTAAAGACTATAAAACGTGACCTCGACAAGAATAATAAAACTATTACTTCTGCTTACTTGGTTGAGTGTTTAGATTTATGGCATGTTAGATTAGAGCATGTTAACTTTAATACTCTACGAAAACTAGTAAGCTTAAAGTTACTGCCTTCATTTAATATCGAATCTCAAAATAAATGTGAGATTTGTGTAGAGGCTAAATTAACCAAGTTACCATTTCCTTCTGTAGAAAGAAACAACGAACCTTTAGATTTAATTCACACCGATATAAGTGACTTAAAGTTTGTGCAAACTAGAGGTGGTAAAAAGTACTTTATTACTTTTATTGATGACTGCACAAGATACTGCATAGTCTACTTACTAAGAAGTAAAATGAAGCTCTACAAGCTTTTAAAAATCTACAAACTTGAGGTTGAAAATCAACTTGGCAAACAAATAAAAACTATCCGAAGTGATAGAGTTGGAGAATATGGGGCTCCATTTGACGAATTTTGTGCTTCTTCAGGCATCATTCATCAAACTACAGCTTCTTATTCACCATAATCAAATGGAATTACTGAACACAAAAAATCGTACTATTAAGGAGATGATGAATGCCATGTTGATTAATTCTGGTTTACCACAAATATTGTGGGGGGATGCAATCCTCTTAGCAAATCATATACTAAACCAGCTACCTCAAAAAGTAGAAATGAAACCCCTTTTGAGTTATGAAAAGCTCGAAAGCCTTCCTATAAATACTTAAAAGTGTGTGGGTGGTTAGCAAAGGTAGAAGTACCTAAACCTAAGCAAGTAAAGATAGGACCTAAGACCGTTGACTGCATATTCATTGGATATGCACACAACAGTAGTGCCTACCGCTTCCTAGTACATAAGTCTTCAATTCCTGATATTAATGAAAATATGATCATTGAATCAAGGAATGCAGTATTCTCTGAAAATATATTTCCTTGCAAAGAAAGGAAAGAATTTGGTTTCCTTAAAAGAACCTATGAGGCTGCAAGGGGTAATCATGAAGAAGATGAAGAACCCAGACGCAGTAAAAGGGCTAAAATAGCCAAAAGATATGGTTCTGATTTTCTATATTATATGCAAGAAAACGAACCGAGAACAATAAGTGAATCCTTGTCCTCTCCAGAAGCTCCATTTTGGAAAGAAGCTATTAATAGTGAAATAGAGTCTATTTTGCACAACCACACGTGGGAGTTGGTTGATCTCCCAGCGGGTAGCAAACCTTTGGGCTACAAATGGATACTGAAGAGAAAGTACAAAACAGATGGATCTATTGATAAGTACAAGGCCAGATTGGTAGCTAAAGGGTTTAGACAAATTGAAGGCCTTGACTTCTTTGACACATATTCACCGGTGACTAGGATCACATCTATTAGAGTGCTCATTGATATTGCTGCATTGAAAGGTCTGGAAATACATCAAATAGATGTCAAGACAACATTTCTAAATGGTGAATTAGATGAGGAAATCTACATGGAACAACCTGAAGGGTTTGTTGCTCCAGGAAAAAAGAAAAGGTATGTAGACTCATTAAGTCATTGTATGGGCTTAAACAAGCACCAAAGCAGTGACACGAAAAATCTGACAGAAGGATGTTATTAAATAGTTTCAAAACTAATGAGTGTGATAAATGCGTATACATAAAAGGCACACCTAATGATTACATGATCGTCTGTCTATACGTAGACGATATGTTAATCATGGGAGGTAAGCATGACTTAGTCATGAATACCAAAACAATGTTTACCAAACATTTTGACATGAAAGACCTAGGGGTCGCCGATGTCATATTAGGGATTAAAATCACTAAGATATCAAATGGGATCATGTTGTCACAATCTAATTATATTGAAACTGTACTTAAAAAGTACAATGCATATGACGGTCCTCCTGCTAAGACGCCAGCAGACTTGAGTCTACTATTAGGGAAAAATCATGGTGAACCTGTCTCTCAAGTAGAATATGCCAGGATAATAGGCTGTCTCATGTATATGATTAACTGAACTCGTCCGGATATTGCTTACTCAGTTAATAAATTAAGTAGATTTACAAGTAATCCAAACAAAGATCATTGGAATGCGTTACTTAGAATACTTAGGTATCTAAAACACACCTTAGATTATGGATTATATTTCGGTAGATATCTAGCTATATTAGAAGGATACAGTAATGCAAAATGGATATCAGACTCTAACGACACTAAATCCACTAGTGGTTACGTCTTTACCATTGGAGGTGGAGCTGTGTCGTGGAAGTCCTCAAAAGAAACATGTATAGCTCGCTCCACAATGGAATTGGAGTTTATTGCCTTGGATAAGGCTGGTGAAGAAACAACATGGATTCGTAACTTTCTTGAGGAGATTCCTTGTTGGAACAAGCAAGTGCATGCAATTCTGATACATTGTGACATCCAATCAGCTATTGGAAGGGAACAAAGTGGCATGTATAATGGTAAGTCTAGACATATACGTCGTAGACATAATACCATAAGTCAATTGATCTTTAATGGTGTCATTTCCATTGATTATGTAAAATCAAAGGAAAACTTATCGGATCTATTGACTAAAGGCCTACCAAAAGATCAAACATACTGCTTATCGAGGGGAATGGGTTTAAAACCCAATACTAAATAATCTTTATGAAGGAACCTAACCACGTTGATTGGAGATCCCAACATCGTGGTTCAAAGTGACAACGAAATTGTAAGGATTCAGTAATAGCACTTTGGAGCCAACTCCAGCTCATTCTCGTGTACGATAAATATGCTACATGTAGAAAGGGTAAGGTTAAGTTTAACTTTTAATGCTAATTAGGCGGAGTATGACATGATACTCTTGGAAAGAGATCACCTATGTAAGTGTGAAGTTTGGCCGCTTCATAAGAAAACACTTATGAACCCCAAGAGCTGTCCAGGGCCAAAACGGACACAAACATGAGGATCAAAAGATGTTAGAAGAGTTACTGTGTGAATACAGTTGTCTTGATTTACACCAACAGCTGAACGGTTCAAGATTCACGTTCACTGATCAGCTAAGTAAATCCGATGTATTTCACTAAGAAAGGTTCAAAGCCAAAAGCTACCTATCCTGATGCAATAAGTATGATAGTCGCGCCCCATGAGTAGTGTTCTGATCTGAGTTGGTTCAATGTTGTCTAGACACTTTACCCAGCTTAGACTAAAACACGCATCGTAGGAAGGGGTGTCACTGTCCAGGATCAACCATACACATTATGATAAAAAAAAATAACTTTTAATATACACATGTGCTGACAACTTTGATAATTACGCTCTATTGGTAAACATTTTCAATTATACAGACATTCCAAAAGGCAAGATTGGCAAGAATATTCACATGATCCATGCTGCCAGGTCGGTCTTATCTTGAGGAATGGACAAACAGGAAAAACGAGGAATAAGTCTTTGATGACTTAGTGAGATTCATACAAAACAAATGGCAATGTAAGAATTAACAATGATTCAACTGATATATTTCTAGGAATGATCTACCGATAGAAACAGTTTATTAAGATAATTTGATGTAACAATGGTACTGAAATATTCAGAAAATAGTTTATGAACAAGTGCTTTAACAGTAAACAATCCAACCTTAAACTTGCAAATACTACCTTATACCTCCCAATGAGGAGCGACCTCGCAAACAAAACAGACGACATGCTCGAGTACATGTCGATCCACCACGCGGGTTACAGCCAACTCCTGACTGCAATCAGCCCCTAGATAAATGGGTACCAAGCAAAATTACTTAAACCGACAGTCCTTATTGCCCGGCAGCAAATCGACTCAATCCCTGGGCCCAAATTCCCAAAGGCATCCCAATGGGTGATAAACAGATAATCTAGTAAACGGATAATATCCGTTGCTCCTTGGGCTAATGTCCCGAACATAGTTCGTTGCTCTTTGCACAGTTCAAGAACTAGCAGATGAGATAATTGACAAATTACCATGATTATGAATTAATATGTGATAAATAATTAATGGTTGAGTATGATTTAACGATGAGTAAGGAAATCATGTGATGAGACGAGATGAGATGCAAAAATAGGAATACGGTGAATGATAGGTTGTTCGTGATTTGGTAACGGTGTAATGTCTTTTGTGTCCAAGTTCTTCAGGGCAGATGCCAAACTGGGCTAGAACAAAATCATAAATCGAACCTCACCTTTATTTGTACAGAGAATCTTGCGCGTCTTTGATTAATTTGTCGAACCTTTATAACATTAAGATAATATCAGTTAATTGAATAATCATAACTCACCACAATAAACATATGTACTATTTAACTTTCGTGTTGATGAAATTTAAGGAAGTTCTTGTTAAAAAGGTAGCCAATACTAATTTAAGTAAATAGCAAATATCATTGATGGAAATCTTATGCGATAAAATTTGATGTCGTAAGGTTAAGTTAAATATCAAATATACTTTGTATATGTAATTTAATCTCAAGATTTATCTTAAGCAAACATATATTTATATTTATAATTGTAGTTATAATTTTTCTAATGTTAGAAAATCATTTCAAATGGTAAGTATACAATAATATTAAGTATAGTATGATAAACTATTTAATTTGAGGCATAAAAAATCTTCAAAATATATTATTTAACTGATTTGGAAAATCGTTCTTTAAGTCTCTATTACATCCAAATATTTCAGAAATCATGACATCAAACAATTATCTTATCAAGCAATCCAGTAAATTATATAACTTAGTTAATATTATTTTATTTTATTTCAAGATTATCTTAAATTACATAACATTGTATTTATAACTTATAAAAAATATTAATACGTAAACCTAATCAAGGTAAATGATCAACGAACATTTAAGTTACGATACATAATCATATAAGAGGATTAGACCACGAAAGTATATATGATAATCTTATTAAACTTATGTAAGAGTATTTTAAACATGATAAATATACTATTGAAAAATCTCAAAAATATTAATCTGTAGTTACAAATTATATTAAAGTGATTCTAACTATTGTTATATCTTACAAGAGTCATGTGTGAGTGATCAATCATGGAATCATGATGATTATTTTCAATCATAAACTAAGAACATAAAGTACGCAAAATAAGCTGAAAATCATCGCAATATCGGATTTACCTTCGATCGGATATCCAAATGAACTTTGTACTCAAATATTTTTTATGGCCACTAATCCCTAACATCACGAGAAACATGTGATACCCAAATTGGAAGGAAAATCCAAAGGCTTGCTATGCTAAATAATTCTTGAAAACATAGAACTTATTTTCGGATTTTCAGACAACAATCTACTATTTAGGAATTTCGACCCTCTAAATCATACCATTTGGAAAACATTTCTTCATATGAAAGTTAGGACATCATGAGAAGTATTCATCCATTGACCTTGGTCAAAAATGATTTTTCTACAATTAGTTATGATTTTTCGAAGGTGTAGGGCCGAATGGATAATTACTGCACAATAAAAGTTTTGGGGTATTTTCGGTTAGAAAATTATGAAATAAAAACTCGGAATAAATTTTTCCTGAAAGTAGACTCACTAACTTAGAGATTCATAGGAAGAAAGAGGGAAAAACCAAAAAACTTTTGGGTGTAAGAATTGTTGGAATAAATCCTACTATTTATAATCAAAAATCATATTAAACTACTTTTAATTAAGGTCCCACTTTAATTTGTTTATCATTGGCCATCAAATGAAGATTCTAATCTGATAATATGGAGATGTGGCTGATTTTTCTTCCATAACTTCAAATATGATATGTCTAATTCAAACAAAATATATATAGATTAATACATACATATTTTCTTTTATACATGTTAAAACAATTTAGGTTAATGTCCCACTTTAATTTTTAACAACTAATCACCAAAATCTGATTTTAATTGTCACAAGAGTGATGTGGCTGAGTTCAAAACCATTCACCTATGATGTGATATTATTCTTGTTGTTTATAATAAAATAAAATATAAATAAATAGATATATTTACACATAATTACTTATGTGAGTGTTTTAGGTAAAAAACTCCAAGATCAATATGTACATGTGAAATATATTTCTTAAAGATATTTGAAGCATATAAGATAATAAAAAATGGTTAACTTTCGTTCAAGGACTAAAATACAAACTTTTTCAAATGTTTGGGGTCAAAAATGATATTTTTAAAAGTTTGAGAACTAAACTGTAAATTTGTATTTTCGTTCAAATTTGAGGGGCGTTACAGTAAGCTTTCCGCCTGAATTCTCTTGAATGTACACATTGAATTTTCATTCATGTGGGGAGTTGTTGGAAAAATTGATGTTTTACCAATATTTAATAATTTATTTTAATTGATTCCTCTTTATGAAATTGGAATTTCTTTAGCTTAATGAAAGCGCCCTATTTGAGGTCAGAAGGCCATCATATCACATACCCCCCGAAGAACAAAGCCAAAAAACATTGCCTAATTAAAGCTAAGAAGCCATCAGAGCTCACCAATCCACTCAGTCACCTATCCGAATACATATCACGAAGAGGACAACGCAAGAAGAGACCCCCATCAAGACTGTAATGCTATCGGAGGAATCCCTAGCCACCTTTATAAAGTTTTCCCGAAAGATCTACCTCATCGGAAAGAAGAACCTAAAAGCCAATACATCGGAGCTCCCTAAAGTCATCGGACTGGATAAAATTTGTCCTAGTCAGCGCCTAGTAGACAAATATAAAGTTTATCTTATCCTCTTACGCATATTGCAACACCTGTACTTTACTAAAGACATGTAGAGTGAAACATGTCCCCAAATACCTCTATATAAAAGGTATCCCTTGTCCAAATTATAAAAATCATCAAATTCAACTCATCACAAGCAAGACATAAGGTTGTCAGTGAATAAAAAGATGGATGTTTTCGTGATAAGCAAACTTCTAAACCTTGGAACTGGGCGTTCTAACCCTTATTATCTCGTTAATCCGGTTAAAATATCCAACCTGTTAACACTAATGATTGTGTAAAATATGAGTGAAACATTAATACTTTGTATTCTTTAAATGACAACAGTTAAATCTTATTGCATTTTAATTAATATTCAAAAGTCGCGTCTTAGTAGCTATTGCAAACACCACAAAACTAAGTTTAACTATTTTAAGATACTTTTAAAACAGGTTTGCAAACAAACACTTATTGTTTAAAGTTAGACACAACTTTAAGGTAGTGCTTGCAAACTTTTGTAGAAAAGTAGAAGTTCATAATTTTTAATTTAACCTTCAAATGCACTTAAATTAAAAAGTTGAGAGTATTAATTTGCAATGTAATCTTGAATTTGAAATAATATAATTATTTTATTTAAAAATACCCACCATAAGCCAAAAGCACCCCCACACCAGCTTTAAGATTGTTGGATTTTTTAGCTTAAGAAAAGTTATGTAACCGAAAAAACTAGATTTGCAAACACCCCAAAATCACTTATTCAAAAAAAAACTTGATTATAGTTTTTTTTAAGAGTTCGCAAACACCACCTACGTAACTTTAAATAAAAGTTATGAAGAAATAGCCCCTCAAATTAAGTTGTAGCTGATCATGTTATTAATTAGATGAAGAGACTAGAGATTGACATTGATTCAAGCACGGCCTTTTATCGCCATGCATATACAAACATGCGCAGGCGCCATATACTGCTATCAAGGCCATGCTAATAAGGAACAAAAAATTAAAAGCATATACTTAGATGAAAATATTGAAAAGAAAGTAAGTAGTACTATTATAATCAATTACGAATAACGATGGGATCAAACTTCATGAAATCAGGCGCTTCTCTCTAGCATTTGCTGATTCCTCTTGAAAGAAAGAAGCTTTTGCAGTCGCATCCTTCTATGAAATTTAGTAATGAACAAGTCCGCCACCTCATCGATCTCCGCTTCCAAGTCGAAATTCTCCTTAGAATTCTTCGCCATTTCTATCACGGACCCCGCATTATTCGCGTTCGGATCAACACCGGAGGCCAACAAATCTTGAAGCTCTTCCTCTAATTTCTCTTCCTCCTCCTCATCGAACAACGAATGCCTAAGATCCGGATACTGATCGTCATCATCGTCAACCTGTAAGTGCTGCTCGCTGTGAATACTGCTGCGAGTATAACTATTCTCGTAGAGAATAAGTGCTCCGCCTGCCTCAACATAGCTGTCTTCTTCATCAACTACACGACGCTGTCTGCGTTTAGACATGATTCCGTCTATTGCATCGTTGATCTTGTCCGAGATTGCACTCACCCGAAACTTTTTCTTGTCGGCCAACAATGTGAGTGTTGTAACCATGATTTTGAATTTGGCTTTGGCTACACAACCTTTTACGACCGATATCATCTGCTTCACAACTGTTTTTGCATCACTTCCTTTCATGATTTTAATTACTATTATCTTCACTCTATAATATATATCAACAACTAAAATAGCCTTCTTAACAAATTTATATTGACGAGTACTCTCTCTACGCTTGCAAGTACATGACATATATATAAATGAGATTGACTAACGTAATGCACTATAAAAGGACAAGAAACAAAGTGAAGAAAAAGGGGTAAATTATTATAGGCTCCAGATTCTTTAATTTGATCTACTTTATGAGTGGGTGGGTTGCAAATATGCAGCAACAAAAGTGATAAAGCATGCAACCCATTTCAATTTTCTTTTTAGCGTCGTCAGCCTATTTTTTGAAACTTCAAGTGTCCTTCCTGCCACATTTATGTCCCAAGTGATTAAAGAAATCAACTTTTTTTCCATAAAACTCAACGTCAAGATTGCTATGGCTTTTGTTTCTCGTTGCAAAAAGAAAATAAAAACATGTCCTAACTAAGTAAATGAATATAAGGCATTAGTTTCCTATACCAATTACTAATGCAGGTTTGGTTCATTTTGTTTTTTTATGCAGCGTCTCATGCCTTTCAAGACACTAATACGGGTTAATACTTATAGAGACCAAATCTACACAAATTTCGATTAGGATTGCGCCATCCTCAAAAGGTTATGAAGATGATGATTACTTTTTATTTTTTTTGTATTTTTTTGTTTTTTAATATATATATAATATATAAATATGTTTTAATATATATGTTTATTATTATGTTATATATATATATTATTATTATCCATATATATTTATTATTTTTACAAATAGTTATATATATATATATCTTTATCATTATTTTTTATGTATATATATTTTGGGGTGCAAAGTGTAATTTACTATGGGTGTAAGTACAATTTTTAAAATTATAAGGGCTTGTGTAAAAAATATTTTTTGGCTGAAAATATGACGTGGCGGAGCAACTTATTGACGTGGCATTGACTGTACCGCCACGTAGGCAATTTTGGCCCGAATAACGGCCGAGGACATTTTTGATAACTAATTTCAAACGTATGGGGAATTTTGGCAAGGCCCAGAAAAAACGGGTATTTTAACTTTTTTTTAAAAATGATAATGGGCATTTTTAATAATTCGTCCTACTAAATATGTGATTAATTGTGACCATATATAAATATTACAAGAATCACGGAATCAATTATGACCACGAAGTCTTAATTAGTTAATTAAACACGATTCAATATACATATATATAAATGAAATACCTTTAGTTTGCCGACTTTCATGTATAAATAACACAAAACTGAAATTTACGACTGAAATAATACATATATACAACTGAATATTAGTGTGGAAGTGAAAAGTAGACACAAAATTATAAATTCATAATCACCTTACAAGTTTCACTACAAGAATAAGGGTTTTTGGCTAGGATAAAATCCGTAGCCAATGGTCATTGGCTACGGGTATCCGTAGCCAATGCCCGTAGGGAAAACCCTCGTAGATGATAGTCATTGGCTACGGATGGCCAATAACGGAAGACCAAAATGCCCTTTTACTATTGGCTACGGAAATTTCCGTAGCCAATACCATTATTTTTTTTTCGTTTTTCAGATTATTATATAATTTTTTTAAAAAATATTATTAGCGACGAATACATCCGTCGCTAATAATATTCGTAAATATAAAAAAAATTATAATTTTTAATTATATATGTAATATGCGTAATATTCTTAATTATATATGTAATATTCGTAATATTTTTAATTATATATGTAATATTCGTAATATTTTTATTTATATATGTAATATTCGCCAAAAATTATTACAAGATTAATTATGTAATATATTAAATGCATAAATATTTGTATCGTGAAATAATTTTGGAATTATTAAATGGAATGTAGTAAATATATTTTTTTTAAATAAAGATGGTTAAATATCTTGGAAATTATATGAATTGAATACTTAATTTAAATATTAAATGGTAGAAATTGTAGGAAAAAATTATGGTGGAAGGTAGGATTTATGAAAGAGTTGTAGAAATATGATTATGAATGGAAGAGTTGGGGTATTTATAGAATAGACCATGACTATTGGCTACGAAGTAATCCTTAGGCAATAGTCATTGGCTAAGGAACAATCTGTAGCCAATACTCATTGGCTACGGAATATTCCGTAGCCAATTAAATAGTTATTGGCTACGGAACAATCCGTAGCCAATAATCATTGCCTACGGAATATTCCGTAGGTAATGAGTATTACATTTTTTTTTTCATTTTTAGTATTTTTTGTGTATTTTTATTCAATTTTTGAAACTTCGTTTGTTTTTTCTTCGAAACTTTGTTTATGGTCTTATGAAATTTTATTTTTTATGAAATTCTTGGAAGCATACTAATAAATAGTTTAGAAGTGTTTAGTGAAAAAAGAAATGGAATCGGGTTTGTTTTACAATTTTTGAATAATTATATTTTTTTCCCCGAAACTTCGTTTATTGTCTTTTGAAATTTTATTTTTTATGAAATTCATGGAAACATACTACTAAATAGTTTAGAAGTATTTGGTGAAAGAAGAAATGGAATCGGGTTTGTTTTACAACTTTTGAATAATTACATTTTTTCCCCCGAAACTTCGTTTATGGGCTATTGAAATTTTATTTTTTATGAAATTCGTGGAAACATACTAATAAATAGTTTAGAAGTGTTTGGTGAAAGAAGAAATGGAATCGGGTTTGTTTTACAACTTTTGAATAATTATATTTTTTTCCTCGAAACTTCGTTTATGATCTTTTGAAATTTTATTTTTTATGAAATTCGTGAAAACATACTACTAAATAGTTTAGAAGTATTTGGTGAAAGAAGAAATGGAATCGGGTTTGTTTTACAACTTTTTAATAATTACATTTTTTCCCCCGAAACTTCGTTTATGGGCTTTTGAAATTTTATTTTTTATGAAATTCGTGGAAACATACTAATAAATAGTTTAGAAGTGTTTGGTGAAAGAAGAAATGGAATCGGGTTTGTTTTACAACTTTTTAATAATTACATTTTTTCCCCAAAACTTCATTTATTGTCTTTTTTTTATGAAATTTGTGAAAACATACTAAGAAATAGTTTAGAAGTGTTTGGTGAAAGTAGAAATGGCATCGGGTTTGTTTTACAACTTTTGAATAATTACATTTTTCCCCGAAACTTCGTTTATGGTCTTTTGAAAATTTATTTTTATGAAATTCGTGGAGACATACTACTAAATAGTTTAGAAGCGTTTGGTGAAAGAAGAAATGGAATCGGATTTGTTTTACAACTTTTGAATAATTACATTTTTTTCTCAGAAACTTCGTTTATGGTCTTTTGAAATTTTATTTATTATGAAATTCGTGGAAACATACTAATAAATAGTTTAGAAGTGTTTGGTGAAAGAAGAATGGAATCGGGTTTGTTTTACAACTTTTGAATAATTATATTTTTTCCCCGAAACTTCGTTTATTGTCTTTTTTCTTTTTATGAAATTTCTGAAAACATACTATGAAATAGTTTAGAAGTGTTTGGTGAAAGAAGAAATGGAGTCGGGTTTGTTTTACGACTTTCGATTAATTACATTCTTTTCCCCGAAAGTTCGTTTATTGTCTTTTTTTATGAAATTTGTGAAAACATACTAAGAAATAGTTTAGAAGTGAATTCGAACAACCTTAAACAACCAAATTAAAATTCTTACATGCCGAGGAAAAATCGTACACACCAAACTAAAGAGAATAGTAAATATTACAACACATCTTAATATAATATTAAGTAAACAACAAACTAACAACTCGGGCTCGTTCCATCATTGTTGTTCGCAGGAGGAAAGAAGTCGTTCGCAAGATTAATATTATCATTATTGTTGAGTAGATCTAAAAGGGGTTGCCAATCATTATTAGTCCCTTGACCCACAGAGGGATGTCCAGATGAGCTTCCACCATTAAAGTTTTGACTCCAATACTGTTGGCGTTCTTGGTCAAGTCTTTTTCTCCATGTCAGCTAATTCACTTATTTTTCCAGCCTAATAGTCCTTATCCTCTCCCCATTGGACACCCTTCTTGACACACTGTTGTGTGCTGCAGGAACAGCACCGCTAGGCAGGCCCCTAAATCTCCCATTCTTTGTCTTTTTCCCATTTGCTTCCTGTACAAAAGTCGGAATCCTCTCGCTTGACCAATTAGCTTCAAGGAGTCCATATTCCCTTTTAAGTATATTGCAATATCTCTCATACACATTTCTAATAATAATAGTTCATATATAAATAGACATGTACAACACAAATAAGGTACAAAATAAGTGTCAAGGATATGTAACGATATACTTACCCAAAAGGCCTGATCTTCCGCGTTCAACCAAATATTCAATGGCCCGCCCTTTGGACCCTAAACCACTCGAGTCCACATGTATGCCTCATGAAATTTTATTTCCCTATTGAAATACTTGTCCTACAGCGATATTTTGAATGACATAATCAATAATATTATATAATATAGACTTAATGCAATAATTTCAAAATTAATAACTCGTAATTAATGTACCTTTCTCTGTGAATGCTCATCGATGCTAATGGATCCACCAGTATATGTTGAAGATGCAGAGTTGCTACCCGTGTGGCTCTTGTTTGCATTTATGTTCTTTGACGCTTGGTAAGAGATCTTTTTTGTTTCTTCTTGCTCCCAATATGGTTTATATTCTTCCAACAAAACGTCAGACATCCAACAATAAGGTCGGCCTTCATAAGCAGGATCATTAACCCTTTTGTAGTACAATCTCTTGGCCCGAGAAACAGTGTCAGAAAATCGTACTTGTGCAGTTCTCTTGAATGCAAAGTCTATCTCATTATTATCATTACTATCCCATTTATACGTTTCCTTAGGAAAAAAAATAATGTCTAATTAGTATAAATTAAATTAACATTCTAATATAATTAAAGATGAAATATTTAAAATAAGTACTTATTTACCTTAAATCGTTTTTCCATAGACGCTAGGTCGCTTTCAGTGATACGGTCGAATGTCGGTGCCATCGTCCGTAAACACCTCTTGATGATCGCGCTAATCGTGCTTGAAATTCGATTTTTTTTGTGTTTTCCATTCTCCATGTTCATTAACCTCAATGGAGCGTCACTTCAAGGGGTCATTGTGTGGTTGGTCGCCAAGCGTCAAACCCCGAGTACGACGACGGGTAGAACTACCTGCACTCGAGCGTTGCGAGCCAGCATGTGAGGGGCGCCCTATCGACAATGGTGGCATAACCATCTCCTCATCTTCATCTTCATCTTCTTCTTCATTTGCTTGTTCGTCGCCTTCATTTTCCTCTTCATCTTCGGGTTCCACATCCTCCAAACCGTGAGATACACGTGCATTGGGAGGAGTGGTGAGAGCACTAGCCAAAGGGAGAATAAGGGGCCTCGCCATCAAGAATCGTCGATCTGTCAAAGCAACTTCATTGGGAAGTGTATTAACACCTAGCTCGGCTTCATTGTGTCGCTCATTAGTGGTGGCATTACGACCTCGATTTTGAACACTTTGCCTTTGAAGATTTTGAAGGCTAATTCGATTAGTTGCACCAACATTTTTTGAAGGGCGAGAGGCTTGATTGCGATTTCCCATTGCGAAAAATCACTAATTTTTATAAAAGAGATTGAGATATATATTGTGAATGACTTGACATATTTTGCATGAAAAATGGAGTATTTATAGAAAAAAAAATTTATTTAATTATTTATTAATTTTTTTTTTTTTTTTGGAACAAGGGCGACGGGCGCTATTGTTTATGGGCGACGGGCTGTTTTGGCGCCCAAGCCCGTCGCCGTTGCCTATTGGCTACGGCTTTTAGCCGTTGCCAATATTTAATTTTTTTTATTTTTTTTAATTGTACGTGTACTATGGGCGACGGGAACCCGTCACCTTTGGCCAATGCCTACGAATTTTCCCTTTGCGAATGGTTAAGAGCGACGGGATATATGCGTAGCCAATAAATTTTTTTTTTTTAAATCCGAAAAATGATCAAGAGCTACGGATTTTCCGTAGCCAATGGCAAAACCACCGTTGCCTACGCCACCCGTAGCCAATGGTGGTAGCTAATGGTTCTTTTTCTTGTAGTGTTTGGAATTTTACATTAGATGGCAATTCAATTTGGATAAAAGTCCATAAAAAGTATAACTGCATAATCTCGATATAAGAGCTTTCTCATGACATGATAATTCAATAGGATGAATTCTGTCGTACAGAGCGATACATTTGCTTAATATATGGCAACAAATTAACTGCGGAACGATGAATATTCAGTTTATCAGAATTGGAATACAAGAACAGTTTGAATCGTACATGTATTCTCGCAAAAAGATTAATTAAAGCACCGGATAAACTGATTGCGGGGAATCTCATTACACATGGTTTACTGATGCTGTACGTTATGCCATTCTAGTTGCGGGTCGGTGGGTAAAGTACTCATGCTACTTTTGGATACGAGAATATCAAATATTTAGACTTTCACGATTAATGATTTTTAATTGATAAGACAGTTTTGCATCATATATATGTGAATATATAGATAATTCCGTTGATGAGCAAGTATGTGTATGTGTGTGTGTGCGCGCTTCCAAAAACCAGATTTAATTCGTTTGAAAAATAACAAAACTTCCTCAGTTAATTAAGAAAAATCTTCTAATTAAGTCGAACTTGTAATTAAACTTAGAATCGCATGCATGGGGCACAGGGGCGGAGCCACCAAGAGGGTTTGGGTAGGCTCCATCCCAGGGTCGATTCTTGCCGTCGCCTATAATAGGTATCCTTAAAAAATAAAAATAAAAAAAAGATAACTCATGTATCTAATAATGTTGTAACGATAAATATTGTTACAGTGGGTTTGTGGGAGCGGTGATGCCTTACTCTTGCAGGCTGCAGGTTGTGCGTTTGATTCCCAGCAGAAGCAGTTCTTTTTTGCTATATTTTTCTTAAAATGAATATCTCCAAAATGAAATCTCAATTCATTATCTGTTGTTTATGTTATATTTTTTTCTTGAAAATTCAAAGGACTATTAGAATTAATATTCCCTATCCGAAGTCTTAATATGTCACTAATTATTTTTTCTTTGAAAAAGTTTTTCTTTAAAAAAGCCAAAAAAAACTAACAAAATTAATAAATATAAGAAAGAAAGTCCAGTTTTAAATCTCTTTACACTTAAAAAAAATCACCCTTCTTAGTCTCAAACCGATACCGAATCTTGAGATTTTTAGTAAAGGTGTACTAAGTTATATTATTATATACAAAGAGTATACTAAATTTCATGTTTAAATTTTTTTTTAAGTATAGTCTTGTGCATTCAAACCAAATTTATTATTTGTTGGGGCTAAAGTAAGACTATTAAATTTAAATATATGTCCATTAAAGTATTCTTTTGTTCTAGTATAGATAAACGGATATACTGATTAAAGGAGAACCATGTATAATCATAAGAGCTCGTGTACAAGTGTTGTTAATCAATTTTACTCTTCAAAAAAATATAGAGCTTAACTTCGATAACATATTTATTTACGTGTATTTTTTATAGTATTGTACTTAATATTGGATATTCTTCATTCTATTTTACACAATATATATATATAAATATATATAAGTTAATAGCAGTCCGGGGTTCGAAAAAATCCTGGCTCCGCACCTGATGGGACATATGTTATTATTTACTCAACCGCCAATAACTTCGCCTAACCAGTTACTTCACGATTAAGAAACTGGTCTGGCATGTGCGTAGTAGAAGAATCTTTCACCAAAAGTATTGATTGCTAAAAGTATAGACTTATAGGGTGCCTTGTATTCTGTACGTAACTACATAATTCGGCCATTCGGGTAGCGAATATTGTCCATCCCGGAAAGTGTAACTTTAATCATGCATGTAGGTATTCATCTATATATAAGTATCAATTATCACTACATCTTTTATTTTATCTTTTCCTACAAAATCACTACTTTGCGGTGAAGACTCTCCGCATATAACAAGAAAAGTCTTATTTACAAAAATATGTGCTATTTTCATCTCAGCTTAATTATACTAATAACAAACAAAATATGCTGGGTAATTTTAATTTGTTGGCTTTGGAGAACTTTGTACTCGAGTAAAAATCGTCACCCGGCACATTTGAACGATTATATTTATTTTGTATTAACATACATTCAAAGAGGCACAAACAAGATACGGGGTACGGGTGAGTTGGGCCGGATTCCCGCGGGGATCGGGAATCCGGCCATCGGGAATCGGTGGGGATCGGGAGCTCGTCGCGACTCTTGATCCGCACCGCGGAGTGCGGAACTCCCGCGATTGCGGGAGTTCCGCGGATTTCGGGATCCCGTCGGGGGTCCCGCGATCCATAAGGATTTCAATTTCCAGGAGGCGCGACGGCGGCAGGGTTCGGCGGAGGTAGTGGGTTCGGGTGGGAGAAATGAATTTGTGGCGATTGGTGGTGGCGCGGCTGATGTGGTGGTGGTGGTGGTGGCGGTGGCATCGAGTTGCGATGGTGCGGTGGTGGAGGTGAAAGGTTGCTCAGTGGTGTTGGTGGGCGTTTTTTGCCATCTAACAATGGATTGTGGATGATGGTGGTTGAAGAAGATGGTGGTTGAAGAAAATGGTGGTTGAAGAAGATGGTGGGCGGCGGCGGCGGGGCGGAGGAGGGGCTGCAATTTTTTTGTGTTTGTGTGTGTTTGCTGTTTGTGTGTGTTTGTTGTGTGTGTGGTTCGGAGATGGCGTCGCGTTTGTGTGTGCTGTGTGTGTGTGTGTGTGTGTTATGTGTGTGTTGTGTGTGTGTTGTGTGTGTTCTCGGATTCCCGCGGTCGGATCGGGAGCCAACCCTGGATCCCGATCCGACCCGCGGTTGTTGCTGCGGGAGAAATCTCCCGCAGCAACTGGTCGGGTCGGGTCGGGTCGCGGGAACCCGACCCGGCCCTCCCACCCCTAATACGGGGATTGTTGGTTTGTGGGAAAGGCCCAAAAATGAACTGGACCGGCTTGTCCCACATAAGGCCCAAAAATAAGAGTGTCGAACAAGCCCAGTTCGACTATTTTGAGGATAATCGAACGTCCCGAATTCGATTGTTACTTCTCACACGCAGTGCGGGTCCTGTGGACCAAGGTCAATGTATACCATGTTCCCCGATATTCACGCCATGCATTAATTACGGTTCACCAACCCTCATCGATCGAACCCACTTGTTCTACTATTCAACCGTTCGATAGTTCTCTGGTTCGAGAGTTATTTTAGTTGGTTCGACTGTTAACCATCAGCAACACCAATTCAAGAGTTATTTGTATCGAACCGTGGCCGATTCGACTGTTTTGCAGATTCGATAGTTCTTGGAGCATCGAACTGGATACTACATAATATAGTAACAATGTGTGTCATATCACATGGATGTCATAATTGCAAGGATCACCAATATTTTATATCACGAACTAGGCACCATATGATATATCATTGGAAAGTCACGGATGTCTAGGTCGTAATGCAACAAGTAGATTGCAATTCCGAGGACCGGAGTAGAAGTTACGCCCGAAACGGTGGAACTGCGCAAATCTTGACATCATATCGAATATGATGTCGAATATCATCCCCAATATGCTATTTTTGATATACCATACCCCTTTTCCCTATAAATACCCCTCTATTTGGCCATAAATGGGGGAGAGAGAACACCTAGGGAACCCCCCAAAGCTCCTATGTCGAATATATTCGACATCACACCAGACATGTGATGTCAAATGTCATTTTCGACATCACATTCGACATGCAGCAGACCCGACATTGTATTCGATATAGAGAATGTTTTACATGTCTATTCGATATGTACCTTATATTCTTAGAAAGCTAAGAGAGTCTACTATCCATATCAAGAAGCGGATCGAGGTTTCAATATACATGTATTGAGATATGGCTAATATTATTAGGCCTCACTGAAATGCCCAACATACAGAATACCCGACATGATATTCAATATAGAGGACGTTCGACATGTCTCCCCCACATGTACCTTATATGCTTGGAAATCTAAAGGAGTCGACGTTCCATATCAAGAAGTGAATTGAGGTTTGGAGATTTCTACAAGGATATATGGTCAAAATTGTGAAGATACGCAATACAGAAACAAGTGAATCACATAGCCCGATTAATGCGCGGTCATCAGAATAGATAAATGAACTACGTTTGGCTTTATTCCCTCAAGGAGATACGTAGGCAGCTTGGGATAACCTGCGTCCAATACGAAATCATTAAATATCCATCCGTCCTATTACCACGTCGCTTGGAGTACGTGTGTGCAAAGGACAAAGCTGGTTCCAACTTAGCCCAGAACCAGCATGATGTGGAATGTTTCGTCGGCCTGCCAAGCCAACAGATGATAACGCACCAAATCAGAACCAGTATTGTTTGATTGTCAGCAGACCGAGGCTTTCTTAGTCATTTTAGTTTAGCTACGTGTATTAGATGTTCTGGATTACGCTAGTCCGTTCATTGTAATATGCTAGCATTATTTTTGTTGAATCATGCCCATTTAATTGTTATCTCGGTGTATCGTAACCCAGACAAAATAAGACCAAAATATTGGCGCTGTCTATGGGAGCACCACATTCCTAGTAGCTTAAGTAAGATGTTTAGGGTAACTCGATCCAAAGCAGAGCTACGGAGAGCAACAATTCTAAGATGCACTGTTTGTCAAGCTCGCAGCCAGTCCCGGGGGCGAGGGCGCCATCGGCTCCAACAGAGAGGATGCTTCCACCCATTCAGCAGGATCAGCGTAGGCTAGTGACAGAGGATCAATCTGCGCCAAACATAGAAACAGAAACGACTGTAGTAGCCTTGGCCTTGCCCGCTCTTCAACCTCAAGTACCACCACCATTTGAAGGCTAGAGAAGGGTTCCACGAGAACAGGGATCTGCCACTAAGGTCCCACGGATGAAGTTAGAGACAAGGCATAGATGGATGATCGAAGGGCGATATCAGAGTCAGTCGAGGTGCAGTCTAGAAGGTACCGTGATGTGCTGAGACGTGAGGTCAATCGAGGAAATGACTCTAGGGTAGAGCGAGCAGAGACCACGAGAAAATTGTAAAGACTGAACAAACAAAAAAGGAGGTTGAGAATATGATGGCATTGTTGGGGAGGACTCCCATGAGCACACCCTTCTGTGCCGAGATAGAGGCCAGGGTCTTGGAACATGGTGAGAAAATACCACAGTTGAAAACATACGACTGAAAGCAAGATCCTAAGGAGCATATCTTCTACCTGGATGGATTGCTTTCATTGTACGGATTCAACGACAATGTGCAAGCGCACATATCCGCCACGACAGTGACTGAGTAGCACTGGACTGGTTCGCGAGAATCCTCACAGGGACGATAACAAGTTACGAAGAGCTGAGGAATAAGTTACTGAACTAATTCTCTAGCCAAACAAGAACGGTGATGGATCATTCTCACATGTACTTGGTAAATCAAGGGGACAAGGAGACCATTAAAGATATTATGAGGAGGTTTAACTAGGAGCTGCTGAAGATAGACGACCTTAAGGGCGGGATGGTCGCTAATATCATTTTCCATGCGACCAGGAATGCAACCTTTTGCGAGGACTTGCTAAAGGAAAAACCAAGAACAATCAAAGAAATCAATAAATTCACACATTGTGTGGTGCACCGCGAGGAAATGATGGCGGCAAAGGCCATCTATCACACTCCAAGGGCCAGGAAGCAAAAAAGAGAGGACCAAGGATATAACAATAAAAGAAATGATAGGCACATGAACTCTTTGCCTAGAAGGTACACTCTCCTCAACACAAATATCATGATGGTTTATGGGGCGGCGAAGAGAAAGGTTGGCTGAATAAGCCCAAGAAGATGAAAGACTTGCCCGCAACAAGGCTATCGACCTGTTACTACAAATACCACAAGCATAATGGACATAATACAGACGAGTGCAATGACCTGAAAGATGAAATCGAGCAGCTAATCAAGGAAGTGAAACTGGCCGAGTACGTCAAAATCCTGAAGGATGAGAAAGATAAGGCTAACTGAGATAGGTCTCGATCTCCCCAAAAGAACAAACATAAGATGATGGACAAACCGCAGATCATGGACTATCCAAAGCTAATGGGCAATCAACCCAGAACATGCATCATACACATGATCTCGGGAGGTCCGGTGGGTGTTGATTCCATCAAGGGACGAGAAAAAGGGTCACAAGAGAGATCGATGCAGACCGTTATGTAGGGTTCGTTGACTTCTCATGGTAGAGAAAATATAGTCAGAAGAGATCACCTTCTTAAGAGCATATTTATTGAAACTGAGACCTCAAGCGATTCAAGCCGGTAAGTTGGATTTCCCGTTAGTATTAACGATTGATGTTGCCCGTTAGTATTAACGATTGATGTTGTTAACTTTGGTGTGATAAAGATTTGATAAATAATGGAAGCTCAGTCAACGTGCTCTTCGCCTAAACCTGAGAGCAAATGGCGTGTGGCGATGGTAAGGTGGAGGCGGTTAGGACCTCGCTGCGCGAGTTCAGCAAAATGGAGGTAGTCCCACGCAAAATCGTCTCTCTCCCCACGTTGCTCGGAACTTCACCCCATTGAAAGACCATGCTCGTTGAATACATAATTGTCGACTTGTCTTTCCCTTATAACACAATTTCGGAGAGGCCGACCCTCAATACCTTCCGAGCAGTGCCTTCAACGCACCACCATATGGTAAAGTTTCCAACCACGGGAGGAATATGCAAGGTAATCGGAGATCACAGGCAGGGATGGCTTTGTTATGTCGCGTCCCTCAAGTTGCCGCCCCGTGAAGAGGAGGAGGCTCTGGCCGCCCTAGGCACCATGGAGATGGAAGGGATTGATTGACACGCTCTTTACTATTTTCGCTAGTTGATTTACTTCACGTACTTTTCAACAATATTTATTCGTCCCCTAAATTGCCTCTTGCTTTAGGGGTTGGAGGTATGTAAAAACTTAAAATAGGAACTACAGAGGCTTGAGTCCCGAGGAACCCTTCGGGATACGTAGGCAACCTGGCCATGTGCTAGGCTCAGCCCTATGTATTATCAGATTTCTATCTTTGTTAAGGTTTGAATTACCCTTTTGATGAGACTTGTGAAGGGGTCGCAACAGGTACACACAAGACATGCCCACTTAAGGCCCAAGCGGTCGCCATAAGGGCTACCTAGACTTTCAATGCACTATGTTATCTGTTAAACGATACATATTTCTCATTAAATGAGGTAACACTCTAAAGAGTGTCCTAACAAGTACAAAAAGAATGGTTCACGGGACTCCAAGACCCACGCGGTCACGATGTGGGCAAACTTAGCCCTAACTATTTTATGAAAACATGTTTGGGTTTTTGCTACCCCAATTGGGGTGGTAAGGCATGTACCAAAAAGCGGAGGCTCAACCCGGGGCGAGAAGCTGCTGGCCTCGAAGAGATGGTCATTTGGCCCGAATAAGGCAAGTGCAAACCTAAGTCTCGAAAAGGGATGGACACTTCGCCAAAATGAGGCAAGTGCAAACTTGGAATCTTGAAAGACAAAAGGGATGGATACTTTGCTGAAATATGGCAAGTGCAAGCCTAAGATCCCGAAAAGACAAAGGAGATGAACACTTCGCCGAGATGAGGCAAGTGAAAACCTAAAATCTCAAAAATCCGACAAAGACGAACACTTCGCCAATACAAGGCCAATGCAAATCTAAAATCTTTGATTAACATGAGAGATGAATACTTCGCCGAAACCAGAAAAGTGCGAACCTAATAATTTCTCGGTTATTAGCAAAGTTTTAGCCTGCACGAGGCAGATTAAGCCAATGTATGTCGTTCGGTGGATAGAGCACCACCCACCGCATAACCTGAACAAAGAAAATTACCAGCACATAAGAGCATGCATCACCATAACGAATAAATAAAAATGTGTCGGACACCTAGTCCTCAAGGATAACACGTGGAGATGCGACAAAAAAATTATCCCCACGAACGTGAGAAGAATTAAAGTAACAAGTCTAAAAAATGAAGGCATAAGAAAATAAAATATCCATGAAAAAGAAAGGCGACGCAGCCCCAAACGAAATCTGAAATTGTTCATAAAAAGGAAAAACTAAACCGAGACGATCAGGCCTTAGCGTCTTCTTCGTTATCCTCCGACAGAGGATACGAAGCAGGCAGTGGAGGAGGCGGGGACATCCCGAGGGTGATTAATTCCCCCTAATCCAACAAGCTTGCAAACTCGCTTGGAGGGGCAGACCCGCCACCAGTTGCCATGGGCAAGGGTTTTTGGTAGGGCCCAAGGTAAGATCCAACCACTTAGGGTTGAAACTGCCACGCAGATAACCCGTGTTGTGAATCTAACGAACAGTTAGCCTTATGCCTTCTTCGCGTTATCTATGACGTGCCGGAGACTGAGTTCCTAGAATGTGTTGCTCTGCAGGAATTCCTCGGCAATTGCCAGCCGTTCCTCCGAAGTAGAGGCTGTACATGCCAAACACGAATAAATGACTAGAAAATAGTAAGCAACTTCGAATTTGACGATTGAAAGAGAGAAAACCTCGATTAGACCGCGAGAATATTCCAATAGCTTCGCCTGCTCGACCTTTTCCTTCTCATCCACCACCTCCTTCTCGAGGCCCTCCACGCGCATCTCCAACGCGATTTTCTCGCCCCTCAGCCTGTTAACTTTCTCTTGAAGCTGGTGAGCCTTCTCATGAGCAACCTTTATGGCCTCTCGATCAGCATTGGCTCAGGTTAAGGAGTCCTTGGCAAGCTGCAAGGCCTTGTCCTTATTATCCCATGCGGCCTTCAATGCCTCAGGGTCACTCCCTTGGAACTTCGCTCTTAAACGTTCGAGCTCAACCTGAAATTGTGGATCGGGTTGATACGTTGTTGATGTTAACTTAACACTGAAGTTCTAACAGCAGTTTGTGTTCGCTGTTAGTTCGACGATGTTACTTTAACAACAGACCAGAGTAACAGTTTGCAGCGGAATAAACAAACACGAATTTAAGAAGTGAATATAGGATTATATTAACTTCCGAGCCGTAGGCAAAATACCACAAGGGTTTAACAAAGGCGTTCTCACAACTCTCAAGCTCCTCACTCTCGAATTGTTCAAACTAAGCAAAGCACACAAGAGTTGCTTCGACTATCTCTAAAAGCTTCTCACTCTTAGATCTATTCTAACAACTTAAAAACTTTGCTAAAGCAAGACAACACTCAACAACTGTAAATTAATCTCTCGGATTGATTAGCTCTTGTCTCGTTGTTTGTCTTGATGTACTTCACACCTATATATAGGTTCTTGATCTTCGACTTCAAGGTGTGTTGTACACGGTTGGTAATTCTCTTTGTTTCCTTCTCGAACTCCTCTTCCTTGTTCTCGCAGTCCTTCTTGAATAAAAGTTCCTTCGCCAGTGATCTAGCTAAGGAAAGACTCCTTCTTCAATTCAGGACTTTCCCTTGGAAGCTTTCCTAGTCGCACTAGACTTCTTCTTTCCTTTTATAAGCCGTTTGCTTTAATTAAGGAAACTTCTCATCTTGGAAACTTTGAGCGTCCAACCTAATGAAAGTTTGTTTCCTGAATAATAATCAAAGACAACTACAACTGTGGAACTCAGTTAGTTAAGTGAATAAGGCAAAACAATAATAATAATAATAACTAGATTGTAAAACAGTTTCTGGACGTGCAATGTTACTCTAACATTGAAAATCTCAATGTTATCCTAACATCCAGAAAACTTGCACTTTCAATCTCCCCCTTTTTGCCTTAATCACAAAACCTAAGAAACAGTTCTTATCAGATCAAATTATTCAGAAAAACTTCATTATATCATAACAATGAAAAACTAAGTACTCTCCCCCTGAATATCAGAAGGGACTAATCCAATGTTATTCTAACACTGATACTCTCGATGTTATAACATCCAGCTTTATCAATGTTGGTTTAACATCAGAAAGTTAACACCTGCAAAACAGAGTTAGTACCAGTAATCACAGTTCAATAATAGCATAAGCAGAAACACTAAGTACCCAAAATTAAAAAGTACTTAATTACAGTCCATACTAGCAGCAAGGAACAGACTCCTTGATCAGAATAAAAAGAAAACAATTGTTCAAAAGGCATTAGAAACAGAAACTAAAAAACTTGCAGGAAATTTTGAAATTTGATCTACTCTCCCCCTTTTTGTGAGGAAGGCAGATCCTTCAAGTGTTTCCTCAAGCTGTCCAGTTCCTGCAGTCTGACTTGCTTGTCAGCTATTTCCCTCTGGGTGTCCTTGTACTCCCTATCCAGCCAGACCAAGGTTTCCTCAACAAAAGCATCTGCAATCGCTGAGCAGCTGTCACCACTGCTCACTGGAACTGAAGAAGCAGCAAACTTGTGTGTCTTCTTCTTCTTCTTCCTGCTGGGACCAGCTTCTCCTTGAGGGTTCCAAGGCAAATCCTGGATCCTCACATTAGTGAAGTAGCTCCTGGTGATTGACATTACAGCCTTGTTGCTGATCCATCCTTCAGTCTTCTTGGTTTTGAAGCCTTGCTTCACCAATAGGCATGAGATCAGAGAGGGATAGGGAAGGATTCCTTTGGGCTTTGTAGTGACTTCCTTCATGTGTCTCAGCACTTTTTCACCAATGTTTACACTCAGTACATTCTTCAGCTTGTACACCAACTTTGCTGACTCTTTTGTCATCACAGTAGTGTTGGAAGAAGGAAGCCAATTGTAAGTGCTGATTTTGTGAAGGATGGCACTAAGAGAAGTCAGCCTGGTTGTGGGAAAGCTCTCTCTCCATTGCCTAGTGAGACCACCTGTAAGATCAGTGATGATCTCCTCCATAGTAGGATCCTCAGACTCTTCAGGATCAGGAAGCCCCCAAGCCTCATTGATCATGGCAGGAGTGATGTCATAGATCTTCTTCCTAACCCAAGCCTTCCCATACTTAGGAGAATCCAGGTTGATCACCCACTCAGAGAGATTCATGTAGAACTCTCTCACTACATCAGGAACATATGCAGACAGATTCTGCACAGAGCCCAAGACTCCTCTAGCCTCAAGCAACTCAAACACCATGTTTTCTTTGAAAATACCCTCCTCAATAGCCCTTTCCTTGTGGATTACCCTGGCTTGGTATGCCTCCCATTGCTCCTCAGCATCAGGAGACACATAGAAGTCAGAGTAAGCTTCATGTGGATACTCTTTCATCATCAGATCAGTAAACTGATCATCATCTGATGTTAGAGTAACATCAGCTTCCTCTGGCTCATCAGCCACAAGCTCTTCTTCCTCAACTTCCTCTTCCTCTTCCTCCTCAACCTCTTCTTCTTCTTTTTCTTCTTCTGACTCATCCTCAGAAGACTCAGCCATCACCTCCTTACCCTTCCTCTTCCTGGAAGCATTTGCAAGGGCAGCCAAGGAAAGGTTTTCATCCTCATCCTCTTCTTCTCCTTCAACCTCAGCTGGTTGATCACTCACAACAGCTTGGTTACCTTCAGTAGTAACCCCATTATTTACACCAAGATTGCCATCAGCAGCAATCTCCTCAGACAAATCCTCATCATGCTCACCAGTAGCATGTCCACTCTCCTCATCAGCAGCAAGCTCATCATCATTAGCCTCATTAGGCTCAACAGAACTAGCCACAGTTGGCTCCACCACTTCCTCAACCACATTAGCCTCAGCTGGCTCAATCACAGCACTACCCAACCCAATCACAGGGGCCTCATTCTCCCCCTCAATACCAACATCAACATCAGCAGGTATACTCGGAGTAGGGTTAGCCATTGTTACCTCGATTTCAGGATTGGTGGGAGCAGGGGCTTGCTCGACAACATCTGATGTTGAACCAACATCTTTCTTTGAAATCTTTTTGCCCTTGCGCCGTTGAGTGGTAGCTTTCCTCTTTGGAGAGGCGGCGACTGTGGTTTCAGCGGCGGTGCGTCTGGTACTGCGTCGTGGCGCTCGCTCGATTTGCGCAGCTGCTTCTGCAAGAGCATCAATATTGGACTTGCGTGCCATTGTTAGAGTAACTTTGAGATAAAAGATTGAAGATTTTGAAAATTTAGAGAGTAATTTGCTTTGCACAGTTGTTAGCGTTAGAATGAAGAAGAAATTAGGGCAAATTACATATATGATTCAGATGAAGAGCATGGAATAGTGGTGTTGTAACATGTTACCATAATAATCTGACCACTATCACACGTCCCCTACATGTTATTCTTACCACGTGTCAGTGTTAGGTTAACACGTAACCAGAGCAGTCTTCATACCTGAAAACTTATAAGTTACACTGTTACAATGTTGGACTAACATTGGCAAGTTAACATCAGGGAGAGAAGTTGGAGGTGCAGGGCTTCATCCAAAGTAGCATCATCTTGTGAGAGCGTGAGATATTCCTGTACTAATCTGAAGCTTCAACCACGTACACAGGTACAATGACAAAGCTTAAGATCATCAGTATAAGCAAGTGACAAATCAAACAGGGAAAAACACAGAGGATATACTTATCCAGGGAAAGGATTTTCCCACAGCAAGAAGATCACAAAACATAGTGCTTTTACCTGTAGCTGGTCACCCAAGAAGTATGCCTCAACACAAGATACTTAACTACTCCCCCTAAGCCCAAACCGACAAAAGGAAATATGCAGAACTAGAATGAATGCAACCATGTTAGATTAACATTTGAGAGATGGTAACCACATACAAACCGCCTTGGTAACTGGGATCAGGACATATCAATTTATCTTTAACTTTCACTATTTTTAGAAACTCTTTTGAATAAAAAACTGATGAATGTTAAAGGACAGTCTCATCACTGAATGTGGGCAGCACAGGACTCCACACACCCCAACAACTTAACTATCAGCTACAGATCAGGCAAGTACAAAGAAATTGAATGAAGACAACACTTTTATCAAATATTTCTCCACCCCAACTCCTCATGCATACTTGTTTACTAACCTGTTTATCAAGAAAATACTAAGTAATCAATGCTACTGAATACACACATTCTAAACTTTATACACCCCAGTAGGAAAGATCACTATCATGTAAAAACCTTGGCCATAGACAAAAATATGAAAATAAGCACAACTGAATGACAATGAGGCCTTCAACATCATGTACCCCAGCTTCTCTTCATACCTTGTCAAACCTAACATGGATAAGTCACAACTGAATAGCATCAGAGTAGTGAGCTCTGTGTATCCCAGCTTCTCCCATGATGTTAGGTTAACATTCACAGACTAACATCAGAGTTATTTCTTTCCAAAACTCTTGATATGTACCTGTTCACCAATCACCTTAGCTATTCATACAGATTAACCACACAACCAACAGTTTCTCTAACAAAGATGTAATATGCAAGAAAGAAGAATGCAAAAAAGGAACATAAAAGAATTACAGCTACACCACAACCAATAACCAATGCTAGACAGTGGTGTTATGTCAACACTGGTGAACTAACATCTCTAAACAATGCACATGCCAAGAGAGTTCCTCAGACTGAAGAACCTCTCAGTATCTAATGGTTTAGTGAACATATCAGCAAGCTGATTGTTAGTTTCTATATGTTCAATGTCAATAAGCTTGTCTTCTACCATGTTTCTCAGAAAGTGATGCCTAATATCTATATGTTTTGTCCTAGAATGCTGAACAGGATTCTTAGAGATGCTTATAGCACTAAGGTTATCACAAAACATAAGTAAGGTATCACTGTCCAACCCATAGTCCAGTAGCATATGTTTGAGCCATACCAACTGGGTGACACAACTACCTGCTGCAATGTATTCAGCCTCAGCAGTGGATAGTGACACACAGTTTTGCTTTCTACTGTACCATGAGACCAAGTTGTTCCCCAGATAAAAACATCCTCCACTTGTAGACTTCCTGTCATCAGTATCACCTGCCCAATCTGAGTCACTGAAACCTACAAGATTTGTGTTAGTATCATAAGAGTACCATATGCCAAGGGCCAAAGTGCCAGATATGTATCTAAGTATTCTCTTCACAGCAATCAGATGTGACTGCTTTGGACATGCCTGGTACCTTGCACATACACACACAGAGAACATAATATCAGGTCTTGAAGCAGACAAGTATAACAAGCTTCCTATCATTGAACGGTACAATGTTGGATCAACATTGACACCAGTATCATCCCTGGCCATCTTCACTGCAGATGCCATGGGAGTCTTACAAGGCTTTGAATCTGCTAATTCAAACCTTTTTACCAAATTCTTTGCATACTTTTCCTGACAAAGGAATATGCCAGTACCTGTTTGTTTCACTTGAAGACCAAGGAAGAAATTCAATTCTCCCATCATACTCATTTCAAACTGCCCTGTCATTGATTCAACAAACTTTTCTAACATAGAATTGTTAGTTGAGCCAAACACAATATCATCAACATAGATTTGAGCAATACAGATATGAGAATCTTTCTTTAAAACAAACAGAGTTCTATCTCCTCCACCTCTAACAAAACCAAGACTTAATAGAAATTATGTAAGCCTTTCATACCATGCTCTAGGTGCTTGTTTAAGACCATAAAGGGCTTTTTCAAGCTTGTACACATGGTTTGGATACTTAGGATCTGTGAATCCCTTAGGTTGTTCAACATATACTTCCTTATCAATCAGCCCATTAAGAAAAGCACCCTTAACATCCATTTGGTATAGTTTTATCTTAAGACAGCATGCAATGGCTAAGAGTAATCTAATAGATTCTATCCTAGCAACTGGAGCAAAAGTCTCATCAAAATCTACACCTTCAACCTGAGTGTATCCCTGAGCAACCAGTCTAGCTTTGTTCCTAACTATGACTCCTTCCTCATTACTTTTGTTTTTAAAGATCCATTTAGTTCCTATTACATTTACACTAGGTGGTCTAGGTACCAACTTCCAAACACAGTTCTTAGTAAACTGTAATAGTTCATCCTGCATGGCATTAATCCAAAAGTTATCAAGAAGGGCTTCAGTCACATTCTTAGGTTCAATAGAGGAAACAAAACATGAGGCATTGTCAACAGTACAAGTGAAATTCATGCAGACACACATCTTGACCATATCACTATAGTCAATTCTTTCTTTGTTGCGTGTTCTTACCCGTTCAGTGATCTCACCTATTACCTGTGATGCTGGATGGTCTTTCTGAATCCTAGCTGGAGGGTCCCTTCTAGATCCAGTGACAGCTTCAACTTCAGAGTCAGAATCTTCTGTTGTTAGTCTAACATCAGATCTAGCTGGTGTTAGTCTAACATTGGGTTCTGTCTCCTGTTCTGCATTTCCAGCTTCATGGTCCAATGTTGGAGTACCATTGGAAGGAGTAACATCATCAATCTCCACTGTTGGTTCAACATTGGAGACATTAATATTACCAGTACCTGTATCAAGTATGAAATCATCAAACACAACATTCACTGATTCCTGAATTGTCTTCAATCTAGGATTGTAGACTCTAAAGGAAGTACTATTGGCAGAGTATCCTACAAAGATGCATTTTTCACTTTTTGGATCAAATTTATTAAGATAATCCCTGTCATTTAGCAGATAACAGTCACATCCAAATTCATGAAAATGTGCAATATTTGGTTTCACACCCTTCAAGAGTTCATACGGAGTCATGTTAGTTCCAGGTCTGAGGTACACCCGGTTACTAATATGACAAGCAATGTTTAAAGCTTCAGCCCAGAGTCTCTTGGATATATTTTTGGCATTCAGCATGACTCTGGCCATCTCTTGAAGTGTCATGTTCTTCCTTTCAGCAATCCCATTCTGCTGAGGTGTCTTAGGTGCTGAGTATTCATGGAAAATTCCTTTAACATTGCAATAGTTATCAAAACTAGCATTCTCAAATTCTTTACCATGGTCATACCTAATTTTAGTCACAGAAGAGCCATATAAGTTTTTAATACTAGCACAAAGAATTTTGAACTGATCAAAAGCTTCTGACTTTTCTTTAAGAAACTTTACCCAAGTATATCTAGAGAAGTCATCTACAATAACAAAGGCAAATTTCTTACCATTCAGACTACTCACCTCAATGGGACCCATCAAGTCCATATGTAACAGTTCAAAGCACCTACTAGATCTAGGATAAGCATTCTGTACCTGTAGGGGGCATGAACTGCTCTAGTTTGTTTACCCTTGAGACAATCACCACAGACAAGCTTACCTGGGCAAGATAGCTTAGGTAAGCCTCTTACAGCATCAACTTTTTGCAATTTCTCAAGGTTCCTGTAGTGAACATGTCCAAGTTTCCTATGCCATATAGATGCTTCATCTATTTTAGCATGGAAACACTCTGCTTCCTCTTGAGCTAGGTAGCAGTTGTCCTTGGACCGAGTACCTGTCATAACAAGTACATTATCACTATCATAAACATCACAAGATGAACTGTCAAATGTAACCAGCAAGTCATCATCACATAGTTGACTGATGCTGATTAAATTTGCCTGTAGCCCATCAACCAACAACACATCCTTCAGGGGTGGAAATCCATCAACATTCAGTGTCCCCTTTCCAATGATTTTCCCTTTTGTACCACCACCATAGGTCACAGTGCCAGTACTCAAGGAAACCATATTCACAAGATTGTCAATGTTGCCTGTCATGTGTCTTGAGCATCCACTGTCGAAGTACCACTTACCTGAAAGGTTAGAATACACAGCAGAGAAAACAACATTGCAAACAACTTTAATCTTAGGGGTCTTAACTTTTTCTACCCAAGTTCTACCTTTCTGTCCTGAACCTAATGTTGGTCTAACATCAGAAACTGCTGTTGTTCTAACATTGGGTTCAGTAACTGTTTTCTTACCACATTCTCTTGTAAATTTTCTACAAAATGGTTTTATGTGGCCTGGTTGGTAACAGTATTGACAGATAAAAGTAGGTTTACTTCTCACAGTGTTGATGGTACCTAAACTCTTAGAATCAGATTCTTTAACAAAGCTAGAAGATAGATAGGCAGAATTTACAATAGAAGAGGAAGGTTTCTCAACAAATCCCAGACCACATGAACCTGAATTTCCCATGCTTAGTACCTCATCAAGTTTGGAAGTACCTGCATTCCATTTAGCTATGATATGTGTGTCTTTCTTGAGTTTATCCTTTACCTCTTTCAACTCAGCTTCAGCTTTGTCAAGATCTCTTTCATAGAGTTTCAACATGTTTTTCAGACACTCGATGTCATGAGTCAGTGCTTTGTTCTTCTTTATGAGTTTCACATTCTCTCTCTCAAGCCTGAGGAATGTTGTGTGCAGATCATCAAGAATCTCCTCCTGGGATAATTCTTCTTCTTGGGAGTACTCTTCTTCTAGATCAACTGTACCATGAAAACAGTCAAAGTTAGTATCATCACAATCAGAGAGTTCATCAGAGATAACCTGGGAATCATTGTTGTTCCAGTCTCCAAAAAAGATTTCCTGCTTTGCTGTTGGTTCACCAATGTTAGAGTAACATTGTGATCCTAGGCAATTTCTGGAGTCTTCATTGGTCCAGGTGATCCTTGTGCATAGCGCAGCAGTTTTGATTTCCTCTGAGTGTTCTTCGGTACTTGTTCCAGATTCAAAATCATCTTCATTGAAGTCATCTACACAAACCCAATGAGAATTCCCTCTTGTTCTGAGGGTGTTAGCACATTCATGTTTATAGTGACCATACCCCTTACATTCATAGCACTGAACATCCTTTAATTTTTCTACATCTTGAGGTGTGCTCTTAGATGCCATGTACTTAACAAATTTAGGGGGCAATTTCTTGTAACCGGGGCCATCATTACCAGTTAGTTTTTCTTTCTGTTTACCTTTGAAACCTAATTTACTAAACTTTTTGGTAATATTGCCATAGTTAGAAGAGATCAACTCATATTCATCCTCATCACTACCTGCAGAATCTGAACTAGTTCCAAGAAGGGCTAAAGCTAATTGCTTGCTAGACTTTCCTAGGAATTCTAATTCAAATTCTTTCATAGTGTTCATCAATGTCTGGAAACTCATGTTGGCAAGATCTTTAGACTCATTCATAGCAATTCTTTTGACTGTAAACTTAGAAGATAGTGTTCTAAAGGCTTTATACACCATGGTCTGATTAGGAATCACAAAACCTAAGTTCTGACATTGATTAGATATATCAAGAAGTTTCTCAAAATAACTATCAATAGTTTCCTCTTCTCCCATCTCAATCTTCTCAAAGTCTCTCAAAAGTTTCCTATACTTAGAATCCCTCACAGCCACATCACCCTCATAATGTAACTCAAGTGTTTCCCATGCAGCTTTAGCAGTATCACAAGTTTGAACAAGTTTAAACATATGATTACCTATCCAACTAAAAATAGCATTGAGAGCCTTCTCATTGTAGTTGTAGAGAGCAATTTCAGCGGCTGTCCATTGTCCCCTTGGCTTTGGCACCAGGTCAGCATCTCCATCTCTTGGCAGATAAGGGATGGTATAGCCTTCTAGTACAGCTTCCCAAGCTTTGAGGTTGATGGATTTGATGTGGACTCTGAGTCTGATCTTCCAGTAGGCATAGTTGTTGGGACCTTCCAATACTGGCAACCTGCTGGTATTGGGGTTGGAGCTGTCCATCTTGTCGTATCAACGCCAAACACCGGTGAAGTTGGTGCTTGGCTCTGATACCAATTGAAATTGTGGATCGGGTTGATACGTTGTTGATGTTAACTTAACACTGAAGTTCTAACAGCAGTTTGTGTTCGCTGTTAGTTTGACGATGTTACTTTAACAACAGACCAGAGTAACAGTTTGCAGCGGAATAAACAAACACGAATTTAAGAAGTGAATATAGGATTATATTAACTTCCGAGCCGTAGGCAAAATACCACAAGGGTTTAACAAAGGCGTTCTCACAACTCTCAAGCTTCTCACTCTCGAATTGTTCAAACTAAGCAAAGCACACAAGAGTTGCTTCGACTATCTCTAAAAGCTCATCACTCATAGATCTATTCTAACAACTTAAAAACTTTGCTAAAGCAAGACAACACTCAACAATTGTAAATTAATCTCTCGGATTGATTAGCTCTTGTCTCGTTGTTTGTCTTGATGTACTTCACACCTATATATAGGTTCTTGATCTTCGACTTCAAGGTGTGTTGTACACGGTTGGTAATTCTCTTTGTTTCCTTCTCGAACTCCTCTTCCTTGTTCTCGCAGTCCTTCTTGAATAAAAGTTCCTTCGCCAGTGATCTAGCTAAGGAAAGACTCCTTCTTCAATTCAGGACTTTCCCTTGGAAGCTTTCCTAGTCGCACTAGACTTCTTCTTTCCTTTTATAAGCCGTTTGCTTTAATTAAGGAAACTTCTCATCTTGGAAACTTTGAGCGTCCAACCTAATGCAAGTTTGTTTCCTGAATAATAATCAAAGACAACTACAACTGTGGAACTCAGTTAGTTAAGTGAATAAGGCAAAACAATAATAATAATAATAACTAGATTGTAAAACAGTTTCTGGACGTGCAATGTTACTCTAACATTGAAAATCTCAATGTTATCCTAACATCCAGAAAACTTGCACTTTCACAACCGATCTCTCCTCGTGAGCAAGCTCCAGACCAAGGGTCATAACGTCGACGACTCTACCTTGTTGAAAAACTCCAACCTAACACTTTGTGAGAGTAAGAAATTCAATGATATAATGAAAAATATGAAGAAGACGTCTAATTACTGAATTAACCATGTGAAGCACAATCCTCTCCAATTCCACTCCGCTTCTCGGCAAATGGGGGAAAGCTTGTGGCAAGGCCCGGGAACAACACCCTCATCGTGCTTATTGTCTCTTCCTCAGACTGCGTGAATTCCCTAGAAGAACTTGGGGGATCGCGTGACACCCACTCCAGTACTTTCCCCGACAGGGGGGACTGAGCTGCTAGCCAGAACAACACCAGTTTAGTAAGCTCTAGAGGGCACATCACTGCCGGTCTGGGATCTAGTCTGAGAGACCGTCCTTCTCTTTGCCAAAACAGACGATTCCACCACATTTTCAGCCTCAAGATCATCATCAGCAGGGACGTTGAAACTCATGAGACGTTATCGCCAATATGAGGGGGAGAAAGCTCACCACCCGCATCCCAAGTGCCCTCGAATCGGTCGATTGGTGTGGTGGCTCGAGTTGATACCCCAGCTTGAGATGTTGGGTTCTTCACTTTGGTCTTCCTCTTCCTCGGTGGGGGAACCACTATTGGCATTGTCGCTTGGGGCGCATCGGCATCTGCAGCAAGAACCTATGTCATGCAGGCATGGCGACTCATTATGAATGATCCTGCAAAAAACAAAGCAGTGACTATCAACAATACTTCTAATAACTCGCAATTCAAACGTCCATATAAGGAAAAATAAGCGAATACCAATAGTATCATTCCTCGTGTATAGAACCGGTGACAACCCTGACAGGGATAGGACCTTGCTCGCAACTAAATTCTTAATATTAAATTGATGATTAGTCACAAGGTTGGCTCTACAGGTGTTCCCCCACCTCGGACCACTCACCCCACGGGGAACTGGAACCTTCAGTATTTCCACCCACTCTCGTTTGTAAGAAGATAATTCATTCTCCCAACTCTCCTGGATATAGAAATACCGTTTCTTCCAGTTCTTTCCATACCCTGAAGGCTCCGCATTTAGTTCTTTCCATACCCGCTTGGAATCTTTATCCTGTAATTTATTCCTATGTTCAAACAATATCGTAAATAGTCTCGACTAGGTTGCAACCGCAAGACATAGTCTGTATACTCTAAGTCTGCGGCATCTTCGTCGTCGGAGTCGTCAGGATTCTTATCCTCCCCCTCGTCTGCCTCACTTTCAGCACTGTTGTCAATGACGTCAAGCAAAGGCTAACCTCCTACCCTTGGTTAAGGCGCTAGATCCTGACTCCCTTCCGAGTTACTTTCCCCATCCTCGACATCATCTCGGTCTGGAAAATTCTCCCCAGCCGGATTATCACCTACGCCCTATGCGTTGGAAGCCCTCACTGAGCTACTCGACTTGGTACTAGAAGAACTACTCGAGTTATTTCCGATATCAAAATCAGCACTCATAATCTGGTCGGTCATCTTGACTTAAAAGAATCAAAAATGAAAAACAAAAAACAAAAAATGATTATGCTAGGTACGCTATCCCTTACCACACGACACAATCAAGAACGTGTAGGCAAAAATAAAAAATAAATAAAAAATAATAAATATTAACAAATTAAAAAGGTGGACAATGAAACTACCTCGAGAAATACGTTGCAATACACACCTATTAGGTAAGAAATCGCACTGCAAGCAACATAGAAACAATTAAACAAAATTAGAAAACTCTCCAAATTATTTTCTAAGTATACGATCAAACAACAATCAGTTCGATACAAAAGAGCACAGGACTAGTGTGGTTTGATGCTTCTCACCTTTGCACGTCAGATGGCGGAGAGTTGAGAATAACCTCTCTTTGCTCCGTACATCCTTATATAGAGGTGACACGGCCCAAAGGGCCCACGAAGATTACTATCCAACCATGGCGCGTTTGACACTCCATAACAATCGAATCATATCAAATATGACACTGATAACAAACTCTCAAATCAGGGAAGATTCAATAGTTTCCAAAAACGGCCGAATCACGAAAAATTTGACAAAATCAAAAACTATCGAACCGAGAATGATTTGATATTTCCCCTTCACATCGAACGCTGCAAGTTCGACAATCATTTCAGCAACATACTGAAAGGTATAGATAATATCAAGAACAGTCGATTTTTTGTCATTTCGACTTTTCTTGCTTAAGGATATTTCACGGCTCCCAAATGTGGGGCATATTTTGAAGCCATACAAAATCTATTTGGCAACCGACCCGGTCACGGCTCCCAAATAGAGGGCATATTCTGAAGCCATATAATATCTACTTGGCAACCGACCCTTCGGGTCACGGCTCCCAACTGAGGGGCATATTTTGAAGCCATATAATATCTATTTGGCAAGCGACCCTCCGAGTCACGGCTCCCAAATAGGCGGCATATTTTGAAGCTAATATCTATTTGGCAACCTACCATATAGGCCACGACTCCTAAATGAGGAGCATATTTTGAAGCCAGATAAAATCTATTTGGCAACCGACCATATGGGTCACGGCTCCCAAATAGAGGGCATATTTTGAAGCCAAATAAAATCTATTTGGCAACCGACCCTCCGAGTCACGGCTCCCAAATGGGAGGCATATTTTGAAGCCATCTATTTGGCAACCGACCCTCCGGGGCCACGTCTCCCAAATGGGGGGACATATTTTGAAGACAGATAATATCTATTTAGGAACCGGCCCTCCAGGTCACGGCTTCCAAATGGGGGCCATATTTTGAAGCCGGATTAAATTCATTTTTGATGATGCATAATGCGCTATGCCTCGGAAAGAGATAAAATGGGTACCCCACAAAAATGGTCAAGGGTTAGGGAAAAGGTACCCCCGGGTCACAACTAGTTAACACCCTAATAAAGGCACACGGTCCAAATATCCGGAGAAGGTACCTCCGGGCCATGACCATCAAACGCCCCAATAAGGGTACACGGTCTGAGCGCCCAGAAGAAGGCACCCCCGAACCACAACTGACCAACGCCCCAATAAGGGAATATAACTAGAATCAAAAGACCCAGACACACCTCACCTGACGACCCAGAGTCAGTCACAATCTGGGGGTACCCACAAGGAAAATCACAGAGAATCCCCTCTCCCCCCCAGGCTAATGCGCCGATCCCACGATTGGCTAACCCTGCCCGGATCTCACGGGACCCACGATAAGGGACCCCCGGGTGGTGGCTTCCAACACTTAGACCAAATATCTTTGATGAAGAAGGACAATACAAAAACGCTAAAGAAATGAGTGAATACAAGGAATGGTCAAGACCACTCAACTATGGTCTCGAGATAATGAAAGACATAGCTCAAATGATAACATAACTACGAACACGACTCCACAAGTCCTTCCCAGAACACGCGTCTGGTAAAGTGGCTCGACCATCCAAGGGGAGAATACGACGATAAGACCTGACTCGAAGGACGTGCCCACCATCTTTGTTCATAGAAACTCCTAACCACCCCCATTATGATAGAAGACTATACCACATTGGTCCAAGACAGTCATTGAAGCAGAAAGCGACAAATTCTACCGGTTTAGGCAAATGATTGGAGCAGACCAGCTCTCCCTCATTAGTTCAGAGCCGCCCTCAAAGAATATAGAGCAGACATCATTATTGCCCAATCAAACGAAGTGTAGGCAACTCACTCCATTGGTCATCTTGTGCCCGACGACTCTCATTGGCACAGAAGGCTCTCGTATCATTGGCGACCAGCACGACACAGAATTAAGGCGGAAGACCAATCCTGATTGGTGATCCTCACCGCATTGGCCATTGCTCCCACCTAGCGTTAAATAGCCAAGACCCAAGGGCTAGCACTATAAATATCCCCTAATTTTAGCATAGAAAAAAGGGAGGAACTAACTACACTATACCGCAACACATCTAAACAAGTGCAATTTCGCCAAATTCTCCGCACAATTGTACTTAGCAAAAAATGCACTCTCTACAAGTAGTAGCTATCACGTTGTACGACCTCCCTTGTAATTCGATCAACATTATAATAAAATAATATTGCCTCCTTTTCCTCAAATTCGAGATAGGCGTTCCGAACAAAACTTAGTGATAATATCTCTCCCGACCCTACGGGCCTCGGATGATATTGCATCACAAAATGGCGCCATTTGTGGGAACGTCGTAAGTTCTCTAAGTGAAGTTTGAGGAAATTGCATGGTAAGAAAAATAGCTAGAAGATCATTTGTACGCGCATCATCTCGATCGGTTCAGGAGCGTGAATCAATGGAGAATCATGACACTGAAACAGAGACACAACAGAGTCTCCCAACCCCTCAGGAGGAGGCCCGGGGTCCCAATGGCCCTGCACCAGATCCCGATGCCCCCATGTCTCATGCTACCAGAGCTCTTATGCCGCAAGCTACATGCGCCCCAATGCCTCAAGCTATCGGCGCCCCAACTCCGCAAGAGGTCGAGCCTGGCATGGGCTACGTACAAGTGCCCTGGGACATGTATCCTAACATGTTTGCCAAGTTTAATAGAAAAGGAAGGACGGCCTCAGAGGACGGTCATGGTCGTGACATAGATCGCCCAGAGGAACCTAGAAATCATCCCTGCCATCAGTTCTCCCCGCCTCCATGAGCCAGATCCAAAGGCTCAACACACAGTGATACCTGTGCTCCGCCCCTTCGTCAGAGAAGGGGACCACCGTCGTTGCACACAACAAGCTCAGTGGAGGCACCCCCAAAGGCATAGCCATCGTGATATCCTCTTCACCCTCATGAAGCAGCCTAGAATCCTCTACGCCTGCACGAACCTTATTATCCTGAACCCGTCGGTAGGCGCCAGCGCTCGCTGTCCCCCAATGGACCCTTGTGGGACATGATGGAAGAAATGCAGAGAGAGTTGCACGAACTACGACGCAATCTCAACCTTGGGGAGGAAGCAGCATATCGTGGGTTGTTGTTCACACCCCCACATGGCTAACGCTCTCATCCCTACCTGGATGAAGCCCGCGGGGCTCCCAACTTATGCTGGGGAGAGTAACAATTGCGACCATGTGATCACATTAACCAATACTTGGCACCCCCTGATCACGCCCTCTATCTAATATTTTGGATGACCCTAATTGGTCCGGTGCAATCCCGCTTCTCCTAACTCTCCCCAGGGTTGGTGCACAGCTTCGAACAGCTGACCCAAATGTTTGTAAGGCAGTTAGCATGCAACTGGGTCTTTAGCAAGATGTGTGGGCACCTGTTCAACATATGGCAGAAGGAAAATAAGTCCCTGCGAGACTACATGAGACGGTTCTCACACGGGGTCATCGAGGTCGCCAATCTCGATCCCAACATGCTCTCTGATATGGTCGTCCGAGGAATCCTGTCGAGAGACTTCTTCACCACCACATTAGGAATCAGCCAGCAACCTCGAAGACTTAATGTAAAAGGCCGAATCATTCATAGAGCTAGAAGAAACTCTAAAGGTCCTAGAAGCAACAGAGGTCGCCCGGGCACCAACCACCTCTACGGGGAAAGGGAAAGAAAAAAGAGACAAAAAGGATGGAGGAAGGAAGAAGAGAGTCAAGAAGAATTCGGAGCCAGTGCCCTTGCCTCCCATGACGATAACCCCTACGGAGGTCATGACCATCACGGGAGAAGAGCGCATCTTCAGATGGCCTCGGGCCCCTAAGGACCCGAGAAGTTCAAAAATTCAGGAAAGTTCTTCACTTACCAAAGAGCCTTCAGACACCTGATGAACGACTATTAGCACCTCCAAGAAGAGGTCGCCAAGCTGTTGGGCTTTGGCTTTCTAGAGAAATATGTAATGCCCGATAGGGGGTCGTTAGCAAGAAATTGGGATCGAGAGGAGGCACCCAAAAGCAAAAAGCCATGCTCTAACACCTCCGAAGAGCGAGCAGCCGCCTTAGGAGGAGGTGCGGTTACCTCCGCCCACGCGGACCTATCATGATAATGCTCTCACCAAATGCACGATTAACATGATTGAAGGAAGGATAATGTTCGTTACCAAGGAGGAATGGCGGAACTACATTAGAAAGGCCCAGAACGCAGATAGCAAATTAGAGGTCTATGCCGCACGGCTGGTAGACCAGCCTATCATCTCTTTCGAGCCCGACGACCTGTTGGGTGTCGTGTACCCCCACGAGGACCCCTTGGTGATCATCACCACAATACTCGGAACAAAAGTTAGGAGAATCCTCGTAGACACTGGGAGCTCGGTCAATGTTCTTTTCACGCCAACAACCTCGCCCTAGACCTCCCCCGAGGCCAGTGGAGCCTAAGGAGGTTCCTCTTGTAGGCTTCTCCTGAGAGCAATGCCAAACAGTAGGGCTCATAACCCTGCCGATGTCCTGGGGCAAAGGAGCAACCCGTTGTACCGAGCCGACCAAGTTTTGGGTGGTGGAGACCCCATCGTGTATGTATAATGTCATTTTAGATGACCAGTCCGGGAGTGCAGTCTCATCTACCCTTCATCTAAAGATCAAATTCTCGACCCCTTCCAGGATAGGTGAGGTTAAGAGAGATTAGACCCAGGCCCAGGAGTGTTGCATGCTCTGCCCTTTGGGTCCAACCCATCGGGTGCCGAACCCTAGGCCAAGAAAGCCCATAGGGAGGAGGTTCGGTTCCAACCCGCAGAAGAACTCAAAATGATAGAACTAGTGAAGGGAGCCGATGGAAGACGGTCAAGATTGACACCAACATCGGAGAGCACACAGAAAAATCCATCATGGCCATGCTCAAGCTGTTTCACCACCTCTTCACCAGGAAAGATGGCACCCACATGTGGATTAGCCAAGAGGTATGTGTACACGAATTAAACGTGTATCCCACAGCCAAGCCTATCTAGCAGAGGAAGCGTAACATGGGGTTAGAACAAAATAAGGTGATTCAGGCCAAAGTTCAGTGGCTACTCGACCTCCACCAAATTTGAGAGGTATGTTACGCGGAGTGGTTGGCCAACGTAGTTCTCGTCCTAAAGATATGAGGTATGTGGCGCATGTGTATCAACTTCACCGATCTTAATAGTGCCTGCCCTAAGGATTGCTACCCGCTTCCCAGCATTGATCTACTGGTCGACTCCCCGGTCGGGTGTGCTCTCCTATCCACCATTGATGGATACTAGGGTTACAATCAAATCCTGATGGCAAGCAACGATCAGGAGAAGACTAGCTTCATCACCGACATGGCACCTTCTGCTACATGGTCATGCCCTTAGGGCTCAAAAACATCGGGGCCACATACCAGAGGTTAGTCAATCTCATGTTTGAGGGTCTGATTGGAGACAAAATGGAAGTCTATATCGATGACATGATTGTTAAGAGTCAGAAAGAAGAAGACCATTCCCGAGATCTCACCCGAGCCTTGGAAATCATGAATCTACTATGTCAGCAAGACCCGCTGGATGCTGAGACCCGATACTCGCGCATAGAAAATATCAGATTGTCAATCGTTTCTATAGCCCAGAAACTACAAGCTTACTTCTTTGTTCACCCGGTCATTGTGCTCACGGAACATCCCCTTTGCACCATCCTAAACAACCCGGAGCTCTCAGGACGGATGATCAAGTGGCCTATAGAACTAGGGGAGCTCGATATTATTTACACCCCTAACATGCCATAAAAGCTCAAGTGGTCGACGACTTCATCACTGACATGTACGAGGAACTTGAAGAAGAAGAGCCAGAGCTCCTATGGCATTCCTCATAGATGGGTCCTCTACCAACACCCACGTTGGGGTAGGCATAATCTTCAGAAAAACAGCTCCAGACGAGCCAAAGACTATTCTGGAGTTCGACATCCATTTGGAGTACCCCGTATTTAACAACGAGGCAGAATAAGAGGCATTTCTCTTGGGGATGCGCCTAGCCAACGAGGAAAGGATACAGAGGATGCTCATGCACAACGACTCTCAGCTCGTAGTTAAGCAGATTCATGGGACCTACGAAGCACGGGAAGAAAATATGAAGAAATGTCTAGAAGCAGTCCTTGCAAGGACAACTTTGTTCTAAGAATTCTCCATCAACCAGATCCCGCGATCAGAGAATCACGATAGGATTTCCCAGTCCAAACTTACCAACCAAGCTTAGGCTGTCAACACGTGGAGAATTACATTCTTCACTGTGCACAAATCGGAAAGGCAAAACCAAAGGGAAGTCCAGATGATAGTAGCATTGAAGAAGATTGGATGACAGGAATCGTCGACTTCATCAACAACCTGGGAAAATATGCTCATGATCGGGTCAAGCAACGCGCCATGCACCGTCGTAACGCCGGTACTACATTCAGAATGAAGTACTCTTCCGACACTCATGGTCTTACCCGACCTCTCGATGCATTAATAAGGAGGAGTCCCAACAGATCCTAAGGGAGATCCACGATGGGTGTTGCAGCAGCCATTTGGAAGGAAGAAGCATGGTGGCCAAAACTGACCGACCATAGCTGCCGACTATGAATAACATGCCCAAAAGTGTCGAGGTTGCCAACTGCATGCCTCTATGATAAATCAACATGTAGTTCCCTGGGAACCCGACACTATCCCTTGCCCGTTCACATGATGGGGAATCGACATCGTGGGAGCTATGATCCCAGATAAAGGTTAGAAAAGATTCTTACTAGTTGCAGTGAATTACTTCACTAAATGGGTCGAGGCAGAACCTCTTTCCAAAATCACCTGCCAGGTCGTAATAAACTTCCTATGGAGGAACGTCCTTAGCCGCTTCGGAGTACCACAACAACTGGTGAGTGACAACGGACTCTAGTTTCACAAAAACCTCGTGGAAAAATGGTGTGAAGAGTGGGATATTAAGCACCACTTCAAGGGTGTGGGATACCCCCAGGGTAACGACCAAGTTGAGGTAACCTACCGAACCCTCCTCAAAATTCTTAAGGCTCACTTGGACCAATACCAGTCTAAGTGGGTCGAAGAAGTCCTGAGAGTCTTATGGGCCTACTGCACAACCCCACGATTGGCTATACGAGACAGAGTCGATAGTCCCATCAGAGGTCATGAAACAAAGTCTACGGGTTTAGGAGTACGAGGATGCCCAAAATAGCGCGAACCTTGCCTTAGCCCTGGACTTACTAGAAGAGAAAAAAGATCTGAGCTGCTACTCACGCAGAGTTTTATAAGGCACGAATGGCCAAAATTTACAACACTCGAGTCCGACCCTGATCTTTTCAGGTCGGGGATCCCGTTCTGAAACAAGAAGAAGCCTCTAAAAACGTAGGCAAACTAGAGCTGAAGTGGAGAGGTCCTTATCAGATCTCTAAGATCCTGGGGTCAGCTACCTACTTGCTCAAAGAGAAGAAGGGCCAGGAACTCACCCGAGCCTGGAATAGTCTTAATCTCCAGAAATGTTACATTTGAAAGCTCTGAGATCGACGACTTACAGCTACTCTATTTTGTTCGCGTAGTTATAATGTTTTTATTTTGACTGAACGGTATACCTGTGTAAAGCAAACATATTATCGACGATAAAATAACTACATTGATAAAAGTCTATCGACTTAAGAACAAAGGGCTAAAAAGAAATATTTCATTAAAAGGCACTTAACGACCATAAAAAAAAGAGGGGGGACTAGACTCATACAAAAGTGGACCCAAACAAAACAAGGGCCACACATGCCTAGCTAACACTACTCTTTCGCGGGACGCTTCCCCGCCTTGATCCACGCTCGACGCTCATGAGAGCTCGCTTGGGTCGGACATCCACACTGTTGTGGCAACAAGGTTCGTCCTCCGAGAGGCGGGCAGAGGATTAGCAGAAGAGGCCGGAGAGTAAAACTCCAGCACCAAGTCTCGAAGAACGCCGGGGAGAGACAGGACAGTCGACAAAGCCATCCCATAACCCACTCAGACTAGAAGCTTAGACTCGGAAGTTGACATACCTTGTCTCCTTGAGGATTTGGACGTATTCAGTCAGGAACAGGCGAGGCTGACTTAGAGCTCTTTCCTCACGTCCTCGATCTGGTGAAGCAGGCGGTCCCTCTCCTCCCACAGCGGTGGAATCTCCTCTACAGTCCAGGTCAGTTATCTCGCATTTTCCTCCCATTTCTCGGCCTTAGTGTTGGAGTTAGCTATCGCCTCTCCAAGACAACTCTTCAGTTCCCTCATGTTTCGATCCGCGGACTCTCTTATCTCAGTGGCGCATCCACGGGCCTCCTTCAAAGCCTTCTCCAGTCGAGTGCCTTCTTCCCGAGCATTTCTCAGCGAAGCATAGAGGTCATCACACTCCTGGATCACATTCTTTAGGACTGTAGGACTAGCCCGATATGTGCCTAAGGCATCCCCGAGCACCGTGAGCTGCAAAAGAAGAAAGATAAGGGGCAAAGTCACAATAAAGGGACCAAAAAATAAAGGGAGCAGGGTATCACCTCACAGATGCTCTTACAGAATTGATCCCACAATGACTCGTCGCTAAAACCCCCAATATCTCACGGTCTCCAGAGCTAATAATTTCGCTCACAAAAGAGCGATAATAAGAAGGGTCCTTATACCCATCCACAAAAATCGAAGGAACAATAGGAGTGCTAAGAAACTCCTTCTCTGACGGGGTTCTGCAAAGAGAATCCTTGTCTGGGGAAGACCTCTTCTTACGGGTCGACCTCAGAGGAACGCCCTTCCCCTTGTTCTTTTCTGAGGAGTAAGCCAACGAGCCTTCACTCCTCTTTTGTGAGGGACTTCCAACAATGGGGGCCCAATCTATCAAATGGTACGACGAAATAGGCAACGGTCGAAAGTCAAGAATAGTGCCAAAATAAGGCATAAAGTGATCAGCAAAGTGCTTAGCCATTACAAGGTCCATGGGTTGAGGCATACCTTAATAACTCGCCCCGTTTCTGATCTTCACCATAACCTCCTCTACATCAGCAGCGGTTGGACTCCTGGGAGCACATGGGTAGCAGTTGCCATCAGAGGAGTTGGAGGACTCAGCTGCAACAACTTTCGAGGACCTCGCATTCTTCTGGCACTGCTTCATGTTCTGTAACTACCATTTTGCAAAGGAGCCTCGGGACTCCGAGACAACGTAGTTTGAGTTGATATCTGTCAATGACAGAAAATTCACTCAGAATGGGCAATGAGCATGACTAGCCATCTATGAACCTGAAAAGAAGAACTCGGGCTCAGTATAAAAAAATAAAAAAAGGTGGGAGAATACCATATATACTCGAAAGATAGTTTCGAAGCACATTCGATTTTTAAAAAAAAAAATACAAGGATACTTATTAAATTCCTAGTTCTGTCGGAGCATCAGCAAATAAAGGCGTTCGTCTTCCAGCCCACCTTGAAGACCCACAAGTAGTTGGACCATCGAATTACGGAGCATTGAAGACACGTCGTATAGTTCACTGAAGAGGCCCCTATCATCTAGATAGGCAGCGGTCTCCGTGAACACCTCGGCAGAAGGGTAACAGTACCCCATGCCCCATTGAGTGGGTATGCCTTCCCACTCCGAGACCGACTCTTCAATAGGGGCTACAAAGAAGTACCTACGACACCAATCCCCATTGTTAGTAGACTTTGCGAGCTTCCGGCGCCGCTCTATGTCCTATAACTCCCATTCTGTAGAGGAGCCTCGGAACTTTGAGACAAAGTAGTCTGAGTCGATATCCGTCAATGATAGAAAATTCCCTCAGAATGGCCGACGAGCATGACTGACCATCTTCGCACCTAGAAAGAAGAACAAAGGGCTTAGTTTAAAAAAGGACGGAGTATACCATATATACTCAGGAGATAGTTTTGAAGTACATTCAAGTTTGTTTGTTTGAAAAATACAAGAATATTTACGAAATTCCTCGTTCTGTCGGAGCATTAGCAAAGAAGGGAATTCGTCTTTTAACCTACCTTGGAGACCCACAAGCAGTAAGACCATCGAAGACACGTCATATAGTCCACTGAAGAGGCCCCTATCATCCAGATAGATAGAGGTCTCCGTGAACACCTTGGCAGAAGTGTAAAAGTGCCACATACCCCATTGAGTGGGTATGCCTTCCCACTCCGAGACTGACTCTCCAACAGGGACTACAAAGAAGTATCTCTGGCACCAATCCCCATTGTTAGTAGGCTCATTCCTCGCAGTTGATGGTAGGAAAACACGCTTGTTATCACGAACGAACAAGGAAAAGAACGGCGAACCCAGTGTTGTCGACCTCAGTACAAACCCCCCAGCAACATTCTGAGGGGTGCAAGGAATGTTCACCAGGTGGCAGCAGAGTATGAACCCCACCAGATGACGATAGGAGGTCGGAGTCAGTTGACTCGGGCATACCTACCAGAAGATGAAGAGGTCCCTGAGGATCGGATGAAAAAAGTAGCGGAGCCCACAGCAAAGCTGCTCGGCGTACACGGTCATGTAACCCTCTGAGGGTCGTACACCCTCTACAGGCTAGAAGGAATAATCACGTCCACTCGATCGGGGAAAATGTTGAAAGACTCCAAGAAAATACGAGCCTCTTCCATGTTTATGACTGACGTCGTGGATCCGACTGGGAGCCGACCCGTCATACGCTTGGGGTCCAGGTTCTCTCGAACAAAAATGGCACCATCAGCTGGAGCTTGGTAAGGAGTACAAGGGGCAAAAATAGCAAACACCCGGTCCGCCATGGTGATCGGTGGAGCAAAAGCACCACCACCAAAACGGAAACTCCCCGCCTCCCTCCGAGAAGCTGAACTGACAGGCAACGAGTGAGTGGCCCTTCGACGGTGGCTTCGTCGAGACGCGGCGGCACTACCGCAATAATAGAGAGTTGAGAGAACCACGAGAATCCTCATCAGTGGAAAAAACCAAAGTTGCACGAGAAGCCATGGCTGAAAAAGCATGAGAAAAGCTTAAAGATTTTTTTTTTTGCAAGAGAAGTGTTGGTAGGAAAGAAGATTGTGATGAAGAATGGAAAAGAGAGTCGCACTTTTATAGGCGGGAAGAAACGATTCATATCTCGAACCGAGTTAGTTCCCCACCCATGATTCAAATGGTGGGAACTTCAGCTGCCCACTCAGAACCCCTCAGAACCGCTACACTCCTCGAATTATTGCAACCCTAGCATGTCCGACGCCACCATAGGGGAGCTAGACCGCCACTCCAACTCCCCACGTCCACTTCAATTTAATATGCACCCATTCCCAAGACTGTTAGTTGAGCAGGCCAAGAGGCGGGACGATTCAAAACTACGACCACATAGGGAACCCCCCGTCGCCACGAATACCTCCCCATCCACAGGCCTTAAAACGTCCACGACGTCTACGGGTGACTGTGTAAAAATTCAAATTTTTTCTAAGTGTGGTAGCCCCAGGAATTGGAACCAAAGTTAAGCACCCTCACGACATCATCCTCACGGGCACTCGCAAGAAGATCGCAAAAGACTCCCACAAGCTGTGACCCTCGGGAACTCGCCTGAAAAGGGTCAAAACAACTTCTAAAGTACAATGATCATGGCTACACACAAGAAAAATAGATAAATTCTAAAAATAATACACTCGTAAACGTAATAAAAAAAAAAAAAAAAAAAAAAAGAGGAGAAGGTTGAAACCTCTCGTACAAGGTAAAAACGGGTCCCCATGCGGAAAATGCAAAAAAAAATCTAAGTATGGAATCACAAAAGCAGAATAGAGTAAAAGCTTGGTTGTAAGCCCGACCATGGAGACAAGAGTTGGCAGCCAAGAAGTTCCATTAAACATAAAAACCCAAGGGGGAGGGATTGCCCCGGTACAACCCCAAAAGAAAAGATAAAGGCCATACGGCCACAAAACTCTCCTTAAAGCTATCTACGGCTAACAGGGGAGGGAAAGACCGGCTGCAACAGAAGGGGTCGAAGAGCCGCAAATGCCTGGAGTACCCCCGAGCAGCAACACCAGGGTCGCCTTAGGAGTATCAGGGCGGCCCATCCGGGTAGATGATAACTGTCATCGGTTGGCCTCAGGGCAGAACAAGCATAGCTGGATGCCCAGCTTCTGACATGCTTTAAACCCCCACAGCAAATGAGCATCGCAGTAAGGAAGAAACTACACCCTGATATCCCTCTCTCGGGCCGCCAATCGTTCATCATGTTCCTCCACAGTCTTCGCCAGAGCAACACAGAGTGATTCCACCACCTCCTCCGAGGATTGAACTCTTCGTGACCAGTCAGCCTCCTTCCCCACGAAGGACTCCTTGTCATTCTCCATGGCAGTCAAACAATCCTTCAGCAGTTTCTCTGACTCTTCCAGCTCTCTCACTTGGGCCATCCCACCATCAACCTGGACGGACAACTCGGAGCAGCGAAGAAAGCTGGCACGACCCTCTACCTCCACCTATTTGAGCTTCGGCTTCAAGGCATCTCTTTCACAGGCAGCATCCTCATAAGCATGTGATAGCCCCTTCAAGCCTTTTGGGCTATGTTCAACAACAAAGGAACGGATGTCAGCGGTTGATACACGAAATAAAAGGAGATATCACAAAAAAATACTTACCAAGGTTGCACACATTTGTGCAACAATGTTGAACTCCTGAATGCTTAAGAGAGAATAGGTTAGAGAAGACACCAAATAAGCCACCTCACGGGAAAGATCAAGGGTCTGTTTCCCCAGACTCACGGCGCCTCTCAGAAGGGATTGCAAAGGAGGACGCACGATGGTGCTCAAGTAATAGCTTCCTCAACGGAGCCACCGAACCAGGAACCATGGGGGACAAGAAGACTCGGCCTTACAATGTTTGTACAAGGGAGATGACGACCTCTCAACAATCGACTCCACCCCAGTAGTCGAAAGTTGGGGCGTCGACGGCTCATCACCCTTAGTCTCGCTAATATCTGCAACGTGATGGGGCTCGTACTGCTCCAGAAGCCACTTCGTGCCTACATCGGGCCCCACGTACAATTTGGGAGAAAGTCGGGAAGGCGTAGGGCTCTCTTCGACTTGCGTAAAAAGAAACACCTCATCATCGGAGTCCTACACCAAGATGGCAAGATGATCTTGCCCTTGGAAGAAACCTCAACTTCCTTCTGACGATGATTCCACCCAGATAGGCCAACATCCTCCTCACTAGACTGACTCGTGTAGGACGGAGCCTCGTGGGCAATGCCTCTCTTCTGCGAGGGTTCATTCACCGACGCAGTTGAAGTGGCCGATCCCCTAGTCCTCTGAGGCTTCTTGGGTCTTCTTTTTCTTGGAAGGACGTGGGGGAGGAGCCTCGCACTTCAACTTAACCACCGCAGCCTCTGCAAACAGAACAGCAAAAGCCCGATTCAACAATAGGAAGAAAAACCTGAAGAATAGAAGGCCCGAAAAATTACACAAAAACTTACGTATTTGGGAACGCTTGTCCCCGATGAAGGGAGCTAGAGCCAGAACGCCGTTCAGACTGTAGTCAGTATAAAGGGCTGAGAAGACCTCAACCTACGACATCTCGATCCAACTGAAGCCCTGCTAAAAGAACCCATTCACCGTAAGCTGGTTCGTGGCCTTTGCAAAAGTTTTTCGTTGGAATGGCAAATGAAGAACTTCTTCTTCTAGCAGCTATAGGACCTCGAAAGGTCATGAAGAACCCTCTTGGTCACCTTCTGCATAGAGAAGGTGTAGAAGAGCTTGTCCACAGAGCAGCTCGCCAGATCGAAAGCCCTGAAAAATCGACCCATCAAACAAGGGTAGTCATACGCTGTACAGATGAAGGTAAAAGACGCCAGAGTTGACCACCCGTTGGGGGAGAGTTGGCTTAGATAGAGCATGCAGACCTTAAAGACCTCCCAATAGAACATCGGAAGGAAGGATCTCAGCCTCGCCTTGATCTGGACAAAGTAGGTCGTGTAGAAGCTCTCACGAGGGGAAGTTGCCTTCTTATCCTCCCGAGGCACCACGATCTTCTGGCCAAAACTATCCACCTTGTATTTGGTGAACTCAGTTTCGACCTCCTTGTGAGATCTCACCGTGCTTTTCACCCCCTCTGCCGAAACCCTAGGCGACGGTGCCGCAGTAACTGCCTTTTTCGCCTTCTTGAAAGACGCCTCCACCATCCAAGAGGTGGCGCGACATCGCCGCAATATCCCTTCAGCAATAAGAGACACCACTGGCTCCGTAACCACCACCTCTAACGCTGCCCTGCGTCTCTCTACGCCACCAGTCTCCTCACTGGACTGCTCTCAGAAGCCATGAAATCGCCAAAACTTTTTGAAAAAAGCAGAAGAAATAAAAAGAGGGAAAACAAAGGAAACTCGAATGAATGAAGACAAAAGACGCCAAATCCCATCAATTTATAGGTGGAGAAGCTGGATCGACGCTCTTGACGCGTGGCCAGCTCAGCGCCACTTGGTACATGCAAGACCACAATTTCACGATAATACATTACTCATTTAATGAGTTCCAATTGATTTCTATGAAATACACTCGAAACTAGGGGGACTCCTGATGATGCATAATCCGCCACACCCTCGGAAAGAGGCAAAATGGATACTCCACAAAAACGACCAATGGCTAGGGAAAATGTACCCCCAGGTCACGACCAATTAACACCCTAATAAAGGCACACAGTCCAAATATTCGGAGAAGGTACCTCTTGGCCATGACCATCAAACGCCCCAATAAGGGTACACGGTCTGAGCGCCCAGGAGAAGGTACCCGCAGACCACAACTGACCAACGCCTAAATAAGGGAATATAGCTCAGATCAAAAGACCCAGGCACACCTTACCTGAAGACCCAGAGTCGGTCACGATATGGGGTACCCACAAAGAAAATCACAGAGAACCTCCCAGGTCGATGCGCCAATCCCTAAATTGGCTAACCCCACCAAGATCTCACGGGACTCGCAACAAGGGACCCCCGGGTGGTGGCATCCAACACTTAGACAAAATATCTTTGAGGAAGGAGGACAATACAAAAATGCTAAAGAAATGAGTGAATACAAGGAAGGGTCGAGACCACTTAACTATGGTCTCGAGATAGCGAAAGACATAGCTCAAATGATCACGTAGCTACGAAGTACGACTCCACGAGTCCTTTTCAGAACACGCGACCGAGAAAGTAGCCCGACCCCCAGGTGGAACATACGATGATACGACCTGATTCGAAGGACGTGCCCAACATCTTTGTTCAGAGCAGCTTCCAACCACCCATATTATGATAGAAGACCATACTCCATTGGTTCAAGACAGCCATTGGAGCAGAAAGCGACAAATTCTATCGGTTCAGGCCAATGATTGGAGCAGACTAGCTATCCCTTATTGGTTCAGAGCCGCCCTCAAAGACTATTGGAGCAGGCATTATTATTTCCCGCTCAGACAAAGTTTAGTCAACTCACGCCCTTGGTCGTCTCATGCCCGACGACCCTCATCGGCACAGAAGGCCCTCGCATCATTAGCCACCAGCACCACTCGGAGTTAAGGCAGAAGACTAGCCCTGATTGGCGCAGAAGATCCTCACGGCATTGGTCGTTGCTCCCACCCAGAGTTAAGACGATAGACCAGCCCCCATTGGCCAAAGTCCCAATGGCTAGCACTATAAATAACCCCTCATTTCAGCATAGAAAAAAGGGAGGAACTAACCACACTATACCGCAACAAGTCCGAACAAGTGCAATTCCGCCAAATTCTTCACACAATTGTACTTAGGAAAAAAGTACTCTCTACAAGTAGTAGCTATCACTTTGTACGACACTCCTTGTAATTCGCTCAACATCCTTAATAAAGTAATATTGCCTCCTTTTCCTCAAATTCGAGATAGGCGTTCTGAACAAAAGTCAGTGAAAGTATCCCCGAAATTCCCGACCTTACGGGCCTCAGGCGATATTGCATCACCAATTTTTAAGCCACACAATATTATGGAATTTGGAATTTGCACTTGAATCAAGACCGTCTCCCAAATTGGAGGGACTATATGGTGGGAGTATTTTAGGAGGCCCATAAATGAACTGGGTCGGCTTGTCCCGCATAAGGCCTAAAAATAAGAGAGTCGAACGCGCCCAGTTTGATTGTGTTGAGGACAATTGAACGCCCCGCATTTGATTGTTACTTCTCGTACGTGGTGCGAGTCTCGCGGACCGGGGTCTATATATACCTCGTCCTCGATATTCACGCCACACATTAATTACGGTTCACCAACCCGCATCGATCGAACCCACATGTTCGACTGTTCAACCGTTCGATAGTTCTTCCATTCGACAGTTATTTCAGTTGGTTCAATTGTTAACCGTCAGCAGCACCAGTTTGAGAGTTATTATTTGTATCGAATTGTGGCCGGCTCGATTATTTTGCAGATTCGATAGTTCTTGGAGCATCGAACCAGTATCGTTCGATTGTCAGCAGATCAAGGCTTTCTCAGTCATTTTTTTAGCTACGTGTATTCTTCACTCAATTTGAAAGTTATATTTCACGACCTACATTTCTATTTTTTGTTTTTAGACAAGAAAAAATGATTATTGGTTATTTTATTTTTTAATTGAAATTTTTTGTCTATTGCTTCAGCCATGCAATAACCAAATTAGTCAATAATGACGCACGTACGTTTTGTAACCTTAATCCACGACCTTACCGTACAAATAGGAAGTCGACGGAGTTCGAAATCGGGCTATCTTCTTCGTTGCCTTCAGCCCAAAAACTGAGGGCTTGTTGTTAGCGTTTTTTTTAAGAAGACAAAATCCAGGCACAGATACACTAATGAACAACAGAAATATCGATGATACAAATCAAATGTTTTATTTACAGGGAAATTAGATTCCCCACACGACTCAAAGTATAGTATCAACTGTTGTTACAAACTTTAAGGAATTAAAGACAATAGCTCTATAAAATCCCAAAAGGCATCTCTCCTCTAACGGTTAGCTTTTGCCACCCTTTCAATCTCATCTTTCTTGATTGCATAGCTGTTGGATGACCCTTTAGCAGCATTGATGAGCTCATCAGCAAGGCATTCGGCAATTGTCTTAATATTCCTGAAAGCACTTTTTTGGCACCAGTGGTAAGCAGATATATGGCTTGGTTAACATGGCGAAGTGGTGAGATATCAACAACTTTACGCCTAACAACACCAGCAAAACCAATCCTGGTTGCATCTTCTCTTGGACCACTATGGTGACCACTACACCAGAGAGTAAATAAAAGAAGTTAGAATTAATGAAATAAAAATCCCAAAGAAGTTTATAAAGAGTAAAGACTAATGCATAAAAGATCAAGAAAAAACTGCCAAGACGAGACAAGTATGAAAAACAGCTCTTCAACTTGAACTTGATAGAGTTAAATTTAGAATACATAATCTTACTCACATTCTAACAAATCACCAATTCTGAAACCAAACCACATAACAGGGCAATTAAGAAAAAAAATAAAATAGACTAAAGAAGACTGGTATCATAATAAAGCTCTTTACCAATCAACCAAAACTTGTAAAAACAAAGATTACAGCTCCTACAGACAACAATCACAATAAGCACTACAACACCGACAAATCGTTCCAGCTTTCACCTGAAATTCATACAAAGGAATAAATCCTTACAACAATTTGCCCCTCTACATACCTGTTGATGACAACATCAACAATGACTTCAATAGGGTTCTGGTCAGTCAACAAGTGGATGACTCCATAGCATGCTGGATGATACGAACAACCATCAATTTCTTTTCGTTGTTGCGGCCGTGCATAATGCGAGAATTTGTCAGCCTCTCAACAATGGGACACTGAGCTTTCCTGAACCTCTTTGCTTGGTACCTTACAGCAGTGTGTGGCATGTAAATCGGGTGCTTAGCAACCGTTGCGGTGATGTAATCCTCCACAGAGATGTCACTAATCGGTAAAGCTAATAAATGGTACAAAAGTGAGACAACATTCTAAGCCATAGATAATGATACTTAACAGATATCATCATTCTAAAATTAATGGATACTCTCCCTGATTATTTTGAATAGACAAGGAATTGAGAATATGACCTTTCTGACTACTAACTACTCAAATAAAACTCAAATTGCAAAAGAAAATAAGAGATAGTGAGCTCTAAACTTTATTCTTTTTTTACGAAACAAACGAACATGTTCTGAGACAACAAACCATATAAACAGATGATGTCCTACAGGTCTTCCTCATCAATCAATCATATAACAGAGCAAAACTTGCACAAACGAAGAAGGGCAACCTTAAATCGCTAAGCATCTTCCTGGTCTATCATCGACAGCCTTACCTACTGAAATCTTGGTGATGCAATATGCACAGAAATGAAGCTTATGCTATTATTAATAATAGCAAATAGCACATCATAATCTAAAGTTAAAGCCAAGAAACTAAGTGCCACTTAGCCTGCCAATGCAATGGAAAGAATAAGAAATCATAGGAAAAGCAAAATCAGTATAAGAATAAGCACATATACGAAAAAGCTGAGCATTAACATATATTTGTCACTCTGAATCACTAAATTCTCCTAGAAACAGCATACACCTGATGAAAATTCAATATAGACGATACATATAAAAATATCATTTCATGAACCACTAAGTCATCAACTGATCCGATAGGGTGTTGTCCTCAATCTCTCAATTTCAACCACATAACCATTATCATACGTCTTCATGAATAAAAATCAATCGAAGTTGAAACCTTTACTCAGATAAGACGAAACAACTGTACAAAAATAAAAACCACCGTGCTCTCTACATCAAACAAGAAAACATAAATATATCATAGACAGAATCAACAAAAAAAGGATCAGGGTTCAATTTGATACCTCCTCCATCTCGCGGAGAATAACATCCCTCTCCCTCTCAATCCTCCGGTCCTCAAACTTCGAATTCTGCAAAATATCGAGAGCACGGGGCACGTCCTTATCATCAAATGCCCGCCCATGTTCTCAATCTCCTCCTCCAATTGCCTCGCGCTCCTCCTCTCCGTCCCCTTAAATATCATATGCTCCAAAAAATACGCCGTACCGCTCGATTCCTCGCTCTCAAACCTCAAATTTTGAGATATGTTCATCGCACCAACAGAATCCGTACCAATAATAAAACCCTAAAAATTGAAGCCACAAATCCCTGCAATGTCAACCAACTCAAAGCTATCCTCTCCCAATCCCTTCCTAATTCACCTTCACCCGCTTCGATTCGCTTATCGCTCAATCGAAAAGATGAATCGCTCCAATCTCTCGGCATCGCCGACGGTGAAACAGCCTTTCAGTTCACCTTTCATTTCGCGATGCATTGTGTGTTTCAGCTGAAAAAATGATTGAATAAGGGCTGAAGAGACGTTAATTTCAGGGCCAATTTAGTAATTCAATTGATAGGTTTAAATTACTGTGGAAGTCATATTTCTCAAAACGGCTTTTCATCCCTTATTAAAAATTACCTTCAAGCCCGGGGCGGACAGATTGAATATGGATGACCCGCTAATGAATAAAGACAACCAAAGCACCTAATGTTACTGTTCAATCCAAATTTAAATGGACTAATATGACCTAATGTGACCTATAAGGCCCAACCAAACGAGCCCTTAATAGTTTGTGGCGTGTGATTAAGATGTCCATGCGTGTTTCATCCGATCCATAAATTAGAATGTTAGCACATTCGTTACGTTCTTGGTTGATGGATTTCTAGGACGCCAATTGGCGTGTCCTTGTATTGTAATACCCCGTTTTTCTGTTAAATTTTTTATTTTATAATTGGTACAAATTAACTTGAAAATTATGAGTGAATCATGCATGTATATTTCTTGGCAAAAACATTGTAATTTACGAGAAAATTAAGCGGTCTAACAAAAACTTGAATGATATGCAGTTCGTTATAATAATATTATTTCAAATTTGACATGCTCCTTTAATAGATACTATTTCTAATTAGTTGTTCACTACATGATTTAGGGGTCTTTAGGGACCGCCCGGGCGGTCCATAAAGACCTATGGGCGGTCCCTAAAGACCTTTAGGGACCGCCCAGCGGTCACCAAAAGGCGGTCGCCTTTGCCCTTGGTCCCCTACCCTTTGGCGACCGCTTGGCGGTCGCCGGGACCGTCTTCAGCGACCGCGAACTTAGGAACCGCTCGGCGGTCCCTAAATACAAATGGGGACCGCCCAGCGGTCCCCAAGCATAAATTAGACTGGGGACCGCCGGGCAGTCCCCAAGCACAAAGTACAACTGGGGACCGCCTAGCGGTCCCCAAATCGACGGAATGATTTAGGGACCGCCCAGCGGTCCCAAAGCTTCTGCAGCGTTTGGGGACCGCTAGGCGGTCGCCAATCATATAGGGACCGCCGAGCGGTCCCCAATAATATTCTTCAGTTTAGGGACCGCTGAGCGGTCCCTAAATTAATGAATATTATTAGGGACCGCTCGGCGGTCCCTAAATTGATGAATATTATTAGGGACCGCTCGGCGGTCCCTACCAGTGCGACGGATTAAAAAAAAAAACCCAATAATATTCCGGAAATTACCGGAATATTATTGGGTTTTTTGTTTAAATTGCGTGTAAACATTTACAATAACAAAAACAAAGAAAATAATGACAAAAGAGTAAAATAAAATGAAAGTTAACATAATAAAACATAGAAAATAATGAAATAAATGATAGTTATTAAAATAAACCAAAAACAATGTAAATAAATGAAGCACATAAGGTTTGGTGTTTTCTTGAAATTTGTTAAAAAACAAAAGTGTTTTGGATTTGAAGAAATAAAAAAAAAAAAAAAAAGAGATGAGTGTTTTTTAAAAGAAAGAAGAAGAAAGGTTGTGTTTTAGATTTGAAAAAAAATAAAAGAAGAGTATTTCTTTAAAGGAAAGAAGAAATGAAATTTTTTGGGTGTTGGTGTTTTTGATGAGAGTTGAAAATTTTGATAGGAGAGTGGTGATATATATACAGGTGAGGATGAAAATTTTGAATTTTCGAAAATTTCAAATTTCCCCCCCCCCCCCAATCCCGCCTATTTCAGTGGATTTAGGGACCGCCGGGCGGTCCCTAATGGTGTATGGTGACCGCCGGGCGGTCACTACATCTATTTAGTGACCGCCAGGCGGTCCCTAAATTGAGCTTTAGGGACCGCCTGGCGGTCCCTAATAATATTCATACCTCTTATTTTTTGATTTTACGCAACGATCTCCATGTGTTTTTGATTTTCAGCAACAAACATCATTACAAAATGTCAATTGAAGTAACAAATGATTCTATAACTACTAATTTAGTTCTTTAATAATAGATTGAATGAGATTGAATGAGTTTTTAACGTTGAACCTATTAGACGTTATAGTACAATTAATCATCACATGTTGTTTCAATTTGCATGAAACCTTGTAATTTTGTTCTCTTAACTATTATTTGGATATCTATCAACTTTACAAACAACACGACACCATAAATGTTGCGTAAAATCAAAAAAAAGAGGTATGAATATTATTAGGGACCGCCCAGCGGTCCCTAATAATATTCATACCTCTCTTTTTTGATTTTACGCAACGATCTCCATGTGTTTTTGATTTTTAGCAACTAACATCATTATAAGATGTCAATTGAAGTAACAAATAATTCTATAACTACTAATTTAGTTCTTTAATAATAGATTGAATGAGATTGAATGAGTTTTTAACGTTGAACCTATTATACGTTATACGTACAATTAATCATCACATGTTGTTTCAATTTGCATGAAACCTTGTAATTTTCTTCTCTTAACTATTATTTGGATATCTATCAACTTTACAAACAACGGGACACCATAAATTTTACATAAAATCAAAAAACGATATATGAATATTATTAGGGACCGCCGAGCGGTCCCTAAAACCACCTTTAGGGACCGCTGGGCGGTCCCTAAATGGAGCTTTAGGGACCGCCGGGCGGTCCCTAGTAATATTCAAAAACGAGCTATGAATATTATTAGGGACCGTCGGGCGGTCCCTCAAAACAACGGCTAGTGGTTTTAGGGACCGCCTAGCGGTCCCTAACGCTAACGGACAGTAGCTTTAGGGACCGCCTGGCGGTCCCTAAAGCTAACGGATAGTAGCTTTAGGGACCGCCTGGCGGTCCCTAAAGCTAACGGATAATAGATTTAGGGACCGCCTGGCGGTCCCTAAAGCTAACGGATAGTAGCTTTAGGGACCGCCGGGCGGTCCCTATATTCAGTTTTTTGCCTATAAATACACACCCTCTTCTCCTTTAAGATTCATTCATTTCTTCACTAATTCTAAAGGTATGCGTTGTTTTTCTTGTACTTAATTATTTTCAATTGCGGAATTTGTTATTTATTTTTAACTTAAGTGTATTTATTTGTTGATAGATTATGTCGTCTTACACACACCGAGCATAATCGTGGTGGAAACAACACCCTCGTGGATTGTTATTTCACGCTTCAAGAGGTACGTTGATCAATCTATAACTCTTTAACTTGGTTGTGCATGTTATGATTATATAGTTCTTATTTTTATTAATTATGTTTTGTACATATTGATAATTAATTGTAGTATAAATTATAATTGTTTGCTTTATATTGTACAACTTAGATAAATAATGGATTATCAAGCCGATAGATATTGGATGTATGATAGATACGATAACGATGGTTATTTGCGAGATAGTTTTGTGGTTGGGGTTCGGACGTTTATTGAATATGCGGGGCAAGCAACCAGATATTTAGATCTACAACACCGAATTAGGTGCCCTTGCACGAAATGCAAAAATTTACAATTTTTCGGTAAATACGTCGTACGTGATCATCTTCTTAAGTCGGGATTTGTGACTGGATATTTTGATTGGGTTTTCCACGGGGAAATGGCAAGAGAGATTGCACCAGTGTATGTGCCTGATTCACCCAGCTCATCAAACACCAATATTCCCGACGACCCAGTATATGTTGATGTGCCATTTATAGACATGGTCGTGGATGCACGTGGAGGTCGATATGTTGAGGATGAGGCCATTAACGAGTATCCCAATCGGGAAGCGAGGGCGTTCTACAGGTTGATGCACCTAGGAAAGGTGAAGATATATCCGGATCAAAATATAAGTATTCTTCAGTGGTTGGCGGAGTGGTTGGAGAACAAGACACACCACAAGGCTAGTAATATTTATTCTGATAAGGCTTTTAATAGTGCGAAGCAAGGTTTCATGCCAGAGGTGCGGAAGTTATTTCCAAAGGACACAAAAGGGATATGTACGATGCTGGAGACAGAGTTAGGGTATGTTAAGTACGATGTATGTCCAAAAATGTGTTTCTTGTACTACGGGGAGGAGACAAAGGACTTGGATAAGTGTCCAATTTGCAAAACGGATAGATACGTGAAAGGACTAAAATCGAAGGTGGGGAAGAAGAAACTGTGGTATTTCCCTATTGGTCCACGTCTTCAGAGGTTGTATTATACCATAGGCACCGCAAAGCATATGACATGGCATTTGAAGTGTGCAGAGGCTACTGAACGAATGATTCACCCAGCGGCAGGGGAGGCGTGGAAAGAGTTCGACCGCACGCACCCAGATTTTGCAGCGGAGCCAAGAAACGTAAGACTTGGTTTGTGCACGGATGGATTCAATCCGTATGGATTGTCTGGCAAAAACTACTCTTGTTGGCCAGTGTTTGTCACCCCGTATAACCTTCCTCCCGATCTTTGCATGAGGAAAGAGTTCATATTTTTGAGTCTATTAATTTCCGGGCCATCCAGTCCTACAAAGAACTTGGATGTTTTTCTGAGACCACTTATTGACGATCTTAAGGTTTTATGGGGCAATGGGCTTGAGACGTACGACATAACCAGAAAGCAAAACTTTCAATTACGAGCAGCCCTTATGTGGACGATTAGTGATTTCCCGGCGTACGGGATGTTGTCGGGGTGGAGTACGCACGGAAAATTATCGTGTCCTTATTGTATGCAGGACACAAAATCATTTACCTTGGAAAATGGGGGTAAACCGTCCTTTTTTGATTGTCATCGCCGGTTCTTGCCGGAAGATCATCTATGGCGACACGACGCACATAATTTTTTAAAAGGGAAAAAGTCACTAGAAGATCCGATTCCTAGAAAGTCTGGTGATGAAATGCGGGAAATTGTGAATGAGCTTGGTCGTGTGGGATTTGGTACAAAATTCAAACATCTCCCGAATTTTGGTGTGACTCATAATTGGTTGCGGAAGAGCATATTCTGGGAACTGCCCTATTGGTCCACAAACTTGGTTCGTCACAATCTTGATGTTATGCACTGTGAGAAGAATTTTTTCGACAACATCATCAACACGGTGTTGGATGACTCCAAAACGAAGGACAACATCAAGTCAAGAAAAGATTTGAAACGCTATACCAACCGTAGGGAGCTATATTTAATTGAACCTCTCCGGAACGGGCCCACAACAAAACCGCGGGCGTTATACTGTCTCACAAAAGAGCAGAAGAGAAAGGTGTTAGAATGGTTGGAGTGGGAATGTATTGCCAGGTTCTACACATAGACGACTAAACAGGAACGAGGCGTTAGAGAGTTCGGAGTGGGATGATGAGATCTTATTGTTTCGAAAGAGGGGGCGACCAATTGGGCCTTTGAATAAGAAGAAGACGCTCACATCCGAAGAGAAGGAGCAAATTGAACTGTACACACTTCTTAACTGTGAAGAGTTGGATGGTTGGGTCGAGTGAGTGAACTAATATATGTTTATTGAACTAATATTTTCTTAGTATGTGTTTATTGGACTTATTAGGTAGTAGTACTAACAATTTTGATTTGGTACTCGCAGGTTGTTCGTAGAAGAGGAGTGCAGTGGACTGAGTTCCATAGAGGTGCAAAGAAAGAGGAACATTGAGTATGTGGCGTGGTTCAAGCAGACGTATTGCAGCGGAAATTATATGACAGATGACAGGGTGAGACCGTTGATCAATGGTCCAAACAACACGGCGCTGACGTACGAAGGCTACATTGTGAATGGTTTCAGATTCCATATTGATTGTAATTTGGGTCCTAAACAAACTAATTGTAGTGGGGTTTACGTGAAGGGAGACATGGGAGACACTGAAGCCACCGATTTCTATGGAACTTTGGAAGAGATCTTAGAAGTGGACTATTGGGGTGGTAGAACTGGAAAACCAGTGTCCGTTGTCTTCTTCAAATGTAGGTGGTACGATATTGGAAGTCTTGGCACAAAAGTCCACGAGACGTACAAGTTGGTGGACATTAACCCAAGAAAAAAACTTTCAACGAACGAGCCATTTATTTGTGCTAATCAAGCCCTACAATGTTATTACGCTCCGTATCCGAATCTACCCAATGGAAGGCCTGGTCAAAAGGGATGGTGGTCTGTATCAAAAATTCCACCGCGGCACATCATCGACATGTCATGTGTTAGTGGTTCTAATCAATCTGTACCACAGATGGACGATCAAGTGTTCCAAGCTGACGAATCAGGAGGGCTTAATTTATTTGTAGACTTGATCCCGTTTAATATGAATATTCAATTGGGGGTTGGTGAATTTGAAGTGGTCCATGACCTCGATGCGCACGAGGTAGAAGAGGAAGAAGAACAAGACGCAGATAGTGCTGGGGTCGTATATTCAGATGAGGATGATTATGAATATTCAGAAGAAGATTAGATCTGTAATTTGTCATTTTACATCGACTAGTTTTCGTTTGTTAAACATGAAAAGTCTTTTATTTTGGGGTTTTTTGGGTAAACATGCGATTTAACTTAGTGTCTCTCAACGAACCTGTCTCAACAAACAACACAACTTGTGCAAATAAAAAAAAATCGACATGACCTACTCCAACATTACGATACCAACCTGTCTCAACAAACAACACAACTTGTGCAAATTAAAAAAAAAAACGGCATGACCTACTCCAACATTACGATACCAACCTGTCTCAACAAACAACACAACCTGTTCAAAGACAAACATCACCATAACCAGAAACATATCAACCTGTCTCAACATAAACATATCATAAACATAATCCTAAAGACAAGCATAAACATTAATAGTCTCCAACAAACACAAACATAATAGTCCAACATAAACATAAATAATAACCCAAGATCAATCAATGTCCGTAACTCCATCATCACCAGAACTCTCCGGAAGGATATAGTTATCATCCACGGGATCTTCAGCAGCATCACCAACTCCATCATCACCACTGTCCATGTCCTCGATGTCATCCAAGCCACCATACATGTCATCCTCCTCATCATCGGAGTCGGTCTAATACACTGGTCCGACGGAGGAACTGGGAGCAAATGGATCAGGTGCATGTCGAGGAGGCCTCGAAAGCCGGGAACCCGAGCCACTCCTAATAGCTGAACCCATGAAAAACTCTGATGGAATTTCGCGAGGCTTCACGCCTGTCTGCGTCTCAACATCCTGCATATAACTCTGGAGTATGGATAGTAGACCGTCAACTCTCGGATCCTGGCTCGTCCTCAACTCCTCGTTCTGCGACTGCACCGACTTCGCGTAGTCCCGCTCGTAAGTCCTTTCTCTCCTAAACTGCATCTCGTAGTCCTATGGATCGGCCTCGTTCGGTAGGCCCCTCGCCTTCCCCTTCTTTACTTTCCCTATGGCCTCATTCCAGCACTCGGGATCCCACGGTGGCAACTCCTCTGGTACAGGATATTTTTTCCTCAACTCCCTCAAGTACTTCTTCTGTTGAATTTTTAAAATGAGATTATTAGAGAAATTATAATAAGTAAATAATATTTTTCAAAATTAAAATCACTTACGTAAGTCTTCCTAGCCGCCTTACTTTCCCAGACGCGCTGCAGTGGAACACCAGTCCTACCGCCAGTCCCTTGCACCTTCTTCGTATGGGCCAGCTTGTAGGCCTCATCGTGTCTAATAGCAGTCTCACGGGTGGGATCCGCCCGGGCCTACAATTTAACATTCAAATAACAACGCAAAACTAAACTAACAATTATATATGAAAATAATTTAAACTAACACATGAAAATAATCATACCATACGACGCTTGATCTCCTCGAGGTTGATGGATCCCCCGGAAAAAGTGGCTGGTGCCTTGGCACATTTCTCTGGCAGTTGTCCTCCTCGCCGAGCAATCTGTGACATGCGCGACAACTTCTGATGATCGGCTGACCCCCAGTGAGCTACCGCCTCCGCCTCCACTGTGGTGTTCATCCAAGTCTTCTTTTTCCCAGCGTACTTAGGATCATTCACTCTCTTGAAGTAAGATTCCTTCGTCTTGTGAATCATACGCTTGTAAACACCCCTCGCCTTCTTCTCGTAGGCGCGCTTCACTTGCAATTTAATTGAATGACGAACCCCATAGATGTTCTACATAAGAATTAAAACACAAATATTTGGTTAATACAAATAAATAACAAAATTGAGTTAGTAGTAAACACGAATAATTTCTTACCGTAAATCGTGTGTACATCTCATCCCGTCTACTCTCGGGCATCGCCAGGTAAGATGGCCAAAAATTTGTCATAAATTTTTGAATGAGGGACAAGATCGTCGAAGAAACCTCACCACTAGGGGGATAAGAAAACCCGCCTCTAGACAATACAATAACCTTTTTATCTTTCGAATCTGCGGGTGGATCGACCCCTATAGTAGGTCCCCTACACGGTCGAGTCGCGGTCGACGGATGGCTCGGTCCATATCCAGGGGAAGCTGTAGGTGAAGGCCTCAGAGCTCCTGATGACCCGATAGACGGTGGTCGATGAGTGCCCGTCGACTCTGAAGATGGTGGTCTCTGAGCTCCTGTGGACTCCGACGACCGTGGTCTAACGTCGGCTGGAGACGATACACGCTGCGACTGGATAGCCTCTGCTGCATCAGGGCTAGGAGACTCCACAAAAAGCTGGCGCTGTAAAGTAGGCGTCAGTGAAGTAGATGCCCCACCCGACCCACGGCCTCGGGGCTGCTGTATGACTGGTGTGGTCTCCTCGCTCTCGGCCCGAGGCACTATAATACGTATCCTATGAGGTCCCAAACTACCTCGCCCACCTGACTGGCTATTAGTACCTCGGCCATGACCCTGACTCTGACTACCACTACTTCGACCCTGACTCTGACTACCACTACTTCGACCATGACTCTGACTACCCCTACCTCGACCCTGGCTCTGACTACCACTACCTCGGCCAGAAGTGGCAGTACCTCGACTACGACCCTCTTTCGAAGGAGGGCCTTTACTCGACAATGGTGGTCTACGCGGAGGATCGCTAGACATGACGAAAAGATGTCCTGCCAAAATAAGAAAATTATCTAAATTAGAACATCGATAGATTGTTGATTTACTTAATAAATATAAACTTTAAATAACAATTTCACATTCAACTAACAATTTTACATTCAAATAAAAATAATAGATTTTATCTAACACAATAACATCTAAACTAATTAAAATCTACCACATATGAATAGGTGATCGCCTGATCTTTTTCTTCACTACAACTCGGTCTATTTTTTTTATATTTACTGCAATTCAGTCAATTCACTTCAAGAAATCTACTTTGTTCCAAAATAGATATTAACGTTTGTGCTATCGGTTTGGCAGTCTACATATTATACATATATTTCCAACAACTAATCAATATTTTCTTGTTTTAATAATATTGTTTGTTTAACCACCCCTACAAGCTCTGGCAGGGAAACTAGAACTAATATATGAAGCTTCGAAGGAAATTACATTAACAAAACACCAATTTATAGTTGATAATTTGTAGACCTTTGAAGATAATTCCAGATTGTTCTGAGATTCTAAGATTACAGTTTTGTTCATAAAAAACGCACGAAGTAAAATTGCAATAACACCAAACAACACTGATCATCATCTAACAAAACCAAAAACCAAAACAACACTGATCACTCCAAAACCAAAAAAACATTCAAAAATTTCAAATGTCAATAACCATAGATTATAAAGCATGTAAACTGCAAGGAAGTAACAAATCAAGCACATAAAATAGCTAGCAATCAGAAAAGTCGAAATGTACAAATTATGGAATGAAACGATAAAATTTGAAGATTAAAGAGCATAAATAAGGAAACATACAAATTATGGAATGAAATGGCGGTCGGAAATGGCGGACGACGGTCGACGAAGGACGGGGGCGGACGGCGGTCGACGAAGGACGGGGGCGGACGGCGGTCGACGAAGGACGGGGGCGGACGACGACTTGGTGGCGGTCGCGGTTGGTGGGAGGGAGAGAAGGGCGACCGTGTGTGGCGGTCGCCTAGAGAAGGTTACGACGGAAATCGCCGGCGTCGGGGGAGGGGGGGGGCGGCGGGTGGGTGTGTGTGAAGAAATTTGGTGTGTGTGTGTGTGAGAGAGGCTGCCAAGGGTTTAAAAACCCTTGGCATGGCGACCGCACAGCGGTCGCCACATGCAAAATAAAATGGGCCCAATTTTCTGGGCCCATTTACTTGGCCGCCATTGGGCCATTTTGTTGGCCCATAGGCGGGATTAATCCCACCATTGGGCCTGGGGACCGTCCAGCGGTCCCCATTTTGCTACGGGGACCGCCTGGCGGTCCCCGTTGACTCTAGCGGTCGCTAAAGTCATGGTGACCGCCGGGCGGTCACCATGGGGGGGTCGCGGAAACCCCCCAAATCTTGTAGTGGTTGTTAAATCTCTTAATTTATATCTTACATGTTCTCGAATGTTTTTATGTTATTTTTTTAAAATATTTACGTAAATTAATTAATTTTTATAATTAGACCAAATACAAATTTAAATGATGCAATTATTCCTAAAAATAACCAACAATGTTATTAGCATATTTGTTTCACCATCTCCCTTTTCTTCTTCATGTTCCATTTTCTCTTTCTATTTCCATTTCTCTCTCTGCCACGCTCTTATCCACCGCCCGTTCTCTGTTGTCTCAATAACCAAATACACCATCAATATACGTTGTAATATAATTTCACGTCTTCCCGCATATATACCAATCAGAGCGCCGGACTGGAGATTAAGAGCAGACCGGCATAGCTCACATCCAACATTCTTAAATATTCAAAACACCAATTTTCACAATTTTTATTGCACTAAATATTTATTCCAAAATCAAGTTATTTAGGGTTTTTTTCTTCCTCCCAACAAACCTCATCTCCTTTTGGGTGTTGAGACATTCGGTAATGTTCTGATATGCCTTTACATGCTATTGTTAATCTAATATCATCTCTTATCACCTACTTTTTTGCAACATAAATATGATTTTTTCTACGTTGCATGCAGATGGAAAATCGACAAAAGACGTGTTGATTGATAAATATATAGCGATACATAAGAAATGAGTTACGAGGAGGCCATCAATCATTAAGCATGCATTCGACTCCTCATCCTCGACACCATGGCTCTATTGACTCCAAGATTATTGATTCGGATGGTCCTCCACCTCGTCTATATCAAGTTTGGAAAGGAAGAAATGTAAGGGTTTTATTCTATTGATTGTTGCTCTGTTGTTATTGTCTATGGACACCCTCATTACTTTTTATTGAAATCAAGGATTCATACATATGTTCTCCATAACTCATAAAGTTTGTTAAAGATTAATATCAAAGTATTGAGCAGATTCTTACATCTCATTAGTTAGTATGTCATATTAATCAAGAAAGACTATTTCGTAAAGTTTTTAGATAGAACACGAGAGGGACCGCAAGTATAGAGAAACAAGGCAACTTTTAATAAACTTGATCAACACAAAAACTGTTATGTTATAAATGCAACTATATCACTTCCTATAATATAGAATTAGATCTTTTCCTAATCGAGTTAAGCTTTTCTTCCATTAGTAACTACAGTACATACTTAATTTTCTCATTATACATTGCAGAAATTCATCTTTGGTGGTAGATTCGTATTTGGTCCAGATGTGAGGTCGCTGTTTTTCACGTTGTTCCTTATCCTGGCTCCATTGGTCTTGTTTTGGGCTTTTATCGCTAAAGGCCTTGTCGACGCACTACCACGTGGAATAGGCCTTCTTCACATAGTTGTTTCTATTATATTCGCTATATGTGTGAGTTCTTATTTCTCTTTTGCTTTTAATGTTTATATTAACTTGAACCACATGGTGATTTGTGTGAATTTATAGATTAAAGGAGATGCATTCAATATAAGAAAATCACACGAGTCTAAATTGTGAAACTAGACAGTTATGGAATCTAATTATTATGCACAAGCATATTACTTCCATAACAACAGAAAATGTCTACACTGGTGCGTGAGATTGAAAAACACATTTTCCCTCAAATCCTACTCAATTTCTGTATATGCAGCTGTAAAAGAAACTTTTACTTCGCTTAACTTGCTTCTCCTCCATAAATCCATTATGTTACCTAGAGGTGCACAATGACTGGATATTTACATGTTGTATTTTACTTCAATCATCTTTTCTTAGCATATTGAATACCACAACACTTCAAGTGGAAGGTTTATTATACATAGACTAATAAACTTTTTATTTCCATTATTGCCTGAAGGATAAGTTTATGTTTTCAAAATATGCATTTGAATGTAAGATATTGCAAATGTACTCTCTGTTGCAGATTATTATTCTTTTATTCCTCACTTCTGGAAGAGATCCTGGGATTATTCCTAGAAATACCCATCCTCCCGAACCTGATGACGAGGGCGATAGCTCTAGCTTATCCACGGACTGGACTGGAAGTCAAAGCGGTGTTCCCACTATACCTCTGACAAAAAATGTAAAAGTCAATGGGACAATCGTGAAGGTTAAGTATTGTCAAACCTGCATGCTATATCGTCCACCACGATGCTCTCATTGCTCGATATGCAATAATTGTGTTGAGCGCTTTGATCACCATTGTCCATGGGTGGGACAATGTATCGGAAAGGTTAGAAACCTGCTTCTCATTTTCTAATCTATGCTTATTTTGAAGAGAGTTTGTCTTTATTATCTTGTAGAAATTATGTGTTTATTGGTATCTCATGGTTTGCATGATTTTATGAAGGATAAATATGATTTACTTGTGCCAATTTTAGTTTTCTATTATTTTATAGCTTGATATAAAATTGTTTAGTTTGAGTAGCCACACATATTGTTGGTACAATATGTTGTTCTAACTATGTGGATCTTCTTTAAGGTAATTAATGGATTCTTTAGCTTAAAACTAAGTGTTTGTAATTTTACCTTTTCCAATATCGCTACACATTACAAACTTTTGTAACGTTATATAGTTCATTCTCCATTTCAACGTTGTCATATTAGTATCTCAAAATTAAATATAAAGTTCTATGTTTGGTCGTCGTCAATACCAGTTCATCTACTAGAGTTTTTCATGAAATATGACCTCAAGTTTTTTGCTTGATACAGAGGAATTACAGATACTTTTTCGTGTTTGTGTCATGTACAACCATTTTATGTTTGTATGTGTTTGCTTGCTGCTGGATAAACATCAAGAAGATAATGGAAACGAGCGACTCTAACCTTTGGGAAGCTTTAGCAAAGTCACCTGTTTCAGGAATCCTCATACTATACACGTTTGTCGTGTCTTGGTTTGTTGGAGGCCTTACATCATTTCACATATACTTAATTGCCACAAATCAGGTTCCATATATTTTACTAATGATTTCAATTAATTTAATAATGTAACACATATATTCAACTTACAAATGACTCATTTTCTTTCTGTCATTTCAAACAGACAACATATGAAAACTTCCGTTATCGGTATGATCACAAGATGAATCCGTATAACCTTGGACGTGCTCGAAATTTTAAAGAAATATTTTGCTCCAAGATACCCAGTTCACGAAATGACTTTAGGGCGGTAGTTAAAAAGGTCCCATCAAATGGCGGTAGCGTCTCTTCTTACTTAAGTCATATGAGCGTGGAGATGCCAAACAAGAGCATTGATATTGAGATGGGAAGACGGGAGGCTGTTGAAGAATGTGAATTAGAGGATATAAGAAGCGAAGTTCAAAGTTCACGAAGGTTGGAAAGTGGTCGGATTGAATTGATCCACAACGAATTGGACACAAAAAGTAATACAGAAATAACCCCTGATATACATGTCTTGGATTCTGAATTTGGAAATGAGGCTTGTGCAAAGGATATGGAGAAGATTAATGGCGATTGCTAAGATTGATTTTCCGAACAGATGTAGATTATCCTTTCCTTTCTCCGCGGGGTAAACGACTAAGAAAATGACTTGCTGGGTACTTGAGGAAATACACAACCACCATAAGCTTTCTTGTTTAATCGTTAGAATTGGCTGCAAGAACCTAATACTCTTTACTCATAATGTTCAACTTTGTGCAAGTCTAGAAGATTTTCTGAATGCGTGGAGGAGGAAGAAATTAGTATACTGTCTGTCTACATTAGATGATATGGTGTTGTAAAAAATGGTTGCATGTTGATATGCTTGTTGTTTTTGGAATTTGTAGAGTAGGAGGTTATGTAACGTCATCATTAGTCATAGGCGAGTTTTTAAGAATTTGAGGCTTACACTATAATTTTAAGTACCTACGACATTCAACTTTTTTTTTTCATTTCTTTTAAAGTCTGATACGTGACTCTTTGATAAATGAGGGCCAATAGGATTGGAAACCCTGGCCACTTCTCTTTTTGCAACTTAACTATGAACTTGAAAAAACAAATAGGTGGAATTTTTCTGGAGGTGGACCTCATCAACTAACACCTCACCACCTCTAACTTTTGAGGGAAATATATAATTGCTTATGCAATTATTTTGAGAAGAAAAAGAAAACATTCTATTTAACGGTTGTATTTTTCTTTTCGATAAATGGAAAATCATTGACGAAAGAAAAATGTACAAAAAATATGAAGCAAGTATTGGGTCAACCATGACGGTTGGATTGGATTTGCCAAAGAAAAGAGCCACAGTCCAGTCCAGTCCAGTCCAGCCCAATACTGAATATTTATTTTTATTTTTTTCTATAAATATGTATCATCATCAATTAAAAAAGGCGGTGAGAATGAATGAAACTTACAATAATATTATAATACTCACACAAATCAGAATCAATCAAATTTTATAACCGAAACCCTAAATCCCCAAATCAAACTGCGACAATAATGAAGAGGGCAATCGACGACGGACTAGACAAAATCGACGGCGTAAAGAAGCCGGTATTTCTCACCAAGGCGGAGCGCGAGAAACTCGCCCTCCAACGCCGCCACGAGCAATTCGCCGCCGAAGAGAAACGCCGCTCCGAGCTTCTTCTTCTTCAACCCAACAACAACGGAGACGACTCCAACTCCAACTCTAACTCTAAGCCATCCTCGCACTCGACCGATCGAGGAGGTCACCGCGAAAGAGATTATCGCGACAGGGAGCGGGAAGACCGCAGGATTTCCGAGCGCCGGAATCGCGACAGGGAGCGCGAGGAAGATCACAAGGCGCGGGAGCAAGCTCGCTTGGAGAAATTGGCCGAAAGGGAGCGCGAAACCGAGCTTTCCGCCATAAAGGAACAGTATCTCGGTTCAAAGAAACCCAAGAAGCGGGTGATTAAGCCCAGTGAGAAGTTCCGATTCTCGTTTGATTGGGAGAATACCGAGGATACATCCCGCGACATGAATGTGCTGTATCAGAACCCGCACGAGGCTCGACTGCTTTTTGGCCGTGGCTTCCGAGCTGGGATGGATCGCAGGGAGCAGAAGAAGCTTGCTGCCAAGAACGAGAAGGATGTAAGAGACGAAGTTCGTAAGAAGGATGGCATCCAGGAGACTCGCGAGGAAGCTGCTGCTCAGAAGAAGAAGGAACTGGCTGCCGAGTTGTATGATACCTTTGATATGAGGGTGGATCGTCATTGGTCCGACAAGAAACTCGAGGACATGACCGAGCGGGACTGGAGAATCTTCAGGGAAGATTTTAACATCTCTTACAAGGGTTCCAGGATTCCTCGACCTATGAGGAGCTGGGCGGAGAGCAAGTTGAGTTCTGAGTTGCTCAAGGCCGTCGAGAGGGCTGGCTACAAGACTCCTTCACCAATTCAGATGGCCGCCATTCCTCTTGGCATGCAGCAGCGTGATGTCATTGGTATTGCCGAGACTGGTTCTGGTAAAACTGCTGCTTTTGTTCTCCCTATGCTTACTTACATTACTAGGCTTCCTCCTATTACTGAGGATAATGAGGCCGAGGGGCCGTATGCTGTTGTCATGGCGCCCACCAGAGAACTTGCCCAGCAAATTGAGGATGAGACTGTGAAATTCGCTCATTACTTGGGAATAAAAGTTGTTTCAATTGTTGGTGGTCAGTCCATTGAAGAGCAAGGTTTTAAGATTAGGCAAGGATGTGAAGTCGTCATTGCTACGCCCGGGCGTCTTCTTGATTGTTTGGAGAGGCGGTATGCCGTTCTGAACCAGTGTAATTACGTTGTGCTTGATGAGGCTGACCGAATGATTGACATGGGTTTTGAGCCACAAGTTATTGGTGTATTGGATGCAATGCCTTCGAGTAACTTGAAGCCAGAGAATGAGGACGAAGAGCTCGATGATAAAAGGATTTACAGAACCACGTACATGTTTAGTGCTACCATGCCAACTGCTGTGGAGCGCCTTGCAAGGAAGTACTTGAGAAATCCAGTCGTCGTCAATATTGGCACAGCAGGAAAGGCAACTGAGCTAATTACTCAACATGTTATCATGACTAAGGAAAATGATAAAATGAATAGATTGAAAAGATTGCTGGATGAGCTTGGAGATAAGACAGCTATTGTGTTTGTCAATACAAAGAAGGTTGCTGATAATGTTGCCAAAGTTTTGGATAAAGAGGGTTATCGAGTCACTACATTGCATGGTGGGAAGTCGCAGGAGCAGAGAGAAATAAGTCTTGAAGGTTTTAGGACCAAGAGATACAATGTATTGGTTGCGACTGATGTGGCAGGACGTGGTATTGATATACCCGATGTGGCACATGTGATAAACCATGACATGCCTGGTAACATTGAAGCTTACACGCATCGTATTGGAAGAACAGGTCGTGCTGGGAAGACTGGTATAGCTACGACTTTCTTAACGCTACATGACACGGACGTATTTTATGATCTCAAACAAATGCTTATTCAGAGCAACAGTCCTGTTCCCCCCGAGCTTGCAAGACATGAGGCCGCAAAGTTTAAGCCTGGATCCGTTCCTGACAGACCACCCCGGAGAAACGACACAGTGTTTGCTCATTAAGACAAGTATTCTTCGTCAAAATATGTTAGGGGTATAAGCATGAAGAAGATGGGGATGTAGGATGCATTATAACTATTTGTACTGGTTGACATTTTCTATTGCTTTATTGCTCTCACGATGGTACGTTGTTTTATGATCTTTTATTTTCTTGAGAAGTTATTGAATATGAACCAACAGGATTTCTTTTCGTGTCTTGATCTATTACATGTTTTACTGTTGATGGATAATGAATTCTGATCCGTGCTATGCATGACTGGTGTTTTGAGCAGATTATTACTGGAGTTGCTTTGTGTTTTACAATGTTGTAATGTTTTCAACATGATTTAAATAATTAAATATAAGTATTTCGTATAAGATTCAGAAAGTCTTTTTTTCAGGCTGAGGATCAACACAAGCAGGTAAAGTGTTTCAGTTGTGTCAATTGAAGCAACCGCTCTAATCATTGGTGCTATGATCAACTGCAGAGATATGAGCGTCACAGGACAGTTTTAATGGTCATAGACTACCAAGTTATACTTTTTTCTTTTCCCCTAACGTGCTCATGGGATTCATGCGAATTAATTTGACAAGGATTTAACATTTGTCTACTTTGTTTGAATGTTGAAATTCATATGATTGGGAGAATATGCTTCTTTAAGGTCTGTAGGCCATGAAAAAAAATAAAAAAAAATTAGGACAATTAGACAGTGAATCCTACTTTTTGGGTTCATTATGACACTGCAGCTTCCTCGGATTTTGTAGTGCTATTCATTGCTTAGTCAGTATCAATCTGGATCCTTAATTTTCAATAATTAAGAGTGTTCCAACTTGGAACTTCCAAGGTGATTGAGGAGGTTCCTGTTGAATTTTCACTGACTAAAACTCAAGGACACAGATATTATTGTTTTGATAATGAAGATAACATGTTTAGCCTTCTATCTCCTGGGATCATCTTGCAGTTGAACTATCTAGGAAGTGGAGGTCATGGGGCCTGCATGCAACCAATTGTATTGCCAAAAACATATGCCATCACAATCAGTATTTTACAACTATCGCAACTGATCATTTTGGCACTCGTAAAGCGTATATAGCTCTTGTCGAGATATATTAACCATCAATCATCCAACTGGTCTTATAACATTTGAAAGGATGCTGCACGTTTTGATATTCATTGGCATTAGGGGCTTGTTGATGAAATACTGATCTAGTATCCTTCGTGCTTATAGAATTTATGGATAGGCTTAAGATTTGCTGGTGATGTTTTGTTTCTTTAGTGTCGTGATGTTCAACTTAAGTTGACGTCTAATAAGGTGCTTTTCTAGGTATGATTGGATGGGTTTGCTACTTTACTTCATCTTTGGATTTTGGACCTCTCTCCTTTTATCTCTCGTTTCTTTCTATAATTTCCTACTGTGGTCTGGTGGTGTATGCATTCTTCCCTGTTATTTCCTGTTTCCTCTGTGAAGTTTTGTAATTCATTCTTCTTTTTTGTTTCATGATTAAGATATACAGACTTCATAGCAATTCTTTGTTTGTCATTTGCTTTGCTTCTATGAGAAGATGTCCATTGGAGAGGGTCTTTATTATGAATAATTAACCAGCGTCTCTGGGAAGGATTGGGGGCCGCAGGTCTTGTGTATCAGTCACAAAATGTTGTATTAGATATGCCGACCTTTGTTTCATCAAAAGTGACAGGGTTGTGATGTTTGGTACATCAATTACATTTTTCCTAGATAGTTAGTGATATTAAAGTTTTGTGGAATCTTCATTTTATTGTCTTGTAAAGAAAGTAGCAATTAGTTGCAGTTTTCTTGTTAACCGAGAATTTACATTTCACATGATAAACTATAATGGTTGCCTCTTCTTCTTTATATACATAAATTTACATATATTTGTGTGTACCACAATCTCAACTGTCTTGAAATGAGTTGATACGACCATTAACATATAAGTTTACAAATATTATTCGCTGATGAATAGAATAAAATACTAAAAGCAAAACTCAAAGACCTCACACCTCATCTCTGCAGTGCATTCTGGGTGGGGTGGGGTGGGGTGGGGGGAAGTACTAGAAAACAAAACTTAATTGAAAATAGTAACTGCTACTTATTAACAAAAAACAGAAGATCGATCAGCGCCTCCAAGTCATCATCAGTGTGAATTTTGGGGTGTTCAAATCAACGGCTGACTCCAGCTGATTTCAAGCTCTCGATATCCCTGGACCTGTCAAATATTTCACGCACCACAAGCATGTGTCCATATGTGTTATAATCATATCAATCATAAGCAGGTACCTAGTTCATAATTGTAAAACAACTCTATACGAGAGGTAAGAGGACACACCGGTTGAATGGATTTGGGCGGGTTGAGTCATTGTGAGCATGCTTGTTATCCTGAATATGAGCAACCTTCCTAAGAAATGATTTATTGGCGAATTTGTCAGCGGATCCTATAACCGCGTCCGGGAAATCAACCTCTGGAATGCTTTGTCTTTTCTTCTTGGTGACCTGAACTGAGGGGGAGTGGAGTAGTTGTTGTTTAGCCGTATGAAAGCCAATCATACCCGCCACGCCTATCATCCCTCCCAATATCCCAAACACGAACCACATTGGTCCAAATGCAGGAATCAAACCTCCGCCACTCACCGATCTACTGCGCGGCGGTTGATCCTCAAATGCAGCGGTTGTCGCCATAGTCCTCCGCGGTTTTAGGAATGCGCTTTGTAGCGCTGGTGATCCACATTGTTTCTGAAAGAAAATAAACCACCATCATTAGTACATGTGAAAACGATCTAATCAATGAAGTTAAGAATGCATGCGAGTGTGAAGTTAGGGCGTAAATCAGTAGTTAAATTTGATGTGAATAACTACGATGTATGTCAATAATATGCATGAACTAACCAGAGAAGTGAATGCTTTAGATGCCATCTTTCAATGACTAAATCAGTTGTAGTTTTGATTCTGTAAATTAAGCTAAAAGGGTCCACTGCTATTTATATCTTATATCGAAATACACAAATAACTGAATAAGGGTGTCGGGTGAGTTAGAAGCGGCTATGGAAGGACACGTGTCTAGACTGTTCCACGTACTGTTAAGTAGAGAAACTGGAACAAAAAAGTATGAACGAGTGATGAGTCTATTTTGGGAATTTCTTAGGTATAATTTGAATCTTCCCTAGGTAGTTAACAAACAAATGAATGATCATATTTGAAGGCGAAAGAGGAGGTGGGGTTTGTTTTCCTTCATTCCAAATTTAACTCGTGCAGTTGCATTTGACCGTTAAAGTTTGAATGGTTCTTCTAATCTAAATAGTTTTTGTACTTCTATTTTCTAATTATTAAAAGCAAAATGTTAATAAAGTGATTACAGTCACTACAAGATTTTTCGCCCTTTCCCGACCAGAAAATCCCGACCGGAATTCGGTCGGGAGCATTACCGACTGCATTGCGGTCGGAAAAACTTTTCCCGACCGCAATCCGGTCGGCATTTTGCAAAAAACCATTCCCGACCGCATTGCGGTCGGGAACACTCTGGGCGGGAATGCAATGGGGATCAAATCTCGGGTTCCAAGAATTCGCGAAATGCAATGGGGATCAATCTCTGAATGAAGACGTGACAATCATGACTCTTCATTCCATACAATTTTCCTTGTTGTTTTTGCACACATCGTCCCAAGTCCGAGGCATATCCATCAGGAAACTTCAGTTCGGTCAGCCAATCAAGCACCATGTTCTTTTGATCCCTCGTAAGACAATATTTTGCCTTTGGCTTTATGTACTCACTTCCTCTGCCACTGGGTTGCAAGAACAATTCTTTACGGTTGGTCAACAACTTAAGATCGTGCCTCGACTTAATGTTGTCCTTCGACTTAGCATCGTCCAACACCGTGTTGATGATGTTCTCAAAAAAGTTCTTCTCACAATGCATCACATCTAGATTGTGGCGAATCAAGTTCGTGGACCAATATGGTAGTTCCCAAAAGATGCTTCGACGACACCAGTTATGAGTTGTGTTAAAGCCCGGAAGCTTTGTGGAGTTTGCCCCAAATCTAACCGATAGTAGTCTATCCACAATTGCCCTCATTTGCGCTCATGTCTTCCTTGTAATGGGCGCATCAAGGACCTCCATACCCTTGTAGAAATCCTTCTTGTTGTACCTCCATTTATGACCCTCTGGTAGAAACCGACGATGACAATCGAACCACGAGGCTTTTCCTCCATGCTTTAGTGTAAAAGAATCTGTCTCACCCATGCAATAAGGGCACGCCAGCCTACCGTGCGTGCTCTACTGGGACAACATTCCGTAAGCAGGAAAATCGCTAATAGTCCACATTAGGGTCGCTCGCATTTGGAAGTTCTCCTTTCGTGAGCTGTCATATGTACACAAACCATTACTCCACAAATCATTCAACTCATCAATCAACGGTCTCAGCAAAAGATCCAAGTTCTTTCCAGGACTCTTTGGACCGGGTATAATAAGGCTCAGAAAAATGAACTCCGGTCGCATGCATAAATCCGGCGGAAGGTTATAAGGGGTAACAAACACGGGCCAACATGAGTAGTTCTTCCCAGATGGCCCAAACGGTGTGAACCCATCAGTACATAGGCCGAGTCGGACATTTCTAGGCTCTGCTGCGAAGTCCGGATACGTACGATCAAAATGTCTCCACGCCTCGCCTGCAGCTGGGTGAATCATTCTATCTGTTGACTCTCGACACTTCAAATGCCAAGTCATATGTCTCGAAGTGCCTACAGTATAAAACAACCTCTGTAATCGAGGGCCTAGGGGGAAGTACCACAATTTCTTCCTTGCGATCCTGGACTTTCTACCAGCCTCGTACCTATCGGTCTTGCATATCGGACACGATGTGAGATCCTTGTTGGCATTATCGCCGTAGTACAAGAAACAAAAATTCCAACATACGTCGATCTTTTCGTACCCTAAACCCAAACCCGCGAGCATCTTATTCATGCCTGGAACCGTATTCGGTAGCATTTCCTCAATCTCTGGGTCCATAATATCTTTAGACAAACTTAAGTACTTTTCGCAAGCGACATTAACTACTTTGTGCATCGTCTTGGTAGTTAAGAACTCGGCAAACCACTGGAGCACAGTCTTCGACTTCTTACTGTTCATTTTTATGTCTCCCATCTGCATCAATTTGTAGAACTCCTTTGCCTCGGGACTTGGATCTTCGTTGCGCACCTCTCCCTCAACAAATCGACCCCCATATGCATCCACAACCAATTCTCTAAACGAAGTATCGGCATGAACCGGACTATCAACGTGAATACTAGCAGACGGTGATTCATGTACATATGATGTAGCTGCCTCGCTCGCCATCTCTCCATGCAACACCCATATCCAATATTGATACACAAACCCCCACTTATGAAGATGATCCCGTACTACGTTTCGATCCAAAAACTTTAAATTGTTGCATCTCTGGCACGGGCACCTAATACGATTTCTTAGATCTACGTAATATGTCTGTTGTGATGCATATTGTATGAATTCACGAACCCCAACCACGTAATGTTGATTCAAATAACCAGTGTTACTATCAATCCTATCGTACATTCAAGATCTATCGGGACGATAATCCATTTCTAATATAAGAAAATTAAAAACAAATTGTTACAATTAATTTCACCAATCAATATATTTATCATTTATAGAAAAATTTTAAAACTCGAGTACGACGAGGCCAAGGAAATTAATACTTACTTGTTGTCGCGTAGAAAATACTTAGATCAAGTATTCTTTGCAAACACACGCCCCTCGTTGCAATTACCGTAATATCTAAAACAAAGAAACATTAAAAAAAGTTAATAAAAACGATCTTCATTGAGAAAAACTAACAAAAACAGTTATAACAAGAGGAAATCGTATATACCTTAACAAGGGATGAATGTTGGAATGATTTCTCAAGTGGAATAGGGAGGGGTATTTATAGGGGGGCTGACAGTTATTCCCGACCGCATAGCGGTCGGGAATAACAACGGTTATTATTATTCCCGACCGCGGCGCGGTCGAGAATAACAACGTTAACAACTATTCCCGACCGCAGTGCGGTCGGGAGTAATAATGACCGTTGTTATTCCCGACCGCGACGCGGTCGGGAATAAAAATAACCGTTGTTATTCCCGACCGGGATGCGGTCGGGAATATTAGGGTTTAGGGTTTAGGGTTTAGGGTTTAGGCTTATTGGCGACCGATTCTCGGTAGGGAATAATATTCATGTTCTTAATTTCACAATTTCGCTCTCAATTTTAGGTAAATCGTTCATTTAATGATCAAGTAAATCAGTATTAGTTATATATTACTAAAAATCTCAAAAAACATTAAATTTAGTTGCACGTTGATGAATCGTTTGAAGCGTCGATTCATATTGTCACTTATAAATAGATTAGTATATGTAGTTGCTAATAATGTAACTACTTACAATTATGTTAAACACATGTTAATATATATATCACAATTAGCCTCTCTATACTAACGTTCGTAACAAATGTTAATCGCCAATTGTGAACTCCTATATACTACGTATGATTATTATATGTAAGCTCCAAACTAACTTAACCTATACTCCGATAAACTATACTAATTTAATTATTAAAAGTACATTAAACTAACTAACTAATAGTGCAATTCATGAATTCAATGAGATTCTATAGTTATACTTAACAAACACATCAAGATTTTCCAAAAGATTGAAAAAATGTAAAATTTACTATTTTTCCCGACCGATATGCGGTAGGGAATAATATTCAACCCCATTCCCGACCGCAATTCGGTCGGCATTGACCATTATTCCCGACCGCATTGCGGTCGGGAATAATATTCAAACTTATTCCCGACCGCTATGCGGTCGGGAATAATATTCAAAGGTATTGCCGACCGAATTTCGGTCGCCATTGTTTGAAAATTTGGCGGTTTTTTGAAATTTTTGAAAAAAAATAAACATTCTCGACCGATTATCGGTCGGGAATAATCGAAAAAGTTGGCGGGAATTCAAATTTGACGAAAATTCAAAATTTTTCAACTTTTTCTATAAATACACTTCATTATTCTCCTCATTTTTTCATCTCCACAAACTTTTTTTCTCTTCAAAAAATTTTTCAAACACTTTTTTTATTTTCAAACACTTTCTTTCAACTTCAATAATCAAAATCTTATTTAAGTTTTTTGTGTTTGAGACTAAGCAATGAATCAAAAATTTAATTGCTCATCTAAAACACAAAAAAACTAAATAATGTTTTTAAAATATTGCAAAATATTAAAAAATTAATATTCCGGTAATTTATTACCGGAATATTATTTTTTTTGTTCTGATGATTATTATTCCCGACCGCTATTCGGTCGGGAATAAGATGAATATTTTCCCCGACCGCGGATCGGACGGGATTAGTTTGAATATTATTCCCGACCGGACATCGGTCGGGAATAATATGAATATTAATCTCGACCGATACGCGGTCGGGAAAAGTCCCGACCGGCGGTTGGTCGGAAATTTGCGTAAACAGTCCCGGCCGTTATTCGGTCGGGAAATTGGGAAGTTCCCGACTGATATCCGGTCGGGAATAAAATTCATAATATCCCGACCGAATAGCGGTCGGGAATAATGTTCAAGGCTTTTCCGACCGGGCAACGGTCGGTATATATCCCGACCGTTATCCGGTCAGAATTAGCGGTCGGTAAATTCCCGACCGTACTTCGGACGGGAAATGCGGTCGGGAAAAGTCCTTGCCGACCGAAGGGCGGTCGGAAAACTTTTTCCGACCGAAGCAACACCGACCGCCCGTTCGCGACCGCGAAGCGGTCGGGAAAGGGTCATTCCCGACCGCGGAGGGGTTATTCCCGACCGGCTTTGCGGTCGGGAATGACCCGATTTTTTTGTAGTGAGTAAAGTGGACTAATTTCGGCATAGAAATATACAATGATAGAATACATGTTCTTAACAAAAATTGGGTCAGTTTCACTATTTGGATAGACCTATCAAAGATTTTGCCATTAAGACATGTATAGCTCAAACCTTTATTTTTTATTAATTAATTGTCCAAAGAATTTTGCAATAATGCCTACATTAAGTTGACATTTTTGTTAGCACATATCGAATATATAACCCCCTCCATTGTAAAAACGAAAGACCACCCTTTCCATTATCAACTTCTTATACTTAATTCCCTAGGCTGCCTTCCGGAGACCCGCCCCAAAAATAGAACTTCTAATGATTTGTTATTGAAACTCGAAGACCAAATGAACCAAAAGTATAAGCATTTATTATTGTTTAACTCTAATATATAAATAAGCTGCAAAGAAACATATCCAACTACAAAATTAATTTACACACACACACACATACATATATATATAGTTAGTATGGTGATTCTTACACACAAACAAAGGCAATAATAAATAATTTTACATGCAATTATACAATGAATTTGGCCATATATATATATATATATATATATATATATATTGATAATTACAATGACACCTCCTTTGAAGTTTGAAAATTTTCAATTTTACCTTCGTATAGTACTAATGCCATTACAAATATAGATGGAGTTTGATGAAGTCGTTATGAGATTACATTCTTTTTATTTTTTTTCTCATGTTCATTTAAAAGTTTTGGAACTAGTAGCTTTATTTAATACTAGCAACTTAGTGCACGCTGGGACCGCGTGCAACGTACTCATAATATTAAGTTCATCTTGCATACCTTCAGTATTCAGTGCGATAATGGCTGAGATCGAAGTGAACGCATATTAACCTGCAACAAGTAATTCATCAATATATTTGAGGAAATCACGAAACCAAATTGTTAAGAAATAAAATAACGAAAAGCGATAAACTAAATTAATTTCAGTTCAACACAAAAAAAAAGGGAGTCACGCTTCCTAGAGAGGAATTAACACGTTGGAAGAGTTTTGAACTTTTAGAAATGTGAGATTTCAAAAGAAAAAGGAAAACTGTTTCCTAAAACGTAGCAAGGATAAAAGAAAAAATAGAAAATAATCAGAGATGAGACCAAATATATTTTATTTTTTCCAGTTGATTGATATAAAAAGTGAGTTCAAAATTGGTGGTTATCCAATATTCAAATTTCAAATTTATCTTATCCCTTTTTCTTTTTCGGTTTTAAATTAAAACTCTCTGATGGAGTTTTTTTTTTTTATAAAACGTGGGTTCCAAAAAATAGTGGTTATCCAATATTCAAATTTCAATTTCAAATGGGAGAGTTGGGAAGTTTTGGTCATTGGTCTGCCAACTTCCATTTTGTGAGACAAAAACCTCTTCCCTTATAGTAATAACTAGAAATTTGACACACGCAGAACCGCGTGTAAATTATATTAATATTTAAAGAAATAAAATTTGAAAGATAGATGCACGAAAATATGAATTGCTATTTTATAGGGTGGGTAGTTGAGCAAAATATGAAAAATGACAATATTGGTTGACATGCTTTTATTTAAAGAGAGAGAAATAGGGGTATTTTAAGAAACTCAAAAGTTGCCATTTTGTGAGTCAGGGGGCTTTGCTTTTAATATAGTAATAGATAGATAATAGATAAAACGTGGGTTCCAAAAAATAGTGGTTATCCAATATTCAAATTTCAATTTCAAATGGGAGAGTTGGAAAGTTTTGGTCATTGGTCTGACAACTTCCATTTTGTGAGACAAAAACCTCTTCCCTTATAGTAATAATGGAAGATGACAGGAGGCCAGTTCACAAACTAAAACATTACATGTTGATTTAAGTTTAAAAAAGTTGTAAATTCAGTTTCTTACAAACTTCAAAGTTCAAATAATAATATTTTAGAATCTCTCGATCAGGATAAAATAACTTCTTGTTTATATAAAAAAAAACTAATAGATATATAATTTTATATATGACATGTAATTCATTTACTGTTTAGATTTCAAAAGCAAACTTATGATAATATTTATTCTCAAATTTGAAGAACTCCAAAATTTTGAAACCATATTATTTTCCTTTAAAATTAATTAATTTTATATTATATATATATATATATATTAGGTATACTTTTCTTACTTTATTATTTGTTCCTTAACTATTTTTTTTAATCTTTAACATTAATGTTAAGACACTCTATTATTTAATTTCAATAAATAACTAACCATGTAGACAAATGTCAAATTTCAAAAAGGTAGCCATTTTACTAATAATTAATTTGAGACTTTTTCTTGTAACTTGATTTTCGCGACACCTTTTATAATTTCAGAAATTAATTCAGTTAAAACATTTCTATCTAAACTTGATTTGGAGAAGTAATGTGCATCTCCAACATAATTTTAAAAACTAGTCGGGGACTCGCCTTAGAGCTTGCACCGAGCTAAATTAATCTTAAACGCCTTCAAGATAGTGTCACGACCCTGCAGTTAACAACAAATGAAGAATTAGCTTTCAAGAAGAAGGAATTATAAAAAATAAGAGAGAAATGGAGAATAAAGACTTATCTTACAAAATCTGATGAAGGAAACCTAATTCAGGACAAAATAAAAGGGGAAAACGACCGAACTCAGAACGACGTCGCATCGACTGAAGTCAACGAAGATCCGCCCATCCACGTGTCTTAATCGTAAGCAATCCTGTAGCTGCCAAAATAAAGAAAGAAAAAGCGTCATAAGATTGGAAAGCAACTTTACAAGTGCATGCGGCTTCAGCTAAAACAAATCGGACAGCCTAGATTAAACAAGAGAAAGAAGATCTTGACCATTCAGGATTGTACTGTTTTTTATGAATTCCATAGTACCGTTAGCTCATAATTGTACCGTTAGTCAGCTGAAAGTTACCGTTCAGAACCTTCCTATAAGTATTGTACTATTTCCAGTGAAAGAAAAACAACGAAAATTAGCCTCAATTTAGCTGTTCTTTTATTATCTGCTCTCTTTTATCTTCTTTAGCTTTAATTCGCTCCCTAATATCCAAAAACATAACAATTGGTATCTCAGAGCCATGTTGTCCTCACGTCAACAATGGCAAACGGCCCCACCCTAAAAGATTTATATGAAAATCAGAAAAAAAAACTTAACAACAAATTCAGGAAGAGGACCTTAGGAGAGAAGCCTCAGAGGCTAATCTCCAAGATCAAATCCACATCATAAAGCCAAACTAGAGGAACAAGCTACTGCACATGAGCAAAATCATGCAGAAATCAGTTCCCTGCTACAATCTCTCCAACAACACCTCACAAATCCACCAGCAAACCAAGGATCCAAGACACCAGCAGTGGATTCCACCATTCCCAGAACACAAGAACCACCAGCTGCTGCCTTCTCTCCTGACAGACAGAGATTTGGAGACAACAGCTCACAATTCAACAACATCAATAACATCAGAGCTCCTGCCCAAATGCCCAAGGTGGATTTCCCCAGGTTTGATGGCACAAATCTAAGAGATTGGATATTGAAATGCAACTGCTACTTTTCACTGAATCCAACTATTCCAGAACATCAGAAAGTCACTCTAGCTGCTATCAATTTTGATGGAAAAGCTACTGTATGGTATAGAAACTACTATGCAAAAATGTTGGGAATTACATGGGATCAATTCCTAAGGCTAGTAGTTACCAGATTTGAAGACCTCAGGGAAGAAAGGGTTGTAAGTGATTTCAACAAGCTCAAGCAAAGTGGGAGCCTAGAAGACTACATTGAGAAATTTGAAGAACTCACTTCCCACCTATTCCTATTCAATAGCAGGGAGTTCTCTAATTCTTATCTCATAGGTAGTTTCATTAGTGGCTTGCATGAAGATTTACAATCTTTCATTGATATGTTTAACCCACCAACACTCCAACATGCTATAGAACTTGCTAGGAAACAGGACAGAACAATTGAGGCTTTAATCAAAAAAACTAGAGCTAAGTGGGTAGGAAACAACTCAGTTACTCAAAGAAAAATGGAATACTCCCCTGCCCCCACACATCAATTTAAGTCTAACTTACCTCAATTACCTGCACCTCCACCAACTCAAAGAAAAACTCTTACTGTGTCTGAAATGAAAGCTAGAAGAGAGAAAGGACTATGCTATAACTATGACGAGCCCTATACTTTTAACCATAAATGCACTGTTAGGCTATTTTCAGTTGAACTCACCCCTGACGAAGAAGATAGCTACCTTCTAGCCCTAGAACAGCATGAAGTTACAGGTAACATGTCACCTGAAACAGAGGAGTGCATAGCTAAAATATCCTTACATGCATTAGCTGGTAGCACTGGTAATGGCACCTTGAGACTTCAAGGCACCTATGGTCAAAAGAAACTCCAGATACTGCTTGATACAGGTTCTACTCACAGCTTCTTAGATGCTGACACAGTCCTGAAGCTGAGGTGTCCCATTGAACCTGCACCACCAGCTAAAGTAAGTGTTGCAGATGGAAGAATCTTGCCTAGCAACCAAAAAACCAAGGGTTTTTCTTGGGATCTACAGGGGTATGAATTCAAATTTCCTCTAAGATTGCTTAAACTTGGTGGGTGTCACCTGATTTTAGGTTGTGATTGGTTGAAATTACATGAACCAGTTGAGTTTGTATTCTCTGCATCTACTGTTCAAGTATATATTAATGGTATTAAAACACTCTTTCATGGAATCCCTAATTCTCCTACGTGTATCCTGGTCTCTGCTAACAAAATGCAAACTTTAGTACAAAAAAGACCAGAACAAATCTTTTCCTTATCTTTCAGTCAGGAAAAGAATGCACTAAACCCCGAACTTACTAATATTCTGCATAAGTTTGAATCTGTTTTCCCGGAGCCCACTGGACTCCCCCCTTCTAGGCCTATTGAACACCAAATAGTGTTGAAACCAGGGAGTGCACCCAGGCATCAACACCCCTACAGGTATTCTCATGCTTATAAGGGTGAAATTGAAGAAATTGTTAAGGGTTTGCTTGAGGATGGAGTAGTACAACACAGTAAAAGCCCTTTTGCTTCACCTGTGTTATTGGTTAGAAAAAAAGATTATACTTGGAGATTATGTGTTGATTACAGATACCTTAACTCATTAACCATAAAACATGAATATCCCATTCCAGTTATAGATGAATTGTTAGATGAACTTCATGGAGCAAAATTCTTTTCAAAAATTGACTTAAGGTCAGGCTATTTTCAAATTAAAATGAGGGAAGAGGACAGGTATTTGACTGCATTTCAGACTCATAATGGTCATTTTGAATTCCTAGTAATGTCATTTGGTTTATGTAATGCCCCAGCCACATTTCAATCTTTGATGAACAAAAATTTTGAACCTCACCTTAGGAAATTTGTTTTAGTTTTCTTTGATGATATTCTTATCTATAGTAAAGATTGGCAATTGCATCTTAAGCATCTTTCTACTGTCTTGAACATTTTAAAACAGGATGAACTATATGCAAAACTGTTCAAGTGTGATTTTGGATTAACTAGTATTGAGTACTTGGGCCACATTATTAGTGATAAAGGGTTCTCTACTGATCCCTCAAAAATTGAATGTATGGTCAAATGGCCAAAACCTACTACTGTGAAAGAACTTAGAGGATTTTTAGGTTTGACTGGATATTATAGAAAATTCATAAAGAATTATGGCCTTATTAGTAGACCATTAACTCAAATGCTAAAGAAAGATGGGTTTAAATGGACCCCTAATTCAGAACTTGCTTTTGAAAAACTTAAGAAAGTTATGACAGAAGCCCCTATGTTAAAACTACCAGATTTTTCAAAACCCTTTGTTGTTGAAACATATGCAAGCGGGAAGAGTATAGGGGTTGTTCTCATGCAAGAAGGCAAGCCCATTGCTTTTCTTAGCAAGATACTTTGTCCAAAAATCAATTACTCTCTATATATGAAAGAGAGTTTCTTGTTGTGCTAATGTCTATTCAAAAGTGGAAACATTATTTACAAGGTCACCACTTTATCATTAAGACTGATCAACAAAGTTTAAAATACCTACTTGAACAAAAAATAACTTCAGCTCTCCAACAAAGGTGGATTGCCAAGTTATTGGGCTTGGATTATGAAATCCAATATAAGAGAGGGCTGGAGAATAGAGCAGCTGATGCTCTATCCAGACAACACTCAGACATTATTCAAAGCAATGCCCTCTCTGTTGTCCAACCTGATTGGGCCATCAAAGTTCAGAACATCTATGAAAATGATGAATTCTTTCTTAATATTTTAGCTGCCAAAGCTTTACAAAATGATGTCTTTTCATATTTTTCTGTTACTAATGGAATTATCAGATTTAAAAGAAAAAATTGTATAGGACAGGACATTACACTCAGGCAACAGATACTCTCAGCATTTCACTCCTCTCCATATGGTGGACACTCTGGTATTCATGGCACCTACATGAGAGTAAGGGTTGTTTTCTTCTGGCCTAAGATCAAAGCTGATATTATTAAATTTGTACAAACTTGTGATGTTTGATGTGTCACTAAAGCTGACCACTCACCTTACCCTGGGCTATTACAACCTCTTCCCATCCCCCAACAGGCTTGGTCTCATGTCACAATGGACTTTATTGAAGGACTTCCTCTTTCAGAAGGAAAGAGTGTTATACTTGTTATTGTTGATAGGTTTTCAAAGTATAGTCATTTTTGTTCTCTGACACACCCCTTTATTGCCCAGAGTGTGGCAAGAGTTTTTCTGGATTGCATTTACAGGTTGCATGACATGCATGTTAGCATTGTCTCTGATAGAGACAAAATTTTCACCAGCTGCTTTTGGAAGGAACTATTCAACTCCCTGGGGGTGCAGCTGGATCTAAGCTCAGCTTACCACCTTCAGTCTGATGGACAAACTGAGAGGGAATGTGTGGAGAACTACCTAAGAGCTATGGTGTTTGATAATCCTAAGAGATGGCACAAGTGTTTGGCTATGGCAGAGTTCTGGTATAACACAAATTTCCATACAAGTCTTAATATGACACCATTTCAAGCCTTGTATGGATACCAGCCAAATCACCTCACACTCAACTCATATTTGGAGACCACCAACAGTGAAGCTCAAGACTTCATTACTGACAGACACACTCTACTACAACAGATCAAACAAAATCTACTACATGCACAGGAAAGAATGAAATATTTTGCATATAAACACAGATCTGACAGGAGCTTTGAAGTTGGTGATCAAGTCTACCTAAAGCTCCAACCATACAGGAAAAACACTCTCAGTCTTAGAAAGAACCTTAAACTCTCTGCCAAATACTTTGGCCCTTATACTGTTCTTGCCAAAATTGGCACTGTGGCCTACAAGCTTGACCTTCCCGCCTCCTCTCATATTCACCCAGTTTTTCATGTTTCACTCCTCAAAAAGAAACTAAGTGATACAATTATCCCTAACCCCACACTACCCCCCACTGATTCCTATGGCAAATTCCTAATTGAACCTTACATGGTCATCAACAAGCGCTCAATTCAAAGAAATCAAGAACTCATACCTCAAATCCTGGTGCAGTGGGCTAACTCGGGCCCTAAATCCGGCACTTGGGAAGATTATGCTCACATCCGCTCCACATTCCCACAGTTTGATCCTTGGGGACAAGGACCTTTCGCGCGCGGGAGTAATGTCACGACCCTGCAGTTAACAACAAATGAAGAATTAGCTTTCAAGAAGAAGGAATTATCAAAAATAAGAAAGAAATGGAGAAGAAAGACTTATCTTACAAACTCTGATGAAGGAAACCTAATTCAGGACAAAATAAAAGGGGAAAACGACCAAACTCAGAACGACGTCGCATCAACTGAAGTCAATGAAGATCCGCCCGTCCACGTGTCTTAATCGTAAGCAATCATGCAGCTGCCAAAATAAAGAAAGAAAAAGCGTCATAAGATTGGAAAGCAACTTTACAAGTGAATGCGGCTTCAGCTAAAACAAATCGGATGGCCTAGATTAAACAAGAGAAAGAAGATCCTGACCATTCAGGATTGTACCGTTTTTTATGAATTTCATAGTACCGTTAGCTCATAATTGCACCGTTAGTCAGCTGAAAGTTACCGTTCAGAACCTTCCTATAAGTATTGTACTATTTCCAGTGAAAGAAAAACAACGAAAATTAGCCTCAATTTAGTTGTTCTTTTATTATCTGCTTTCTTTTATCTTCTTTAGCTTTAATTCGCTCCCTAATATCCAAAAACATAACAGATAGCTCGTTAATTAGGCTAAATTTTTTTATGGGGTTGATGGTGGGTGATATGGGTAATACGCTCGAAGCACAACAGATGTGTCCCAAACTACTAGACTTACGCCTACAAAAAAAGTAAAAGAGAAAGGGAGAATATGAATTTTTATTTGTTTTGTGATTTTTATTCGTATTAATCTAAAAAATATAATTTGGCATTATTAATAATTAATTAAGAAGATTCTTGATTTTTTTTCTAGAATGCTTGAATGGAGTTGTTCCTAATTTTTGTCCTCATTTCTATAAATTTTAATATTATATATCAAGCTTACCGTAGATATATTTTTGATATGAATTGTTATTTAATATTTTAATTTTTAGACCTCTTTATCAGATTCAGGGTATATTTTACAAGACATCGCTTTAATTTTAACCTTCACAATTAGGTGTTTTGTCAGGATGCGGTGTAACATTGACTTATCTCGTAATTGCAACACGAGGTTCCTGCACAAATAGCCAAGTCTTAGAGGTCAAACGATAATATGGTTGCATCATGGGGGCCAAAATAAAATAACCAGAGTTTAGAGCTGGAGACTAACAGACCAATATAATGAGTTTTGAGGCAACTCTTTAATTTCGTTTAAGTGCTATTAAGAGCATTATGTATATACATAAAGAGCAATAAATTTTCTAGAAGTGAAAGATTTTCTACCGTTCTAAGAATTTTCACAGACTTATACAAGTTTGTAGAAATTCATTCATAAACGTTAAATTAAATCAATCTTCCATGTCTATAAATAAAATGTACTAATATAAATAGACGATTGAATCTTATGTGTAAAACATCTATTCAATAAATAGACATGGAAGATCTATAAATCAATCTACGATTGAATATATATAAATAGACGATTGACATGGGTGAGAAAGACATGGACGGTTGAATAAAAGACTAGATCGTATATATAGAATAGAGTCGGTTATAAGTGTCTTACAACGAATCTATCTCAAACTATGTCTCTTATCTAAATAGCAGACAACAACATCAAACACCATTCAACATAACCGATCCCCGCATTAATAGCTAACACCATAACCGATTTCCGTATTAAAAAAGAAATAACTATGTTCTAAAACCACCGCCAAAAACTAAATCAATATTCATCAACAGTCAATACCTACGCTGTCTCAGTCAAATCATCAGGTAGTCAAAATTCTCCCTTCAGTCAAGTCAGTCTTCTACTGTTGGCCACCACCACCACTAGCATCATTGGGCTTGTCCCCATCACCATCTTTTGTTTTGTCCACATCTTCTTTCTTGAACGCGAAGGAAGTCCAATACTTAAAAGAGCCGACGAAAAGATTTACTCCCATTTGGACCGCACTGGCCGAAACGCCCGGTTCAGGCGACGGGACTACTTTCGCACGGACAACTGACTGCCTCCTTTTCCGTGGAACGAAAAAGTCAAAGTCTACAAGCGCAGTCTTGCGCACTGTCCTACTCGACTGACCCTTTTTAGACTTTTGTTTCTTACCACCAAAAGCACCAGCACCTTCCTTTAGAGTAGTTCGGAAGATTTCCTCAGCTGCTCGCTGAGAAATCTTACCAGTTGCGGTCCTCGTCAGAGGAAACCTTGTTGGGCCATCAACAACTATGCCTTCCTCCTCTTTGTCTGGATCATAAGTCTTGTCTGTGCAGTCCTTCTTCTTGGCCTTACGATCCTGGATGTTGTCTTCACTGTCCTGGATGATGAGCTCAATCTCCTCGTTGTCCATGATGTCGACTTTATTCTTCTCATTCTCGCCCTCTAAGTCAAAGGAAATGTACACTACCACTTGCTTTCCTTTGTCATTTCGTGGTGGTGGCGGATTCTCTAACATTGCTCCAAGCTCTTAAACGACACACCGCAAAATGGTGGGTGAAGGTGATTCAGGGGGTTACTTTAAAAACAAATGTACATCTAATGCGCTAGAAGGAGGGATTGAACCTTTGACCTTGTGGTTAAGAGGCACACGCTCTAACCACTGAGCTATTCCATCTTGGCCTATGTCTCCTATCTCTAGCTATATGATGACTTTGGTCCGGAACACCAGGTACTGGAAGTAAAGGTCCAGTCGGATAGTCTTCTCAATATCGGAAGTGATGTCGAGGATAGGACGAACGTAATATTGGAAGTATATCGGAGATTATGTCGGGAGTGACGTCGGGTTAGACACGTGGCACTATGTCGAATCCCTTACTATGTAATATGTCAGAATCTATGTCGAAGGTTATATCGAATATGAATATTCGATATTGGCGGGTAGATCTAAGTATCTTTATTGTGTGTGTTCTCGTATGTGGGACGCGGTATGTATAGAGTCTTGATTGTACCATATCAAAAGTGAACTTCGACATATATGTAAGGGATAATCCCTGATACAATTATTCGTAGGCCCGGCCTATGGGTCGGTCCAATACGGGAAATATCCCTGTCATGTAGTCCCCCAATTCATAAACTATTAATTTTATAATAATTTATAAATTTTACTTGTATATTTCTTTTTCCTCGGGGCACCCATAACTCCTCCCAAGGTGGCGATGAATTGGGCGGATTTCAGTTTTTGGGAAAAAATAGTTGTTACGATACTCCCCCATTTTTTCCAAATGTTTTTGCGATCAATTAGTCGGAAACTTGTATATCGAATATGGTCTTCGATATATCACCCGACATTCGAGCATTAATTGCTCTGCGGGGCCCGACAATGTTTGCTTATATAAGTGGGTCCCCCAGATTTTGTCATCATTCTATTATTTTAATCCAAAGTCTTGTCGCTTTCACGGTCTGATATCAAAGTTTATATCGAGGAAGTGCGAGGTATATCGAAATTTATTTTCGACATAGTGCATACTATTTTTCGATATGGTAGTTATTATTTTCAATCAGTTTTTCGATGTCTTTTTCGACATGTTCCCGATATAATATTCGACATTGTCTTTTGTATTTATAACCGTGAGTTTCTTCTCGTTTTAATGTTAAGGATGGTTCGATTGAAAAACCCTCTACATAGGAAGTGTGTCGTGTCCCCACGGCCACATGTGTCAGTACCTATGCGGCATAACGCATTTGTAGTTTCGGACGATGACTCCTCCGATTCTAGCTTTTCTGCTGATAATGTGAGTGTGTCGGACAACCCACCAACGGATACTCCGCTAGACGACGATCTTATGCGGGTTCCTCGTATTGCTGTCGATGTTAGGCTTCCGCGTGTTTGTCTTTACGAGTGGAATTCTCAATTTTTGGGTCGTTACTTAACACTATAGCAAAATAAAAATGGCGGTAGTATCATTGTCGAAAGTTGTGCGATTGTTGAAGAAGTTTTGGTACTAGAGCAAGAGAGACTGCGGACCATGGAGGTAGAGTTTTTGTCCCAATAACGACTTGCTGTTAATCCCCCTAGAGTTGTTGTGAGGCCGCTTTCGGTCGGAGCACCCTCAAATTATTGGCATCCGAGCGGTAGGGTGCATTTTGAGGAGGAAGCACGGTGTCGAAAAGCGAGCGAGGGTTCTCGAGCTAAAGATCTCGATAGTACTGCTCTTCCCTTGGATGGTGTGAATGGTAGTTCGGCGCATGCAGGTGTTGGAGTAATGGGAGGGCTTGAGCTAAGGGGAATCTGTGCCTTCTTCTGATAGGGTTGGCAATGTCAACATTGGTGGGACTACGTCCCGTATGCAGACTCCGCCTAATGTGGCGATTGCTTCAACATCTCGTGGGTCTGGTTCCCATCGTCAGAAAAGGTCACAGAGGTCTCCGGGTCTGCCCCGCCTTTGATGGAAAATTATGACTTCCTGCGAGATCATGTTTCTGATCAGCTAGTTATGAGGATAGGTGGTGAAAATATCTGTGAGCAAGATGCTATTGATAGTATGAACAATATTTATTCAGATTGTGATCCTGATGTGTTACTTCAGAATTTGGGAGTTGCCTTAGCACCACGGATGTGCGTAATGCTTTATTATGGGGTAAGGTTTTCTATTATGAAATCCTGTTAACTAGTTGATGATTGTTTTCTTATTTTCGTGATGTATGACGTGTTCTGATTGTTCGTCAGTTTGGGCATATGTTCCATGTGCTCTTCAACGATTATATGTTGCTTGCCGAGGTGCAATCTGGTCATGATGCTAGAGTCGATGAGTTACGAGCGATGATTTATCGTAGCAATATTTCTCGAGACCAAACTAATGTGCGCGCGCTTTCAGATGAGACTCGTGCGTGAAAGGTCAATGACAGAGCTTGAAAAGCGCAGGTCGATAAAGAGGAATTAACCAAGGAGTTGATAGAGGTTAAGGTCGAAGCCCGTAGGCTTCGCGTAGAAAATTTGCTTTTGGAGAGAGAACGCAAGTCTTATATGGATTTCGTTGCGTCGCTTGAGATCCAAAATGCCAAGTTGATGGAATCGCCGATTTACCATGGTATAGCAGTGACACCTTATAACCCAAGCAGGAGTCTGAATCGTGCCGGAACTGAGGATGGTGGTATTGCCTATTCGGGCCATGTTGAACGAGCTTCTTCTCCAGAATATATGGTTCAAGGATTCTCTGCGGAATCGGGTAACAATTCTGATCAGTCTATGGATATGGGCGTATCTGGTGACAGCAGTCCTGTACCCGGTCAGCCTATTGTGTGGGCTTTGGCAGGGGTATACCCGAGGATGTGTTACTGAGTGCCTCATGCCCTGCGGTACGTTCCTCTTGCCATGGACCCCGAGAGTGATTGTCCGAAGTGGTACAAGTATCCAGAGGTTCTATCACCTAGAGTAATGGACGAGCTTGCTACTGATGTGGATATGACGGAAATGGATTTGTCCCATGTTGGTCTATTTAGTAGAGATGAAATTCGCAATGAGCTAATTATAGACTTCGAGGGAGATAAGTTTTTTTCATAATTTGTAGGTTACCCTCGAGGCATGTAATGTTGATTGGGTAGTATTTCGATATTTGATTATCTGATTAATTACGCGCATAGCGCGTGGTGTAATTTCTTTTTGTATCATGTCCAATTGTTGTTGAATGGCATTTTCTCGTTATGTGATATTTGGCAAGATTGTTACCTTTTGGGCGTATGTGTCACCCTATTATTGTTGTAGGTCTTCTCCATCTTATGTGGTTTGTTTTGTCGAAGATCCATACAATCTTTTTTCCTTGCCTGTTCTGTAGTGAAGTGGACAGTAGCCTTTTAAAGTGATATGTCCTGAGGGCGATACCTCTGAGGGTGATACCTCTGTGATGTTCTGTCAGCATCTTTTCTGCCCGTGTTGTTTTGTCAGCATCTTTTCTGCCGTATAGGCATGTGGACAGTTGCCTTTTCAAGCGATATGTCCTGAGGCAATACCTCTGTGCTGTTTTGTCAGCATCTTTTCTTTCGTATAGGCATGTGGACAGTCGCATTTTCAAGTGATATGTTCTGAGAGCGATAATCTGTGCTATTTTGTCAGCATCTTTTTTTTTTATGTCCCCTGGCAGTTGGCCTTTTGGAAATAGTCTTGCTCCTACAAACAACCAAGATAGTTTTAATATTAAATCGGTGTTGGGCCATGAAGGTGGCTGCCTACGTATCCCATATAGGGAATTTGCGTAGTGCTATTATAAGATGTGATAAACTCAACAGTAAAAACGTCGTAGATATTGCATATTCTATGGTCAGGGTAATGGATCTTTGTGCATATCCTCTAGATAATAATAGCCTTTTGAGCTTGCGTGGGTGACCCTATACGGTCCATCCCAATTTGCCTGCAGTTTTCCCACATGTTTGCTAGCCCTTACGCTTTTTAATACCAGGTCTTCCACTTGGAAACTGCGAAGATGTACTCGTTTATCAAAGGTGCATGCCATGGATGATTTGAAAGCCACAGTGCGCTAGTAAGCATGTTCTCTAGTGGATTCTATCATATCTAGGTCCATTTGACGCAGGCGCGCTGAGTGCTCAGGATTATATTCTGCAATGCGATAGGTTGGCATACCTATTTCTACTGGTACTACTGCCTTAGAACCATATACTAAGGTATATGGTGCCTCCCTGGTCGAGGTCCTTGGAGTGGTATGATAGGCCCAAAGGATGCCCCAGAGTTCTTTCGTCCAACTTTTACCGGTTGCATGTAAACGGAGCTCGAGATATTCTTTTAATATCTTGTTGGTGGACTCCACCTGTCCATTAGCTTGCGGGTGTGCCACTGCTGCAAAATGCTGAGAAATTTTTAACTCTTTGCACCATGAAACCATTTCCTTTCCTCGAAATTGAGTTCCGTTATCCAAAATAAAGATCGAGGGTAAGCCGAAGCGGCATATAATGTTCTTCCATATAAAGTCTATCATATTGTTCTGAGTTATGTGTGCTAGTGCTTCTGCTTCCACCCATTTAGTGAAATATTCAACTGCTACCAGGAGGAACTTCTTTTGTCCTTTGGCTATCGGAAGGGGGCCAACTATGTCAATTCCCCATTGGTTAAAGGGGCATGTGATTTCCAATGGTTGCATCAAAACTGCTGGCCTATGAATGAACCTCGCGTGGTATTGGCAATTTTCACAAGTTCGGAAGTACTGAGTTGCGTCCTTTCGCAGTGTCGGCCAGAAATATCCTTGCCTTAGGATTTTTTGTGCTAAAGCTCTCCCACCAGAGTGATTACCGCAACTTCATGCGTGTATTTCCCTCATAATGTACTGTGCATCTACTGGAGATATACACCTCAATATGGGACCCTCGAATGATGGCTTGTAAAGTTCGCCAGGATAAATGGAGAATCTGTAGGCATTGCATTTGAGACATCTCTGTGCATTAGCATCCTCTGGTAGCGTCCCGTTTGATAGATATTGGAAGATTTGATCCTTCCAACAAGGGGTGTCTGCAATAGGAAAAATGAATTCAACGTCAGCCCATACCTTACTAGCCTTAGTAATACCGATTGCGGGCCTTGTGGTGGCCAATAGCGTGACATGCTTCTCAACATAGTTATCCGATGAGCTTGCAAACTTTGATAATGCGTCTGCCTTGGTGTTGTCAGATATAGGGATTTGGGTTAGGTAGAACGTGGTGAATTCAGAAGCTAGTTCCTTCAGCTTTGCCAAATATACGACCAGCATCTCCTATTTTGTATCAAAGAATCCTGAGAAATGGTTTGCAACCAGCTGGGAATCCGTGAAGACCTCTAGGTGGTCTGAACATAGGGTTTTTGCCATTCTTACTTCTGCTAGGACCGCCTCATACTCTGCCTCGTTGTTTGTTATTGGGAAGTTCAGGCTTATAGAAAAATCAAATTCTCTTTGATCTGGTGAGATCATGTGGATTCATGCACCTCCACCATTTGCAGTTGAGGACCCATCCACATGGAGCAGCCATGCTGACTGTCATGTGCTAGGCCCTGGATCTTGTGTTATAGTAAAGATGTGATTACATGAATAATCCAAGTTATTCCCTAATGGCTATGCCATAAAGTCTGCCAGGACTTGTGCTTTAATGGCGGTATGTGGGCGGTATTCAATCCCGAAGTCACTCAATTCAATAGCCCACTTCACCAGTCTCCCTGAAGTTTCTGGGCTCATCATAATATGGCGAAGTGGTAGGATGCGATTGAAAATACGGTTTTAACTTACGTGTCGTTATTACGATCGCCAATGTGAATAGTTCGATCTGCAAGTAATTCCTCTATGCGCTGTGAAGTACGCGACTAACATAATGTATCAGAGACTGCTTGCCGGCCACTTCCTTGACCAAAACCGTACCGATGGCGTTGGTTGAGACCGTAAGGTATAGGTAAAGCATCTCTTCCGGCTCGGGTTTTGCCAGTAATGGTGGGGCCATCAAATACCTCTTCAATTACTGGAATGCAACCTCACAATCATCTGTCCATTGAAAATTCGTTGCCTTTTTCAATACCTTGAAGAAGGGAAGACTTTTTTTCTACTGATGTCGCAATGAATCGCCCTAGTGCCGTTATCCGCCCTACCAACATTGTACATCTCGTACGGATCGCGGGGAAGGTAGACTCATCACTGTTTGAATTTTGTCGGGGTTGGCTTCTATTCCCCTCTCATTAACCATATATCCCAGAAATTTCCCCACTGGGATGCCAAACATGCATTTCTTCGGGTTGAGTTTCATTCCATAGTTTCTCATTATGCTGAAGGATTTCTCTAAGTTATTTACATGATCCAGCGCCTTCAGACTCTTGATCAACATGTCGTCTACGTATACCTCCATGGATTCCCCAATCAATTCATAGAACATCTTCGCGACCAGCCTCTGAAATGTAACACCCGCGTTTCTCAATCCAAATGGCATCACGCGGTAGCAATATACGCCAGTATCCATGACAAAGGCTGTCTTAGGCTGATCTTCTGTTGCCATAAAAATCTGATGAAACCACTCTTAGCATCCACAAAACTAAACAGAGCACACCCTATTGTTGAGTCCACCAAAAGGTCTATTCTCGGTAATGGAAAAGGGTCTTGCGGGCAATGCATGTTCAGGTCCGTGTAATACACACACATTCTCCATTCGGCCTACTTATTCAGGACTAGTACAATGTTACTAAGCCATTCGGAGTAGCGTATCTCATAAAAGTGTCATGCCTTGAGCTTTTCTACCACTTCCTTCTCTGCTGCTTCATTCTCTTCCTTACTAAAATTTTTCTTCTTCTGCCTCACCGCTTTGGCCCGAGGATCAACGTTCAACTTGTGTACAATGATTTTCGGATCGATCCCATTCAGATCCGAGTCGCACCACACGAATATGTCAGCGTTCCTCCTTAAACATTATATCAATGTTGTCCTTATGTCAGGTGGCATCGTTACCTCAATTCGTAGGGTATGCCCCGGGTGCGTGGGGTCGATGCCAACAGTAATAAAGTCCCCCACAGGCTTCATCTTTGTTTCACTCTGATATGGTATGATTGCCTTTTCTCTTTTAGTAATTTCGTTTGTTGGTTCGATTACCGATCTCTTCTTATCTTTACCCATTTTCCTTTTCTTCTTCTGGTCCGATTCTCTCGTGCGCTGTAGTATCTTCCTCTTTAAGATATCCCGTGAGCCTCCAATCTTGAGAACTGGGGTTCCCACAGACGACGCCATTAATTTGACAATAGATCGTATATATAGAATAGGGTCGGTTACAAGTGTCTTACAACGAATCTATCTCAAACTATGTCTTCTATCTCTAGCTATAGGATGACTTTGGTCCGGAACACCAGGTACTCGAAGTAAAGGTCTAGCTGGATAGTCTTCTCAATATCGGAAGTGATGTCGAGGATAGGTCGAATATAATATCGGAAGTATATCGGAGATTATATCGGGAGTGACGTCGGGTTAGACACGTGGCACTATGTCGAATCCCTTACTATGTAATATGTTAGAATCTATGTCGAAGGTTATATCGAATATGAATATTCAATATTGGCGAGTAGATCTAGGTATCTTTACTATGTGTGTTCTCGGTATGTGGGACGCGGTATTTATAGAGTCTTGACTGTACCATATTGAAAGTCGACTTCGACATATATGACTGGGATGATCCCCGATATAATTATTCGTGGGTCTGGCCTATGGGCAGGTCCAATACGGGAAATATCCCTATCAACTACAATGATTGATATTCAAGAGGGGACTCTTTCTGAAACGAAAATGGGTTTAGGGTTAATTTCGTGATTTCTAATTACGAGAAAAATATTATTTAGTATTAACTAAAAGCTAATTTCTAGTATACAGTAACTAATTTGTGGTAAAGATAAAATATCTAGTGTGAGTTATATATGACATCATGATGATAATTTATACAATTCCATTGACATTTTGAACCTCTTTAATTTTAGGAAAAGTAATTGTAATCTTAGTTTTGTAATTGTACAAAACTTATGGGATGTCTTATGTCTTTTTAGAATCCCAATGGTAAATTCTAGGAAAATTGTAAAAATTGTCCGTTAATGTGGTCACATTGTGTCTTTAGTCAGTTAATGTGTTTCTTCAAAGAAATAGTTTGGTATTTGGACATTTATACGCTTTTAGTTATCTAACAAACTTTTTTGCCAAAAATGACACGTGAGGCACATTGATGATGCATAATCTGCCACACTCTCGTAGAAGGGCAGAAAAGTGGGTACCCTACAAAAAATTATCCACGATCTTGCGGAAAGGTACGTAACGGCCACGACCTGCCTCCGCCTGGATAGAGGTAGATGACCCGGACTCCGTAGATGATACCCCCGAGTACGACCAGAAAATATCCACCAAGGGTACTCGGTCTAAACACTCGATAAAAGGTACCCCCGGATCCGACCAACACTTCTTAAGGGAATACGGTGTGGTCACAAAGGCTTAAACATGACCCCCCAACAACCTAGGGCCTATCTAAAAATAGGGAACCCACAACTATCCCCTTAAAACCCCCCAGCCTGAAGAACAACTCTCCTTGGAGCCTTCGACGACCCTCGAGACGACCGAAGAACCACCACCAACACTTAGACAAAATTGAAGAAATATGAGCACAAAACAAACATTCGGGACACGAGTAAAGACAAGGCATGGTCAAAGACCCAACATAATCTCATATCAGCAGTCCATGATCGAAGAACAGTCCTGGGACTCCTTCACGATGAACGACCCACAAAGACAACCCCAAATCGATCATGACCTCTGACTCACCTCGAAGGATGCATTATTCGTCATCACCACTCACAATGTCATGACTACCCTAATAACAAGGAAAGATCATCCCTCAGTGGTCCAACTCTCACAACGCCATGACTACCATAATAACGAGGAAAGACCATCCCTCATTTGTCCAACTCATTCATTAGAGCAGAAAGTAACAAACACTATTGGTGTAGACTATTCATTGGGCCCGAGGTAGAGCACTCGATGGGCTAGGGTGGCCCCATTTCACAGTCACATACACAAATATAAAGCAAAAATCTTGGAGGAGTTTACAGTAATTACTCACATCTGTCGGTCGCGATATAACATTACATCAAGCTCTAGTCCTATGAAAAGAGAGAGAGTTACAAAGTAACGAACGAATGCAGCTAAGACCTGACTACACGCATTGGCGCAGATTATCCTCAAAGACCATTGGCGCAAAAGACCTTCACCCTCATTGGGCACCAGCGACGACGGCAAAGACTGGCTACTATTGGCCGAAGACCCTTGGGCTTACACTATAAATAGCCCCCATTTTCAGCAAAGAATACAAGTCACTTTTCGCGATCCACAAGCTCATAATTCCAACACCCATTCACTCCTCAAGAGCGAAGCAATATGCTCCATGTTCATACACTCCACTTGTACTTAGAATTTATCACATTTTTCTAGCTCTAACTCGTGCACTCCACATGACCCCTTGTACTTTACTCAAAGTCCTTAATAAAAATATTGTGCCTCATTTCCTCAAGCTCGAGATTGGCATTTCGATCACAAATACTTGAGTAACAATATCTCCAAGCACCCCGACTATACGGGCTCGGACGATATTCCCTCACCAAATGGCGCCGTCTGTGGGAACGCCTTAAAAGTTCTCTGAGAAAAGCTTGAGGAAATTTGCATGGCCAGAAAAAGAGCTAGAAGAGTACCAGTTCGAGTATTTTCATGGTCCTCCTGATCCCATACCAAAGTTGAATCCATGGAGAATCACGATAATGAAGCAGAGAGGGAGCTGAGCCTCCCACTCCCACCTAACGAGGTCCCACGACCAGATGGTCCAGTGCCTCCCTCTGAAGTCCCAGCACCACCTGCATCTGAAGTTCCTATACTGCCGCACCACCAGTAGGTACCTCCAGGAATGGGACCCGCTATGGGTTACGTGCAGGTGCCCGTGGACATGTATCACAACATGTTTGTTTGGTTCAACTGGCGAGGAGCCACAACCTCGAAAAATGCTTGGGGTCGGGACAGAGAACGCTCCGAGGAGAGGGGAAACCCCCCACATTGCCAATCGGTCCCACCTCCTAGGGCTCGATGAGAGAGACTATCGCAAAATGACACCCGAGCTTCCTCTCCACGACGAAGAGGAAGACAACCCTCACCGAATACTGCCCAGCTCGGTCGATGCGCCGCGAGGAGGTGAACCCTCCAGGCCACCCCGTCCGCAAGAGGCATCGTGGAATGTGCCCGACCTCCATGAGTCATATTATCCAGAGCTCGTAGCAAGACGATGGCGCTCGCCGACACCCAATACCCCATTACGAGGCATGATGGAACAAATGCAGAGAGAACTGCAGGAACTTCGTCGCAATCTCAACCCGGCTGAAGAACCGGCCTATCAAGGGTCTCCATTCGCGCCCGCTATCGCCGAACCTCAGGTCCCCCAAACCATGAAGCCCACCGGACTTCCGAGCTACTCTGGAGAGAGCACTGATCGTGATCCCCATAACCACATCAGCCAATACCTAGCATGCGTGGACTTGTCTTCAGCTCCGGACTACGCTATGTGCCGAATCTTCCGCACAACCCTCACTAGAAGGGCCCAATCCTGGTTCTCTCATCTGCCTTCGGGTACTATCCATAGTTTCGACCAGCTAACCCAGATGTTTGTAAGGCAGTTTGCCTACAACAGGATCTTCCCAAAGACTTGTGGTCACCTGTTCAACATCCGATAGAAATGGGAAGTGGTTCAGTTCGACCCAGGAGTGCTCTCCGATATCATCATTTGAGGATTGCTCCCAGGGGACTTCGCCAATTACCTCATGAGGAATCGCGCCATCAACCTGGAGGACTTATTGCAAAAGTCAGAATCCTTCATAGAAATGGAGGAGACGCGCAAGATCTTGGAAGCTACCGAAACCACGAGGGCCCCGGCCAAGAGGAAAGAAAAGCGCGAAGACAAGGAAAGAGGCGAGGGAAATGGCCAAGAAAGAACTGGACCCGTTACCCTTACCGAGCATGACGATATCCCTCATGCAAATCATGACCATCGTGGGGGAAAAGCGCTACTTCAAGTGGTCTCAGGATGTGAGGGACACCCAGAGGCTCAAGCATACAGGAAAGTTCTGCACGTACCATCAAACGTATGTGCATCTGACGAACAACTGCCTCCACCTCCAAAGGGAGATAGCCATACTCCTAAAGCTGGGCTACTTGGACAAGTACGTGATGTCCGATGAGCGCGACCCCGTAAGAAAGAAAGGGCGTGAAGAGGTGCCCAAGAAAAAGAAATAAAGGTCAGAATCACTCGACGAGGACGATGATTTAGAGTCCACCGAGCAGGAGCAACTTCATCTGCCACCTCGTAAGTACAGTAATAATGCCTCTACGGGTCGCACCGTAAATATGATCGAAGGTGGAGTCCTGTCCGTAACTCTTGAGCAAAGGCAAAACTATATACGGAAGGCCCACAATATGGACAACAAGTTAGAATTCTTTGCCACCAAGGTAGCTAACCAACCAGTTATCTCCTTCGGCCCCGAGGATCTCCTGGGAATCGTGTACCCTCACGAAGACCCCCTCGTAGTCACGGCTACTATATTGGGCACCGAAGTCAGAAGAGTACTCGTAGACATGGGAAGTTCAGTTAATGTTCTTTTCCTGCCAAAGTACCTGGCTCTGGGAATTACGCAGAGTCAGATGGATCCAATCGAGGTCCCCCTCGTAGGATTCTCCAGAGAACAATGTCAAATAGTGGGAATTATAGTTTTACCAATATCGTGGGGAGAAGGCGCCATTCGTCATACCGAGCCCACCAAATTTTGGGTAGTGAACGCTCTCTCGCGAACGTATAATGCCATATGGGGACGACCCGCCCTTTGAACCTTCGAAGCAGTTCCGTCCACTCTCCACTTGAGGTCAAATTTTTGAACACATCCAAAATTGGAGTACTCAAATGAGATCAGACCCTCGGATGGGAATGCCACATGAACGCATTGCCAATTGCATATGATCACCTTAAGCCACAACTCCCTAACAAGAGAGCCTGCTCGGAGGAGATCCGAGTCCAGCCTGCTGAAGAGCTCATATTGATAGAATTAGTGGAAGGCGCTTAGGGCAAAACTATGAAAATCGATACCCAGGTCGGAGAAGATATTGAAAAGGCCATCGTTGCCACCCTCATGTCCTTCCACCACCTCTTCTCTTGGAAGGACGGGCCCTATGGGCGAATCAGCCAAGAAATATGTGTGCAGGAGCTCAATGTGTATCCCACAGCCAAGCCCGTCCAACAGCGAAAGAGGAACATGGGGTTGGAATGAAACAAAGTGATCCGAGCTGAGGTCCAACGGCTCATAGACCTCCACCAGATCCATAAAGTCAGGTACCCTAAATGGCTGGCCAACGTGGTTCTGGTCCCAAAAATAGGAGGCCTATGGTGTATGCGTGTTGACTTCACTAACCTCAATAGCGCATGTCCAAAGGACTGCTATCCTTTACCAAGTATCGACATGTTAGTTGATCCCACTGCTAGCTGCGCCCTCTTGTCAACCATGGACGGGGACCAAGGCTACAATCAGATCCCGATGGCAAGCCACGACCAGGAAAAAACTAGCTTCATCACAGATATCAGCACCTTTTGCTACCTAGTCATGTCGTTCGGCCTCAAGAACACTAGCGCCACATATCAAAGACTGGTCAAACTTGTGACACCATGGAAGTCTACATCGGTGACATGATCGTAAAAAGCCAGTGGGAAGAAAACCACGCTCGCGACCTCGCTAGAGCCTTCGAGATCATGGAAAAATTCGAAATGAAGATTAACCCTCAAAAATGCTCCTTCGGTATCCGAGGAGGAAAGTTTTTAGGGTACATGGTCACCCAAAAGGGGATTGAGGTTAACCCGGAAAACACTGAGGCCATACACAGCATGGAATCGCCGAAAATCGTGCGAGACGTCCAGAAGCTAACAGGCAGAATGGCCTCACTAAGAAGATTTATTTCTCGCTCTTCCGAGAAAGGCATTCCCTTCTTTAAAATTCTCGGGAATATAAAGGAGTTTCAGTGAACCGACCAATGCGAAGAAGCCTTTAAAACACTGAAAGAATATTTGGTCCATCCGCCCCTTCTGGTAAAACTCGTCCCCAAAGAAATGCTCTTCATATACCTAGCCGTGGGAAAAGAGTCGATTAGTGCAGTTCTGGTCTAAGCTGAAGGAAGGGAACATCTGCATGTGTATTACGTTAGCAAAACCCTCATCGACGCCGAGACCCGATACTCCCACATAGAAAAGGTTGGGTTAGCCCTCATTTCCGCAGCTCGGAAGCTCAGAGGCTACTTCCTAGCCCATCCGATCACCATCCTTACCGAGCATCCTCTACGAACTATCCTCAATAACCCGGAGGTTTCAAGACGAATGATCAAGTAGCCCATCGAGTTGGGGGAATTTGATATTACGTATTCCCCCGACCCACGATCAAGGCCCAAGTGTTGGTCGATTTCATCACTAAAATGCACGAAAAACCTAAAGAGGACGAGCCGGAACCCTTGTGGCACCTATATATTGATGGATCCTCCACTAATACCCATGGGAGAGTAGGCATAATCTTCAGGAAAATAGCTCCAGACAAGCAAGAGACCGTCTTAGAATTCGTCGTACGTCTTGAGTATCCCATTTCTAATAACGAGGCCAAATACGAAGCCCTCTTATTAGGAATACGCCTAGCTAACGAGGCAAAAATACGAGGATATTGGTGCACAATGACTCACAACTCGTGGTTCAACAGATCCATGGAACCTACGAGGCTCGCGAAGAGAACATGAAGAAATGTTTGGAAGCAGTCATGGCAAGAACGACCATGTTCCAAGAATTCTAGATCAAGCAGATCCCAAGATCAGAGAATCAAGATGCAGATGCCCTATCTAAGCTGGCCAGGCAGGCCCAAACCATCAGCAGTCGGAGGATAACTTTCTTCTCGACCCCAAGGCCTGAAAGACAGACCCAAGGCGAGGAGGTTCAAATGAAAGCCCCCATTGAGGAGGACTGGATGGCCGAGATCATCGACTTCAGGAGGAACCCCAGAAACTTTGCTCACGACCAAGCCAAGTAATGCGCCATGTACCGGCGTACCGCCCAATATTACATATAGAATGGGGTTCTATTTCGAAGGTCGTGGTCCTATCTGACCTCCCGATGTGTAAACAAGCAAGATGCGCAATTAATCCTGAAAGAGATTCACGACGGATGTTGTGGCAATCACTACGGCAAAAAAAGCATGGCAGCCAAAATTATCCGTCAAGGGTATTACTGGTCGACCATGGCAACAGATTGCGAAGACTACTCCCGGAGGTGTAGGAAATGCCAATTGCATGCCCCCATGAGGCACCAACTTGTTGCCCCGTGGGAGCCCGACAACGTCCCTTTTCATTCGCTCGATGGGGAATCGACATCGTTGGAGCCATGGCCCCTGATAAGGGGCAAAAGAAGTTCCTTCTAGTAGCAATCGACTACTTCACCAAGTGGGTCGAAGCGGAACCCCTTTCTAGAATCACTAGCCAAGTTGTAATAAACTTCCTCTGAAGAAATATCTTGACTCGATTCGGAGTCCTACAACAGTTGTTGAGCGACAACGGGTTGCAGTTTCGCAACGACCTCATTGGAAAATGGTGCGACAAATGGGGAATCAGACACCGCTTCACAGGGGTTGGATACCCCCAAAGAAACGTCCAAGTAGAGGTAACCAACAAAACACTCCTCAAAATGTCAAAATCCTGTCTTAACCAATATCAGTCGAAGTGGGTCAAGGAAGTCCCCAGAATACTGTGGGCCTATCGTACTACCCCACGAGCTGCGACGGGTGAAATCCCCTACAGCCTCATTTTTGGTACTGAATTAATAGTCCCTTCCGAGGTGGTGAAACAAAGTCTACGGGTCTAGGAATACGAGGAAGCCCAAAACAGCGTCGACCTCGCGCTAGCCTTAGACCTCTTGGAAGAAAGGCGAATAAGAGCTGCTACCCATGCGAAATTTTACAAGGCCCGCATGGCCAAGTACTACAATACCAATGTTCGACCTCATTTGTTCCAAGTCGAAGACCTCGTCCTTAAAAGGGAAGAGGCCTCCAAGGACGTCAGAAAGTTGGATCCAAAATGGGAGGGAGCCTATCAGATCTCTAAGATCCTCGGGCCTGCCACCTATCTACCTAAGGACGTGAACGGCCAAGAGCTCACACGAGCTTGGAACAGCCTTAACCTCCGGAAGTATTACCTTTAGAAGGCGCTCTATAGTCGACCCCTTGCGGCGACTCAATTTTGTTCACGTAGTTAGTATGCTTGTATTTTGACTTAGCAGTTATACCCGTGGAAAAGCAAACATTCCATCGGCAATAAAATAACTATGTTCGATAAAAATTTCAGTCTTACGACTCACAAAGAGCCCAAAAGGTAATCTTCCATTAGCAGGTCTAAAACGACCAACAAAATAAAAACGATAATTGAGGGGACTTCGCCCATACATAGCAGCAAAACAAAAAAAATGCCCATACAAAACGGCTACGTCACGCCTATAGCGGTACACAAAAAGAAACAAGGGCAATGCCTGGCTATGACTACTTCTTTTTAGGGTGCTTTCCGGCCTTGATCTGGGCCCAACGCTCTTCAGCTGATAACTCTGTCGGGTCAGGCATCATCAGCACTCCAGAAGGGGCCCTACGAGGGTTCGACGAGGAAACACCGGAAGAGGTAGAAAAGAACTTCAACTTTGGAAGTACTTGCCCATGGGGGACGCCGGGGAGAGAAACGAAGGAGGACATTGCCATCCCGTATCTGATCCTAATAAGGTCCCTCGTCTCCGACTCTAGAATATGGTTCTGGGGCACCCCGACCGGGTCTAGGTGGGCATTGGCAACACCCACCTGAAGCTCTCTCCTCGTACAGCACCATGAAGGGTCAATAAAAAAAAAAGAAAAAAAATCTTTAAGGGCACTTACGAAACTCCAAGTGTTGTCGAAGCGTTAGCGGCTCAGGGCGTTCCTCCACCAATCCGTCCTGGAGACCGACCAGGAGCAAAACCATGGGGCTGTTCAGCATTGACGATACATCGTAGAGGCCGTTAAAAAGACCCCTCTCCTCCAAATAGGAAGCGGCCTCCGAAGCTATCAATGGGGACGGGTAAACATAACCCAACCCCCAAACACAGGGCACACCTTCCCAAAGGGTCGACGACTCTCCCAGGGGAGCCATGAAAAAGTATCTCCAACACCAATCACCATTGCTCATAGGACCATTGGTCGCGACAGTCATAAACACTCGCTTTCTATCCCGCACCAAGAGCAAAAAGAAGGGCAAGCCAACTGTGGTGGCTCGTAGCGTAAACGCCCCCGTTACGGTCGCAGGAGTGTAGGAGAGGTCCAACATATGGCAGCAAAGAATGAAACCCACCAGTTGGCGGTAGGAAGTCGGAGTCAATTGGCTCTGGCACAATTGCCAGAACTCAAAGAGCTTCCTCACAACTGGATGGAAGAAGTAGCGAAGTCCGCAATGAATTTGCTCCGCATACACCATTATATGACCCTCATGAGGGTCGAAAGCCCTATGAGTCTCTGAGGGGATGATGATTTGAAATTGCTCGATGGGAATGTTATACTCCACCAGTAAAGAGCCGACCTCCACTATATTCATCACGAAGGGCGTGGATCCAACCTTAAGCCTACCAGTCATGCACTTTGGGTCCAGGTGCTCGCTCCGGAATATGGCGCCCTCCTTCGCATTCTGATAAAGAGCCCGACCGTCGAAAACTTCACAAACACGATTTGTCGTCGTCACCTACAGAACGGCAGCGTCACCACCTCGCTCTCGCCACCGTGAGTCTGAGCGGACGAGGGAGGAACGCGCTGCCCTTCTCTTTCGATTACGACGAGCAGCGGAAGTGCTACTCCACTGTGGGGGAGGACGAGAAACAGAAGAGTCACGAGACTCTTCGTCGCTGGAAAACACGGTGGTTGCCTGAGAAACCATTATTGAGAAAGAAAGAAAGAAATAAATATTTTCACAAAGGAAAGATGTGTTAGGAAGTGATGAAGAAAAGGACGGGGTGGCTATGTTTATATAGATGGGAAAAGACAGTTCATATCCCGAGTTGTCTCGCTTCCATGCCCTCGGTTCAAAAGGTGGGACCTTTCGACTCCTCACTCACGGATTGTAACCCTAGCATGTCAGGCGTCACCATAGAGGAGCTGGATCGGCGCACCAATTTTGTATGTCTCTTCACAATAAATGAGGCACCTCTTCCCAAGGTGGGTAGTTGGGAGACGAAAAGGCGGGCCAATTCAAATCCACAACCACCCGGATAGTCATCGACGCCCAACCACCCCCATCCGAAGATGCCTACCATGACCACAAGAGCAACTTGAAAGTTTCAAAAATTTTCCTAAGTACAAATCAACTGTCGGAGTGAATGCCTGGTACCCACTGTGATTTTCTGAGGTCCGTAAAGGGAAAGCTCGAACGACACCCCTGCAAAAATAGAATACGCTCAAACATGTCGCATACAACGGTACCATGGCAACCACGAGCTCCGACGATCGTAGATACTTATAGCAAACTCAAAAACCCTATGGTCGTGGTAAGTGCAAAAATATTTAGCAGTATAAAAGCAAAATCCTCTTGAAGGGTTGGGCATAGAAAAGCACAAAGAAAGAGCATATGGAGACCTCCAAAAAAGTGTTCATTCATAATCAAGAATTCCCAGCGGGGACGACCCGGTACAACCCTAGAAAAGGAAAAACATAAAACAGATTAAACAAGTTAAGGCCAACACGTCTGCAAAACTCCCTACAGCTATATACGTCTGAGGAGTTTGGCTGGGGCCTGCTATAGTGGAAGGGGCATGAGAGCTTCGCACCACCGCACTACGACTAGGGAGGAGATTCAGAGTATCCTCCAGCTTCTCCGGACGAAACATCCGGGTCGAGTACAGTCTTAGGGGATCAACCTCGGAGCAAAAGAAGTTCTTCGCAATGCCAATATGTCGACAAGCTCAGAAACCCAACAAAAGGTGACCCTCGAACAAGGGGTTGAGCCTCTCCTTTGTCTCCCTCTTGTGAACAGCCAGAAATTCGTCTAGCTCCATTATGGTCTTCTCCACAAGCCCCCGGAGCAAAGTCGCCAGCTTCTCAGAGTCATCGAGCTTCCCGACCAACTCAACCTCCCTCTCGGCCAAGGCATCCCTTGCCTTTTCCGAGGCTGCCAGGCGCTCCTTCAGTCATTGCTCGGACCCCTTCAGGGCATCCCTCTCTTGGGCTGCCTCCTCGTATAACTGAGACAGACATCTCACTCCCACAGGGTCTATCAGAAGAAACAAGTGTCAGTCAAAGAAACGCGAGAAGAAATAAAGCATATTCACAACAACATCACTCACCAAGGTCGCACACAATTGTGCAACCAAGCCCGACTCATGGGCATCAAGCAGGGAAGTGGTCGGAGAAGCACCAACGTTTGAGCTTCTAGGCTCACAGCACTCCTCAAAAGAGATTGCACCGGAGGAAAAGTAATCTAACCCCAAGTTCCGACTTCCCGAGTAGGGGCGACCTCGAAATCTAAAGGTCCCGTCTCTCGACGCTTGGGAAGTGGCGAAGAAGACAGCCACTGACTTCGTTCCTGCGGTCAGGGGTTGAGGAGTAGAAGGCTAACCCAGAGAAACACCACCAAGGTATGCCAATGTTGTTGAATGGTAGTGCGTCGTGAACCAATCTCCGGCCGCTCCTGACCCAACGGGGGAAAAACGAGAAGCGATAGAACTATCGCCTACTTGTGCCAGAAGAAGACCCTCATCCTCGGAATCCTGAAGTAAGCTCACTTTGTTCTGAGAACAGACCTCGGCCTGTTCCCGTTGCTACTTCCTTCCTACCAGACCGACCTCCTTCTCACTCGACCGACTTGCCCAAGAAAGGGACTCGGCCGAAGCACTCTTCTCCTCGGAAGGCTCGTTCGCCGATGCAGCAAAAGTCGTCGACCCACCTGTCCTCTGAGTTTTGGAAGCAATGGTCTTCTTCTTCTTCTTCTTGGAAGGGCATGGGGGGAGCATCGCATCTCAGCGTCTCCATGATAGTCTCTGCAGAATTAGGATTCTGATTCAACAAAAAGAAGAAAAACCCAAAGAAAAAATACATACGAAAACTATCCAATAACACTTACTGATCTCAGGGTGGTTGTTTCCCACCGAGGACTCCGAAGCCAGTAGGTCGTTCAGGCCACACTTCTGGTAAAGGGCCGAAAACACGTTGACCTGGACATCTTGTTCCAGTTAAAGCCTTGATCAAAGAACCCCTCTTCCGTTAACTCCTCATTGGCCTTTGCATGGTCCAAGTTAGTAGGAATTCAGTGATCTTGGTTCCACTCCATCGAAACGTCATCCAAAAGACTTGCTACGGTAGGACAGACGAAGAAAAACTTCTCCTTCTTGCTGCTATGGGAACCCGGGAGGTCGTGAAGAATTCTCTTCGTCGACTTTAGCATGGTGAAAGAATAAAAGAGCTTGTTCGACGACGAGCTCGCCAAATTGAAGGCCCCAAAAAACCTGCCCACCGTGCAGCGATACCCGTAGGCCGAACAGATAAAGACAAACGCCGCAAAAGCCGACCATCCATTTGGGGAAAGTTGACTCGGACAAAGCAAGCATGCATTGAAGACCTCTCGATAGAAAACAGGGAGGAAAGATCTCAACCCCGCCTTGATCTGCAAGAAATAGGCAGTGTAATAGCCGGAGCAAAGAGAAGTAGCCCTCTCGTGACCTTGGGGCACCACGAGCTCCAGACCATCACTGCTCCCCCCGTACTTGGAAATTCAGCACTAATCTCATCCAGAGATCTCACTGAACTCCGTACACCACCAGTTGAAACCCTAGTTGGCGTTGTCGCCGCCATCGCCTTTTTCGCCTTTTGTGCAGAAGCTTCCGCTGTACCAAAAACAACATGACGGTGTCGCGATGTCTCCTCAGCGGAAGGCGACACTCCAGCACCGCTCGCCGCCGCAGCAGACTCCATCCGCCGCCTTACCATACCAGACGCCTCCTCACCGAAACTGCTCATGGAAGCCATCAGATCGCCGATGAAAATTCAAAACACCAAACAGAGAGAAAATAAAGGGAAAACAGAAAGGCTCGTGTGGATGAAGCCAAAGCACTACGAGACCCCTCAATTTATAGGCGGAGCAGCCCAAATGATGCCGTCGACGCGTGGCCAACCCAACGCCACGTGGAGCATGCAGGACCAAAATTTCAGAAAAAAACTCGACAGCACATAGACTCATTAAATGAGTTCCAAGTGATTTCTACAAAATACACTCGGAACTGGGGGGACTCCTGATGATGCATAATTTGTCCCACTCTCGGAGAAGGGCGAAAAAGTGGGTACCCTACAAAAAATTGTCCACGGTCTTGCGGAAAGGTACGTAACGGCCACGACCCGAGGAACCACCACCAACACTTAGCCAAAATTGAAGAAACATAAGCGCAAAACAAACATTCAGGACACGAGTAAAGATAAGGCATGGTCAAAGACCCATCATAATCTCATATCAGCAGTCCATGATCGAAGAACAGCCCTAGGATTCCTTCACGATGAACGACCCGCAAAGACAGCCCCAAATCGACCACGACCTCCGATTCACCTCGAAGGATGCATTATTCGTCATCACCACTCCCAACGTCACGACTACCCTAATAACGAGGAAAGACCATCCGTCATTGGTCCAACTCTCCCAACGCCATGACTACCCTAATAACGAGGAAATACCATCCTCACATTGGTCCAACTCATTGATTGGGGCAGAAAGTAACAAACACTATTCGTGCAGACTATTCATTGGTGCAGACCAGACTGCATGCATTTGCGCAGATTATCCCCGAAGACCATTGGCGCAGAAGACCCTCGCCCCCATTGGGCACCAGCGACGACGGTAAAGACTGGCTACCATTGGCCGAAGACCCTTGGGCTTACACTATAAATAGCCCCCATTTTCACTAAAGAATACAAGTCACTTTTCATGATCCACAAGCTCATAATTCCAACACCCATTCACTCCTCTTGAGAGAAGCAATATTCTCCATTGTCATACACTCCACTTGGACTTAGAATTTATCACATTTTTCTAGCTATAACTCGTGCACTCCACACGACCCCTTGTACTTTACTCAAAGTCCTTAATAAAAATATTGTGCCTCCTTTCCTCAAGCTCGAGATTAGCGTTCCGAACACAAATACTTGAGTAACAATATCTCCAAACACCCCAACTATACGGGCCCGGACGATATTCCCTCACCACACATGACCACCAAAATGGGCAATAATTAAACACTCGCGTGCCAATTCGATGGTTAATATAGAAGATAACTAACAATTAAAGATAAACCTAAAATAGTCGAGTCACATTTTTATCACATCAAACGCCCAAACGTGTATAAATTAAACACTCATAGAAAATTTTGGTAGGAACATATCCGGCACTTTCAAACTTGACTAAACATTATTCAGTCAACTAAGTTGAAGCAATATATATAAATAGTTAAATACAGACAATATAAATAATTGGAATTTGTTAATTAACATATACGTACACATTATGGAATTCAGGCTTTTGCTTAAAACATTTTCGCCATATATATGATTCCTCTTTCCTCCACATTTCACTAATTCCCATGGATCATCATCAATCATCATATATATTTGTTTGTGTAATGTATAAAATATATAGGGATAAATGCATTAAACACCCTGAACTATGCACGTTTTTGAGTTTTCATCATTAAACTAATTTAATAAGCGTTTTCCCCCCTAAACTATGCATGTCTGTGCGATTTGCCCCCTGGTCGGGTTTTTCGGCTATTTTTTGCCATTCTTGGCCGGAATTTTTCCCCTTACCCGACACATATGTGTTGTACTAGATGTATATTAGTAGTTGATGACAAAAAGTAGGAGAAAAAATGCCTCGAACGGGGCATATTCCGGCTAAAATACACTGAAGACGAGTTATTGAATCAAGGTATAATGTAATCATCGTGAATAGAAAGGACGAGTTAAACAAATTAAATGTATGCTATTTTTTATTTTTTTCTTTGGATTTTTAAAGTAGAATTATTACAGTACCTTAATTCAGTGTCATTCATCATCATAAGTAATTAAGTATGAAGAAGCTACTCTAAATTGCAAATGCTTAGAAGTCGAGTTCATGCATTACAAGAACATGCAACAGGCCAGGCGCATGTCATTTTTATATATAATATATAATAATTAACGAAGTACAAATACAATAAGCCGAGGGCCAAAAGGAAGAAATAAGAACAAAGAGGGAATCTAGTTAACTAACACAAAATTAAACAAAAATAAAAAGAAAAACATCTTGTTTATAGAAAAACAAACCGACACAAATTCGCCAACATGCAGAAGCACCGGCAGCATTCAAACCTTAATAATATAGTACTAATTAACTATATATAATGTATTATAATAGAAGGATCATCCAAGCCCTTACCATTAAAAAAAAAGTGCAATTAATTAAATAATCAAAACCACCCAAACCCGGAGAAACTGTTTCTTGCTGCATCCACCGTGGAGTCCTCAAAGCCCAAATTAAACCCGCCCGACATTTCATACGGAGTTCCGACCATACTCTCCCTCTGCTCCGACAACTCAAGAAACCTCATATCATTCAGAATCCCGTGTCCCATTTCCGACAACACCGGTGGCTCTCCCGAGTAGCAGCTGCTCGTAATGTCGGGTGGCAGAGGCGGCAACTCAGCCTCCTCGTACGCGGAGGACCCGTTCTGGCTCCAAACGTGATCTCCATTACCCGACAAAAACCCCGCCCCGCCTCCAGAGAACTCGAGGCTCGTGTCGTGTTGATCGTCACTATTGTTCTGCCCAAAGTACCACAATTGGGAATGATTGTTATTAGAGTAATGTGCACTAGTATTGTTGCCGTCTTGTAGAGAATTGGGGGCGAAGAGGATCGAGGAGAAGTCGTGGTGCGACTCGTCTGGCGAGACGATGGAAGTGACGGACGAGCCGGGGGGCATGTCCGAGTAAACGAAGTTGGTGCGAGCTTTGGAGCCGCGCATGGACCGGGCCGCCCTGTCGTAGGCCAAGGCAGCCTCCTCGGCCGTGTCGAATGTGCCAAGCCAGTGTCTTTCTTTTGTTGTGGGGTCTCTTATCTCGGCAGCGTATCGGCCCCAAGGCCGCCGCCGAACGCCGAGGTACCTGTTTGTTGAACTTGATGATGAATCTGTTGTTTGTTGCTGGTTTTGTTGTTGTTTGTTGCGTTTGCTCTTTGAAGGTGATGGAATCTTTAGTTTTGCAGTATCCATAAGGAATTAAATTTAGGATAGGCTGACAAAGATATGGTACTGGTGGATCGGATGACGAAAAGTTAGATTTTCTGACAATAAGCAGAGGAAATAAAGGAGAAAAGAGGCAGAGGAGTTTATGAATTAAGCTTGTAGGTGATTTTTTGGCAGTTGTGTTAGGTGTGTTTAAATAAGGAGGGAGTTTTTTGCTTTTGGTTAAAATTTAATTAATGATAAAGTTATTGGAATTGGGATATAGTAATATATACTTGAAAAAGGAGTAATGGAACATGGAGCTCTAAAAGGTCAGGGGGCCTAAAACTAATTGAGTTGATCATGCATCACATGCATCATTATACCCATATGCATTTCTCAATCCTTTTGCTTATAGTTATTTATTATAATTTACTCTCATTAAATTAAAATTATTCCCTCCAATTATTAGATGAATCAAACTAACCACCGGTTTCGGACGTTTCAAACTGCTCGAATACTTAAATGCGTCCCTTATACTATATATATAATATAATGAGGATTAATTGAATAATGCAGTAAAAGAATATATAATAGCAGCTTCGGTTTACTTTGCGCTTATTTGCATGTGGTTAAATAATTTAGGAACCGATATCATATCGCATTAATTGGTCAATTTTATTCATGCCACTTATAGACTGATTAAATATTTGTATCTAGTTGATAAAAATGTAAATTGCATATTGCTTATACTCATTACACCAATGCGGGAACGATCTTTCTTGGCATGTGCATATAAAGAAACTCTGATCGCTCAAACTAATCATAGGCCGTACCAGAAAATAAAAATAAAAATGGTTGATTGAGTGTATATATCATTGTTTGCAGTATATCTATGGCCATCCTCTTCTCTCAGATTACAACTTTATGCACATCTAAGTCTCCTAACACATGATTGCTGAAATTCAATGTTATGCGATTCAAATGATGAACTCAGATCGTATTGATTCCAATCATTGGACTCATTGGCCTAATCATTACTGTATGAGGTTCCCATACTCAAAACACTCATTTTCCTTATCATCACGATGTGCTTTAGTGGCATGCATTTTATTTCTCAACATGCATGTACGAGATCTATGAGGCTGTTTTTTCAGTCTCATAATAACTATACACCTTAATTATATTAGAACTTAGATGGCCTCTCCTAAAATGTCTTGTTAGAGGTAGAGGTGAAGAGTATGTGTGTATCTATGTATGTATTACAGAAGTCCAAATTCATTTCGTAGATTAAATTCAATATTTCACGTGTGGAATGAGCATCAGACTCTAACACATGAGTTTAAGTAGTGGATAAGCCCAGCATCGTAAGGTCTAATACTATAATAGAATTTAAATATCATCATGTTTCTCCTGAAAATACCTCATGTTTTTTTCCCTTGCCAGGACAACTATTGTTTCATTATGGACAAATAAGTGTTATCAAGCCTTAACATGGAGACGATTAAAGTAAACTTAAAAAAGATGATCTATAACGTGGATAGCAATATGGTCGTATGAAGTGTCAGGAGGGAGGAAATTGGTTCAAAAGCAATGTTGGTGTTAGGAGTTAAATTTTAAAGTAAGAATCGATGAAAAGAGGAATTTCATAGAGCCTTGGAATACTATAGGGACTCTCTATTTTTAGACGAAGAATGTGGTTTATATGATCGGATAACACGGGGTAACACGGGGGCGCCGGTGATGAAAAGGTCTTTTATTTTGTGAGTTTGAAGATTGTCTTGTTTTATAAGGATAATTGTAAGTTCTTTAACAATAGGAACACTTAATTAACACGGGGTCATTCCTTCGAGGATAGGATAACCTCGTGGCACGGGCTAGCGTTGCAAATATACGATAGTAAAAGTGTAAAGTTCTTAATTACATTATCATATCTAGGGCTATAGAGTTCTTTGGTATGCAATATTATTGCTGGATAAGGCATTTGTTGTAATTCTCTCAGAGGAGCGGACTATATTAGGTTGCGAAAATGAACTGATCACACTGCATAGCATAATAAATTAAACTATATCAAACTAATGGCCTGGCACAATATATGATATGCCTCTTTTATATTCTAAATTAACGATGAGAGGTGAATGAAATTATAAAAATGGATAATTGCAGTTACATCCCCCGAGGTTCGATGTAATACAGATACACCACCCGTCTAGTAAGAGAAATTACTATCACCCCCTCCAAGGCAAAAGTATAAATGAATATCCAATTTCGCCCTTGTCAATTAATTGAAGGGATTTAGTATTTTCTTAAAAGTCACTTGATAAATTGAAAAAATATTAAAACTAACACTAAAATAATTTTATTCAACCATATAATGAATGTTATTACTTATTTTGTAGATTTTTTAAAGTCACCGTCATTAACAAAAGTATATGATATATTATATTTATCTCTTAAACTTTTATTGGTCTATAACTCTATATTATAATTACTATTGGTGCATGAATTAAAATAGATGTGCATATATGTCTTAATGGTAGAAAAAATTAATTACGTGTGCAGAGTCAATTATTTAATTAATAATATATTTTTAAATGTAGTACAAGAAACAATTTAAATATAAACTCACAAGATTTAACATTGAGCGCTATTTATTTTGCTAAGATTACGATGATTTAAAATGAGGAATAATTAAATTATTTTTTATAATTTAATGGATAGTAATAAGTATATAATATTAATCAAATAACTAATTAAATTATTTTAGATTTTATTTATAGTTTGTAAATTAAAGTTGTGCCAAATTTATTAAATATTTTCTTGTTTAACAATAAATCTAAACTCCTTAACATATTTTATCAAGGACATAATTCGAAGTTTATTTTTACTTTTTGGTTTGAGTTAGGAAAGGTGGTTGTAATTTCTCAAACTAGCTAGAGGGGAGGTACTTGTAATTACACCAAACCTCAAGAGTAAGTGTAATTATCTTTTTCAAAATATATGTACCATCCCATGGTGAAAATGAGTTTATAATTAGAAGATCACGCGTGTAAAGATGAAATGTTTATGTTGTTAACGAGAAGCTTGCATGTTCAAGAACAGTTTTGAGGGAAACTGGGGCCTTGTAGCAATAATGGGAATTGTCATGAGGAATATGATAGTCTCAACCATGTGCGTCCAATTTTATCACAAATTAATATTTCATTGATAAAAATGGCATGTTCTGCAACTTTAATTTCTCCCAAATCCAAATTACATGGTATTGGAGTTACTTTTCGATTTTTCTATGCGTATGTGTGTACGTGAAGTAGAATTTGGAAGCATCACTTTGGTATTCAAACCAAAAGATAAAACAAGAGAAACATGAAACCCAAATTGGCTTCCATGTGAGCGGGGTCACCTTTGCATTGTCTTTTGCGCAAAACTAAACTATAATTAATCTTACTACATACCTAACATATAGCTAACCCATTCACGCAAACAACCACTTTAATTACGTGGGTTAAAATAGTTAAATGCTTTATAACACATAATTGCATAGTTCGTGTTCGTGTGTTCAAATTCACAAAATAAGGATGTGGACAAAGAACAAATGACGACATACTTAACTGTTAAGTGGTAAAAAATATTATGCATAATAAGAATGGGTGGTACTACCTCGAATGAAGCGAAACATTGTTGAGTTCTTAACTTCTAATTAGGATAGCAAAAAAAATAAAACAATATGACAAGCAAATGTATATAAACAAAGGCCTTGACAATATATACAATGCAGATTGGGCAACTATGTTACTAAAGACGTATGACATTTTACGACTTAGAAGTGAGGCATGGGTGTAAGTCCCACAAATAATAGTATCCCACTAAGCCTTGGGGTATTTATGGTTCAGTTTTTTAACCATTGGTTCGGTTTTTAAAGAATTTGAACTTTTGGTTAGCCTAAAAACGATAATCAATAACTGAATCAATAAAGTGGTTTGTTTTCGGTTAAAATCGTTTGGTTTAGATTATTGTTCGAGTTAACCAATCACCTACTCTTTCAAAGGAAAAAAAAATATTTCCACACAATTAATAAACATATAAAATTATTTCAAAAAATTACATAAATATAGTTAAAAAGTCAAATTAACAACATATTTCACATTACAAACTTGTCTATTAATAAAAAGTAAACCATGTTCAAAACATAACACACATATATATTAAAAGCACGTCTCTTACAATACATTACCTAACAAACCATAATAATTTGTGACACTTATTCGATAATTCATCCATCATAACTAGTAAAATATATTCAAATATTCGTTCATGAGTGTGTAACATGCATATTTAACAAATCATCCATCAATTCACAAAAAATCATAGTCAAACATTATTATATTGCTTTGAAATGGGCGGTTTTCGAGTTACTTGGATTAACCGGGTGATGGGGGTATTTTAAGAATGGCCTAATACTAATATTGGGCCGGCCCAAGGAGAAAGGCTCACTGAAATAGTACATCGAACAGGAAAAATTCGATATAGAACGAGCATCGAACAGACTCGCTTCGATCTAAGGAGTGTATCGAATCATCCCAGTTCGATACACTTCCCCAGCTACCACTCGGTCCCGCGGGATGGGAGTTATAAATACCCCGTCCCCTGACATTCTTAGGAGGCATTCAAAACTATCTCTAACTTACTCAACATCGAATCTGAAGCATTTAATACAGCACTCGATCGAAGCCTCTGCATTCGATACTCAACCTAACATCGAAGCAGGCGAATTCGATACGCATGAACCACACACATACTTAGATCGAATGCCCTAATTCGATACACTTATAGGTCGAAGGACCCAGATTCGGTACTGAATCACTCAACACTAGCTATATCAAACATACCTGGTTCGATATAGCCTGGATCGAATTCCAACAATTTGATATACTCCATATTCGATATAGACCAATTCGAGATACCCTATATCGAATCCACTCGATTTGATCATCATCATATTTGACTTATCATGGATCGAACAGCCCAGATTCGACCTATCGCGGACCCTTAGAGATAAATGAACTATGTTCGGCTTGATTCCATCAATGGGATACGTAGGCAGCTTGACACGATCCCAAGTTCAGTCTGAAATCATAAGTATCTAACGCCCCCAATTCGATAATCAGAGAACATTGAATCTATCCCGTTCGATTGTTCCCTCAACTTGGCCATTTAGGTATTTTTCCCGTTATCTTATACCTCTTTATATGTAATAGGTGTTCCGGACCAAGCTAATAACATTATTTTGGTTAAGTCGGGTCCCATTGTATCGATTTTTTGGTGTATTGTAACCTAGACGAAATAAGATCAAAATATTGGCGTCGTCAGTGGGAACACCATTTCGTTTACACTTAAGAGTCTGTTTGCGTAAAATGGCCAAGAAATGGAATGGACCAATGGGAAAAGAACCGCGAAGAGTCCGAGTAGTTATATCGAGATCGGGAAACAACTATGGAGTTGACAATATGGAATTCGATCCCAAGCAAACAAGGAGTGGTGCTAAGAACAATAATCAAATCCACGATTCAACCAAGGAAACTAACATCATCAGAAGAAAGATTAAGGATTCTTCAATCCCAATCTTATACGTTAATCATTTACATTTCTGTTTCAATACTGACCTATTTCTAAGAAAGCGTGTGCCTTATCTTATTATAGGCAACGACTGAGAGGAGCTTCCTCTGCGGGGACAAACAACTACACTCTGAATAGTGTCATGATTTATCGTACCCGTATGAGGTATCAAAGAATTTTACCCGTATGAGGAATCAAAGAATCTTACCCGTATGAGGTATCGAAGAATCTTACCCCTATGAGGTATCAAAGAATCTTACCCATATGAGGTATCAAAGAATCTTACCCTTATGAGGTATCGAAGAATCTTACCCATATGAGGTATCAAAGAATCTTACCCGTATAGATATCAAAGAATCTTATCAGGATGAGGTGTCGAAGAAACTTACCCCTATGAGGTATCGAAGAATCTTACCCGTATGAGGTATCGAAGAATCTTACCCGTATGAGGTACCGAAGAATCTTACCCGTATGAGGTATCGATGAATCTTACCCCAAAGCGGCAGCCAAACGTCTACCCAAAGCGGTACAACGAATGTGTCCAAAGCGGTACCCAACCGTGTACCCAAAGTGGTACGACAAATGTGTCCAAAGTGGCAGCCAACGTCTACCCAAAGCGGTACTATAAATGTGTTTAAAGGGCACACAAACGTCTATCCAAAGCGGTACGACAAATGTGTCCAAAGTGGCAGCCAACATCTACCCAAAGCAGTACGACAAATGTGTCCAAAGCGACAGCCAACGTCTACCCGAAGCGGTACGACAAATATGTTCAAAGCGGTAGCCAACGTCTACCCGAAGCAGTAAGATAAATGTGTTGAAAGCGGCAGCCGACGTCCACATGATGCGGCACGATGCAAACCTACCTGAAGCGGTACGAAGCAAACTTGTCCAAAGCGGCACCAAGAGCATCAACCCGACAAGATAAGATGCACTCTAAAATCTCAACAATGAAATATTGGCCCGAATTGGTCAGATAAATTGAAATGAAATATTGGCCCGTAGCGGCCAGATGAAAATAAAATATTGGCCCGAAGCGGTCAGATGAAAATACGAAATATATCGAAAATGGACATCGGCCCAACGTGATCAGAAACAAACCAAAAACAGAGAGGATAGACATTTGTTGGTAAAAGCATGATGCAAACAACATCTCCATATCCTTGAAAGGCTGGATATGGCAATAGACTTCACATGGCAAGTCAGTTACATCTACCCAGCATGGTACTATGAGAATCTGCCCAAATGAGTCATATTTAGAATACGATTAAAGCACTATCACATCAAGAGGTGCAGATATCCATTCGTCGAATTAGCCATCAACGTCGAAGAACAATAACATGTAACAGCACAAAGTGCCATAAATAAAACGCGAGCAATCATTGAACAAGGATGTAACAAAATATCCAAACTGGAGCGACACAATGTCCAAATAGAGAAAAAATGGAATTGCACTATATTTATTTATGCTCGAGCCTCGGGATTCACGTCTTCCCCATACCGGTCGATCACTTCAAAAGAAATTTGCTCTAAGCAGCATGCCGCAGCTCCGCCTATTTGATTATCACCACATTCGCCCTCAATGAAGGCAATGCAAGCCATGAAATCTCATGACTAGAGATAACGATCCAAACGAAACATAACTACAAAATCATTGCGCAACACCAAGGTTAGAGACTCCCAAGTCAGAGTTCATTAAGCTTGTCACCTTGTTATCAACAACATAGTCGAAACAGAGATAAAATCAAAATTGGAGGGTAAAAAAACTTTGTAAAATCATATAACAACTGGCTAGTACACCCAGGGTCGAATTTTATTGTGACCAACACCGAGGTAGAATACAAAGCTATTTTCGCAAGAACCTCAATGGCAATCTCATTACGAGTAGAATGCATGGCGGTCTTTGTAGACTAGCAACTTGTGGAATCATTTCACAGTCTTAACTGTTGTCGGATCTCCGAAGACGGGAAGGTAACCAGGTGAGCTGTCATAATTTGCAACTCAAACACGATCTTCACAAAAAATGAGAGTCATCTTACTGGCGGCAAAAGAATCTGCTATAGAAAAGACAAGATGCATTAGAACAATAAAACGAATCAAGTAGACTATGCCCATAAGCGTAAACCAAAGCGGATAAACTTATGAGTGACCAAGTCACAACAAAAAGACTAATATACATTTACTCCATCGTCGAGAAACAAAAATACTTGGCATGTGCGAAGTTGCACAAAATTGATATTTCACATATCGTTCAAGAGATAAAACAAAGGGCCACGAGCGCACTACACATGTTCATGTTGCACAAGTGGGGATGATAAAGCAAGTATTGGTATGCGGGAATTCAGCTCAACGCAAAAGTTATAAAGCTCCAAAGAGATGGACACTTCGCCTAAAACGGCAAGTGCTAATCGCAATTCCTGAAAAATAAAAAAAAGGGACGGGCACTCTGTCCAAAGTGGCAAGTGAATATGCAAAATCCGAAAATAAAAAAGGGACGAATACTCTGTCCAAAGTGGCAAAAAGGGACGAACACTATGTCCAAAGTAGCAAGTGAATACCGCAAATCCCGAAAAATAAAAAAGGGACACACACTCTGTCCAAATACATACGCTGGGAAGACATAGTGACCACGCACAGCGATTGACTAAAGAGAAAACATACAACCCTCCACAAATGTGGAATGGCGTTCGAATTGTCAAAATAAAGTAAAATGCGATAACAGCAATTGAAATAAAAGGCAACGAAAATGAGCCAAACAAGCAAGCAAACCACCACAAGATCAAACCGAAGAACATTCGATCGACGACACCAACATTAATAAAAAAGGCTCAGGAACAATATATTGAGGTCCACGTCTTTTAGATCCTGCCTCCCAATCGGGGCATTTTCAACATTATCAAAATAACAAGCATAAAGCGACAAGTCAAAAATACAGTTTATAAGTTTAGAACCCGCTCTCTCATCGATACCGTCTCCCAAACTGGAGGGGACTATATGATGGGGGTATTTTAGGAATTGTCTAATACTAATATTGGACCGGCCCAAGGAGAAAGTCCCACTGAAATAGTACATCGAATAGGAGAAATTCAATACAGAACGAGCATCGAACGGACTCGTTTCGATCTAAGGAGTGTATCGAATCATCCTAATTTGATACACTTTTCCCAGCTACCACTGGGGCCCACGGAACGGGGTTATAAATACCCCGTCCCCTGACATTATCTCCAACTTACTCAACATCGAATCTGAAGCATTCGATACAGCACTCGATCGAAGCCTCTGCATTCGATACTCAACCTAACATCGAAGCAGGCCAATTCGATACGCAGGAACCAAACACATACTTAGATCTAAGGCCCTAATTCGATACACTTATAGATTAAAGGACCCAGATTCGATATTGAATCACTCAACACTAGTTATATCGAACATACCTGATTCGATACAGCTTGGATCGAATTCCAACAATTTAATACACTCCAGATTCGATACAGGCCAATTCGAGATACCATGTATCGAATCCACTCGATTCGATCATTATCAGATTTTACTTATCATGGATCGAACAGCACAGATTCGACCTATCGCGGACCCTTAGAGATAAATGAACTACGTTCGACTTGATTCCCTCAATGGGATACGTAGGCAGCTTGACACGATCCCAAGTTCAGTCTGAAATCATAAGTATCTAACGCCCCCAATTCGACAATCACAGAACATCGAATCTGTCTCGTTTGACTGTTCCCTCAACTTGGTCATTTAGGGATTTTTTCTGTTATCTTATACCTCTTTATACGTAATAGGTGTTTCGAACCAAGCTAGTATGTTCATTGTAATAGAATAACATTATTTTGGCTAAGTCGGGCTCCATTGTATCGATGAAATAAGACCAAAATACCGAGGTTATATTTTAAAAGAACTTGATTTTTTTTAAACTCCAAAAGCCATAACCAAAAACCGAACCAAGTCCATAATTTTGATTATGGTTCGGCCTAAATTTTGGTTAACTTATGATTTTTTGGTTGAACCAAACCGTGAACACCCCTAGCCCTTATTCTAAAATAGTACAAGAACTCATATATAAAATATTATTTAGAAAACAAGGGACACAAAAATAACGAAATGATAAGAGAGATCGAGAAGATCTCTATTTAAAATCCTTATAAGATAAGATCATATATAAGAATATAATATACATATATAAGCATAATTATTAACATATTGATATACTGAGATGTATGCTTTGATAATTTAGGGTGTACCTAAAGACATGCATTTTGCGATCCCATAAATCTCAAATCATCAAGCCTAAACCATGTGGGAACTTAGTCTTAAAAGAAGAACTAAGTTGCCAAAAGCTAATTCAAACACTTTGACGTTGAATTAGTTCGGAACGCGACCTAAACAAGTTTTTTTAACACCACAGATTTATTGTATGTAATAAAACCATATTAGTCAAAAAATACAGGAACGGTATCTCAGTTAGCAAGAAAAGAATCTGACATCAAGTAGTGGATAACGGCAAAGACAGAAAATCTTTTTAACTTGGTCTTGTTCTTTTGTTAATTCATCGATTTTTGAGCTCTAGGCATCAATTAATCACACTATGAAAAGATTAGTCAAACCAGCCCAGGTCCAGAAAGTCATTTAAAAAAAATCACCAACACGTGGTCTCAAAAGTGAAATATTATTCGCCCAAAAATATGCTCAAAAGCTGAGTCAATTGAATGTGATAATTAAATAAGTGCCCCAAATTTAGGGGGAAATGTTTCATGCTGTCCAGCGTATCTAATAATCAGTCTTGACATATTACAGGATGATTTAATCCTTGGTCTGATAAACTTTACTATTAAGAATGAGATAAGACCTAGCGACAGAATATAATTAAGCTGCATTTCGAAATTGGAAAAAGTTGAGCTTTGAATTGTTTCGAGCAAAGAGCACCAGGGCTCCACAAGTTGAGAGGGTGAGATAGTAGTGCAAGGAGTGAGTTAAGAATTTTATGTAAATCATGAAGTAACTAGCAAAATGGAAGAACTTTGCGTCTCTACCCATGATCACCAGTCACAAATAAACAAGTTGACAAACAAAAAGATTCTGGAATCTGTAGCTTACGTATGGTCTTCATCAGCAAACCTTCGTGGTAACGATTGGTAACCATTTTTATTAAATTATGCACCAGATAATCAATTTTAACACATTAACATTGTCATTGAATTGAGAGGATAAAAATAAATAAAATTCCACGTTACTTCCCATCTTAAGATTTAGCAAAACGGTCAATCCGAATCTAAGATTTTCTTGATTAATTATCAGCATCAAAATCTAATTCATGGTTCGTGGATATCTTGAATCTCTAACTTGACTATTTTCTTTTCCAGGCATGTGCTAAGCAAAAGTGGAACGTGTGTAACCATTAACTAGGGAGATGCACCTAGCTACCTACCTCATAGCATCTTTGTTGACCCAAATTTATACAAATCGCAACGAATTAGCCATAAAAATGTAATGTGATAATGATACATCGACATCACAGGAAAGTGAGTTGAGAAAATTCTCCACAAACAATAATACACAATCGTATTCGAATACCAATATTTAATATTTGTTTGATTTATGGATATACATTTTGATGTAGAGAGAATGCATGTTCGGGCAAGTAAAGTAAGGATTAGCGGGTGGGACAAAGGTATTAAGGGTTAAGAATTATTGATAAAAGGCGTTGCAGTGTGAAAGTCGGACCTACAAAAAAGTTTGCAGCGATCAAATGGCACAGAAAACGATCAATATTTGACCAGGAACAACAGGGGAACAGTTTAAAATTGGCAACTCAATAGTAAATTGCCTGCACGTGAGAAGGACAAGCCTACAAGTCTACAACAATAAAGCTACTACGCTCCAACATAGCTTCATAATCATAACAGATAAGCACTTCACTAATGGAAGATTAATGTGTACTGAAAACTTCTCGATGAAATTTTGTGCAGATAAGAAATTCTCATGAACGCGATATACAAATACTGAACCCCTTAAAAAGAACAAATTTACGAAAACACGCGAGAGAATGTATTTGATAACTTGCAGAATAAAAGGGAAAAAATGAAAAGGAAAGGACTAATTCTTCTTTCCTGGTTTATATAGATGGCTTCGCCACTCTTTCACAAGTCAAAACTCAAAAGGCTCCCCTGGCTCGATATTTCTTGACAATGAAATTACTAGCCGAATATAACACTCAGCTCCTCGTCATACTTCCGGCCACCAATGTCACGTTTTAATTCTCTTACATTCTCACTGTTGAATCAAAAAACATACATACATATTAGTAGCTGCTACTCTGATCACTATAATCGCAGCTAATTGTTAAAGCAACATCCTATCGATTTGATCATGATATTTTTTCATTCTATCTCAGGACTGCTTTCACCGGGTAGGTCGTACTGACAGCTGATTCTTCTCAAGCCAAACATCATGAAAGAATAACCAGTAATGGTATCAGTTACAACTACATGCTCGACCCAAGGCCCTCATCAGTTGAATAACCTTTGCTCCATGCAAACCAAACCATCAACTTCTCATCCAAATTTCATATTTAGAGAAATACGTTAAAACCACTCCAATCATATGCTCCTCAGTCCAAATTGTCACAATAGAAAATCAAATTTTAGTTGGTAATCATGAGCTGTAACTCAAATGGATGTGAAATCCATTCGAGTGAGATTCTGTAAGAATAAAACTATATGTCAATTCCTCTTAGCAGCTATTTAGATCTCCAAAGACACAAATAAACAATAGACATTCGTCACACAAGTCCTCTTCTTATGGCGTGTAACAAAAGTCAGCTTTCAATGTCAACAAAAACTACTTCATCGGCCAACTACACAAGGCTACTTTTCGGCATCGAAATTAACTTGGGGAAACACCAAACCCCAGCTTTCTAGCTCCAAGTGACATAAGAATCCAGCATTCATGTAATTTCAACCACATCCATTTTGGACAATATAGACCAATTTACAGAGTCAGGAGGCCATTTTCCTTTTATATTTAAGAATCCAGTGTAACTCCCTTGCCAACACAATAGGCAGAGACAATAGCTGGCCAATCTAACAAATAAGGATTCCTTCAAAACCAACTAAAATAGATATCCCATTCAAAACAAAAACACATCAACTCAAATATAACATATCAATCCGTTGACCAACTAAATAGGAGTGTTGGGTATCTTTACTTCATAATGTGACTTAATATAGCAACACAACACTTGAGCACTTTTACTAGTCAAAGAACAGGATTTCGTACAAACTTTCACTAAATAAACATAATTATCAGTTGCTGATAAAACAAAAAGTGTTGTATGCCGAAGAACAGTACTATTTCTAAAACAATGTTGGATAATGCATCAATCAGGAGAATATATAACACATAAATAATACATACTAGGCATGAAGACATCTTCTACCCATTCCAAGTTGCATAAACAACTATAGATTCTGCCACGTACAAACATATAACAGCGTTCAATTAACAGTATGTAAAGAGCAACAAAGTTGGACATGCTGTATTGCAAACAGCATTATACATAATATCGATAATACAGAAATATTAGATCTCATCATCTACACTTGTTCCATTACTCTTCAAAATTGTAAAATCAAACAAGCATTTCTTTGGAGCTTAACACGTTCCACCAAATTCAATCTGATAACTGAATTTAACTCTTAAAGCCAAGTAAAAAATATGCAACTAAAGACAGTAGTAGAGGAATAAGATTAATATAAATAGATCAACTTCTACACTACCAACAAGGTAGGTTTTTACTTGGTGACATGTCGGCCGGGCCCTAATCAGTCAAGGGAAAGATACAAGAAAATAGTAACAGAAGAAAGTGCATTCATTCCATTGTAAAACATCACCACATTAAACAAAATAAACAACAGCACTAAATGGTTAATAAGCATAAAACATTGATATTCAAATACCAAATTATGGAAAGTAAGTCAAAAGTACGATGATAACTCGATCAGAAAATCTTCTAAACATAAACAAAATCCAGTTTCCAACAAATCTAAAAAACAGGAAAAACAAAAAGACTAAACCAAAATATTTAGGAAGACGACGACGACAAGTCTAATCGCCTTTCTTCCTGAAGGAGCATCCCTCAGTGAGTCTGGCACGTCCACCGGTGGGTTGGCACAACACCGTCTGGCAGTTACCGCAGACCACGACAGTCTGTGAGTGGCTAAAAACAGTGGTTCTGCAACACATAAAATCACAAAGATAATGATGGAATCAATCCTCATATATATATATAGAGAAGATTAGACAAATAGAAGGAAAAGAAGCTTACATGTTGAAGCAACCCTGGCATTTAACATCCTACAATAACAACAAAAAGCAAAAAGCAATCCAAATACCAAATCAAAAAGTTTATTAATTTAAAATCACATTTATGACAAGGGTAGAATCGTATCATATCTCGTACCATGAAAAAGGAATTGGGAGATTGCACGAGACGCTTGAGCTTGTGCTTCCTCTTCTCAAGCTCCGCAGGCGGGTTAAGTAAATCGATATCGTTTGACAAAACCTGGTGTTGCCATGAACAAAATAAAATCATTAATTAGCGAAACAGACAGACAAGTTACTTACAAAGATCCATTGAACGATGCTGAAGTCTGAACTCACCATTTTCGATTTGGAGATTAGTGCGCCGTTCAAGAGCGAAAGCGGAGGAGTCTAAAGGAGAAGAAGGAGAAGAAGAATGCTAGCAGGCAGCCAACGATAAGATCGTGTGCGTTGGATAATAGCTGTCTATCTCGACCGTTCATTTTGTCACCTAGGGCTTGGGGGTATTTTTGTTATTCTCCCTTTAGATCTCCAACTTTTGTGGATCATAATCTATTACTATATTAAAGAAAGGCGTTTTTGTGTCTAGGATGGCAGTTATTTAGGCTTTTTTTCCACAAAATACCCTTTGATTTCTTTGTCTCAGATTTTCGGTAGAACAAGTACGGGGCAAAATAGTAAAGTTTTGTTGATTAAAGCAGTTCTCGGACCAATTTTTTTAATTGCCTAATTTACCCTTATCAGTTACCCGTACATAAGAAAGAAATGCCATTACACCAGGGATTAGATTGAGTTTGACAACCCCACGTTCTCTTCTCTAGGCGGTTACTCTCTCTCTTCTCCACTTCAACTCCACGTTGCACAATTGGATTTGGATGAAGATATATAGGCATAAGGATGGACTGTTGCTTGCTTAAGATCAGTCTATAAATTTCCTCCCCAGAAATGTGGATATGTACATTCAGAATATAATCTACTATGTTATGAATTATTTATTACTAATATACGGAAAAGTGCCCTTCTTTTTTACATGTGGCTTGGAAGCATTACCACTGGATGAACCTTGAAATTGCTACTTCAAGTGAAAGTTAAGTACTTCAATTATGAACTTTCAATCTCATTAGAAGGAAACCATCTTTTTCGGATAATGCACTTCTGATTTCAGGATTTTATTCTCTTATTTGTGAAAGAGGTTGACAGATTAATTTGCAGGTCAGTAGTAGGGAAGGAATTTAGATGAATCTTGAATGTGATACTTGAATTAAAAGTATTGCAAGTATTGCGTAGTAATAAATTTTCTATTTTAGCAAGTTCTTTTCTTTCCAGTTTTTTTATCCCAATTTTGTTCTTCTTCATTTAGATGATAGATCATTCTCTATTTATGCAACAGATGTTAACTGACATGAGTGACAATAATGCCGCTACAAAATGACTGAAAGGGGCGATTACACACTTTAGTGCGTGTTCTCCCTAAAAACGGTTCGATTGTAAATTCCTTTGCCAAATTGGCCATGGCGAAGAGGAGAGCAGACCTACAGAGTCAAGCACGGGCAGGATTGGAGGATTTTCAGAGTGGTTTTGATGAACAGCTCGAGGACTTCGATGGAGACGAAGGTACTGGAGAGGAAACTGAGGAACATGAGTTGCCAAACACTATGGGGAGAAAATCAACTGGAAGTGATAGGGTTACGGGAGATAGAGACGTTGGAAGAGCAATGGAGCGAGATACACGCCGCTACAATGAATTGTTCGCGGGTAACTGTCGATCGGAAAATTGTATTACTCTGGAGTTCATACCACCGGAGAATCGGGAGGTGCTATAGTTCACTACTGAGGATGTAAAGGAGAATGTTGATTACTGGAAATTCGCTTTGATTGGCACCATTGTTGGCCTGCAACTACCATACGAGGCGATGAAGTGATTTGTCCTGAGCAGGTGGTCTGTTCAACCTTCAATCCATGTGGTGGAGAAAGGAGTGTACGTATTCAGGTTTGAAACTAAGGAGGAGATGCTGGAGATCTATGGAGGAGGTTCCTGGATGGTTCGAGGTCTGTATCCTATGGTTCTGAAACCATGGGAGCCAGGTATACGACTTGACCCATCCTCTTTACAGGATTACCCTGTGTGGATACACAGCTTCCTGGTTTAGATTTACAGTTTTGGTCGCCGCAAATGATAAGTAGGATAGCAAGTGCAGTAGGTAAACCAGTGCATATAGATAAATTGACTGCTAGTAAAGAGAGACTTGCCTATGCTAGGGTTTATGTAGAACTTAAGGCTGGAAGCCAATTGATTGATAGTATTAAATTGAGAACACCAACTGGTAAAGAGATAGATCAAAAGATTGTTTATGAATTTAGGCCACACCAATGTTTTAGGTGCTATAGATTTGGACATAATGCTAGAAATTGTAGGGGACAAAATGTTGAGCCTGCTTGGGTACCTAGACATGGGGAAAACACAAATAAGAATGGCTTAGGGGAAGGGGCTGCAGGGAATAAAGGCTCTTTGCTCCCTACGAACCTCCATGTAACCACTGTAGGAACCAAAACAGTCAGGTGTCCACCTCCTCAACATAATTCATCCCAGGCATCATCTAGTCAAAATGTGCAAAAACAACTTGTAGTAGCAGTATCAACTACTACACAGGGTGGGACAGAAGGAGGAGGGGTTGAAGAAAGCTCAGTTAGGCAATCTGAAAGATTACAAAATAAAAGAACTCAAGGGAAGGGAATGGGAGAATCATAATGGGTAGAGGTGAATAATAAAAGAAAAGGAAAGCAAGACAAGAAAACTGAAAACACATCTAGGAATGAGAATCAGACCCAAGAAGGGGTGAAGGGGAGACCACCTTTGCATCCCAATGGATAGTACACTCACAATTGGAGTGTGGAACTTAAGGGGGATGAATGACCCCCTTAAGAAAAGTGCTATGAAATCAATGTTAATAGATAATAGATGTAGCATAGGAGTTATTATAGAAACTAGGTTACAACACCCTAAATATGATAGGTTTGTGGCTGACCTGAAAGGGGACTGGAATGTGGAGAGTAATATCGACTTAGAAAATAACTGTAGAATTTTACTGATTTGGAAGGATAGTGTAGGGACTGTTGAAGTTTTGAATAAAACTGACCAATACTTGCATTGCAAAATTCAAACTAGGGATGCTAGTTGGGCTGGTATGGCTACATTTGTATATGCATATAACCACTCTACTGAAAGAAAACCTCTGTGGGATGGTTTAAAGCAGTTGTCACAAGGTATGGGCCTTCCTTGGCTTGTGGCAGGTGATTTTAATGTTGTCTTGGATGCCAATGAAAAGTGGCATGAGAGTTCATCGCCTATTGTGATAGGTGATGAGCTTAAAACAGTGCTTGAGGATACTGGTTTGTCTGATCATAGATATATAGGTCCTATACATACTTGGTCTAACTCTCATACTTATTGTAAACTTGATAGAGTGTTGGTTAATAATTTGTGGTTTAGCACTAATAGGGACTCTATAGTGAGATTTCTTGCTCCAGGAGTCTCTGACCATGCTGCTAGTATTACTAGGATCTTTAAGGAAGATGTGAAGTGTAGCATTCCTTTTAGATTCAAGAATATATGGGCAACTGATGCAGAATTTTTACCATTAATAGCTAGAGTGTGGCAATCACCTGTGAGAGGATGTCAAATGTTTCAACTAGTAACAAAACTGAAAGCTCTAAAAATTGAACTTAAAAAGCTTAATACAAGAAAATTTCAGGATTTGGAAACTAAAGTGAAGCATTTACACCAAACATTAACAGAAATTCAAGAAAAGGATATGAGGGATCCAGGGAATAATGAGAGAATTCAGGAAATAAAAGAGAAAAAAGATGAGTATCTTACTGCTCACTCGATGTACCTTGGGGAATTAAAACAAAAGGTCAAGATGGACTGGTTAAAGGGTGGGGACCAATGTAGTAAAGTTTTTTTTAGCTATGTTAAGGCAAGGAGAAAACAGAATCATATTCATCTCCTGATTGATGCTTTTGGAAATAACATTACTAATAAGGAAGCCATAGTCAAGCATATACTTGATTTCTATACTAATCTCTTTGGCACTGAATCACAGGTACAACAGGTGGATACATCAGTTTTTGCTCAAGGAAAGTTGGTAAGCAATGAGATGAATGATCAACTGAGTAGACCAGTTACAGTAGAAGAGATTAAAGATGCAATATTTTGTATGAATGATAATAAGAGTCCTGGCCCTGATGGCTTTAACTCTTGTTTCTTCAAAAAGAGTTGGTCTATTACTGGTAGTTTAGTTTGCTCTGCTGTTATGGAATTCTTTGAAACTGGCAAGATTCTAGGACAAATTAATAATACTGCAGTTACTTTGATTCCAAAATGTGTTAATGCTTCATCAGTGAGTGATTTTAGGCCTATTGCATGTTGTAACTTGGTTTACAAAATCATCACTAAAGTCATAGCTAATAGGTTAAATGATATTCTTCCAAAAATTATAGATACTTGTCAAAATGCTTTTGTAAAAGGGAGGGATTTATTCCAAAATGTTTTTCTTGCACAAGAGCTGATAAGAGGATATAATAAGAAAAATATAACTCCTAGATGCATGCTTAATATTGATCTGAGGAAAGCATATGACACAATAAATTGGTCTTTCTTGCAGAATGTGTTACTTGGTCTTGGGTTTGAAGAGAAATTTGTGCATCTAATCATAACTTGTGTAGCTACTACTCATTTCTCCTTTTGTATCAATGGGACTTTGGAAGGACACATGAAAGGGAAACAAGGGTTAAGACAAGGGGACCCTATGTCCCCTTACCTCTTTGTGCTTTGTATGGATTATATGTCTAGATATCTTAAGAAAACAGTTGTGGATAACCAAAAAATCAAATATCACCCTAAGAGTAAAAGAATAAATTTAACACATTTGTATTTTGCTGATGATCTTCTACTCTTCTGTTGAGGGGATGAGGAATCTCTAACTATCCTTAACCAAGCCATGAGATCATTTTCTGCAATGTTTGGACTAACTATTAACAATGCCAAAAGTTCAATGTTTCTGTCAGGAGTGCAGGATGGAATGAAGAGAACCTTGCTCAACATTTGGGGCTTTCAAGAAGGAGTCTTTCCTGTAAGGTATCTTGGTATACCTTTAAGCCCTAGAAAGCTCAGACTGAATGAGTATGATGCTTTTGTGAAGAAGATGACTGAAAAAGTGCAAAGCTGGGCTGCAAAGACAATGAGCTATGCTGGAAGATTACAACTCATAAAATCAGTGTTGAGGAGTATCCAGAACTTTTGGAGTCAAGTGTTTCCTATCCCCATCGATGTCATAAGGAAAATAGAAAGTATCTGTAGGAACTATCTATGGACTGGACATGAAACAGGGCACAGAAATCCTATTTCTTGGCAGCAGGTTTGTCAAGATTGGGAAAGGGGGGGGGGGTCTTCAAATCAAAGAAGTCCTTGGGTGGAATAAGACGTTGTTGAGCTATCAGGTGATAAAATTAGGCAGAGAGGGAGAACAGGATACTGTGTGGTCTGCATGGGTTGAGCAATACAAGTTGAGAGGGACTGATATATGGCATGTAGAAACAAAACCAGCCGATTCTCCATGGTGGAAGTTCTTGATTGGATTAAGAGATGATTTACAGGAGTGGAACCCAGGTTGTACATCTACATCTTTGATGGTAAATGGTAATAAAGCACTTCTTGATTCTATTTACCAGCATTATCATATTGCAATGCCTTTAGTTGGGTGGGATGCTCAAGTCTGGAACAATCTTTCTATGCCTAGAACTGCTTTTGTCAATTGGTTAATAGCCCATAAAAGGATTGCAACAAAAGATAGATTGTTTAGATTTAAATGCTTGCAAAATGATGTATGTGAAATGTGTGGGGAAGAGGCTGAGACTATATCCCATTTATTTTTTGAATGCTCTATGTCTGGACCAATTGTTCATAGAATGATGGCTACTGTAGGCTTAAGTGCAAGGGGAAAAAGTTTTGATAACTGGATGGAAACTTTTGGCAAGTCTCAGTATAAAAAAAGTCTGGTCTATAGGATAAGAGTTGCAGTATTTGGGGTAATTCTGGTAGGAATTTGGAAGATGAGGAATGTAAAAGTGTTTGAAAAAAAACAAGTCCCAACTGCCACCATATGTAGAGAGTTGGCCAATGAAATAAAAGAAAGATTAGAGATTAAACTGTGCAAAAATAAGAACAGGTTTGTTAGGAAGGTTATGAGTAACCTGAGCAAATTTTGAACTTTGATTGAATGCTTGTCTTTCTTGGTACTAACTGTTTTGTGTGCAGGGAATATATTTTGTATAGAGGTACAAGATGTGTGTGTTTTGTTGATTATTCTGCAGGTAGAAGAACTCACTGGTGGATATATGAGGGTGACATTGAGCTGGATCAGGTTGAAATCTGCAACTTCTTCTATTCCAACCCCCCCAACAAGTTGAAACCAATGTGGAGAGCTCTACTAGGGATAACCAGCAATAGACAACCGGAATGGGCCTGGAGAGTACAACCACGGGTAGATAGTCCCGGAGTTGGAATGAAGTGGGCTAATTCTGGAGGCCGAATGTGCTTAGGATATGCTGTCATTGTAGGCTTTAAACAGAGTTGTAGCTCTGAGCTAGTGCTCTGTTTATTCCTTGGTTTTAGTAGGCATTGATTTTCGTTTTGATTGTATGTGGAATTTTCTACTTAATCTAGCTTTCACTTGGGGAATGCCCCTCGTATCTTGTAAAACTTGGTTGGGTTTCAATATACTTTAAATTTATTGCAAAAAAAAAATGCAATGTTGAAAGACTTTTACATGGTATTTAAGCGGTTTCATGGTCAACGAGTACAGAGCATGAAGGATCCATTTAGGCATGAACAGAACATGTCAGAAGTAAATGAAAGGAGACAGAAATGATGAACACGGCGACAGTACATCACGAGCTCGAGTTAAGGCGTAGGAACGCAGATTATACTTATGTATGTGGTGGACCTGGTGGTCAGGTTGAGTAATCTTTTGTTCCCTACGGGTTTTTCAGTTCAAGAAGCATGTGTTTTATACATGTCTGAACTTGAAGTTAGAACTTGATGTATAGAGAATTTGCGTCAAATGGTGATTCAAAAATGGAGTAGTTTAATTTGCATGTTACTTTTATTTTAAATTCACCATCAGGTTATATTTATCATTTGTTTACGCTAAATAACTGTGATATAGTTTAGTAGTTGTTGGATGGCTTTTTATGTTGTGAGGACTTCAGAATTTAGATTGATAATGCTTTCGAGCTATGTGCTGCCATTTTGTTTTTTTGACATAGTTATATGGTTTATTGTTGGATGTATGTTTACTCAATACTTTATTCTCCTTGCATACCATTGCTTCTACATTTTTATTTGTTGCAGACTTGCAGGTTAGTTTGTCACGGACGACTCACATTATCCACATGATTAATGCAATAAAAAGTTAGTAATTTTGTAAGGATCTCATAACGTTCAGTACTCTAGAAGCAATTCTTTTGAGCACGGTACTGTCATTTCTAATATTTTGTACTTTAATTTGCTTATTGGTTTTGCGTCGAAATGTCATTTCCCACATACATTGATTGTCATTACCCAATTAATTCATTTAATTTATTTATGTCATGATTTGCATAATTCATTGTTATGTTTGTTGAAATTGGACAATAGAGTGACCTTCATTCTTTATAAAAGAACCATACTTTTTCATATATTTGCGCGTTCATGTATTGTTTATGCATCTGACATTCTACACATCCACGGCAAGTGATGTCTCTTTTAGCATAAACAAATAAAATGTAGCCCCTCGATCAACTATAAAATATAACAAACAAATTCTACAAATTTATAATGCTATATCATCTATACATATTTAGCATTCATAAAAGAAAAATATACATAGTTATTAAATTTCAACCTCCGAACATGATTATGTAACTTTTGTTAAATTATACATTGATACTTTTTTAATGAAACAACTACACTATGTTTCAAAATAAACAGGTTGTTTGTTAACTTTTGTTATTAATATAACAATAATAAAAGATATCGTTTGTATCAATTTGAATTGATTAAAAAACTCATTCTATTGACCCAGAAAACACGTAAAAATCAAGGAACTCTTTATATTAAAAAAAATCGTTGCACGCGGGACCGCGTGCGCCCGGTCGCTAGTTACTAGAAAAATTCAGAAATAGCGCCACTTTTGGTCTAAATGACGAATTTTAGAGATGAAGTGTATAGTGCAATATGTATAATTATTTCATACACTTTAAAATTTATTTTTTTACACATTGTACCTCAAATATTTAATTTTTCTAAGAAAAATACTATATATTATCAATTTTCTTTTTTACAAAATGTGTCTTCAAATAACATATATTTTTAGAAATTAAAACTTTTCAACAAACTTAATTAGTAATTTTAAGATTGATTTTTATTAAGTTTTACTTTTTAATTAGTTAATAATTTAAAATTTCTATAAAAAAAAAAAAAAAAAACTTCATCTTCTCCAACACACCCCCACCCCACCAAATCTACCACCACCAAACCCCAAATCCACCTCAAAACTAGGGAAATTTAACGTTTTGGTCTCATAACTTGACTTCTTTTGAATTTTGGTACATTAACTTGGCACCCTGTAATTTTGGTACCACAACTTACACTTCATTTGAATTTTGGTCCCTCGTCATAGCTCCGTCCAATCTCATCGTTAAATGTCGATATGGCTCATGTTGACTGTACACTCATCAATTTTGACCCGATTTTGGGCCCCACTTCGCCACGTGACTCCCACGTGGAAGCCACATAAGTAAAATATATATATATATATATATGTGTGTGTGTGTGTGTGTATATATATATATATATATATATTTGCTAACGGTCAGAATTCTTCAAATAGAACGACGCGACTCTTACATTTGCTTCAGAATTTTGCATATAGACCGGTCATAATCGATCTCTCTCTCATTCACACTTCTTCACTCTAAGTCACAAATCGAAGGTTAGTCAGAAATTAATCGTGTTCTTCATCTACTTTATATCAATTTGGAGGGTTAATTCGTCTTTATATGAATTTAGGGTTCTCTATTCTCCACAATTCTTTGCCAGTTTTAGGGATTGGGGTTTGGTTAATTTCTTTATGTGTTAGGGTTCTTCATCCTCTTTATTTTACTAGAATTAGATTAATTGCTTTATGTGTTAATTGTGAGGTACTTAGAAATTAGGGGTGTTTGTTAATTGTTAATTGCCATTTGAACTGTAGATGGCTCATCCACGCCAAACCCCGTGCGCTTGTGGCCGGGGAGATATGTTGTATTTTCAGGCTAGTAGCACCACGTCCCGACCCAGGAGTTTTTACTACATTTGTCCGTCGTGTGTTCGTCACCCGAATTACTTCGTGTGGGCCGACGACATGAATGACGGTTCAAATAGGAGGAGGAGACCTTACAGTGGTGATGAGAGTTCTAGGCAAAGTTTCACTCAAGCCACTGTTGGGCAAAGCTTCACACCCATTGAGCAATCAATCCCTTTTGTGGATTATGTGTTGAGAATGAATCATACAAGAGCTGCTATTATTTTTTGTTTCATAGGATGGGCTCTTTTTTTATTGTGTTTGTTATTTTGATCAGTTTGCTAATTGTCTTTTATTCTAGGTTGTAATAACTTAATAACTTTTAGTTTTTTATTTGTTTTTTCTTATGTAGTGTAAGACTAAGTTATAGGTTTTTTTAATGGTACTTTTGTTTTGTTATTTACTGTAATGTTGGAAATCTTTTTCTTTGCTTATGAATGATTTATGGTTTAGCAACATGGAAACGATGATGCAATGATTCCTGTATTGGCACTGCCTTGGAAGGATGTAATGATGGGCATCAATGGTGATAAATACCTGCTAGAGTTCCTGGTAGCGTAAGCAAAGCGCCACAATCTCCAGAATGAGAGGAGTTTGGTACGCGCGTTGGGACTGTCCATACTAGGTCTGGAGAGTGTCACTGTCCAGTTCTTCTTTGTTGGGCACTTGAAGACTTTTTTGGGAAAGTTAAGGATGAAGCTTCAGATGTTTAACACCTACCGCACCCTTTCTAGTATTGACTGCATGCCACCAGAGTATGCAGTCAACATTAACTGGATGGAATACCTTGATGGCAATGATGATGTAAGTATTTAGTACTCAATTGAATTTGATCTTATTATATTTAGTGAAGGGACTAACTTGTGTATATTGTATGGGACTGATCCTCAGTGTTACTCCCGCCGTTGGGGTCTGCCTCATGCTACTCTCCTCTACAAGCTCTTTGATGAACTAAGAGTCTTCAACTTTGCAAATGACAACAATGATGCCAATCCCATTGAACTGCCTGATGATGATCCTGTTGTGGTTCAGCTAGTTGCTCCCATGGAGGTTGATGTACATGTCCCTATAGGAGGAGGTGAGGACCAGTTGGATGTAGTGGTGGATCCAGTTGTGGATCAAGTGGTTGCAGATGAGGAAAGCACTGTCAGTGGATCAGGTGCTAGTGGTTCTGGTGCTGCTACAAGTATTGGATATGTTGGATGGCTTAATGATGTTGATTAAGCTTTTATGAATATTTTTATGTATTGATGGATTGTTGTGCCTGTTTGGCTGGATTGTTTTGCCAGTGTTATGACTGATAATGGCTTGATATAGTCATTTTAATAAAGTGAATTTGTTGATGCTTTTTTGGTTGTCCTTTTAAGGCTTTTTAGTTGTGTTTGATATGATGTACCTAGACTCAAATATCTTAATACATACTGCCAAACATCCAAACATCCAAACATATCAAAGACAGGAACTCTATCAAATAAATTGTATTTTACATCCAAACATAAAAGACATTCATCAGTATCATCACCAAACATAAAAGTTTCCAGATGTTCTGCACCAAATAAATACTACAGACACAGTCAAGTTTCCAGATCAAGTCAAGTTTCCAAATGTTCTTTGAAACTCTACTTCTCACTACTGAAATACTACTGAAACTCTACTTCTCACTACTTCTTCTTTGAAACCTCCCCTCTTGCTTCAGTCCCTTGTAGTAGTATGGTTCTTCATCTGGTTTTAAGCTTCTCAATCATATTTACGGGAAAAAATCGAAATTGGTCATTTATTGTGTCCTAGTTACAGTTTTCGTCCTTTAATGCGTCCTTGTTTTATTTTGGTTCTTTATTGTGTGTTTCACTACGCTTTTGGTCCTTCGGATGGAATTTCAGCCGAAAATGTCATATAGGAGCACGTGCCGCCCTAAATTTATTTTTTTTGAATTTTCCACAAGCAAATTCGCATGTTGGAACAACAATTTTAATTTTTTTATTTAAAATTTTGACCCTTCCGATCCGGATAACCCGGTCAAATCGGGTTGGTCGGTTCAGAATTTTAAATAAATAAAAATTTAAAAAATTAAAACCAGCGTTTTCGCATGTGAATTTGCATGTGGGAATTAAAAAACATTTATTTTGGTCAGCAAGTGTTCTCACATGATATTTTTCAACTCAGACTTCTTCATAAGGACCAAAATCGTAATGAAATACACAATAATGGACCAAAATAAAACAAGGACACAATAAAGGACGAAAAATGTAACTATGACACAATAAAGGACTAGTTTCGATTTTTTCCCATGTTTACCTTGAGCTTGCCAACATTATGCAAATGTTCAGTGATTGAAGGACCTTCATGAAGTATGTGTGCTTGTGGTTTAGTTGATGGCATGCTTTTCCACTTGTTTGCACTCAATCCTTCCAGTAAGTTTTCCCTTGTTGCCTCTGGTTGTTTAGCTGTTGTATTTCCACTTCTGTCATGAACTGCAGACTTCTGAGAGCAGTCAACATTTGGTTGAGATCCAGTGAATAGAATCTCACTGTGCAAACTTACTGGAACACTAGAATCATTGGCATCATGTTCTTCTACAACACTCTCATTCACAACACTAGAATCTTTGGCATCATGGTCTCCACAACACTCTCATTCACATCAATTCCCATCTCCCTATCTTCTTCCATATCATATTCTGGATCACTAAAGTATTCCAGATCACTTTCCTCATCCCTTTCACCTGTCTCAACTCCTTTACCAGCTAGCTCTTCATCATTATTTCCTGGAACCCCATTGTCTTCACCCTCAAACATTGACCGTTGTTTTGTATTTATCCTTCCCTTTCAATCTACAAATAAAACCATATTTCTACCCAATTGAGATGATAGGAAGTATGATGAGATCTCATGGTCGTTCTGGAGGTTAACATAACCATATTGTTGTTTTAGATATATAGCCTTGACAAGCAAAAACCCAAGTTATGTGCATAAAGCTTGAATGCCATTAAAGGTTATATGTGATGGCCCAACATAATCAACAACCACCTTTGTATTATCACCTTCAAGAGTGCCCTCTACTGTTACAGTTCCATCATACTGGAATTCAGAAGTAACATATAATGATCCACAAGTTGTTCCATGCAAAAAATGGGATTTCATTAGACATTACACAAAGAGGAGTTTCTGAAATTAGGGATTTACAAAATAGGGATTCTAAAATTGGGGGTTTCTGAAATTAGGGTTTACCAAAAATAGGATTTTGAAAATTAGGGTTCGAGATTTGGGGGTTTCTGAAATTAGGGTTTAATTGAGACATGCAGTGATGGAGTATGACTCCAAACACAGGTATTAACATATATTTAAAAAAAATCGTAACAAAACTTACCATAATTCGAATTTGGATCTTCGTTTTTCTCAGATTTACGTATTTTCACTTTCCTCTCGTTGCGAGCCATGTGTAGCAGCTGGACCTTGCGACGGCGTCGGCGTTGAGATGTAACGGCGGCGGCAAAAGTGAGACTGAGAGAAATGGCGCGGAAATGGCTTTGGAGAGAGAAGTGAGAGTGAGGGTTTTTCCGCGGATATGAACTGCAGGAGTATTAGTAAAAAAAAAATTTTGCTTATGTGGCTTCCATGTGGGCGTTACGTGGTGAAGAGGGGCCCAAAATCGGGTCAAAATTGCTGAGTGTACAGTCCACGGGAGCCTTCGATATTTAACGGCGGGATTGGGCAAAGCTATGGTGAGGGGACCAAAATTCAAATGAAGTGCCAAGTTATGGTGCCAAAATTACAGGATGCCAAGTTAATGTACCAAAATTCAAAAGAAGCCAAGTTAGGGGACCAAAACATTAAATTTCCCTCAAAACTACCTAAACCCATCACCATCGCACTTCCGTGACCCAAATTTTTGGTTTTATGACATTTGTTTTTATGGGTTTTCGAAGGATTTGTGGTGCGGTGGCAACTCACGAAACTCCAAAATCGATAATTGGGGCCATAAAAATGTGAGGGTAATTAAAGTAGGTGGATTGAGGTTTGGTGGGTGTGGAGGGGGTGGGGCGTGGGTTGTTGTTTGGGGGGGGGGGGGGAGGCTGGAGAATTTAAAGTTTTTTTTTTCGATTTTTGAATTTTTAAATTATTAACTAATAAAAAAGTAAAACTTAATAAAATCAAGCTTAAAATTACTAATTAAGTTTGTTGGAAAATTTTAATTTCTAAAAATATATGTTATTTGAAGACACATTTTGTAAAAAAAAATTTGATAATATTTAGTGTTGAATTTGTAAATAAAAAGAATTTATTTTATATTTATATGAGTTAGAGTTTATTAGTTTTTTATTTTCTGAATATTTTTGAAGTAACAAAATAAAATTTAATTAATAATTTATTTTTGGGGTATTAGTTTGGAAATAAAATTAGTTTTTATTCTTTATTTATAATTTTTTGTTTTTTAGTAAATAATAGGTGAACTACCGATTTTACCTTGGAGGACGACGTCAACGTGGCGTCATTTAGACCAAAAGTGATATTTTTGGGCGGAGTTTCGTTGGAATGAAAGTTTGGACCGCAAACTGTAAAAATTTAAAGTTTGAATAGGTAACTGAATTTTTCCTTAATTACTACATGGCCTTTGTTTTGATAAGTAACTAATACATGTTTAATTATCTCATTAATTGGAATACAATTTGTACTATGAAAACATTGGAATGGATGGCCGGTTTGAACGTGATTTAACTAATTTGGTTTGGCTCATTTTAATTTGAGGTTTAAAAAATAAAAAAATAAATATCAATTTTGGTGTAGCTTTTTAATGTTTGAGTGTTTTTTTCTTAAGAACAATATGTTTGACCGTTACCAAAGAAGTAGATACACCAAACACCATATCAATGTGATAGATAGGATGAATATAATATTTTTATTAATAGTAATTGTTCGTAGATTAATAATATATGGCTATTATTATTTAAAGGTTGTAATGGATAAATATTTTAGAGAAAAAATCACTTTGACCCCCCATCTATTGGTCAATTATCACTTACCTTTTCAAACTATTAATTTTATCACTTACCTCCCTCAAATTATTAATTTTATCACTTACCTCCCTGAACTATGCTAATCATCACTTTCACCCCCATGACATAATTAAGCCTTTAAATAGGCATGTGTGATGCACGCGACCGGTTAATCAAGGGCAAAATAGACATTCTCTTTACTCAGGAGGGGTAAGTGATATCGATCATAGTTCGGGGTGTAAAGTGATTCTTTTTCTAAAACATAAAAAACCAATTTATAAAAAAATTAAAATTAATTCATATATATTTATATTTATATCATAAAAATAAACATATTTATTCTTAAAATATATTTAAATCCCAAAAAAGGCATTTTTTCACAAATTTCACAAAATGTAATTAGTTCTTTTTCTAAAAGGTCATCTTCTTCCCCTTAACTATATTTGACTTTTTCTTAGTTTAGAAAATCATCTTCTTTCTCCTACTCTATTTTATTTGTTGAGATTGTGATTTTTTAAATAAAGTTAATTACTTCTTGTTTAAACTATAAGAAGAGTGTAATTATAGTGAACTACCTAAAATATATAAGTCAAAAATTGCACAACATGAACCTAACACGAGTAAATTGAACTTAAAAATGTCGAATTCAAATTAAAAGAAGTTATGCTTTTAATCCAAATTTATTAAAACCAACGACCTTTACTAAGGGAGCATCCTTTAAATCTCAAATCTATAAAAACAAAAAACAAAACCAAATTTGAAAGTTATTATATAATTAAACGACAACAAATTATAAGGAATGTCATTGGTCGAATCGAATTTGATTGGCCTAAAAATGTGGCATGCAACGGTGTGAATGAAAAACTGAGTAGAAAAGTCATCAACACAAGGAATTGATCGAGAGATCAAGAAAGAAGATGGGGGGGGGGGGGGGGAAGGGAGATGGCTTTTTATAAAAATCTAAATTATTATTCATCAAATTTTCTTATTATTTTGTTAATATTTTACATTGTACTGATATAATTATTAAAAGTTTGAAATTTATTTATTTATTTTTAGAGATATAAATATATTTTATACGAATAGTTTTTTTTTATGATATTCATATATATTTTTGAATTAATTTGAGTTTATTTTGTAAACTATATTTTTTTACTGTGCACGATTATCACTTACCTCCTGAGTAAAGAGAAGGTCTATTTTGCCCTTCATTAATCGGACATGTGCAGCACACGTGCCTGTTTAATGGCTTAATTACGTCGCGGGGGTGAAAGTAATATGATTAGCATAGTTCAGGGAGGTAAGTGATAAAGTTAATAGTTCAGGGGAATAAGTGATAAACGACCAATAGATGGGGGTTGAAAGTGATTTTTTGCCAATATATTATTTCTTTGACGAAAGAAATAAAACATTAGCGGACAGTAGACTTGCAACTTGAAATTGTGGATGGGGTTGATACGTTATTGTTGTTAACTTAACAATGGAGTGTTAACAACAGATTGGTATGTTGTTAACTCAGCGATGTTACTTTAACAACAGACCAGAGTAATAGTGCAGTGGAATAAACAAACATCAAGTTTAAGAAATGAATATAAGATTATATAACTTCCGAGCCGTAGGCAAAATAACCCGTTAAGGTTTTAACAAAAGTCGTTCTCTCAATTTTCAAGCTCATCACTCTCAAATTAATCGGACTAAGCAAAGCACACAAGAATTGCTTCAACTATCTTTAATGGCTCCTCACTCTTAGATCTATTCTCACAACTCACAAACTTTGCTAAAGCAAGACAACACTTCAACAACTGTAAATTAATCTCTCGGATTGATTGACTCTTGCCTTGTGTTTGTCTTGATGTACTTCACACCTATATATAGGTTCTTGACTTGGACTTCAAGGTGTGTTGTACACGGTTGGTAATTCTCCTTTGTTTCCTTCTCGAACTCCTCTTCCTTGTTCTCGCAGTCCTTCTTGAATAATAGTTCCTTCGTTAGTGATCTAACTAAGGATAGACTCCTTCTTCAAATCAGGACTCAACTTGGAAAGCTTTTCCTAGTTGCACTCGAACTCTTCTTTCCTTGTAGAGCGGTTTGCTTAATTAAGAAAACTTTCCTTCTTGGAAACTTTGAGCGTCCAACCTATGACAAGTTTGTATCCTGAATAATAATCAAAGACAATCACAACTGTGGAACTCAATTAGTTAAATGAATAAGGCAAAACAATAATAATAAATATAAACAAGATTGCAAATCGGATTCTGCTTCAGCAATGTTACTCTAACATTGACTTCTCAATGTTAATCTAACATTGCCAGAATACCTGCACTTTCAATCTCCCCCTTTTTGCCTTAATCACAAAACCTAAGAACATGTTCTAATCAGATCAAATTATTCAGACAAACTTCACTATCTTCTACAATGGAAAACTAAGTACACTTTCTACAATGGAAAACTAAGTACACTCCCCCTGAATATCAGAGGGGACCAACTCAATGTTATTCTAATAGTGATACTTTCAATGTTGTCATAACATCCATCTTTGTCAATGTTGGTTTAACATTGAGTCCATACCGAAGTTCTAACATTGAACATCTCAATGTTAACTTAACATCATAGAACAGTTAACACCTGCAAAACAGAGTTAGTACTTTGTAACCACAATTCAAATAGCATAAGTAGAAACACTAAGTACCAGTAGAAAAGTACTTAAATACAAGCTATACTTAGTAGCAAGGAACACACTCCTTGATGAAACATAAAAATGCAAAAAAAAAAAAAATAGAATTGTTCATACTGCCATCGAAAACAGAAAATTAAAAGAACTCAGAAATTTTTGAATTTGATCTACTCTCCCCCTTTTTGTGAGGAAGGCAGATCCTTCAAATGCTTCCTGAGGCTGTCAATCTCTTGCAACCTCACTTGCTTGTCTACTATCTCTCTTTGGGTATCTTTCTACTCTCTGTCAAGCCACACCAGAGTCTCCTCCACAAATGTATCAGCAATGACAGAACAGCTATCACCACTTGCAACTGGAACAGAAGAGGCAACAAATTTGATAGTCTTCTTCTTCTTTTTCCTGCTTGGACCAGCTTCTGCATTGGGATTCTAGGGCAAGTCTTGGATCCTGACTTGAGTGAAGTAGCTCCTGGTGATGATCATCTTGGCCTTGTTCTTGATCCAGCCTTCTGTCTTCTTGGTCTTGAAGCCTTGCTTCACCAGAATGCTGGATACCAGAGAGGGATATGGAATGATTCCCTTTGCCTTTGTTGTGACCTCCCTCATGTGCCTCAGAACTTTCTCCCCTATGTTCACACTTAGCCCATTCTTCAGTTTATACACCAACTTTGCAGATTCTTTTGTCATAACAGTGGTGTTGGAAGAAGGCAGCCAGTTGTAGGTAGAGAGCTTGTGAAGTACAACACTTAAGGATGTCAGCTTTGTAGTTGGAAAACTATCATTCCACTTCCTTGTGAGTCCACCAGTGAGGTCAGTAATCACCTCATCCATGCTAGGATCCTCAGTCTCCTCAAGATCAGGAAGTTCCCAAGCTTCATTGATCACATATGGGCTAATGTCATAGACATTCATCCTTACCCAAGCTTTACCAAACTTGGGAGAGCCCTGGTGGCACACCCACTGAGAGAGGTTCATGTAGAACTCTCTGATCACATCAGGGACATATGATGACTGGTTCATCACAGAGCCCAACACACCTCTAGCTTCAAGCAACTCAAATAATGTATTTTCTTTGAACATCTCCTCATCAATGTTCCTCTCCATGTGAATAACCTTGGCTTGATAAGCCTCCCACTATTCTTCTGCCTCATCAGACACATAAAAGCCAGAATAAGGCTTTTTGGGGTACTCCTCATCAAGCACATCAAAGTACTCATCACTGCCTGATAACATCAGCAGGGTCATCACCTACCAGTTGGTCTTCTTCCTCAACTTCCTCATCTTCCTCTTCCTCCATATCATCTTCTTCCTCTTTTTCTTTTTCTGACTCAGACTCAGAAGTTTCAACAACCACCTGCTTCCCCTTTCTTTTCTTAGCAGCAGTAGCTAAGGCAGAGAGAGTCAGGCTCTCTTCTTCTTCTCTCTCAACCTCTTTAGGTTTATTGTCACCCTCATCATCAACATCTTGGTTACCCTCAGTAGTAACCTCCTCAACCACAGTCTCCTCAACCTGATCATCTTCCTCAGGAAGAGTATCCATCTTAACAGCAGCAGCATGCTCAACAGCATTAGCCTCAGATGGCTCAGCATTCACCTCAAGGTTTTCACCCTCATCAGTAACACCCATAGTCTCATCCCCACCATCACCCTCAGGGACCTCATGCAAAACCTCAGACTCACCCACAACAACAACATGGGCCTCTTTCTCCCCCTCAATACCAATTTCAGCAGTAATATCTTGAGTAGGGTTAGCCATCATTACCTCGTTTTCGTCGTTGGTGGGAGTGGAGGTTTGCTCAGCAGTTTTTGATGTTGAACCAACATCACCCTTAGCAGATTTCTTGCCCTTGCGTCGTTGATATGTGGATTTCCTCTTTGGTGCGGCGGCGACGACGGCTTCAATGGTTGTTCGTCTGGTACTGCGGCGTACTGGTCATTCAATCTGCTCAGCAGCATCTATAAGAGCATCAATGGAAGACTTGTGTGCTATTGTTAGAGTGATTTAGAGAAGAAATGTAGAAACTTGTTTTGCAGAGAATGTTGATTTCGCAAGAATTTTGAACGCGGAAATAGTAGGAAGAGATTATGGCAAATTATATAGATAATCAGCTGAAGAATAGTGATAGTAGTGTTGTAACATGTTACCAAAATAATCGGACCACTGTCACACGATCATACCCATGTTTACCTTACCACGTGTCAGTGTTAGATTAACACGTAACCAGAGCAGTCTCCAAACCTGAAAACTTATAAATTACAATGTTGAACTAACATTGGCAAGTTAACATCAGGGGGGAAGTTGTAGGTGCAGGGCTTCATCCAAAGCAACATCATGTGAGAGCGTGAGATATTCCTGTATACTGATCTGAAACCTCAACCAAGTACATAGGTACAAAGACAAAGATTAAGATCATCAGTATGAATAAGTGACACATCAGACAGAAAAACACAGAGTGGATGTACATATCCAGGGAAAAGATGTTCCCACAGTATAGAAGATCACAAAACATAGTATTTTACCTGTAGTGAGTCACCCACGAAGTATGCCTCAACACATGATTCCTAGGATTACTAGGGTTACTACTCCCCCTAAGCCCAAACCGACATAAGTAAAAAAAAATGTAGAACTAGAATGAATGCAACCATGTTAGATCAACATTGGGTGATGGTAACCAAGTATACACAACTTTACTGACTAGGATCAGGACATATCAATTTATCTTTTACTAAAATCATGAACTCTTTTGAACAAAAACTAGTGAATGTTAAAGGATAGTTTCATCACTGAATGTGGGCAGCACAAGACTCCACACACCCCAGCAACTTAACCATCAGCTACAAATTAGGCAAGCACAAAGGAACTGAATGAAGACAATGCATTTATCATATACTTTTCCACCCCAAATCCTCATGCATACTTGTTTACCAACCTGTTTACAAGAGAAATACCAAGTGAACAATGCTACTGAATGCAAGCAGTCGAAACTTCAAAACACCCCAGTAGTAAGGATCACTATCATGCATAACCTTGGCCATGGACACAAACACAAAAATAAGCACAACTGAATAACAATGAAGCTTTCAACATCATGTACCCCAGCTTCTCTTCATGCTCTGCCTAACCTAACATGGATAAGTCACAACTGAATAACATCAGAGTAGTGAGCTCTGTGTACCCCAGCTTCTCCCAGATGTTAGGTTAACATTCACAGACTAACAACAGAGTTCTTACTTTACAAAACTCTTGCTCTGTACATGTCCACCAGTCAACTCAGCTATTTATACAGATTAACCACACAACCCAACAGGATCTCTAACAAAGAAGTAATATGCAAGAAAGAAGAATGCAAAAAGGAAACATAAAAGAATTACAGATACACCACAACCAATAAATAGTGCTAGACAGTGGTGTTATGTCAACACTGGTGTACTAACATCCCTAGACAATGCACATGCCAAGAGAATTCCTCAAACTGAAGAACCTCTCAGTATCTAAGGGTTTAGTGAACATATCAGCAAGCTGATTGTTAGTTTCAATGTGTTCAATGTCAATGAGCTTATCTTCTACCATGTCTCTCAGAAAGTGATACCTTATTGTAATATGTTTAGTTTTAGAGTGTTGCACAGGGTTCTTAGAGATGCTTATAGCACTAAGATTATCACATAACATAAGTAAGGTATCACTGTCTAACCCATAATCCAGTAGCATGTGTTTAAGCCATACTAACTAAGTGACACAGCTGCCTGCTGCTATGTACTCAGATTCAGCAGTTGAGAGTGACACACAATTTTGCTTACTATTGTACCATGAGACCAAGTTGTTCCCCACATAAAAACATCCTCCACTTGTAGACTTTCTATCATCAGTGTCACCTGCCCAATCCGAGTCACTGAAACCTACAAGATTTGTGTTAGTGTCATAAGAGTACCAGATCCCAAGGGCCAAAGTGCCAGATATATATCTAAGGATTCTCTTCACAGCAATCAGATGTGATTGCTTTGGACATGCCTGGTACCTAGCACACACACAAACAGAGAACATTATATCAGGTCTTGAAACAGACAAGTAGAGTAAGCTTCATATCATTGAACGGTACAATGTTGGATCAACATCTGCACCAGTAACATCATTGTATATCTTCACTGATGAAGACATGGGAGTCTTGCAAGGCTTTGAATCTGCCAATTCAAACCTTTTCACCAAATTCTTTGCATACTTTTCTTGACTTAGGAATATCCCATTACCTGTTTATTTTACTTGGAGACCAAGGAAGAAATTTAATTCTCCTATCATACTCATCTCAAACTGCCCTGTCATTGATTCAACAAATTTTTCTAAAATAGAGTTGTTAGTTGAGCCAAAAACAATGTCATCCACATATATTTGAGCTATACAGACATGAGAATCTTTCTTCAAAACAAACAGTGTCCTATCTCCTTCACCTCTAACAAAGCCAAGACTTAAGAGGAATTTTGCAAGTCTTTCATACCAAGCTCTAGGTGCTTGTTTAAGTCCATACAGGGCTTTTTCAAGCTTGTACACATGGTTGGGGTACTTAGGATGTGTGAATCCCTTAGGCTGTTCAACATATACTTCCTTATCAATTAGCCCATTCAGGAACGCATCCTTTACATCCATTTGGTATAGTTTTATCTTAAGACCGCATGATATGGCTAGAAGTAACCTAATAGATTCAATCCTAGCAACTGGAGCAAAGGTCTCATCAAAATCTACACCTTCAACCTGTATGTACCCTTGAGCAACTAGTCTAGCTTTGTTTCTAACTATGACCCCTTCCTCATTACTCTTGTTTTTAAATATCCACTTTGTCCCTATTACATTAACATTAGGTGGTCTAGGCACCAGTTTCCAGACATTGTTCTTAGTAAACTGTAATAGTTCATCCTGCATGACATTAATCCAAAAGTTATTAAGGAGGGCTTTATTCACATTCTTAGGTTTTATGGAGGAGACAAAACAAGAGGCATTATCAACAGTACAAGTGAAGTTCATACAGACACACAATTTTACCATATCTCTATAATCAAGTCTTTCTCTGTTGCGTGTCCTTACACGTTCAGTGAGTTCACATATTACCTGGGATGCTGGATGATCTTTCTGAATCTTAGCTGGGGGATCTCTTCTAGGTTCAGAGGCAACTTCATGTTCTGAGTCAGAGTCCTCTGCTGTTAGTCTAACATCTGATCTCGCTGGTGTTAGTCTAACATCGTTCCCTGACTTCTGTTCAGTGTTTCCAGCTTCCAGTTCCAATGTTGGTGTAACATTGTCAGGAGTAACATTCTCGGTTTCCACTGTTGGTTCAACATTGGGAACTGATATGTCATCAGTACCTGTATTAAGAGGGGACTCATCAAACACAACATTCACTGATTCCTGAATTGTCTTCAATCTAAGATTAGACTCTAAAGGAAGTACTATTGGCAGAGTATCCTACAAAGATGCATTTTTCACTTTTAGGATCAAATTTACTCAGATAATCCATGTCATTAAGCAGATAACAATCACATCCAAATTCATGAAAATATGCAATATTTGGTTTCACACCCTTCAAGAGTTCATAAGGAGTCATGTTAGTTCCAGGTCTAAGATACACCCTGTTACTAATGTGAAAAGCGGTATTTAAAGCTTCAGCCCAGAGTCTTTTGGATAAATCTTTAGCATTGAGCATAACTCTGGCCATCTCTTGAAGAGTCCCGTTCTTTCTCTCAGCAATCCCATTCTGCTGAGGAGTCTTAAGAGCTGAATATTCATGGAAGATACTTTTAGCATTGCAATAGTTATCAAAACTAGCATTTTCAAATTCTTTATCATGATCAGACATAATCTTAGTCACAATGGAGCCATATAAGTTTTTAATACTAGCACAAAGAATATTGAACTGATCAAAAGCTTCTGACTTTTCTTTAAGAAATTTTACCCGAGTGTATCTAGAGAAGTCATCTACAATCACAAAGGCATATTTCTTACCACTGAGACTACTTACCTCAATTGGACCCATTAAGTCCATGTGCAGCAATTCAAAACACCTACTAGATCTAGGATTAGCATTATGTACCTGTAGGGGTGTATGAACAGCTCTGGTTTGCTTACCCTTGAGGCAATCACCACACACAAGCTTACCTGGATAAGACAGCTTAGGTAAGCCTCTTACAGCATCAACTTTCTGCAGTTTCTCAAGGTTTTTGTAGTGAACATGTCCAAGTTTCCTATGCCATATAGAAGCCTCATCTATTTTGGCATGGAAACACTCTGCTTCCTCTTGGGCTAGGTAGCAGTTATCTTTGGATCTAGTACATGTCATAACAAGAACATTATCACTATCATAGACATCACAAGAAACTCTGTCAAATGTAACCAGTAAGTCATCATCACACAGCTGACTGATACTCATTAGATTTGTCTTTAACCCATCTACCAACAACGCATCCTTCAGGGGTGGGAACCCATCAACATTTAGGATCCCCTTGCCAATGATCTTTCCTTTGGTGCCACCTCCATAGGTCACTGTTCCAGCACTTAAAGGTATAATTTGCTTAAGATTCTCATTGCTGCCTGTCATGTGTCTTGAGCATCCACTGTTGAAGTACCAATTACCTGAAAGGTTAGAGTACACATCAGAGAAAACAACATTGCATACAATTTTCATCTTAGGAGTTTTAGCTTTTTCTACCCAAGTCCTACTTTTTTGTCCTGCACCTAATGTTGGTCTAACATCAGAATCTGTTGTAGTTTTAACATTGGGCACATAGGCTATTTTCTTACCACATTCTTTTATGAATTTTCTACATAATGGTTTAATGTAGCCTGGTTGAAAACAGTACTGACAGATAAAAGTGGGTTTGCTTTTTACAGTGTTGATGGTACCAGAACTCATATTATCAGATTCTTTAACAAAGCTTGTAGTTAAATAGGCAGAATTACCATTAGAAGAGGAAGGTTTCTCAGCAAATCCCAGACCATGTGTACCCGTATTACTCATGTTTAGTACCTCATCAAGTTTAGAAGTACCTCCATTCCATTTGGTTATGATATGTGAATCCTTTTTGAGTTTCTCCTTTACCTCTTTCAGCTCAGCTTCAGCTTTGTCAATATCTCTCTCATAGAGTTTCGATATGTTCTTCAAACATTCAATGTCATGCTTCAGTGCTTTGTTACTCTTTATGAGTTTGACATTCTCTCTCTCAAGTCTGAGAAAAGTTGTATGTAGATCGTCTAGGATTTCCTCCTGAGACAGTTCTTCTTCGTTGAAGTACTCTTCTTCTAGATCAACTGAGCCATGAAAATAATCAAAGCTAGTATCATCACAATCAGAGAGCACATCATAGATAACCTATGTATCATTGTTGTTCCAATCTCCAAAGAAGATTTCCGGCTTTGCTGTTGGTTCTCCAATGTTAGAGTAACATTGAGAATTTTGGCAATTTATGGAGTCTTCTTCTGACCAGATGATCCGAGTGCAAAGCGCAGCAATGTTGATTTCCTCTGATTGTTCATCAACACTTGTTCCAGACTCGAAGTCAGCATCATTGAAGTCATCTACACACACCCAATGAGAATTCCCTCTTGTTCTGAGGGTGTTAGCAAATTCATGTTTAAAGTGACCATACCCTTACATTCATAACTGGACATCCTTCAATTTCTCAGCATCTTGAGGTGTGCTCTTAGATGCCATGTACTTTACAAATTTCGGGGGTAATTTCTTATAACCAAGGGCAACATTACCAGATTGTTTTTCTTTATTTTTATCTTTGTAGCCTAATTTACTAAACTTCGTGGTAATGTTTCCATAGTTAGAAGAGATCAACTTATATTCATCTTCATCACTTCCTATAGAATCTGAGCTAGTTCCTAGTAAGGCTAAAGCAAGTTGTTTACTGGACTTTCCTAGAAATTCTAGTTCAAACTCTTTTAAAGTGTTCATTAATGTTTGGAAGTCCATGTTGGCAAGATCTCTCTACTCATTCATAGCAATTCTTTTGACAGTGAACTTAGAAGATAATGTTCTAAAAGCTTTATAGACCATGGTTTGATTTGGGATGGTAAAACACTGATTAGAAATATCAAGAAGTTTCTCAAAATAACTATCAATGCTTTCATCCTCACTCATCTCTATCTTCTCAAAGTCACTCAAAAGTTTTCTATATTTAGAGTCCCTCACAGCCACATCACCCTCACAATGTAGTTCAAGAACTTCCCAAGCAGTTTTAACAATTGTACAAGTTTGAATAAGTTTGAACATATGGTTACCTACCCAGCTAAAAATAGCATTAAGAGCCTTTTCATTGAAGTTGTAGAGAGCAATCTCATTGGCTGTCCATTGTCCTCTTGACTTAGGTACCAGATTAGCATCTCCATCTCTAGGCAAGTAAAGTATGGTGTAGCCTTCTAGTACTGCGTCCCAAGCTCTCAGGTCGATGGATTTAATGTAGACTCTGAGTCTGATCTTCCAGTAGGCATAGTTGTTGGGACCCTCCAATACTGGCAACCTGCTGGTATTGGGGTTGGAGTTGTCCATCTTTTCGTATCAACGCCAAACACCGGTGAAGTTGGTGCTTGGCGTTAATACCAATTGAAATTTTGGATCGGGTTGATATGTTGTTGTTGTTAACTTAACACTGGAGTGTTAACAGTAGATTGGTATGTTGTTAACTCAGCGATGTTACTTTAACAACAGACCAGAGTAATAGTGCAGCGGAATAAACAAACACCAAGTTTAAGAAGTGAATATAAGATTATATTAACTTCCGAGCCGTAGGCAAAATAACCCGTTAAGGTTTTAACAAAAGTCGTTCTCTCAATTTTCAAGCTCCTCACTCTCAAATTAATCGAACTAAGCAAAGCACACAAGAGTTCCTTCGACTATCTCTAACAGCTCCTCACTCTTAGATCTATTCTCACAACTCACAAACTTTTCTAAAGCAAGACAACACTTCAACAACTGTAAATTAATCTCTCAGATTGATTGACTCTTGCCTTGTGTTTGTCTTGATGTACTTCACACCTATATATAGGTTCTTGACTTGGACTTCAAGGTGTGTTGTACACGGTTGGTAATTCTCCTTTGTTTCCTTCCCGAACTCCTCTTCCTTGTTCTCGCAGTCCTTCTTGAATAATAGTTCATTCGTTAGTGATCTAACTAAGGATAGACTCCTTCTTCAAATCAGGACTCAACTTGGAAAGCTTTTCCTAGTTGCACTCGAACTCTTATTTGCTTGTAGAGCGGTTTGCTTAATTAAGGAAACTTTCCTTCTTGGAAACTTCGAGCATCCAACCTATGACAAGTTTGTTTCCTGAATAATAATCAAAGACAATCACAACTTTGGAACTCAATTAGTTAAATGAATAAGGCAAAACAATAATAATAAATATAAACAAGATTGTAAATCGGACTCTGCTTCAGCAATGTTACTCTAACATTGACTTCTCAATGTTAATCTAACATTGCCAGAATACCTGCACTTTCACAACTTATATAGCCTCAATTTTATGCGCAAAGAAATCATATTTATTGTTAATGAATTTATATAAAGAATAATTTATGTTTTTTTATTATTGTAATTTACAGATATATGTAATATGTATATACTTATATGTAATAGTATATGTGCTATAAAATTATATAAATGAATATCTTAATACTCAATATTGTAAAAAAAAAAATTAACAACAACACAGACCTAAAGACTAGTACTCTTATTTATATATATCATACATGTGTGTACAATTTGACTAATGCTATAATATATATGATGCACCTTTTTACTTTTGATATTTATATATATTTTTCAATGTGATTCGGTGATAAATACTCATGTCCCTATTTTGTGCACACACAAAAGTAAAAAAAAAAATAGCGATCTCTTTTTATAATAAAAGAATAATATGTGTGTGAATTTCTTAACCACATAGCAAAATTTAGTTAAATTTCATCTTTCTCCTTGTCAAGGAATAATAAAGACAAAATTATTAAGAATGCCTTCTAACTTATGTTTTTTACTTTTTGTCGTGTAACTCTTCGGACCATGATTTTTGACTGTAACATTTCAAAAATCGACTAAAAGTTCTCTCATCGAGTCCGACCAGATATTTTGCACCTGTGGCATCCACGTCATAAAATCGCGGCTGATGAGGCAAAAAATGTATGACACCGTGGATTAAAAAAAAACAACTTATAACAACTTAACACAAAGTTCTTGCACTTACTAAAAAACCCCAAATTGATAAAATCCATGAACTCTAAATCCCAAAATTAACATAAACTCCATCAATTTCGTCGAATACAAATTCCAGGGGTTTCGTGCGATGTCGGAAACAACTAATGTGGCAGAGTTCGAGTGCAAGTGTGAAAAGTGACGGTCACGAGGCTCTCCCTAACGGATGACAATCCAGGTTGTCGATTCAATGGTTGTTACAAGGGAAAGTTCAGATGCATGTTGTCTATATGGATTGATGAGCCTCTATGTGAAAGGGCAAGAATTGTATTAGCTAGCATGTAGTGAAATCTCTCAACTAGAACGCAAAATTTACCGAATTCAATCGCAGTTGAATCGCACAAATCAAACAAACAAATATGAATAACAATCGCAACAAAGAAAGTAAATCAATCACGACGAACACAAGCAATTTACTTGGTTCGGTGTTCTCACATCAATGTGATGAAGAACCCTAATCCAAGGGAGAAATCATAAATATGGGTATCTCTTGATCGAAAATAACAAACCCGAGGTTCAAGGAAGTCGAGGTTTGACCAGAAAGTCAACGAAGCCCGTTTTTGACAAAAGATACCACTTTTTCAAGTGGAAACGACATCCTTAGCAAAACGTAAACACTAAAGTCTTTACGCCAATGTGATTTTAGGCAAATTCAAAGATTTTGAGGGTCAATTTTGCAGTTTATTATTTCTAGCGGGATTTTTATGTTTTATTTAGTTATTTTAAGAGTCTTTTGTAATTTTAGCATTTTTCTTAGTTAGGATTTTCACTTTATAAGTTAGTCGTCTTTTAGTCATTGTGGTCAGTTGTTGATTGAATAAAAAAAAACCTAACTTGAGAGTTTTCTCAGTTTTTTTCAATTTTTCGATATTCTGCGGAATCATGAGCTTTTGATTGTTGCGTTTTGTCATCTTCCCTTATGGCTTCCGCTCGCTACATCAGTATATATATTGTAGGCCGTTATAACAAACTCACGTAAAGCCCACAATCCATGTGACTTAACTGCCTTCCCTAACTAACTCTCGCCATCAGTTGCAACAGTCGCCCAGTTGCAATAGTTATACAAGCTTCCACTGCTACACAAGCTTCCACAGTTGCAACTATGTTCAAGCTCGTAGAATTATGGAAATACCACTGAGCCAAAAGTCAATAACTCCCACAATTCTCCACCTTATTTCTGTAACTCTACCTCAATCACAAAACGAGCAACTCAACTCCTCCAACTAGTCCATCGGGACTAACAACTTTTTCAGTTGAATCAAATCCAGACAATGATCAAACTTGATGTTAGGCAAAACCTTTGTGATCATATCTGCTTGATTTTCCTCAGTTGCAACCTTGTTTACCATCACAGAACCACATGCTACCACCTCTCTCACAAAATGAAGTTTGATATCCATATATTTAGTTCTTTCATGATAAACTTGTTTCTTAGACAAATGTATAGCACTCTGATTGTCACAATGAATTGTGGTCACATCATCTTAAATTCTCAGCTCCTTGGCAAACCCATCTACCCATAAAGCCTTATTGATTACTTCTGCTAGTGCAATATACTTTGCCTCGGTTGTTGATAATGCAACGACTCTCTGCAAACTAGCTTTCCAACTAACTACAGTTCCAAATACTATAAAGACATATCCAGTAAGTGATTTCCTGGTGTCCAAACATCCAGCATAATCAGAATCCACAAATTCTTGAATGACATGCTGATACATACGATGTTGCAACTCACCAAACACCAGAACTTTGTTGATGGTGTGTTTCACATATCTCAGAATCCATTTCAATGCATTCCAGTGCACTATTTCGGGATTAACCATGAATCTACTAATCATGCTAGCTGAGTAAGCCAAATCAGGTCTAGTGCAGACCATGGCATACATCAAAGATCCAACAGCATTTGCTTAAGGAATTTCTGCCATAAAATCCTTTTCTTCATCAGTGTCGTGACACTAATCAGCACTCAGTTTGAACTGTTGAGACAGTGGAGTTGTAACTCCTTTAGTTTCGGACATTTCAAATTTCTCCAGTATCTTCTAAGATACCCCACCTGAGACAAGTACAACAACCATTTTGCTATGTATCTTCTTATCTCCATACCCAGAATCCTCTTAGTTGCTCCTAAATCCTTCATTTCAAACTCTCTCTTGAGTTTGGATTTCACAGTTGCAACTTTGATCTTGGTATAACTGATGATCACAATATCATCAACATATAGCAACATGAATGTAAACTGCTTCTCATCCTTGAACTTAAAGTAGACACAGTTATCATACTTACTCCTCACAAAGCCAATCTTCACCATGAACTCATCAAATCTCAGATTCCACTGTCTTGGAGATTGCTTCAGACCATACAGAGATTTATTGAGTTTACACACATGATCCTCCTTGCCTTTGATCTCAAATCCTTATGGTAGCTTCATCAAAATGATCTCATCTAAGTTCTCGTGTAGAATTGTAGTTTTAACACCCATTTGTTCCAACTCCAAGTTATACTTTGCTACAAGAGAAAGCAATATTTTGATAGACATATGTTTCACCACATAAGAGAAAACTTCATTATAATCATTGCCCTTCCTTTGAGTAAAACATCTTGCAACTAACTTGCTTTGAACCTTGCCTTCTCAACATCAGGGATTCATTCGTTTTGCTTAAATATTCATCTACATCCAACCAACCTAGAGCCTTTTGGTACTTCAACAAGATCCCAAGTATTGTAATCCTTCAAAGACGTCATTTCCTCAGACATAACCTTCATCCAATTATGTTCATCCTTGATTTTCACTGCAGCATTGTAGTCAGTTGGTTCCTCTTCCAATATACTACTTGCTGCTAGCTGGGAATAAGCAAGTAAGTCTGCATAACCATACCTCTCTGGTGCCTTAGTTTCCCTTCTAGCTATATCTCTGGTCAGTATATAGTTGGATACCACATCCTGATCAACCACTTGATCAACAGGTTCATTGTCAGTTGCAACTTGCTCTTCTTCAAGTAACCAATTTCCAGGATGATCTGGTTTACTATCAGCCATAGGCTCCACCTCAAGTTGATAACCACTATCTTTCTCATTCCTTGAGTTAACACCTTTGTTAATCTCAACAGCCTGCACATGTAAATCACCAGTTCCTTTAGAGCCATAGTGTCCTCATTGAGCACCACATCTCTGCTTATGAAGCACCTCTTGTGACCTGATTCAAGACACCACAATCTTTAGCCATTTACTCCTTCTGGATATCCAAGAAACATGCACCAAATGCTTTTGGCTCCAGCTTATTCTGTTGATGAGTGCATAAGCAGAACATCAAACACTCTCAGATGACTCAAATCTGGTTTGTGACCAGACCATACTTCCTCGAGTGTCTTCATATTTAATGCTGTAGAATGACATCTATTAATAAGATATCCAGGTGTTGCATCTGCCTCTGCCCAGAAAAACTTTGGAAGGTTAGCACTTAGCAGCATACATCTCACCCTTTCAAGTATGGTTCTATTGAATCTCTCAGCTAACCGATTTTTCCGTGGAGTTCTAGCAACAATCTTGTGCCTTACAATTCCATTTACCTTGCAATACTCATTGAATTCATCTGAACAAAACTCCAGACCATTGTCTGTTCTCAGTCTTTTCAATTGCAATCCAGTTTGCTTCTCTATTATGGTTCTCCAGTTTTTGAATGTTTCAAATGTCTGGTCCTTAGTCTTCAACACAAATAGCCACAACTTCCTGGAGTAAGTATCCACAAGTGACAAGAAGTATCTTGCTCCAATGTGTGAAGCAGTCCTTGAGGGTCCCCACAAATCAACATGAATATAATCCAAAGCTCTCTTAGTTCTCTATTGACCAACGTTGAACTTCACCTTGTGAGCCTTTCCCAGAACACAATGTTCACAAAAGTTAATCTTCTCCAGCTTTTCAGCTCCCAACAGACATTGCTTCCCCAACTCTAACAAACCTCTTTCACTCACATGTGCTAATCTCTTGTGCCATAACCCAAACTTAGAAACAACCCCTTGTATAGTTGTTGTTGCAACTATACCCAAGATAGGCTTTCCTTCTACTATGCAAAGGCCATTTTCCCTGACTTCTATCATCACCACCAGATCCCTTAAGAACCTTTACTATACCATTCTCTCCCAGACACTTGTACCATGTTTTCTCTAATACACAAAGAGATGTCAGATTTCTCTTGAGAACAGGGACATATCTCACCAATCTCAACAGTTTCTCAGATCCATTGTTCAGGATGAACTTAACAGATCATATACCTTTCACTATACAAGGTTTGTTGTCTCCCGAGTACACTATTCCACCATTAATCTCCCCATATTCTCAAATATAGACTGACTTGGAGGCATGTGAAAGTAACAACCAAAATTTAACACCCACAAATTATCTAGATCCCTAACATAAGCCATTAGAGCATCAACGGACTCATACCCCTCTTGTACACTTGCAACAGTGCCAGACTCCTTAGTCTTGACACCACCATTATTCTGTCTTTCAGGACAAAATATTCTGGTGTGACCCTCTTTCTCACAGTGGTAACAAATGAATGGTTTCTTCCCATTCTTTCCCTGTGACTTGGACTTCTTCTCCTTCTTCTTACTTTCACTATTCTGATTATGTCCCCTTACTGTTAGTTCCTCACCATTATGTGATTTCTTTGCATTCCCTCTCTCATTCAATTCTTTAGAATTTAGAGCAGATTGCACCTCATCAAGTGTTAAGGAATCCCTTCCATATATAAGAGTTTCTTTAAAGTTACCATGAGATTTCGGCATGGCACTTAACAACAATAAAGCCTGATATTCATCATCAATTGTAACATCAATGTTCGCAAGATCCAGAATCAACTCGTTAAACATATCAATTTGTTCCTCTATCAATTTGTCATCATGCATCTTAAAAGAATACATAGTCTGTTTAAGATACAAACAATTTATCAATGATTTGGTCATGTACAAGCTTTCAAGCTTCAACCAAACACCATCAACAATTTTCTCCTTCGAGACTTGTCATAACACCTTATCGCCCATTATTTTTAGACCCATATCGGACCGGCCGATTCAATGGGTCTGATCGGGAACCGGTGGCCTAGACGATCTGGGTTAGCCCAAAAAACGGGCTGCAAGAGACAGGCGGACGAATCGACCAACTCAGTCAGTTCACCCGGTGACCCAGTTGGCCTGTTTGGCTAGCGGACCGATCGACCCATTTTTTTTTTTTGCTTTTTCCAGTTACATAATATGGTCGTGTATCAACAAAAGAAACATATTAATCTGGTTGTTGTTTAGCAATTAGCATGTCCCTAACGTTAAAAAATAGAAAAAGAACAGAAAAAAGAAAAAAGTAAAAAAGAGGCAAGAGAAGAGTTTGAAACACTGAAATTGTAGGACCGTGGATTGACACAACACTTTTTTGAGAGTTAAGCTGGAATTGCCTTAACTCTATTTTGATCTTCTTGATAATAATAATGTGCAGCCGAAGTAAGAACACAAGAAGATATAATTTTAAGAAGTTTTCAATATTATTAAAAACTTCCGAGCCTTAGGCGAAATAACCATAAAGGCTTTATCAAAAACGTTCCTCACAACAATTCACTCACGCTCTTTGTTGATCGGACTCAACGAAGCAGACAAGTAAGAACTACTTAACTTCTATGAACTAGACTTAAGCAGTTGATACAAAAACTTCGCAAAACAAAATGAAGACAATACAAAGTATGATTAATCTCTTGGATTATTGGCACGATTGTCTTGTCTTCATCTTGATGAACTTCACATCTTTATAGATTTCTTGAGTCTTGAACGCCAAGATGTGTTGTTCACAGTTTTGGTAACTCTTGTTGTTTCCTTGTTGAAAATTGCCTTCTTTGTGAACTTCATATCTTTCCAGAATATGTGTTTCCTTCATTACTGATTTAGCAAGGTAACACATCTTCTTCAATTTGGAGAATCCTGGAAAGAATCGCGTCGCAAAGAACAGCTCACTTGTTTCCTTCTTTTGAAAGCGTGTGAGTTGACTATTCAACTTAGCTTGAATTATGGAAACTTCAAGTAAGGAATCTTCCAAAGCTCTTCCTTATGTTTAAGATACTTTCCTGGACATAAACATAAACAACCAAAAACCGTGGAACTTGATTAATAAGTGAATAAAGGCAAAACTTAATTTTGGCAACTAAAGAACAGTTTTCGCTCAAGCTCTCGGCTTTCAATGTTATCCTCAATGTTAACTCAACATCGTCTAACATTTCACTGTCTAACATTGATTCTCGAAAACCTGCACTTTCAAACACAAAAAAAAGAAGAAAGTGGTAGAAAATGACGGCATAGAACATGAGGGAGTTTGAGAAAAAAGAAAAAAAAAATAATAAAGGGAAGAAGAAGTGGCGGCTGATGATGAAGAATTTGACAAGGTTTTATGTTTGAATTTTATATTAGTAACACTTCATACATTATTGGGCCTAGCCATCCTACTTTCAAATGGGCATGAACTTAATAAGCCCTTTATATTAAAATTTCAAACTATTATGCACATGTTAATCATTAAAATATAAATACACACATATATATACATATATAAAATATAATTACATATGTGCATGCATGTGTTTATGGAATTTACATATAATATGTATATATATACATAATCAAGAAGTTTATACTTCTAAATTTTGTATAGATTATTAATAATTATCGTACAAGAATGAAAAGGTGCATAATATATTCGAAAACTTTAAACTTCAATTGAAAAAACACAGTGTAATGTTATATCAATATACAGTTTTAAATATATGCCAATTAAAATATTTTCTTTGCTTATTTAGTGATTAGTAGTGATAATATAATAGCATGGTATATTTATTTAGAGATTTTGTGGTTGATGAATTGAGTATTTCGTCATACAATCGAAGTTTGAAACTTTGAATTAGATATTTTATTGACGTTGAAAAAAGTCAACAAACCGGTCCAACCAGTGGTCTGACCGGTCCGACCTACTGACCCACTACCTAGTGGCCTCATCAGTTCTGTGACTGGACCGGGTCTGAAAACACTGTTATCGCCCAACTCTGGATCAGAGCATATAAGCCTTCTCCATCATAACCTTCTTCGATTTATCATCGAGATCCTTATCAATGTTTGCCTCATCTAGTGCATCAACCAATCCATGTTGAACCAATAGAGCCCGTATCTTCAACCGCCACAATCCGAAATCGTTATGTCCCGTAAACTTTTCTACATCAAATTTTGCCATCGCCATGATCGACTCCACGTTCACCGCACTAATTTGTAGTGAAATAGCTCAATTGAAACGCAAAATTTTCCGAATTGCAATAGATATACAAGCTATACAATTGCCCAGTTGCCCAGTTGCAACAGTCGCCCAATTGCAATAGCTATACAAGCTTCCATTGCTACACAAACTTCTATAGTTGCAACTACGTCCAAGCTGGTAGAGTTATAGAAATACCACTGAGCCAAAAGTCACTAACTCCCACACAGCCTAAGGAGAATGATCGAAAAAGCCAAATCCAAATTAAGGAAATTGGAAAATTCATCGCACGACTTTGAGCTTGAGAAGAAGAACTCAGAATTCGAGATGATGAATAATAAGCTCACGAAGAAAAATAAGAAGCATGAAATATTGCTTACAATTTGGAATGCCAAAACAGGAACTTGTGGATTGTTGCAGTTTTTTTTTCTTGTGTATGCGAGATAGGTTGTTGGTTAAGGTGGTTAAAGTTGTCAATGTTGGTGTATGGAAGTGATGGTGGTGGTGTTGTGATTTGTTCATGAATTGAACATTGCGAAACTCAGTTATTGTAATTGCATAAGATGGCAAAATTAAAGAAGCAAAAGAATGACACAACCATTAGGAATATAATCAAACATCTTGTGGTCAAACTAATGAACACAAATATTGTCAAATTGTCACAATTAAGATCTAAACATAATGTGCAAGTCAAAACAAAGTATTGTCAACAAGGACCAATACCGCTGTAACTCTAAATATTAATGAAGAACCAACTACTTCATAAATAACATGCATTTGAAAACAAATTTTTATCAAAACCAACACTTGATTCGAATATTCAAAAACAACCACATAACATCAACTACTAACCCTCATCCTCACACCACTAATCAATTCCCACACCATTCACTCTAATATGATTAGTTTAGGTTCGGGAACCTCTTCTTCCTCATCCTCAATCACCATCGGATCCTCTTCATTTATTCCAGCCTTTTCCGGGAAACAAGCACAACTAAGATCAACAAACTACTTGCAAAGTAGTCCGGCATTTGCAAGACCATACATTCGAAAGTGTTGGTCAAAGTGTGTCTCCTGCAAAATTGTAACTAATCAAAATTAAGTACAATGGATTTTACTGTTATTTGAATAAGTAAAAGGAATGGGTAAAGTGATTACCTCCATCCCGTGTTTTTCATACTCCAGACGAGTTGTCACCTTATAATTAGGGCTATGATAACGAACACCGGACAAATTGGTAAATCGTCAAAAAAGGTTGAACTTCACCTCAACTGGCAAATCGTTTTTTGCAACATTGGAATCAAGTAGTCGGTCCTAAGTGCCTTATCCAGTTCAAATTTTATCAACAATAATTGCTGCTTCCATTAACATAATCAGAAAGTTTCAGGTGGATAATACAATGGTTGCCAAATATAACCAAAGATCTTTTTTTTAAAAAAAAATATACTTAATAAGCAACATAATTGCCACAAAATCAGGCAAAGGCAAATGAAATATTAAAAATAAATAAATAAATAAATAAATAAGAGAGCTACATCATCAATTAAAAGAATTGTACTAGGGCACGATTCAGAGGAGGAAGAAAGGGAACTGAAAATTGAGGAAACAACAGAGGGATCAGACTTAAAAGGTAAGGAAGATGTAGGGTTTATACCGCAAAAAAAAACTAAAAAATGGAATGAATTGTTTACTGGGAATCGACGGCCAGAAAATGGATGTCGAGTTGAATACACTAAACCAGTAAATAAAGAATTCCTTGAGTTTACTGAAGATGGTGTTTAGGAGAATAGAAATTTTTGGGAATTTGCACTGTTTGGTACTGTGATAGGGCTGAATATACCATTAGAAGCTATGAGAAGGTATGTAGAGGTAAGATGGCCACATAAACCTACAATCCATGTGGCAAGTAGGGGAATATATGTGTATAGGTTTGAGACAGAAGAGCAGATGCAAGAGGTTCAGGGAGGAGGTCCATGGATGGTGAAAGGAAACCATCTTCTGATGTTGAAGAAATGGGAACCAGAAGTTACCTTAGACCCATCCACTTTGAAGGATTACCCTACATGGGTTCAGCTACTAGGATTGGATCTCCAATTCTGGTCCCCAAAGATGCTTGGAAAAATTTCAAGTCTAATAGGCAAACCTTGCTTCATTGACAAGATGACAACAAATAAGGAGAGACTATCCTATGCAAGAGTCATGGTAGAGTTACAGGCCGGGGAAAAGCTTATAGAGAATCTAACACTAAAGGGGCCAATGGGAGAAGTATTTAACCAAAGAATTATCTATGAGGGCAAGCCATTTCAATGCTACAACTGCCTGAAATTTGGAAATGGTAGCAATGAATGTAAAATGAGGAAAGAATGGGTAATAAAGAAGGATACTGATAGGAAAGAGGAAGGTGCAAGGGAGAGACCTATAGAGCATGAGGGGGAGAGTAAGAGAGAAACAGAACCAACCGAAGTGGAGGGTGAACTGAACAAACAAGAAGAAATGATATCTCTACAGGAAACTCAGGAGATAAAGAAAACAACAGAACCAGAGAAGAAGAAGACTAACAGTCCAAGAGTATCAAAAAAGAGGAACAAGAACCAAGCTAAGCAAGAACATAAAGATATCAGTCAAGAAGGATGGCAAAAAGTAGGGACTAAGAAATCAAAGAGAATTGAGAGCTATAGAGCAAAAAGAGTGGGAAAACAACCCAATAGAGAAAGTGGGGGAGGAGCCAAAAGGGATTTTAGCCCCAATGGATAATCTCACCTTTTGTGCTTGGAACTTGAGGGGTCTGAATGATCCCCTCAAGCAGGAAGCCTAGAGACAGGCTATGAGAACTAATAATTGCATATTTGGGGCTATCTTGGAGACCAGATTAAGACAAGAGGAGTTTTGAGAACAATTGGAGGATCGAGAGTAATATGGATAAGACTAAATATTGCAGAATTATGGTTGTTTGGGAGGAGGACAAGATTGATATCAACATCATCTTAAGTACTGACCAAATCATACATTGTGAGGTGAATATTAAGGATAAAAAGCAGGAGTTTCTTGTTCCTTCATCTATGCACATAACACCATGGAAGACAGAAAGCAATTGTGGAAAGATTTGAATAACATTGCCAGAAATACAAAATCCCCATGGATTTTACTTGGAGATTGGAATGTGGTCCTGAATACAGAGGAGAGATGGAATGAAGACAAAGATATCAGTATGGTGGGAGATGAACTAAAAGAAGCTCTAGAGAGACTGGAGATCCAGGACCACCAATATTGTGGCCCCAAGTTCACCTGGACAAATGGTCACACTTACTCAAAGCTTGATAGAGTTCTAATCAACCATGCCTGGGCTAGTCAAGATGGGGACTCTAGTGTGATTTTCATGCCACCAGGGGTGTCAGATCATGCTATGTCTTATGTGAATATTAACAGGGATAGCAACAGGAAGATAAAAATACCATTTAGATTTAAAAATATTTGGACAAAAGATAAGGAGTTTATTTCTCTTGTGCATGAGGCCTGGAATAAAGATATCAAAGGACACAAAATGTACCAGCTAGTAAGGAAGATGCAAAGAACTAGAGACAATCTCAAAAACCTGAATACAAGGAAATTTAAATATATGGAGAAACAAGTGGATAAGAGACTAGAGAAGCTTACAAGTAAACAGAAGGAAGTCCTATCAGATCCAACATAGAGAACTAAGCAAGCAGAGATGAATAAGCTAAGAGACCAGTATAATGAGAAGAAAAAGGGAGCTGATGAGCCAAACCCGACAAGCGGCAAAAATAGAATGGATCAAGGAAGGGGATAGCTGCTCAAGTCTTTTCTTCAACAGCATCAAGGCTAGAAGGAAAAGGAACATCATTTTGGCTCTCTAGAATACAGAGGGGAAATTTTGAACAACAGAGAGGACATTGTATCCCACATTTTGGAGTTCTATGAAGGACTACTGGGGACTGAATCACGATGTTATATCCCTTAGTTTTAAAGTGAATCAGGAAATGAACCTGGAGTTGGAACCTCATTTCACAGACAAGGAGATCAAGGAAGCTTTTTTCCAAATGAGTGATCAAAAAAGCCCAGGTCAGATGGAATGAGTGCCGGATTTTTCAAGGCTAGCTGGCAGATTACAAGAGAACTGGTCAAATAAGCAATCAAAGAAGTACACCAAATAGGGAAGATTTTGAAACAAATTAATACTACTTCAGTTTGCTTGATCCCTAAAACTTTAAATCCTTCTAAAATTACTGAATATAGACCCATTACCTGATGTAATGTAGTGTATAAGATTATCACCAAGATTTTGGCTAATATATTAAAGTATATGATGCTTGAGTTAATTCTCCCTAATTAATCAGCTTTTGTTCATAGTAGAGACAATCTACCAGAACATCTTTCTGGCCCAAGAGCTTGTGAGAGGTTATGATAGGAGAAATGTGTCCCCTAGAGCCATGCTTAAGATAGACATACAAAAAACATATGATACAGTAAACTGGAAGTTCCTTGAAAATATTCTCATTGGTTATGGATTTGATAAACACTTTGTGCATCTCATAATGATTTGTGTTACTAGTCCTAGATACTCATTCTGTGTTAATGGTAGTTTGGAGGGAAATATGAAAGGAAAGCAGGGGCTTAGACAAGGGGACCCTCTGTCCCCTTACTTATTTGTACTCTGTATGGACTACTTAGCAAGATTATTAAGGCATAGAACCAATAATAAGAAATTTAATTATCATCCTAAGTGCCATAGAATCAAATTGGGAGTCTATGTAGGAACTATTTGTGGGCAGGTAAAGAAGGGGGCAGGAAAAGTGTGGTGGCATGGCATTCATTGTGCCAAGACTACAAGAGTGGAGGACTTCAGATCAAAGAAGTGTTATGATGGAATAAAACAGTCCTTCTCCTACAGTTCCTTAAACTAAATACTGCCGAGGGACCCCTCACAATTTGGCAAAGGTGGACAAGTGCCTACAAACTAAAGGAGAAGAGTGTATGGGAAGTAGAGGCCAGGCCAAGTAACTCACCATGGTGGTGGAGATACTTACTGAGACTAAGAGATGAAGCGGGAACAAAAGTGCCAAAATTAAAACAAGGAAGGGTCATGAAGGAGGTTAATAGCATAGTATATAATTGCTTTGTCCCTGCCAAGCCTGAGGTAAGGTGGTGGAATCAGGTATGAAACTCTTACTCTACTCCTAAAGCCACTTCACTGGTTAGCAGTACAACAAAGATTATCTACTAAAGATAAGATCAGTAAATACATCTCATTGTCAGATACAAAATGTGTATTGTGTAATATCTATGATAAAACACATGGACATCTATTCTTTGAATGCTGCTGGACTCATGAGGTTTTGTGCAGAATAATGACTAGGTCTGAGATCAAGTCCCAAGGAAATGAGGGAGTGGATCACAATGTTTGAAGACTCGCATACTAAAAGAAACGTCATTTATTAGATAAGAGCTGCAACGATAGGAGAAACTATGGCAGCCATCTGGAGAGAAAGAAATAGAAGATTTTTTTAGGGAGTGAAAACAACACAACACCCCTACATACAGGGAAAGAGGTAGTTATAACCCTTACTAATAGGTTGCAAGGTAGGGGAGGAAAAAAGATAATAGAATAGTTAGACATATTTGTGAAAAATTACAAAGTGTATAGTTTGCTAACCCCTGCATATAGTAGTAGTATATACTGTTTGTTGATCTTAGCAGGTCTGGAGAGCTTAGGAACCGAAGGAGTCTTGCAGGTACTCTCCTCATCCTCACCCTCTTCTCCCCCCCCCCCCCCCCCCCCCCCCAAAAGTGGAGAGAATTGATTGATGAAGTAAACCATCACTGGAGACTGGACAGAACTACACTATGGTAGACATGGAATTGATCATTGTCCTGGACTGGAGTCAAGTGGAGAGAGCTATTATAGCCAGGAAGGGTGTTGGACACTCATATTTTGGATTGAGTTTTGTAGTTTTGTGGGTTTTATTACTAGTCATAGACCTAGTCTAGAGCTAGATTATTCTCTAGTCTGATGGTTCAATCAATTGTAATAGAGTTGTAGCTTCAAATGGGAGCTTGCCCTTATCTTGTAAACTCTCCCTTTATTTGCGCTTCTATGTCATTTAACTTGCTGTAAAAAAATGTAGCTGCCTTAGAAATAAGATGAAAATGAGAGCAAAACTTATTGTTTGGGTTTATGTAGTGTTTTCGGTGGCATACTTGTAACAACTCTAGTTGAGCCAACGATTTTCGATGGTGGCGTCACAACCCCAGCTAGGCCTATGTCTTCCGACGGTGATGTCACAACCGTAACTGCGCCTACATTTTCCAACGGCGGCGTCACAATCACAGCTATGCGTACATCATTGATATACGACTTCCTCACTCGTACAACCTCAACAACATTTTTTGGCTACACCACCTCAACGATTTCCAACGACGACTCAAAATGCCCAATACCTTATTCTAGAGTATACGATGACCCAATACCTTTGTCGATTGCTCGTGCTTTGATCCGCCAGTACAACCCCACTGTTCTAATCCTACTAGAGACCCGTTGCAGAGGAGATCGCTGGAAATATATTACTAATATGATATTGTACAACAAGGAAATTTAATTTGTAAAAATCGTACCATCGGTGCCGAGTATCCTCGACGCTAACAGATCTACTGTAGTACATGGCCATATCACCGGGGTCATCACCAGTCTTCTTCATGTTTGCAGCCCAATTATGCGTATTTTCTTTTGCTTTTGCTTTAGTTTTTTCCTCGTTCTAGTATCACTCGTATGCCTCTATATGCTCATCTGGTAGCCAACACTTTTTTGGCGATCCAATTCATGATCATCACACATGTAATGTATTCTTTTGTTAGTCGTGTGTAGCTCTTCTTTGAACCTTTTGCCTGCCACCTTACGAAATGTGGTTCTTATATATGCATTTTACGAAGGATCCCATTTGTAGACCGTCTTCAAGCTACAATAACATATAAGTATAAAAAAGCAATAATATAAATAAGGCACAAAGTGTTAAAATAAGTTAAAATAAGATACCTTAAAGTAGTTAATATACATGTCTTCCTGCTACTGGGATGTGTGAGAGTATTCAATAGCAGGTTCATGTAACAATTTCTTCATTACGATGTTGATTGTACATTTGATGTCTTTGTGGAGTTCTTCACAATCACTGTTTCACTCTGAGTTGTCGTCAACCACTATTAATGGCCTATTTCTATCGTGGGGGGAAGGCAAATGACCCTGGGCCTGTGGCTGGCTAGTTGAACTAGTTCTAGAACCTCCAGAAGCTGGAGTGGGTGCTTGTGACGAAGATCCCACATGAGGTTTATGTGGAACGTCGTCTCTCAAGTCACGAGAAATACATGAGTTGGACAAAGTGGATGATGACGACGGGACATCGATTAAATTCCTTCCTCAAATAGGGACAAAAGCGTGAGTTGTAGAGGGGCCTCACCGGTTTGTAGCCGGAGTTTGTTGAGTTGGAGGCGAATGTTCTATCGTTTGTCTAACCTCGTTGCCTCGCCGACCTCAGTTTCCATGGCAGCATTCTCGATCTCAATTCCCAAACAAGACTCGCTCTAGATCCAAACATCGGTAGGTTTGATGAAGAATTCTCGTTGTGGTATAAGTTCTTCCTTTTTCCTTATTCTTTCGATTATTTTGGTTGGCCATCGAAACGACAAGATTGTAATAATATATTGAATTATTTTAGATTGAGAGTGACTGAGAATTGAGAGGAGTCGTCGGTGTTGACCAAAACCAACGACTTTGGTCTCAAGCCGCCCATTTCGACGACAATATGCCATTAGGTGTCGTCGAAAATGACTTTTTGGCATTTCTGATGGTATTTTCGGTCGATGTGTCGTCGAAAATGCTCATTTTTGCTGTAGTGTTGAATTATATTGCCCTTGCTTATGACGCCACCAACTGCGAAGTGACGTTTCTTGCCCCAAAAAAATTGTAAGTTGGGATTGCAACGTGTAAAGATTTAAAGTTAAGGCATGTACTTGCAAAACCTCTGATAGTTGCGGTACTAATCTGAATTTTGTCATTTTTCCCCAATCAAATTCACATCATATCACGTCTATTATTTATTTATTATAATAATTAAGATTATGTAATATTATACTAAGTTCTTTAAAAGAATTTTTTTAAGTATATAAACTTTTAACATATAGCGTTACACATATTAAATGCGTTAAAAACCTGTTAAATTAATTTGTTATTCTTTTTATTGAATTGTAAAATTTAAATAGAAAAAGAAAAAGTAATTTTTCATCGTCTTCTTCGTGGTTCATGTACCATTACTACAGATGCAATAGAAATCTTGGTAACGAAACACACGTTCCTTGCCCCAATACACCGTAGCAGCCCCCCCCGCGCACTCTGGTACCTAGCTGGATGGTGGTATATGTGGTGGTTCAAATTTCGAGCCATGAATATCAATTAAGCAAGAAACTTGACAATTGTCGAATAAGTTAGGACACAAATACAATTTGGGTGCGTAAAAAGTGTGTATTTATTATATAAGATATATGGCTAAATAAAGTTAGTAAAACTTATTATCCTTATTGTTTGGTTGTCTGAAATTTCTAGATTTAAATTTAAGTATACTTTTAATATTCTAGAATATGACAACGCACTTGAGCAAAAAAGAAAATCAAGTTTATAACTCAATTATATGTGAAACATGCATCCTACACATTAGGTATAATTTGATCTCACAATAAATGTGATGTGAAGTTGCAAATTTTAGATGGATCACCAAATTTTATGAGACTAAAATAAATAAGTTATGGTATTAAATAAATTTCACTTAAATGCACATAATATCATTGTTTCAAAAAGTTATAGTTGGCCACAAACTTGAGGAGAAAACAATTATAACTATCCAAAACTCATCATTTGTTGGATTAACACCAAGTCCTTAGTAATGAAACTCCCAAATAACATTTGTTAAAGTGACCAAGTCTTGTAGGACTTCCCTAATTCATATCCTCATTCCTCTGAACATTTCTGTTTCCAATTGATAATATATACCTACATACAGTTAGCAATATACTTTCATATAATGATGATATACATTTACTCGGACTTAGGAATTGCTTTTAATTTTGGTACAACAAGTCTTCAAATGATGAGGTATATTTAGCCAATCCACGAACCAAACAAATATGGCTCAAACACTAAACACCCACAACACCCCAATACCGAATCGACAACACTACGTGGACCTATGATAAATTAACACATATGGACAAACCAACCAATCACGTAGAGCCGACTTCTTGGACCCCTACAACCCCAAACAATTATGTGTCAACCCAATTCAAACACTTGACACTCTAGGAACAAGTACCTTCCGGAAAAAATAGAAGTCGCCAACACTATAAATACCTCATTCTATAAGTAGAGTTAGGAAGGACAAATCACTTCAACGGGAGAGAACCAACACCAAGTCTCCCTATTAGCCGCCAAAATCAAAACGGGCCACCTCCCCCTCAACAACAACCAGTTCAAGGCCCCCACCTCGACCTTTTCAAAGGCGACCTCATAACCCGAGGCCTCTAAGCTCTCGGCCCAATACACATCAGAAGACATCACTTGTTGACCCTTCCATCCATCTAAGTCGTTACGACTCGTTACTTTAAATAACTTAATATATATTTTACAATAAAATTACAAATAAAGAAATACTCCTACCATATAACAACAATAATTAGAGTAAAAATATATGAAACTATGAAGGTGAAAAAGAAAAGATGGGAGATGATGAAATAATGCAAATCAAAATATGACCAATAATAATTAATAATACACCTTCTAAGTTCTAAATCCCTCACGTCAGTAACCCCTCAGAGTCGTTATTTTTCCTCTTGCCACACACACTCTCACTCCGATCCGATCGGACTAAATCCGACGGCGCCATGATTCCGCCGGAGCTCCAGTCACGTGCCTTCCGCCCTTACATCTCTTCCTCCGCCAGCGCTCCCTCATTTACAGGCGACCAAAACCCTAGCGCCACCACCTCTCCCTCCTCTTTCTACTACGCCGGAGCCGCCTCCAGAAACCGCCGCTCCAGCTCCTCCTCCTCCTCCTCCTCCATGAAGAATTCCCGATTTGCCCCTTCGTCATTCGTCCACAACGCCAGAATCGCCGTCGCGCTCGTCCCTTCCGCCGCCTTCCTCGTCGACCTAGGCGGAACGCCTGTCGTCGCCACACTCGTCGTCGGTCTCATGGTTGCTTATATCCTCGATTCCCTCAGCTTCAAGTCGGGCTCGTTCTTCGCGCTATGGTTCTCTCTCATTGCCGCTCAGATCTCATTCTTCTTCAGCTCGTCGCTTTACAGTTCGTTTAACAACTACATTTCGCTCGCTCTCCTCGCTGCCTTCACTTGCGCCCTCGCCAATTTTCTCATCGGGGTTTGGGTTTCGCTTCAGTTCAAGTGGATGCAGATCGAGTATCCAGCTATCGTGCTTACTCTCGAACGGCTCCTCTTCGCGTGTACTCCTCTCATTGCTTCCGCTATTTTCACATGGGCCACTGTTTCCGCGGTCGGTATGGTCAACGCGGCTTACTATCTCATGGTGTTCAATTGCGTTTTCTACTGGCTATACTCTATTCCTCGAGTATCCTCGTTTAAGTCGAATCCAGAAGGGAGCTACCATGGAGGTCAGGTTCATGAAGACAGTTTTATATTAGGGCAGCTCGAGAGTTGTGTGCACACGTTACATCTTTTGTTTTATCCCGTGGCGTTCCACATAGCATCGCATTATGCCGTAGTGTTTTCGTCTGGCGCAACTATTTGCGATTTGTTCCTCCTGTTTTTCATTCCATTTTTGTTTCAACTCTATGCCTCTACCAGAGGGGCGTTGTGGTGGGTTACTAAGAACGAGAATGAGGTGCACAACATTCGGATTGTCAATGGTGCTATAGCATTGGCCGTTGTTGTTCTATGCTTGGAGATCAGAGTTGTTTTCCATTCATTTGGGCGCTACATTCATGTCCCACCGCCACTGAATTATCTGCTTGTCACCATTACAATGTTTGGAGGTGCGGTTGCTACTGGTACTTATGCTGTTGGTATGGTTTCAGATGCTTTCAGCTCCGTGGTTTTCACAGCTCTGGCTATCATTGTCAGTGCGTCTGGAGCAATAGTTGTGGGATTTCCTATTCTGGTATGTTTTATGCCATATCCAGTTGCTTATTGCAATGTTCATTTAGTCCTCCAACGTTCTTATTTTTTTCCTTGCGTATAATATACCCCCTTTGTAGGCCTACCGTAGGGTAAGAGTAGTTGCTAGAATTTCTATTAAGTAGAGTTTGGTGGCAAAGGGTCGTTAGCTTAAGAATTATAAAATAGTTATATGTTTGAATATTCACATTTATTTTGTGTTGAGAGCAGTAGTGCTTGTTATTATGCCATTATATGACTCAATATTATGATTTGATTCTACTTTTGTGATCTCTCGGCATATACATTTGATGGTTTAATGGTTAAACAAGGCACCCTCTCGTCACAGTGATGATTAATTTTTGCAAATTGAATCTCTTGGTCTTCTTTATGAATCTTGAGAGACGCAAGAAGGGGCATGGATAAGTTGCACTGCAAGTTAACTGATTGGATGTCTATGCTACTCTCTCGTTGTCAATCCTTATGTTGTAGCACCATATTTTCTGGTTGTGGATGCGAAATTTATAACCAACTCAGGATGTCATTGTGTCACCGTTGATTTGCTAATCAATGGCAAGGATGTCACATTTTTATGATGACGTATATATGTGTATGTGTGTATGCTATATATATAAACATATATAGATATATAGGTATATATAAAACTGTTAATAACAGACAGAGGCTTAATTATAAAAACATTCTGGCATCAATAGATACTTTATCCTCATCTCATTGATTTGTTTCAACTGATATCAAAACTTTAATGTCCAATCTTTTGCACTTGATTTCGTAATTGTAATACTTTTGGTTTTCTCAATCCTATGTAGAAATGATATGGTTTCCACATTATGAAGTATGTATCACGATATTCTAATGAATAGATGAAACGAAAAGTTCTGTGAGCTGTGTAACTTAAACCTGTAAAGAAACCTAGTGTGTATTATTGTCCTGCAGTTTTCTTCATATTGCACTACCAGTTAAGGCATACCACTAATATTGCATCGTTCATGTTGCAGTTCCTTCCTCTTCCATCAGTTGCTGGGTTTTATTTGGCTCGCTTTTTCACGAAGAAGAGTTTGTCATCATATGCCGCCTTTGTTGTGCTAGGAAGCTTGATGGTAACTTGGTTTGTGATGCATAATTATTGGGACCTTAACATCTGGATAGCAGGCATGTCACTGAAGTCATTCTGTAAGCTTATAGTTGGTAGTGTAATTTTGGCCATGACTGTTCCCGGTTTGGCCGTGCTGCCTCTAAAACATCGTCTCCTTACTGAAGCTGGGTTGATTGGCCATGCATTATTACTGTGCCATATTGAAAACAAATTTTTCAACTTCTCAAATGTGTACTACTATGGGCTGGATGATGACGTGATGTATCCAAGTTATATGGTTGTCATGACCACTTTTGCTGGTTGGGCCATTGTGAGGAGACTTTCTGTGGATCAGAGAATTGGATCAAAGGCGGTTTGGATTCTGATTTGCCTTTATTCATCGAAGCTATCCTTGCTTTTTGTAGCATCCAATAATGTTCTGTGGGTATCAGCAGTTCTTTTACTGGCGGTCTCTCCTCCGTTGCTGCTTTATAAGTACCGACAACCACATTACTTTTATTGTGAATATTACATTATTTTTCTTAAACTTAACTTCTCTTGTTAATTTGCAGGGATAAATCAAAAACAGCATCTAAGATGAAATCTTGGCAAGGTTATGCTCATGCCACTGTTGTTGCGTTATCTGTCTGGTTTTGCCGCGAAACAATTTTTGAAGCCCTTCAGTGGTGGCATGGAAGGCCCCCGTCCGATGGTTTGCTTTTAGGGTCTTGCATCTTTTTGACTGGATTGGCTTGTCTTCCGATTGTTGCCCTGCACTTTTCCCACGTCATGGTATCTTTCTTTATTCTCATTATTAAGATTCAAATTCACATGTACGATTCTGGATTCTTACTCTTTCAATCTGATCAGCTCTTACGACTTCTATGGCATTCCAACCCCCCACCCCACCCCACCCCACCCCACCCCCATTTGAAGGAAAAAAAAAGTTCAAATCTGTTAGACTGTTTACAGCTAATCGTGGGTGATCTTAACTATCGAGATGAGCTATATTGTTTGAAAAGCATTAAATTTTTGGTTATGAATTTCATATTCAAATAAAGTGGTATTTCTTATGGCTTGCAACTTGCACTTAGCACCACAAATGTCCATCTGAAACTTTTTGGAGTAATCTAAAATATATAGAATGGTTTACTACAGTATTTATACTCGTCAGTTTTGATGACACGTGGTTGATTGCCGTAGATACTAATTCAATATAGTGATAGTTAGTATTACTAAATTCAATATATTTTCCTTTTCTTTGCAGTCTGCTAAGAGATCATTGGTATTGGTTGTGGCAACTGGTCTCCTGTTTATCCTAATGCAGCCACCCATTCCATTATCGTGGACTTATCATTCTGACCTAATCCAATCATCCCGTCAGTCTTCTGATGACATTACGATATATGGTTTCATGGCAATGAAGCCTACATGGCCATCGTGGCTGCTTATTACAGCTATCCTGCTGACTCTTGCTGCTGTCACCTCAATTATTCCAGTCAAATACATTGTTGAATTGAGGACATTTTACTCCATTGCTCTGGGAATTGCTCTTGGAATCTATATATCTGCGGAATACTTTCTTCAAGCAGCAATTTTACATGCCCTTATCATTGTCACCATGGTCTGTACTTCAGTGTTTGTCGTCTTCACTCATTTACCGTCCGCCTCGAGCACAAAAGTTCTTCCATGGGTATTTGCGCTGGTTGTGGCTCTTTTTCCTGTGACGTATTTACTAGAGGGCCAGGTAAGAATTAACAAGAGTATCCTTGGGCTAAATGGAATTGAAGATATAGCCGAAGAAGACAACAGGGTAGCAACATTACTAGCTATCGAGGGTGCAAGGACATCTCTTCTTGGTTTATATGCAGCAATTTTTATGCTTATAGCACTGGAGATAAAATTCGAGTTGGCTTCACTTATGCGTGAAAAATTTGCTGAAAAGGGCGGACTTCGACACAGTCAGTCTACTCAGAGCAGCTCGGCTGTCGTTCCTCCAAGATTAAGATTTATGCAGCAACGCAGGGCCTCTACTGTTCCAACCTTTACTATCCAGAGAATGGCTGCAGAGGGAGCCTGGATGCCTGCAGTGGGTAATGTTGCCACCATTATGTGTTTTGCGATATGCCTAATCTTGAATGTGCACCTCACCGGTGGCTCAAATAGTGCTATATTTTTCCTGGCACCAATCCTATTGCTTCTCAACCAGGACTCAGATTTTTTTGCTGGTTTTGGGGATAAGCAGAGGTACTTCCCTGTTAGTGTGGCTATCTCTGCCTACTTGGTCTCGACTGCCTTGTACAATATATGGGAAGATGTATGGCATGCAAATGGAGGGTGGGGTATTGATATTGGGGGACCTGATTGGATCTTTGCTGTTAAGAATGTGGCACTCCTTATTCTAACGTTTCCGAGCCATATCCTTTTCAATCAATTTGTTTGGAGTTACTCAAAACAGGCAGACTCAAAGCCATTACTTACGATACCCCTCAATCTTCCTGCGGTTATCATGACGGATATCATCAAGATAAAGATCTTGGGGCTTCTTGGTGTTATATATTCGATGGCGCAGTATCTAATTTCGAGACAACAATATCTGTCAGGGTTGAAATATATTTAGAGGCTATACAAACTATTTGTAACATATTGTGATGTGATGGGAGTACACAGGTTTCAGGACCAGTTTTCCCTTTTTGTTGCTTAAATGAGACAGATTTTGGTGAAACGCTCTAGTTAACTGCCAGGAAGCTGATGAATACAAAGTCAAAACTTGAAACTGTGAATTGGGATGCTTTTTGCTTGTACTTGTAGTTCCTTAATGTATACTCTGAGCTGAATGTGACTGACCAACTCATGTACAAAAGAAAGGAAAATGTAGCACATACACTCATGCAATGAAGTTATGAGGATAATAACTGCGAATATGTTGTAGCTTCCTGCTAATTTTTTTTTATTTTTGTTTTCCGAGTTCAGTTTATTTATTTATTTATTTTTCCTTCGAAAAGTAGTTTGGTTTTGTTGCGTGATGTGCCTGGCCTATGGCTGCAAAGGCAGAAGCCATGTAACAGAAACAAATAATATAGTCAGAAGTAGCACTTATTAAAACACTTATTTTTTTCTACTTGTAAAATAGCGGACTTTCTGCGCAACAGATTTGAAATGGCCATCAAAAATTTTTATTTTTTTTTGATGAATCAACATTCACCATCAATTACTTATTTACTTAATATATTTATTCATAATTTTGTTTCTTGCAAATAATTTAGAACGTGACGTAATTTATAGGGTAAAAACTTTACATTCTTAAAAGTGAAGGGCGACTTAACAAATGGGTTTTTTTTTTTTTTTTTGGAAAGATGGACTAAATGCTTTTTTAAGAATAAAATATCTTTGAAGGTGTCGATAAATCAAAAGTATTCCCTTTGGCTAAAAGGTTCCAAAAAATGGCAGGCGCCTGTTTAAATTGTTTTCACAAGAAAAATACGAAATCTGCGCTCAAACCCTATAAGTAGAGTACAATATAATTAGTTAAGGGATAATTACATTAAACCCCCCATCGTATGGTCCATTTCTCAGTCAACCCCCATCGTTTGCAAAAATCATCACTTTGCCCCAAGTCAACTTTTTTGCATTTTTTCCAAGGGTATTTTCGTCAAATGTTAAAAATTTTAATATTTGTTTTAAAAAATGTAAAATTTAAAAAATTTTAATATTTGTTTTCCGAAAAAAAAAAATTCAGCAAATTTTTATTTTAGCCAAATTTATTTCCGATTTTTTTTTTCGTCAAATATTTTGTTTTCGAACAAAATTTTAATATTTGTTTTAAAAAATGTAAAATTTAAAAAATTTTAATATTTGTTTTCCGAAAAAAAAAAATTTCAGCAAATTTTTATTTTAGGCAAATTTATGTCCGAATTTTTTTTTTCGGCAAATATTTTGTTTTCGAACAAAATTTTTTTCGACAACATTTTTATTTTCGAAAATATTTTTTTTCGAAAAAAGAACTATGTCGAAAAAAATTTTGTTGAACAAAAAAATTATCGAAAAAAATAATTTCTGAAAAAAAATATTTTCGAAAATAAAAATGTTGTCGAAAAAAAAATTTGTTCAAAAACAAAACATTTGCTGAAAAAAAAAATTCGGAAATAAATTTGGCTAAAATAAAAATTTGCTGGAATTTTTTTTTTCAGAAAACAAATATTAAAATTTTTAACATTTGACGAAAATACCCCTGGAAAAAATGCAAAAAAGTTGACTTGGGGCAAAATGATGATTTTTGCAAACGATGGGGGGTTGACTGAGTCAAAACAAAGTTAAGGGGGTTGACTGAGAAATGGACCATACGATGGGGGGTTTAATATAATTATCCCATTAGTTAATTACATTGTGAGGAGGTATTGAACACTGAGGTTTTCATTTCAGGTATTACATTTTCCGTATAATTTGTGACTCTCTCTCTCCCTCTCTCTCTCTCTGATTTCACATATCAATGCAGACTAGAGAATAGAGAGTTTGATTTTTTTTTTTTGATAGTTAATAAATTTTCATTGAACGAAACAGTACAAGGTTACAAAATGGAGGCACAATAGCCACCCGATCAAACAAAATGCATCTAGAAGATGCGTAATAACAAAAATCATCCCCAATCAATTGGGGGAATGTCAAATGAAATTGGACCATTCCATGTATTGTGTTTCCCCCATTGAGCAGTGTTATGAGCCACGCCGTTAGCTTTACGGGGTATGTGAGAGAGCATCCAAAATGGTTGATTTAAGAGTTTTTGGCGCATCGCTTGAATCTGATTATAGCACGACCAGTTAGGCCGACATTCAAAATCAAGTGTTTGGTTGACCACTTCTTTAGCATCTGTTTCAAAATAGACTTGTTGAATAGAGAGTTTGATTGATTTGTCCTGTATTTTACATTTTGTTAGACAATCAATCATACGGGGTTTCAACCTACTTTTCCTGAGTACAGGCATCGAAAGTCCAATAGTATGAGTTACCGGAGATTGTTCAACAGTGTAAATTTCATCCATCTTGTTTTGATATGAAGACACAAAACACAATTGACTATGCAAATAAATATCGAGTGAGTATTAACTTTTAAGCTTTGTGCTCAGCAAGCCAACTATACACACTTGTGTTGTGTGTATGAAAAATGAAAATAAACTACAAAATCGACACTGAAACTGACACTTTAAAGTCTTAAAAGTGATCATGGCAACACATCTTTGCTGCTTGGTTGCAAATTTCCTGTTTCTCTTATCTCACTCACCTGCTTTGCTCTGTACTCATACTTGCGTGCTGCGTACACGAACACACAGAAATTGATCACACTCATTACCGAGAGAAGCCAATACAAGTAATCAAAGTGCCCCGTGTTTATGTTCTGCGACAGCCACGATTGTTTTCTTTTCTCTACATCACCCGTCAAAGAATTGATGATACTGTTCAGTATGGTGGCTCCAAAGCAACCCAATCCACCGGCAACTGCAGCATAAGCCGATCCAACACTTCTCATGGCATCCGGTGCTTCTTCATACAGAAATTCAAGTAATCCCACGATGCAGAAAACTTCCGCGATTCCTATCAGGCAATACTGTATTAACAACCAGTATGCGCTCAGGTCCGGCATTGGAGTAAGAAAACTCGCTTCATACCCATTTTCTATTGCGTAATGTCTTCTGTACCTTTCAAACACTCCAGCCCATGCAACAGATATGGTTGAAACTGCCAAACCAATGCCAACCCTTTGCAGCTGAGAAGCCCCACGTGGATGACCCGTTATCATCCTTGATATTGGAACAAAGACCGAATAGTACAGCGAGAGCAATAGGAATATGCTCAGTCCCGGAAACACAGGCATGCAAGTGACAGGGAGTTTTAAACGACCAATGTGCGTGTTTAATGTGTATGCCTGCTGTACTGACAGAGTCAAAAACTCGGTTAAGATGAGATTGAGCATGATGGTGCAAGCTGGGATTGGCACGAGTTTTATAAGAATTTTCACTTCTTCAACTTGTGTCACGGTGCAAAGCCTCCAACGGCTTGGAGTGATGCCATCTTCTTTCAGTTTCAGAGCCGCTTTGTCTAAACATCTGCAGGTTCAACATTTTATGATAGTTAGGAAATGTAGTTTTCTGCTTTATACAAACAGGATGAAAGAAAACCACCTGAAATCATCAGTATGGGCAATCTTGCTGCTACCCTGGATGGCTGATCGTTTGCCTGCCAACTCATACAAGCCCACAAACTCACTGCTCTCAAAAGAAACTTTTCTCTTTCGAAAGGCAGCAACTAGGACCTGTGCTATTCGGGTGAGGGGACTGCCACCGGGCAGCTTATGTCGATAAAGAGGAGTTCCCATAAAGAAAACAAGGTTGGACACGCCCATCGCAATAGCCAATGAACCAAAAGCGGAACCCCATCCATGTTTTATCTGAATGTAAACTATTGCCGTGAACGCTATAATTGCTCCGAGCGTAACGGAGAGGTAGAAGAAGTTGAAAAACCTGTCGAGGTGTTCCTTGTAGTTTCTACTTCTTTCATCAAATTGATCTGCACCAAAGGAAGAAACGCAGGGCCTAATGCCAGCAGCTCCAAATCCAGTCACATAGAGGACTGTGTTGAGGTAAATCATCTGCCACGATGTCGCAGGCTCACAGTTGCCTAAAAGAAGGGCAATTTGATCACATTTGTCTTGGTTTGGTGCAAGATTGGTGAGGGTTGCAGCCAAGGTAATTCCTGTTAGACCCTCCATGAAATAAATTTAACTAGTTAAGTTGGTAATTGGTATACATTTATTTCTGAAACACAATAAAGGGATAAATTATTTTCAGACACTCTAAGAAACTTAAAGAATATTTCAAATAATTTCTAAAATTTGAATAAATACATTGACACTGCTGAGATTTGAAAAATATGAATAAGCTACATTTGAATAAGGTTATTAGTTGGCAAGTCTAGAGAAATAGATTTACCACAAGGTAGATTGTGGTGAAAATGGCTATTGTCCAGTATCGACCAAGATATGCGTCGGCGATGAAACCACCCAGTACTGATGACGCTTGTGATATTCCCAGGAAATTGTTAACCGCATTAGCGGAACTGGAGAAAGGTCGATGCATCACGTAGAACATGAATGCCACCATGTTCACAGACAGCCCAAAGTAAGCCATTCTCTCTGCCATTTCATTCCCTGAAATAAAAAAGATTTATGATATCATCTTGTTGGAGAATACATATAACAAATATTATATATGAAATACCAATTGCTATATACACTCGGAACTTTGTGAGACAATACCAATTTTGATATGGTAACACAGCTAACTACAAAAATCTGGTGTTTGAATTAGCCAGCAATTTACAAAATGCAATGTCACTTTGTCTAAAGAGAAATGATTTTATACAACTATTGTATTGTTGACGTGGTGCAAACAATTACCAATACAAGATGGAAATAGGAGGATTATGAGAGTGGGTATATCATATGTTGTTAGAAACTTCAAACCATAACAAAATCCGGATCATTGATTGCACCACGTCAACAATGCAGAACGGTGGCATAGTATAGTTTTTCTTAAAATAACACGTGAGGAGTGTATATATATATATATATATATATATATTAAATGGGCGTATATTTGTATAAGTTTGGGCTTTAAACCGAGACAAAAATAAGATGGATAATAAAAGTACCAAAAATGAAGAAAGCAGCAATCCAACCACCAGTCTTGGACATAGTAAACTCAGAGAGAGGCTTTCCACGTATGCTAACCGGCGTTGCTCCTCCTCCTCCGGAGTAGTATCCGCCTCCCAGAGCCGTTCGTCTGTCGTCGGATTCAAGAAAATGAAGCCCCAGCCTCTTTCTCCTCTGAGCATCCGAATTTGCTTCCACATTCACGGGAGTTCTTTCAGGTGTCACTTTAGGTGAAGACTTGATCTCTATACCATGGCCATCCATCTCTTCTCTTGTCAGTCCCCTTCCTCACACACTAGTAATATTATTATTATTATTATATATAGTGACCAATGTTGGAATTTATATATATAATGGGATGCAGCATCATTAATATACCCATTAATGACAGTAGAGTTGGTTAGGTTTACTTTAGACCAACTAACAACGAGAGAGAATCGAGTGTGTCACACAAATGATGATTGATATTTTTTCCAGCTTTCACTTGAAGATATGAAGGAACTGGAGAAGAAAAAGTAGGCATAGAAAGTTTTGACTTTGAATCATGAATCTTGAACTAGACTGAAAGATTATTACACTACACATACACATTATATTTTATTATATAGTATGAAAAGAAAGAAAGATAGTAAGGTGACAGGCAGAAGGTGCATGATGTCAATGCCAACCCACAACGCTAATGAGATGCGGCAATAAATGCACGATACGTACGGTGTAGAGAAATTCAAGCGGCATTAACATCATCATACTGTGAAGCAAGCAAGCGATACTAGTAATAGTATTTTAATTTCTTTTTGTTATTACATACATGATAATTAATAATAGAGAAATAAAGAAAACAGCAACATTAAATGCAGTGAAGAGGGTAGTTGGTTATGGCCACCTAAAATTGGCGCGCCCCATCTCTGGTCTGGGTTTCCGACTCATGAAATTTAATGTTCTGAAATTCATCACCAAACAAAATGGTTGCTACTTTTGCTTTTCAATACGTTTTAATCCATTCTTATAGGGATTTTTGCCAGAAAAAAAAGTATTCAATTATTAACATTTACTTTCATGTTATACACTTTAAAAAGAGTACTGTTGTGCACATAAGCTATATATGCTAAAGAAATCTAGATTAAGATTGAGTTTTATGGTAGAAAAAGATATCTATTTGGCTCTTATGTTTTGGATTTTGCGTATAAAAGTGAAAAAGGCAAGACTAGGAAAAAGGCAAAATTAGGACCTCACCTCAACTAGAGTTTGAGCCATTTTGGCCAAATAGTGTAATGTTAACAGATTCATTTAAGTCGTAAAAAGTAAGAACACACACAAAAAAAAAGAAGCTAAGGATTGTAATGAGCAATATCTTATAGTGCCGGAATAGTATATTTTCAAAAATATATATAACACAAAAAGAGTTATGCTATCTTATATATTAGCTCTTATTTTATTTCTCTTTGAGATGAAGGTTCTGTAGTGCTTTTTTAGTTGAGGTCTAAAAGATCCAGAAAAGAAAAAAAAATGGTATTTGTTGACCACTTGCATAATTGGTATTGTGTTGCACGCTGACTAGTGAGTACATAAAGTGTTCGTAATTTATTAGTATGGGACCATAACCTGTGATAATTCTGCCGCCAGATTAATGAAAGCCCATTTCTCTTTACTTTTGGGAGGAATGAAGCCTACTCATTCAATGGGCTCGATGAAGTTCTCGGGCTTCCTTAGTGGGCTTTTGACAATCCCACTGGGCCCAACATTGAGTTACATTTTCTTCAAATCTTTGATGCTTTGTCATTGGCAACTGGCAATGCTGTGTGTCTCTTTTATTTTCTTCCTTTTGGATGATAATTAACTGGCGTTTGTCAATTGACATTCACATGTGATTGATCAGTCATGTGACTGACTAACAGGTGAGGGTTGTTGTTTCATAAAATAATTTTTTAAAGTGTTAGATACTCGAAATAACATATTTTTCTAGATGTGGAGCCCATTACATATGTTGATGCCATCATGAATAGATTTTTATTCTCTTTCTATATAAATAAACCGTTATATATCTTGATCCCATCTAGGCCTGTCATGTACCGGGTCGGACCCGGACCCGAATTGCAATTCGCGGACCCGGACCCGGACCCGAAGACATAACAGTCATCGGGCCAGAAGAGACCCGCGAATTTCCTTCAGGTCCAGACCCGGACCCGAGAGTAATTTAAAAAAAAATAAAAATTTAAAATTTATACAAAGTAAAAACAAGGGCAGGCAGCGGGCAATGGCTCTGTTCGCTGGTTTGATTCTCCAAACTCCATTTTTTTGTATTACCAACTTTTGGGGATTTTTAACGTTGTGATCCCTTAAGTTGGCTTAACCGCGATTTTGATCTCATAAGTTGGCGGATCGCGATTTTAGTCCCGTAAGTTGGCTTAAGGAATCGATTTTGGTCCCTCGGTCAACATTTTTAAATTTCTATCCGTTAATCACTTACGTGGCATCAATTGACCGATTGTGTGGCAATTTTGACCTGAATAATCTTACGTGACTCCAAAAAATAAATAAATAAATAAATAAATAGAAGACAACATATCGATTTTCTTTCAAATACTAACAGTCGCGTCTCTTCATTTTCTGTTCAAATACCAATGGATCGATTTTCTGTTCTTCCTCAAACCAAACGTCCGATTCTCTTCATTTTCTGTTCAAATACCAAACGCCCGATTCTCTTTTCTACCTGCAATTCGAAGGTAAATCCCCAATTTTGTTGTCGTACGAAGCATTTCCGTGTTTAAATTGCTATGTATTATATTCAATTTTGGGCTTTTGTGTTTTTGTACTACTGTTTTAGAGTTATGGTTTAGAGATTGTTAATTATGTGTTAATATATCACAATTACCTGTTAAAATCATGAATCGCATGCGAAATTAGGGTTTGTTATGTTGCTCAAATGTCCTTGTCGTTTGTGGTATCTGTAGATGGCTCACCCTCGCCAAATCCAGTGCGTTTGTGGTCGAGGAATAATGATGTATTGTAAGGCTAGTAGCAACGCATCTCGCCCCGGTTGTTTTTACTACATATGCCATATGCGTGTTCGTCACACGAATTACTTTTTTGGGGCGGATGAAATGACTGATGGATCAAATCTGAGGAGAAGGATGTATCGTAGTGAGGAGGGTTCTGGCGTTAATGAAACCGAACCCCAGATTAGTCGATTTTCAACCGCATCCACTGTTGAGAGCAGTGGAATTGAGCATTCAAGTCCACTTATGGAGTGTGTAGCCAATATGAATGCCATTAGGGCTGCTATGATTTGTTGTATAATTGGTTTCTGTTTTTGTTTGTATTTGTCATGTTGCTTGCTCTGCTACTCATTCTATATTCAAGGGTGTAATATGGCTAGTTGTAGTAGTTGTTTAAGTCTAAGTTCTAGCTTTTGATCTTATGTAAGACTATGTTACATTGCTACTCTAAGACTATTTACTTTAATGTTATTGTTTACTATTTATTTAAATTATAATGTGTTGTTTTATTTATGTATGTTATAGTATATAATCATGACTCAACATCCAATGATGGTTAACCTCAATATTGCCTGGAGGGATAACATGCTTAATGATGAGGGAGATAAGTTTTTGGTTGAGTATCTGGTGAAATATGGTAAGGGTCATAGAATCCAGAATGAGAAGCCATTGTTGAGAGGCTTGAGGCTTGCCATCCCAATGCTTGAGAGGATCACTGGCAATTTCTTTAACATTGCTCACATGAAGAAGATTGTTGAGAAGATGAGGCTGAAGCTGCATAGGTTCCAACACTTCATAGCCCTACCTGGAGTTGGAATTGAAGGGCCTGATATGGAGGTTTATCTTACAATGGATTATATTGAGGATGTAGGTGATCAGGTAACTCATAATAGCCTTGACTAGTGTAGCCTGACCCATACATATGTATTTCATTGCAGGAACTAACTTTTTCTTGTTGTAGGAGCCTGATGAATACTATTACTTCAGACACTTTAGCCTTGAAAATGCTCCATTGTACTACAAGATGTTTGAGGAGATTGGAGTCTTTACATTTCCTCCAGAACTCAACAACAATCCAGATGAGCCAGTGCTGCTGTGTGATGAAGAACCAGTTGGTGCTGATCAGCTTGCTCAAGAAGGCATGGAGATTGATGAAGTCCAACAAAGTTCTGCTGCTGGTGCTCAATGATAGTTTTAAGTGTTTTAAGTGTTACTGGTTGTTGACTGTTCTGGATGGTTTCTTTTTTTGAATAAAGGATTCAAGTTGATGTTGTGTTTAAGTTTTTTGGTTAGTGAACAATGGTTTTAAGTGAGAGTGAGATAGAATCAGATTGTAAGATGTATCAGATTTCATTATAGCCACAAGGCTGTCCACATTCTGCAGATTAAACCAGGGTTTGATCTCTCAACCTCTCCCTTGAAGTCCCACAATGCATCATACTGCTCACTGGATGTCCCATTTAGCATTGCTAAGGAAAGTACTTAGCTCTGTAAGCCTGGTGAATGGAAACTTGTGCACCACTATCTGCTTTAACATTAATACTAAACCCCTTCACACTTCTATTTGGATCAGATTTCCAAAGATGTATGTACTTCTTTGCAAGGTAACTTGATTTCATATTCCTTGATTTTTTATTGCAGGACAACCATGTTTCCCCCCTGTAGAGCCTGATTCTGAAGGTTGATTCCTCACCCTTGATCTCCCTTCCATTCAATCTCCACTTGCACCTGGGGTTATCACACTTTTCATACATCCTACTTTTGTCATGCTTAAATATGTGAACTGATCTTTGTTGGTTGATGGCATCTGCATGAATAACATCCTTCAGTATAGACTTGTTAGTGAACCTCATTTGAAGTTCAAACTCAGGGTTGAAGATGTCCTTGATATCAAATAGTTTTCATGGTTTTGCTAATCTTTCTTCATCACTCCCACACTCACTTTCCAGCTCATTAGATGACAATATCAAATTATCTGAACCTTCATCAGACAATGTCTCATATGGAACATCAATTTCTTCTTGCACAACAACAAATTGATTGGTATTTTGTTCACCACCAGCTGTTGAAGGCCCCACATTATCAGCTTCTTCACTCCCTTTGCCTTTGCTTGAAGATCTCTTCCTTGTCCTTACATTCTTTTCACCTGCTTTGCATTGGGCTTTAAACAACATTGTCTCAACAACACTCTCATTTACAACGTGCCTCATATCCAGGTCTTCTTTCATACCATATTCATCATCACTGAAGTACTCCAGATCATCTTCAGCAGCTCCTTCTCCTGCCTTATCTCCTTCATCAACAAGTTCATTATCATTTGCTTCTTCAGTGTCTCCACCCTCAAACATTGCTTGTTGTTCTGTATTGATCCTCACTTCACAATCCACAAAGAGCACCATTGCTCTACTCAGTTGACAAGACATGAAGTATGTAGTGATTTATTGGTCATTTTGGAGGAGGACATAACCACATTGTTGCTTCATATATATTCCCTTCACAACCAAAAAGCCAAGTCCTAAACATAAAGATTCAATACCACTGCCGCTTATAGTTGAAGGCCCCATATAATCTACAACAACATTTGCATTTTCGTAGTTCTCTAGTATGCCCTCACCATTTACAATTCCACCATACTACAATTCTAAAGTAACATCCAAGGACCCACAATCTGTTGATTTCATAATGATATTTCATTAGGCAAAGTACAAAATTAGGGTAAGGCATAGTAGGCAGAGTACAAAAGTAAGGTTCACATACTCAGTGTTAACAAATTAATAAATTACAAAATTAGGGTTCAACAATTTGGGGGTTTTCCAAAATTAGGGTTCGACAATTGGGGGTTTTCCAAAATTAGGGTTGATTTGACGCATGCAATCGGGGAAAACGTTTTACTTAGGTGACAACATTAATTTAACATAGGATTAAACAACATACTTACCATAATTCGGAATGGGATCATCGATTTTGTCAGATTTTCGTACTTTCATCTTTCTCACTCTACGTGCCATGTCTTTAAGTGTTAACCTCCGCGGGACGAGGGCGGGACGATGGCGTCGCCGATGAACGTTGACGACGGTGAAGAAAGGAAAAATTAGGAAAGAATCTCTTTTGGCGTGAGTTGAAGAGTGAGAGTGAGAATTGGCCCCTGATTCTCTATATAATTACTTTTTTTTGGTCACGTATGTGACATGTGTGTAGGTGGGTCCTAAATTCCGGTCAAAATTGCCACACAATCGGTCAATTGATGCCATGTAAGTGATTAACAGATAGAAATTTAAAAATGTTGACCGAAGGACCAAAATCGATTCCTTAAGCCAACTTATGGGACTAAAATCGTGGTCCGCTAGCTTATGGGACCAAAATCGCGGTTAAGTCAACTTAAAGGACCAAAACGTTAAAAATCCCCCAACTTTTGCAACTTGTTACCTAACATTTAAAATATACATTTTGCCCCTTAATATTTAAAAAATGCTCATTGAGGACAAATGTAGTCGTTTCTTTTGTGCATGAATTATTTTCGACTTATAATTTGTCCTAGAAGGAAAAAACACTGCAATTTCAAAAGTTGGAGATTAACAAGTCACACAACAAGTAATTGGGTTAGCTTATGGTAACAAAAGAATTCACCTACACGGTACATTGAATAAACTAAAACTTAAAAAAAAAATTGGTCTCTCAGTTCCAGGATTATTAGACCAAATAATGGAGCTATGGAGACCATAGTAATTGATCAAATGTGATCTTCGTCACACTCACAAAACTAGCATAGTCGAAAAATAAAATTGTACTCAGTTTAAGAGTAAATCAAAAAATCAAACCGGCATAAATAATTAATAAATATTTAATTTTAGTTACTCACGACTTTTAAGATTGAAATGACTGCAAATTGCACTCAACCCTATCGAGGAAGGTTCATTAACTTTTTTTCTTTTTTTTTCCTAGTACTAGCAAATGGAGCACGCGGTTCCCGCGAGCATAATTCTTTTTTCAATGTTATTTTATGTGGGTTAAATAAGAAAATTTATCTAGATAACATGTGCCATAAATTTAGAGTATAACAATGGAAGAAAAATATATTATAGGAAAAGTAAATCATTAATTACAATGAATAGTGTAATTAATTAGTCTAACTTAATTTGTAAGGTTATTTTGGGGATTTAATAGTATACTTTTACAATATAGCTAAAACTCAAAGGTTAAAGTTGGAAATCAAAAGATTGGTGTCACAATGAGTTTCTTTATATAATAGTATATAGATGTTTGGATTTGGACTATGCTAAATGCCGAATACTCTTAAAAATTTGTCAAAAATATTGGGAAAAACATTATGTGATATTTACATCTAATTGAGTGAAAAAACAAAAAAACACTTAACACTCCTCAGTACAACAACAACAACAACAACCAAGCCTGTAATCCCAATTAAATTGGGGTAGGCTATATGAACCATAATGAATCACGTCGAGTCGTGAACATGAATCTTCTGCCTCCATAGGTTTCGGTTGACGAGCATGTCTTCATTTAGATCTTTTAGCTTCATGTCGTTCCGTATGACCTCCATCCACGTCTTTTTCGGTCTCCCACGAGCTCTAGTCGTCTGTCCTAAGTCGAGATCTTCAACTCGTCGTACCGGTGCATCTATGGGTCTGCGTTTAACATGCCCAAACCATCTTAAACGATTTTCTCGCATTTTCTCGTCAATGGCCGTCACACCCAATTTATGCCGAATATCTTCATTGCGCACTCTATCTCTCCTAGTGTTACCGCACATCCACCGAAGCATGCGCATCTCTGTAACGTTCATTTTCTGTGCATGACTTTGCTTAATAGCCCAGCACTAGGAGCCATAAAGCAAAGCAGGTCTAATAGCCGTACGATAGAACTTTCCTTTAAGCTTTAAAGGAAAGTTACGATCGCACAGAATCCCTGTCGCACTCTTCCACTTTGTCCATCCAGCTTGGATGCGGTGGTTGACGTCTCCATCTAACTCTCCATCCATCTGCAGTATGGAGCCTAAATACCGAAAATGCGCACTTCTCGGTATCTCTTGGCCATCCAACTGAACCGTGCCATCGTTGTTTCTTCGTTGTTTGCTAAACTTGCATTCGAGGTACTCTGTTTTTGTTCGACTTAGTCGAAATCCTCGTGCTTCTAATGTTTGTCTCCATCGTTCTAATTTAGCGTTAACTCCCATTCTCGTCTCATCGATGAGGACAATATCGTCTGCAAACAACATACACCATGGGACTCGGTCTTGGATAGCTCTGGTGATTTCATCAATTACAATGGCAAACAAAAATGGGCTCAAAGCTGACCCCTGATGTAAGCCAATTGTAATTGGAAAGGCGTCTGTTAAACCGCCACAAGTTCGGATACTTGTCACCACATTCTCATACATATCTTTTATGATGTTGATATATTTAATGGGTACCCCCTTCTTCACCAAGGTCCACCATAATACATCTCGAGGTACTTTGTCATATGCCTTTTCTAAGTCGATAAAGACCATATGCAAATCTCTACTCTTTTCTCGAAAGCGCTCAATGAGCTGACGAATCAAATGGGTGGCCTCTATGGTCGATCTTCCGGGCATAAATCCAAATTGGTTCTCAGATATGGGAACAATTTGTCTCAATCGGTGTTCGATCACCCTCTCCCATAGCTTCATGGTATGAGACATAAGCTTTATCCCACGATAGTTAGAACAGTTTTGGACATCGCCCTTGTTCTTATATAGAGGTATTAGCGTACTCTTCCTCCACTCTTCTGGTATTTTATTTGTTCGCCATATTTTGTTAAAGAGGTCCGTCAACCAGGTCACCCCTATCTCTCCCATGCTTCTCCAAGCCTCAATAGGGATACCATCTGGGCCAACGGCTTTTCGAGTCTTCATCCTCTTCAAGGCATCTTTGACTTCCGACCTTCTAATACGGCGCATAAAATCGCGGTTCAGGTCCTGAGGGGACTGCGAGATGTCACCCACTGCTTGGGTGGGGCCTCCATTGAACAGGCCCTCGAAGTACTCCCTCCACCGTGCTTTGACATGATCCTCACGCACTAAGACAGACTGACCTTCATCTTTGATGCATTTCACTGCACCTAGGTCTCTAGTCTTCCTCTCTCTAATGCGAGCAATTTTGTATATATCCTTCTCAACCTCCTTGCTATCCCTCTTCTCATAAATTTCCTTGTACACAGCCTCTCGCGCTAGTCCAACAGCTTTCTTTGCTTCTTTCCTGGCTAGCTTATACTTTTCAAAGCTTGCTCCATCATGGTTCTTCTTCAAATCCCTGTAGCAATCCCGTTTGGCCTTGATTGCCGCCTTTACTTCTTCATTCCACCATGACGTGTCTTTACCTATCAGGCTACTACCTCGAGATTCACCTAAGAGGTCTTTAGCTACCTTCTTGATACAACAAGCCATTTTGGTCCAAGTTGCATCTGCATCGTCCTCAGTCTTCCAGTCTACCTATTGAACCACTCGCTCTACGAAGGCCTTTTGGGTAGACTCCTTAAGCCGCCACCACTTAATTCTAGGTTCCAACCGGCGCCTACTCCTCTTCACTCCTTGCCGCAGTCTAATATCCAACACCAAAAGCCTATGTTGCGTAACCACACTTTCCCCGGGGATGACCTTGCAATCTATGCAACGACTTCTATCTGCCCTCCTAGCTAAGAAGAAATCTATTTGGCTCTTATTTGACCCACTCCTATAAGTGACCAAATGAGACTCTCTCTTCTTAAACCAAGTATTTGCTACAAGCAAATCATAGGAGAGGGCGAAGTCTAAGATAGCGTTTCCCGGCTCATTGCGATCCCCAAAGCTATACCCGCCGTGGATGTCCTCGAACCCATCACGGCTAGATCCTACATGACCATTAAAGTCACCTCCAATGAAGAGTTTCTCGCTACTAGGGATCCTTTGTACCATCTCGTCCAAATCTTCCCAAAACTTACGTTTCACGGCTTCGTCTAGTCCTATCTGTGGTGCATAGGCACTAATGACATTCAAGATATCCTCGCCTATAACCAACTTGACCAGTAAGATCCTGTCGCCCTTCCTTCTGACCTCCACCACGTCCTCGAGCCAAAGCTTATCTATGATGATCCCAACACCATTTCGGTTCTTCTCTGTCCCGGTATACCAAAGCTTACAACCCCAATGGTCTACTACTTTGGCCTTTTCACCAACCCACTTGGTCTCTTGCACGCACAAGATGTTGATCCTCCTCCTAGACATTGCCTCAGCTAGCTCGGCCAATCTTCCTGTGAGTGACCCCACATTCCACGATGCAAGGCGAACTCGTCGTTCCTGGACTAACTTCTTTACCCTCACCCGTCCTGGAAGGTGAGGGAACCCTTGCTCATTTGACACCACACCCGGGCGTCGATGTGGCGCGTCGCTTCCGGGCGACGACCTAGCAACCCTTGCCCATTTATCACTACACTCGGGATCCGATGTAGCGCGTCGCTGAGTAGGGAACGCCCCAACGAAATTCATAGTATGGTTCATATCATAGGATGTGACGGGGTTTTTACGTTGGCTGTCACAAGCCTACCACAATCCTCCTCCTTTATCCTGGCTTGAGACAGGCAGTGAAAGCTCACTGGCGGAGTTACTTAACACTCCTCAGTACAAAAGTATTAAACTTTGTGCCTAACTACTTGTTCACTTGCCATTTAAGGACATGAAAGTACATTTTATATACAATAAAAACTAAGAAAGAAAATATTAATAATTGCATTTTGTTAGTATTAAAAAAAGAAGAAGCATTGACTAGATATTTATTTATATGTATATAAAAAAAGTAAGAAAACCATCGGCACCAAATTACAAAAGAGACGACAAAACCATGCTCTGGAAAAAGCTGGTAGAGGCCCACTGTTTCACTCACTTTACAAAAGGAATTTACATAAATGATAATACCAGATCTGATTATTATTATTATTATTATTATAATCAGATTCCAATTTCCAGCTCAACTCCCATTTTTTTCCCAGATCTTTTCCTAACCACAAACACGTTCACGGCTCGGCTCAACCCGGCTCGGCTCGTTAATTAAACCTCTTTAAAACCACACTCACTAATCTAATATTCTAATTAGTAGTAGTGCCTAACCTTAATCCATTACTCCGTCACTTCCAATGTTCTCCCTCTAAATCATACCCATCAAATCTAATCAGGTACCTACATACATCTTTCAAAACCCCTTAGATTCTCGATTATTCTTCTCATAATAATAATAATTAGGTCAATTTGTTTTGCAGGAATCAACAATGGGGGTGTTTGAATCAAACAGCAACAACAACAACAACAAGTTATTAAATGTAGGGCTATTACTGGTAGCCACCCTGGTGGTGGCGAAACTGATCTCCACTCTAATAATGCCCAGCAGATCTCGTAAGCGTTTGCCCCCAAGGGTGAACACGTGGCCGGTATTGGGTGGTTTGGTGAAGTTCATGAAAGGACCCGTGGTGATGCTTAGAGAGGAGTACCCTAAGCTTGGGAGTGTGTTCACTTTGCAATTGCTGAATAAGAACATAACCTTCTTAATCGGACCGGAGGTGTCTGCACATTTCTTTAAGGCGTCGGAGTCTGATCTGAGCCAGCAGGAGGTGTACCAGTTCAATGTGCCTACGTTTGGGCCTGGTGTAGTGTTTGATGTCGATTATACCATCAGGCAGGAGCAGTTCAGGTTCTTTACCGAGGCGCTTAGGGTTACCAAGCTTAAAGCCTATGTTGAACAGATGGTTACTGAAGCTCAGGTATCTTTCTTTCTTTAACTGTTGTTGTTGCAGACTGAGATGACGAACAAACAATCAAGTACCGTATTATTAACAATGTGTTGGTAGAATATGTTTCTTATGCTTGTGATGCATGAATCATGGTTCCTATTTGTATGATTTTCCCAAATCATGTTATAAGCTCTCGAATATTAGTTAGTTAGTTAGTTAGTCTAACGAACCATACATCCGCAAGTTCATGTTTCGGTGATTGTTACTACTTACTAGTGCTAATTCCAATGATTTCCCCTTGGATTCCAAGAGCCTCCTAGAGAGTCATAAGTCACAGAACAGGAAACCTCAATAACAATATTTTGATATCATATTAACACACAAACAAACATAGGGCACAGAGGAATTCTGAGGTCGTCACATATTCCACTGGCTTTCAGGCTCACCTGCAATCGTAACGTTAGGATATTGTAACAATGACTTGTTGGGAATGCGGTGAAATAGTTTTTATGTATTCTTTCAGTTTTGCTGCAAAGAATGTCGATTATCATTGTAGGATCAAATGTTATTTCTCCCCATCTTCCTTCTATTCTTCTTTAAAAATTGAATTATGAATTTGCTAAATGGTGTATACTTGATAGTCCCGAAGAAGCATTGCAATATCCCACTCCTTAAGATAAAAACTACTTCTTTTTATTATACTTTTATCTTATTAATTTCCTGGGTTGCCTGCATAAACTAAACCTTCTCTTTATGTAAATTGGCAGGAATATTTCTCTAAATGGGGAGATAGTGGTGAAGTGGACCTAAAACATGAACTGGAACAGCTAATTATATTGACAGCCAGTCGATGCCTGTTAGGTGAAGAAGTCCGTAATAAGCTATTTGAAGATGTCTCTGCTCTCTTCCATGACCTTGACAATGGAATGCTTCCAATCAGTGTTATATTCCCATACCTTCCAATCCCAGCACACCGTCGCCGTGACCAAGCTCGCAAGAAGTTGGCTGATATTTTCGCAAATATCATTCGCTCTCGCAAACAAACTGGCAAATCAGAAAACGATTTGTTGCAATGCTTCATAGATTCTAAGTACAAAGATGGTCGGCAAACGACCGAGTCAGAGATTACTGGCCTCCTCATTGCCGCTCTTTTTGCTGGCCAGCACACGAGTTCCATAACCTCCACCTGGTCAGGAGCTTACCTCCTTAAAAATGGGAAATACATGACAGCGGTTTTGGATGAGCAGAAGAATTTGTTGGAAAAGCACGGAAATAAGGTGGATTACGACATTTTGTCAGAGATGGAAGTTCTCTATCGATGCATTAAAGAAGCTTTGAGACTCCACCCTCCACTGATTATGCTTCTGAGGAGCTCACACAGCGATTTTAGCGTGACAACTAAAGAAGGAAAAGAATACGACATCCCTAAGGGTCACATTGTCGCCACGTCACCAGCCTTTGCAAACCGCTTGCCACATATTTATAAAGATCCCGAGACTTATGATCCTGATAGGTTTGCTCCTGGTAGGGAAGAGGACAAGGCAACAGGAGCTTTTTCGTACATTTCATTTGGTGGTGGAAGGCACGGTTGCTTAGGGGAGCCATTTGCATATTTGCAAATCAAAGCAATATGGAGCCATTTGCTGAGAAACTTTGAAATGGAGCTTATTTCACCATTTCCAGAGATTGATTGGAATGCAATGGTCGTGGGGGTGAAAGGGAATGTTATGGTGCGGTACAAGCGCAGAGTTCTTCCTCTTAACTAATTGGATGACATTAATAGTGAATTATCTGCTTGTGATGGGCATCTTTAACCTGTAGGTTGGTTATGCTGCATGGTTTTTATGTGTTTGGGTTTGTCAGATACTGCTACTCTATTATTTCTCTTGTAGAACCTGTTTTAATTTGTCGTTGTGCTCCAAGGTAATTTCAGTTTGCATGGAAAATTATAATACCTTTTAAGGTGTGCGGGGATCTTACTTTTCTGCACCGAGTCTTACTCTTTAACCTCAAATTTCACATTACATTGTTCGTAGGCGTGTCTTTAATAATTGTTGTGATGATGACCAACTTTGTAAAATAATTGTGTATAAGAAGATGTCACCCAATGTTCTATTAATTAATTTTATCCATGGCCAACTTTGTAGATTTTGCAGGACTTTTAGAGATCTCTCTACTCGTGCATCTAATCGTACTTCTCACTTGGATGGCATCTTTGTTCAGATTGGATCACAGAGGTGCGAATCACAATCAGCAGCACGTGGTGGCTACTCACGATACTGTCGTTTATTATATATATATATATATATATATATATATATATATACTTACTATTTGCGGATCGGTAAATTCGATGCTGGTAGCACCATCACTGGTGCTACCAGCTTGAATTTACCATTTAGCCCCCTTGTTATTATTTCTTTATTTATTTTTTCTTTTCATTTTTAACTCTTCCTTCACTCAAGTAAAAACATAACTTCTTTTTCTCTTTTTGTCCTTTTTAACTTAAATTTTTAGCCCCCTTGTTCTTTTTCTCTTTTTGCTCTAAAAAAAAGTGTATTAAATTTTATATCACTGCCAATTACAGTTTTAATTTTATTTATTTTATCCTTTAATTTGGTATTGTTGTTATTATCATACTAACTTCTAAACTTTGGCAACAACATATTTCATTTATTTTTGAACACACCCAATTCCCCTCTTAAATTGTACATGTATATATCTTGCTTTTATATTTTATTAATTATCTAGACCAAATACACAAAAAGTGGTAAAATTAAATTTAATATCATGCAAAAAATTATAATATGATAATCAAATAAACTAAAAGAAAAAACACAATATGAAATTATCTAAGGGAGTGGTGTGCCAACTTCAATAAATAGAATAAGTTCTATTAATTAGATTTTTATTAACAGAATAATATAATACAACTGGAAAATAATAATAATAAAAAAACACATAGAAATGCAATTAAATGTATACTTAAATTATCACATAGAATGCAATTAAATGTGAACATAAGTTACCAAAACACATATATGTACATATATATATATATTAATTTACATAGAAACATACCGAAAAGTAAAGTTAGAATAACTGGTCATTAAAAAAAAGTAAAATACTAAATTATTTAGGCTATTCGTGTGCTAATTAAAAAATCATAGAAATGTATTAGCATATCAGAGGGGTATTTTGTCATAAATTTTCTAAAATGAGGAGTTGTGTTTTATACACATCAGAATCAGATAGGTGTGACGTATAAGTCTTAATTTTTTTTCGTACTTTATTAATATAATTCTTTTTTGATAATTACATGTTTACTAATAGAATTTAATAGTAAAACTAAAAAATGAATAATAGAGGTGGAAAAGAGCCGAATCAGATATGAAACATTTTAAGTTTATGCACAAAATTTAGTAGTAAAATATATTAATAAATATGATTTTAGAATAAGAAATTATTTAGTAGTAAGCATATTAAATAATTTAAGAAAGAGAAAAAAGGGCCCTCAAACTTATGAGACTACAGGACCCACGTATCAATTAAATAGCTGGTAGCACCACTGCTGGTGCTACCAGCATCGAATCCACCTTGCGGATCGGGATCTGCAGTATCGGATTTGGGCAATTTTAATCGAAAATAATCATCTCCTGCAAATCTGCTAAACTTTAAGTGATTTAGTGACTAGTCACTTATTAAAATAAGATTGAACGAGGGGGACATGTTAACAACTCAAATTAAATTGGTAATAAATCCTATGTTCCTATCTGTATGAGGTAGTCATCTAAATGGCACCATACATATATGAAACATGCATGTGCCAGATACACACATAGAAAAGCTTGTGATGTATAATAGCAACATTCATGACAAGATTTGTTTTTTGAACCCGTACGCACTTGCAGTGGTGGTGCTGCATATGATATATTTTAATGTATGATTTAATTCAATATAATCATTTCTTAATATTTATTTGTTTTATCTATACTTTTTATTAGTAGTACAAGGATTGTAATTGTATAATCTGATTATATTCGTAAACAAATATGATGCTAATGACCCATTCATTTACAAGTTACAACTCGACCCATCCATTTATCACTGCCTACCTTAGGTTGTGTGTGGAATCTACTATAAATAAAGTATGCATCAATCTTATAAGCAGATCTTGAAAGAAAACTGAGTGAATATAATACAAGTGGTAACGAATGAGCCATTGTTCACTGAATGACTTGGGTTTTTATCATCTGATTGATTATCTTGAATAAATCAAATGTAGAAGGTAAAAATATGTATTTGGCTGTGTTTAAGCTATGTTTACAAGAACAGCAACTTAACCCCTTCCATTAGGCACGATTTTGAGGAGCTCTATATCAAACAAGAGGGTCTTATCTATCAATCCTTGATTCCTCAAAACAAAGTCCAGAGCTCTTTGCCCCTGTAACGAATACTACATGAGAACATTGTTTTACGAAAAAATACGACTGAAACTGTACTTGGACGTAAATGAGAAGAGTACCGAGAATGTTGTTGGCCTTGGACCTTTCTTGTTGTAGTCATTATCAGGATATCCTAGTTCTGGGGGAACTACAATCCTGCAATATTTGCTCGAAGGTTTTAGTAGGCATGTAAATTTATGGCGTGCAGAGCACTCTAGTCTGCTAAAATGTTCTATTCTCTTGACATAGAATCTTTGGGAATATATAGATTAAGGGATCTCGTACATGGCATATTTTCAGTTATTTCAAGCATTGTTATACAATATAGACAATTATCATGTTGCAGTCAGATTCTGCCAGAAGTTGGTTTTTGAGGGATGCTCACCTTCTGATTCCACCAAGAGCCATGCCTGATACAGCTTCCTCAAATGCGGGTATGACCTGAATACATCCACAAAACCATAAGTGACATTACATGCCCCTCTATAGACCCACAAAATTCTAGTTCTGATTGGGTGACGTGAGGCTAAAAGGAGTCAAACTGGGGAACTATATGAATTATCTTGGTATACAATCAAGGCAGAACCACCAATATTACCGAGGAAGAACTAGGAAGATGCCATTTAATATTTTTCTCAAATTTTGAAGCATGACAGATCAATGAGCTTGAATGGTCAAGGATATTGGATTATCAAGAATCTCCAGTAAACAAGAAATAACCTTAGAGGTAAGAATTCCTATCATACACAGTACTCTTGCTTACTACAATCACATTTTGAACGCTAAAGCCTACACTATGAAGAGGGGAAAAAATGTGTCCATAAACCTGTGAAGTTGATTTACTGAAGCAGTAGGACCGTATCAACTATGAAATATGAAACGTCCATAAAACACTAAAAGTCTTAGTGAATAATGATTTGATCAAACCTCTTGAGATCCTAATCTGAACTTGTAAAAGTCTTTATCATCACCCTGCAGTAGAAATGAAAATAAAAGGAACGTGAAGAATAAGAGAGAAGGAAAAAAACCAAGCGTACAATGATAGACAGTATGTCAAAGAGTAGTACCTCGAAGGAACCACCTTTTGTCTTGTTACGAGCTTCAAATATTCGGCCATAATAACCAATTGTGAAACCGTCCCAGTCAACCTGAACGCACTCTTTGTCAGGTTGGTGTACGTGATTATACACAATACGCATAAAGATCTCTCTTGTGTTTTATCTTTTTTATCAATTTCATATATACTGTCGTACAAAATACCTTCGTCTGCGATGCTTATGAAGATTCAACTAAAAGAACCAACGGTTTCCAGTTTAAATAAGTCTTTTAAATGAGAATCGATCACTAAGCTAAACTATGAACGAATAAGTTCAAACTGGTGGTCAACCATTAACAATGAAGAGAGGTAGATAAGTTTTACCACTACAATTTCTCCTATCTTTGGAGTGGGGCCATTTCCCATTCGCAAGTCCTGTAATTTTGTACATGTTAAGATTTCGAACGTCAAGCAAACAAAAAAGGGGTTTTTTTTTTCAGCAAATGACCTTATACTGGAGACCGGAATTAGTTTCGACATAATCAGGATATTTCATCTTTGTCTTGCCATAATCCTTCCCACGCAACGCAGGCACTGTACGCTAAATCAGTGAGCCTACAATTAGTCTAGACTGAATGTAATAACGAGACAAGTACTAAAAAGAAGCAATATCATTGAATTGGGGCAACAATCAACAATAAGAATAACAAACACGAACACGAACACGAACACAGGACGGACGGAGAAAAGAAGATTACTAAATAATATCTGAAATGAATAATAGAAAATTACTGTCAGCATATTGAGAGGAAAGGGCGGGTTGAGTTGAAATAGCGGCAGCCAATAATGCTATGGGTGATGACATCAGTATCTGTCTCCGATCAATTAGTGGCCGCCGGTGCTCCAGTTTTCCAATCTCCTCTTCATCAGAGAATGAACATGAACAAAACACGTTAGTTATTAGTTAAAGTAAATAAAAAAAAAACAAGGAGAAATAATTGAATTGAGGATGAAGAAAAAATGGACTGGACTGACCCAAAGAGCTCGAGCTCGAGCTCGATGTCGATCTAATTACAGAGGAAGGAACAGGAGACGGAGCAGCGGTGGCTGGATTCGACGGAACAGAGAGAGAAGCAACGGCTGAGATTGTTGTGGCCATCATTATTGTGTTTGCCGGGAAGATAACGGCCTCTCCTTTTCTTTTTACCAAGATACATAACATATATATTATCTATCATTTATTATATTCATGCATATTATTTCAAACACAAATTTTATTTTACCCCCATTTTTTTTTTGCTAATAAATAAATAAAAGAATTTCTTTTTTGGGTTTTCCTTTTTCTCCTCATTTCAGGGTTTCTCTAACTATCTTTTAAGTTAATTTTTATTTAAAGAACTAAAACAAAAAAACATGCATAATTCTTTTGAGAAAAAAGTACGAATATCATTTTTTTGTCCAAAAAAATCATTCAATCTTAGGTTTGGGGAGTCAACCACAACTCATAGAATCAGAGGTAATGTGTTATTTTTTGAGATCACAATTAATAATTTGCATATTTATTTTTCAAAGTAGGAATTTACAAGATGGAGTATACTAATTTGCCCGAAACATTATTAAATATCGATAATTCTAAGAGTCTAGGACACCGTTGATATGAATTAAATGTGAAAAGTATTTTTATAATAAGATACGTGAAAACTAGACCTACACATGCACCATTACAACGCCTTGATCCTCAATTCATTTAAGAAAGCCCTGTACAAACATAATGTGAATAAAAACCTTACGCATTGATAATGATCATCAATTAACTTACTCGTAATATCTAAATATATGCAGCCCTCACGTCACCTCTTCGTCACCCAAGCATCAGACTCCGGCCCCTCAGAAGTGCTGTTTCGCACCAAAAAAACCTAGTTGCTTCAAAGAGATAACCCCGTAGTACGAAGCAAGGATGACACATCATATCTATCCTATGGAATCTTATCTTAAATACATCATCCCTATGGATGAGATTGTAAATAATACGTTAGTAATTGTATTCCACCGCCCTTGTAAGTTCGAGCAACTTCCCCTACCTATATGAAGGGGAGAAATCATTCCAAAATAAATCATCAGAAAACACAAAATACAAAGTATCTCTATTAAATAAATGTTCTTCATTTTTCTCCTCGTAAAATCCCTTTTTCCCGCTAGTCCATTTTCATCAATTTTCCTCAAAAATGATAGGTGTTCCGACCCCCTCTAAGCAAAAGGAGAAATCCCATCAACAATGGCGCCGTCTGTGGGAACACCGTGGTGTCCTTAAGAAGAATCGGGAAAAGAATCTAATAATGTACATACGATAAATAAGGTACTGGCCTATACCATATGCATGGAAAATCTTCACCCGTAAGAAGGCTCAACACACCCGTTAGGAGGCGACCCTGAGATGCCACCACCGGGAGCTTCCCCCGCTAGAACCTTGGAGGCACCCAACGTTGTACGAATTCCCCAAAGCCTCTTCGAAGATCTCATGGGAACTATGTTACAGACTCGCGCTCAACAGCCTCAGCCCCCCCCCCCCCCCCCCCCTCCCGCCACTAGCGGCATCTAGCCCCTATGTAGAAGATGAACGCGGTCATGAACCCACGTCTGGAATACACCCAAGGGGACCCTTTCTGATCCCTTTAGGGGGACGGGGACACCCCCTCGTAGACCACCCGTGCCCCTTTTATCCCAGATTGGAGGACACACCACTTGCCCCGCGTACGTTCCGCAACTCTAGCCTGGGGGGCCCATCAGTTCCCCATTAATACTACCCTTCGAGGATGTTCAGGAAGCCCAAATATGGAGCCATACCTTCATAATAGGGCAGAGAGGTATGTCCAAGAATTAGCCAGCCCCTTTTGGGAATTGGTGGACAACCTTAAAAGAGAAGTCCAATCCCTGAGAAAGGACGTAAACCCCCACAAAGAATCAGTTCATCGAGGGACCTCTTTTTCCCCAAGTGTGGCGCATGTCCATATACCCCACGCATGAAACCCATCAATCTACCTATCTACGCTGGAGACAAAACTAGTCGTGATCCACAAGATCACATCAATCAGTACATAGCCAACATGGACCTAGTCTCAGTTTCTGATCCGATACTATGCCTAGTCTTCCGATCCACGCTAACCGGAAGGGCCCAAGCCTGGTCCTCCCAATTATTCGAAGGGGTTATTCACACCTTTGAAAAGCTGGCCTAAATGTCCATACATCAGTTCACATGTAACAGAAGGTATCCAAGTCCACTAGTCATCTTTTTACCGTAAAGCAAATGAAGGACGAGGTTCTGCGAGATTATATGCATCGCTTCGCTGATGAGGTGCTCGACGTGCCACATGTTGATCCTACCATGCTTTCTGAAATACTAGTGCAAGGTGTTCGATCTAAAGATTTCGCAGATTCCCTAATCGGTACGAGGGTCAAAGGCCTGGATGACCTCATGCAGAGAGAGGAAACATTCATCCTTCGCGAAGAGGCTTGTAAAGAAAAAGAACAACTAGAGAGCGTGCAAGTCTCGGAGCCAGTCGAACCTAAGACACATGAAGAGGACAAAAAAGATAAGCTATACCTACGTCGAGAAGAAAAGCCAGGGCCTCGCCAACACTTAAGCCCTGTACCACTGCCCCTCATGTCCATCAAGCCAGAAGAGGTCTTAGAAATTATGGAGCACGATAGGACCATGCACTGGCCCCAAGAAGCCCGAGAACCTGAACAACTCAAGCACACTGGCAAATACTGCCTATACCACCGCACCTATGGGCATCGTACCAATGAATGCATCTGGCTGCAAAAGGAGATCCAAAGATTATTAAAAATGGGGGTACTTAGAGAAGAACGTATTACGCAATCCTCGAGAAAACAAACCGCCTTTGATAAAAGAGAAACTCCTTCTACCCAATAAATGAGGTCGCATAGACGAAGGAGAGATGTCGTACTCCCGACCGATAATAAGGAACCTAGATGAAGATATGAATTCCTCACCTCTTCGCCCCATTCATACAACGACAACACTCCCATTGGGCGAACGTTCAGTATGATCGAAGGCAGAAACCTGGCTCTTCTACTTCCATACAAAAGAGGAAGTATGTGAAAAAAACAAGACAAGGACATATGACATATGAGATATTAGCAGTAGGAGTAGCATACATTCCACAAATTACTTTCGGACTAGAAGATTTAAAGGGAATCATATATCCCCACGAAGACCCCATCATAGTCCCCGCCACTATTTTCAGAATAGAAGTATAGCGTATCATAATAGATACCAGCAGGACATCTACACAAAAGAAAGGCACAAGGTCAGAATAGGGACATCTCTTGATCCCCAAAATGAGCAGGAAATACTCAAGGTTTTGACAAAATATCAGCATGTGTTTGCATAAGAAGGAGGACCCCCCGGGAGAATCCATCCCAAACATTGCCAAAACTTTTGCAACGTCGAACCAGATGCCAAACCCGTAAGACAGAAAAAGAGAATAATAGGGGTCGAAAGGAATAAAATTATCAAATTAGAGGTACAAAGCCTACTCGGGTTATCCCATATTCGAGAAGTTATGAGTCCCCGTGGCTAGCCAATGTGGTTCTAGTCCCAAAGACAGAAGAAAGGTGGCGCGTGTGTGTTGACTTCACCAACGTGAATGAAGTATGTCGTAAGGATTATTACCCCTTACCCACTATTGACCAGTTAGTGGATTCCACGGTAGAATGCGCTATGCTATCCACCATTGGATGGAGATCAGGGGTATAATTAAATAGTGATGGCCAAAGTAGACCAGGACAAAACTAGTTTTATTGTAGACCTGTGAACATTCTGCTATCTAGTTATGCCTTTAGGGTTAAAGAATGGGGGAGCCCCATACCAACGCATGGTCAATAGAATGTTCGATAAGCTAATAAGAGGCACAATGGAGGTTTACGTGGAAGATACGATAGTCAAAAGCTTAAAAACTGACGACCATGCCCAAGACCTCGCTAAAGACTTCCTCATAATGGATCAATTCGGCATGAAAATAAACCCTCGGAAGTGCTCCTTTGAGATAAAAGGCGAAAAATTCTTAAGGTATGCGGTCACTGAAAGAGGTATTGAGATAAATCCCGAGAAGGCCAAAGCAATTTTAGAATTGACACATCCTGAATCTATCAGAGATGTGCAGAAACTCACTGGCAGAAAGGCATTCCTCAATCGGTTTATCTCGCACTCTTCAGAATGCAGGCTCCCCTTCTTCAAGATTCTACGCAACATAAAAAAATTTCGATGGACCGAGAAGTGTGCCGAAGCCTTCGAACAACTCAAAGCCTACCTAACCTACCCTCCGCTTCTAGTAAGACCTATAGATGGAGAAGAATTATACATGTACTTCGCCGTGGGAGAAGAGTCTGTTAGCGGCGTCCTCGTACGTGCTCACAACAAGGACCTTCCTATCTACTATGTTAGCAAAACACTTCTATCTGTCGGAGGTTGCTGCACTCAAATGGAAAAAAACGAGTCTAGCCCTCGTAACGGCAACACGGAAATTGAGAGCCTACTTTCTTACCCATCGAATCAGCGTCCTCACTAAATACCCATAACGAACTATACTCAATCAACCAAAAATGTCGAGAAAAATGGTAAAATGGGTCGTGGAACTAAGTGAGTACGATATCCAATATGCACCCCAACCAGCCATAAAGGCACAAATCTTAGTCGACTTTACTATGGAAATGCATGAGGAGATGAGCACAAAATCAACCAAACCTACGTGGACCTTATAGGTAGATGGATCCTCGGCTAATACATATAGAGGGGCTAGAATCGTATTTTGAAGCGACGTCGTACAATGCCCCGATGAGATTTTGGACTTTGCCATCCATCTTAATTTTCCGTATCCAACAACGACGCCAAATACGAAGCCCTACTTATAGGTCTACGTTTAGCTTGAGAAGCCAACATGAAGAAAGTGTCCCTCCGAAGTGACTCACAACTCGTCGTACAATAGGTATTCGGTTCGTACGAAGCTACGAAAGAAAGGATGAAGGAATACTGAAGAACGGTCAATCAAGCCAAGACATGGTTCGAAAGCCTGGAGATTATTCAAATACCTCGGACCAAAAACCGAGTAGCAGACGCCTTATTCAAGATCGTTAGCCAAATACTACCCGTCGTTACAAGAAAGTCACATTCCTCACCAGTCTTCTTCCAGAGCAAAGTCAACCTCCCATGGTAGCCATCTCCATCATCGAAGAAACTAAGAGCTGTATGGCCGACATACTCAAGTACATCCGGAACCCTGAGAAATTTCCTGTAAATGAGAAGGCCACCAAGAAGTTAAGCCGACAAGTCGCTCGATTCTTCTTACCATAAGGAAAAGTCTTCCGCAAATCCTACTCTCAGCCATACCTTCGATGTCTGGCCCCCGACGAAGCCAAACTAGCGGTAAAAGAAGTTTATGAGGGAGGTTGCAGGAATCCTTCGCGGGAACCAGCCTAGCCCTTAAGATCCTCCGACAAGGCTTCTTTTGGCCCATCCTGACAGCCGATTGCATAGCTCACACCAAGAAATGCCCTCGGTGTCAGTGCCACGCATACCAGGCTCATCAACCCGCGACCCCATGGGAACCCAATACTGTACCATGTCCCTTTGGTAAATGGGGAATCTACATTGTAGGAACAATGATATCGGATAAAGGACAAAAGAAATTGTTGATCGTAGTAGTGGACTACATCACCAAATGAGTCGAAGCAGAACCCTTGGCACAGATCACTTCAGGAGTTGTGATTAATTTCACGTGGCAAAACATCCTCTGCCTCTTTGGCATCCCCCAATAATTGGTCAGCAACAATGGTTTACAGTTCACAATTCAGCCCTTAGAAAATTGTTGTGATGAGTGGAAGATAAAGCACCATTTCGCCTCAGTATATTACCCCCAGTCCAACGGGCAAGTAGAAGTCACCAATCGCACGTTGTTGAAAAACATCAAGACTCGGCTAGACCAGTACTACTCCAAATGGGTAAAAGAAGTCCCCAGAGTATTGTGGGCCTACCGAACTACGTGACGAGCCGCCACCAGGGAAACCCCCTATAGCTTTGCCTATGTTAGCGAGGCTATGTCACCCTCGGAGATGGTATCCCTGACACGGAGGACTCAGGAATACGAAGAAGTAAAAATTGGCTCCAACATAGCATTGCCGCTGAATCTTGGAAGAACGGAGAAACCAAGTAGCCGCTCAAAGGGAACATTACCAAGCACACATGGCGCGATACTATAACTACAACGTACAAGAGCGCACCTTTTTGGTCGGTGATTTGGTATTAAGGAAAGTGGATAATACAAAGGTCAGGAAACTCAATCCCAAGTGGGAAGGTCCCTACCAAATTGCTAAAATACTAGGTTTCGCCACTTACTTTCTAAAGGACATGATGGGAAGAGAGTACCCTGGTCCTGGAATGCGGTCAACCTACGACCATGCTATGTATGAATGACTAGAAAAAGGAAAGCATTATAAAAGCTGTGTACATGCCAAATAAGACAGTCGTTCAATAAAATAAAAGTTGTTTTATACAAGCACTATTTCCAAATACACTCTCACGGTAAACTAAGAGCCCACTCTTAACAAAGACATCCCCACGCTCCTAGTTCCCCTCAAAAGGCCAGTCTACGTCATCAGATGAAACCCTATTCACCCCTACCCCCGAGTCAAACGTTTGCCTTCTCTTATCATAACCCGACGCTCCTCCGATGTCATCTCCGTAGGATTGATCATAGTTACCACATGAACATTGGCAACAACTTCCTTTGAAACTCCTACTAGCACCGCCTTAGGATCCCCAATATGCAGAGTGCCACTCCCACCCCGAGACCCCGAAGGGGAGACTAGAGCTAATTCGGTATCACATAGTCTTCTGGAAAGTGAGGGAGTGAGCAAATCACGTCTTTACAAATATTGTATCCCATTAGAGGAAGCTCATTGGTGGCACGAGAAGCACTCTCTAGCCGTGGCAAAGAAGTCCTCGACCTATCCTGCTCATCCAAGGATTAACGTAGAAGCTCGTTAGATTTGGCCGCACGAGCCAATATAACTTCCAACCTTTCTTTTAAGCGAGTGACCCGAGTCCGCTCCGCGCGCATCTAAGAGACCAAGGTCTCCAAATCTTCATCCAAATAATACCTTGGGAGAACTAGGGCTTTTGGAGACCTTTCCGAAAGTGGAGACACTCGAGGTACCCCAAGAAAAAGGTGGAGTGGCACCGGGGGTAAAGGATCAGTCTTATATTCCTCCGGAAAAGGATCCAGGGCATGTACATACATCTCGTCCTCTAAAGAAGAAAAAAAATCAGTAATACATCTGGCAAATGCACAAACAAAATAAAAGAAAACGAAAGCAATCAAAACTTATGAAATGAATGGCGAAGAAGGAAATGACCACCCTAGTTCTAGACCCTTCGACGTCCCGTTGCAAGCTCGTCTGAAGGAGAATAAATGGTTCCTCTAGCATGGAAGGCACGTCGTAAAATTTGCTAAAAAGGCCCATCGGCGCAATTCCTCCCTCGCTACCCGCATAACCTTTGGAATGTACGATTGTAAGCAGTACTCCATCGTATGCACACCCCCATTCATAACTAGAAGACCGACGGGGGCTAAGAAAGACCCCCCTCTTCCAATCTTCCTTGTCCTCAATGCTTGGACCCAACTCCAAAAAAGATTCAGACGGATAGTAAGGTACGAAATGAGAAAAGAGAGAATGAGTGGGAACCTCTCAGAGTGAGAAAGCCGCTGTAAAACAGACCAGAGAAAACTCAATTCCCGAGATAGTGCAACATATGATGAACCCTACCAGGCATCTACAAGATCGAGGGGTTAATTGGCTCGAACATATATGAAAACATTGGAGCACTTCCTTCACCCAAGGATGAAAGAACCACCGCATCCCGCTTTCAACCTACCCTAGGTACACAGCAAGAAAATGTGTTGGAGGGTTGTAAGCCCTCTACTCGGTCAAAGAAAGTAAGATATGAAAACCCTTCGTATTCAAATTCACCCGTGCGAATAACTTGTGGGATATCCTCCAACATAAATGTGCTTGCCATCAAACCAACCCCACCACTGCTAGCAATAGAATGAGGATCAAAAGAAGCCAAGATAAATTCAGCCCCCGCGGGAACAGGATGATCATCCTCCACTTGTACGAAGGCCCTTATTATCCCAACAATTACCCGATTCAAAGAAAACAAGGACCCCTCCTCACGCAAACATATCCTTCCGTCCTCTCATGCCTCTGAGCCTCCCCCTCTATCCGAGGCTGAAAAATCATCTCTTCTTCAATAGATGTCATGTCCCTGTCCGACAGAAAAGGAGACAAAATTGGTGAACCTCATGCCGGCGAAAATACAGAAGCATCAATAGAGCCGAAGGAGGTGAGACCTACCTCGGGGTTCGAAGAACACGGAGAAATAGAAGTGGATGACTCTGCATAGGCCATATAAATCTTAACTGCCCAAAAATAAGCCCAAAAAGATAGAAGAGAAGACAAGAGCGATTTCAGAAAAGTACATTGACAAGGGAAAGAAGGCCCTTATATATATATACATACATATATATATATATATATATATATATATCATCAAGAAGAAAAGGAAACGTTTCGACATCAAGAAAACCGCCGCGTTACTAGGCGAAACGGCACCTGCGTAAGCTGACTACATATATCCCAAAAGGCGAACCGCCATCCACGTCGTTAAATGACTTTAATACATTTGACAAGACCATCATTACCCCGACTAGATCAACGGGCGCCCTTCCCTAGAACCACCATCTCAACAGTATACGTAAAAAAGCAATGTACTAAACTCCCTTGAAAACTTTTTATTACAAAAAAAATCTTCCTCGTAAAACAAATAATTTTTTTTTCGACGACCCTAAAGAAGACTTATGACTCTGATAGAACGCCCCCGCACGCTAAGGGACCACTCAGTCCCAGAACAAGTCCAAGGGGAACTGCGATCCCCGAGGGCACCACTATTCAAAGAGGCCTTGCAGCCCTGGAGACGGTTTGAGGAAATTGTTCGCTTCCAAAATTAACCCCCTCCTCAAAACACCATTCTTCCAATTCAACGAACCCCAAAACGGAACGGAAAGAGACTCGTGACTACTTCCGAAATCCCATAAAAATAAAAATAATAAAGGTAAACATGATCGCATCAAAAATATAATATTCACAAAATATTTTCATTACAAAAAAGAGAGGAGTCTTTACAACCATTACAAGGAGAAAAATTACAATATACGTATACGCCTATTTTGGGACTAACGAAAGTGCAGAAAAAAGCAAGACATCCCCGTGCTCTTAATGAGGAAAGGGGAGCAGGCCTAGAGGAATCCCCTCGTGGAAGAACCGCTTTCGGAGTAAGAGGGAGAGATAAACTTTTAAGATGAAGAACGAATAAATCCGCATTGTCCCTTTAAAGCCCCAACTCTTTACCCTTCTCATGACATCCCTAGAAGCCATACGCCATGTACTCCAAGAAACACTTTTGGAAGAAAGCATAATGTCGCGGCGACCCTTTGTAATCTTCCCGAGCTGAACCCCGAGCCATTTTCATACTCTCTATCAAGTGTTGATCCCGCCGAATTAACTCTTCCCTCGCCTCCCGCTCAGAGTTACACTGCATCGTCTCCTTCTCTGCCTCCAAGAGGGCCACGACAACTCCGAACTCAGTTCGAGACCGTGCTAACTCCCTTTGAAGCTCCTGCATCAACTCTCCGCACTTTCAGCTGCCCTCTCCAAACTGCTCACTGACCGATGAAGGTGACGTCTCTCTGCCTCTAACTCGGCTACCCGGTTTAGAATCTCCCATTTCTCCCTTTTGTCCCTCTCCATCGTTCCAGTAAGTTCCTCGCATTTCCCCTCCCACTCCTTGTTCGAAAAATGCGCCAACTCATCCTTATTCGCCTTTAGACGCCCCTCTAAAAATGCAACCCTTTCGACCATCTTAGTAAAAGAAGTCCCCACCTCATTCAAAGCCTCTGATATCTGCGATCAATGAGTTTACCACATAAATAAAAGAGGAAATAGATCAAGAAAAAAGGACTCCACCTATTTATAAAACAAACAAAGTATTCACCAGCCCCACACCCTTATTCAGAAGCTCTTGGTAAACCTCTACCCTGCTATAAGTAGGAGCATTCGACGACTTACGCACATCTACGATGGCAGGATCCTCCCCTTCACCAATCCAAGAAGGATCTTCCCCTTCACCAATCCAAGAAGGATCTGAGAAAGCTGCGGCAACCCTCATCAGTGGTTCCACCGAAGGCGGAAACGTCCCCTCTACCTGTTTTACGTCCTCCTCCACCATATCTCTGGAAGCCAACGAAGAAACACCCTCAGAAGCGGAAGGGAGACCCCCACCTACAACCAAAACCTCGATCCTCATAGGCAGATCAGCCAGCAGCTCCTCCCCTTCCACCAAGGAAGCTTCCCCTTCCCGAGCCATACTTGCTAAAAGTTCGGACATATCTTCGTCCGGAATGCCTCCATCACTACGATGACTGCTGTTCGGTGTCCTCAGATGTACATCAGAATGAGATAAAAGATGAGCCATTTCCTTTAGTGCCCCTCCTATCCCGTTGGCAACTCCACTTGAAGAGAAGCCCCCATTTTGGGCGATCTTCTTCTTCTCCTTCCTCTCCATTGCACCCAACCCTTCGTTAGCACCAGTATCTACCCACTTATCAACATTTAGGACTAGCCTCGGGCTCAAACTAACCAAGGGAAGAATCGGCTGAACCTCTGCCTTTAAACTCCTAATGTCAATGTTTGCACCTAAAAGACACACATACGAAGCCCTGAGTAAGCATAATCGAACCTATAAAACAAAGGGAGAAACGGGTTGAACGGTCACTTACAATCTTTTTCGTAGTCAACTCGAGGCCAGATCCACGAGCCCACACTCACAGAAGCCGAACCACTCTTCTCATACAGGTACAAAAAAATATTATCCTTCAGGATCCTGGCAGCATCATACCGCACAGAAAAAATCCCTCGTCCGCCATCACCCGGGCTAGAACCTTCAAGCTATCCACACCTTGAAGGACCGATTTTTTCTGTCACGAATAGTTAATCCGCCATGTGGTCCGCGTGGGACGCATGTAGAAATATTGAGTCTTCCAATCCCCGAAGGAAGAAGAAATATTATTCAAAAAATGAAATTTAGTATTACGAGGAGTACATATTATAAAGGAATACATGCAGGTGACACACTCACTCTGTACGTTGCCAAAAAACGTTTGATGTGCATTCTGCCCCCTTTATCAAGCAAACAAATACGAAGCATGATAAACAAATGTATCCGTTGAGAGTCACCTAGCTTGGACACAGCCCGCAAGCTCGAAACACTTCACAAAAGAAGGGGGAATTAGTGCTCGCAATCCTGCCCGGATCTGTGCCACGTAAATAGTGACGAACCCTTTGGGAGGGTGCCCGCTCCGCCGGAAGTGGTATTCGTACCTCCACCACCCCCGAAACCACGTTAAACTCCTTTAAACAAGAAGCCACGTAGGCCTCAGTCGCCACCGAAGGAATATTCTCCACCGGGACATGCTTCGATTCTGCCTCCTCGACCATTTTCCTCTTCCTTGAAGAAGAGCTAGCCTGACCTTTAGACAAACGAACCCCTATTTCAGTCGTAACAAGATGAGGAGAATGAATCGAACTCTCCTCGAGAACGACAATAAAAGGAAAAGAAGACGATGTCATGGATGACCAAAGAAGAAGAATGATTATGAAAATAAAAGCAAGAGAAGAAGACTCAAAAGACGACTGGTGAATAAAACATAAGAATTTTTTAGCGCAAAAAAGCTGAATTCGGATGAAGAAAGAATGATGTTTTTGTAAGATGAACGTCAACACCCTTTTTATAGACTAAGCAAAGTACCATTGGAACCATTCCGAAAAGATAAACACATCGACACGTGTACCAAACAAGTCCCCAACGGTCATTAAACCGACAAAACAATATATACCAGTCCAACGGGCCAAAAAGGGGAAAAAATCGAAATTGGTCCTTTATTGTGTCTTAGTTACCGTTTTCGTCCTTTATTGTGTCCTTGTTTTATTTTGGTCCTTTATTGTGTGTTTCAGTACGATTTTGGTTCTTCAGATGGAATCTCAGCCGAAAATGTCATGTACGAGCACGTGTTGCCCTCAATTCAATTTTTTTGAATTTTCCACAAACATATTCACATGTTGGAACAACAATTTTAATTTTTTTATTTAAAATTTTGACCCGTCCGATCCGGATAACCCGGTCAAATCGGGTTGGCCGGTCAAAATTTTAAATAAAAAGAAAATAAAAAAATTTGAAACTAGCGTTTCCACATGTGAATTTGCATGTGGGAATTAAAAAAGTTTTTATTTTGGCCGGCAAGTGCTCCCACGTGATATTTTCGACTCTGACTTCTTCCTGAGGACCAAAATTATAGTGAAATACACAATAAAGGACCAAAATAAAACAAGGACACAATAAAGGACCAAAACTGTAACTAGGACACAATAAATGACTAGTTTCGATTTTTTCCCGGCCAAAAAGGCGGCTCGTATGAAACCTTTATTCTAATTTTTCCTCGTATTCCATCATACGAGCGAAATTGGGGGACTCCTCACAATATCTTAATATATGCAGCCCTGACATCACCTCTTCGTCACCCAAGCATCAGACTGCGGCCCCTCAATGCTGCTTCGAACCACGAAAACTTGTTCGCCTCAAAGAGATGACCCTGTAGTACGAGACAAGAATGACGCAACATGTTTATCCTAAGGAATATTATCTTAGATACATCATCTCCTACGGCTGAGATTGTAATTAATACGGTAGTAATTGTATTCCACCGCCCTTGTAAGTTCGAGCAGCTTCCCTTACCTATATATAAAGGAGAGAATTCATTCGAAATAAATCATCATAAAACACACAATACAAATCATCATAAAACACACAATACGAAGTATCTTTATTAAATAAATGTTCTTCATTTTCTCCTCGCAAAACCCATTTTTCCCGCTAGTCCATTTTCATCCCTTTTCAAGGAAAAGGAGAACTGTTCCAACCCCCTCTAAGCAGAAGGAGAAATACCATCAAACGCTTACCCATACACTTTATGGTTGTTTAGTGATTACTCAGTGAACCAAAACTTGCAGAAAATTAATTTCCCACAGCCACCAAAAACTTCATTATACAGAGGAAAATAAACAAAAGAAGAAAAAAAGGAAGAAAAAAAACTTCAATGTATCGGACCCCTTAATCACACATCACAATATTCTTACAGAAGAGTCACCAATTGGCCTTACACCACAAAGACTGGAAGGTACCCAGTCATTTTATTAAAGCACATCAGAGTCCTACGAACCAAAACAGGCCTCATACAATTTTATTACAGGCTGACTAGCTTAAGTGAATTTGCCTTCTCTTGAAGACTGTCAAGCAAGCTATCAAAACTCTTCTTGAAGGAATCCACTCCTTCAGTCTCCAGTTGCGTCCCCACGTACCCCCAGTCGATGCCCAACTTCTCAAGGGCACTGTAAATGCCTTCAGCTTCTGACACATTAGAGTCGATGGTCCTTCCCACGGAACCATGGTCAATAAATGCTAGGAGTGCTTGATCAGGCATGGTGGAAACCTACAGCATAAACGCCATTTGCAAAATTAGGGGAAGTGAAAACTATTTTAGCCCAGTCTAAAGGACCCATATGGACCACAAAGTATTAATGGGTGTAAGTATATTACAATTTACAACCTACGGGGTTTGGTCTAATTTCAAAATTTTTACTTGGTATACGATTAATTACAATAACACACCATGAAAGTTAAAAACATAACCGCCTGACTTTAAATAGTTCATATGAATGTTCCTTAATTTAGTGTTTTGAAAACTTGGGGCGGTATCTTTTTTATTGTTCAACCTTACCTTCAGAAGTGTACATATTTAGACCCAATTTCCAAGGGTTGTTATTGTAGCTATTCCATATATCAAACTAGACAAAATATGAGATAAGTGGGGTCACCGTGTCAGGGCCAATAAGAGGAGCCACATATAGAGTGTCTGGATAAGCTGGATTCTTGACACTAGTTGATGCCCACAGAAGCCTTTGCTTCTTTGCTCCTTTCTTTACCAGAGCCTCCCATCTCGGACCAGAGAATTTCTTCTGGTACAACTGGTAAGCCAAAGCAGCTTGAGCATTTGCAGCCTGTAGGGAAAAATAAAACCCATTACAAGAAGTTTTTTGGCTGGGGATTCTCTAAACTTATGATGTTTACAGCTTCCTTACCTTTCCCCGAAGATCAAGCGCCTCTGGAGTTCCAATTTTTTCAAGCATCTTGTCCACGAGGCTGTCTACTCGACTAACAAAGAAAGAAGCAACACTCGTGACTCGGGATAGATCACTGAGTCCAGAGGCCTCAAGACCATCCAAGTAAGCATCAATAACTGCTTCATATCTTGCGAGAGAAAATATCAGCTGCATATGTTCCATGAGTTAGTATCTAAAGTAGCAATTGCTTAGAGTTTGAGATTTTTTTGTATGTATCCGCATTAATGATCTCAAAACACGGTAGATTACGTAGAGTGGTAAACTTCTGCTAATTGTAGACAATGAGCTTCTAAGCAAAAACATATATGCACTGATCATTTCTTGAGCACTTATGGAAGGATGTAAAGGTTTGACATACCGTAACATTAACACTTATTCCCAATGCAATGACTTCCTTAATTGAAGGAATGCATGCAGCTGTCGCGGGGATTTTTATGTAGACATTAGAACGATTAACCCATTTATGGAGCCATTTAGCAGCCTCTATTGTGTTTTCAGTATCATCAGCAAGTCTAGGTGAAACTTCAACAGAGACATATCCATCGGCCCCATCTGTTTGATCATATATTGACTCAAAAAGTTTGCATGCATCTTGGATGTCCTTTACCACAAGTTCCCAGTATGCGCTTTCTATGTCTTTTCCAGATTGTACAAGCTCCCTGCAGCACAAAGTGACTAACTGTATATCAATTTGAAGTGAGAGTAATGTGGAGGTGCATTTAGGTATTGTCTTAAAACGGAAAGTTTTCAAGTTGATCATGGTGACAAATAGGAAAAAAAGAAAAATCACAATCAGAGCAAAGCAATGATCTTTTAGATAAAAATGTAACAAGAGCACGTGAAGTGGTGTTTTAAGAAAACCATTGACACCACAAAAGCCACCACTAAACCAATATGAATGGCCATCATGATGATCATCTAACACTTTTTAGGAATTATATAACTGACCTGATGTTTTGTCTAATATTGCCAACCTCGTATTAAGTTTCATTAGAATGAGGGACACCGCTTGAAATTTGATATGACCTACCACAAAACTTTATGACATCTCAACAATTTCAGTGATACCCATTGAGATTTGATATCCATATCAAATAGTTCAAACTGTTGAAAACATATGAAGTTCGATGGTGGCAATTATTTTTCGAAGTCTTCATTGCCCTTAACCAACTCAAGACCAAAATTTCAAGACTAAATTGTTCTATACTTACATGAGTATTAAGATTGGCTAGGGTGAGGCTAGGTGATGCAGGGGGGAGGGTAATAAGGCGGTGAGCCGTAGGATATATCTTCTTGTTTCAAAAATCGGGTTGGCTCATTTTAATCACCATGTTATTCTAAGTTGAACCATTACATCTCATGATTTTGTCATTGTTTTTTATGCATTATTTTTTAAAGAAAACGTTGTCATATTGCTTAAAAGGATGAAAATGCTATGCTTCACAAAACTAATGACTTTGCCAACGGTGTTGGTTGACATATGGGCGTTGATGATAATATCGAAACCTATTAGGTGTGCGTGATATTATGCTAACCCTATAGAGGTGTCACTAATACCATCCCCACTTTGTTCCAGCTTGGAGTTGTACTAGTAACACCAAATCAGAGGTTATATAGTTATACTAGAATAAATGCTCTCAAAAGTGGCTGGTAGACTCCATTCCATTTATTGAAGAAAAGAAAAAAGGAACATTTCAACAAGATGGAGCCTAACAACACACTTAAGTAGCAAGTTGACCAAAATAAAAGAAAATGAGATACTGAAACACAAAATGAAAGCTGATCAAGTTAACCTGAACTGATCATTGTATGCACTTGAAGTTGATATTGCTTTCTGGAAAATCTGCAATTATGGACCCCAAAAAGTGTTGGGTTATTATCAAAGCTCAAATATGAACAGGTACATAAAAGAATTTCCACAATATCGTTAACATGAAATTAGGTGACAAATAATAAAACTAATAAAGGGCGTGTGTGGTGTCCATGATGATAAAATGTAAACTCAAAATATACAACATCAAAGATGACTCTCTAAGACCAAAAAAAAGGACATTGATAGGGGGGGGGGGGGGGGGGGGTGTAAAACGAGAATTTACCGCAGGGTTGCTGGTTACACCCCGAACGCCACTTTCAATCAACGGAATGAGATCGGTGACGGGCCTGCAGAGATTATCGTACCACGGGCTTTGACCTTCCTTCTCATAAAGATCATGAAGAGTAGTTCTCTTGACACTGGTTCCATTGCCATCAACTTTGGAGCATCTCACCCTAAACAACAACAACAACAACAACTTATAATGATCAGTCACTCAAAGAGCAAATATTACAGAGTTCATGTTCAAAAGCTGTTATGAAGCTAATTAAAATAATTTAATAATCCCTTGTTACAGATGAAATTAATACCCATTTGATTTCAGGCTAAAATCAAAACAAAATTAGCAAAACAACAAATAAATCCTCAAACTGAAAAATAAAAATAAAAATGAGAGGATGAATGATAAAAGGGCTTGCTTACAGCAAAGAAGCCTTGATGGGGCGGTTGGGGCCCACACTGAGCTTATTAGAAGACAGAAGAGCGTTAGCGGTGGTTTTGTTGCGGCGATCAACAACAACACAGCACATAGGTTGGTTGGAAGATCTGCTGGTGGTGGTGGTTGACCTAAATTGAGCCGCCGTTGGATTAGGAGTTGAAAGCTTGGAAATGGAAGCCATGTGATTGATTGAAGTGAAGAAAGATTAGCAGCAGCTGCCTTTTTCTTTTATTGCTACTGTGATACAAACGAAAGAGAAGAAATGAAATATATATTATAGATAGATGCTTACGGCTTTATTTATTTATTTATTTTTATTTAGGGTTTTATATATATATATATATTATATTATATAACTCAGGTCAGAACTCAGGACTCAGGTGAAAGGTTGTTTTCTGTTTGACTGGGGTCCTGCCCTGGCTGTAGGTGCTATGAAAAAGCCACAGAAAGGAAAAAGGGTAAATCAGGAAATTTTATTTTCTGTGGGCGTGTGGTAGGTAGGTGAGTTTTCTCGTGACCTGACCCACCGGTTCTGTTTGCTTAAAGGGTATTTCAAAATCAAACTCAACACCACCCACCCCCTGCCTACCTAAATCATCGTCCATTGGAATTGTATTTTAATATATAAATAAAAAATTCAAAAACTAACAGCACAACAAATGTCAGGAATTTGTTAAGTGTTTGTTTATACAGTAATTGATGAGGAGCTTTAAAAAAAAAACATATTATTGTGGTTTGTCAACTTGCTGGAGTTTAAGAATTAGGTTAATGATTACGACAGTTTATAGTTTCTAATTTTGATTTTAATTTTTTGCGGATTTAGTTGAATGATATAATTAATGGAAAGTCCCGGCACGATGCATGTAACGTTTCATTTTTTTTTTTTTTTTTTTTTTGTGAAAGAAAGAAAAACAGGCCCTTAGGCCAAGTCGTTGGCTAAAACGCTAGCTATACATGACGGAGATGAATCCAAAAATAAATCTCTATCTGCCACACCTAAATCCATCTTAGCTAAGCAGTCGGCCGCTTTGTTGGCGGTCCTCGGGAACCACTTGAACTTAAAATCCCACGACATTCTTAGTAGATTCTTGCATTCGGCAACAAGCTCGGCCACATCATTAAGGGGTTCAACCTCCCCCGTCACAAGCTTGAACGTCGTCATGGAGTCCGTTTCAATCTCAATTTTCGGCACTCTCCTTTCCCATGCGAGTGTAAGTCCCTTCTTCAGCACTCTTAATTCCGCCTCATCCACCGTAGCTCTTTCAAGAATTTCTTTGAAGCCCCACATCCACAGACCTGAATCCGACCTCAATATCCCCGCTGTTGTGCCTTTATTATTTGATCTATTGACGCTCCCATCGACATTTAGTTTAGTCCATCCGTTGAGCGGCTAAGACCATCCTTTATCATTTAACAAACTGCCCTTCCTCCTTCGGCCTTCTTTCAATTCGTTGACAAGTAGCCGAATCTGGAACACTCGTCCCTGCACATTATCACGTTTGTCGTTGAAAACACGAGCGTTTCGATACTTCCAGATGGTCCAGAGGCTTGCTGCGAATAACCACTTCCAGTCTTCCTTCGGTCCCAATGAATTTTCCAGATTTAACCCCTCGCAATTGCTTCGTAACCAGTCCCTATCACTTAGCCGATCGAACTCCACCAGCGCCTCCTTTTTCAGAATCCTTACCCAAATATTGCGCGTACACTTGCAGTACCTCAGAATGTGTAGCTCTGTCTCGTTGTTGAAATTACATATACCACACGAGGCTGAATGGGAAAGCTTACGTGTGTATCAGAGGTGGTTCATTGCAAGTCTTCTATGTGTCACAAGCCAAAGGAAGTGTTGCACTTTGTTGCTATAATCCGTCTTCCATACCCATCTGTTCCTCGTTGAGGCCTGCACATTCACATTAGAACTTTTCCGAAAGGCATGAAAAACTGATTGGCAAGAGAACACTCCGCTTGCGGTTTCTGTCCAAATCAAGAGGTCTTCGGCCTCAGAAAAATTGATGTTGAGACCTTCAATCTCATCACGAATGTTCTCAGGCACAATCGTATTAATTTCTCCCCAACGCCAGTTCCCAACAACATCCATCATGTCGCACAATGAAAGGCTTGCGTCGCGGCTATCAATTAAAAAAATTTCCTCACTTAAGAACCGCGCACTTCTCCAATTATCGAACCAAAATGAGATCTTAGTACCGTTGCCAATTTTCCACCTCAAAAAAGGTTTCATGAGACCTATGCATCTCACAATCCCCTTCCAAGTAGGGCTGTCCGACACCTTTGGAATATAGTTCAATAAATTACCATGGCGCAAATACTTCGCTTCTATGAATTGCCTCCAAACCGAGCTTTCCCCGCGGATAATTTTCCAAGCAATCTTGGATAAAAGGGCCTCGTTGCTTGCTCTAGTAGGCCGAATACCGAGCCCTTCCTCGTCTTTGGATTTGGTGACTTTTTCCCATCCAATAAGGTGCAATTTCCTTGTCGAGATTTTGGATGACCATAGGAAGTCCCTATTAAATTTGTCCAGCCTTTCGCATACATGTTCTCGTAACCATGCAGATTGCATCGTGTATACGGGCATTGCCGACGCGACGGATTGGATGAGGGTCGCGCGTCCTGCTATGGAAAGATAATTTCTTTTCCGGCCGTTGAATTTCTTCAACACTCTATCAAAAACATCAGAAAATGTTTTTCTTGTGATTCTCCCATGTATCAATTTAACGCCCAAGTATTTCCCGAGGTTTCGGGTTTGCCCAAATCCAAGCATCTCGCTTATAGTGCGTTTCACACTCGCACCCTCACTTTTGGAGAAAAAAATCTTCGATTTTTGTGGGTTTAGTTTCAACCCGGAGGCCATGCAAAACTGATCCAATATATTTTTAACCTTGCGCGCCGTAGTGGAGTTTGCCTTGCCCATCAAAATAAGGTCGTCGGCGAAAAAAATGTGTGAAAAATATGGCCCGCCCCTACAAGGTTTGATCGGCTGCCACTTACGCTTTTCTACCGCCTCGTTAATAAGGTACGAGAGCCGCTCGATACATAGCACGGATAGGTAAGGTGACAACGGGTCGCCTTGTCTAAGGCCACAAGAATGATTGAAAGATTTCAATGGCTCACCATTCCATAACACTCTCGTTGAAGCATTGCGAACACAAAACATGATTAACTCAACGAGATTAGTCGGGAAATTAAACAAAATATAATGTTTCCTCAAGGAAATCCCAATTAACCTTATCGTATGCCTTCTCAAGATCGAGCTTCATTACCATGCAACCCACTTTATTTTTCCGTTTAGTTCTAAGGGAATGAAGAATTTCTTGAAGAACAAATATGTTATCTTGCGTTCCCCTCCCTTTAATGAAGCTTGATTGCGTGGGAGCTATGGGAGACGACATCAAGACTCGTAACCTCGTAGTTATGCTCTCCATAATAATTTTATAAAGGACATTAGATAAAGCAATTGGTCGGTACTGCGCAATGGACTCGGGGTGATGGATTTTCCGAATAAGGCATAAAAACGCCTCGCAAATGCGCACATCAAAACTCCTCGCATTAAAGCTCTCTTTAGCGAATTGTACCACTGAATTATTCAACCACTACCAGCCCATTTGGTAAAAATTCGCTTGCAAACCGTCCGGCCCCGGCGCCTTTAAAGGCTGCATGTCAAAAACTGTATGCTTAATTTCCTCTTCATCAAAAACTCTTGCCAGGTTCAGCTTTGCTTCCGAATTAAGGGAAATCTGGAAATCAGACCTTCTCAAGCGCGGCTGCCCGTTCCTCGTCCCACTTGAAGCCGTGTCCGAAAAAAGTCAATGGAAATAACCCCTCACATGTTGTTTTAAAATCGTGTCGTCCTTTTCCCACTGATTCTCGATCACCAACATATGGATTTTGTTATTCCGTCTTCTTGTAACGGTTGAACGGTGAAAAAATTTGGTATTCCTTTCCCCGTCGCTAATCCATTTCATGCGCGACTTTTGGTACCAAAACAACTCTTCTTTTTTCAATATATCATTGTACTCTAGTACGAGGTTCCTTTCGAGATTAAGAAGAAAGTTGTTCGGTCGAACACACATGGCTTTTTGGATGCCACCAAGTCTCGCCATCAATTCCCTTTTCTTTTTAAAAATATTACCAAATTTTTTTTGGTTCCACGGCTCCAGAACTGCTGGGACTTCCTCAATAGCGTCTAATATATTTGATTTTTCCGCCCAAATTTGCTGCAAGAGTTGTTCGCACTCGGGGTTTTGAAACCACATGGTTTCGAACCTGAAGGGCCGCTTAGTTCACGGTATATCCCTGCCATAACATCAGGTAATCAGAGGATGGTGGGCCGAGTGTGACCGTGGAAGATGGATTACCTCACCCTCGGGAAAACGATCGAGCCACGGTTGATTCGCTATCGCCCTATCCAGCCTAGCCTTAATTATTCCTCCATCCTCGCGCTTATTCGTCCAAGTGAACAAGGGGCCGCTGAATTTTAGGTCCAATAGGCCGCAACTCTCCATGAAGTCACGAAAGAACTGGAGTCTACTTATTGATCTTGTGTTTCCCCCAGATTTTTCGTACGCGAATCGGACCTCATTAAAGTCTCCGGTGACTAGCCAAGGGATATTAGAGGACTGCGCCATTTGAGCCATATTGTCGAACACCCGGATTTTATCCACTTTACGGGGTTAAGCATAGATGCCCGTAACTCGCCATCTGTCATTACTTTGGGGGCTGATTATAGCATGACTGGCCTGGTCCTCGACGTTTGTAACCTCGACTTCTACATCTTCCTCATTCCACAACATCCACACGCCCCCCGTTATGCCCTCGGTCGGAGCAATAACATATTTAGTGAATCCCAACAAAGGTGCAATTCATTGTGCTTGGTTAGCACTAACTCTCGTCTCTAAAATAAAAAACGACATTCGGTTGGTGACTACGTACCAATTCTCGGAAATTCCTACGGAATTCCTCGTCCCCCGCTCCCTGACAATTCCATGAGATGATCTTCATCTTGGGTTGGTAGAGGTGCGTAGGGTGAGCGGGGTACTCAATTTGCGTCCCGCTCCATATCGCAGCAAGTTGCTGCAATATTTCCACCACCAGTGTTTCATGTCTGTTCGACTCCCATGGGGTCACATCCGTCTTTTTCCACCAAACATCGAGATTGTTCTCCCGTTCCATCCGGTAGACTGATGTCTGTATCTCCCAAACTATTCTCGGTATTACTAGGATGTGGATCAGTCTCTCCCAAGTTTCTGTTTGTAAAATCTTGCAGGGGCCGTTGAATTGGTGTTCTTGAGTTTCGAAGTTCCAAGCTTCCCCCCAGTTTGCCATTAGCATCCCATTCCCAAAGTTGATCTCCATCGCCAACCAATGTCGTTGCTGCGCTGTCCGACTCTAAATTAAGGAGGGCCTGCATTTCTTTCCTTGCAAGTATTTCAAAGGGATTTATGCTATTAGAACTCGATGCCTTTCCTTGCACCTTGCGAGTAGAAGTCATTTTCAATTTATTTAGAGCAGGGGATCTTTTAGTACTCGGCTTATTTCCTTTTTTAGGCTTGGGGTTAAGGCTCGCAGGGAGAATTCGTAAACCGTGTGGATTAAAAGGTTTCATCGCGCCTTGTATCACACTTAGGTCACGTTCCTTATTATTAGAGTCACCCTTTGTTTCCGGTATTCTAATAGGATTCCCATTACTGCTCCCACTTGGTTTCCTTTTCTCTGTTACCACTTGGTTTCCTTTTCTCTGTTATGGGAGCTTTTTTCCTACGGTCTACAAGCAACCAATCTCCATAGGATCTATTCTTGGCCGTGCTCGTCAACCATTTAGCGCTTTTTGGTTCAGCCTTGTTCTCCTTTACTTGATTTATTGTCTCGTTGTGCACCTCAACTTGAGGATTGGGTGTGTTTATCTTACAGTCCCGTTCAATGTGGCCGATGCGACCGCACTTGTGGCACAATAGTGTAACGTTCTCGTACACGACCTGGTAGACTTTGTCGTCTACCCACAGCCCTACTTCTAATGGCTGATCCATGGGGATTTGCACGCAGAATCTTGCGTAATTACCCCTCGCAGCATTAAACGTGTAGCCGTCAATTTTAATAGGATCTCTAATGCATGCCGCAAGTGTCTCCACCATCGATTTCCGAAAATACTCAATTGGGAGGTTAAGGATCCTAACCCATGTAATTGTACTCTCTATTTTGTCTGTATCCGCCCAAAAATTTGGTGTCCACTTCCGTATCGAGATGAAACTCCCTGCGAGTTGCCACGGACCCTCCGTAAGGATTTCTTCTTTTTTCTTCGGTGTTAAACCCTTCATGCAGTAGCAGCCTGAACCGAGATTATTAACTCGAAATCATTGTGAAGGGACCACATGAGGTCGAGTTTAGTCTGGAGTGCCGTGAAGTACCACGGTTTGCCTAAAATTCGAATCACAATCGAGTCCTCCCACTGTTTCCGCATTAGGACTTTGTAGGCATCACTCGACCGGACTTGTTTGAATGGGATAGTTTCATCCGCACTCTTCACCTCAATTAAACTGCGTTCCTCGGCCGTGATTTCCTCGTCGATTCGCACGTCCTTCCTTCTGTTATTTTGTCTAACAGCCCCTGCATATGAGATAGGCGGTCTAGGGTTCATGGTCGTATCGACTTGTGCATGGTGATTAACTGTTTCTGCATCACTGTCGTCTACATGTCGTGATCTTTTCTGGAGTCTTGGACCTATGTTATCCTGTTCGAGCGCGTACGGAGTCGAGATGAGGATGTCCAGTGGTGGCGGCGGGTTTCGCATGCTGCGTTCTTATTGCAATCGTTCTAACGTTTCATTTCTATTTTCCTAGTTCCGACTGAAACTTAACCTACAAATGCAAAGAATTTGTCAATCGTTTTGTGTTCTTTCTTTAAGGGAGAAAGTTATAACCAAAACTAATTATATCTAATGTAATTCAGTATTCTCAGTTGTGATCATTGTATTTTATGTAATCAATTGTCAACTGATTCTCATCATTTAATTAAGATGCATATATAAAAATTATTAAAGTCTAAGCGCAAATTCATGAGACTTAAATTAATGAATCTCTTTACGATAAAAAGCACAAAAGGCTATGCAGTGTACTCTATTTCGAGAATTGTCCTATGTCTGTTTAGTCTGGGGTTTTTTCGCCTGAGTTACAATAAGTTAAGAACCCATTTAGTTTCAAAGATGAGTTTTATCTCGAAAAAATAGATTAAAAATGAGTAAAATGTTGTGATTTTTTTTGTGATGTCTATTATGTGCCACTTGTTTAGTTGATAAGATTAAGTGTCAAGATAAATTGTTACTTCAATCAATTTTTTGTTTGATTTGTGTAACTAATGTTCAATTAACCAAGAAAATTGCTTTTTCAACCCCCCTTCTTTAGCGTGGAAAATTGGAAACATTTTTTTTTTCAAACTCAATATTAGAAGTTAGAACTACACATTGTGTTTTTCGGTTTTTAATTTGTTCAATATGCGATTCTCATTATTATGTTTAATTTATACTATTTATTTATTGAATTGTGTGTAGCATCATCAATAACATGCCTTAAATTATTTCAGACCACGTAATTACCAAATATAAGCTAAATAAAAAGTATTACAAAAGTGGTAATAGTAGGAATTGAGATCCTCGAATTAACTCTAGGAAACTCTTCTCGTGCAAAGTAGCACTTAACCAAGACAAAGACGATGCTGACAACTAGCCCCTTAAAATTCTTATCATATCATCCAAATAATACACATCAAAGACACCCGTCAGACTCCCATTCGATCATACTTACTGTTAGATTTAGTTTCCAAATAATAAATCTTGTGAGAGGTATCCCACATTGGTTATGTGTTGATATGAGGTGAATGCAAAGTACAATAAAAACCTTTTTGAGTTTGTCCCACATTGGTAAAGTATGTTGGGCTCTAACTCATGGTAACTATAAGGACTTTTATGGCTTTAAGAGCTTTAGCTCTTATAGGCCAATTTTACTAAAGTGGCTTAAGTGTCCCACATAGGAAAAGTAAAAACTTATTTGTGGGTTTATATATGTTTGCACTATATTACTTGGGTAATAAAAAGTGCAAGACATAGGTGGTGCCCATGCACACACGCGCGCCGAGCCGAGCCCGTGCCCAAGCCCGCGCGCGCGTGCGCGTGCGCGTGGCGCTTTTGTTTGGCGCCCTTAAAAAGCACTAAGCACTTTGCACGCTTGCATCGCTCATCGATCCAAGCCGTAGATTTTATTTAATTAATTAAATAAGATGAACAGCTGTGACTTAATCTGAATATTAAATTAATATAAATTAAATTGGATGGTGTGGATTTAATCTTACTTAAGATTTAAATCCGACGGCTCAGATTAATCCGAGAAAATATGGAGGGAATATTTAAAAACTCAGATTTAAATATTAACAGTCATATTTTGGAGCATGAGAGTTGTGGCTTTCTGTGAAAGAATACCAGTGGAAAAGTCGTGACTTTTCCGTACAATTCTTCAACGTCTATATATTCGTGGGATTATCAGAGACAAGACACATCAAATTTTCGTATCTCTCATATACATACAAAAATAATTGCTGCAGAAATTATTTTCTGTATTAATTGCATTCTTGTTCTTTTTCTGTTTATTAACTTCGTAAGTCCAAAACGCAGTTAATAGACTTTTATTTTCTGGGCTTAAATTGGCGATTCGCTGTAACCCTTTTGGCACACGAGGTGGGGGCGAATTACGCTTTGAGGAAAGGGTTTTTAGTTCGCGACTTTCAAGTTCCAGTGTTCAACATTTTCGATAAACTGACCAACAAAACTTAAAGCGTAATTCTGCGTTTTCGCAAATGTCTGGAGGAGGATCGTTGAAGGAGTTCGCTACCAACATTGTGAAATTTGTAGAAGTTCGATGGAGACAACTTCAGGCGCTGGCAGAAAAGGTTGCACTTCCTTTTGGCGCAACTCGGGATGGTGTACGCGTTGACAACTCCGAAACTAGAAGCGAAGGACGATGAAACCGTTGCTGAAACAAGAAGCAGGCTGAAGTGGGAACAAGATAACTACTGTTGCAAGGGACACATTTGCAACTCGTTATCCGACACGCTGTTCGACATGTACCATGAAAAATCAACAGCGAAATAAGTAAACCCTAAAATCTGGAGAAAACCAATCTGGTGGAGGACGCTACTAGTAAGAAATTCATCACTAGTAAGTTTTTTCGTTATTTCATGGTGGATGGCAGAAAGGTACTTGAGCAGTTTTACGAGTTAAAACAAATAGTTAATCAGTTTAAACAACATACTTTGCATATGGATGCACCTATAATTGTATCTGCTGTTATAGATAAACTTCCTCCTTCATGGAAAAACTTTAGGAAGGAACTTAAGCACAGGAAAGAGGATATTTCCCTTGCAGATCTTGAGATCCATCTTAAAATCGAAGAAGAAGACAGAAACCGAGATGGTGGAGATGGTTCCAAGGTCATGGTGCTTGAGGGGGGAAGTAGTAGCAAGCAGAACAATAATTCGGGCAAAGGAAATGGTAAGAAGAACTCAAATCAGAATCCCAAAAAAGAAAACCGAGTAACAATAATGCTTACTGGCAATGTGAAAAAGAGGGCCATCAAAAGAAAGATTGTCGTGACAAGGATAAGAAACAGAAAACAGAAAACAATACAAACAAGCAAAAGTTTGTGGCGATGATTTCTGAAATGTTTGCTGAGATCAACCTTGTTGGGAATGACCGGTCATGGTGGATCGACTCTGGAGCAACAAGGCATGTCTACAAAGACATGTCCATGTTTGTGGAGTATACACCGAAAAATAATTGCTCAATCTACATGGGAAATGGCGCAAGTGTTGCTGTCAAGGGAAAAGGGAAAGTGCTGATGGAGTTTACTTCGGGGCATGAACTGAAACTCACTGATGTTTACCATGTTCCAGAAATTAAGAAAAATCTTGTATCTGGAAGCCTTCTTAATAAATTTGGCTTCAAACTTGTATTTGAGTTGGATAAATTTATTCTGACTAAGGGAGGATCCTTTGTAGGCAAAGGATACCTATGTGAGGGAATGTTCAAACTCAATGTAACCGAGAACGCTATTAATAAAGTATCTTATTTTGCCTATATGCTTGACTCTTGTTCTTTATGGCATGATAGACTTGTGCATGTTAATTTTAGAAAATTACATCATATATCTAATCTGAATTTAATTCCCAGTATTGATAAAAATGTGAATAAATGTAATACATGCATGCTTACAAAAATAACCAGAAAGCCTTTTCGTAAAGTCGAGAGAACATCAGAAATATTAAACTTAATACATAGTGATTTATGTGATTTTCATAGCACTCCTACCAGAGGTGGAAAAAATTATTATGTGACTTTTATTGATGATTACTCTCGATTTTGTTATGTTTATCCTTTGAATCACAAGCATGAAGCATTAGATAAATTTAAAATATTTAAGGCTAAAGTTGAAAATACATGTGAAACCACCATAAAACGTTTAAAACTGATAGAGGTGGTGAATATTATTATCCTACGTTTTTTGAAAATGTGGGTATTGTTCATGAAGTTACTGCACCCTATACTCCATAACAAAACGAAATTGCTGAAAGAAAAAATAGGACATTACCTGAAATGATTAATGCTATGTTGTCCAAATCTGGACTTAGCAAAGGATTTTGGGGTGAGGCACTTTTAACAACGTGTCATGTTTTGAATAGAGTGCCTACTAAGAAAAATTCTACAACTCCATATGAATTATGGAAGAAAAGAAAACCAAACTTGAAGTACTTGCGAGTTTGGGGTTGTAGAGCTATAGTTAGAGTCCCTGATCCTAAAACAAAGAAGTTGGGAGAAAAGGGTGTAGAATGTATTTTTCTTGGTTATGCACTAAACAGTAAAGGTTATAGATTTATGGTATTGAGAAAAATTACTCGATTGAAGTAAATACAATAATTGAATCAAGAGATGCCATATTTGATGAAACCAGGTTTTCTTCTATTCCTAGAATTCCATAAAATAATAATAAAGAATCTATAAATATAAGGAATTTTGAAATAGAGAATGAAGACTCTAGGAGAAGTAAAAGACCTAGAGTACAAAAAGACTTTGGGCCTGATTTTCACATGTATCTTGTTGCAGGTACACGAGAAAAAGAAACAAATCAAGTGTTGTTATCTTTACATGCTGAATCTGATCCAAAAACTCATACAGAGGCTATGAAGTCTCAAGATACTAGTTTTTGGAAAGAGGTTATACAAGATGAGATGGATTCCATCATGGGAAATGACACCTGGAAATTGGTGGACTTACCTCCCGGTTTTAAAACCGTTGGATGTAAATGGATTTTCAAAAAGAAAATAAAAGTTGATGGAACCGTTGAGAAGCTTAAAGCAAGATTAGTTGCAAAAGGCTTCACTCAAAAGGAAGGACTTGATTATTTCGACACTTATGCTCAAGTGGATAGAATTGCTACAATTAGGATTTTAATATCCTTGGCCTCCATATATAAATTTGAAATTCACCAAATGGATGTCGAAACTGCATTCTTGAATGGTGAATTAAAAGAAGAAATTTATATGCAACAACCTGAAGGTTTTGTTGTGAAAGGACAAGAGCATAAAGTGTGTAAACTTGTTAAGTCTTTGTACGGACTTAAACAAGCACAATGGCATGAAAGGTTTGACCAGGCTGTGTTGTCAAACGGATTCAAAATCCATGAATCTGATAAGTGTGTTTATAGTAAATTTAAAAATAATAAAGGTGTTATTATTTGTTTATATGTTGATGACATGCTTATCTTTGGTTCTGATCTAGATCAAATCAATAATACTAAGAAATTTCTATGTGAAACATTTGATATGAAAGATCTAGGTCAAGCTGATGTTATTTTAGGGATTAAAATAATTAGAAGTAATGAAGGTATCATGTTATCACAGTATCATTACGTTGAAAAAGTATTGAGAAAATTTAATCATTTTGATTGTACACCAGTTAGTACTCCGTTCAACCCTAGTACTAAATTAATGCCAAATGATGGGAGAGCATTTTCCCAAAACCAGTATGCTAGTGCAATAGGAAGCTTAATGTATTGCATGCCTTGTACTAGGCCTGATATTGCATTTGCAATTGGTAAACTGAGTCGGTATACAAGTAATCCTAGTAGAGAACATTGGAAAGCAATATTTCGAGTCTTCAAGTATCTTAAGAAGACCATTGATTATGGCTTATGCTATAATGGCTGTCCAAATGTTTCGGAAGGTTATACTGATGCTAGTTGGATTACTGAGAGTGATGACCACGCATCAACTAGTGGTTGTATATTCACTCTTGGTGGAGCCGCAATATCATGGGGTTCTACAAACCAAACATGCTTGGCTGATTCAACATGGCATCGGAGTTTATAGCATTAAACTCTGCAAGCAAAGAAGTAGAATGGTTGAGAAACTTGTTATTGGAAATACCAATATGGCCTAAACCAATGCCTCCCGTGTTAATACACCGTGACAGTCAGTCGACTTTGTCTAGAGCTTATAGTCATGTCTATAACGGAAAATCTAGACATATTGGTTTGAGACATAGCTATGTGAGACAGTTAATCAGTGATGGTATTATCACAATTAACTATGTGAGGTCAGCAAGTAACTTGGCTGATCCTTTGACTAAAGGTCTTGCCAGAGATATGGTGCATAAGACTTCTAGAGCGATGGGACTGAAAGCCCATACATAGCGATCACACATGAGGGAAACTCAACTGAACACTTGAAATATCAAACTTGGGTTCAATGAGTGAAGTACTTCATTTTTGTGATTGTCAAGCACTTAGTATTTTAAATTAATAATTCAGTTATTAGTTGGTTCCATGTAAGTATAGTGCTTGGTGCCTGTAATGTCAAGGGTAGAGGTTGAGTTTAATACTCTTAATAGACTTGTAACGGTAAATGTTGGGATGTCATAATTACAGGGACATCATTGACAAGTCTACCTAAGTGAGTAGTAGAAGTGAGGCCGCTTCATTAGAGTTTAGGGCTTAACTCTAAAAACTACTCATGATGCCAGGTATAGACACATGACCGTTAACGTGTCGGCTTGTTAGAATAAAGAACAAGTAGAGGAACTGTGTGTGGTTCTTATCCGATTGGTCGATATAGAATTGCTAGTTCAAAGACTAGTCTACTATGCTTTTCTGATTAACTTTGATAGGTATCCACTAATTGAAGGTTCAAGTTGAAAGACACCTGTATTTATTCATAGAACTTCTTGAGGTGCAAACTGAGATTTATCATTTGGAAATGGTGGAGATTGTTAGATTTAGTTTCCAAATAATAAATATTGTGAGAGGTATCCCACATTGGTTATGTGTTGATATGAGGTGAATGCAAAGTACAATAAAAGCTTTTTTGAGTTTGTCCCACATTTGTAAAGTATGTTGGGCTCTAACTCATGGTAACTATAATGACTTTTATGGGCTTTAAGAGCTTTAGCTCTTATAGGCCAATTTTACTAAAGTGGCTTAAGTGTCCCACATAGGAAAAGTAAAAACTTATTTGTGGGATTATATATGTTTGCACTATATTACTTGGGTAATAAAAAGTGCAAGACAGAGGTGGTGCTCATGCACACACGCGCGCCGAGCCGAGTCCGTGCCCGCACGCGTGCGCGCGCATGGCGCTTGTGTTTACGCACTTAAAAAGCACTTAGCACTTTGCACGCTTGCATCGCTCATCGATCTAGGCCGTAGATTTTATTTAATTAATTAAATAAGATGAGCGACTGTGATTTAATCTGAATATTAAGTTAATAGAGATTAAATTCGATGGTGTGGATTTAATCTTACTTAAGATTTAAATCCGACGACTCAGATTAATCCGGGAAAATATGGAGGGAATATTTAAAAACTCAGATTTAAATATTAACAGTCACATATTTTGGAGCATGAGAGTTGTGGCTTTCTGTGAAAGAATACCAGTGGAAAAGTCGTGACTTTTCCGTACAACTCTTCAACGTCTATATATTCGTGGGATTATCAGAGACAAGACACCTCAAATTTTTGTATCTCTCATACACATACAAAAATAATTGCTGGAGAAATTATTTTCTGTATTAATTGCATTCTTGTTCTTTTTCTGTTTATTAACTTCGTAAGTCCAAAACGCAGTTAATAGTCTTTTATTTTCTGGGCTTAAATTGTATCCTGGGAGGCGATTCGCTGTAACCCTTTTGGCACACGAGGTGGGGGCGAATTATGCTTTAAGGAAAGTGTTTTTAGTTCGCGACTTTCAAGTTCTAGTGTTCGACATTTTCGATAAACTCACCAACACTTACACTGCCATACGAAGAGATCTAGTTACGAGCTACCCGCAATCATATATATAAAGCCACCCTCTCATTTCCTTAAAAAGGGCTTTTCGCTGGCCCGAAAAAATGATATGATTAAATAAGAATCCTATATCTTTGTTCTCTCTATCCTTATTTTTCCTCCTATTTCTCGAATCGGGGAAAGGTCGACCCACCCTCGTGTATTTTCTTTAATTGCAGATATTAATAAAATCTCCTATCAACAATAGCATCGTCCGTGGGAAATGCCTCCTCACCCATAAGAAAAGATTGGAAAGAGAAAGGAAGTTAATGGTCCTGCGCGGGTGAAAAAAAAGAAGGGGAAGTCATGTCTCTCTTTTTAAATTAAGAAAAAAATCCTAGACAATCCCATGCATGTCACCCCTCCGTTACGTCTCCTTGGAGTCCGAGAAACTCCAACGAAGACCCCTTCACTCTATGCAGAAAGAAAGCTAGTTCGAGACGACTAACCATAGAACAACGCCATCTCCTACAAGAATCGCCAAAGTTCCTTTTCAATTTTTTTATTGGATCCGGCTCTAGAAGAGATGGGATCAATAGAAATAAATAATAAGGGAAAGTAGCCAGAACTTCAAGACTCTCCCACGATAGGTGATCGCCTCGACACCATACAGTCATAGACAAAACGGCGTAAGCTAACCAAAATTCACTAGTAATAGAATGATTTGCGCGCCAAACCACTTTATACATAAAAATAGTAGATATTCCTTACAAAAAAAGTTGTCTTACCCACCATTTTTCAAAAAACCTATGCTACAAAACCCGTCCCTATCCACAAAGGTTGGTACTAATGCTATACAAGCATAATCTACAAGTCATGCAAGGTGAGTTAGCTCTACTCTCTCCTTGCATTCACACCTAGAGGCATTTCGGTCTTCACTTTTCCGATCATCGGAGCACGGTGACCTCCTCACGAGGACACCAACGTCTTCCCGTTGACTAGGTTTCCCCTCTTGTGACCTTGACTTTCAATTTTTTGCTTTATCTATGGGTTTTGGTTGGCTTCTTCACGGATTCAAGCTTCATCCATGGAGGATTTTTGGATTTCATGATTATATGGTCTTCTTGCTCGAATTTCTTGGTCTTCTTGTCCTATAGTTCATCTCTCTCTCCCTCTACTTGTTCATCTTCACACCATTTGTTACTTGTGAGTGTTATGTTCCTCTCTTGACCTTGGTCATTGCCATGATCTTGACACTCCCATTTGACATTTGAAGATCGATTTGTGGTTGTTTGTTCAAATCTCCAAGGTGTTCTTCGGATCCCTTAGCTTGAGTGCGAATTCCTTCCATAGATTTGGTCTTTTATGTGTTGATTTCTTCTCCTTTCCTGTTATTTTGGTCTTCTTATGATCTTCTTAGCAGTTTTAGGTGGTCTTCTTGAGTTTCCCGTTCAAATCCGCGTGTTTGAAGGGGTTTTTTTGGTGGTTTTCGATCACTTTTTGCGTTTTTCTGATCACTTTTCTGGCGCTCCACCACCGTAGAGTTCTTGAGCTCTGTTCCCAAGGGTTTTGCGATCATTTTGCACTTGGAATCGGTCAAAAATTCCTAGCCGTTTGGTCTAGGGGTCAATTCTCCCAAAAGGTCACGTCGCTGTCAGCCCGGGCAGGCTCCTGCTGGGCGCCTGTCAGGCAACATACCAATTTCTGGCACCTACTGCGCTCCTGCTGGGCGTTGCAGCTTTATTTTTTGCTATTTCGGGAAATATCCATTTTTTCACCTATTTCTCTCATATTTTTGAACTTTTGTTAAGATATTATAAATATTTCTTGTGCCAACAATGATAAGCTGACTTCGGTCAGCCTTGACCCCACTTTGCCACGTGGCGCCATGTCACCAAACTTGGAAAATGAAGATTCTTCTTTGATCTTCCCCTCCTCTATTTTGGCCATGGGGAATCCGAATCTTCCATTGAAAATAGCATATGATCAAGCTAAATGGAGTGTTAATGAAAGACTGGAAAATGCAAATGCGCTTGATAAGGCTAAGCAAGAAATGGACTCCAACAAGCCTTCTAACATTGCGAGTTCATCTAAGATTGGATCCACCCATTTCCCGCCTCTCTCGAATATTTTTTCTAGAGTTGCGAAGCCATTGCTAGCTCATACTTCTTCACTTGCTCCACCTATCTTTGAGAAGCAACCCAATGCGGCACCGGACAATCCTTGACCAAATTAAGTTCGTGCCCAATTCGACGCACCTCTTATACATAAGTGGCCGCTCCCACGAGACAATATGAAATTAACCGCTCTCTTATTGATGATCCTACACTCACTACAATGGACTTTCGACTTGTCAAAGGAAAATCCATGATTGTCTTCAAGATGGAGGAATTTAAAGCTCTTGATGAGAGGCTTAAGCTTGTCTTAATCCTTCGTTTTACTCTTGTTGAGCCGAGCTACACTTATATCAACAACAAGATGGCAAAACTCAAACTCAAAGGTAAGTACACCTTTGGTCCAATAGGCCCGTGGCACGTTAGGTTGAAATTAACCATGGAGGAGGATTATACTTGATTATGGTTGAAGAAGAGCCTTCGATTTCTTGATCTTAATGGTTCGATCTACAAATGGACTCCGGATTTCAATCCCAAACTTGAACCTCCTATAGCTCCCGTGTGGATCTAATATTCGCTTTTGTGAAAGAAATGCCCTTATAAACATTGGTTTTTATTTTGGAAGATCTTTGAGGCTCGATGAAGGAGCGGTCACTATGTCACGTCCCAATTATCCTCGAATATGTGTTGAGGTCAACCTCCTTGATCCGTTGAAAGAAGAAATAGAATGGGGGATAAAAGATGTGCATGGGAACATGAATATCGTTAAACAAAAGGTCATATATGAAAATCTTCCAAACTATTGTCGAAATTGTCAAAGAGTGGGCCATAAACAAGAGGAATATGGTATGGATAAATGTCAAGGGAATAATGAGAAGGTTAAGGGAACTCAAGAACCGAAACATAGTGAAGCTACTACTTATGTTTGGAAGGCTAAGCCAAGGAGGAACGTCGTCTTAACTAACTCTCATGTCCCGAATTACGAGTCGGCTTTCTCTAACTCCAACAACAAGATTTGGGTTTTGGGGGATGGTGATATGCATATTGAGGTTCTAGAGGATCATGAACAATTTCTACATTGTGTCTATTCTTCTAATATCCTCCCTCATCCATTATTATGCACCTTTGTCTATGCCGCTCAATCTCGGGTCCTTCGTCGGTCGCTTTGGGATGGGTTGAGAAGAAGTGATGAGCAAATGTCGTGGTTGGTGGTTGGTGACTTCAATGTTGTTCTTAAGGAGGAGGAAACAATGGGCAAATTTCCTCCTAATGTTGGTGAGATGGACGACTTCCAAAAATATATTGATGATTGCGCTTTGCAAGATGCCGGATATGAAGGAAACCCCTTCACTTGAGCTAACAATGGCATACACACTCATATTGACCATGCTCTCATCAACTATGAATGTAGCTTGAAATTTGCTAGCACTCGTATTGTCCATGAGTCAAGGTTACATTCGTAAGTCGAGACCTTTTCGCTTTCAAAATATGTGGATCAAGCACATGGACTTCCACACGAAGGTTGCGGATTGTTGGGGTCAACCTACTCCTTGTGTGGGGCTATTCAAGCTTGGAGCTAAACTTATACGATTGAGGAAGGAGCTTAAGAGTTGTAATAGGAACACTTATGGAAATATTTCTTGTAATATTAAGGAAAAGGAAGAGTGTCTCAACCAAGCCGAAATCCTTCATGATCAAAACCCAACTCCTACATCTCGATCTTTGGTGAAAAAATGCTATGCCAAATTTGTAGCTACTCGCGGTATGGAATTGGAATATTGGAAATAACGAGCTAGATGTAAATGAGCTATTGAAGGGGAACGCAAGGCTTTTTCAAGCTATGGCAAAGAAGAAACAAGCTAGGGCTAAAATATTCCATACTCATGAAGATGGAGTGTTAGTGAAGACTCAAATGAGGTTGGCAATTCGGCCGTAAGGTACTACGAGCACCTTCTTTTTTCTAATATTAATATTCCAACATGCCATAATCTTAATTTTATCCCCACCCTCATTTTTGACGATGACAACACTTGGCTATGCCACCTCCCGGATCTTGAAGAAGTTAAAGAAGCTGTGTTCGGTTTAAGCCCGGATAGTGTGGTGGGTCCGGATGGATTCAATGCTCATTTCTACCAATCGTGTTGGGATATTATTAAGGAGGATATTCTTGAGGTGGTGTTGGATTTCTTTTCTGATATCGCCTTCCCACGCATTTTCATGGCTACTAATATTGTGCTTAATCCGAAGAAGAAAGATCCGACGGAATGGAAGGAGTATAGACCTATTAGTCTTTGTAACATGAGCTACAAGATCATCTCTAAACTCCTCAATGACCGGTTTGCTTCTTTCTTACCCAACATTGTCTCTCTCAATCAAAGCGGGTTTGTAAAAGGCTGGTTAATTGGCGATAACATCCTCCTTGCTCAAGAGTTGGCCACAAATCTCAATAGAAAAAGTAACAAGTATAATTTAGTGGTGAAGCTTGACATGGAGAAGGCTTATGACCGATTGGATTAGGGGTTATTGTACCAATGCCTCATAAAGTTCGGCTTCTTCTCGAAGATGGATTTGCTCATCAAGAATTGCGTCGAGAATTGCTACTTCACCGTTCTTGTCAATGGAGAAAGCCATGGTTTCTTCGAGTCCAATCATGGAGTTCGTCAAGGTGACCCCATTTCTCTAGCTCTTTTTATTATTGCCGCCGAGTTCTTATCTAGAGGGTTAAACCAACTTTACGAACGAAATCATGATCTCTATCTCAATTTCAGGGGCGGTATTAATGTGTTACATTTGGCCTATGCGGACGATTGCATTATATTTGCAAAGGGGATGGTGGACAACATGGCTAAGATTATGGATTTCTTACATCTCAACGAAATGGTCTCGGGTCAACGTATCAATGTGGCCAAGAGTTGCTTCATCCCATCGTCTCACGTTAATGGCGCGAATTCTCATGCTATTTATGATCTTACCGGCTTTGAGAAAGGTGAGTTCCCCATGACCTATCTTGGTGTTCCTATTCTTGGTCGAATGAAATATTCATACTTCACTAGGTGGCTTGACCAAATCCGTGGTCTTATAAGCGGTTGGGAGTTGAAGTTCCTTAATTTTAGCGGGTGTCTTACCCTTATCAAAAGTATCCTTTACTCAATTCCGGTCTATCTTTGTCAAGTTCTCGAACCTCTGGTGAGCGTTCTTGATGATTTGGAGAGGTTATTTGCTCGATTTCTTTGGGGCTCCACTGAGGAAAGAAGAAGGCTACATTGGAGAAGTTGCGAGAAAATTTGCAAACCGTTTGCAGTGGGAGGTCTTAATATCTCATCACTTGCTTGCTTAGTTGAAGCATTCGGTCTCAAGCTTTAGTGGAGGTTTAGGTTGCAAGACTCGTTGTGGGCGCAATACATGATGACGAGGTATACTATACGTGAGCTGATCTTTAGTAGAAAACCTTGGGAATCTAGAGGATGGAAGAGATTGATTAAGTCGGCCCCTAAAGTTTAACCGCATATTTTTTGGAATATCAAGAATGGTACTTCCCTTTTTTGGATTGATCATTGGTTGAAAGGCGGTCTTCTCCAACCCCGTGATGGTGCGCATGTTACTTCCCATTCTCGGGTTTGTGATTTTTGGTTGGACGATGAATGGGATATTGTGAAGCTTGAGTAGGTGTTGGATGATGATGAAGTCATGAGGGTTACGGGCCATCCCACTTGGCAAGAGGGTAGAGACGTACCTATTTGGAAGCTCGATGCTAATAGTTTTTTCTCTACTAAATCTGCCCGACGTTCCATTTGCGAACCTTATGTTCCATTCGACAAATATAGATTCCTTTGGCACAATATCCTCCTACCAAATATATCTTTCTTCACTTGGCGTTATGTGCAAAACCTCCTCTCCACGGATCAATATATTGTAAAACGCATGGAGATAGTCTCACAATGCAATTGTTGTCGGAGTGTTGAAACTACAGATCACGTCTTTTGGTCAAGCCATCTTGCTCAAGAGGTACTGTCTTATTTTTTTCGCACTTTCCATATCAAGCAACCCGTGTTTATCTATTGGAAAAACTTAATTGCTTATTGGATAAATGCGAGACATCACACCCCACCCGGTCACATTCGCATTCTTGTTCATATCTTTGTTTTGTGGTACATTTGGACGGTACGGAACGCTCGACATGATGGTGTGCCTATGGATGCTAAGGTTATTATTCGTAAGGTAGTTTGACATGTTCTTGATTTATTTACCATCAAACCGTGTAGTGAGAAGTTATGGCAAGGCTCCAAGTATGTGGTGGAGTTGTGGGGGATTAAGCTTACAAGGACCCGTCCCAAACCCCCCATTGTGGTTATGTGGACGAGCCAAGAGAGGGTCATTGGAAGCTTAATACGAATGGAAGCTCGAAGGGTAATACCGGATTGGCTGGAGGTGGATGGGCTCTTCGCGACCATTTAGGTAATTGTGCTTGGATTTATCATATTGCTTTGGAGCCAATGACAAATGTGGAAGAGGAGTTTTTGGCCATTCATCAAGGCCTCAAATATTGTAATACTCTTGGCTTACATGATGTGGATATAGAAACGGATGCTTTTATTACCATTCCTATCGTGAACGCTAGGAAGGGAGGCCCGTGGAAGATTATTCAACAAGTAGAGGAGATTCATACACTCTTGATTTTGGTTAATGTCCATGCACCACATCTATATAGAAGGCAACCAAGTAGCGGATCAACTTGCTAATGAGGCGTGTATCCTCCGCATTTATGGCTGGTATCTGAGCAATTTGGCGAGTCAAAAGGTCCGGGTTCTACTAGAAAAGGACAAGCTTAGTTGGACTTCTCTTTGCAATCCCAAGTCTAATTCATGAAGATTGGAGAAGCTAGCAAAGGACAATTTCGAAGACTTTATTGGAGGATCTTACTTGATAGGTTTAGATGGAAAACTCCTTGTAATAAGCCGTATGTTATTGTTTATTTTCCTAGCTTATTTTATTTTACGAGACATCCACTTTTGAGATACGCTCTTTTTTTTTGTAATAGTGTTAGTATCTCTTATTTCGCTCGAAATTGTCTATGCCTCCCTATGGGGGAGAGGGCGCTTGGATTGCATAGTCCCTCCTTGGGTGTGACTTCTAAGTATCTTACTCTCACGGGCGTTGTACACAATTTTGGGCAAACACACTTATCTCAGAAATGTCTTGGCCTCCCTATGTGGGAGATGGTACTTGGATTGCACACTTTGTCTTTGGGTGTGACTTCTAGACACCTTACTCTCACGGGCGGTCATTACATTTGCGGGAATGCGCCCCTTAGTTTTGATGACACTTACCTAGCCAATTCGGTTAAATATTCGGGGTGCCCCTATAAATCCCCTTAGATGCTTGGTTTTCTTTTGATTGACTGTGTAATTGGGTGCATCACTCGGTCTTATATGTAGTACCTCCCACTTTTCCTTTTTATAAATCTTTCTTTCTTTTGGTACTAATGCTATACAAAGAAAGACAGAAAGAACTCTTCAAAATTATCTGAAACAACCGAAGCATTACCCGGAGCCAGTAATAGGACGCTTCTCTTTGCGCACAGTAGCGCGACACACCCCCTCCGATATTTCTACCAGGGAAACCGTTAAAGGAACAATGTTTGACATCGACAGGCTCCCCTCTTCTAGTTCACGCAGGCCAACAATACCCGCTCCTACGACCGACAAGGTTGGAGATATAGGAGGACCTTCCGGGGGAATATCCACCACCAACTTCAGGATCACTAGAACTGAAGGAAACCTAGGCATCGGCTGAGCCACATCCTAGCAAATACCATAGCCCATCAACAGAAATTGTCGTGCCTCATCGCTGAAAGAGTTGTTCGAACGTGTTGCACCTTACACCCCTAACGCCGCTTGACATGGAGTCCTAACCAATTTCTCCCTAAATCGACTACCCAATTCCATCAGCAGAAAAATGTATTTGTCCCGTTCCACTTGTGTAGTACCAAGTGACTCACCGGATTGATCGAGGTAAAAAAGCAAACTTTCTAACCATGTTTCCACCTATTCGGACTGCTCGCTCATAAATTTTAAATACCTATTCATCGCCTCATTACTTTAATCAGAGCTCCCTATATTTATGGCTCATACGGCTTCTATCTTCGCGTCTTTTTACTCCAGCTGACCCCGAGCCTCTCCCAGCGCTAATTCCAGCTCTTGACAATGCCTTCCTAATATAAACAACTTAAAAGGAGCAGTTTGAAAACGTTCGCCCATGGCTTCTACCAGAAGCGATAACTGTTCACCCCTCAAAGACAAAATTCGACTAGAAAATCGGATGAGTATAACGAACACCAAAAAGCTGCACGCAAAGAAGTACCTTATAAAAGGAAAATGACGTGTACCTCACCAGAATTCTTGCGAAAAATATCCTGCAATGCCGAAAAAGTGAAGGGAAGGATAAATTCCCTATCGCTCTCATTGTGTAGTCCGCATAAATATGATCGGTAGTATTCCAGGATCCCCGACACTCCCGTAAAAAGAGAGAGGCCGTTCTCTATGCCTAGCAGAGAATAGTGGCCCAGCTCCCCCATTCGAATGCCATACGGACAGAAGGTACGACTATAATCTTCACCCGATTCACGAGTATTTTAGTTTTATTTCGTATGGGTTGCAATACACCCGAGTGCTCATAATAATGGGCCTGACTTATATCAAAATAATGGTATTCTATTACAATGAATGAATTAGCTTGGTCAGGAACACCTTATACAAGTAAACTAAGTAAAATGAGTGAAATAACCTTAATCCGCAGACGGTCAAACCGGGACGGTCCGACGGTAAAACTCTCGAATTTATGGAACAGTCGAACCTATGAATATTAGTTGGAACAGGAATCCGGTTGCAACTAATAAAAATGTTAAATTTTTTAGTTTATATAATTCAATCTTTACGTGTTTGCGCTTTTAAATAAAGAATCTCGCTAATAAACTTGAATTGAAGTAACATTTAATTAGTTTAAAACTATTTTAGTTATGAAATTAGTAAGTTATAGTTGATTAACCTATATATTAAACTCTTTTAAGTTCTACATCCAATCATAGGTAGTTGAGTACTCGTCTCATTTGCGATTGGTTCATTACAAATGTTAGTATAGAGGTTATTGTGATATATATATATATGTATATATATATATATATATATATATATATGTAAGAGGTTACAACAAACTAACATATTCATAGGTAGTCATCATGTACATATAGCCATTATATTGTAGTTAGTTGCAACTGACATTATGAACCGACGCTTCAAATAATTCGTTAACGTGCTACGAAACGAATTTTGGTGTTTTTTTAACTTATATGTACCTATTATTGTTGTAATTGATCATTAAACCAACGATATATCCAAAATTACGGTAAAAAATACATAAATTAAAAAACATAAATATTATTTGCATCCGGAATGCGCTTGCAAATACACAAACTAGAGACGGGAGTCTGGTTGCTAATGGTAGTTTTACATTTTTGCAACCAGATTTCGGTTGCAACTTTCAACAGCTAGTATTATTAGCGACCGGACTCCAGTCGCTAAAGCTAGTTTCCGTTGCTATTTGCGACCAAAATCCAGTCGCTATTGGGTTTGTTGTCCCTATAAATACCCAACCCCATTCAATTTGAGAATTCATTGCAATCTTCCTCATTTGCTAAGGTATCCTCGATTTTCAACTATTAGAACTATTTTATTTTATTTTTCTCAATAATTTCTTATTATCATGATCACTAATTTCAACCCCATTCAATTATGGAATGTTGTCCTAGTGGAGTACGCACGGGAAGCTATCGTGTCTTTATTGCATGTGTGATACTAGTTCTTTTATGCTAAAGCATGGCGGAAAAGCCTCATGGTTCAATTTGTCATCGTTGGTTTCTACCAGAGCATCATGAATGGAGGCACAACAAAAAAGAGTTCTACAAAGATTGAAAGGCACTACAAGCACCTATTCGAAGGAAAACGGGAGATGAAATGAGGGCAATTGTGGATAGTCTACGATCGGTGGGGTTTAGTCCAAACACCACTAAGCTCCCAAGTGTTGGAACAACTCATAATTGGTGTCTTCAGAGCATCTTTTGGGAACTACCTTACTGGTCCACAAACTTCATTCGCCACAATCTAGATGCCATGCTTTATGAGAAGTTATTTTTCGATAACATCATTAACACAGTGTTGGACGATGCTAAGACGAAGGACAACATTAAGTCTAGGCAAGATCGGAAGATATTGACTAACCGTAAATAATTATATTTAGTACCCACTGGCAGAGGAAGTGAATATTTGAAGCCAAAGGCAACCTATTGTCTTACGAGGGAGTAAAAGAGTATGGTGCTTGATTGGTTGACCGATCTTGAGTTTTCTGACGGATATGCCTCGGACTTGGGACTATGTGTTCCAAAACAACAAGGAAATTTGTACGGTTCAAAAAGTCATGATTGTCACGTCTTTATGCAGAAACTAATCCCGATTGCCTTTTGCGACTTCCTGGAACCTGGGATTTGGGGCACCTTAGTAGAGATTAGTCTGTTTTTCAGGGCGATTTGTGCCTCAGAGGTTTCGGCCGCCAATAATGAGCGATTGGAGGAATCATTTATTGTTACGATGTGCAAGATGATGAGGATCTTTCCACCATCCTTTTTGATTCTATGGAGCATTTAGTCATACACCTCCTATACGAGGCTAGAGTTGGAGGTCCAATCCACTATAGATGGATGTGTCCATTCGAGAGGTACTATTTTATATTTTTTAAAACAATATCTTTTATAATGTATTGATTCTTTATCTAACAAGATATTTCTATGAATTAGGCGTATGTTCGACATGAAGGGTTCATTATTGAATAAGGCGAGGGTCGAAGGATCCATAGCCAATTTATACCTACTTTTAGAGCTCATTCTCAATATTTGGATGTCTTTGTTCAGACTAGATATGACCACCTCAACATTAACGAGACGTTAGATAGCACGGAGTGGGATGATGAACTTACAATATTTCACAAGAAATGAGCGCCAGTAGGGCCAATGAACAAAAGGCGATGCTTGACTTTCGATGAAATCGACCAATAAAGACATCCAGCTGCGCCAAAACTAAGGCAACACATTTGGCTAGAAGTTGTCCCGCCAAAGGTTTGCGACTTGGTTCCATTCGCAAATGCGGATTATGGCTGAATTCCGGTCGCCGTCGCAAAAACTTGCGACCGCATTCTGGTCGCCCTTTTCCTGTTTGAAAAGGGCGCCCAACCTTGTAGCGAATCCAACACCGAGATACTAGAAGTCGCTGCAATGCCGAAAATCAACCCCTGCTCCACATTAAGATGATATGCATTTTAACATAAAAGCACCTCGATTTGGAGTAGTGCCATAATTGTTCGTCATGAAAATGAACTATAGTGAATATAATACTGTTTGACTAAGATTTTAGGAATTGATCGATGATATGTTAGATATGCATTATGAGCTATGGTGAATGAACATTTATATATGTTTTACGAATTATAATGGATGAATTGTTGAATAAGTGTTACAAATTATTGTATTGGATTGTTAGGTAAAAGGTTATATATTGTTCAAAAGATGATTTTCACCAATGTTGTCCCATATGCATCGGATACTGATACACCCCGAATACGTATAATATATGCCACCCAGCATATCCTAATTAAAAAATAAAAAAAATTCACGGACACGTATCAGACTCACTACGAGGGCGTATCTAACATGTATCCGTCAAATAGTAAGATGCAGTTAAACAATAAAAAATGATCGTGATGTTAATTTAGCTTTGTTAATATTATTATATTACAAAATTCCTTAATATTCTTGTTGAATATGTTTGATATATTAGTACTTTGAGTGGTTTATTTAGTATTTTGAGTTTCCATAGAAATGTGAATATTCTTATATAGGCTTGTATTTTATTGTATTTAAATTTGAACTAAAAATATGATATGTTGTCTGATATTTTATTAAAATTATAATTTTATATATAAAAAATTATTAATGTAGAAATAATCGACGTATCCTGGACGTCTCGACGTATCATAATGTGTAATTTTACAAAAATTCGTATCTCCGTATCCGATCATGTCAGATACGTGTGCTCATATTCGTGTCCGTGCAACATAGATTTTTACTTATATATGCATTATTCTTTGAACGCGACTTAATTTTTATTTATAGACTACCTAGTAATAGGTTGTTAATTTGACTTTCTGAATTTATATATTCATATGTTAGAAGTAATTTTTATACATTTATTAATGGTGTGAAAATCTTTCTATTTTCGAAAGAGTAGGTGATTGATTCACTCGAAACCATAACCCAAACCGAATAGTTTAGCCAAAAATCAAACAATTTCATTGATTTGGTTATATGTTGGTTCAGGCTAACCAATAATTCAAGTTCTTTAAACACTACTAAATCAGTAGTTAAGACATATTGTATTATATTCAATTATTCAGTTATCTGATCAATGGTTTGGTTGTTACATCTTAAACATATTGATCACTTTATTTTTACGATGAACTACATGGCAAACGATAATAATAGGCACCACCTCGTCTAAAATTGTTTACTTTAATTCAACAAATTTCTTTATTGTACAAAGTAGATATTTTTTAAGCTTGCATGTGAAATTATATTATAATGATTACATCGGAACTTAAAATATACACAAACAAATTGTCAAAGGAGCATTATTTTTAAAGCTTAAACTAAGTAGATGTGGGACTTTTTATTATTTGTAATTAATAAATATGATCGAGCAAATCGTTTGAAGAGGAGGCGGGGAATCCTGGGATATAAATTCGATATATTTGGCAGGAAGTTGCGTTTTCATTATATCCTTAATTTCTTTGTAGAGTTTCATGCTATGATTTCTAAAATTTATTTAATTATTGTACATGACTTAAATTCTAACGCTGATAAGATCGAAAATTATAGAATAATCGCCACACTAAATATAAACAAGAATTCAAGTTCCACCCAAATGCACTTTTCTTTTTCTGTTTACACATTTCTTGATGGAATCTTTTACAACTTTCTAACATAAACCAAAAACACTTAAAACGAATCATAACCAATACAAGCGGAAAATTCACAGCCCAAGCAATTAATTGTTGGCTACCGGATTCTGTAGAAATTTATAAATAGCACAAAAGACTCAATAACTAAGTCTTTGGCCCCCTAGCAAGAAAAAAAAATATCCTTGATTAATTAACAATCAAAAATGTTATTCACAAAATTATATCAGCATGGTTTATTGGTTGTGCAGCTCAAAGTGCCCGCATCAGATGTTAGAGCAGGAACCATGGCTCCATCAACCACTGTAAACGACTGCGTTTTGGTGTACCCTGGGGCACAGCTTCCATACCCCGATGGAACGAAATAAGCACCGTTCATGAATTTATCCCTCGACGACCTCCATTTCCAGTTCGACCAACCGTTCTTCACCTCTCTTTTTGTAATCTATTCAAGGTCAAAAAATACTTCTCCCTAAGTAAAACGAATTCAAAAAAATCTGAAGTTTTAATTAGTGTTCATAATTATTCAAAACTATATATAGAAGTTTCATCTTTTAAAGAGTGTTTATTTGAATCTCGGTTAACATAGAATCGAATTGATTAACTAAGTTAATTTGGAAAGTGTTGGACTCAAACATAATTCATGGACTGAGACTAGTTAGTTTGGATCCAAAACCAATTATGAGCAATACTGAATCTAAGCAAAAAATATAGTTACTCACTTGTTTAATATTAGGACTATTAGGGGCCATGAAGTAATTTCCTTCACTTAAGATGGTTGGATTAGCACTTCCACCAATTGCATACATCTCCCACTGATCATATTTGTTGTTAGCCACATGAGCGTAACCGAACCTGACCCTGCTCCATATATAACCCGGTGATATCGTAAGTATCATTATATTCATTAAAGATGTGTTTGTGCAAAAAAATATTAAGTAAAAGATAAGGTGATATGTGCAAGTATATACCTTGGCATTCTTTGAACTAATCCAGGGCCAAAATGGTTATAGACCACTGTGACTTTGATGCTTTTGTCCTCTACATTGTTGTCATTGTGTCCAAATAACATAACCTGTACAATGTACATTTGTCATGGTATTCAGATACTGAAAATACGTAAACGCTTGATCGAATATGCCACGATGAAACAAAGATATGACTACTTACTTTGTCATGTTGTGTGAAGTAATTGTTAGAAATGGTGATTGCAGTTGATGCATGAATGACATCAATAAGTCCATCCGTGCAACGTGCCAAGTAACAATGGTCGATCCATATATCAGTAGAATGAAAGATATCAATGCCATCGCCATCTGACCCCTGGCGATGGCCCGCATGGGTCAAGCTGTTTCGAACAATGCCCGCTTGTCCAGGCTTACAATCGTGAATACTAATACCGTGTATGATTATGTGGCTAACAAATTGTAGCGTTATGCAAGGACCGTAAGCTATTTCCACATTTACACCTCTCCCGTCGATGGTCTTGTAACTATTGACCATGAGCTCATTCTCAAGTTTAATGACCATACTTCTAGCAAAAATGATCCATAGGGGTTTGGTTTGGATAGCCCCGTATCGGAGCGTGCCTGGTCTGGGATTTTGCGCGTCGTCTGACGAGTCAGTAACAATGTAAATTGCTCCATTTGCCCCACCAACAGCGTTTTTGCCAAACCCGACCGCACAATTGGCGAGGGCGACGCGATTGGTGGCCCAATTGGAATTTTCCCTCCAACATGAATCTATATGGTTCAGAACTTTATTGTTTGAGTAGTAAGAGTAGGCTAATGATGTTGATGCACTTAAAGCTAGGACTAGAGTTATGGTTAGTGAGAGAAAAGAAGAGGAGGCCATTGCAAGTGTTGTTGTAGTGTGATTAATGTGAGACGTATGTGATTAGTGAGTTATACTTTATATATATGAATGTATTTTGGAAGATTTTAAGTGAAGGTGGCATCCACGTTAATATAGGATTGTTTCTTTCGATTGGCTAAAATGTTGTGTGGATTATATATATATAGACGTGATTGCACGAGTGGAAGATTTGACTTCTACATCCGAAGTCAACCTCTTAAATTAAGAGATGAGAAGTATTTGACTACAAAAATTCATTTTGTCTTTCTGAGATCGATAAACGTTGTTCATTTATGCATAATAAATTCGGAACTCTTAGATTTTATTCCAGTTGAGCATAATTAATTAATTATGGTAGCTTTTTGGTTAACGCATAGTCGAGATATAATATATATACATATCAGTCCTCAATCCTCATAGACACTCTATGTCAATAACTCAATATATATAGCTAGGCTTTTTATTTTCGTACTTAGTTTAGTTATTTGTAAATTCCATATATCCACGGTCCACCGAAACGTAATGCATGACAACATGACACCCAAGCAAACTCATAAACACAACAAAAACCAAAGAAATAAGAAGAGAACTAATCTGGAGCCAACTCGACGGGTAAAATTCATGTATAATTGCGAAACGTGCACGATTGTGAGCATCGCCATTAACTTCTCTATGAGTCTATCTATAAAAGAACGCAAAATTTTGATGCCTCAACATTCTGATTTCTGTGATCAAATTACCGACTTCGCTCCCCAATAAATTCTATGTGCTGAACGGACCTACATTCTCTAGAACCTTTTTTGAATTCGTGCAAGGCACTTACCATCAAAATCTCAGAAGATAATGCCAATCCTTGAGCTTCCTTGCGCTTTAAACACAGCCCGTCGAAGTTGCAGTTAATCCACGACTTACACGGCAAACACCACCCGGTCTGCTCCTCAATATGTTCACTCGAGGGAAGCACTTTAGCTGAATTCCACAAAGCCTGATAGTTCCCACAAATAATTGCAATTTCTATTAAAGTTGAAAAGTTCACGCCCGCCAGTAACGGTTTCGATTTGTCCAAATTGGTCAGCACAAGATCATGGCTTTCGTGATATTTCCATATTTTCAATGTTGAGATGCGAAAAACCACTCTAATAGCCCCTCCTCTTCTCTAGGAATAAAGACGCTTGGCATATGAGATATCACCCAACCCTGTCTCGCCACATGACACTAGAAACGGACATATCTGGCCACATGATACGAGAAAAGGACATGTCGAACTTCTTTATTCTCACCACCACAAACATCGCAGTCCGTCTCCAATCCAATATGTTGATGAACTAATAGTCTCCGTGTTGGAAGAATGTTGGAAGTTGGAAAAGTACGCCAAAGAAAATGCTTAATTTTATTCGTTAACAATATCAAATTCCAGATTATGCGCTAATCACTACAAGGGAAATGGTCATTAGTGACATGAAATTCGGTCGCTAATGACCTGTCTCCGGTCGCTAAGGATCCTATAGCGACCGAAACTGTCCGGTCGTAATTACTTTGGTCGCTAAAGTTTTAGCGGCCGGAATGCGATCGCAACCGTGCAATTGCGACCAGTATTCCCATCACTAATTTTGAGACCGAATTCGGGTTGTCACTAGTAATGGCGACCAGACTCCGGTTTAAAATTTTGTAATCAGAGTTCGGTCGCCATTACTTGTAGCAACCAAATTCCAGTCGCAAGTACCTAACAAGGTATTTGCAACCGGAACCGGGTAGAAAATGCCTTTGAAGGTATTAGCGACCGGAATCCGGTTGGTAATACATTTCAAATAATATTCAATGTATTAGCAACCAGACTCCAGTCGCTAATAATTTGGTTGTTAATAATGTTAAACAAAATAAAAAAATGTCGAAATATTATTATTTTTTTTTGAAAGATTCCGGATTCTTGCGTTTAGAACACAAAAAAAAAATGTTTGTTAGCCAAATAATTTTGAACATGTGGAAGGTATGTTAGAAAAGTGTTAATTTGAAGAAGGAAAAAGAAATAGTTTGAAGATTTTGAAAAGTATTTGTTGTGAGAAAATTGTTTGAAGAATAAAAATGAAATAAGAAGGTAAAGTGTTTGGAGATTTATAAAAGATGGAAGGAAGAAATACGTGTTGGTATATTTTGATGAAATAATAGTTTTTGGAGATTTAGATAAGGTGATGAATAAAGGATATCAAGAAAAAAGTATACGCGTTGAGTATTTTTTAATGAAATGGGAGTGAAAAAATGAAGTATATATGGACTTCGGGGGTAAAATAAGAATTTTCAGAAATTTTGAATTTCCCCTGAACCCCGTCAAACTTTGGGTATTAACGACCATAATGCGGCTGCAAACAATTCAAATTTTGAAAATTTGAAATTGCGTCAAATTTATTGAGTATTTGCGACCGGACTACGGCGCAAAATAATTTATGCCCAGTTTTGCGACTGGACTCCGGTCGCAAAAGCGTTGTTGCCCAATTTTTTGCGACCGGAATCCGGTAGGAAATGCCCATGAATATTATTGCAACCGGATTTCGGTTGCTAATGCCCCTATGAATATTAGATGGAACGGGAACCCGGTTGCAACTAATAAAAAACGTTAATTTTTTAGTTTATATAATTCAATCTTTACGTGTTTGTGCTTTTAAATAAAGAATCTCGCTTATAAACTTGAATTGAAGTAACATTTAATTAGTTTAATATTATTTTAGTTATGAAATTAGTAAGTTATAGGTGATTAACCTATATATTAAACTCTTTTAAGTTCTACATCCAATCATAGGTAGTGGAGTTCTCGTCTCATTTGCGATTGGTTCGTTACAAATGTTAGTACAGAGGTTATTGTGATATATATATATATATATATATATATATATATATATATATATATATGGGATAAAAACATTAAACTCCCCAACCTATTGACACTTTTGCGCGTTGCCCCTTAAACTAATTTAATCACCACTTTAGTCATCATGTACATATAGCCATTATATTGTAGTTAGTTACAAGTGACATTATGAACCGATGCTTCAAATAATTCGTTAACGTGCTACGAAACTAATTTTGGTGTTTTTTTAACTTATATGTACCTATTATTGTTGTAATTGATCATTAAACCAACGATATGTCCAAAATTTGGGTGAGAAATCCATAAATTAAAAAGCATAAATATTATTTGCATCCGGAATGCGCTTGCAAATACACAAACTAGAGACCGGAGTCCGATTGCTAATGGTAGTTTTATATTTTTGCAACCAAATTTTGGTCGCAACTTTCAACGGCTAGTACTATTAGTGACCGGACTCCAGTCTCTAAAGCTAGTTTCCGTTGCTATTTGCGACCGAAATCCAGTTGATATTAGGTTTGTTGTCCCTATAAATACCCAACCCCATTCAATTTGAGAATTCATTCCAATCTTCCTCATTTGCTAAGGTATCCTTGATTTTCCACTAATACAACTATTTTATTTTATTTTTTTTAATAATTTCTTATTATTATTGAAATTGTGGATCGGGTTGATACGTTGTTGTTATTAACTTAACACTGGAGTTTTAACAGCAGTTTGGTATGTTGTTAACCCAATGATGTTACTTTAACAACCGACCAGAGTAATAGTGGAGTGAAATAAACAAACACCAAGTTTAAGAAGTGAATATAAGATTATATTAACTTCCGAGCCGTAGGCAAAATAACCTGTTAAGGTTTTAACAAAAGTCGTTCTCTCAATTTTCAAGCTCCTCACTCTCAAATTAATCGAACTAAGCAAAGCACACAAGACTTGCTTCGACTATCTCTAAAAGCTCCTCACTTTTAGATCTATTCTAACAATTCAGAAACTTTGCTAAAGCAAGACAACACTCAACAACTTGTAGATTAATCTCTCAGATTGATTGGCTCTTGTCTCGTGTTTGTCTTGATGTACTTCACACATATATATAGGTTCTTGACTTGGACTTCAAGGTGTGTTGTACACGGTTGGTAATTCTCCTTGTTTCCTTCTCGAACTCCTCTTCCTTGTTCTCGCAGTCATTCTTGAATAATAGTTCCTTTGTTAGTGATCTAACTAAGGATAGACTCCTTCTTCAAATCAGGACTCAACTTGGAAAACTCTCGTAGTTGCACTCGAACTCTTCTTTCCTTGTAGAGCAGTTTGCTTAATTAAGGAAACTTTCCTTCTTGGAAACTTGAGCGTCCAACCTATGACAAGTTTGTTTCCTGAATAATAATCAAAGGCAAACAGAAATGTGGAACTCAATTAGTTAAATGAATAAGGCAAAACAATAATAATAAATGACAACAAGATTGTAAATTGGATTCTGCTCAGCAATGTTACTCTAACATTGATTTCTCACTGTTAATCTAACACTGCCAGAATACCTGCACTTTCAATCTCCCCATTTTTGCCTTAATCACAAAACCTAAGAACCTGTTCTAATCAGATCAAATTATTCAGACAAACTTCACTATCTTATAACAATGAAAACTAAGTACACTCCTAAATATCAGAAGGGACCAACTCAATGTTATTCTAACATTGATACTTTCAATGTTGTCATAACATCCATCTTTGTCAATGTTGGATTAACATTGAGTCCAGATAGAAGTTCTAACATTGAATATCTCAATGTTAACTTAACAACAGAGAACAGTTAACACCTTCAAAACAGAGTTAGTACTTTGTAACCACAGTTCAAATAGCATAATCAGAAACACTAAGTACCAATATAGAAAAGTACTTAATTACAGACCATACTAAGTAGCAAGGAACACACTCCTTGATGAAACGGAAAAATGCAAAGAAAATAGAATTGTTCATACTTCAATAAAAAGCAGAAAATTAAAAGAACTCAAAAATTTTGAATTTGATCTACTCTCTCCCTTTGTGTGAGGAAGGCAGATCCTTCAAATGCTTCCTGAGGCTATCAATCTCCTGCAACCTCACTTGCTTGTCTGCTATCTCTCTTTGGGTATCCTGGTACTCTCTGTCAAGCCAAACCAGAATCTCCTCCACAAATGCATCAGCAATCATAGAGCAGCTATCACCACTTGACACTAGAACAGAAGAAGCAGCAAACTTGAGAGTCTTCTTGTTCTTTTTCCTGCTTGGACCAGCTTCTGCATTGGGATTCCAGGGTAAGTCTTGAATCCTGACTTGAGTGAAGTAGCTCCTGGTGATGATAATCTTGGCCTTGTTCTTGATCCAGCCCTCTGTCTTCTTGGTCTTGAAGCCTTGCTTCACCAGAATGCTGGATATCAGAGAGGGATATGCAAAACCACAGACTCATCCCCAACATTACCCTCAAAGACCTTATGCAAAACCTCAGACTCACCCACAACAACAACATGGGCCTTTTTCTCCCACTCAATACCAATTTCAGCAGTTATATCTTGAGTAGGGTTAGCCATCATTACCTCGTTTTCATCGTCGGTGGGAGTGGAGGATTGCTCAACAGTTTTTGATGTTGAACCAACATCACCCTTTGCGTATTTCTTGCCCTTGCGCCGTTGATAAGTGGATTTCCTCTTAGGTGCGGCGGCGGCGACGACAACTTCAGTGTTTGCTCGTCTGGTACTGCGGCGTACTGGCTGTTCAATCTGCTCAACAGCATCTTCAAGAGCGTCAATGGAAGACTTGCATGCCATTGTTAGAGTAATTTAGAGAAAAAAAAGAAGAATCTTGATTTGCAAAGAATGTTGATTACACAAGAATTTTGAACGCGTGAACAATAAGAAGAGATTAGGGCAAATTATATAGATAATCAACTGAAGAATAGTGATAGTGGTGTTGTAACATGTTACCAAAATAATCGAACCACTGTCACACGATCACACCCATGTTTAACTTACCACGTGTCAATGTTAGGTTAACACGTAACCAGAGCAGTCTCCATACCTGAAAACTTATAAGTTACAATATTTCAATGTTGAACTAACATTGGCAAGTTAACATCAGGGAGGGAAGTTGTAGGTGCATGGCTTCATCCAAAGCAACATCATGTGAGAGCGTGAGATATTCCTGTATGCTGATCTGAAACCTCAACCAAGTACATAGGTACAAAGACATAGTTTAAGATCAACAGTATGAATAAGTGACACATCAGACAGAAAAACACAGAGTGGATGTACATATCCAGGGAAAAGATTTTCCCACAGCATAGAAGATCACAAAATATAGTGTTTTACCTGCAGTTGGTCACCCACGAAGTATGCCTCAACACATGATTCCTAGCATTACTACTCCCCCTAAGCGCAAACCGACATAAGGAAATAATGCAGAACTAGAATGAATGCAACAATGTTAGAACAACATTAGGTGATGGTAACCAGGTACAAACAGCTTTACTGACTGGGATCAGGACTTATCAATTTATCTTTTACAATTATCATGAACTTTTTTTAACAAAAACCATTGAATGTTAAAGGATAGTTTCACCACTGAATGTGGGAAGCACAAGACTCCACACACCCCAACAATTTAACCATCAACTACAGATTAGGCAAGTACAAAGGAACTGAATAAAGATAATACATATATCATATACTTCTTCACCCCAACTCCTCATGTATACTTATTTACTAACCTGTTTATAAGTGAAATACCAAGTGAACAATGCTACTCAATGCAAGTAGTCAAAACTTCAAAACACCCTAGTAGTAAGGATCACCATCATGCATAAACTTGGCCATAGATGAAAACACAAAAATAAGCACAACTGAATGACAATGAAGCACTCAACATCATATACCCCATTTTCTCTTCATTCTCTGTCTAACCTAACATGTCTGTGTACCCCAGCTTCTCCCAGATGTTAGGTTAACATTCACAGACTTACAACAGAGTTCTTACTTTACAAAACTCTTCATATGTACATGTCCACCAGTCAACTCAGCTATTTATACAGACTAACCACACAACCCAACATAATCTGTAACAAAGAAGTAATATGCAAGAAAGGAGAATGCAGAAAAAAAACATAAAAGAATTACAGATACTCCACAACCAATAACCAGTGCTAGACAGTGGTGTTATGTCAACCCTGGTGTACTAACATCCCTAGACAATGCACCTGCCAAGAGAATTTCTCAAACTGAAGAACCTCTCAGAATCTAAGGGTTTAATGAACATATCAGCAAGCTGATTGTTAGTTTCTATGTGTTCAATGTCAATGAGCTTATCCTCTACCATGTTTCTCATAAAGTGATGCCTTATATCAAAGTGTTGCACATAGTTCTTAGAGATGCTTATAGCACTAAGATTATCACAGAACATAAGTAAGGTATCATTGTCTAACCCATAATCCAGTAGCACGTGTTTAAGCCATACCAACTGGGTGACACAGCTGCCTGCTACTATGTATTCAGTCTCAACAATGGAGAGTGACACACAATTTTTCTTTCTACTGTACCATGAGATCAAGTTGTTCCCCAGATAAAAACATCCTCCACTTGTAGACTTTCTATCATCAGCGTCACCTACCCAGTCTGAGTCACTGAAACCTACAAGACTTGTGTTAGTGTCATAAGAGTACCAGATGCCAAGGGCAAAAGTGCCAGATATATATATCTAAGGATTCTCTTCACATCAATAAAATGTGACTGCTTTGGACATGCCTAGTACCTAGCACACACACAAACAGAGAACATGATATCAGATCTTGAAGCAGACAAGTAGAGTAAGCTTCCTATCATTGAACGGTACAATGTTGGATCAACATTGGCACCAGTAACATCCTTGGATATCTTCATTGATGAAGACATGGCAGTCTTGCAAGGCTTTGAATCTGCCAATTCAAACTTTTTCACCAAATTCTTTGCATACTTTTCTTGACTTAGGAATATCCCATTACCTGTTTGTTTTACTTGGAGACCAAGGAAGAAATTTAATTCTCCTATCATACTCATCTCAAGCTGCCCTTTCATTGATTCAACAAATTTTCTAAAATAGAGTTGTTAGTTGAGCCAAAACAAATGTCATCCACATAGATTTGAGCTATACAGACATGAGAATCTTTCTTCAAAACAAATAGTGTCCTATCTCTTTCACCTCTAACGAAGCCAAGACTTAAAAGGAATTGTGTAAGTCTTTCATACCATGCTCTAGGTGCTTGTTTAAGTCCATACATGGCTTTTTCAATCTTGTACACATGGTTGGGGTACTTAGGATCTGTGAATCCCTTAGGCTGTTCAACATATACTTCCTTCTCAATTAGCCCATTTAGAAACGCACCCTTTACATCCATTTGGTATAGTTTTATCTTAAGACAACATGCTATGGCTATAAGTAACCTAAAAGATTCAATCCTAGCAACTGGAGCAAAGGTCTCATCAAAATCTACACCTTCAACCTGTGTGTACCCCTGAGCAACTAGTCTAGCTTTGTTTCTAACTATGACCCCTTCCTCATTACTCTTGTTTTTAAATATCCACTTTGTCCCTATTACATTAACATTAGGTGGTCTAGGCACCAATATCCAGACATTGTTCTTAGTAAACAGTAATAGTTCATCCTGCATGGCATTAATCCAAAAGTTATCAAAGAGGGCTTCATTCACATTCTTAGGTTCTATGGAGGAGACAAAACACGAGGCATTATCAACAGTACAAGTGAAGTTCATACAGACACACAATTTTACCATATCTCGATAATCAAGTATTTCTCTGTTGCGTGTCCTTACCCGTTCAGTGAGTTCACCTATTACCTGGGATGCTGGATGATCTTTTTGAATCCTAGATGGGGGATCTCTTCTAGGTTCAGAGGCAACTTCATGTTCTGAGTCAGAGTCCTCTGCTGTTAGTCTAACATCAAATCTCGCTGGTGTTAGTCTAACATCGTTCCCTGAGTCATGTTCAGTGTTTCCAGCTTCCAGTTCCAATGTTGGTGTAACATTGTCAGGAGAAACATTCTCGGTTTCCACTGTTGGTCCAACATTGGGAACTGAAATGCGATCAGTACATGTATCAAGTGTGAACTCATCAAACACAACATTCACTGATTCATGAATTGTCTTCAATCTAGGATTGTAGACTCTAAAGGAAGTACTATTGGCATAGTATCCTATAAAGATGCATTTTTCACTTTTAGGATCAAATTTACTCAGATAATCCCTGTCATTAAGCAGATAAAAATCACATCCAAATTCATGAAAATATGCAATATTTGGTTTCACACCCTTCAAGAGTTCATAAAGAGTCATGTTAGTTCCAGGTCTAAGATACACCTTGTTACTAATGTGACAAGCAATATTTAAAGCTTCAGCCCATCTCTTGAAGAGTCATGTTCTTTCTCTCAGCAATCCCATTTTGCTGAGGAGTCTTAGGTGCTGAATATTCATGGAAAATACCTTTAGCATTGCAATAGTTATCAAAACTAGCATTTTCAAATTCTTTACCATGATCAGACCTAATCTTAGTCACAGTGGAGCCATACAAGTTTTTAATACTAGCACAAAGAATTTTGAACTGATCAAAAGCTTCAGACTTTTCTTTAAGAAACTTTACTAAAGTGTATCTAGAGAAGTCATCTACAATCACAAAGGCATATTTCTTACCACTGAGACTACTTACCTCAATTGGACCCATTAAGTCCATGTGTAGCAATTCAAAACACCTACTAGATCTAGGATTAGCATTCTGTACCTATAGGGGTGTATGAACAGCTATGGTTTGCTTACCCTTGAGGCAATCACCACACACAAGCTTACCTGGACAAGACAGCTTAGGTAAGCCTCTTACAACATCAACTTTCTGCAGTTTCTCAAGGTTTCTGTAGTGAACATATCCAAGTTTCCTATGCCATATAGAAGCCTCATCTATTTTGGCATAGAAACACTCTGCTTCTTTTTGGGTTAGGTAGCAGTTATCTTTGGATCTAGTACCTGTCATAACAAGAACATTATCACTATCATAAACATCACAAGAAACTTTTTCAAATGTAACTAGTAAGTCATCATCACACAGCTGACTGAACTGATTAGATTTGCCTTTAACCCATCTACCAACAACACATCATTCAGGGTGGGAATCCATCAACATTTAGTATCCTCTTGCCAATGATCTTTCCATTGGTGCCACCTCCATAGGTCACTGTTCCAGCACTTAAAGGTATCATTTGCTTAAGATTCTCTTTGCTGCCTGTCACGTGTCTTGAGCATCCACTGTCGAAGTACCACTTACCTGAAAGGTTAGAGTACACACCAGAGAAAACAACAATGCATACAATTTTAATCTTATGGGTTTTAGCTTTTTCTACCCAAGTTCTACTTTTCTGTCCTGCACCTAATGTTGGTCTAACATCAGAACCTGTTGTAGTTTTAACATTGGACACAGAGGCTGTTTTCTTACCACATTCTTTTATGAGTTTTCTACATAATGGTTTAATATGGCCTGGTTGAAAACAGTACTGACAGATAAAAGTAGGTTTGCTTTTTACAGTGCCGATGGTACCAGAACTCATATTACCAGATTCTTTAACAAAGCTTGTAGTTAAATAGGCAGAATTAATTTCTGTTTTTTGAACAAATTTATTCTGTTTATTTTGGTTCTATGTCGCCTTTGTGATGTAGACAACTTAATTGCTTTAAATTTCCTTTCTAATGTTGGATATTTTTGCTACTATTTGTCTCACTCTTGTGAGAATTGTTCGTTTTTGTTGACTACTTAATTTGGGCCTTTTCCGTGCATATGTTTTTCAACTTTGTGTTATAGGTAGAAGTTTTATTAAATGCTTAATCCTTGAACAAAGGTGTCCATACCTTTCGTATCCTTGGGACTATTTTGATTGTTATTTGCCGTATTCTGGGCAAAATTTTAACTTTTGTTGAGTCTTGTTGGTTTGCACTAGTCCCAATTGAGCCAAGCATTCGTCTCTCTTTTGTGGGACTTTTTGGTTTGCACTTGCCATGTCTCGGGTGAAGTGTCCATCCCTTTTGTTTGTGGAGACTTATCGGTTTGCACTTGTCTTATTTTGACTAAGTGTACGTATCTTTTTAGCGAATGTTTTTGGTTTGCACTTGTCGTGTCTCGGGCGAAGTGTCCATCCCTTTTGTTTGTGGAGACTTATCGGTTTGCAATTGTCTTATTTTGACCAAGTGCCCGTCTATCTTTTGCAGGACTTTTTGGTTTGCACTTGCCGTGTTTCGGTCGAAGTGCCCATCCCCTTTGTTTGTTGAGACTTATCGGTTTGCACTTGTCTTATTTTGACTAAGTGTCCGTCTCTCTTTTGTGGGACTTTTTAGTTTGCACTTGCCATGTCTCGGGCGAAGTGTCCATCCCTTTTGTTTGTGGAGACTTATCGGTTTGCACCTGCCGTATTTTTGGCGAAGTGTCCGTCTCTTTTGTTTGAGGCTCTCTTTTTGAGTTCCTGCATAACAATATTAGTTTTGTATAACGTACATAGTCTTATCAAAATGCGGGGATCCGCTCTGGCTGTATTTGTTAGAATACTCCTCAAAGTATCGCTGCAAATTATGTCTAGATATTTTATCTAGCATAACACTTCACTGTTATAGGCCTTGTACGGCTCCACCCTGTTCTACCTGTAGGAATCTTTAATGAACTTGTCATAAAGGGTCATGTGTATCCCCTTGTTGAGATTGAAATAAGATAATAGATTGGGTTGAGCCTAGCACAAGGCCAGGTTGCCTACGTTTCCCGAGGGGGTTTCCTGGACTCAAGCCTTCGTAGTTCCTGTTTTAAGTTATTACATGACAGCCCCTAATGCTTGAGGCGATTTAGGGGACAAATAGAAATTGTTCAAACGGTGCATAACTTTAATAAGTAGCAGAATTAAAAAGAGAGATTCAGTCGATCTGCTCCATTTCCATGGGACCAAGTGCTGTCAGTGCCTCTTGCTCCTCTTGCAGCGACAACTTGAATGACGCCACGTAACAAAGCCCGCATTGCCTGTGATCAGCTATTACCTTGTATGTCCCTGTTGGAGTGGGAAATTTCATCATTTGATGATATGTCGATGGCCATGATTGGAAGGCATTGAGCACCGGCCTTCCCATGATTGCATTGTAAGGGAAGGGTAGGTCAACCCGCACATAGTCAACGAGCATTGTCTTTCTTTGAGGCACGGTTCCTAGTGATGTGGGGATAGAAACCATTCCGTGGGGCACTACCTCCATTCCACCAAAACCACGTAGCGAGGTTGTGACTGTCTCCATTTTTGCATCCCTTAGGGCCATTTTCTCCCACGCCGAGGCCATCAACACAATGACCGAACTCCCGTTGTCTATTAGAACTTTCATCATTCCAAAGTTAGCTATCAACCGTTACTACCAACGGGCAGTCTAACTTTCCAGCCTGAATTTCTTGTGGGCTTAGATTTAATAGATCGGCTCTCGAGAAGATGATTTCCTCTAGCCCCATTTCCTCTATTCTCATCAAATCCACAAACCCTACGTAACGGTCCATGTGGATCACATTAGGGACCAGTTTTCGTTCTTTGACGGAGTCAGCACCCACTGGACCTCCCGATATCATGTGTACGATCCCTTCTTGGGCGCATTGTCCATTATCTAGGGATAATCCAATACGTGCGGCCTATCAGTGACCTTTTGCATATAATTCCTTGGAGAACGAGATTTATCCCGATTTCCTTGTCTTCCTCATCCTTTAAGCCCCTGACATACTCAATGAGCTTTCCATCCTTTATCAACCACTCTATTTCATCTTTAAGGTCTTTACAGTCCTCAGTTTCATGACCGTTCTGCATGTGGAACTTGCAGTAAAGGGTTGATAACCTGGTCGCTGGAGAGTCTCTCAACTTTCTTGGCTCTTTTAGCCAATCTTTTCTCTTTGCGGCCCCATATACTATCATGATATCAGCGTTCATGGGAGCGTATCACCTAGGCGAAGAGTTCCTGTATCTATTGCTCATGTTGCTGTTTTGAAATGCTCTTCCCTCCCTCTTTATTTAATTATGGGGCCATGGACAACAATTTTGACCGCCATCTTCTCCTCCCGATGCACCACCTGATGTGCAAGTTTATTGATCTCCTCGATCGTCTTCGGCTTTAGCCTGAGCAGGTCCTCGCTGAAGGCTATATTACTAGTCGTGTGGAAAATGATGTTCGTGATCATCTCTCCCTTTGCTTAATTGGGTTTAGGTGGGAATGATCTGTCACCATCCTTGACTGGCTTGAGAACTGGTTTTTGAACTTCTTCCTCATCTCTCCATAGCTTTTGATAGACCCCGGTGTGATTCTGGTGAATCAGTCCATTGCCACTCCGACTAGAGTGGTGGAACAAATACGGGCTTGTACGTTTTTGCTGAATCCATGCAAGTTAAGCATACTATCCAGGTGGAACAGGTGCTCAATTTGGTCCATCTTTCCATCGTAGGACTTCAACACTGGTATTTTTTCTCCATGTCCCAAGATCTCCGCCTCTATCTCATCACAAAATGGTGTTTCTTCGAGCTCTACCCAACAGTATCATCCTATTTTCCACTTTAGTTTTCTCCTTTTCCAGCCTTTCCAATTTCCTTGCGACTTTTGCTTGCTCCTTCCTTGAGTCATTCTCTCCGCTATCCTTGCGCCATCTCACGTTGTGGTACCTTTTTGAATACACTTCAATCGAGTTTGATCTAGCCCTCTGATCATCCACACACATTTTATTCCTATTCTGTTTGGCTGGGCCCCTAGCGACGGATCCCTGCTCCTGCGTACCTTCTCTCTGGACCTCAGGTGGAGGCGTTTGCATTTCCAGCGCGGGTAGAGCCGCGGCCATGGAAATGCGGAACATCGCCATAATTTCATCTCTGAATGCACTTGGTAATTAGGCCGTTGGAGCTGTCGTCCCTGTTACCCCCGTGTTTGGTGCGTGTTGGTCTTCTTCCATGGGGCTGGGCTGAGCTCGATGGGCTAGAGTTGGTACTTCTTCGGCTAGTACTGGTGGTGCCCCCACTCCTTGAGCAGGAGGGGCGGCGACCGTGCAAACTAAATCGGGATTGTTGTTGTTCTACTCTGCGAGCTAGTCATTCTAAACATCCTACATAATCTACTGGGAAAAAATGGTTTTCCCGCAGACGGCGCCAATATTTTTGTCTTATTTTATCTGTGTTACAATACACCTGAGTGTTCGTTACAATGGGTCTGACTTATACCAAAATAATACTATTCTGTTACAATGAATGAATTAGCTTGGTCCGGAACACCTTATACAAGTAAACTAACTAAAATGAGTGCAATAGCCTTAATTTACAGACGGTCAAGCTGGGATGGTTCGACGGTAAAACTCTCGAATTTACGGAACAGTCGAACCGGGTCGGTTCGATGGAGATAAATCTCGAACTAGCTGATCTATCGAACGGGAATGAGTCAATGGTGATAAGCCTTGAATCGGATGATCGGTCGAACGAGATTGATTCGATGGTAGGAATTCTCAAACTAGTACGACTTCGATAATTAACAATCGAACTCAAGGACGGTCGAATGGCACAGTTCGATAATAAGAGGTTTCTCGATAGTAATGAATGCGTGCATTTATGTCGGAGGACGGGGTATTTATAGACCCCATCATGTGGACCCAATAGAATGCGGTGAATAAGAGTTAAGCGGGGCTCAGTTTGACTGTCTGAATAACAGTCGAACAACCCATGTTCGATAGTTTTATAGAACACACCAATCTTCTTCATTCTCTCTTCACTTAGTAGTCTTTCTATAGAAGCAAAATCGTTGATGATGATTCACTACAGAAATGATTTAGGTCATCTTTTCTTTAACACATTTGAGCATTTCATGCCATACCATTCAGAAATAAAATAATCGCCAGAACCCCTCCGAGCCTTTCATTAAAGCCTTATTTTTTTATGAGCCCATTTACCTACCCCATGTAGCCACAAACAGTTATCCTACCCTTCTAGAGATTGGGTTGCATTCAGGAACTTGAAATGGAAGGAAATATGTGGAAAAAGTAATGATGAAAAAAAGAAAAAAAAAAGAAAAATATGGAGATCACCCCTCTGGTACATATCAAAATGAATAGGTTTGGGGGAAATATGAAGGAAATGAAAAAAAGAACGAAAGAAAGAAAGGAGGGTTATGAAATATTGTGAATACAGAAAAGGAGAAAGAACCGATGTGCAAGAGATTTCTAAATGTAATATCTTACGTCTCTAGCTCTGCTTTTACTTGTCCTTTAGTGAGCCCATACTCGAGCCTAATGTTACAAGATGAAAAAGTCCTATTGATCTTTAGTGAATCTTATTCAAATTAGCGGAGAGATGGTGTGAAAGTTATACATATGGAGTTAGGATGATTAACTTTCGTGAACTTGTTTTGATGAACTTATCCAAGTAAACTAAATAATTATTGAATTTATTGTTCATACACGTTGCACATGGAGATATGTTTGTGAAAACTTGATTAACCGCCAGGTTGTGAATGAGTGCGTCATTGCTCTAATTCTTTGCATTCTCATCAAATAGTAAAGAAACTCTCACAATTGATCCATGATTTAAATGATAACGTGAAATAATTTTTTATTTTATCTTTGTTTTAGTTTTTTTAGTCTTGAATGTTGCATTGTTTGTTTTACGCATTTTGCTCGAAGATAAGAAAATGAACAAGTTTGGGGATGTGATGAGCTTGGGAAACACTCATCATTGTCATGCTTTTACACTTGTTAACTTGATTATTCTTAATAGTTTTGTAGTATTTTTATGAATGTTTTCTAGTTTTGTAGGTTGAAATATGATTTGTCAATAAAGAACCGTAACTTCAAAAATTCACCGACACATGTGTAAATTGATTTATGTTTGGTTCTATATATCACTGGAAAGCCGCATGAGTCTAGTTTCCAACGCAACAAGTGGTTTGTGATTCCGACATTAGGTGCAAAAGTTATATAACCAAAACGGTAAAGTTGCGCAAAGCTGAAACGTACATATGAACTCGCGCGCTCGATGATCGTCGAATAAAAATGACTAATCAATGGTCTATATTTAGTCTTGCAAGCTTTCAAATAGAAGACTCTAGAGTGTCATGAATCATGTGATTCATAATTCATCAATTATATGACAACTTTGGACCATTAGATCAAAATGGGATGAATGGTCGAGATGTCGTCTTATGTTTTCGATTCAACTATAAATAGACGTCATATTTGTCCATATTAGCACAAACCAATCTTCTTCATTCTATCTTCATTTAGTAGTCTTTCTATATATCGTTAATTCTCAATAGAATAGAAATATATCTATCGTTTTCACGTGGTTGATAAAATCACCACCGAACATAAATGTGCACATCTAGTAACTAGACACATTTGCAAGTTGTAAAGGTGTAGAATTTATGTATAACTTGAGAAAGAGTACATAAAGCATAGATGGTGATAACCAACAACAATTTTAAACGTGAAACTCGTAACAATATGCTTAATTAAAGTTAGACCATACTAATGACGGTGAAATCATGATTCCCAGCTCTTTTCTCATTTTCTCATTGTCTACTCTTATTTATTGATATACCCTTGTTATACTATTGTTTCAACGTCCCACTTTGTTAAACGTTTTTACCTGTAGGTAGTAAATTGTTAATCTTTTCGCTTGAACAATCTGACATTCGGTTTCTCAAATAAATTAAGAGTTAATCAATTTTTGCAATTAATTATTTATTCCTCGTGGGATCGACAAACCTATCTATCAATTTATTACTTGTTATGATTTCGTGCACTTGCGAATTTAACCACAACAAGGTTTTGACGTCGTTGCCAAGGAATAAAATTAATTAATATCAATACCAGTTAACCCTGAGATTGCGTCGTATATGTGTTGATATTTTACCGTAGTAAAAAAAGGCCACCTTGGTAAAAAAAAAAGCGTTTGGTTGCTCGCAAGCTTTTTATTTTTTGCGAAGGTAAATAATGTTTTTTACTGTTGTTGTTCTTTTGTTTTCTTTCAAAATTGAGAAAAATAAAAAGTCAAAAAGAGTTACAAGGAGAAAGAACTCGGCACTTTTACCTTTTGATCATGCAATTGAAAAAACTTTACAAATACTGCGTAGGATAGAAAGTGGTAAAAGTAAAATGAGTGGACTTATAGAAAATGAATCAAAAGCCTTGCAGGACAACGTTGTCCAAACAATCTTAGGTGCCAACACTAGCATCGAAAAGCCGTCAATTGCTGCAAATAATTTTAAAATTAAACCAGTAATTATTCAGATGATCCAAACATCGGTTCAATTTTGTGGACTCCCGAGTGAAGATCCCAATGCACATATAGCTAACTTTTTAAAAATATGTGATACTTTTAAACACAATGGAGTTTCAGAAGATGCTATCAAGTTGAGACTATTCCCATTCTCATTACGGGACAAGGCGAAGAACTGGCTCAATTCACTTCCTCAAGGTAGTATCACTTCCTGGGAAGAATTTGCACAAACACTTCTAGTTAAGTTCTTCCCCCCCCCCCCCCCAGCTAAAACAGCGAAAATGAGAAATGAAATCACTCAGTTTGTGCAATACAACATGGAGAATTTGTACGAAGCACGGAAAAGGTACAAGCAAATGCTTAGGAATTGCCCTCACCATGGACTTCCCAAATGGTTGCAAGTTCAAACATTCTACAACGGCCTTAGTAGATGCGGCTGCAGGAGGAGCTTTAATGGCGAAAGCCACATAGGATGCCTATCAACTATTGGAGGAAATGGCGTCGAACAATTACCAACGGCCTTCTGAACGACAGAAAAGACCGGTTGGTGTGCACGAGATATATGCTATCACAGCATTAACAACACAAGTAGCTACTCTCACCAAACAACTGGGTACAATGAGGGTAAATGCCATTCAGACCACATCAGCAATATGTAATTTTTTTGGAAACTCACACTCAATTGCCAACTGCTATTTTGTAAGCAATTCTAAAAATTCTGCTCAAAATGAAGAAGCAAATTTTGTGTCAAATTTTAGCAGGTCGCATAATAATCCATATTCTTACACCTATAACCCTGGATGGAGGAACCACCATAACATCTTTTGGAGCAACAACCAAAACCATATCAGGCCTCCTCCTGAATTTCCACTACACCGAGAAAAGAAACCTTCCCTGTAGGACGTTGTCACTCAGTTAGCCACTACCACAAACCAGTTACCCTCAAGAACTGACCAATTCATCAATGATACCAAGCAACAGTTCCAAAACCAAGGTGCATCCATCGAAAAATTAGAGGCACAAATGGGTCAACTTGCCACCACTTTAGCCGAAAGAGCACAAGGTGAATTGCGAAGTAACACAAAAACAACCCTCGAGAACATGTGCATGCAATTACACTCAGAAGTGGAAAAAGTGTTACCAAAACCTGTTGCATTACAAGAAGAGAAATTTCATACACATGAACATGGACGTGAAGCTGAGCTAAAGCATACTTTCACCGAGGCGCTACCACCAAATGTGCAAGAAATCCCATTTCCACAGAGATTGAAGAAAACTGAATTGGATAAACAATTTTCTTAATTTCTTGATATCTTTAAAAAAATTCACATTAACATTCCTTTTGCAGATGCTCTTGAACAGATGCCCAACTATGTCAAATTCATGAAATAAATTTTATCAAATAAGAGAAAGTTGGAAGAACATGAAACTGTATGCCTAACCGAGGAGTGCAGTGCCATTCTATAGAAGAAATTGCCACCAAAGCTCAAAGATCCAGAGAATTTTACAACTCCTTGTGTAACCGGAAATTCACATTTGGAGAAAGCATTGTTTGACTTAGGTGCAAGCATTAACATGATGCCTCTTTCTGTGTAGAGGAAGTTGGAACTTGGAGAAGCCAAACCTACCACCGTGTCCCTTCAACTAGCAGACAGGTCAATCAAGTATCCTAGAGGTATGTTCGAAGATGTATTGGTTAAAGTAGATAAGTTTATCTTCCCTGCAGACTTCATCGTCCTGGACATGGAAGAAGATCATGATATCCCAATCATTGTTGGTTGCCATTCCTTGCTACTAGGAGAACTCTAATTGATGTGCAAAAAGGAGAACTTACAATGAGAGTGCAAGATGAAAAAATCACGTTCAATGTCTTCAAGGCTATTAAATTCCCAATAGAAGCTAATAGTTGTTTCAAAATTGATATTCTCGATGGTTAAACAAGTGTTCAACGAAAGCCACTTTGAGAATAATTCACTCAAGGTATGTCTTATAAAAGAAGAGATAGATTTTGATAATGATGATATTGAAAGATGTATTTTAGCTCTTAATGCAATACCGATTGATTACAAAGGAAAGGTTGAAGAGCTAGAGAAATGTACGAATATCACAATCCCATTTATTATTAAGCCACCAACTCTAAGTATGCATTTTTGGAAAATAATTCAACTTTACCTGTTATCATCTCATCGTCGTTGAATAATGTTGAAACAGATAAGTTATTGCGAGTTATAAGAGATCATAAAACTGCCTTAGGGTGGTCCATTGCCGATATCAAAGGCATCAATCCTTCAACTTGTATGCACAAAATACTAATGGAGGAGAACTACAAGCCAACTGTCGAACATCAACACCGTATGAATCCCAATATGAAGGAAGTGGTAAGGCTGAAGTATTAAAGCTGCTAGATGCTGGAATTATTTACCCAATTTCGAATAGCTCATGGTGAGTCCAATACATGTTGTGCCCAAGAAAGGAGGAATGATTGTAGTGAAGAACGAACAAAATGAAGATATTCCCACAAGAATAGTCACTGGATGGAGGGTGTGCATTGACTATCGAAAACTAAATAAGGTAACCCGCAAAGATCATTTTCCTTCACCCTTCATTGATCAAATGTTGGATCGACTTGCATGTCACCTTTATTACTGTTTTCTTGATGGTTATTCTGGATATAATCAAATATCCACTGCACCTGAGGATCAAGAGAAAACAACTTTCACTTACCCATATGGTACACTTGCATTTAGAAGAATGCCTGTTGGTCTTTGTAATGCCCCTGCTACTTTTCAAAGGTGCATGATGTCTATTTTTTCTGACATGGTGGGAAAGTTCATTGAGGTTTTCATGGACGATTTTTCTGTCTTTGGTATGTCATTTAATGAATGTTTGACTAACTTGTCTTCAGTATTGAAGAGATGTGAAGAAACAAACATGATCTTGAACCGGGAAAAGTATCACTTCACGGTACAAGAAGAAATTATCCTAGGACACCATATATTTGCCAGAGGCATTCAAGTTGATCGAGCCAAGATTGAGGTAATCGAAAAACTTTCACCTCCTACATCAGTAAAAGGTATTCGTAGTTTTCTTGGACATGCAGGGGTTTACAGGCGTTTCATCAAAGATTTTTCTCAAGTCACAAAATCGTTGTGCAACTTGTTAGCAAAGAAATCCACTTTCATATTTGATGAAAAATGTCACAAAGCCTTCAACTTGCTGAAAAAGAAGCTAATAAAAGCGCCGGTAATTTCCACCCCCGATTGGAATCTTCTATTCGAACTATGTGTGATGCAAGTGATTATGCTATTGGAGTAGTGATGGGCCAAAGAAAAAACAAAGTCTTACATGTGATCTACTATGCCAGTAGAACTCAAAGTGACGCTCAAATGAATTATGCAACAACAGAGAATGAGTTATTAGCAATTGTTTTTGCATTTGATAAATTTCTTTCATATTTGATTGGTTCTGAAGTAACTGTGTACACAGATCATTCAGCAATCAAGTACTTGTTTTCAAAGAAAGATGCAAAATCAAGGTTGATTCGATGAATCCTACTTCTTCAATAATTTTACGTGGAAATCCGTGATAAAAGGGCTTATAAATGTTGTCGTAGACCATCTATCACGATTGAAAGTTAAAGAAGTACATGAACTTCAACCAATCAATGAAGAATTCCCAGATGAGAGGCTATACGCTATGAAAACAACCAATGCTCTATGGTACGCTGATATTGTCAATTACCTTGCATGCAATATTATTCCACCTGAATTAATTTATCAGCAGAAGAATTAATTTTTTTCCGAAGTCACATTTTTTGTGGGATGATCCAACCTCTACAAGCACTGCCGTGATCAACTTTTAAGAAGATGTGTTCTAAAAGATGAATTGATGAGGTGTTACAACATTGTCATTCTTCAGAATATGGAGAACATTATGGTGGAACAAGAACTGCAGCGAAGATACTTCCGTGTGGACTTTATTGACCAACTTTGTTTAAAGATGCTCATGTTTTTGTTAGTTTATGTGATCGATGTCAAAGGACTGGAAATATCTCAAGACTAAAAGAGATACCCTTGAATAATATTCTTGAAGTTGAATTATTTGATGTTTAGGGTATTGATTTCATGGGACCGTTTCCTTTGTCACACAACAACAAATACATCTTGGTAATAGTTGACTATGTCTCAAAGTGGGTGGAAGCCATTGCTTTACGAACTAACGATGCCAAGGTGGTGATCAATTTTTTTTCGAAAATACATATTCACCCGATATTGCACACCCAAAACAATCATCAGTGATGGAGGTAAATACTTCCTTAATCACTACTTTGAATCTTTATTGGCTAAATATGGAGTACGCCACAAAGTTGCAACTGCTTATCATCCGCAAACCAGTGACCAAGGGGAAATCTCAAACAGGAAAATAAAGCAAATATTGGAGAAAATAGTGAATTCTTCAAGATAAGATTGGGCCAAAAAGCTTGATGATGCACTTTGGGATTATCGTACTGCTTACAAACTCCAATTGGTATGTCACTATATCGTTTTTGGAAAAGCTTGTCACTAACCGATCGAATTTGAACAAAAAGCTTATTAAGCTATGAAAGCCTGAACATGGATATAAAACTAGCTGGAGAAAAGGGAATGCTACAACACAATGCTTTGGAAGAATTCAGAAATGAAGCTTATGAAAATGCCAAAATCTACAAAGAGAGAACAAAGCGATGGCATGACAAAAGCATTCTACAACGTGATTTTGAGCTTGGTCAACAAGTACTTTTGTATAACTCACGTCTTCGAGTTTTTCTTGGAAAGTTGAAATCAAGATGGTCTGGCCCATTTACAATCACAAAAGTCTTTCCATATAGAGCGGTTGAAATTCAAAACAATGACAAGGAAGTATTCAAAGTTAACGGGCAAAGACTGAAGCACTACATTAGAGGCGAGTTTGAAAGACAGAAAACACCTATGACTCTACATAATCCCACGTGAATCATTACCAGAAGACAAGCCGATGACTATAAATTAAGCGCTGTTTTGGAGGCAACCCATATTAATTTGTTTTCTTTATTGTTATATTCAGTTGTATTGTATAGATGCTATTTTTTTCTTTCTGTTCTTTACAGGAAACATGGAAGCATGTATTGTCATCTTGGGAATCTGACGTTAAAAGACCATGTTTGCCAATTTTTAAGAAAATTGGATGAGAAGCCAATCCTCGACTCAGAGAAGGCGTTTTTCCGTTTCTGGACGTAAAACCAGAGGAAGATGTGAGCCACAATCACAACGACTATTTTCCTATCAGGTGACATCGTTTTTATTATTATTTATATTTTTTCTTTGGTTTTGGACATTAGGGGCAATGTCTCCTCTAAGTTTGGGGGACGTTTTTGATTGTGATGGCTTCTATTGTCTTTATTTTTATATACAAAAAAAGCAAAAAAACAAAAAACAAGTGCATCTTTACTTCCCATAATTCTTCAGATTATGGATCAATGATGAGAAAATTTGATACTTATGGTGGTTTTTGTGATGATGATGAGCATGGTATACAATGTGAACAACGTGTTGTTTAACCTATGTTTGAGCATGCCTATCTTCATATACACTTTTCACACAGTGATTTGCATTGGTAGTTGAGCATACTTGGAGAACGGTTATTGAGATAAGTAAACTAAGGGAGATACACCCGAGCTTCATAAATAAATGATCACCTCTTGAAGCAAAATCGTTGATGATGATTCACTATAAAAATGTTTTACGCCATCTTTTCTTTAACACGTTTGAGCCTTTCAAGCCATACCCTTCACAAATAAAATAATCGCAAGAACCCCTATGAGCCTTTCATTAAAGCCTTATTCTTTTATGAGCCCATTTACCTACCCCATGTAGCCACAAACAGTTACCCTACCATTCTAGAGACTGAATTGCATTCAGTCACTTGAAATAAAAGGAAATAGAAAACGAAATGATGAAAAAAAAAGTGCATCTTTACTTCACATAATTGTTCAGATTATGAATCAATAATGAGAAAATTCAATACTTATGGTGGTTTTTGGGATGATGATGAGCATGCTATACTATGTGAATAACATGTCGTTTAATCTATGTTTGAGCATGCCTATCTTCATATACACTTTTCACAAATTGATTTGCATTCGTGGTTGAGCATACTTGGAGAACGGTTATTGAGATAAGTAAACTAAGGGAGATACACCCGAGCTTCATAAATAATTGATCACCTCTTGAAGCAAAATTGTTGATGATGATTCACTATAGAAATGATTTAGGCCATCTTTTCTTTAACACGTTTGAGCCTTTCAAGCCATACCCTTCACAAACAAAATAATCGCCATAACCCCTCCGAGCCTTTCATTAAAGCTTTATTTTTTTAGAAGACCTCTACCCCATGTAGCCACAAACAGTTATTCTACCCGTCTAGAGACTGAATTGCATCAAGGAACTTGAAATGGAAGGAAATATGTGGAAAACAAAATGATGAAAAAAAGAAAAAACAACAAAATAAAGGAAGAGAAATATGGAGATCACCCATCTGGTACATATCAAAATGAATAAGTTTGGGGGAAATAAAAAAAAAAGGAGGGATATGAAATGTTGAGAATAAAGATAAGGAGAAAGAACCAAAGTGCAATGAATTTCTGAATGTAATATCTTACGTCTCTAGCTCTGCTTTTACTTGTCCTTCAGTGAGCCCATACCAGAGCCTAATGTTACAAGCTGAAATGGTTCTATTGATCTTTAGTGAATCTTATTCAGATTAGCGGAGACATGGTGTGAAAGTTGTACATATGGAGTTAGGATGATTAACTCTGGTGAACTTGGTTTGATGAACTTATCCAAGTAAACTCAATAATCATTGCATTTATTGTTCACACACGTTGCGCATGGAGATTTGTTTGGGAAAACTTGATTAACCGCCTGGTTGTGAACGAGTGCATCATTGCTCTGATTCTTTGCATTCCCATCAAACAGTAAAGAAACTCTCAGAATTGATCCATGATTTAAATGATAATGTGAAATATTTTTTTATTCTGTCTTTGTTTTAGTTTTTTTGAGTCTAGAATGTTGCATTGTGTGCTTTACGCATTTTGCTCGAGGACAAGAAAATGAAGAAGTTTGAGGGTGTGATGAACTTGGGAAATACTCATCATTATCATGTTTTTACACTTGTCTACTTGATTATTCTTGATAGTTTTGTGGTACTTTTATGTTTGTTTTCATGTTTAGTAGGTGGAAATATGATTTGTCAATAAAGACCCGAAATTTCAAAACTTCACCGACACCTGTGCAAAGTGATTTATGTTTGGTTCTATATATCACTGTAGAGCCACATGTTTCTAGTTTCCAATGCAACAAGCGGTTTGTGATTCCAACATCTGGTGCAGAAGTTATAACCAAAACGGTGAAGCTGCGCAAAGCTAAAACATACATATGCAACTCGCGCGCTCGATGAACGTCGGATGAAAATGGCTAATCAATGGTCTATATTCAGTCTTGCAAGCATTCGAATAGAAAACTCTGGAGTGTCATGAATTATGTGATTCAAAATTCATCAATTATATGACAACTTTGGACCATTAGATCAAAATGGGATGAACGGTCGAGATGTCGTCTTATGTTTTCGGTTCAACTATAAATATACGTCACATTTTTCCATATTAGCACACACCAATCGTCTTCATTCTCTTTTCACTTAGTAGTCTTTCTATAGTAGTAGTATTCGCTAGTAGCTTGTAATTTTGGAGGAGTAATTCGGAGTTTGTATGGGGGGGGGTTCATCGGAGGCTTTACGGAAGTAAAAATCTGTAACGATCTCTAAACTCTCTTTACTTTATGATGTTATATTTATTTTATAGTCTTGTTCTATATTCCATTATGTGCTAAATTTACTTTGTTGGGATAGTGACATAGCCTAATTACGACAATCTAATATAAATTAAATGTATTGTTACGATGTCAAAATAGTTGGTGTATTTATTTGTGAATATAATGCTTCTAAAATTCTGGCCAACTTTTGGATGAACAAATGATCAAATTAAAACCGAGACGAGATTTTCGTGAAATAGCTCTAAAGTAAATACCATGAATTCTCAATAGAATAGAAATGTATCTATCATTTTTACGTGGTTGATAAAATCATCACCGAACATACATGTGCACATCTTCGTAACTAGACTCATTTGCTAGTTGTAAAGTTGTAGAATTTACGTATAACTTGAGAAATAATACATAAAGCATAAATGGTGATAGCCAACAACAATTTTGAACGTGAAACTCGTAACAATATGCTTAATTAAAGTTAGATCAGACTAATGACGGTGAAATCATCATTCCTAGCTCTTCTCTCATTGTCTACTCTTATTTATTGATATACCCTTGTTATACTATTGTCTCAACGTACTTTGTTAAAAGTTTTTACATGTGGTTACTAAATTGTTAACCTTTTCACTTGAACAATCTGAAATTCGGTTTCTCAAATAAATTAAGAGTAAATCAATTTTGGTAATTAATTATTTATTCCTCGTGGACTCGACAACCCTATCTATCACTTTATTACTTGTTACGATTTAGTGCACTTGCGAATTTAACCACAATAGGAGGATCGGTAGTTACAACTCATAAGGGAAAAGCCGCTAAAAACTAAAAGGAGAGCACTCGATATCCAACAACGCATAACATAGTACAAATCCCACTACGTATTGGAACAATGAAGGAAGTAAGTGACTGGAGTAAACCTGCAAAAACCGCAATAAATCTCGAACAAAAGGATGAAAGAACCAACGAAGGCCATTCCAAACCTGACCAGTGTACACTGTTAAAAACCCCGCATGAGGATTATAGGCTCGTTGGTCTGCCATAGGAATAATGATGTCAAATTTGGATATATCCAAAGATACCCCCTCTAATAACCTGCGCACGTAATTCTCCGACATGGTACTAGACACACTCACAATTCTCCTCGCACCCACTATAGAATCTGGTTCGAAATAGCCCAACATCAGTTCAACCTCCGGAACATGAGGGCTATAAGTGTTCAGTATGTAGAAAGGCCGCCCTCACTTTATCCACAATATAAAGGGGCGTCAATGATGAAGAAATACATTCACCTGAATCCCCACCCCCATGCTTTGGTAGCCCAGATTCCACGGGATTAGAACGAAGTGTCCCAGTCTAGTAATAACAGCTAGGGGTGTACAAAAACCCGCTCACCCGCCCGCGCTCACCCGCACCCGCCATGATTTTATTTTTTGTACATGTAGGTGGATCGTTTTTTGTCAACCCGCTCAATGTTGGTCGAATGGTGGGTTTAACTTGTCACCCGCCCGCCACCCGCACATTTGTTTATTATAAGAATTATATATTACCTATCAAACTTTCCTTACAAAATAAAAACTTTATTTAGTGTGTATTGTTATTTCTCGTCACTTTTAAGAGATGAAAACTACTATGAAAATATTTAGTTTATATCAATGAGAGTGTTGTTTTATAATTTGTGTCTAATATACCAATGATGTTTTTTTTATTCTTCAATTGCTAATGTAAATATCAATGTAAATATTTTATATATATATATATATATTAGTACATCGATGTGTAGTATTATAAATAAAGAAGTTATAATATATGTACTTCTCATGGAATTGGTTATGTGTATTTGATTGTGTTATAACCCGCCACCCGCACGCGTGAAGAAATTGGTAACCCGCCATAAGTGGGTATGGTGTATTTTTTTGTCACAACCCGCAAATATTCGCCTGCATACCCGCCTAATAGCAGCAAGCCGAGCCACCCGGTGACAATGTGTCCTCGAAGCCACATCAGAATCAAACATTTCAACCCCTACTTGACCCGATACCGACTGCATGCTCGAGCACTGCCCCACATTTACCAAAGTAGGAGAAGGCGCCGTGAGTAATCTGAAAGTGCTACTTGAGTCAGATTATTCCCCTTGTGGATTAGCTACATCCGAGATTACAGGATCCATAACAACTTCGCACAAAAAAAACAAAGGAATAAAGCAGTTCTACAAGTTATGCCAAAAGTGTTTTAAAAACATGAGGGTGTAAATATGCTCTGAGGGCAGAAGAAGGCAGAAATGTTGACAAAATAGAATAAATCAGCGCAACTATTTATAGGACACTCCCCCAACGGTATCTCCTACTCAACATTAACACCTCCTAGAAGGAACACACAAGATGTTTCGATAGGACATGGCCAGATCGTGGGGACATAACAAAAATCCGCATGGCTTGGTAGACAAACTGCCGTAGAAGAACATAAATGCATTACATGAGCAAAATTATGACATCTATCTTCTGTATGCGTGGCAGCCGAGTAAGCCGGATAACAAAAGATGGCACCGCAAGCATGGAGAATATCTTCGGGCCACGTGTCTCTCACACTATAAGAACAACTTCACGAAAAGATAGATGTTTCTCGAAAAGAACGACATTTCTCGAAAAGAAAGAGCCTCCTCAAAGAAAAAGACCTTCCTCGGAAAGAAGGATCTTCGCCAAATAACTTTATATATATATATATATATATATATATATATCGCGGGAAATGAGATACCCGCTCAGAAAGGATCACTCCTTCTGAAGAAAACAAAGCTCAGAAGCAAAATCTAGAAAACCTGCCCAAGAAAACCTCACACCCTCACGAGACGCCCCCATGACCCCAAACAAACTCGTGAAATAACGCGGCTCCCAACTTAGGGATTTTCCTCATCCAACAAAACTGAGAGGATAAAGCAAAGGCTACGGCCCTCTGCCCTCTGACATCCTCACCTCTACTGTAAGAACTTCTCTCTCTTATACGCATCATAATTCATACATCACCATAATACAAACATATGCATAGTTCTATAGGATACTCACGACTCCGATAGAGCCCATCCACCACAAGGGATCACTTGGTTCAGGAAATAGGTCGAAGAGAACTGCGATCCCCACGAATGCCAGTTTAAGAAGGGGTCTCGCAGCCTTGTGGATGATTTGAGGGAACCTCCTTAGGCCCAAACCCCCCCCCCCCCCCCCCCCCCCCCACATAAGAAAGGGGGAGAGAGAGGTTATAGCCTTAATCCCCTCACAACAATGGAACACTATGCATCCCAGGAAATACCTTTAAGGAGACTCGTGACTCCCATAAAGGCTCCTCACCACAGCAAAGGTAACCCTTTCAGCAAAAACACATCTAGTATACACATATTTATAAAACAAATAAGCAAACCCATGGGAAACACTCTACGCCCAAAGAATCCTATCATCCCAAAAAGAAAAGGGAAACCTTCACCTTCATCTACGGTTGTATGTGTTCGTCAAAGACCCTTCGCTCTTTTAATAAACGATCGTTCAATTCTTTAATTCCCCCTCCTCATAACATTGATTACCATCTATCCTAGTAGGCACTCGGTTTACAAAATAAAAAGTTCCTATCAAAACCCATGAGCCTTTCTTCTAAAAAGATAAATTCTCGCATACAAAAAATGTTGTGTCAAAAAAAACCCCCATGTGTCGAAAAAATGTTATGTCAAAAAATTCCTATCACAACCCATGAACTACCTCGTCGCCCCAACAAAGGCAAAACATCATCACAAGATATCGCCGTCTACAGCTCCCGTGGTCGAAGTAAGGACAAGTCATCATCCTCCTTATACAAGCCCAGTTCTATCCCTTTCGCGCGACAACCCCAATAGCCAAACAAAACATGCCCGACAAGTGACAACGAAAGGCAGAGTAATGCTTTGCAGACCCTTTATACTTGGCCAACATACTAAGGGAAATCTCCTTCACCACCTCGTACGTATGCATGTTGTGCATACGGGTCAAGTCGGATTCTCGATCGGCAAAATTCTGAAGCAACTGAGCCATTTCTTGTGTCACCCTTTTCGCGGTTGCCTCAGCATCAAAATGGTCCATCGTCAAAGCCTCATGTAGACGAATTACCTCTGTTTCCTGCTTCTCAGCAGCCTCGACCAGCTCATTGTTGGTCCGACGTAGCTGTCGACCCTGCACCAAGGCTTCCTCCCTCCCCAGCTCTGCAACATCTAAAGCTAGTTGCAACTCCTTCAACTAATGTCTACGAGCCTCGACTGCCTAAGCTGCCTCTTCTCGACGCTCTTCTAATGCAGCATACTTTTGCATATTCCGATCCCAATGCTCCAAGTTGATGCCTTGATAACGAGCCTCATTCTCCTCCAAAGCACGCACCTTTTCCTCCATCTCTCCTATTCGGTCCAGAGCTCGATCGTAGAAACTCCAGACCTCCCCTAGCGAAGCGAATGTCTGCACAAGAAAGAAACAAATGACTCCTATCCCCTCGTAAGTCATCAAAGATGGAAGAAAAATAAAATCAACGCCCTAATCAAGTTTACCTCATTGAAGGCCTGACGCAAACGATAGCGCAACCCTACCGCCGCAGATGATTCTGCTAAAAAAAAAAGGGAGCACCCGCCCATCCCGACTCCGTAACCTCTCCTGCCATGGTCGTGCCCATGTAGCCTCCCAAATGCGCCGAAGGACTAGCCCCTACGTCCCACTCATCCCTGCTTATAGAAAATAGTTCAAACGCCCAACCCGACACTATCTTGGTTCCCTTAACCGGATCCGATGTTCCCTCGCACTAGTGTAGAAGGCGAAGAAGGAATAACTAGAGGACCCTTGGCAATACTGTCAAAAACTAGAGGACCCTTGGCAATACTGTCAAAAACGAAAGAGATCCCTCCGAAAAACTAGATTGTGGGGCTTCCACGAACGCCTGCTCCAAAGAACGTTGAAATGTCACCTGATGAAGTGCGAACCGCTTCTCCACCTCGGCATTTGAGAAGGATGCGGCCATCTCCCTCGTCAAACCAGCCCCTAAACTCGAAGGAACGCTTTCCTCTGCCCTTCTGATGGACCCTTCACCTCCTAGTCTCCCTTTAACTGAGAAATTGCCCCTAGAAGATACCATCTTCCTCTTCTTACCTTTCTTCTTGTCTTTCTTATTCTTCTTCTTCTTCGTCGTCGTCTTCTTCTTCTTCTTCTCACTCGGATCTGCGTCCTCAACCTCCGCAGTGGCCCTTATTTCCCATATCCGCTCAGATTCTCCATTAGAAGCCGCTCTCACCTCTTCCTCGTCATCCTCCCTATACGTCGATTACACACACCTCCTTGCTCCAGTAACGGTACGTCAATTCGAGCAGCTGAACGAAAGACACGCGAGTCAATCCCAAAATCTAAGTTTGAATACCCTGACAAAAAAGGAAGAAAGGAATAGTAAAGGAAGAAAACATTCATAAAAACTTATAGATTGTGTCGAAGTCCATCTGCGAAAGCCTCTAAAGACTAGCGTTCACCAAAGAAAGACCGCTGCTCTTATTAAAAAAGACAAGAACTTGGATCTAAGAACTTTGAGGCATCTTACATAGTACTAAAAAAGCCCTCAGCATGCATATCTTTTGCCACGGCATCCAGATGTTTGAGATCTTGGGCAAAGGGTTTATGCTTCCATACGTAGGGAACCTCTCACGCTACTCCTAGGGGACGAAGGAAGAAATAACGGGTTTTCTAATTCCCAAACAACGACGAGGTGTTGCATAGAAACCGAAATTGAGCCGTCTGGGGAATAAAAGTAGTAAAAAAGGGCACCCAAGGGAGAAAGGCTCACCTTGTACACCACTAGAAAAGCTATACCAAGCACACCGCCCTCTTTATCAAGCACACGGTTACGAACAAGCCAAACAAGTATAACCATTGGGTGCAACCTGACTAGGAGACAACTCACACGCCTGAAGACGTCGCAGAAGAAATGAGGGATCAATGCTCGTAAACATGTCTTGAGTTGCACCTCGTATACGGTCACATGTCCAGCAGGAGGACCATTGGCCCGATTAAAAAAACAAGGCACCCTAAATTGCACCACCGAACCATCCACCGCGTACTCTTCAAACTTATCCGCCACGAATTTGTTCGAAACAGTCGATGGGATGTCACCCATTAGTATATGCAATTCGGCCTCAGCCCCTCTTCACCGCAGAGAAGATGATTCACGCCGACCACCCTGCTCAAAAACCCTTGAAACATCGTATCCCCCAAAACTCACTCCTCCCTCTTAGAAAATTTCGCCGGAATAAGGGTATCACAAGCCATGAAGTCTCACAAGAAAAATGAAAAAAAAAAAAAAAGTGGAGAAGCTATAAGAAAAAAAGGATATAGCTCAAGAAATAAGATATAAGATTATCTTTTTTCAATATAAGGAAATCATGGCGAGACACTTTTTTTATAGGCGGTGAAACAATGTTATTCAATTCTCGCCCAAAGACGAATCGTTTCATGAATGAGCACGTGTCTGAATAGACTCCAAAAGTCGCACCACATCAAGAGACTCGAATTCATCATAATTATGCCCTAATCAATGCGTCCAATCAAGCCGTAGAGAAACAGAAAGTTGCACCTCATTAAAGTCCCCAATTTTGAGTTTAATGAAACAACAGATTAAGTACCCCTTGAATTCTTCGAATACGAGGCGAATTGGGGGACTCCTAATAACAGTAGAAATTGAGATCCTCGAATTAAAGCTAGGAAACTCTTCTCGTGCAAAGCAACACTTAACCATTACAAAGACGATGCTGACAATCAGCCCCTCGAAATTCTTATTCTCTCAAAGATCAACACAAGACAAAGACGATACTGACAACTAGTCCCTCAAAATTTTTATATATCATCTCAAAGATTAACACAAGACGAAGATGATGCTGACAACTAGCCCCTCGAAATTCTTATCATATCATCAAGATACACATCAGCACAGGATACCCGTCAGACTCCCATTCGATCATACTTACACCGCCATTCGAAGAAATCTAGTAACGAGCTACCCGCAATTATCTATATAAAGTTGCCCCTCCTTTCCTTAAAAAAGGCTTTTCGCTGGCAAAAAAAAAAAAACACGATAAATAAGAATTATATTATTCTCTCTATCCTTATTTTTCCTCCTATTTCTCGAATCAGAGAAAGACTGACCCACCCTCGTGTATTTTTCTTTTATTGCATATATTAATAAAATCTCATCTCAACAAATTGTTTTTGTTATGACGATGAAAAGAGAAGCTAGAGTCATTGACCTTTTTTTTAATTTTACGAATCACTAGAATTTTTCTTTATACCAAATACTTTCGTAAAGTTTATTCCTATCTTCGTTAGAGTCTTGATCACCTTTAAAAAAAAGTAAGAGAAACTTCAATTGAAAATTCTGATGGTATTGTGAAATAAAATTGGACGAATTATTAAAAATGCCCGCTAACTTTAACAAAAAAGTTAAAATGCTCATTTTTTTCGGGCCTGTCCAAAATGCCCGGTATCTTTTATAAAATCTTGCAAAAATGCCCGATGGCCTTATTCGGGCTAAATATTTTCAAACAAACCCTTCTAATTCTAAATATTGTATTTGCACCCCAAAATAAATTGCGCTTTGCACCCTAATAAAAATATATATATATATAAATTTAAATCTTAATAAATGTAAAACATAAATATATTTATATCCATAATATATATAAAAAATACCTTTATGTATTAAAAAACATTATATATATAAATATATAAAAAAGGCAAAAATCATAAAAATTAATTTTTATTACTAAAATTTTAAAAAAACTATTTTTTATTACTGGAATTTAAAAAAAAATTTGGACCCCCACCCCCCACCTCCCCCCGCGTCCGGACCGCAACCCCCCCCCCCCAAACCCCGCTGCAACTCGCCGTTGCAGCGGTGGCGGCGTCGATTGACGCCGTCACCACTGTAACGTTGTAGTGGTGATGGCGTCGATTGACGCCGCCACCACTGCAACTCGCCGTTGCAGTGGTGACGGCGTCAATCGACGCCGCCACCGCTGCAACGACGAGTTGCAGCGGGGTTGCGGGGGTTGGGGGGTCGCGATCCGGACGCGGGGGGGGGGGGGGGGGGGGGGTGAAGAAAAAGATGATTTTTTAATTTTTTATTTTTTTATTTTTTTATTATTATATATATATATATTTATTATTTATACAAAATAGTTATATATATATGTTTATATCTTTATTATTATTAACATGTAGATACATTTTATTATTACTATTATTATTATTAATATATATATATATATATTATTACTATTTTTACAAAATAGTTACATATATGTTTATATATATATATGACCCTTTTTAATTATATTTATATATATGTTTATTATTCTTATTGTTATTTTTATATATATGTTCAGTATTATTATTTATATATATATATATATATATATTTATTTATTTATTATTTTTATAAAATAGTTATATATATGTTTATTATTTATATATATATTGGGGTGCAAAGTGCAATTGGTATATGAAAGATACCGGGCATTTTTAACAGGCACTGTACCGCCACGTAGGCACATTTAGCCCGAATAAGGCCATCGGGCATTTTTGCAAGATTATATGAAAGATACCGGGCATTTTTGACAGGCCCGAAAAAAACGGGCATTTTAACTTTTTTACAAAAATTAGCGGGCATTTTTAATAATTCGTCCAATAAAATTTTATATCTATATAATTATTTAAACATATAATTACATACTAAAAGTTGAAAGTAATCTACCAAAACTATTTTTCTTTTAATATTTAATTAATTATTAAACAATAAAGTGATTTTCACGAGAATCTTATAAATATAATATTCATTTATTTTGTTCAAACTTTTAATTAGAAGTTTTAATAAAATATTATGTCTAATTTTGCAATGAAAAAGTAATGTAATTCATAAATTTATAGATGTGTGTATGGAAATATCGTGTGAACAGTAAATAGGAGAAATCAAGGTTATTTATCTTAGGGTGAGAGGTGAGATTATTTATCTCGTATTTTGAGATATAACAAAAAAAATCTGGGCTAGCTCACTACTGCTCGAAAAAATAATCTATAAAACCAAACTAGAGATAATGTGAGATATCTCACCTTATCTCTAAAGAGCGTGTTTAATTTGGATGACATGCTATTTTATGATACCAACTTTTAATGTGGGTATTAATAAATAAACCGTATATTAGTCTCGCGTTTGGTTCCTACAATTGGCACCTTTGCAACTTCCGTAATCACGCCTTATCTTACGTTTGGTGCTTAATATAACATAAATATATATTCAAGAAGGTCACTCAAGATCAAGATAAATAATATTAGGGGGAGAAGACAAGATTGCTTATCACGGGAAAAGTACAAAGCTGGCTCACTTATGACGGACTCCCGGTTTAAACGAACAACCAATCCAAACGTGAAATTAGCCAAAATAAAAAAAATTTATCTTGGCACTTTGAGGTAACCAAACACTCTAAGAAAACAAGTTTTAATTATACACTCCAAATAAACTAATCATGAGTTTCTGAGTGATCCTCTGAATTAGCTTGGTTCGAAACGCATCAACACAACAACAACACAAGACAATACGTCGAGTATCCTGGCTTGGAGGATGAGATACGTCGACTGTCCTGATGACCCGAGTCACTACAATATGTCGAATCTAATACACCGAGTATAATCTTTGATGTAAGATAGATGAACAGTAAAACATATTAAATGACTTCTCTTGATTATCAGACATTGAATATTTATAGGCTCCCGGATGTGGGGCCTCAATCAACAATATTCTTTGGGTACATCGAGCGCTTCACATACAACCTTCTGAGTTTTGATGTATCCTCAAATTGCTTTCTGACAACTTGGCCAGTTATATTAGCTCATACCATTGTTTAAAACAAAATATCAATTACTAAAAATCTAAGTTTTTAACATTCGTTAACTTTTCATGAATATTTCATCTACTTTGACATAATATTCGGTTTATTTTGATGGAATATTATGTGATCATGCTATCACAGAATGTGTCAATGAGTACTCCCTCAACTTCTGACATTATGTTGACCATGACCGACCGTGAAACGATATATTATAGGAGCTTTCATGCTCAAACCTATTATTATTTTAAGCATTTGGTTGACGATACATAATTTTGATGCCTTTTTGTTATGTTTTCTACAATTTATTCACATATACAGTTCTCATGTTTCTTAACTCTCTCTCTCAAACAAAACGCATGTCCTCAGTATTTTCAGGCGCATGAACAATTGTACATTTGTTATTGTAGGGAAAACAAATTTAAAAAACGATCCTTATTGTTGCCGAGTTACAAAAATGACCTCATAGTGTAGCCTTGTCCACATTAAGTCTCTTAATGTGATTTTTAGTCCAACTTTAGTCTTGCGGTGAGTTTCTTTGCCGGAAAATGCACGTGACCTCACTTGCCGGCCGATTTTGGGGATTTTTGTCCCACAAAACTGAGATATCTCTGTCACGAGGTAGCTAAGATATTCCTTAACAAAACTGCCAAACTTATTCTAGAGTGCATGCATAGAATAAGACAAGATGGACAAAATTTATTATGAATATTTCTACTAGAAAACGCAAGTATACTGTACAAAAGAGCATCGAAACATCCCAACATGTTGAGTAATGAATACTATCAATTGTATTTGTCAATAAGAGACAAATGCTCGTATAGTAATTCTTCAATATAACAAAATGTAAAAGCAAGAAAGAGCATATTAGTACGAAATTACACTCTACATCTTAAATTCTTTACCAAGGCTTCAGGTCTGCAACCGGTCCTGCTGTCCAGTTCAAAATCTTCTCACCTGTCCTCAAATATATACTCTTATCATGAGGTAATTTGCGCGCCAATCCATTTAAAATCTGGTGAAAAGCATCTCCAGATTGTGCTGGCTGAGGGAATAGCATAGCCTGTTTCATTGAAGGATTCGCGAGTAACCTCTGTTTCCGTAAAATAACATCTACTGGTATAGACGTAAGGATACTGTCCAAGTAAGGGACATCCTTTTCAGCAACAAAAACACCGATTTGCTCCCATGGAATAGCATCAGCAAATGGCAGTACTATGTCGTCTGCTATGATCACCGGAATGCAACCAAAGATTACGGCTTCCACGAGTCTTGGACTCCACGGGGCCCAACCCAAAGGGCACAAACAGAAAATAGCACGCTGCATATCTTCGTAATATGTGGTTGGATGATCTGTAGAAATATCAAACAGTGGGTTGTTCTTGAAGTTCTCCCAAATGGACGCTCTTGCTCCTCTGCACACCAAATAAATAAAAGATGTTGACATATTCACAGAAGTGTGTAATAACAGAAATATTTTTAATACCGTCTCAAGAAAGCCAGTGTAATCTTCAATACGACTATTGTATGTACCTGGCATAGTAACCGCCTTCAGGGTCATTGTTTATATCATAAAACAAACCACGGAAGTAGACAAAGATTGATCTTGGAGTGTCAGGAGGAATCAAGTGAGAGTTCATTTTCTCCGGAGGCGCATATGGAGGAATTGTTATTGAACCTTCGTTCAGACATACATGATTACGCTGTCCAAAAGTCTGAACCAAGGTAGCACGCTGAAGTAAAGGAAGAATGCCCCTTTTTATAGCTTTCTCCTCCTACAAGAGGACAAAACAATTCAATGCATGAATTGCTTGGAAATTATTTCTCATGTTTCATTGCTTTAGAATGATTTCATGTACTGGAAGACATAAATAATCATAGGAGTCATGGAAGGAGTCACAAATCTTTATACATAATAAATATTTCATATGTGCACATTAGAATGAACTACTAGCCAGCCGATCTACACGATCAGTTCATGCTATCATGTTCGCATCATGCCTATGTTCTTCAATGGTTATCATATCATTCTTAAAGTTTTTCATGAAATTCGACCACATGTATCTACTTTGTGATATAATTTAAATGTGAGAAAAAAGTTGTATCTGATATATATGTTTGTCAAACTGGTGAAATTCCACAGCTAAAAAGTTCCATTCAATGAGCTTGCAGAATACTCAGATCATTCAAAAGGGAAAACTGACAATTGCTTCTGTTCAGTTTGTCATATTGAGCGGAATGATGGAAAAAATAGCAAGAAAAGAATCTTACTAAATAATGGAAGCATGCCCCAAAATCATGAGGAGTTACAAAGAAATGATCAGCGCCTTCAGTTCGATTCCAGTAAGGCCACTTAGCAGCAATGAGTTGTATTGCACTTCTAATCATTCTTGGAGACTTGAAAGGCAGGGGCAAGCCATTGGGAGCAAGGTCGCAGGTTTGGTAAACAGGTGTATAGAACCAGTCCGCTTCGTCAGGATTCAGCGTTCGAACAGGACTGGATAACAAAAATTGGTGCATAAATATCTCAGCAGCAAACATGTGTGTGAGACAACGTGGATCTTTCTGCAGGATCTTCTTGTTGTATTTGCTTGGCAGTTCATATACATAAACTTTCAGTCTTCCAATTGGATTATCATCAAGGACGTCACCAGCACTTCCTACATAAATTGTTACAGCACATGGTAAATCACTTTCTGCTATAATCAAAAGTTAAAACCAAAACCAATGGAAAGAATAAAGTGTACCTGAGATTCTCTCAGTACGTGGCGAACCTCGAACAAGGCCCTCCACAGGAACATTCACTACTAAAATCAAAAGCAGAAGAAGCACGTAACAATTAATAATCCTCCCCATTTCTTCCTTTCCAACACCAGCAGACAAATGCGTTCCAATTTAATTTGAAGTAGCATTACATGCAAGAGAGTTTTTATTAGGTCAGGAGATGATATCGATTGTAACGGCGTAACGGGCGTTTTATTCACGTATATATATTTCTTGCTATTTAAGACTTCACTGCCTAAAGGAAACTATTAATTTCAATGCTCCAGTCTATATGTAAGTATGTACAAACAAACAAACAAAAAACACGTTGGTAATTTCTGCATATATATATATATATATATATATATATATATATATATGCCAATAAATGGTGGTTGTGTGGTTGGACATTCTTTGTCGATGAAGAGGAAAAGCCGCATTTGTGTCCGCCAGTTTGATGTTCCGTCCATTTCATCACAACCAAATCTAAATTCCTCAACAAGTTATTCACTCAACCAAATCATCATGTTGTTGGGTCATCATGATTCATGATCATAGCACGTTAAGCTTCAAAAAACAATAAAATAAGGAAAACGGGTTGGATTTGGATCGGGCCAATTTATGTGGCAGAGTTGGGTTGGATCCGTTGTTACTCGTCATGAGTCGGGTTGGATCCATTGTTACTTTACAGTATTCATTTCAATTTATATTTACTTTTTAAACCAACATTTTCTGTTAATTTCACTTTAATCCTTTATAAATTTCAATATAACCCCAAGAAATATTTCAAATTCGCAAAAGACCCTTAAAAACTTTAAAAATTACAAATAATCTATAAATCTTAAATCTCGTCCTTTGTTTATGTTTTCAATTGCCCCTTGATTAATTTTACTTTAATCCTTTATAAAATCCAAAAGAACCTCGTAGCATAATATGAATTCCCTAAAGACGCCAAAAAACTTTAAAATCACAAAAAACAAATCTATAAATTTTAAACTTCATCCATCGTTTTTGTTCTGCTTTTGCCCTCTCGGTCTCTGTTATTTACTTTTTTCACCAACATCTTTTGTTAATTTTATTTTGATCATTTATAGATTTCAAAAGAATCCCATAAAATGTTACGAATCTCCCAAAGACGCCTAAAACTTTAAAATAACACAAAAGTCCTTAAAACTCAAAAACTATAATTATTAATTAATTTACAATTTCAACCGGTGTACCGAACGAACCATCATTTTAACCTTAGTCCCTCATTAATTGTAAGAGAACGTCACAAATTTCTCAAATAATGGATCTTTTCATTGTCCATCTTTCGTTGTCTCGACATTGCCATTGTAAGTTCAACTAATTACTATATTCTGCTTTTATTTTGCGGTCATGCACGTATTAATCAATTGGGGCTCACTTAATATAAAACATATAAGTAAATCAATATTTTGGGGATCGCGTAATATATACATGTGCACCCACACATATTAATCGATAGGTGCCCGCCTAATATAAAATGAAATAGTAATCAGTAGTTTGGGGACTCGCGTAACATAGGACAAGATAATCTTTGGGTCCACGTAATGTATGTGTATCGTTTATTCCATATTTCTTTGTTCTGATATTGTCCATGTAAGTTCGATCAATTATGTTTTTATTTTGCAGGAGTAAATAACATGTAGGCCAGCTTGTATTAATCAATTGGGCGCGTATCATATACTTGTGGGTCCACGAGTATTATTTGATAGGAGTTCACCTAATATAATACGAATTAGTAATTAGTAGCTTGGGGACCCGCGTAACATAGAATAAGATAATCGTTGGGATCACGTATATTATTTGTTACTTCGTTATACATCTTTCGTTGTTCCAATATTGCCCCTGCAAGTTCATTAATTACTATTTTATTTTATTTTGTACATTAATAAATAACATGTGGGCTCACACATATAAATTTATTGCGGTTCACCTAATATAAAATGAATTAGTAGTCAATGGGCCCACCACACTTCGATCGATTGAAATTTATGTCTTACATGATTATTTTAGTAAACTTTGTATGCTATGGCATTATTTTCTGTTAAGTGAGCTTATGTAATCTGTTTGTCTTTTGTTAGTTTTGTACTTCTGCTGTCAAAATTATTGCTAACATTAACTCAATTTCGATGCTTAATGGCGCAAACTTTACGAGCTGGAAAGAGAGCATCCAGTCAGTTCTCGGCAGCATGGATTTGGACTATGCCTTAAGGAAAGAATGACCTACTTCTCTTACGGAGACAAGTTCCACTGAGGAGAAAATGAATTTTGAGAAGTGGGAACATTCTAATTGTTTAAGTCTGATGATGCTGAAGAGCAGCATTCAGGGACGGTATGTCCGACTAGGTATATGTGAAAGGTTTCCTTCAATAAATTGAGAATCATTTTGTAAAGAATGAAAAGGCCGAGACAAGAAAGCTTTTAGTAACCTTGTCCAAATGAGGTATAAGAGTGCAGAAAACATCAGGAAGCACATTCTAGAGATGTCTAACATTCCTTCAAAACTTAAGGCACTAAAGGTTGATCTATCTGATGGCTTGCTTGTACATTTGGCACTAATATCTCTTCCTGCACATTATGGTCAGTTATAGTTAATTGTAATACTCATAAGGATAAATGGACTCTTAATGAGTTCATTTCACATTCTGTGCAGAAGAGGATAGAAGCGTGAAAAGACTAAAGGTGCTCGAGTTGCAATTATCTCCAAGAGCATTAAGCAGAAGAGGACTGAAAATAAGATTAATTCAGTGAAAACATCACAAGCCAAGACTCAAGATAAATGACTTTTTTGTTTCTTTTGCAAAACACTTGAACTTGTGAAGAAGATTGTTCCGAATATTCCAAAGAATGGTTGCATTCAAAATCAATCGTCAAGTGATGCTGAAAGAATGAGAACTCATCTATAGAAATATATGTCAAATATCAAGAGTCTGCTAAAAATAGCAAACACAACAACCTCAAGTGAAAGTATCATCAAGTAATTGCCTCGTGCAATTTTAAGTTCAATGCAGTTATACTTGTGTATATCACTAGTTCAGTGGGAGTAATTTATACTCCTAATGCTTTATGACATACTTTTGAGAATAAAGGAGACGCAAGAGATTCATATTGCTTTGGCAATTGAATTTTGTGTATGCTCAATCTTGTACGCATCTAGATTTAGCATACATAGTTGATATGTTGGGCAATTACCTAAGGAACCCAGTATGGATCGTTAGAGTGCAGCCAAATGGTTATAAGGTACTGAAAAAGAATAAAAAATTACATGCTCATCAATTGTAAGTCAAAAAATTAAGAGATCATTTAGTATTCTGACTATAATATGGGTTGCCAAGGAATCCAATTCTTGCTCTTTTATATGCTATCAAGAGAAGCTATATTTCCAGAAAAGTGTTTAGCAAACGCTATAGGTTCTTTTGGGATAGAATAATAGTTAACAGCTTGTTATGAGGCAACCAATTTTATGATTTGACTGTGAAATTTTGTCACTGGGCTGCAAGTTGTCGATAAGTTTTGAAAGACTACTAAATATTTATGGTGACAATATATTACAGTTATATATTTGGACAATATGAGTTCTTCAAGGTCTAGCCACATAGGTATTGAAGTATCCATATGTTATAAGAGAATTCAGAGTCAGTTAGTGTTTGAGCGTCTAGAAACAAACATAATGCTAGCAAGCCCACTTATAAAGGTTTGACACTCAATGTCTTTAATGAGCATACTACTCACAAGAGTGTTGTCCTATCTTATTATATATAGTTTTAGTGGGAGTTTATTTCATGTGTTTGGCTCATTGATTGACATGATACATTGGTTAATGTATGTCCAGTTTTCTACAGAAGATGTTGATGGTTTCTTATTATAGCTTCGAATATTTTATCTTTCAATTGTGGTTTGACATACGGTTTGAAAGACTAAGGATTGATCTCGCTAAAGACTTAGGACTAATTGTAAATATGCATGATTCAGATCACATTTCATGTAATTTCCAGTCACACATCCATGCTTGATTTATGTCATTGAATATATTTGGCATGCATGATCACTGAAGGGTGAGTTACGATTAATGTGACAAAGGCCGCTTTGGTTTCATGTTGGTATAGGAGATAGACCGGATTGATTAAAGGAAAATGCTTCACTATTAGCAAACTTGGTGCGCACTTTGGTTATTAATGTAATTGTCATTTGGATTCAATTTACAGTCCTAGTGGGAGATTGTTAGATTATTTCTAATAACCCATTTAGTGGACAAATAAATTGAGACAATTATATTTAAGCTAATAAATATATATTGGGCTAATTAAGTGATCTAAATTAAGGAGCCCAATAAACATCTGATTAAGTATGGGCTTTGTAATGTGTAATACCCAATATGAGTCTAATTAAGATTTATGGAGTTCTAATTAGAGTATTATAGAAGGCTCGGGTTTTGGTCTCCAAGACAATTCTGAAATAGTCTCTTCCTCTTTTGCCATCAATTGAGCGAGATCCTATAGAGAGCTATAATTATTTTGTGGAAGACCGAAGCCCCACGGTTCGCTCGTTAAAGCTAATCTGTATGGATCAAGGTACGCTTCTCGATTCACGACTTATAAATTTCTTTGTGGTTTAACAAGTGACTGTCTTGGATCGATGATTTAATATCATCGTAAAGTATTTGATTCAACATAAACTTGTAAAAATATTTATCATTTTTCTATACGTATAAAAAAATAAAAAAATGAATAGAAACAAAAATCTTACACACAAGCTTTAGTTAAGATTAAGGGCCAAAGTAGTAGCCTAACTCACATGTTGTAGGCTATTATTTTTTTTAGGTTTTTTTTTTTTACATATTTGTGGCTTTTATACAGAACAAATTCTCTAAAGTGGTAAGGCTTCACATGTGATTCTTCTGAGCCAATTATTTTTGCATTTTTATATCAAAAATAATATTACTAATTTACCCCTTTCGACGTTAAAAGTTGATTTGGGCTCATATGAAACTATATCAGATGAGCATAAATACTTGGATTCGGGGTTACATAAAATTTTAAATGCTCGTTCAATGGCCTAATGGTTCTGGATGTTATATGGATTTTTGTGGGAATGGAAAAGTATATGGAATATAATGGGGAAGACTGCTGATATATTATGTGCAAGTGTATTGATCTTTGATTTGAGTATAGACTTACGTCACATTTGCTTGCCTTTACTATCCCTCATTAACAAATCAATTGGACATAAAATTGCATTTGGTTTTACACTACAACAAAAAAAGGAAGCCCGTCATAGTTGTCCAATCCCGTAGTTAACCCCAATTGTGGATTGCATGTCCCCTCCTCACATTTGAGAATCTTGGCCTAGATTCAATTTTCTTTTCAAGAGTTGCCCTTCGGTTCTGTTCATCTTTACATGGAATCTGCCATCAAGAAAAGAAAAAAGAGAGCACATGAGTAATCTCACCAATTATATTGGTTTATTTTGAATTTAATAATGAACAAACCAATTAGATTATAAAGATAACAGATATCAGATATGCTAGCCTCACAGTAAAGCCTTGGACCATGATCATACAGTTCCGGTAGACTTATATTGTGTTGGTTCCGATGTATAATAAACAAAATTAAAACAACAATTTACAGATTTGTATATCACAAATAAAATAAAATATGTAAACATATATTACCGACAATAACACAAACATAATCATGTTCATACAAATATAACACAAACAAACTCCATAAGAACATAAACATCAAGAACATTGATGAAGGTAGCTATAATAAGGGTGACGAAAAAATCTCAAACTATTATTAATCGTGTATAGTGGATGAGTCAAAAGTTGAACTTTCTTCCCTTAAGATTACTATGTTGCGGCTACAACTTTAAGTCCTCGTGCGACACTGATCTCCTGAGGTACAACGTCCTTCCCCCGAACAGCTTCGTGAAGCTCGAATCTGCTCTCATTGAACACTAATACTTGCAGAACTCCAATTGTTTATGGTATGAGTTTTATGCACAAAATGATTTTGATGTGAAGGATTGTTTTATCTTCCGCTGTGAACACATCCTTTTATTTTTGCAAAAACCATGTTCTTGCCAAAAACACATGTGTATGGATTATATAAAACTTTGAGGTGAATATTGCCAATGTGGAACAAGTCCCATTTATTCTTATCTAAAGGCAAATTACCATTCACACCCTTTAACACTTGACTTTTTAATATATACAAATATATTATGTTGCACTTTAAATTGGACTCAATTCCAATATAATTTAATTATTATTTTGTCCTAAACACCAAATTAAATTCTCCAACAATCCCCAACATGAACGTAATTGGCTAAAATGTACGTGAGCCTAAAAATGCGATATGCAATTTTGTGTTCTACAAGAACTTGTTGCATCAAAATAGGTGGTTTACAGGCCTTGAGCCTTCCCTAGTGAAGCACCATTCGATATACTTGCCAACCAGTAGGACGTGATGTCTTGAACTATTCAGTGTTTTGAGTATACCAAAACAATGATACTCACACAACTTATTCCAATAACACTTTTGGTCCGTTCGTTGTTGTCCATGTCGGCCTTAGACTGCCTTGGCAAAATTCATCGAATGTTCTAGAGATTTAGCCTTTAGAAGTGACCCCTTCTCATTCGACATAAGTGATTTCTCATTAAGGGTATCCTGTAATACCCCGCTTGTATCACAAGCCATAAGGATTATTAGAACCTAAAGTTCTCCTTCTATGTAGGTCTATCACTCTTCCATCATAAAAACGGGTTGAGAACACAATTTGACCTCGCCCCCACAATTCAGTTGTCCTTTTGAATCTGCAAATTGGAATTTACAATTCAGGTTGGGTTGCCATCATGGGTGGATGTCTTTTAGTAGGCTCTAATCCAATTTCCCTCGATGAACTTATTACTTGGTCTCTCGTTAGACCTTTTGTCAATGACCTATCATATTCTTTTAGACCTCATAAAATCTAAGGAAAGTAGCCGGATCATCTCCTAACTTATAAGTTTAGAAAATTTGATTCAAAAAGATTTCTCTTTTCTAGGTTGTTTACTCCTTCTCAAACTTTGTTCTTCTCATCTTACCGAGATTCTCTCAACCCCACATTTCTTTTCGTTTCCTCAATGAATCGAGTTTTTGTGGGAAAATATCTCCTCAAAGAAAGAAGCATCTCGAGCCTCAATGCGCATATCTAATGAATGGCGACTGTTTTTCGCCTCCTCTGTCACTTCAGATTCTTGATCTTCTTTCCAAGTTGGTTTTCAACTTCATTCTTATAGTTAATTAACATATCTATTACTTTATCTTTACTTCTCATAGCAATATCTTGTACAATCATCGATAAACATTATAAACTAACTTTTATCGCCTCTAGATTGTAAATACATATACACAAGTTTGAACTTGTGTTTATAGTTAATGTTAAATTTTGGTATTAAGTTTAGTTAACTTAGTCTTTGTAAAGATTTAAAATTCACATGACTTAATAAAGATGCACACAGTAATCGAAAGAAATTTTATTAGCCTCAAAGGAAACTTTGATTACATCACTGTCTCTCACGGTTACAACATCAACAATAGTGCTAGCCTCATTGCTAGTCTTAATCTTAGCCTTAGGCGTTATTGTCATTATAGACATCTTGAACAAATTGTCCAACAAATAACCCTTGCCCACAAAAGTTTCACCATTAGATAGGATGACATTGTATGACTCAAAGACACTTATGAACTGTTTCTTGTTCAACACTACACCAGATATTTGATTCTTGTGAATCTGTGGAACATGGAGCACCTCGTTCAGGGTTGACCATTTCCCCGAGGCCATCTTCAGCCCAAGTTACTTTATCCTCAACCTTTGAGACAACATAGTTTCTCATGTAATACTGCTTATTCTCGATTAGTTGATTGGTCTTAAACATCCACAATTTGTGCAGATATATTGAGTAGCCCAGAGTCTACCCACTATTCGTTGGAGTTGCCTCTAACCAGGTTCACCTCAGGTACTACTGCAACCAAGTGCACATCGTTATCAGAGTTTTGGCTCGCCTCTGCAACATTTCCATGTGCAAGCTTGCCTTTCCCCTTAGTCTTTACGACCACAACTGATTTAGGATCCTCACAATCCTCCTTCAGTTTCTTAAGTTGAGAATACAACATAGTGGTTCTCAAAACCAGCATAACGGTCTCAGTACCGTTAGTCTCAGAAGCGACATAACGACCTCAATGTTGTAGCTTCATTTGTGAGGACGGTTACGCTCGTAACATTGTAGTTACTCTTTGTATTTTCTTCAAGTTAATTCACATGTCTCAATACTTGGAATTAATATGATTCTTTCAAAGAGTCCTCACACGCAATTATATAATATTCATATGGTCACTAGCAATTATCTCACCTATATGATCAACAAAGTTCTAATATAATATTAGACTATACATGCATAGTTTCATAGATGATAATTCCTAACAAAGCCTAAAGCTTTTATAATAAGAATCACTCTTATATTCTACCAAATAACGCATGTTTTAATACCAAATTAATATGTAGTTACATGCCATTATCATACAAGCATGCCACTGTTAACAATATATTCAGTTACATACTTATTTGAAAACCAAAGCAAATCCCACAAGGCATGTAACGACATAGGAGACAAATATAGCAAGTAAATATGCAGCATTAGAATGTAAATATACGAAAATGAATTCACACCAATAACAAAATAATTCTAGCATGTATTGTATGTGCTAAAATATTGAGAGCATGCCTAGAATTAATACTAAGTTAATTTGATTAAATCTGGTTCTCAATTAATTCTCCACCCATGCAACTAATAATAAGCAATAGCAGAATGGTAATTAAAGCATTCAAAGAATAGTGGAGGACATTGAATTTACCTTCACGTAACGGTTTTTCCTTAATTAGAGGTTGACTCCTCTTTTAATCATGAAAGATGCACGACGTATTCTTGATAATGGCAGATTATTCAGATAGCGGTTAAAGGGAAAAAATCGTAAAGCAAAAGAAAACGTACTGACTTCACAGTTCACACAACAGTTAGTCAAAACGGTAACGTGCATCTGATTCAGTTACAAAAAAAAAAAAAAATAATAATAATAATAATAAATAAAATAAATCTATCAACTATTGAAAAACTAACCAACGTATTAAACAGATAATTATTTTTAATCACATATTTAAACCTTCAAATAATCTAGAAAGGGTTTGTGAAGATACACAGCGAAATCCAGAAATTAAACCAAGAGATTGAATAATGACACCACTACAAATAATCTTGAATATAATCTCTTATACAAATCCACATGAAGATACACGCACAAAGAAATTGCATAGAACTTAAACGTACCACAATTACTAATAGAGTACCGCAATTAACAAAACAGCAAATCAAAACAAACATATAAATAGAATTAGTACACCTGCGAGGAAAGACTTATAGACACGGAGTGTTTCAAATTTAATCTGGAAAAGTTTATTCTATCAACATCAAAAACATATAAAACGCCATAGTAATCTTAAGATTGTTGATTCCGGTGTATAATAAACAAGATTAAAACAACAATTTACAGATTTGTATACCACAAAAAATAAAATAAAACATGTAAACATATATATTACCGACAATAACATAAACATACATAACCATGTTCACACAAATATAACACAAACAAATAAACTCCATAAGAACATAAACATACAAGAACATTGATGAAGGTAGCTATAATACGGGTGACGGAAAAATCTCAAACGATTATTAATCGTGTATAGTGGATGAGTCAGAAGTTGAACTCTCTTTCCTTAAGATTACTATGACGCGGCTACCGCTTCAAGCCCCTCGTGCGACACTGATCTCACAAGGTACATCGTCCTTCCCCCGAACAGCCTCGTGAAGCTCGAATCTGCTCCCATTGAACACTACTAATACTTGTAGAACTCCAATTGTTTATGGTATGAGTTTTATGCACAAAATGATTTTGATGTGAATGAGGTTTTATCTTCCGCTGTGAACACATCCTTTTATTTTTTGTAAAAACCATGTTCTAGCCAAAAACACATGTGTATGGATTATATAAAACTTTGAGGTGAATATTGCCAATGTGGGTAGGGGTGAGTAAACAGGTTCGGGTTTCGGATACCCGAACCGACCCGATCGGGTTTTACCCGATTTAAGTAAAAAAATAGTTTACAGCAAATTGGGAACCCGAAATTACTAAGTCGGGTAGGGTTTCGGGTACCGGCCTTCCGGTACCCGAAACCCAAATTCTCCTTTGACAAAATCTGAAGATTTTAAAAAGGTGTTTCTCCTACGTAAATAAAAAAGAACGTTATTACCATAACAAAAAGAATAAACTCTAAATTCTAACCTAATAGTAATTATTAGCAAAAAACGAGTTCACCATTTTCAACTTTCATTTTTAAAAGCTAGTTTATTTTTGTGATGAATCATAACGAGCATAATGTTATTTCCTTTTTATTTTTAATTTTTAAAAATATGTTTTTTGTGTGAATTTGTTACTTTCATGTTGAAAAATGTGTTATCTTTAGTATAATGTATTTTTATTTCTAGGAGCTAAAAATATTGATAAAAAGACTAATGAATGGTGGTAAAATAATTGCACAATTTGTCTTTATCAAACAAAATCCGAACTCCGAACCCGAAACCCGACTTTTATTTGGGTATCCGAAAATTTCGGGTAGTCTACGAGTAATTCGGGTATCGGGTGAGTAAAAATGACACCCGAACCCGAAAATTCGAAAACCCGATCCGAACTCAGCCCTAAATGTGGAACAAGTCCCATTTATGCTTCTCTAAAGCAAATTACCATTCACACCCTCTAACACTTGGCTTTTTAATATATACAAATATATTATGCCGCACTTTATATTGGACTCAATTCTAATATAATTTAATTATTATTTTGGCCTCAACAACAAATTAATTAGATTTTCTCCAAACATATTGCAATTGGGCAGATATGCTAACCTCACGTTAAATCCTTGGACCGTGATCATACAGTCCAGTAGACTTATATTGCAATTGGGTATTTAAAGATTTTGAATCACATCAAACACTCTTTAAACTTAAATAATTATAAAAGACCTAAATAGATAAGTCCAATTAATGATAACTACATGTATCTCTCTTAAATTAAATCTCCTCAAAAGAGACCAATTGCAATCAAATTACTAGTAAACAAGTATTAAATATATACATACTCTCTCTCTCTCTCTCTCTCTCTCTCTCTCTCTCTCTCTCTCTCTCTCTCACACACACACACACACACACACACACACATATATATATATATATATATATATATATATATATATATATATTAATTGCTTCTACACGTTACAATAAAAAATCTTCTTTAATAAAACACCACATAAGTTCGAGAAATTACCTTAATACCGTTTACAATCCAAACACAAAACTTAGCTGTTAATTTTGGAAGTTTATCCCCCCATCAACTAAACTTTTATTTTATTTCAATAAAACATAACTTGTAATATGCGTTTTTCATTTAATCATATAGATATTTAATATTAACTTTTTTTTTCCCAGATGGAAGACGTCGAGATTGAAAATAATATGTCAACTCCAATTAAAGCAACGTCAGTTCCACCTACTTTAGGTTTGACAGTTATGACGATGCCTATGATTTCTATAATCTTTATGCAAAAATCTCAGGATTTGGTATTAGAGTGAAAACTTCGTATAGAAGAAAAAAGAGTCATGTGAAGACAGGGTCTATTATTTGTTGCGTTCATGAAGGAAGCAAGAAAAATATTGAAGTTAGTAATCCGAGACCTATAAAAAGGTATGGTTGGTTATAATGCAAATATGAGGATAAAATTAAATCGTGCTCATGACAAGTGGATGTTGACATAAATTGTTCTTGATCATTATCTTAGAACCACGCCATCTAGTGCGCGATTTTATAAGTCACACAAGTATTTGAATACAACGGCTAAGCAAAAGCTTGGATTAAATTAGGACTATGGGGTAAGAACAAAAAAGACATACCATTCCCTAATGGTACAAGATGGGGTGGGGGGGAGGGGAAAGAGCATTTGAGCTTTGATGAACAAGATGTTCAGAATTATATAGACAACTATAAGCATCTCAAGTTGGTGCAAGAAGATGCACAAGCCATGCATGAATATTTTTGTCATATGCACATGAAGCATTCCAATTTCTTTTATTCCATGGATTTTGGTAATGAAGCATGACTAAAAAAATTCTTTTTGGGCTTTCTTATGATTTTTTTTTCTTTTTGTATTTTTTACTTTCGATACAATATATTTAACGAGTCGATATGATATGTTGTTTTCCCCATTTGTAGGAGTAAACCATTATGGTCATTCAATTCTTTTAGGTTGTGGTTTGTTAGCAGACGAAACTATTGAATCATTTGTTTGGTTATTTAGGACATGGTTAACTTGCATGTCAGGTCGTGTCCCACCCGCTATAATAACCGATCAGGGCAAAGCTATGCAGAATGCTATTTCTGAAGTGCTTCCTGAAACTCGACATTTATTCTGCTTGTGGCACATAATGCAAAAAATTCCACAAAAACTAAGTGGATACACCGAGTATAAATGAATTAAGCAGGCACTAGAAGCGGTTGTTTATGATTCACTAAGGCCAAATGAATTTGAACTAGCTTGGGAAGAAATGATCAATGTTCATGGGTTAAACGACAATGCTTGGCTTCAAATATTATACGACGATAGTGAAAAATGGGTCCCAATATTTCTTAAAGAAGTGAGAGTATGAATGCTTTTTTTGATGGATATGTACATTCACGGACTACTTTAAGTAAGTTTTCAAGTAAATATACTCTTCCTCTTCAAGACAAGTATTAGAAGGAAGTTAAGGTAGATTTTCATTCGAGAAATTCACATCTTGTGATAAAAACGAAGTGCGCCTATGAAAAACAAGTCTCTCTAGTTTATAATCATACTATGTTTAAGAAATTCCAGGTTGACGTGGAGGAGATGTTTTCATGTTTTAGCGTGACCCAAGTAAAATCTGATGGTGTTGTGGTAACTTATGTAGTTAAAGCATGGGTTTCTCATTTGAAAATGTGACACGTATCATAACATATGAAGTATTATTCAATACAGAAGATATTGGGAGTTTTGATTTGGTCGTCCTTTATGTTAACAACTTTTTAAAGAACGTCCTTTATTTTTTCATTCTGCAGCGCAAGTTCTAGATGTTGTACCTATTTGCATTTTTCGTCCTCTTTGAAAATCCGTGGAAGGAATATGTGAATATTTTCCCAGAATATTCCACATGACCCCTAGTCTTAGTTTTTCATTTGGATTTATTTCCCAAATATTTTACATAATTACACTCACAACTTAATATATTTTAAAGTAAACACACTTACACCCAAAAAAATAAAATAATTATATTGATAACTTTTAAACTTTTTATTTCAAAAATATTTAAAGAATTTGTGATAAAATAATTCATGATAGTTAAAAACTATTTTTCTCACTTAGTAAATCAATTAAAATAGTTCCTTTTCAAACTAACACCCCAAAAATATTTTAGTAATTTTTATTTACAAATTGTTACTTCAAAAATATTCAAAACATTAAAGCAAATAACTTTTAACTCATAAAAATATAAAGTAAATTCTTTTTGTTTACAAACGTAGTACTAAATATTATCATTTGTTTTAAAAACCGTGTCTTCAAATGACATATATTTTTAGAAGTTAAAATTTTCAAACAATATTAATTAGTAATTTTTTTAAATCTTGATTTTATTAAGTTTGATTTTTTAATTAGTTGATAATTTAAAACTTCAAAAATAAAATAAAAAAGTCTTCATCTTGGAAGCTTAGTGTTCCAACCCTCGGAACCTCCCGCATGACATTCTTGTTCGCATGATGAAGGAAGAAGAACTTCTCCTTCCAGCTATTGTGAGACCTTGGAAGCTCGTAGACGACCTTCTTTGTCGACTTTCACATGGAGAAGGTGTAGAAGAGCTTGTCCCCAAAGAGCTCGTCAAGTCAAAGGCCCAAAAAAATCGGGCCACGGTGCAAGGATAGCCGTAGGCGTCACAGATGAAGGCGAAGGCAGATAGAGTGGACCACCCATTGGAAAATGTTGACTCGGACAAAGCACACATGCCTTCAAAACCTATCTATAAAACACTAAAAGGAAATACCTCAACCCCGCATTGATTTGGACGAAGTAGACCGTGAAGAAACCCTCGCGAGCGGATATTGCCCGCTCATCTCCCTGGGGAACCTCAATCTCCAAGTCGGTCACATCTTCCCCGTACTTGGTGAGTTCGGCCATAATCTCCTCACGTGACCTAACTATGCTCCCCACCTCCTCCGCCAAAACCCTAGGTGTTGCCGTCGCCACCTTTGACTTATTCACCTTCTTGGAAGACGTCTCAGCCATCCCAGAGGTGGCGCGATATTGCCGCAAAATCCCCTCAGTGATATGAGACACCACCGCCACTTGATTTGCTATCTCGGACGCTGCCCCGCGTCTCTCCGCATCAGTAGCCCCTTTCCCCAAAACTATTTTGGGATACCATTAAAACTCCAAATTTGAACAAAAGAAGGAGGAAGAAAGAGAGGGAAAGTGAAAAGTTCTCGTAAGGAATGAGGACAAAAACGCCAAGTCCATCAATTTATAGGCGCAGAAGGCAGATCCTCGCACTTTGACGCGTGGCCAGCTCAGCGCCACGTGGCCCATGCAGGACCACAACTCTTAAAGTGCACGATAGCACATCACTTATTTAAGTTTCCAGTGATTTCTACGAAATACACTCGAAATTGGGGGGTGTGACGGTCACGCCCCATGAGTAGTGTTCCCATCAGAGTTGGTTCGCTGCTGGCCAGACACTTTACCTAGCTCAGACTAAAACACGTCTCGTAAGAAGGGGTGTCACTGTTCAGGATCAATCATACACATTATGATAAAAAAAATAACTTTTAATATACACAGTGGAAGTCTTGAAAATACAAATATGTTGATAACTTTGATAATTACGCCCTGTTGATAAACATTTTTAGCTATACAGACATTCTAAAAGGCAAGATTGGCAAGAATATTCACATGATCCATGTTGCCACGTCGGTCTTATCCTGAGGAATGGACAGACAGGAAAAACGAGGAATAAGTCTTTGATGACTTAGTGAGATTCATACAAAACAAGTGGCAATGCAAGAATTAACAGTGATTCAATTGATATATTTCTAGAAGTGATCTTACCGATAGACAGTTTAACAAGGTAATTTGTTGTATAGCAATGGTACCGGAATATTCTGGAAATAGTTTATGAACATGTGCGTTAATAGTAAACCAATCCAACCTTATACTTCCAAATACTACCTTATACCTCCCGACGAGGAGCGACCTCGCAAACAAAACAGGCAACACGCGGGTTACAGCCAACTCCTGACTGCAAGCGGCGCCTAGATAAATGGGTATCACGCGAAATTACTTAAACTGACAGTCCTTACTGCCCGGCAGTAAATGGACTCAATCCCTGGGCCCAACTTCTCAAAGGCTTCCCAATGGGTGATAAATAAACAAGCTAATAAACCGGATAATCTTCATTGCTCATTAAGCTATATGTCCCGAACACATAGTTCGTTGCTCTTTGCACAGTTCAAGAACCAGTACATGAGATTATATGTGATGAATAATTAATGGTTGTGTGTGATTTAGCAATAAGTGAGAAAATCACGCTTCTTGATGACACGCAAAAATTGGAATAAGATGGATTATAGGTTGTTCTTGGTTTGGTAATGAAGTTGTGACATTTCTGTCCAAGTTTCTCAGGGCCGGATGCCGAAGGGGGCTAGAACGAAATCAAAATTTAAACATCACATTTATTTGTATAGAAATCTTGCGTGTCGTTGATTAATTTGTCAAATCCTTAATAACATTAAGATAATATCAGTTAACTGAATAATCATAACTCACCACAATAAACATACGTACTATTCAACTTTCATGTTGGTGAAATTTGAGGAAGTTCTTGTTAAAAAGGTAGCTAATACTAATTTAAGTAAATAGCACATATCATTGATGAAAATCTTATGCGATAAACTTTGATGTCGTAAGGTTAAGTTACATATCAAATATACTTTGTATACGTAATTTATATCTCAAGATTTATCTTAAGCAAACATATATTTATAATTAATTATCATTTTAGTTATAATTTCTAATGTTAGAAAATCATTTCAAATGGTAAATATACAATAATATCAAGTATAGTATGATAAACTATTTAATTGAAGCATAATAAATATTCAAAATATATTACTTAAGTGATTTATGAAAAATTGTTTTTTAAGTCTCTAGTACATCAAAAAAATTCAGAAATCATGACATCAAATAACTATCTTATGAAGCAATCCAGTAAATTGTATAACTTAGTTAATATTATTTTGTTTCAAGATTATCTTAAATTATATAACATTGTATTTATAACTTATAAACATATTAACGTAAACCTAATCAGGATAAATGATCAAAGAATGTTACAAGTTCCGATGAAAGTATTTATGATAATCTTATTAAACTTATGTAAGGGTATGTTAAACATGATAAATATACAATTTATATACTATTGAAAAATCTAAAAAATATTAATCCGTAGTTACAAATTATACTAAAGTGATTCTAACCATTGTTATATCTTATAAGAGTCATTTGTGAGTAATCAATCATGGAACCATGATGATTATTTTCAATCATAAACTAAGAACATAAAGTACGCAAAATAAGCTGAAAATCATCGCAATATCGGATTTACCTTCAATCGAATATTTAAATGGACTTTGTACCCCAAATATTTTTTGTGTTTTCAGGTACCTAACATGATTAGTAACATGTGTACCCAAATTGGAAGGCAAAATCCAAAGGTTTGCTATGGTAAATAATTCTTGAAAACATAGAACCTATTTTCGGATTTTCAGACAGCAGTCTACGGTTTAGAAATTTTGACCCTCTAAATAACATTATTTGAAAACAATTTCTTCATATGAAAGTTATAGGACATCATTAGAATTGTTGGGCCGTGGACCTTGATCCAAAAGTATTTTTCTATAATTAGTTATAATTTTTCAAAGATGCAGGGCCGAATGCATAATTTCAGCGCAATAAAGGTTTTGGGGTATTTTCGGGTAGAACATGAACATAAAGAAATATGATATAATTTTTTCCCCGAACTAGAACACAAAAGTAAAGAAGTCGTATTTCAGGATTTTTTGGCTAAATCGGATTAGTTTGGGTTGTAAAAAATGTTGAACAATGGTGACTATTTATAAGCGAAAATTATAGTTTAATAATTAATGATCATGTCCCACCATGGTTATTTTATAATAAATCACAAAAAATCTGACTTCAATCATGCTCTTAAAGATGCCATAGCTTACCTCACCAATTAGGTAATTGCATATCAAGTCCTTCTATTATTTATAATTAAAATTCAAATAGGTATAATCAGATCTTTTTACATACATATTTACTTATGTAAGTTTTCAAGATAATTCGACCATCTTGGTTAATATTTGAAATTGAAATAGATGTTTTAGGATTAGAGATCTATAAAAATAATAAAATAATAACTTTTAAGTTCAGTGACTAAAAGGCAAATTTTTCTAAATATGTATGGTCAAAATGGAAATTTTTAAAAGTCCAAGGACTAAAGTATAAATTTGTGTTTTCATTCAAATTTCAAGGGCGTTACATGGGGGGCTCCTCATGATGCATATTTCTACCCATTCCTGGGAATAGGCAAAATGGGTGTCTCACAAAAACGACCAAAGGCCGAAAAAATGGTACCCCCGGGTCACGACCAGCTAACGCCCCACTGGGGGTATACAGTCTGGATAAAAGACCGAGGCACACCTCATTCCTCCGCCCAAAGTCACCCACGCTACTGGGTACCCTAAAGACTCTAAAGAGCCCCCCACCCCTTCGGGTCAAAACGACCCACCAATAACATAATATCGCTACCCGGATCCCACGAGTCTCGCCATAAGAGACTCTCGGTCGTCAGTGTCCAACACTTAGCTAAATCACTTTGAGAAAGAAAAGCAGTAAAAACAATAGGGGAAGAGTAGATACAAGGAAGGTCACACGGGAGAGGATCTCTCATCAGCAACGTAGAAATGACGACCTAGAGATAATGCAACCTTGAGGGTTTATCACCAATAACTCAGAGATAACGCGACTCGAACACGACCCGACTTGAAAAAAATGCCAACTACTAACATTAAAGGTAGCTCCCAACTACCCGCTATTAAGTGGGACGACACCGCATCATTGGTCCAAGGCTATAATTGAGGCAGCAAGCGGCGAATCCCATCGACCCTCCCAAATCCAGAACGACGATTGGAGTAGAATTATCCTCTCCCAATTGGCTCAGAAAACTTCTCAAGACAATTGGAGCAGATATAATTATTATCCGGCCAGAGAGACTCATCAAAGTCACACATTGGGCAACTCTAACTGGCCCACCTTCATTGACACAGAAGACCTTGTACATCATTGGTCACCCCCGTTTTCGGAGTTATGAAGGAAGACCAACGACCATTGGACAGAAGACCCAAAACTCGACACTATAAATAGCACCACACTCAACACCACAATGAAAGGACAAGATTACACAATCCAAGCTCACTACAACAACAAACTCTTCACTTCTTGTACTTAGAAAAATACTTGAAAGTACTCCTCGCAATAGGAGAATCTACCTCCCCCATACACGACCCTCACATTGTAATTCACCCTATTCTCTTAATAAAAATCACATTGTTGTCTTTCTCAAGCTCGGGATTGGCGTTCCGAATAACACCAGTGATTGTATCTCCGATTCCCCTGTTTTCCGGACCTCGGATGATATTGCATCATCAATCTCGTTGGAGAAAAGATTTTGAGCGTCGTTATCTTCAAGAAAGTGTCGCAAGTTATATTAACTATGATGATTCTAAAGAATGGTATGATCAATTGTACAAGCGTGTTATTCAACTTGTTGAAGAAAGGGTTGCATCTAAAAACATTTTATTGTTGCTATAAAAGACTTACATGAGTCTATAGAAAAGCTTCGGCTTATTGAAAGTGAGGAATTTAAATGTGCACAAAAAGTTTCACAACCAAGTGCGCCAAAGAAAAGAGTACGATATCTTATACAATTAAAGCGACCTGAACGCCGCAAAACTTGCCGTCTTAAACCTCAAATGGCAAAGATTCACAAAGGAACCCAAAAGAAACAAAAGAAGGTACATACCACTTAATTATTGTGTAGTAAATTACTTTGTATTCTTTGCGTTATAACTTATAACTTATCTAATTATATATTCATTATCATTACTATTTATTGACCTAGTATTATAGTTGTTAAGTTAATAGGCTTATTAAGCACATCCAGTTATGTTGACTCGATATTATTCTCTTGACACTTGTTTATGTACTTATATTTACATACAATAATAATTATAAGTAGTAGGTGTATTTTTTAATTTTCTATGACTAATTTTGGTGTATAGGATGGTGATAATCGAGTTGAAGGAGAAGAGAATTCTACTAAATCAATCCTCAACCAAAGTTGTGAACATGTCTTCGCTAATAGTTCAACACAATTTAGACATCCTCTCTATGGAACTGATAATTTCCAGTCACTTCCGGTAAGAACTATAACTTTTTTTTTCTTATTGGAGTAATTGTCATTATCTCGATTTATGATTGCCATACATACTGTTTTAGGCACAATATTCTCAAGCTCCAGTGGGAGGTTTAAACCCCTTTTTTGGTACCGTGTTTTATTCTTTTTATGTTTTTTTCTATGCGAGACACATATACTTAGTTTCATTTTTATTTAGAAAAATAGTAAGTATTATAAAAACTTTATGTGTATGAATTATGGCTGTAGTTGTTATATAATTCATATTTGTTTGTTGATGTAGCAGTTCCTTATGGTCACATGACACTGTAACCACAGGTACTTGGCCACGATACATCGAGGTTTGATGGTTAAGCTTTGTTAACTAGAGTATTATTATATAGATCTCAAGTGGATCAAAAGTATTGTTGATTTTAATAGTATGAATTGTAACAATGTTAACCTTTTTTAAAAAATTACAATTACAATTTATACTGTAGCTTCCGGTTTTTTATAAGACGGTTTTTAATTATCTTAAAGTACAACAAGATAATCGACATGGAGCAAAGTGGCAAAGAAAGCTCAGAGAAGTTCTGAAGATGGCCATTGATTATGTATGACCGAAGTAGCTTCTTCTTGAGTCTAAGTTTTTGATCATTTTTCTTTTAAATTGTTAGTTAATTTGCCATACATTATTATTTGTGAGATTTTGTTAATATGCGATTTTTGTTCAGAAATATGTAATTTTAATTTAATTTAACAAAAAATCATCATGAGACCAACGGTTATATTGTTACAAAATAAAAGTAAACTTAATCATGAAACGCATATTTCATTGACAATTCCCATCCTAACAAGACATCTTGGGTAGAGTTCTTGTTACAGGATAGAATGATAAGAACTCTACCCAAAAGATAGAATGACAAGAAAATATAAAAGGGGGGATTTCATATAATGAGAAAATATTGGATCAAAATCTAATATAACCCATATGGGGGATGACCTCTTTAACAGGTAACGAATGACCCTTTTTTCTTGTAGTGAAAAGGTTGTTGATTCACGAAGAATACCAAAAAATTGATGTAAAAAGAGAGAAACTCTCAAAACATTATTCAATAATCAACTGAGTGTCTTCTTAGGGTTTACTTTTCCGGTCGCGGATGGTCATCCGCGACCGCCCAGCGGTCCCGGATGACCGGTCGCAGAAGACCTCGGTCGTGGAGGTCATCTGTGACCGCTGGGCGGTCACGGCAGTCATCAGCGACCGCCCAGCGGTCACGGCAGTCATCCGCGACCGCCTGGCGGTCACGGATGACCCGGGGGTCATCCGCGACTGGCCAGCGGTCGCGGGAAATACCACGACCGCCTGGCGGTCACGGATGACGCCGACGGTCATCCGTGACCGCCAAGCGGTCACAGATAATATTTAAATCATCCGTGACCGCCGGGCGGTCACGGATAATATTCAAGTCATCCGTGACCGCCCGGCGTTCACGGATGACATTAAACGAAATAAAAAAATATATTCCGGTAAAATACCGGAATAAATATATGTTTTTTGCGAATATAATGTATGGTTGGACAATGTTTTTATATAAACATCATTTAAGAGAATGATTTGTGTTTTAAGTAAGAAAAGAAGAAAATAAGAGAGTTGGTATTTTGTTTTTTGGAGATATAAAGAAAGAGGAGAAGAAAAATTGCTAGTGTTTTGTTTTTTGAAGATATAAGAAAAGAGGAGAAGAAAAATTGTTGGTGTTTATGTTTTGGATTGGGAAATGAGAAAATGAGGAAAGGAGGAGAAAGTGTTGGGTTTTTAGAGAAGATAATTTGAATGTAATGAAAATTAATGCGTGGAATGGAGGGTATATATAGAATTTTGGTGAAAATTTTGAATTTCCCCCCAATTCCAAGGTCTTTCGCGACCGCTCGGCGGTCACGAGGGGTCTTTCGTGACCGTCGGGCGGTCGCGAAAGACCTTGGAATTGGGGGGAAATTCAAATTTTTTGAAAATTCAAAATTTTCACCATGAATATTATTCGTGACCGTCGGGCAGTCACAAATGACCCCTCTTTCGTGATCGCTGGGCGGTCACGGACGTCCTTCGTGACCGTTGGGCGGTCACGAACCTACTTCGTGACCGCCCAGCGGTCACGAAAGAGGGGTCATTCGTGACCGCCCAGCGGTCACGAAAGAGGGGTCATTCGTGACCGCCTAGCGGTCACGAATAAGTCTCATTCGAAAGTTTTGAATTTCGTTTGTTTAATTAAGGTTCGATGTTTGTTAAATTGATAAAATAGTTAATACTAAGTAAATTAAAAGAGATTTTATCACAAAATGACACATTACATCTAAAACAACTTGGTGTATGTGATGAATTAGTTGTAGAACATAAAATAGGTTATTCGTTCATAACTCGCCTAATCACATCTAATTCGCTATTTTAATATGTTAATTACTAATGTTGTACTAATTTATTACTTCAATTCACATGTAGTATTGAGACTTATTGTTAAAAATCATAAACACATCAAGATGAATCCATAAAATCAATTTTTTTTATGAATATTATTGGTGACCGCCGGGCGGTCACGAATGACCCCTCTTTCGTGACCGCCCAGCGGTCACGAACCTTCTTCGTGACCGCCCAACGGTCACGAACCTATTTCGTGACCGCTGGGCGGTCACGAATGACCCTCTTTCGTGACCGCCCAGCGGTCACGAATAAGTCTCATTCGATAGTTTTGATTTTTCGTTTGTTTAATTAAGGTGTGATGTTTGTTAAATTGATAAAATAGTTACTACTAAGTAAATTAAAATAGATTTTATCACAAAATGACACATTACATCTAAAACAACTTGGTGTATGTGATGAATTAGTTGTAGAACATAAAATAGGTTATTCGTTCATAACTCGCCTAATCACATCTAATTCGCTATTTTAATATGTTAATTACTAATGTTGTACTAATTGAAATGTAGTATTGAGACTTATTGTTAAAAATTATAAACACATCAAGATGAATCCATAAAATCAAATTTTTTTTATGAATATTATTCGTGACCGCCCAGCGGTCACGAACCTTCTTCGTGACCGCCCAGCGGTCACAAACCTATTTCGTGACCGCCCAGCGGTCACGAATAAGTCTCATTCGATAGTTTTGATTTTTCGTTTGTTTAATTAAGGTGCGATGTTTGTTAAATTGATAAAATAGTTACTACTAAGTAAATTAAAATAGATTTTATCACAAAATGACACATTACATCTAAAACAACTTGGTACTCGTAGAGGACACAAGATTCTTGAAGATCGTTTTTTTACGCTTCAAGAAGTAAGTTGATCAATTTATCACTCTACAACCTTATCGTGCATGATAATTGTTACGTTTTAAATTGTTAATTATTAATTGTTTGTAGTATTAATTGTAATTAATTATTTCCTTTAAAATTTACATCTTAGATAAATAATGGACTATCAAGTAGATAGGAATTGGATGTACGATAGATTCGAGAGCAGTGGTTATTTGCGAGATAGTTTTGTGGTTGGGGTTCGCACATTCATAGAAGTTGCTTCGCGACAAGATGGCTATTTAGATCTAGGGGGGCGTATTAGGTGCCCGTGCAAAAAATGTAACAATTCAATGTAACATCGTTTCTGACCATTTTTTAAAGATGTCTAAAGATGGGTTCGACAATAAAATAATCAACAAGATAGAGGAGAAAAAGAAGCTGAAGAGGAAGACGAAGAAAGTGAAAACATGGAGCTAAATAGTGATACTGATTAGTTCAAGTGGTCTGTAATAATTTAAAACACTACTTTGTGACGCACTTTATTTGTAACGATTTGGTAGTGTTGTAAAAGACATTACAATAATGAAAATTTAACAGTCCAACATTATAATAATGAAAATTTAACAGTCCAACATTACAATAATGAAAATTTAATAGTCCAACATTACAATAAGGAAAATTTAACAGTGCAACATTACAATAAGGAAAATTTAACAGTCCAATATTACAATAAGAAAAATACTACTAATCATCCGCACTATCATCCGAACTATCATCCAACCCACATGCAGTCGCACCATCATCCTCCCCATCATCCTCACCACTCCCAACACCATCCTCAACACCCAGTTCTACATAATCGTCAGCATGCAACGACGCCATAATATCATCGACATCGTCGTCATCATCGCCATCAGAGTACTCCTCGATATACGCAGGCCTATCGGAAGAACTGGGAGCAAATGGATCTGGCCTGCGATGCGGCATACGAACTGGTGGAATCACAGCTCTGTTCCTACGTGCTTTCCCCATGAATATAGAATCTGGTATTGCTGGAAGGTCCACGTCCACCTTCTCATTAAGAAAGCATCTCCATAGCTCCATAGTGGCTTTCATATCAGTCATCATTTGATCACTGCGATAGATATTGCGGTCATTCTGCGTTTGTAATTCGTCGATGCAGGCCTGTGAATAATCTTCTTGTTTCCTGTATTTAATGGTGAACGCCTCCGGGCGTGCATCCCTCGGTAAGCCCTTCGCCTTCCCCTTCTTCACAGGACCAAATGCATCGGTCCAACAGTCGGGATCGAACACCGGGAGCTTAGCTGGGCGGGGATATCTGGTCCTCAATAGTTCCATGTACTTTTTCTGCATTAACATTTGAAAGAATCAGTACTTATATTAGAATAAGTAATTTAAAGCTAGTTGAGGAAGATAAAAAGGAGTATGAGGTTGAAATAACTTACATAAATTGCCTTCGACGCAGCATCTACCCAAGTCCGCCGAGCTGGAACTCCTGTGTCACCGCCCGTCCCCTTCACCCGCTGCGTGTGACCACGTCTGTAGGCCTCCTCAGCCTACACATTTCAAGAAAGAGTACGTCAAACTTGGCTTACACATATATTAAGATTACTTAATTACACCCATATTGTTAATTTTCATAAGTCATACCAGCCGACGTCTGAGCTCCTCTAGGTCGAGGGATCCACCCCAAAAAGTGGGAGGTGCCTTCACCCCCTCCTTTGGCTCCTCGCCTCCTCTCCTGTTTTTCTTAGACTTATGCGACACCTCTTGATGATCCTCGGTGGCCCAATGATTAATCGCCGCCGCCTCTAACCCGTCGTGCATCCAAGTTTTGTCTTTCCCGGCCCATTTCGGATCCACAACCCTCTCAAAGTATTGTCTCTTCGTGTTGTAGATCAAATTCTTATAACACGACTTCGCCTTCGTTTCGTAGGCCCGTTGTACTGCGTGTTTTTCTCTCTCACGAATACCATATATTTTCTGCCAATTAATAAAATTTGATTTATGAATATATTAAATTAAATAATATGATATAGTTGTAAAATAATTCCTCACCGTAAATTTAACAAACATTTGGCCTCGCACAGTTTTGGGCATCGTCAAGTAGGTAGGCCAGAACTCCTTCATGAACTGTCTAATCAACTCCGTGATCGTAGTCGCAACCTCGTTGCTAGCGGGGTTCATAAACAGGCCACGAGGACACAATTTAATGATCTGCCTTTGAGTCTGGTCATTGGGTTGTTGTGCACCTTTGGAGGTGCCTCTAGGTGGGCGTTGCTGCGTGACATTGAATACTCCCGATGCTGGAGTATCACTCGGCCTCTCGCTCGGGCCAGCTCTGGTGGAACCAGCGGAAGATGGTGCTCTAGCCCTAGATCCTGATGCAGTGGGTGCGGCATCGGGCACGGCAGCGACATCAAAAGAAAGTCGGCGCTATAGTAAAGGCGTCAACGCTGTAGACGCGTTGGGGGTTGCGGCATCGCGACTACGACCGCCACGTGTGATAACTATACGAGATCCAAGACTACCTCGCCCACTAGCAGTAGGGGGAACATCGGGAACATCAGGAACGTCGGGAACATCAGGAACATCCGGATCATCAGAAACACTTGAACGGTGTTGACCACTGCCACCCCGACGACGACGACTGCCTGCCATATCGAATATATGCTAGAAAAATACGAGAAATTATCTAAGTTAGATGATTCAGAGAGATTCCCTAAAATTCAGTCGTTACTAAGTTATAAAGATTCCCTAAAGATCATTTGTACTAAGTTATAAAGAACCCCTAAAGATTATTTGTTCTAATATATAAAGATTCTCTAAAGGCATCATTTCTAAGTTATAAAGTTCCCTAAAGGCGTTATTTCTACAAAAAGAACATTAACCAATAATTTGACATGCATTTAAACTAATAGTTTAACATTAAATTACCGCGACGGATAATAATATATTAAATTACCTAAAATAACAATTTAATATTAAATAAAGATTCTCTAAAGGCATCATTTCTAAGTTATAAAGTTCCCTAAAGATCATTTGTACTAAGTTATAAAGAACCCCTAAAGATTATTTGTTCTAATATATAAATATTCTCTAAAGACATTATTTCTAAGTTATAAAGATCACCTAATTGCATTACTTCTAAGTTATAAATATTTTCTAAAAGAATTGTCCATAAGTTATAAAGATTCCCCTAAAGGCACTATTTTTAAGCTATAAAACTACCTAAATGCACTATTTTTAAGTTATAAAAACCACCTAAAGGCACTATTCCTAAATTATAAAGATTTCCAAAAGGCATTATTTCTAAGTTTGACATTAATAAAACTAAACTTATAATTAAACAATTAAAACTATTACTAAAACATTAAATATAAAAATAATTAAAAAACTAAAAAAATAAATATTTAAGAGAGAGAGAGGAGGGGACTTACAAATGTAAGGAATGAGAGAGGAGGAGGGGGGTTTATATAGAAAACCCCCATGGGCGGTCGCGGATGCCACAGCGGTCGCGGATGCCACTAGGCGGGCCATAGGCGGGAAGTTTCCCGCCTATGGCTTCCCGTGACCGCCCATTTATGTCCGTGACCGCTCAGCGGTCACGGGGCTATCCGTGACCGCTCGGCGGTCACGGTGGCATCCGCGACCGCCGAGCGGTCACGAATGCTCGTGACCGCCCGGCGGTCACGAATGACCCCGGATTCTTGTAGTGATTTGATCTTCGTGTGTCGTTCCAATCTTTCCTATAAACTTCCGCTACGTCAAATAATTTATTAATTATTATATAACATGGGGCGTAATTAATTTGTGGACTATGTAATATTACTATTATAAAGTATTACGTTTCATAATGTGAGATAAATTATTATAGTTATTTACCTAAACTATAATAGTAACAAAATGACGTCTTCTTTTAGATATTAATATTAGACGCATTCCATATCTTTTTGTAGCGTTTACGAAATGTTTCGAAACTTTCCGAAACGTTTTTAAAATATTTCAAAATATTTCTAATACTTGATTTATCGAAACTCAATCCAAAACCGAAATTTTAATCCATAGAAGAAATTCAACCTCATGCTTGAATTTTAAATGCACTAATAGTGAATTAAGTAACTATAATTGAGACACAGTTGCCAACTCCCATAAATGGATTTGATTAGCGGCACTTTAAGAAAACATATTGGCACATATTAAGGTTCTTGCAATTTTCCCCAGCGAAGGAAAAAAAAAAAGGAGTCTTATAACTTTTCAGGAAAACAAGATACCCCATCCCATCTTTTTTGACTAACTAAAAGTTTTACCTACATGATGTCTGTTTCTGAGTGACTGTAAATAATATTCGTTGAATCGGACTGTTGTAGTTGATACTAGCCAACATAATATAATTGGGTTACTTATTATTTTAAGATCCAACGGTGTGAAAATGAAGCCTATAAAATTTATTAATCATGAGAGTTAGTTCTATATTAGGAATCTTATGTTAAAAATCTTTTTCTAAATTCTAATTAGAATAGTATTAGATTTTTATTTTCTAGTCTAGGTTTATTATTATTATAAATAGGTCAAGTCGTGTAATTTGTATTCATTCAAGAAAATAAAAGTTTAGTTATCTAACCGTCTTTGTCGTTATAATATTCAAGAATTGAACAGTATGGCCTAACGCCAATATTCACTCACCTAAATATAATAAAAGAAAAAATGGTACCACCACAAATAACAATCGCCTCCAACTCCAACTACTTTTACTACCTACATTTTTAACATTACACATTCATTTCTAAATTTGCACATCTCATCTCTCATACAGCTCGATCGCATTTAAGCAAAGCTGTCTTAACTCTTACATACATCACATATTGCACACTCACCTTCTCTAATGTTCTTTGAGCTTCTCTCTCTCTCTCTCTCTGTTTCTCTTGATTGTTATTAATAGAGAAGAATAAAAGGTAAAAAAGAGAGTAGAGAGGTATTATTATTATTATGACTTCGTATCTACGACAGAAATTCCAGTCCTCGTTTCAGATTGGTTCCTCACCCGCAGCAGAATCCGAGGATGTAAGAAAAACAAAAGATGTTATAGAGGAAGAAGAAGAAGAAGATGATGTGGATTCTGAGAAGAGAGAAGAGATTGAGTGCAGCAAGATTGGGATCATGAGGGCCGTTGTTCAGGCTCAAGATCCCTCTGCCAAGGTCAACAACCCAATAGCTTTATAATCTTCTTGTTTTGTGTTTTTTTTTAAAACTCTCATCAATATGATTTCAGTCATTTTGAACATAATTTTGGTGACTTGATTGCAAAACAGTAGACTTTACTTGACTAAAATCAAATCAAATGTGAGTGGTTAAGGGAACTTGATTGTCATTGCACAGAAAAGTTTTTGGTTTACTGAGAAAGAAAGCAACAGTAGTAGATATAGTGAAGATATTGTTAGATGTGTGCATTAAGTGGTTGTTAAGTAAAATGAACTAGGAAGGCTAAATGGATCAGCAATTTTAGTATTGAGTTGAAAATCATGAAAGGTGCTAAAAGATTTTGATTCCTTATTGGTCCAATCTCTGACTTCTGCCCCCTTCTTCTATAGCAAAATTTGTCTAGGAACTTATATACTTGTTTCTCATCCATGATCCATATACAAAATTTAAGCATTTCTCAATTGCAGGATGTGGATGATTTGATGATTCGTCGATTTCTCCGTGCTCGTGATCTAGATGTCGAAAAAGCATCTGCTATGCTACTCAAGTTTTTGAGTTGGAGGAAGGAATTTGTTCCAAATGGTTCCATATCTACATCTGAAATCTCCAGGAGTCTTGCCCAGGATAAGTTGTTTATGCAAGGACATGACAAGACTGGCCGCCCAATCGTATTTGTCTTGGCTGTCCGCCACAAGCCTACTTCTGTGGAAGAATTTAAACGTATGCAATAACAACATCAACTCATTTTTAACCAATAATACTTCTCTTATACTTCCAGTCGTTTCTGGTCAGATAATTCTTTCTTTACTAGGTCGGTCTATGATAGACATATTCCGACAACTCATGTATTAAAACGTCTGATATCACAACTTTTTAGATGGAAAAAATCCTAAATATCAGGTCCTCCTGTTAAGAATCACTCTTTCGGGGTTCATTCCTCCAAAACATTGTTCACCTCTTCTATCATTTGTAAGCACTGCTGTTTTTGTAGCAGGTGCTTTCATTGTAAATCTTCATGCCATCTGTAGTTCTCAAATGTTTACTTGTGTATTCTACTGCTAACACTTGTTTCTTCCTTTATGTCAGGTTTTGTCACTTTCACCCTCGACAAAATTTGTGCTAGGTAAATTATTCACGTCGCTGAAGTACTTGTTTTATATGTAGAAGTTGGAAAAACTTGTGAGCGATGTTTCAACAAAAATATATGATGATCTCCAATCTCTAGGACTGACTTCTAACTCACTGCTCTTTGCCCGTTGTGTCTCTCCTGCACACCCTTTCACCTCTGTATCGTGCAACAGAGTAACTTTTCTTCTTGCAATTGCGTTGGCATTTACTTCTTTGCTATTGCTATGTTCAGAATGCCACCTGGGCATGAGAAGTTCACTGCCATTGCAAGCCTAGAAGGATGGGGTTATGCTAACAGTGACATTCGAGGATATCTTGCAGCTCTTTCCGTTTTACAGGTTTGATGTGTCTACCTTTATGACAATGTGGAAAAAGTATAAAAGAGGGGACTTTGCAATCTTCTTATGATGTCAACTCATTTTTTATTCGCGGACAGGACTTCTACCCTGAGAGGCTGGGCAAGTTCTTCATTACTCATGTGCCTTACGTATTCATGACTGCGTGGAAAATGATTTATCCATTTATTGACAAAAACACAAAGAAAAAGGTAATGTCTCTTTTACAGATTTCATTAATCCTTTGTATGTTTTCCATTCTTGGATACATGCTCATGTTTTACAGTTGATGAACATTAATTCACTCTTGAGAATTGTCTTTTCTTGACACAATCTAATGTTCGATTACGAATTTGCAGATTATTTTTGTGGAGAACAAAAAGCTGCAATCAACTCTTCTACAAGATATTGATGAGAGCCAACTTCCAGTTACCCTTGGAGGGAAACTGTCATTAGTTCCTATCCAGGACTGCTGAGAGGGAATATGCTCTCTTTTTCAAACATTTATTTGTTTGTAGGAGGCTGTGTACTGCCATGAGAATGTGATAGCATATAACTTTAACAATGTATCAAATGAATGTGAACCGATTGTGAACTAAATTGCACTTATAGATTATTTGATTCAACTGAAAGAATCATTTCCTATAACTTTATTTTCATATACAGTATCTACTGTATTCTTTTCTTTTATGCAGTTTGTATGAAGTATGAACGGTTAATATTCATCTTTCACGGTTTTTGTCTCATAACCTGTTCTCGTTGGCAGCTTATGTTGCAAATGAGCATCTAGCAGAATTGTGAAATATTTGTAACAATGAAAGGGAGAAGGGAAAAATTAGCTAATTAATGACCATAAACTTCTCAATTAACTTTAGGCTCATAACCTTAACAACCAACTGATTCAAGAAATATAATTAATAACAAGTAGCCAGCATTATTCAAAACCAGCAGACCAATTCAGACTGCCGAGCCCATACAAATTCAGGTCATGTAGCATGATAACTAGAACAACCTCAAAAAAGACAAAATGGCAAATTATAAATGAGTTTAAAAATATAAACTCTCCATAGCTCTGGCTTTTTCCCCATGCTAGGTGTATCACATCTTCGTTTAAGAAAAAATTATCAACCAATCATTAATTTGTTCTCTTCCAAGAAGGTGTAAGTGGGAACCTCCAGGTTGAATGGTGCAGGTCCCTTCCGAATCCTACCAGAAATGTCGTAATGGGAACCGTGACATGGGCAAAACCAACCACCAAAGTCGCCAGCATTCGGCAAAGGAATGCACCCCAGATGAGTGCACACCCCAACCACCACAAGCCATTCCGGGTTCTTCACCCTGACGGCATCCTCTTGTGGATCACGAAGGGAGGCAACTTCAACACTGTTGGCCAACTTTATGTCATCTTCAGTTCTATGCCTGATAAAAACTGGCTTGCCACGCCACTTCACCGTGACGGTGGTTCCAGGTTCAATGCTCGACAGATCTACCTCTAGGGAAGCAAGAGCAAGGACATCTTTACTGGCAGACATACTCAGGACAAATTTGAGTACCAGGAGACGGGCCAATGATGCATACACGAACCTTCCACCAGTCAAAACAAAGTAAGCAAATGCGCGCTTGCTAGGATCACCTGGTGGGTAGCGCTCATGGTTGTGCTCGTCGTAGACAATCTTTGAACTGGGATTCTTGATCGCAGCCACTGTAGCTGGAACATCTGGGATTAGACCCGTTTGGTGCCCTGGTGCAAGGGTGCCAGAAGAAAACCCTGGAAAAGTTCACCAAAAGTTGATATGTTACTTCAATCTTGTCAGCTTTCTAAATAACACAAACAACTAAAAGAATAGGAAAACCGCTATATGTCAGCCTCATACTGCATATTAGTGTGATTAGTAATAAGTCGGTACTAATAAAAACCAACCATGAGCAGAAGTTATGGGGCTAAAAATAAACAAGCGGAAGTACAAAGGAAGGTGAGGGATAACCAACAAAAAGGATTCTTAACATTCACTCTAAAAAGTGGACGCATATCACAACTATTTAAAGAAACTAATTATTGTGTTCATTCGTCTACGGAGTGCTCCAATCAACAGAACAGGATAACTGCTAAACAAAGTACCGATAATCCACTGCCCCAAAAACTTATCATGATCTTATCTATAGCCGATAACTTTCAACCAATGAGCAGTACCATCTTCTTAAGAAAACCTCTCCAACAAATTCAAATTTTGAAACCATGTTACTATTACGTTGTCATATCAAAGACACAATCTAAAGCCTTAACATAAAAGTAGAAGTTTCTACCACAGAACGAACACACTCCTTAATGGTCAATTTCCAATAGAAGGAGATTGTTATCCCACACGAGTGTCAGAAAAAGTCCTCCACCCCACCCTTCAGAATTGGGTCATATACACAAGTAGAGCTACGGTAGAGGATATGATAAGTGAAGAGAAAGAGCAACTTTGTTTACGAAAATTTAGACAGATACTGAAACAGGGCTTCCAGCTAAAACAAAGTTACACCAATATACTAGGGTCAACTAAACAGTGGTCATGTGCATAATTTTTGGTGGTAGTTCATTGTGGATTCCTCAAGCAAAGTAATAGAGAGGAACTTTTAATGAAAAAATAGATAAAAAAAAAAACAGCCAACAGCTGGTTTCACATGTCAAGGCAGAACTTAAAAAAACAATAAAATTGAAAGTTCTAAAACAGCATCCTGGCATGAAATAACGCCAAAACTTCGTAAAATAATGTCGAGTGATTTATACTTTATCCTAACACATCTAGTTCTCTACAGGCCGATTAATCAAAGAAGTGTATTACTCATGAAACCCGTGAAACGCTCTTGCCACCTGCAAGCTAGTACTGCAGTCTAGCAAATTGCCACCTTTACACTGAATGGTCTAAAAGCACGACTCTTTTATAACTTAATTAAACAACAACAAAAAGGACTGACATATCTGAAACAAAACTCAAACCAAAAGAACGGAGAAAAGATTAAACACATTAACTATATAAAATACACTATTCCAAAAATAACAAAGCGTGCAACATTTCAAAAATCATGTTTTTGGCAGCATCAGACTCGTTCTAGACTTCTAGGAGCTACAACGGGATCGGAGGTTGTCGGCCGAGCAACACCAAACAATATTCAGACCGTTCAATTCGCAAAACATACAAATGCCCCGTTTCAGTTAACAATGAACTAAACAAATTCAAACGAATGTAGCGCAACCGAAATGAGAATCTTCTCAAGGCATTTTTAAGAGTCCGTAACAAAAACAGCTCATTTCACCAGAAGCAGCCATATATTATAATAAATACCACACATAATCCACTTGTCCCATTCGAAAATTTCATTTTTATTTTATTATAGAAATGAAATTCAAAACCAGCGAAACTTCAAATCTCAAAGTCCGCCACACCACACAACCGATCTATTTTAATATAACAGTGACATAATGACGAAAACAAAAGGCGCATAGACACAGAACCCTAAAAAATAAATGGAAAATACCTCTGATTTGATCGAGAAATGAATTGGTGAGGGAAAATCCCTGAGGTGACGCGGATCCACCGGCACGAGCATCGGAGGATGTATCACCGGCCATGAACGGATTATTGGAAACGAATGCTGCCGATGAGGTTTGACCAGACCTCAATGAGAACAAATTAAGCCTCCTCCCTGCTGCTACACGAAGCATCTTCAACCAATTTGGGAATCTTTCTCGCGATCCGATTTGCCTTTAGGGCTCAAAGAGATGGCGATTGGAATGTGTGTTTGTTAGAGAGAGAAAAAAAAATAGAGAGAGAGAGAGAGGAGAAAACGTAAATATAGTTGAAATATATATTATCCGCCGTGTATTCACCCGATAATTTGCATCAAACACGTTTTTAATTCAACTGGTTTAGTGGTGTCTCTAATTGCAACATCCATATTCCATAAGATCTAGAGTGCATAGTTTGTAACCACGTAGTTTGGATTGGATTCACAAAGACATTTGTTGTTCATGTTACTAAGAAAATATATTTATTTATATTTATATAAATATATACACAATTATTATTCCCCATGCTATATACATAACAACACTTGGGAAAACACTAACTTGAGCCATAAAATATCAATTTCATACAAAAATTATAAGTCTGGTCTTTTAGCCGGCTTGAATTCATGATATTTACTGCATTTCTTTCGCTTCAAAATGGTTTAATCACGATCATAAATGGAAAGGATCATTGTCACTATTGAAGAACCCATAATTTGTAAGTTTTATTCGGCAAATGGCATCTAATGCCTTTTTTTACCCTCATTTTCTTGTACGAGTTTTCCTTATTTTTTTATAATTCTTTCTCGTCATTTTCTTCATTATTGAAGAATGGAAGTAGTTAAGGATATATAGGCTTTCAACACTTAAGCATAAAGCTATATACTAGTTAAGGATATATAACTTAACTTCTTCACCACGAAGACAATGTATCTCGCTATACCCGAGACTTACTTGCATCAACTAGAGTATCTTCAATTTATTGTTATAAAAAGATCACACTCTCTTTCAGCTCTATCTATGTTGCACGGGTACGGATACGGCGATATGAATAAGATGCGGGTATGTGTACAGTGATACAGATTTTTAGAAAATAGGCGATACTGATACCACATTGATATGTCTATATATATATATATATATTAATATTATTATTACAACATTTAGGTGCCACATTCATAATAAGTAAACTAATTCATAAAATAAAAAGAATACCAAAAACATTAATTCATAAAAGTCATAATAACAAAATAGTGAATGAAGACTAAATTGTTTTAAACTAATTCATTCTATATTTCAAATTTTGTCACAAACCATAGATTTCGAAACTCCTAAATGTGGTGGGCGGGTAGAAGGTGGCAACAACAATGGTGATTTGGTGCCTTGGTGGAGAGAGAGAGAGATGAATTTTGATAAAAGTTGTATACCTGGAGGCCGAACCCACATGAGACGCGATTTGATTTAAAAGTGGTACGCCTCGACTATTTTTTATTTAAAACCCAATTTACTTAAATCATTAAAAAATAATAGTTTTTTTGTTAAAAATAACATTATACAACTAACGCAGACACTAGGTTATATACATGCATACACTTAAACACACACACACACACATATATATATATATATATATATATATATCATTCTACTCATTATTACTAGCGCGAGAAAAAAAACCCCAATATATTCTCTGGTTTATTTGAAGAACCCTAATTCGATTTGGCCAAATTCAATTCATCCACACCAAATTAATATCTCCATCTTCGTCAACAATGTCTAAAACTAGTTATCCCGCTGATATCAACTACTTTTGTGGAAGAGCGGCGAGGACGAGGACCGCTTTGACCGATGCAAATCTGGGTCGTCGCTTTACAAGAAGTTATAAAGGTACGAAGTATGGTTGCCGATTGTTCTTCTGGGTCGATGATCTTTTATGTGAGCGCGCTAGAGTTGTGATACCTTAGTTGAGGAGACGGAGTGAAGCGTTGGAAGCCAGATTGAAGGAATTAAGGAATTCACAAAATGAAACGGAGTTGCAAAACAAGATGAAATAGTATGAGAACATGAAGTCAACTCTAGCTAAGAAGAACGAGGAGCTAAAAAAATCTGTTAATTTGGAATGCAAGAACATGAATTTGTTTTTGCTCGAAGTTTTTCTTATTTTAGTGGTGATTTAACGTAGTGTGTGATTGCAGAAGTTTTCAGTTTTTTAAGGTTTAGTGCGTGTTAGAAATATTTTAGTCAGTGTTTAAGATTTAGTGTTGTTTGGGTTGTTTAAGGTTTGTTTTAGTTGATTAAGGTGTTAAACCATTAGTTTGAGTAGTTTAAGATTGTTTAATTTTTTCTGAATGTTTTGTTTAATTTTTTTTGTAATGTTGTTTAAAAGGTTGTATGTATTGCTATATTGCCAGTTTAAAACTTGGTAATGTTGTATGGATTTTAAGTGGTTTTTTAAGGTTATATTTCCATTGTGATTAAGTTGGTTGTTTGGTGATAACTTCTTAAGGTTGTAATGATTGTTGAGGTTGTTGTTTAAGGATGATTGTTAAGAATTGGTTGATTCTAATCAATGTCAAGTTTAAGACAAGAAACATTTGTGGAGTAATGGTACTGATCATTTAAGGTTATGACAAAATAGATGATTTCTAGTAATAAAGGGAAATTGGTAGAGCTCATCATCTAAGGTTATGACCAAAAGAGAGTTGTTTGCTGATAAGGATACTTGAAAATTAGATCTACTGTCTATATGGTAAGAATAATACTACAACTATAAGTAGGTTTGCTATTGATTATGTTAAGTTTTAACAATATCTGTATATGCCAATCAATGTAAGTAAACAAAATTTCTATCGGTTTTGATATGTCATCTATGAAGAGTAATGTGGTTTTATTAAAGATTGTTACCTGGAAATAGCAGTTGGTCGGGTTATTATGATTATGAATTAATGGCGGTTCACTTCCCTAAGTGGAATATTGACTTAAAATGATATACCAATAGCATTACTCAGATTAAGTACATTTATTTATTAATTTATTTGAAGTCGATTAGACAAGTAGTAGTGGTGACCGATGTATTACTTATGGAGGGGTGTTTCATATTAACTGTCGCGTCCCTTCACCTTTGCCATAAATAATCGCCATCTTCCCTAGAAAAGTTACCCTTCTCTCATATTTCATTCAGAACAAGAACAATAGATCAGAATCAATGACCTTCTCTAGCACTAGTCCTCTAAAACAAGTCTATGACTCAACAACGGTAAAGTTGATTCTTATTAGGACCTTAACCCTACACACTCTTTTCTTTTTAATTGTTTATGATATTAATGTTGTAAGTTGTTACATGAGGACATACATGAAGTTTTCTTCGAGTTTTCTTCTTTTACATAAGACAAGGAAACCTGGATGCTTGGGGTGCTTCGTTTGCTGGTGAAACATGACATCTAGATCTCTGAGGGGATGATGAATGATATTTACAAGGAGTTGGCTGCTAAACTAACAAGGAAGAGAAGGAGTCTTATAACTGCTTTAATGATAAATGAGCGTCTGATGAAGATGGAAACGAGGTTCATGCTGTTCAACCGACTGTACAAGTGCCATGGGGTGAAGCTGAATAAGAAAACAGGGATAGTGTCAGTCAATGATGTGGTGTTTTGGCGGCTGGTGAAAACGGTGAGTATCTCCCAACTGATAGGTATGCTTTATTGTTTATCTTACTGTGTTTTTTTAACTCTCTTTATATGCAATGTAGCCTCCTAGGATAGAGAGCTTGTTCATATCTCGTCGGTTCCAAAACTATATGAGGATGATGTATTTTTTCATAGTGAAAGAGCTCCCAATTCCGAAGATCAGGGTATTGTCATACCGTGATGTTCTGTATGGCAATATCTAAGTTTGGTTAAACTGGTTTGGGTTTAGAACAAGTTTTCTTTGTTTTTCAAACAATTTTATTTTATTTTTTTATGTTGATGTTGGTGGTATGTTGCCCGTTGGAAGGGAAATGTTTTGGTATGCTGGGATGTCCAATTGAACAATTTTTATTTATTATGCTATTGATGGTATGCTATGATGTTGTTGTTGATTTTTATTTTTTGTTGATAGTATGTGGTGCTATTGCTGTTGATTTCTATTTCTTATGCTATGCTGGTGAACGCTTTCTGAATTTAAGTATTGACATGCCATGTTTCTTGTTTGATGATTTGCCTTTGTTGAATAATTTTCTATTTCAGTTGAGTAGTAGTTATGTTTACTATTTCTGGTTTTGGAAATCCCCTCTTGGTTAGTTTGCCCATATAGCATGGAATAGAATGCTAATATGTTATCGTACATGCAAGTAGACAAGACTATTATTGGGTCTTGGCACCCTGAATCCACCTTGAGATGAATCAAGATGCACAGTATATTGTGGATTGCCCACATTGGTACCAGGATAACACTCCTGAGGACCCTCATGCTGTGTAGTTTGCCTAGAAATCCATGTGACTGGTTGATTATTCAAGTCATTTTGATTGTTCAAGTTTGTACCAGAAAATTGCTCTTGAAGTGCACTCTGATCTGTGAACACACTATAATCCCTTGTTGAATGTTTCTATTAGTTCCAGGGGATTGCTCCTCTAGCACACCAGATTCAGTAGGGACTTTTTCGAGATTCCCCAACAGCTTATTGAGAGTTCACATTTGCTTGGAATCTGTAAACATTTTGCTGATTTGACTGGTTAGTAACAGTTGTCTGGACAGATGGACCACCATTTCCAGCAACATCCTACAAAACATTTTAACAAACTCATTAATTTCTTGTATATTAGCCCATACATAATAACTTGACTTAACAGTTAACATCAACACTTATAGTAGTTGGGACGTCAGTTGGTGTATCATCATTTATGCTCATTCTTCCACATGTTTTGAGATTATGTCGTTGTTTCCCACACTTTCTGCACTTATTCCCTGGCTTTTGCTTGGCATTCTTGTTAAACTTTTCTTTCTGGTCTTCACTGGAGCAGGTTCATCTGGCCCTCTCTTTCTTGATTTCTTAGGCCTGCCAAGTTGTTCCCAAAGTTAGGAGGTAGTGGTGGTATGATAACACCAGAACCCCACATCTCTATTCCTGGCACACCATAAATCACAGGCTCAAAAGCATTCAAATACATTCCATGGTCATACCAATGAGCTAGCCATGATGCCACTTGCTGGTCTTTATGTCGGATTGCACATGCAACATGCCTACACGGAATACCGGTTAGCTCCCATACCCTACATGAGCATGTCCTCTTCTCCAGATTCACCACATAATGCCCTCCAGTTCCACTCAATAGAGTGACTTGATAATGAAGATCATTTGACTTAACAGGAATACATTAAGATACCTTCAACTTCTGAATTTCTTCCTGAACTTTGGGTGCTAGAAGTACAGTCTCCTCCACCGGTTTCAGGGAAGGCCATTTACCAATTGCCTTATCTCACTTTCTTGCCAATCTCTTCATCAGGCACATCATGATCCATTCAAAACAGGTAATAATGGGCTTTTCTTTTGCAGGCATCAAAATGCCATTACAGGTCTCACAAGTATTGTTCATGATAATATCACTGCTGTATTTTGTGTCAAAGTATGCCTTAGCCCATTGGGATGGTGGCTTGTCATCAAACCATTTGAATGATTTAGCACTTAAGTTTTTTATTTTCTGCATTGATGCTAAGAATTCAGGCTTGATAGACCGGTGAGCAGCCTCCCACACTCTATCATTCCATGGCAATCCTCTGAATCCAACATTCCACAAGTTATGGATCATGTGCCTAACACAATACCTATGTGTTGCTACTTAAAATACAGCATTGCATGCCTGGATTAGACCTTTATGCTTATCACTCATGAGTGTCAGGTCATTGTAGGAGAATAACTCCAAATCTTCTTCTAGAGTCCCAAGGAACCACACTCAATTGACATAATTTTCCACAGAGACAATAGCATATGAATTTGGGTAGAAACTATTGCCTGCATCCACACTAACAACAATTAATAGTATTCCCCCATTAGACACAGTGAGATGTGCTCCATCTAAACCAATGTAAGGCCTACAACCATTCTTGTAACCATCCTTCAAAATTTTCAAACACACACACACACATGCAACTAAACTTGTTCCGTCCTGTTCATACAATCCTATCACCACTATTGAACCAGGGTTAGAATTCTTTAACTGGTCAGTATAATCCCATGATCTACTGAACTGAGAAGCAGGTGCCCACCCTCAACTCAACAATGCAGTCAAGCATTAAACCCTTTGTCCTTCTGCTAGGAACACTCTTGAAAATGTGTAGATATTTTGCCATCAACCAAGTGGACTTCATATTTTCGATATGATGGATATCATCACAACTGTGAAGAGGTTGATAGTCTATAATCTGAAATGTGTCCTTAGTCAAGAGTTTTCGTGCACTTAGCTTGGTTGTGCCGCACTGAGTTTTTCCATAGTTGGTTTTCCTGTCTTTGGATTAATGGTATAATACTTCTTGGATGCCATAGTTCTCTGAAAAGAGCAGGAGTGTAATATTTATCTCTTAAAGAAAAACAATGGAGTCTAAGATAAGAAAGAAAAAGGCTTTTGATATTAGGAAGTGATGAAAACCTAATGTGTGATTGCTCTTTAATATAAAGCACAAGAATTTTTAAAAAAACAAATGGCAATGTTTAATAAGTTTTTAGTCCTTAAGTAATTTAAATCACACAATGAATAATTCAAAAGATTCCTTATCATGTTATAGAATTTTAAACTGAAATTGTTGGATCGGGATTGATACAACTTTTCCAAAGTTTCAGAGCTCAAGTTAAGCTGGCGTTGCCTTAACTTGATCTCAAACAATCTTCTTGATAGAATATAATGTGCAGCGGAATTAAAGAACACAAGAAGATAAATTTTCAATGGTTTTTTATTATAAATAATCAACCATCTAGCCTTACGGCAAAATAACCACGCAGGTTTTACCAAAGATGTTCCTCACCACAAAATCACTCTCGTTCTTTTGTAGATTGGACTCAGCAAAGCAGACAAGAATTTTCTCCTTAAATCTAATCCTAGACTTAACTCGAAAACTCACAAACTTTGCAAAACAAGAAACACAGCAACAATGCTTAAGATATAATCTCTACGGATTTATAAGCTCTATTGTTTCTCTATGTATCTTGATGTACTTCACACCCTATATATATGTTTCTTCAAACTTGATCTCCAATGTGTGTTGTACACAGTTTTGGTAACTTATGTTGTTTCCTTGTTGAACTCTACTTTCCTTCTTGAACTCGATCTCCTTCTTGAATAATAGTTCCCTTTATTAGATTGAGTTCTAATAAGGAAATACTCCTTCTTCAATTCAGAGTTGATCTTGGAAAGATTCCTAGTTGCACTTGAACTCCAAAACTTTCCTTCTTTGAAACCGTGTTGACTTGACCGATCTCCTTGTAATGTTCTTCCTTATGATTAAGAGATGTTCCTGGACATAAACAAAGACAATTAAAATCGTGGAACTTGATTAATAGGTGAATAAAGGCAAAACTAAAATAAAGCAGTTAAAGACAGATTGACAGAAAAGTTTCTGGTTTCAATGTTGTCATGTGAATGTTGGCTCAACATACATCCAACATTTAATCCAGAACACTTTACTTATGTTCTGAAACATGTTTTAGGTTAAGACTGTTCTCGGGTTTCAATGTTGTCCTCTGGATGTTGGCACAACATCCATCCAACATTGATAACAAAACATGTTTCAGATTAAGACTTGTTCTCGGGTTTCAATGTTGTCCTCTGGATGTTGACACAACATCCATCCAACATTGATAACAGAACATCTTACACTTTCAATCTCCCCCTTTTTGCCTTTCTTCACAAAACCAATCAACCTGTTCACATAACAGATAATATGTCCAAATATCACTTAAGCATAATAATCTAAACCTACTAAAACTGCTCCCCCTTAATGCAAACTATCAAGTATTAACTTGGCATAACAAAGATTTATCATTAACGTCATCACCACAACTCAAAACAAGTTGTTCAGACATTTAACTCATCAATGTTGTCTCAACATTAAGACCAGAATGTACCTGCACATCAGTTTATCAGCAGAAACAGCAGATATAGACTATCTTCATAAGCAAAAGCATTAAGAGCAGTTAAAGCTAAGTAGCATTATCATTACAAACCAAAACAAAGAAAAAGAACTAGCAACTAAATAGAAACAGTTCAAAACATATCAAAAAGAAAAACATAAAAACCAGAAATCAAAAATTAAAAACTAGATCACTCTCCTCCTTTTTGTGAAGAAAGCTCCTCCATGTTCTTAATCAAGACATCCAGCTCCTGCATTTGTTTTTCCTTGAAAGCAATTTCCCTCTGAACATTGGCATAAGCACTTCTATACCAAGTCAACTGCTGATCCACAAACGATTTTGTTGTTACCCTGGTTTCTTCCTCATCAGATTGAGGCACTGAAGCTCCAACAAATTGTTGAGCCTCTTTTTCCTCTCCAGGTGCAACTCCACCTTCAGGATTCCAAGGCAAGTCCTTCACTCTTATGCTAGACAAGTAGGATTGAGTGATGGTGAACCTAGCCTTGTTCTCTGACATTCCGCCAAACTCTTTCTTGTCCATCTTCTGTTTTAGCAGCAGAGTTGTGATCAAAGAAGGAAATGGTAGAATCCCTTGCTTCCTCCCAACAGCATCTTCCATAGCCTTTAAAATTCTCACCCCAATATTCACAACAAGCCCATTCTTCAGTTTGTAGACCAAGTAAGCTGACTCCTTAGTCAAAACAGTAGAATTTCTAGTAGGCAGCCAATTATAAGATGCACATTTGTGCAGAACAGCACTTAGGGCAGTGAGCTTTGTTGTTGGTAATTGTTCAACCCAGGTTCTCTCTAGACCACCTGTGATATCCTCGATCACCTCATCTGGCTTTGGATCTTCAGATTCCTCAACATGTGGCAGTCCCCAAATCTTATTTATCTTCTGAGGACTAATGTCAAACACTTGTCCTCTTACCCATGTTGTACCATATTTGGGAGACAACTCACAAGTGATATACTTTGAGAGATTCAGGTAGAATTCTTGTACAAGCTCAGGAGCATAATCACCATGCTACTTCATTGAATTATGAACCCCTCTTGCTTTCATTAACTCAAAAACTCTGTTTCTTTTAAAGTTGTCCATGTCCATGACCCTCTCTTTGTGAAAATCCCTCTTTCTAAACTCATAAGCCTTGTCCTCTATCTACTTATTAAGATAGTATCTAGACCTAGCTTCCTTACTATAATAGGATAACGCAAGAGTGTCACAGTACTCTTCTTCATTATCATCATCATTATCACCACTAGCTTCAAACTCTTCAGCATCAGATTCCTCTTCCTCTTTCTCCTCTTCTTTCTCTACATCAACTACCTCAACTTCCTCATCCACAACTTGTTTCCCTTTCCTCACTCTCTCAGCCTCAGCCTTAGCCTTATCCTCAGCCTTTTTCTTCTCAAGTCTCTCTCTTAGAGCTCTTATAGCCTCAGCTCTTTGCAAGGCTATTTGACTCATTGGCCTAGACCCAATAGGTGTTCTCTTTCTACCAGAACCAGCTCCAGATCCCTCCCCCTCAAATATATCATCAACATTATTCACTTGGGGTTTAGGGTTAGCCACATTTACCTTAGATTCAGATTCATTGGTTTGAGGAGCATGGGCTTCTGATGTTGCGCCAACATTTGACTCAGATTCCACATTCTTAGCTCGCTTTGCCCGTCGTTGATAAGGAATCATTGGTCATTTTGCAGCAACTTGAGCAGTAGGTCGTCCTTGATCCTCACGCGCAGCAGCCCTGGTGCGTGTTGTTGTTTGCTTGACATTCACGGCCAAATCTGCAAGAGTGTCTAAAGGAGTCTTGCTCGCCATGTTAGTTTTGAGAATTGAGAGAAAAATATGAGAGATTTTTAGATAATTATTTGCAAAGAGAAAGACAAATTGCACAAGTGACAGAAATTAGGGCAAGTTGTTCTTTTAAGTTGTGAAGAGTGGAGAGAGAAGGAATGAATGTAAGTGGGATTATGGAATATGATCAATTAAGTTTTCCCACTCCTCTATTCCCGCGTAAGAACTTCACCACGTGTCATTTAAAAACAACAAGTAACCAGAGCAGTTCACAATAAAACAATAAAAACTCAGTTTTTAAAATTTTAAACAAACTTATAAGTTACTGACTTCAATGTTGGGCAGACCGTGTGGCAATGTTGGAATAACATTCAACTCAGAGAGTAGAGTAACATTCAAACCAGAAAGTTTTCAAACCATAATATTTGAGGTTTTGGGCTTCTTCAAGGCAATTTCATGTGAGAGCGTGAGATATATCCAAACTTATATCTGAAACTTCACCAAATTAGCAAGTGAGTATCAAAAACATCAGATCTAGATCAAAATCATGAATAAGTAACATATCAAACAGAAAACACACAGAGATAAGCAGTCATGAATTAGAGAATTAATCCACTTCCACAGCATAGAAGGTCACAAATAGTGTGTCACCTGCAGAATGTCACCCAAAGAGTATGCCTCAACACATGAAATGGACTATATACTCCCCCTAAGCCCAAACATAGTCAACCACACTAATCAAAGATGAAAGAAAATGTAGTCCTAGAATGAAAACATCAATGTTATGACAACATTGACAGATGGTATACACAGTGAATCACTTTTCAAACCAACAACAGTTCACATCACATCAAATCTTCACTATTTTCATTATCTCTTTAGAACAAAAACTGAGGGTTGTTTTTTAAAAAAAGGATAATGACATTACTGAATGAGGGCAGCACTAGACTCCACACACCCCAGTAACAACATTATCAGCAGCAATAGGCAAGTACAAAGGCCTTGAATACTAGCAACACATTTATCATGTACCCCAATACCCCAATTCCTTATGCATACTTGTTTACCAACCTGCATACAAGAGAGCACTAAGTGATCAATGCTACCAAGTGAAGGCAGTCGAAACCCCAAACACCCTAGTAGAAAGAACCACTCTTATGTACCCCTTGGCCAAAACAAACAGAGACATGAAAATAAGCACAACTGAGTATCATTGAAGCTGTCAACATCATGAACCCCAGCCTCTCCACATGTCCTGTAAAACCTTTCCATATGAACACAACTGAATAGACATCAAAGTAGTGAGCTTTGTGTACCCCAGCTTCTCCATATGTTAGGCTAGCACAACCTCAGACACACTTTATAGATTTATACTTTTCAAAACTTAGATGTGAATCTGCAAGCTAGAAAGATTAGTAAAACACAGTGATCAACCACACAATCAACTATGCCAAACAAAGATCAATGTGACTCAAAAAGAAAAGAAAGAAAGAAACAAAAAAAAAACAAAAAGTTACATACTACACCACAAACATTAACCAGTGCTAGACAGTGGTGTTATGTCAACACTGGGACCCTAACATTCTCACATATTGCACATGCCGAGAGATTTCCTCAAATTGAAGAATCTCTCACTATCTAAAGGTTTAGTAAACATATCAGCAAGCTGATTATTTGTCTCAATATGCTCAATGTTAATCATTTTATCCTCAACCATGTCTCTCAAGTAATGATGTCTTATATCTACATGCTTAGTCCTAGAATGCTGAACAAGATTCCTTGAGATACTAATGGCACGAAGATTGTCACAAAACATGAGGAGAGTATCACTATCTAACCCATAGTCTAGCAACATGTGTTTAAGCCATACTAGCTGGGTAACACAACTGCCAGCAGCTACATATTCAGATTCAGCTGTAGATAATGACACACAATTCTGTTTCCTACTATACCATGAAACTAGATTGCTTCCCAAATAGAAACAGCCCCCACTTGTGGATTTTCTGTCATCTACATCACCTGCCCAATCAGAATCACTAAACCCAACAAGATTTGTATTTGTATCAAAGGAATACCAAATGCCCAATGATGAAGTTCCAGATATATATCTTAATATTCTCTTCACAGCAATCAAGTGAGATTGCTTTGGATCAGCTTGGTACCTAGCACAAACACAAACAGAAAACATAATATCTGGTCTAGAGGCAGAGAGATATAGAGACTACCAATCATAGATCTGTACAATGTTGGGTCAACATTGTCTCCAGTGCCATCCTTAGTAATCTTCATAGAAGAAGACATGGGAGTTTTGCAAGGTTTTGACTCATGTAGCTCAAATCTTTTTACCAGGTTCCTTGCATACTTCTCCTGGTTTAAGAACATACCATTCTCCAGTTGCTTCACTTGCAATCCCAGAAAGTAGTTCAGCTCTCCAATCATGCTTGTTAATGGGTTTGGAATTATTCCCTATTTAACGAAAGATATTTATATTGGGTTGGAACGCCCTGTCCGTGATTCAGAAACAGTCATAGATGGAAATGACTTGAATATAACAAGAGATACAAGAATATTCCCTTCCTTTATTCACTAAACTTTTCCTCCTCTTATCTTTGTGTATTTGTGGTAAGTTGTGTTAAGTTAAGCTGAGTTGTCCTTCTTCTATTGATCACCTCCCTTTATATAGACTTTGATAAGGGCAGGTGTCATTGTGCATGTGCTTTAGTAAAGACAGGTGTAAAAATTAGGATAAGGTTTATCTCTTAATCTACTATATGCTGACTAGACTCATTTTTGTGCTTTTCGATGGCTTCGAGGATCTCCGATAAATGATTGTTTTGGGGACGCTACTCTTCCGAGGGCTAGGCTTTTGTTGATACATAATGAGAGTGCTCGTACGAGAGTAAGGACTGCTGTATGTGCCTTCCGAGGGGTTTTATTTCCTTTTCTTAACTCGGATTCGTTCTTCAATGATCTGGAGTGATCTCCGAGGATGTAATGTGATAGCGTAACAGGATCTCTGATGGCATAATGTGATCTCTGAGGGCTTGATATGATCTCTGAGGGCTGTATTTGCTCTCCGAGGGCTGTATTTGCTCTTCTTGAAATGGGACTTTTCCGTATAAGTCCTCGGAATATATTTATTGGGCGCTCTGTTATTCATTTCTTGTTCTTCTCCGAAAATGGGTCCTCGGATGATGGTCCGAGTGCAGTTTTCATTGAGGAGTGTTCAACAAGGAAGTTTTCTTGTAAGTTCATGGGACTCGGGGTCCGTTGTAGTCCCTCTTGGCGCATTGGTGGATATCGGAGTCGCGCGGGTCCATCGGGGTTTGCTCTTTTTACGATACCGCGTTGATATCTGTTTTTTACTCACCATTTGACTTTCCAAGGGACGCTTATGCTCCTCCTCGTGTGCTCTTCTATGCCTTTGTTAGGTCAGTGACCGAGAAGTAGGGCAACATTCGAGGGGGTCTCCTTATTAGGAGTGGGTACATCACATCGGAAGTACTCATGACAACTGTATTGTCCATTTATTGATTTCCCGATTAGGATTAACCTTCTTCTTTTCCTTTTATTTATTTTTATGGTTAACAATGCTCATTTCAAATATCCATGTCATTGACTCAACAAACTTGTCTAGAGTAGACTTGTTAGTAGAACCAAAAACAATGTCATCCACATAGATCTGAGAAATACAAACATCAGAACTCTTTCTTAGAATAAACAAGGTTCTGTCTCCATCTCCTCTATTGAACCCAAGACTTAACAAAAATTGAGTTAGTCTTTCATACCAAGCTCTAGGTGCCTGTTTTAAACCATACAAAGCTTTCTCAAGTTTATACACATAATTAGGATGTTTAGGATCAGCAAAACCTTTAGGTTGTTCAACATATACTTCTTTGTCTATCAAACCATTAAGGAAAGCACCCTTCACATCCATCTGGTAGAGCTTAATCTTAAGACAACATGCAATAGCAAGAAGTAATCTAATAGATTCTATCCTAGCTACTTGAGCAAATGTCTCATCAAAGTCAATTCCTTCTACCTGAGTATAACCTTGTGCAACAAGCCTAGCTCTGTTTCTTACAATTACACCATCTTCATTAGTTTTGTTCTTGAAAATCCACTTAGTTCCTATAACATTCACATTAGAAGGTCTAGGTACTAGATTCCAAACATGATTTTTGGTGAATTGCAGCAGTTCATCTTGCATAGCATTTATCCATTTACTATCCTTAAGAGCTTCATTCACATTCTTAGGTTCAATATTTGAGACAAAACAGGAAGCATTACTTACAGTGCAAGTGGAAGACATGTAGACACACAACCTTACCATGTCTTTATAGTTTACCATGTCTTTGTTGCGAGTCTTCATGCGCCCAGTGATTTCACCTATCACTTGTGAAGCTGGATGATCTTTTTGAATCCTAGTAGGGGGATCTCTTCTAGGTTCATCAACAACGTCGTCCTCTGAATTTGACTGTGGGGATGTTGGCCTAACAGCATCAGGTGTCAGCTCAACATTAGAACCAGTCACTACTTCAGTGTCTTCAGCTTCTGCTCCTGATGTTGGGGCAGTCTATGTTTCCAATGTTGGGGCAACATCAGAGACAGTAACTTCATCAGTACCTGAATCAAAGGTGTAATCATCAAACACTATATTTACTGATTCTTGAATAGTCTTCAATCTTGGATTATAAACCCTGAAAGCAGAACTATTCACAGAATAACCAACAAATATGCACTTTTCACTTTTTGGATCAAACTTACTAAGATAGTCTCTATCATTCAACAAGTAACAATCACATCCAAATTCATGGAAATGAGCAATATTTGGTTTCAAACCCTTCAAGATTTCATATGGTGTCATATTTGTACCAGGTCTAAGATAAGCCCTATTACTTATATGACATGCAGTATTTAAAGCTTCAGCCCAAAGTCTTTTAGATAGGTTTCTAGCATTAAGCATAACTCTGGCCATCTCTTGAAGTGTCCTATTCTTCCTCTCAGCTATCCCATTTTGCTGAGGTGTCTTAGGTGCTGAAAACTCATGGAAAATTCCATTCTTATCACAGAAATCACTGAAACTAGCATTTTCAAATTCTTTCCCATGATCAGACCTAATCTTACACACAGAGGAACCATACAGATTTTTGATGCTAGCATGTAAGATCCTAAATGTGTTGAATGCATCAGATTTTTCTTTTAGAAACTTAACCCATGTATATCTAGAGAAATCATCTACAATAACAAAGGCATATCTCTTACCACTTAGGCTGCTCACCTCAATAGGACCCATGAGATCCATGTGTAATAATTCAAAACACTTACCAGTCCTGGGAATTGTACTCTGTACCTGGAGGGGTGTATGAATAGCTTTGGTTTGCTTACCCTTCAGGCAGTCCCCACATACAACCTTACCTGGGCTGGATATCTTTGGTAAGCCTCTTACAGTATCAACTTTCTGTAATTTTTCAAGGTTCCTATAGTGAACATGTCCTAGCTTCCTATGCCATATAACAGCATCATCAACTTTAGCATGAAAGCAATCAGCTTCTTCCTGAGCAAGGTAGCAATTATCTTTAGATCTGGTACCTGTCATAACAAGAACATTATCACTATTAAATACATCACAAGAACTTTTATCAAATGTAACAAGCAAGTTATCATCACAAAGTTGACTAATGCTTATTAGATTTGCTTTCAATCCTTCAACTAGCAGAACATCTTTGAGAGGTGGAAATCCTTCAACATCTAGTACTCCCTTTCCAATGATTCTTCCCTTGGTGCCTCCTCCATAGGTGACAGTTCCAACATTGAGAGGAATAAGTTGTTTAAGATTTTCCTTGTCTCCTGTCATGTGTCTTGAACATCCACTATCAAAATACCACTTACCTGCAAGGTTAGAGTACACAGCAGAAAAAACAACATTGCATACAAGTTTTATCTTAGGAGTCTTTAACTTTTCAATCCAAGTTCTACTTTTCTGTCATGTTCCTAATGTTGGGATAACATCTGTACCATTGACCAGCTCAACATTAGAGACAGTTTCTGTTTTCTTCACATTCTCTTTCAAATATTTCTTGCAATAAGGTTTTATGTGACCTGGTTGAAAACAAAATTGACAGATATAAGCAGGTTTACTTTTGTTGGGATTAGCACAACTCAAGTCTTTTGATTTCTTAACAAGACCTTCTTTAATGAAGACAGGGTTTGCAACTTTAGAGGCAGGTTTCTCAATATATCCAAGACCATTTGTTCCTTGATTACCCATACTCAGTACTTCATCAAGTTTAGATGTACCTGAGTTCCATTTAGCAATGATCTGACTATCTTTTTCAAGCTTTCCTTTTACCTCTTTAAGTTCAGCTTCTGTCTTGTCAAGGTCTCTTTCATACATCCTCATCAATATCTTCAGTCCATCAATCTCCAGCCTCTGAGCTTCAATTTTCTTGGTGAGTTTCTGATTTTCTTTCAGAAGATTATGAAAAGTAGACTTCAAGTCTTCAATGATTTCCTCCTGGGACATCTCACCTTCAAAGTAATACTCTTCATCTAGATCAACTGAGCCATGAAAACATTCAAAGTTAGATTCATCATTATCAGACAAAGAATTGAAATCAATATGGGTATCATATTCAGTCCAATTCCCAAAGAAGGTCTCATGTTCTGATGTTGAGTCCTGGATGTTGGAGCAACATTGGGACCCGAGGCAGTTATGGAGATCTTCTTCTGTCCAGTTGACATGAGTAAATAGCACAGCTGTATGAATCTCTTCAAGGTTTTCTTCAGTATCAGCACTTGATCCAGAGTTATAATCCTCTTCATTGAAATCATCTACACAAACCCAATGAGACTTTCCCTTCTTGCGGAGGGTGTTAGCACATTCAACAACTATATGACCATAACCTTTACATTCATAACATTGAGTTGTTTTCAACTTTTCAATTTCTTCAGGACTAGATTTTGTTGCCATATATTTAAAAAATTTGGGAGGCAATTTTCTATAACCAGTGGAAGTATTGCTAGGTTGTTTCTCTTTAGATTTATTTTTAAAGTTCAACCTACTGAGTTTCTTGCTAATATTTCCATAGTTAGAAGAAATAATTTCATCCTCATCCTCACTCTCATGATAATTTGTTCCTAACAAAGCAATAGCTTGTTGTTTGGTAGTCCTAGCAGGAAACTCTAGCTCAAATTCTCTAATAGTGTTTAGCAAGGATTGAAATTCCATGTTGGCAATATCTCTTGTCTCTCCCATGGCAATTCTCTTGAGAGCAAATCTAGGTGACAAAGATCTAAAAGCTTTATAGACCATAGTTTGATTTGAAACAGGAAATCCTAGATTTTCACATTGATTTGTAATGTCAAGGATTTTCTCAAAATAACTATCTATACTCTCTTCATCACCCATCTCAAGTTTTTCAAAATCTTTAAGCAATTGTCTATGTTTAGAGTTCCTGATGCAGTCGAGAAAGCGTTGGAGTTTATGGTGAAACGGGATCATCCCAAAATGAGAGGCTGATTTTGGCTCGGTCCGTTTTTGACGTGCGAATAGTCAAATTTTATCCGAAACGGGCCAAATTCCTTCGTTTAGGCCTCGAAAATGCCGTTTTTGCCGTTTTTAGTAATTTTCGTTTCAGTTATATCTTTATTTCTAGAACTCGGAATTGCATTCCGTTTGTTGGAGCGTGTTCCTTATGAGTAGCACTTTTAGTTTATGCTTTTATTTCGATTTTTTCCTTTTTTGGAAAAAAAACGTTATTTCCTATTTTAGTTATGCTTTTAGGGTATATATTCTATGTAAACCCTAAGAAGACATTCAGTTGATTATTGAATAAAGTTTTTGAGAGTTTCTCTCTTTTTGCATCAATTTCTTGGTATTCTTCGTGAATCAACAAGCTTTTGATTTTTGTGTGTCGTTCCTATCTTTCCTATAAGCTTCCGCTACGTCAATTCCTAACTGCTATATCTCCTTCACAATGAAGTTCAAGGATATCCCAAGCCGATTTAGCTGTGGTGCAGTTCTGAATTAACTTAAACATCTGATTGGTAACATAACTAAAAATAGCATTAAGAGCTTTCTCATTATAGTTGTACAGTGTTACCTCGTTTGCTGTCCATTGTGACTTCGGTTTTGGTACAATATCTACATCTTGGTCGTTCTCAATCTTTGGGACAGAATATCCATCAAGAACGGCATCCCATGCTTTCATGTCAATGGATTTGATGTGAACTCTGAGCCTGGTCTTCCAGTAAGCATAATTGATGGATCTTTCCAAGACTGTGAGTCTGCCAGAATTAGGATTGATGTTGTCCATCGCGTTGTATCACCTCCAAACACCAGTGAAATCGGTGCTTGGCTCTGACGCCAATTGAAATTGTTGGATCGGGATTGATACAACTTTTCCAAAGTTTCAGAGCTCAAGTTAAGCTGGCGTTGCCTTAACTTGATCTCAAACAATCTTCTTGATAGAGTATAATGTGCAGCGGAATTAAAGAACACAAGAAGATAAATTTTCAATGGTTTTTTATTATAAATAATCAACCATCTAGCCTTACGGCAAAATAACCACGCAGGTTTTACCAAAGATGTTCCTCACCACAAAATCACTCTCGCTCTTTTGTAGATTGGACTCAGCAAAGCAGACAAGAATTTTCTTCTTAAATCTAATCCTAGACTTAACTCGAAAACTCACAAACTTTGCAAAATAAGAAACACAGCAACAATGCTTAAGATATAATCTCTACGGATTTATAAGCTCTATTGTTTATCTATGTATCTTGATGTACTTCACACCCTATATATAGGTTTCTTCAAACTTGATCTCCAAGGTGTGTTGTACACAGTTTTGGTAACTTATGTTGTTTCCTTGTTGAACTCTACTTTCCTTCTTGAACTCGATCTCCTTCTTGAATAATAGTTCCCTTTATTAGATTGAGTTCTAATAAGGAAATACTCCTTCTTTAATTCAGAGTTGATCTTGGAAATATTCCTAGTTGCACTTGAACTCCAAAACTTTCCTTCTTTGAAACCGTGTTGACTTGACCGATCTCCTCCTCTTGAATTATGGAAACTTCAACTTAGGAAACTTGTAATGTTCTTCCTTAAGATTAAGAGATGTTCCTGGACATAAACAAAGACAACTAAAATCGTGGAACTTGATTAATAGGTGAATAAAGGCAAAACTAAAATAAAGCAGTTAAAGACAGATTGACAGAAAAGTTTTTGGTTTCAATGTTGTCCTGTGAATGTTGGCTCAACATCCATCCAACATTTAATCCAGAACACTTTACTTATGTTCAGAAACATGTTTTAGGTTAATATTGTTCTCGGGTTTCAATGTTGTCCTCTGGATGTTGGCACAACATCCATCCAACATTGATAACAGAACATATTTCAGATTAAGACTTGTTCTCGGGTTTCAATGTTGTCCTCTGGATGTTGATACAACATCCATCCAACATTGATAACAGAACATCTTACACTTTCATAAACCATAAAATATATATAGGTAATGTTGGAAAGATGAGAGATAGAGATTGCTCAGTCAATTTCTGAAGATATTATGATTCTGCAGGTCTTCTATTTTCTTACACTATAAAACGTATTTTCTAGGTCATGGAAGAGGCACATCGTGGAAGTCGCGTGCTTATGTCGCGTTAGTGCAGCGCGACCAAACGTAGCGGTGAGTGGCGAGAGTCGCGCTACTCTCTAGACAAGCTGCATGATGTGCACTAAGGCGCGCGCCCCGCCCTGATCTTCTAGAGCGATGACGCGACTTGGCTCGAAGTGGCGCTAATCGCGCTGCTTTGTCTGCTAGTGATATCGCCTAATCCTCTACATTCTTCCTTCTCTTTTCCTTTTCTCTTCTCTATTCTTGACTCCTCAATTTATGCTTAATTTTTTTTCACAAAGTGGATGATTGCTACACATGACTCAAACAAAACATCAACCTAAAACAAAATTAACTGAAAAATAAAGACTCATTAAAAACTTACGACATGGGTTGCCTTCCAAGAAGCGTATAGTTTTACGCCATTTAGCTCGACTATATGGTGAAGAAATCAGGGATTATCAGGTGCATCATTGCACCATTGGTTTTTTTCATGCTTTGAGTTCTCTTTATCTTCATGGTCACTTCCTGATATCGAGGTGGAATTTTTCCGTCAAATCTCGCATCTCCATTTATGGTAACTTCGTGACTCCATTCAAAATGTTGAAACTTGTCTTTTCCCGTCCCTCACAAATTTGTCCAATACTCCAAATGCAATGTCTGATGGTAGGTTTTGGAATGTAGTTTGGCTAATCACTTCTTCACTCAGCTTGTCCAACAGGTGACGATTAATCATTCGCAAGCCCATTTAGAAGATATCAATGGCTTGATTGTGTTCTAGGAAAGATGGTGAAAATTTGAAACCTCTTTTCTCTATGTAGATCTCGTGTGCTATACTCATCATCTTCTGAGGATCGATCCATGCTTCTGCTGAGGTAGATCCACATCTCTGTCTGAAATTCAGAATCCATTCCTTCAATGACTTAGTATGTTGTCTCGCACAAAAATTCTTCTTGAGTTTGTTGATGGTTGTTCTCCAATACATCCCTTCATTGGTCTCCTCATCACACCATGTCTTTGCCTTTTCTGTTAGTGAGTGAGGGAATAGTACTAACAACATGTACTCTTCCTTCACCTCGAAGTGTTGGCATACATCTTTAAATTTTCCACATGGTTTGTTGGATTATCATGAGGTTTTCTTTCAAATCTCTCTCTGGTCACTGCGTACATCAATTCTTCCTTCATCTTAGTGACGTCGAAAGTCAGTGGATGAAGAACATATTTGTCCCTCCGATTGTTTACCTAGCTGTTTAACCTTAAACTATACCAATTGTTGTTGTTCCTTTGGTAGGCTGCATATGGTTAGATTGGTCTTCCTCACCCATTGCCTCTTCTAATGGTTCCGTACTTCATCTTGATTCTCCATGGTGGCAAAGTTGGTGTTCTTCCATGGCGGTCCAGGCTTGTTCTTGTGAAAAGCAGAAAGTACCGTTACTCCCCGACAACATCGCCAAAAACTTGATGCGTGGTGAATTGTGTAGCTTCTTATATATGTATGCAATGAATGCTACACCTATGTGTTCGCAAGTGAACAATCAAGTAATAATAAAATGAAAAGTATAATTACGTCCCAATTATTGAATCCCAAGAAATTTTTTGGATCGACTTCTAGAATTACTTAATTGCAAAAACAATGATAGTTGTCATGAGTTTACTATCTTGATTGTGTTTCTGAAGAAAAGTTTTGTTTATGAATGAATGAAAACAAGAATGCGAGATTAAAATAAATGAATGCAAAATGAATGAAAAAGAATGCAAAACAGAAATATAAAATATAATTGAAGACGATTGAATGATTTCGTTGTTTTTAAAACATATGATGATGATGATAAAGGTGTTCAGAGTTTGAGTTTCTCTATTGATTTACTTTAGTAATTCATAGACAAATTACCTATACCTCTTTAATCAATTGAGCCTTATTTGAGTTCTTAGCCCATAGTTATCCTGAATCTATAAATCATTAACTCTCTAATGACCTATCCCGTTAGAATAATCAGTCCGATTGTCAATCATTTTAGAAGAGATATTAAGTTTGCAATCCAATTCACTAATCGATTCGTGCTAACGTAGTATACTTAGAAAAAAAATGTATTTGTGCGATATAAAGATGTGCACATATCAATGTCAGAAATTGAATGTATGCATGATTAGTTTAACATCTACACTCTAGCGTTCCTGGGGTAGTGCTTCCGTTATTCCAGCCAGAGTTAGTCCTAACGCGCAACATATATAGCCAATCATTTTAGACACATGAATGCTCAAACAAATCTCAAATAAGTTAAATAAACATATTCATAAATTCGAGCTACCTCACTACTCCAAACGTGGAGTAGTTACTAGAACGCATATGTAAGCAATATTGAACTTGAAAACAACTAAGTATACGACCTAGACCAATCATTCTTTTATAGATAATATGTGTTTAGATCTTCAGCTGTTACTTAAATCCTGGAATAGTTAATCTTGCCCCAAGTCGAATTGTAAGTCGCGCGTCTCGAATGACGCCGCGTGGGTCACGCTGCCTACTGCCTATAGAGTGCGAGTCGCACTCCTCCTTCCCACGTCGTGTGACTCTCTGGTGATGGCACACGGGTCGCACGACTCTTGGTATACATCGTGCGACCTTCAATTTCTGTTGAGCCTATTTTCTTGTGATATTAGGGCTGCAGTCTTCATCCTTGTAGCAACGTAGCACTCCATTGTTGCGTCGTGGCACTCCGTTGTTGCATCGTGGCACCTCTAATGCAGTCCTCTAAAATCTTTATCGCTTTAAGCTCTATTTTGTGCTCTTTTCCCCTCATTTTGCCTTGACTCGATTCAAAACTACAAAAGACATAAAACATAACATAAACTACTAGAAGTGCTACAAATCATTACAAATGTACAAGTATACAGGCTATTAAATTCATATCAAATAGACACACATCAATGACGTAACACAGTTCCTTGCTCATCATCCGTTGGAGTAGTCTTGAGCATGGCGTTGATCGGACATAGGTGGAGGTGGCGGTCGTGCATATGTGGAGAAAAGATACTGGAGGTGGATATGGATGCGGTTTTGAAAGTCGGTATGGTTGTGGGAAGGCGATTGATTAGAGGTGATGATGAGTGTGGTTGTTAAAAGTGGTGGTGGGTGGCGCTAGGGATTTGAGGTTGAAGAAGATAATATTTTTTTATTAAAAACTTTATATTTAAATTTAGTAATTTTTAATATTTTTCGTTGATATTTTCTTTTTGTTTGATAGAATTATTTTTTTTAATAGACTTTGTTTTGAGATTTAGATACAAATGTTTGAGATTAATTTATTTGTGGAACTGATAAAATAGTTTTAGTTATTGTTTTAAAAAAAGATATAAATGTTATAATCAGTCCAATTGTGATGAGTGTGGTAAAAAACTCGCCAACATGGATGCCACGTAATGAAGGCTTTGATATTGGTTAAAATTTCCTAATTCTTGATTAATTGGTTACCACATAGATAATGCCTGATGAATTTTGAGATTTCCAGCTACTACGAATTAAAATTGAGCTTGAAATCCAACATTAGAGACTAAATCTGAAATCGTGCTACTTAGAGGATCAAATTTAGTTTTTTCCATGGTTTGTGTATAAGCGTGATGTATAACTTTTAAGACTTTCAGTCGTAGTGTACATTTTAGGTGTATTGTGTATGTTTAAGTATTTTGGGTGTAACGTGTTTTTGAGGTATTACAAATATAATGCCATTTTAGATGTTCTCGTATAATGTTTGGTTTTAACAATTTGAGGTGTAGTGTGTGTTTTTTGGTAACTTAGGTTTGCTATGCTTTCATGTGTAGTTTTTATGCAATTTAGGTTTAATGTGTATTTCTCAAGTGTAATATGTTCAAGGTATTTGAGGTCAAATATGTATTTTTTTTAAAGTGTTTTTCGCGATTAGGTTATTTAGGTTTAAAATGAGTTCATGTGTAGTGTGTACTAGATGTTTAGGTGCAATATTCGCATTTTAGGTAACTTAGGTGTATTGAGCTTTTTTAGGTGAGTAATGAGGTAGGCCGAGCAACAAAATATAATTGTATAGGTTGTTGACCAAATTTATGACCCAACCTATTTACAACTCAATATAAATAGTTGTTATGCGTTAGATCACTTTTTACCTAACACATTTATGACACACTCATTTACAACCCAATTACCGCCTCTACCATTATTCAACCCACTTTCCGTTACTACGGTAGGTCTTGACGTCAATGCATCAAGATATAGGATAAGAGTGTAAGAGATTGAGAAAAAAGTGTTCAAACAGTTGGGTAGTAAAATTAGGCTCGAGATTTAGGGCACATTATCAAACCATGTGCTAGACTTGAGGGAAGTAGAGCTTATCATGTTGAATATGTGAGTCAGGTCCATCATTATACTGTTGGTTCATCATAATAATGGAATGGCTTAAGCAATCGTGTTAGCATATTTATTTAGTTTGCCTGGTTACATATCAAGGATTAGGTCTTATGAGACTTATCTATTGCTATATTAAAAGCAAAGCCCTCTTATTTTTATTTATTTAGTTGGGATACCAATTTTTGTGTTTCCTAAAATACCCATCTTTTTCTCTATTTAAATAAAAGCATATCATAGCAATATTATCATTTTTCATATTTTTCTGAATTACCCACCCTATAAAATAACAATTTATATTTTTGTGCATCTATATGTCAAATTTTATTTCTTTAAATATTAATATAATTCCATAATTTTATAATTGATAAACTGGGCTATTGTCACGGGTTGTTTATAAAGCTTCCCACTACTGACTAGTTATAAAAGGCCCATAATAAGACAATCTTAAGTCAAGCCCAACTTAGATTCAGATTGAATTTAAAACAATTTGATTAAAGTTATACAAATAACTTAATATAAAATATTAAACGTTTGAGGTAGGCCGGGCCTTAGCAGCGAGGGTGGAGTAAGACTGTTCATTTGGCTAAATCATACAACAAATTAACTAGGTCATAAAATTTGGTAATTTATTTAGACATCATATATATATATATATATATGGAAATAATATTTAAAACTCATGTAACAAACTAGGTCATAAAGTTTGGTAATTTATTTAACATTGTATAAACAATAGCAAACTAAGTCTCTATTATATCAAATTTGATGGACTCTATAGTGATTAGAGTCGATAGAGAAATGTCGTAGAATTCTATGTGTACCGAAATAATGTATGTGTAGTAGCAATTTTTCTCGTCTCTAAAACTAACACATTGTTCATTGTAAAAATAATTTCTCATAACATTGCTGTGAATAATTTAGGTTTAACAACCGATTGATTCTTGTTCAAATATAAATTTTAAATGTATTAGCTATCGCGATATAACTAATCACTTCGGTTATATTTATGTATTTCCTCACAATTAGTTACTTAATTAATTTTGTTTTCGACTTTAAAAAATCTCTAAAGTAAGTAGATGATCGTTACGAGATGTAACGCACAATATTTATTGGTTCGGCTGAAGAATTACATATGTATCCTTACGGTGCGTTGGTAGCCCTAATAAGTTTATATATAAATGAGAGCTACGATTGAACGCTCAAAATATAAGGTGCGCCGACGTGCACGCTAATATACGGTTTTTGTCGCATTTTTTTCCCTCACAAATTCTACTCTTCTACAATCCATTTCTACGAACAAATCAATACACATAAAATGTCATGTTTTGTTACATGGATTCATCAGTCTATTATGACCTGTTGCCACCGTGGTGTGCAAGACCGCGTTTTAGATGGTACGCTTTCATATTGAGTACATGTCTTCTTAATTTCTACTTTCCCAGATTTCTTTGTTGTAGATATGAACCCTTTAAACTTTTACGCTATTTTGGTTCTAAATTTCTAGATAAATTTCTTATGAATTTCGTATGCGTACTTCGAGTATTGTAGGAAATAAACCTTGTGTATTTCATTCATCAATGTAGTTTATATACAACTTACAAGGAAACCTAATTAAGGTAAGATACATAGTCTAGCACAATATGGACTATAATTATATATATACAATAATTATCTAGTCTAATATTGATAGTTGTATTAACATAATTATCAAGTAATAAAATAATTTTGGTTATTTATTTACATTTTTGCGATATTATTCTGGATTATTTAAGTACTGAAAGCTTTTGGTGATTTTGTTTACTTTTGCGATGTTATGATTATATGAAATAGTTTCGTTGTCATCTTGAACTTATATCATAGGATATAAGTAAGTAAACATTTACAGGCTCGTATTTATGTTTAGCAGTAAAACTCATAAAGCTATGAATAACGATTCTAAATATAATATATAGACTGGAAAAATAAATCAATGCATGATTGTTGTAAATTAGATTAGACAAAGAAGTTTATCGTCCTAAGTTTTTATTTCTATAAAAAACTTATCGAGGTAGACTACTCAACTGTCTTAATCACGTTTATTTTGCGTACGTGTTAGAATTTTGTACAGATTATATATAAGTATAACCACACTAATTTAAACGTGAAGCGCTATGACTATGTCAATATCGGTGCACAAACGTAATACGTAGTTGTTGCAGGGGATAACAAAACCTATCTGGTGCCACCTAAAATCCATCACGGCACCGATTGCTTTTTGACAATTTAAAGTCCGATTTATTTTTGAGTTATTATTTAGTATTATATATATGATGATTCTTGTAAAGTATAAACACTGGTAAGTTACTAAGTTGTCATATAAATATATAAACCAAAGGAACGAATAGTATGCATTTGTAATAATATTTCAAGGACTTTACTTCGATTCACAATTATTTTGACCACCCAATTACTTTCACAATAAGCAAAATACAATACAATTTCCAAAAATCTTTTTGGTATTTCTTAAATAGATTTGCGATAATGTCTCAAGACTATATAGGAATAGAAATTAGTGCAAAATCCAAGCTTATTAGGAAAAAATCTCACAGTAATCATAATCATAGGTTTCGAGATTATCTGACGTTCCATCAATTAATTGAAGGAGTATTTTCAAAGTAGGACATCTCGTCATTTCGCACTTTGTAATTAATCAGAGTTCCAGATTACAAAATGGATAGTATTTTTGTCAAAGCACCCCGCTTTTATGCCAATTTGCAAATTATCCATGAAAAATATTGATTCTTTCTGATTTCAAAATAGAACATTATTTTCGTTTTTTATGTGCATTTGTTGTGTTTACTCAGAAAATACGCCCTTGCTATCTTTTACATTTTTTGTTGGAATTAATTTGATATTTACTTACAGAATTTCCTTAAAAAAAATTATAATTACTTTTTACAGAAATATGATATTCACCCACTCACCCCCACCTCGCTGCCCCTCCCCCCCCCCAAGAAAAATATTATATATGTATATACATATAAAGACGAAATATTAAAAATGCCCGCTAATTTTTTTTAAAAAGTTAAAATGCCCATTTTTTTGGCCTTGCCAAAATGTCCCGTATGTTTAAAAAAAATTTTAAAAAATGTCATCGGCCCTTATTTGGGCCAAAATTGCCTACGTGGCAGTACAAAATTGCGCTTTGTACCCCAAAATAAATTGTATACTTTGAACCCTAAAATATTTTGGGGTGCAAAATACAATTTATCTTGGGGTGCAAAGTGCAATTTCGTACTACCACGTAGACAATTTTGGCCTGAATAAGGGCCGATGACATTTTTAGTAGGCTTTTTAAAAGATATGGGGCATAAAAACAAGGTCCGAAAAAAGGCATATTAACTTTTTTAAAAAAGTTAAAGGCCAAATTTAATTATTCGTCCTACATATAATATAGAATAAAGATTTTGTTAATATAATAAAGTTAGAATTTTGTATTGGTTTACAATTTAAAGTGTGAAATACAAATATGCCTACTTTTTAAGAGAAAAATGTATACATATATTCTTCAAGCGGAAAAACTTAAGTCATTTTCACTGTACGTATGATGAACAAGTGAACTAGACCTCGATAAGATTATTGATAATCTATATTTTCTAAACTTAGAGGGGTTAATTTGGTCATATTATTTTTATAGGGGCAAATTATATAAAAAAAAAACTATTTAGATTTATTCCTAAACGAGCCAGAGGCGAACGGGCAAAAAATAAAAATAAAATAATTAAAAAAAGTTCCCTAGAAAGGTACACGGAAATATAGGTAGGCGCCAATAATAATTTTGCCTGTGTATGTATATATATCACACCACACAGCACACTGCACACACTAAAGTGTATTGTATTGTATGTTGCAAAATTTGTCTTATATCTCATCATCGATCAGACGACAGCATTCATAATCCAATGGCGGCGGACCTCCCCTGCGACGGCAACGGCGTGTGCATGATCTGCAAATCGACGGTGCCCGAAACCGAAGTCCTCACGTGCATCACATGCGCCACTCCCTGGCACGCCATTTGCCTCACTAATGCTCTCCAAAACCTGTCCGAGGCCGCTCAATGGAAGTGTCCCGACTGCACCACCGAGATCTCAGCCGTGAGGCCAGCAGGGTGCGGCGGAGGACTGGTGGAGATGGTGCGTGCGATCGAGTGCGATGACTCGATGACGGAAAAGGAGAAGGCCCAACGGCGTCAGGAGTTGTTGAGTGGACGCCACATAGTCGATGATGAGGAGAAGGAGAAGGAGAAGGAGAAGAAGAGTATTTTGGAGATTTTGGGAGATGAGTTTAACTGCTCTATTTGCATGCACCTCCTCGAGAAACCCGTCACTGTATGATTCTTTTTCTTTTTTACTCATCACTCCTTTTATTTATTTAATATAATTAATTAATTAATTCTAATGATTGATTTTATTATTGCGCTTTTTGTTATTAGCATTTTTATTACCTGTTCTAAGTGTTTTGTGCCTTGTGAAATCTGTTTTAAGTATTTTACTAAACATATATATATATATATATATATATATATTGTTATTTTACTAAATTATTGCGATTTATAGAAAAATTGTTTTTCTTTAAAATTGGTCGATTTATTTTTTATGTTTCCATTTCAGCACTTATTATGTAGTTTGTTTGCCTCAGTTTTTGCTTTTTGGGGGTAGTTCAATGAGTTCTGCGTGCTAAATTATTGAAAAAACCTATATGTAACTGAATAATGAAATAAATGTTTTATCTCACTGTTAAAAAGGGATTTTGAACACCTATTTTATTTGGATCGGTTTAATTTAGCTCTTGAGCTTGTATCGAAAAAGTGGCTTTTCTAATCAAAATTGGTGGATTCTAAATTCTGTGTTTCCAAATTGAGCAGTTACTATTATTATGAGTCTGCTCGATGTGCTTAAAAATTTGTTACTATTATCATTATTTGCAATTTATCGAGTTCTGCTAAAATATTCAAAAGTCTGTGTGCTTGAACTGAACTATGAAATAAATGTTTATCGTGATGAACAAAGTTTTTACAAATATATAAATGGTTTATCTCTCATGGTGAAATAATAGAAACAATTTTGAAATAGGTCTGGAGCTTGTATGGTTATTTTCTTTCTTATGTTTCAGACACCGTGCGGACACAACTTTTGTTTGAAATGCTTTCAAAAGATGCCGGTGCATAGGGGAGGGATGATCAGTTGTGCTATTTGCCGCAGCACAATTCCACCCAAGATGTCGCGGGAGCCTCGAATTAATTCCGCTATCGTAATGGCTATCCGGATGGCTAAGCTCTCTCACTCAGATGCTTCCCAAAGTGCTCCAAAGGAATACCATTTTATCAACAATCAAGATCGCCCTGACAAAGCATTTACCACCGAGAGAGCAAAAAGGAACGGACTTGCTAATGCTGCTTCTGGGAGGATTTTCGTTACGGTTCCTGACGATTATTTTGGTCCCATATCAGCAGAGTATGATCCAGAGAGGAATCGAGGAGTTTTGGTGGGAGACACGTGGGCGAATAGGATGGAATGCAGGCAATGGGGGGCTCACTTTAACCAAGTCGGGGGTATTAACGGACAAGAGAAACATGGAGCGCAGTCTGTTGCCCTATCTGGAGGTTATGAAGATGACGAGGACCACGGTGAGTGGTTCCTCTATACAGGAAGGTATAATCACCGCCACGACTTTGCGTATTAAATTCTAAGTAATTTGTTTCTTGTAAAAGACGACTTCTGAGTGCATGTGTCCTGAGATGACATAATTCACAAGGTTCCATGACCACGTGTAATTGTAAAAAGCACGCTTACGTGCAAATTAATTTGATTGAGCCACGAGTCGCCCTTCCTCTCCGGAGTTTTTGGTTAATACCGTTGCCCTGGATATGATATCGAAGTAAAAGTTTGCAGTCAGAATCATGCACACGCATGATTGTTAGCAACATGTTTAATACATCAGTTTTTTTTAAACTTTGTCCATAAGAGACTGGTACATGGCTGTTACACGTGTTTCACGTGTTTCACGTCTTCTCTTCATTTTTTGCATGATTCCTGTCGGTGTTCTTAAATTTTCTGAGAACTTTTCCAATAGCTTAAGTGAAATAATCTACTTAAATAAGCAATGCGTTTAATGTTATTTAGGCTAACTATTATAGTTCAGCACAAAGGTTTCTTATTTGGATCCTGATTGTGGTATCATCCAGGGGATAGCTCTATCACAAAATGAAGTAATACAGACTATGTTATACACTATGTTTTTTGTTTTCTACTTGCGGTGAGAAGAATTTCAGACGACTGAAGTTAGCATCATAAAGAAAGATCCATGAGGATCCTAACTTAAAATAAGTAACACAGGCTTTTGCCTACAAATGATTGACATATTTTTTCTGTTCTTTGGTTCCTTGCGTTACAAATTCATAATGATTGGCTTTAAATCTTTTTACTTGATTACTAACTGCAGTGGTGGACGTGATCTCTCTGGAAATAAAAGAACAAGCAAGAAACAGTCATTCGCACAGAAATTCGTCAAATTTAATCAAGCCTTGCGAGTCAGTTGCTTAGAGGGCTATCCCGTTCGAGTTGTTAGGTAAAGCTGGCATAATCATGCAAGAGAGAGTTTTGAGATTTTTCCTATTTATGCGCTCGATATGAATTTGTTATATATGGTAAAGATGGGAAAATTTGATTTTCCTGCTACGAAGTGTTTATTCAGTTTAACTGTTGAGAATAAGAAAAGAGAATTTGCGATTAGACATTTTCTATGTCGGAATGGTTTTGTTTGTGATGGTTAATAGAATCTCTAGCATTTCAAGTTCAAAATGTCAAGTTCAAAATGTCAAGTTCAATAAGTTGTTTTTCTATTCGTGATTTTCACGTTGGATGCTTATTTTGATTTGATATACTTTCTTTCTTGCGAAACATTGAACAACTTTTGTTATGCTCTTGGTCACCATTCTATACGTGCATGTACGTTCCATTATGACGCTTACTCCAATGGCGACGATTTTTCTTGGCCTGGAAATGCTATACATTGTGAAACACCTTAGTGAACATAGGGGAGCTTTAATATTCAGTAACCATACATCCAATAAACATTGCGCAACCATCCAGTTCTAGGGCTAGCTGAAAGTTCACTTCATTCTTTTAGTGCTACCCAGTTGAGTTGATTAATATTATGCTGATTTTCTTTTCATGAACAGGACTTATAAGGAGAAACGCTCCAGCTACGCACCTCAGGAAGGTGTACGTTATGATGGGGTTTACAGGGTCGAGAAGTCATGGGCCAAGCCCGGAAAACAAGTAGGAACTTTTCCAGCAAAAGAACTTATCAGTTGTATTTGTTATTTAGTACATTATATTAATTTTTCCTTGTTGAATTTCTACAGGGGCATGTGGTCTGCCGCTATCTTTTTGTTCGTTGTGATAACGAACCTGCTCCATGGACAAGGTTAGTTGTTGGTCATTATCTGATTCCAACTCATGAATTCCACATCTGAACTATCTTTTTCGTTTAATGTTTCCCTTATAATGCTTACTATACTATTTTTCTGTAGTGACACCCATGGTGACCGTCCAAGACCTCTACCGGTTGTCAGGGAGTTGGAGGGCGCTACTGATATTGTTGAAAGAAAAGAGAGTCCTGCTTGGGATTATGATGTGAGAAACATTAATGTGACTTGGTTAATTTCCTCATTTTTCATTTAACAATATGTCCTGAATATCAAATATAGGAATACTTGGGATTAATAAAATGAAAGAAATGTTTTAATTTCATCTCAAAACTTCATTATATCGTCTTAGAACTCCATTAAGTAGTGCATATATGTAATGTAGGTATTTATATGTAGTGGGATGTATCTATGGGAAACTGTAACTTTCTGTATCTTCTCCTCATTGATGACACTGAGTTATCTAAACTTTTCAGGAGGAACAAGGCCTCTGGATGTGGAAAAAGCCTCAACCAAAGAGTCGAAAAGTGCCTCGTAATTATTCGGTTGACGGAGTGATAGGCAAAAAAAGGAAACGTCAGAGCTCAAAAGTATCTGTAAAAGCAAGGCTTTTGAAAGGTATGCCTCTGATTCTCAGAAATGCTTATTAACAAGGGGCTTGTGAAAATTGTGAATTTCCTGATATTTAGTAAGCAACTTAGCAAGTCTCGAGTTTGTTTCCTGAGGGTGGTAACTACTTGAAACGCAGAATTTAGCTGCCGCCTCTGTAAAAAAGTGATGGCGCTCCCCGTGACTACTCCCTGTGCGCATAACTTCTGCAAGGCATGCATAGAGGGTGCCTTTGCTGGTCAATCTTTACTTAAAGATAGGACATGTGGAGGGAGGACACTGCGAACGCAGAAGAACGTTATGCAATGCCCAACTTGCAAAACAGATATATCTGACTTCCTTCAGAATCCACAGGTACATATAGTAATTTTCATCCTTTTTCTCGTCTAAGACTTATAATGCATAAAACTCATAAGTTATCATTACAATCATACTAAGAGAATCCATTAGTTTTAAATTCTTTTAAACAATTTTCAACAAATCTATAAGAATTGTAAGTTATCAATACATAAAGACTTGTAATGCATAAAACTTGTAAGTAATCAATACAGTCATAGTAAAAGATATTATCGCAGCCGTTTTCGCTTTGGAACTAAAAACTCAAACTAAACACAAATTCTTGTACGCATTTTTTTTTCCCAAAGCGCTAAAACATTTAATTCTTATATTGTGGGCTGCATGCTAGCTGAATGTTGATTAATGTAATTGCCGTTACACACATTCTTATAACGGCCACATGATAATCAAATCCTGCATCATGCAACACCGCGGTTATCATTCCTCTGAATAAGGCCAAGATAAAGAATTCTTGCTTTCCTTTTTGTGAAAGGAAGTAGTAACCCCAAGTCTTGCTTCTCCGTTTTGTAAACTCGATCCTTTTATGTAAGGGTTACAAGCACCCTTTTGCTTGACTTTTTTCAATGAAACTCAGTTCTGATAAAAAAAAAAGTGTCAGATACATGTTTGAAAGAAACTCTATATAAATTCAAAACGTTTACTCCCAAGACATGGTTAATTTTGTGGTCAGGTGAACAGGGAGTTGACAAATGTGATTGAATCACTTCAGAACCAAGAGGCGAAGGAAAAAGCGGTCATTGAAGAAATTGAGGACAAAGGAGATGAGGAAGGCGACGGAATGAGTGAAGATGCTGATGATGAAAGTGCCGATACGGAAATATCGGAAGAGTCTAACATGAGAGATCAGGCGGATTAATGTGATGGGTTTTAGCTTGTCAAAAAAAATATACTACATATCTATGTCTGGTTAAATTGCACAAACTTCCCATATGTTATATTTTATTTACAAAATTATCTCATGTGTTACTTTGATTCGTAAAAAAAAAAATTTGTTATCTATAAAATTACCAAAAAAAGTCCCTAGTATGATGAATTAATATATGTACTAAAAGTGATAATTAATTAAGCTTATATGCATATCTTTTTTATCATTTATTTGAAGTATATATTAGTTTTCATATTGTAAAAACATATATATGTACACTACCCATTTGTTTTATAATTATTTTAAACAATTTTCAAAAAATCTATAAGAATCGTAAGTTATCCATACATAATAATTTGTAATGCATAAAACTTGTAAGTTATCAATACGGTCATAGTAAAAGATATCATCGCAGGCGTTTTCGCTTTGGAACTAAAAACTCAAACTAAACACAAACTCTTGTACGCATTCAATTTTTTTCAAAAGCACTAAAACATTTAATCCAAGAAAACGGTTTCTTCATGTAGCGATTCGATCTTTTCTCTTTTTGGTTCATTTGAAAATTTTGGGGAATCGCTCTTTAAAAAAAAATTATTGTTGCCACACCAACTGATATTACTATTGAGGACGTGAAAGTTGAGTTGGAATAGTTATCAATACAGTCATAGTAAAAGATAGGAGGAATTTTTAAATCTGCCCATTAAGTTTACCCGTTTTCTAAATCTACCTAAAAGAATTTCAGACTTCAGAAATACCCTGTAACTATAGGTATACCTTGTAAAAATACTCATTTTCTCTTATTCGGGCTATTTCGTCCACGTGGCTGCCAACGCGATAAAGTACAGTTTCAGGTGTAAAAACGTCGCGCCATGTCATTATATTCCACCCCAAACAACGTTTTAATAATTTATGGGTTTTAGCAATATATTAAAAAAAAAGTAATAATCATCACCTCCATCACCCCCTTCCCGTACCCCCCCCCCCCCCTTCGCCGCCGCCGCTGCCAACGGCGCCGCACATCACGACCACCACCAAACTTCTCAACCCATCACCACGACCAAGCCTCTCAACCCATCACCATGACCAAACCTCTCAACCCATCACCACCACCACCCAAACCCGCCATGATCACCACCACCCAAACTCTCCATGATCACCACCACCACCAAACCTCTCAACCCATCACCACGACCAAACCTCTTAACCCATCACCACCACCACCCAAACCCGCCATGATCACCATCACCATCACCAAAATTTTCCCCAAATGAAAAACCCTCGATCCGACCCTGGAAATGGTGGTGCGTGAAGCTGCGGCGGATTCATCGAATTCCGATTCGTCCAATTCGAGCGGCGGGTCGACTCGTAGAATCTTAAAGCCCCAATTCGCCGGATTCAGAATCGGAAAATTGTTGTGATTTGTGTTCATTTGTGCGTCGGATTATATTGATACGCCATTGTTGTTGATTTGAAGTTGGTGGTTGGGGCAGCGGTGGGACGCGGTGGTGGTGATGGTGGTGAATTAGGGTTTTCACTTTGGGGAAATTTTTAGGTGGTGGTGATGTGCGGCGCCGTTGGTGGCGGCGGCGGCGGCGAAGGGGGGGGGGGGGGGGGAGGGGAGGGTGCGGTGATGGAGGTAGGGGAAGGGGGTTATGGAGGTGATGATTATTACTTTTTTTTAATATATTGTTAAAACCCATAAATTATTTAAACGTTTTTGGGGTGGGATATAATGACATGGCACGACGTTTTTACACCTGGAATGACACTTTATCGCGTTGGCAACCACGTGGACGAAATAGCTCGAATAAGAGAAAATAGGTATTTTTGACAAGGTATACCTATAGTTACGGGGTATTTTTGAAGCCCGATTTTTTTTTTTTGGGTATATTTAGAAAACGGACAAATTTAATGGGTAGATTTAAAAATTCCTCCGTAAAAGATATTATCGCAGACGTTTTCGCTTTGGAACTAAAAACTCAAACTAAACACAAACTCTTGTACGCATTCATTTTTTTTCAAAAGCGCTAAAACATTTAATCCAAGACAACAGTGTTTCGTCATGTAGTGATTCCTTTTTTTTTTTTTTTTTTTTTCTATTTGGTTCTTTTGATATTTTTGGGCTATCGTTCTTTAAAATTTTTTGGGCTATCCAAGACAACAGTCCTGCTTGGGATTATGATGTGAGAAACTTTAATGTGACTTGGTTAATTTCATCATTATTCATTTAACAGTATGTCCTGAATATCAATTAGGAATACTTGGGATTAATAAAATGAAAGAAATGTTTAATTTCATCTTTAAATTTCATTATATCGTCTTAGAACTCCATAAAATGTAGCTATTTATATGGAGTGGGAGTGCATGCATCCTTGGGGAACTGTAACTTTCTGTATCTTCTCCTCATTGATGACACTGAGTTATCTAAAATTTTCAGGAGGAACAAGGCCTCTGGATGTGGAAAAAGCCTCAACCAAAGAGTCGAAAAGTACCTCGTAATTATTCGGTTGACAGAGTGATTAGCAAAAAACGGAAACGCCAGAGCTCAAAAATATCTGTAAAAGCAAGGCTTTTGAAAGGTATGCATCTGATTCTCAGAAATGCTTATTAAGGAAAATTGTGGATTTCCTAATTTTCAGCAGGCAACTTAGCAAGTCTTAGATTTAATTAAGTACATTTTTTATGAATTATGCGTTAGAGTTTCGTTTCCTGAGGGTGGTAACTACTTGTAACGCAGAATTTAGCTGCCGATGGCTCTCCCCGTCACTACTCCCTGTGCGCATAACTTCTGCAAGGCATGCATAGAGAGTGCCTTTGCTGGTCAATCTTTACTAAAAGATAGGACATGTGGAGGCAGGGGCGGAACCAGGAATATTTTTTTACCCGGGCTAGACTAGTGTGATGGATAAAGAGTGTTAGAGGTGTCTCAATTGAATTCTTTTCCTATTAATTATTTGATTTTTTTTTCTTCAACCTTATAAGTAAAATAAATCATACGTAAGTATATTTATATATTCTGGTAAGCATAATATAAACAACATTTTTACAATATAAAAATATCTACTCTTAACTCTTTTACAATTACAAGTTAATGTAAGAAAATAAATTAATTATAGTTATAAGATGTGAGAGTGTCGTTACAAACTCTGTATATAGGCTGAAATTAGATAATTTAATTATTAAATGTCAGATTTGTGTGTTGTAATGTCAATTAAGAAAGCATTTTTATTTATTTTGGGCTAAATTAATATGTATTTTGAATTTATTTGTATAAAGATTAATGGGTTAGAAAGAAATAATTATTTTTCAAACAGTATAAATTATAAATATAAAAACTTCTAGGTACTAAATTGCAAAAAACTCACCTGGGCTTAGGCCCAGGTAAGCCCTTCTTTAGGTCCGCCCCTGTGTGGAGGGAGGACACTGCGAGCGCAAAAGAACATTATGCAATGCCCAACTTGCAAAACAGATATATCTGACTTCCTTCAGAATCCACAGGTATAGATTGTATATTTCATCCTTTTTCTCGTCCAAGTATTGCCGTTAGTTCTTGGGCTGCATGCTCAATGTTGATTAATGTAGTTGTCGTGACACACTGTAGACAAATTAATTGTCTACTCCAGTTAAATATTGACAAGTGTCAAATTGATTATTATAAATTAAATTAATTATTTCTATTTTTAATTTAGAATTTTACTAAATTAAATTCTATTTATTAATAGGTTAATTAATTGATTTATAATATAAAGATGGAGAATTGTTGGCCGATCAAATAAAGCCATGTGGAAATACGATGTGTTCTAAGAATTTCTTGATAAAGGGCAGCCCAGTGCACGAAAGCATCCCCGCAATGCGAGGGTCCGGGGAAGAAGTCCACCACAAGCTAAATTAAATCCATGCTTATATTAAAAAAATAAACCGACCAATCACAAGCAAGGAGGCTCGGTTCTACAACTATAAATAGATGAGCTCTTGAAGAACAAAAAACACAACTAAAACTTCAAGAATTGAGAACAAGGAAGTTCAACAAATCCTCTCCAACAAGCTCAACAATCTTTAAGGTGTTCTTCGTTAAGAACTCCTTTCAATCCGCTATCAAGCCTCAAGTTCATCCAAAAACTGTTTTTGAAGATCGTGTCTCTGTCAAGAAGATCAAATCTTCAACAATTCAAAAAAAACCCAAATCAAATACATATCGTTCTTCAACAACATTCAAACCAATAATCCGTTTGATCCGAGATCAAGTCACAAGACCCTCGGAAAACCGTTTTTGAAGATCAAAATCCATACTGGAAAGATCAAAACTCACAAATCCAGAGAATTGAGGATGAAGATCATATCATCCTTCATCAATCCTCAAATCAAATCACCATTTAATCCGAGATCAAGTCCAAGGACCCTTGAATTAACGTTTCTCCAAGTTCAAATCATCTCAGTGAAGATCAAATTGAAGATTTCCACCAAAGATTTCAATATTGTTCTTGTTGAATTGAATCAGATGATTAGATAGAGATTGAACCACAATTGTACTTCAAATTTATCAAAAAGATTTATTTGTAATCTTTTCTTGTCTTTTAATTACAGAGATAACAAGAATTTGTCGTTACACACACATTCTTATAACGGTCACGTGATAACCAAGTCCCTGCATCATGCGCCACAGTTATCAACTCTATTATTCCTAAATTACGAGAGATTCATGTGTCAGATACCTGTTTGAAAGAAAATTAGGATTCTTCGGTGCTATGCAAATCCAAAAACTTTTACTCACAAGACATGCATGGTTTTGTGCTCAGGTGAACAGGGAGTTGATCAATGTGATTGAATCACTACAGAACCAAATGGCTAAGGAAAAAAAGCTGTCGTTTAAGAAATTGAGGACAAAGGAGATGAGAAGGCGACGGAATGAGTGAAGATGCTATTGATGAAAGTGCCGATAAGGAAATATCAGAAGAGTCTGGCATAAGAGATGAGGTAGATTCATGTGTAGGCTCGGATGGGTTTTAGAAAATGCCTACAGGGCTCGGATTCAATACAGTCATAGTAAAACTTACAGGCCTACAGGGCTACGTTTTAACCATCTAAATGCCTACATGGCTAGGATTCAATGCAGTCATAGTAAAAGATATTATCGCAAACGTTCTCGCTTTGGAACTGAAAACTCAAACTAAACACAAACTCTTGTACGACATCATTTTTTTTCCAAAGCACTAAAACATTTAATTCAAGACAAAGGTTTTTTCATGTAACAATTCATTTTTTTTCCCTTTTTGGTTCTTTTGATTTTTTTCCGCTATCGTTCTTTTAAAAATAAGTATTGTTGCCACACCAACTGATACTACTATTGATGACCCACAAATTAAACTGGAACTTTTAAGCCCTAAAGGCGCAAAAAGAAGAGAAAACTAAGAAAACCTACAAGCAGAAGTTAGGTGGAAAAGAGGCCCTGTATTAGCTTCAGATATTGGTGTGAAGCATGGATTGTGAGGGCGTCATCCTATTAAGTTGGCTAAGGTTGTGATGGCTAAATGTGTTCTTTAAGGTCAAATAAGTTTATTTCCTTTTTAGATGACATTTTGTTGTCACAAATAATTTTGTTTATAGTCATAGTAAAAGATATTATTGCAGACGTTTTCGTTTTGGAACTAAAAACACAAACTAAACACAAACTCTTGTACGTATTCATTTTTGTTTTCAAAAGCGCTAAAACACAGAATTCAAGACAAATATTTCTTCATGTAGCGATTTGATTTTTTTCTCCTTTTGGTTCTTTTGATTTTTTTTGGCTATCGTTCTTTTAAAAATAATTATTGTTGCCACACCAACTGATATTATTATTGACGACCCAAAAGTTAAGCATAAAATTCTGAGCCCTAAAGGCACAAAAAGAAAGAGAAAACTAAGAAAACCTACAAGCAGAAGCTGGATGGAGAAGAGGCCCCTGCATTAGCTTCAGATATTGGTGTGAAGAATGGATCAGTGAGAGCGTCATCCTATTAAGTTGGGTAGGGTTGTGATGGCTACATGTGTTCTTTAAGGTGAAATAAGTTTATATCCTTTATAGATAGCATTTTGTTGTCGCATATAATTTCGATTACGGTCATAGTAAAAGATATTATCGTAAACGTTTTCGCTTTGGAACTAATAACTCAAACTAAACACAAACTCTTGTAAGCGTTCATTTTTTTTTCAAAAGCAATAAAACATTTAATTCAAGAAAAATATTTCTTCATGTAGCGAATCGATGTTTTTCTTCTCTTTTTGGTTCTTTTGACTTTTTTTAGCCGTCGTTCTTTTAAAAATAATTGTTGTTGCCACACCAACTGATACTACTATTGACGACCTTAAAGTTGAGCTGGAACTTTTGAGTCCTAAAGCTGCAAAAAGAAAAAGAAAACTAAGAGAACCTACAAGCAGAAGCTGGATGGAGAAGAGACCCCTGCATTAGGTTCAGATATTGGTGTGAAGCATGGATCCATGAAGGCATTATCCTAGTAAGTTGGGTAGGGTTGTGATGGCTACATGTGTTATTTAAGGTGAAATAAGTTTACTTATTTTTTAGATGGCATTTTGTTGTCGCAGATAATTTCGTTTACAGTCATAGTAAAAGATGTTATCGCAAGCGTTTTCGTTTTGGAACTAATAACTCAAACTAAACACAAACTCTTGTGCGCGTTAATTTTTTCAAAAGCACTAAAACATTTAATTCAAGGCAAAGTTTTCTTCATGTATCAGTTTTTTTTTTCTCTTTTTGATTCTTTTGATTTTTTTGGCTACCATTCTCTGTTGCCACACCAACTGATACTACTATTGACGACCCAAAAGTTGAGCTGGAACTTTTGATCCCTAAAGCCGCAAAAAGAAAGAGAAAACCAAGAGAACCTACAAGCAGAAGCTGGATGGAGAAGAGGCCCCTGCTTTAGCTTCAGATATTGGTGTGAAGCATGGATCGGTGAGGGCGTAATTTGGGTAGGTTGTGATGGCTACATGTGTTCTTTAAGGTGAAATAAGTTTATTTTCTTTTTATTTGGCATTTTTTTTGTCACAAATAATTTCATTTACAGTCACCGTAAAAGATATTATCATAGACGTTTTCGCCTTGGAACTAAAAACTCAAACTACACACAACCTCTTGTACGCGCTCATTATTTTTTTCAATAGCACTAAAACACTTAATTCAAGACAAAGGTTTTTTCATGTAGCGATTCAAATTTTTTTCTCCTTTTGGTTCTTTTGAATCTTTTTGGCTATCGTTCTTTTTAAAAAAATTATTGTTTCCACACCAACTGATACTACTATTCATGACCCAAAAGTTGAGCTGGAACTTTTGAGCCCTAGAGCCGCAAAAAGAAATAGAAAGTTAAGAGTACCTACAAGCAGAAATTGGATGGAGAAGAGGCCCCTGCATTAGCTTCCAATATTGCACTACAAGAATGGGCGCCCTTTTCCCACCGGAAAAGGGCGACTGGTCTCTGGTCGAAGAAGCTTCCGACCAGAGTCCAATCTCAAATAACATTTGCGACTGTATTTCAGTCGCAAAAGCCATGTGGGCCCTAGTTTTGGCCCAACTGCCAAACGTGTTGCCTTAGTTTCGGTCTAGCTGGGTCGAAACTACCGATTGGGCCACAGTCCTAATGCTCTTATTATCGACCGCAACCCGATCGATAATGGGGGAGGTATTTTCTGTAAATACCTCCCTCCTCTTCCCTCATTCCCACCTCTCTCTCTCTCTCTCTCTCTCTCTCTCTCTCTCTCTCTCTATCTCTCTCTCTCTCTCCTCTTATTTCCCACCGCCCCCAGCCTTTCAGCCATCAGGTTTCGGTCGGAAACCCAGATCTAGTCAGTTTTTCGTCTTTTTCTCACTTTTTATGTTATATTTATTGTTTAAATAGATATTTTATATGTTAAATTGTTAGAATTGTTAGATATTGTAGAAATTGTTATACTTTAGTAATTATTTATGCCTTTAAAAACTATTAGGCTTTAGGAATTGTTAGGAAGTTAGGCTTTAAATATTATGTATGCCTTTATGAATTGTTATGCTTTAAACATTATTTATTCCTTTAGGAATTGTTTGATATTGTAGAATTGTTAGACTTTCAACATCGTTTATGCCTTTTAAGGAATCTATTTATAAATTAAAATTCATGATGGTTTTGGGGAACTTCTATAAACTAGAGATGGTTATACTTTTAGAAATCTCTATTTAGTGAATCTCTGCAATTTGTGTTTTTAGCTAATTAATTTATAAATTAGAAATCGATGTTTTTATGCAATTCTTATAATCCTGAAATGATGATAGTCTAGGAATCGTTTTTAAGGTAATATGTCTCCAATTCAGTATCTATTATAGTTTACAATTTTATGTTTTTTACGATTTATGCATGTCTCACATGTATGATTTTAATAATGTATTTATGAAAGATTTTATTATAGCTTTATAAAATGTTATTTATCTTAGGATTGTCTGATTTTATATTATTTTTATATGTGTTATTTTAGTTATTATGACGTTGCCTTTAGGAATTGTTGTTAGATATCTTAGAACTAATAGTTTTTAAAACATAGCCCATGCCTACATAGCCCATGCCTTTAGGAAAGCTATATAACTTAGTAATGATTAAATTTGAGCCATCTATATAATTAGAAATAATATAACTTAAATTCTTTTACTTAGTACGTAGTACTTAGTCGACGACATCTCAGACGATCCTCCACGCTCGTTGCGTTCTACTGGCGCTGGCCAGCCCTCGAAGAGTAGGCATGTTGTTGCATGGAGTGCCGGTCCTTGCCTTCGTTAGTTCATTTGGGCACTACACGACCCACTCCTATCGAGGCCCCCACCACATCTCAGCCACACGGGTCCCATGATGGATTGAGTGCCGGTACTCCACCAGATGCAGCGGTTTCACATCGACTAGATGATCAACATGCATGATCGACGCCACATACATCATTCAGATCGAGGCATAGTGCACATATGCCACCATCTGTGGAGTCTACCTGAGCAGTACCGAGTACTTTGCCGATAGATGTTGCCAGTACAAGACCATCTACAAGCACACAACACCGACCATGCATGGGCCTATCTAGAGGTGTTCCGGTACCGCCTATCGATAGAGGTTGTCGTGGAATTTCTTTGGATGAGACTGACCTTTTTGTGAATGGGCGCATGATATCGACGACGATTACCGAGATCATTAAGATCTTTATGACGACTTGTGTTCCATCGTACACTGAGCTCGAGCAGAAAGTTAGAGACCAGATGTTGATTAAGTTTAGGGTGAGATTACAGAACACACACACACACACACACACACACATATATATATATATATATATATATGAATTTTATTTGCAGAAAACATACAATATTCATCAAGATGATTGGGGTCTGGCACATGCGGCCTACGAGGAGAAGGTTAGAAAGAGGTATAAGAAAGTAGTATACAATGCGAAGAATAACTACTATACGAGGAAGGATAATCCAAAGTGCACGAGGTATCTAAAGACTGGGTGGATGAACGACAAGTTGGAGAGGGAGTTTGTACAACATTGAGAGTCAGAGGGACATATGCGGTGATCAGAGAGAGCACATAAGAACAGAAGAGGAGGAGAGAACCCTGAGCAGCGCCCTCGTGCATGAGCCACTCATGCTAGTGGGTCCATCAGCTACACAGAGATCCGTCGTAGGATGGTATGTCTTAATAAATTTGGTTCTATAAGAATAACATTTGTCTTAAATTTATAGAGTTTAACGAACTTTTTCTGTTAATATGTAGAGGCGTACGAACCCACTCCGAGAGACAGAGCCTCGACACGATGAGGAGTATTATTTTCAGCATACACATGTTCCAGATGATCTGTCGGTTGGAGCTCCACGTCGCCACGTTTGGCTAGGTACATGCTATCTACGAAAGTATTTGAATTGTAATTTATCATCTGGTTTCCATATTAACTTATGCATTATTGATTACATACTATGTTATTCGATCAAAATGAATAGGAGGCCTACTTAGCCTTGATGACAGAGAGGTATGAGGCAGATCGAGCCAAATGGTCCTTCATCAATCCACAGTTGTGGGAGAGGGCGTCCAGAGGAATGACGAAGGGAAAGGTTGTGGGCCTGCCATTGGAGGCACCGCCAGATGCTTTTGGCATCCCATCGAAGAAGGTGCCAGATGATGAGCTTGGGAAATACTCATCATTATCATACTTTTACACTTGTTTAATTGATTATTCTTGATAGTTTTGTGGTATTTTATGTTTGTTTTCATGTTTAGTAGGTTGAAATATGATTTGTCAATCAAGAAGTGAAACTTCAAAAAGTCACCAACACCTATGTAGATTGAGTTATGTTTGTGTCTTTATATCACCGGAAAGCCACAGATGTCTAGTTTCCAACGCAACAAGCAGTTTGTGATTCCGACATCTGGAGAGAAAGTTATGACCAAAACGGTAAAGTTGCACAAAGCTAAAATGTACATACGCAACTCGCGCGCTCGATGACCGTCAGATCAAAATGGCTAATCAATGATCTATATTCAGTCTTGCAAGCTTCCAAATGGAAGACTCTAGAGTATCATGACTTTTGTGATCAATAATTTATCAATTAGATGACTTTTGTGATCAATAATTCATCAATTATATGACAACTTTGGACCATTGGATTAAAACAAGATGAACGGTCGAGATGTCATCTTATGCTTTTGCTTCAATTATAAATAGACCTCACATTTTCCATATTTCAACACACCAATCTTATTCATTCTCTCTTCACTTAGTAGTCTTTCTATAGTTGTAGTATTCACTAGTAGTTTGTAATTTTGGAGGAGTAATTCGGAGTTTGTACGGGGGAGTCCACCGGAGGCTTTACGGAAGTAAAAATCTGTAACAGTCTCTAAACTCACTTTACTTTTCTCTCTTTACTTTATGATGTTATATTTATCTTATAGTCTTGTTCTATATTCCATTATGTGCTAAATTTACTTTGCTGGGATAGTGTCGTAGCCTAATTACGATGATCTAACCTTTAATTAAAACGTATTATTAAGATGTCAAAATAGTTGGTGTATTTATTTGTGAATATAATGCTTCTAAAATTCTTGCCAACTTTTGGATGAACTAAGGATCAAATTGAAACCGAGAGGAGATTTTCGTGAAATAGCTTTGAAGTAAATACCGTGAATTCTCAAATAGAATAGAAATATATCTATCGTTTTCACGTGGTTGATAAAATCACCACCAAACATACATATGCACATCTTCATAACTAGACTCATTTTCTAGTTGTAAAGTTGTAGAATTTATGTATAACTTGAGAAAGAGTACATAAAGCATATATGGTGATAACCAACAACAATTTTGAACGTGAAACTCGTAATAATATGATTAATTAAAAGTTAGATCAGATTAATGACGGTGAAATCATGATTCCCAGCTCTTCTCTTATTGTCTACACTTATTTATTGAAATACTCTTGTTATTCTATTGTCTCAACGCCATACTTTGTTAAAAGTTTTTACTATAGTTAGTAAATTGTTAATCTTTTCGCTTGAACAATATGAAATCCCATTTCTCAAATAAAATTAGAGTTAATAAATTTTGGTAATTAATTACTTATTCCTCGTGGGATCGACAACCCTATCTTTCACTTTATAACTTGTTACGATTTCGTGACTTGCGAATTTATCCACAACAAGTTTTTGGCGCCGTTTCCGGGGAATAAAATTAATTAATATCAATACCAGTTAACCCTATTGTTAATTTGAGATTATGTCTTATATGTGTTAATATTTTACTGTACTAAAAAAAATCACCTTGGTAAAAAAAAACATTTGGTTGCTCGCAGGCTTTTTATTTTTTTGTGACAGTAAATAATTTTTTTTACTGTGGTAATTTTTTCTTACTGTTGTTTTTTCTTTTCTGTTTACTTTCAAAATTGAGAAACATAAAAAATCAAAAAGAGTTACAAGGAGTAAGAACTCAACACTTTTACCTTTTGATCCAAAAATTGAAAAAACTTTACAAATACTGCGTAGGATAGAAAAGGGTAAAAGCAAAATGAGTGGACTTATAGAAAATGAATCAAAAGCCTTGCGGGACTATGCTGTCCCAACAATCTTAGGTGCCAACACAAGCATCCAAAAGCCGTCAATTGCTGCAAATAATTTTGAAATTAAACCAGCAATTATTCAGATGATCCAAACATCGGTTCAATTTTGTGGACTCCCGAGTGAAGATCCTAATGCACATATAGCTATTTTTTTTTGAAATATGTGATACTTTTAAACACAATGGAGTTTCAGAAGATGCTATCAAGTTGTGACTATTCCCATTCTCATTACGGGATAAGGCGAAGAACTGGCTCAATTCCATTCCTCAAGGTAGTATCACTTCCTGGGAAGAATTAGCACAAAAATTGCTAGCTAAGTTCTTTCCCCCCCAGCTAAAACAACAAAAATGAGGAATGAAATCACTCAGTTTGTGCAACACAACATGGAAAATCTGTACGAAGAATGGAAAAGGTACAAGCAAATGCTTAGGAAGTGTCCTCACCATGGACTTCCCAAATGGTTGCAAGTTCAAACATTCTACAATGGGTTGAGTGAAAACACTAGAACCTTAGTAGATGCAACTGCAGGAGGAGCTTTAATGGCGAAAACCACAGAAGATGTCTATCAACTATTGGAGGAAATGGCGTTGAACAATTACCAGTGGCCTTCTGAACGACAAAAAAGGTTGGTTGGTGTGCACGAGATAGATGCTATCACAGCATTAACAGCACAAGTCGCTACTCTCACCAAGCAACTGTGAACAATGAGGGTAAATGCCATTCAGTGCACATCAGCAACATGTGATTTTTGTGGAAACTCACATTCAACTGCCAACTGCCATTTGGTAAGCAATTCTGAAAATTCTGCTCACAATGAAGAAGCAAATTTTGTGTCAAGTTTTAACAGGCCGCAGAATAATCCATATTCCAACACCTATAACCCTGGATGGAGGAACCACCATAACCTCTCTTGGAGCAACAACCAGAACCATATCAGGCCTCCTCTTGGATTTCCACTGCACTAAGAAAAGAAACCTTCCCTGGAGGACATTGTCACTCAGTTAGCTACTACTACAAACCAATTAGCCTCAAGAACTGACCAATTCATCAATGAAACCAAGAAACAGTTCCAAAACCAAGGAGCATCCATCAGAAAATTAGAAGTACAAATGGGTCAACTTGCCACCACTCTAGCCGAAAGAGCACAAGGAGAATTGCCGAGCAACACAGAAACCAACCCTCGAGAACATGTGCAGGCAATTACACTCAAAAATGGAAAAGTGTTACCAGAACTTGTTGCCTCACAAGCAGAAAAGTTTCATACACATGAACAAGAACGTGAATCTGAGCTAAAGCACACTTCTGCCGACGCACGACCACCGAATGTGCAAGAAATTCCATTTCAACAAAGATTGAGGAAAACTAAACTGGATAAGCAATTTTCTAAATTTCTTGATATATTTAAAAAATTGCACATTAACATTCCTTTTGCAGATGCTCTTGAACAGATGCCCAACTATGTCAAATTCATGAAAGAAATTTTACCAAATAAGAGAAAGCTGGAAGAACATGAAACTGTGTGCCTAACCGAGGAGTGCATTGCCATTCTACAGAAGAAATTGCCACCAAAGCTCAAAGATCCAGTGAGTTTTACAATTCCTTGTGTAATTGGGAATTCACATTTTGAGAAAGCATTGTGTGACTTAGGTGCAAGCATTAACCTGATGCCTCTTTCTGTGTAAAGGAAGTTAGAACTTGGAGAAGCCAAACCAATCACGTGTCCCTTCAACTAGCAGACAGATCAATCAAGTATCCTAGAGGTATGGTTGAAGATGTATTGGTTAAAGTTGATAAGTTTATCTTCCCTGCAGATTTCATCGTCCTGGACATGGAAGAAGATTATGATATTCCAATCATTCTTGGTTGCCCATTCCTTGCAACTGGGAGAACTCTAATTGATGTGCAAAAAGGAGAACTTACCATGAGAGTGCAAGATGAACAAATCACCTTCAATATCTTCAAAGCTATCAAATACCCATCAGAAGCTGATAGTTTTTTCAAAATTGACATTCTCAATAAGCTGGTTGAACAAGTATTCGACAAGAGCCACTTGGAGGATTCACTCGAGGTATGTCTAATAAAAGAAGAGATAGATTTTGATAATGATGATATTGAAAGATGTATTTTAGCCCATGATGCAATACCTATTGATTACAAAGAAAAGGCTGAAGAGCTAGAGAAAGGTACGAATATCACAATCCATCTGTTATCAAGCCACCAACTCTAGATCTTAAACAAATTCCTTCTCATTTAAAGTATGCATTTTCGGGAAATAATTCAACTCTACCTGTTATCATCTCATCGTCATTGACAAATGTTGAAACAGATAAGTTGTTGCGAGTTCTAAGAGATCATAAAACTGCCGTAGGGTGGTCCATTGCCGATATCAAAGGCATCAGTCCTTCGACTTTGAAAGTGCAGGTATTCTGGCAATGTTAGATTAACATTGAAAAGTCAATGTTAGAGTAACATTGCTGAAGCAGAATCCAATTTACAATCTTGTTTATATGTATTATTATTGTTTTGCCTTATTCATTTAACTAATTGAGTTCCACAGTTGCGATTGTCTTTGATTATTATTCAGGAAACAAACTTGTCATAGGTTGGACACTCAAAGTTTTCAAGAAGGAAAGTTTCCTTAATTAAGCAAACCGCTCTACAAGGAAAGAAGAGTTCGAGTGCAACTAGAAAAAGCTTTCCAAGTTGAGTCCTGATTTGAAGAAAGAGTCTATCCGTAGTTAGATCACTAACAAAGGAACTATTATTGAAGAAGGATTGCGAGAACAAGGAAGAGGAGTTCGAGAAGGAAACAAAGGAGAATTACCAACCGTGTACAACACACCTTGAAGTCCAAGTCAAGAACCTATATATAGGTGTGAAGTACATCAAGACAAACACAAGACACGAGCCAATCAACCCGAGAGATTAATTTACAGTTGTTGAAGTGTTGTCTTGCTTTAGCAAAGTTTGTGAGTTGTGAGAATAGATCTAAGAGGGAGGAGCTTTTAGAGTGCTTAGTTCGATTAATTTGAGAGTGAGGAGCTTGAAAAATGAGAGAACGAAGTTTGTTAAAACCTTAACGGGTTATTTTGCCTACGGCTCGGAAGTTAATATAATCTTATATTCACTTCTTAAACTTGGTATTTGTTTATTCCACTGCACTATTACTCTGGTCTGTTGTTAAAGTAACATCGCTGAGTTTACAACGTACCAATCTGCTGTTAACACTCCAGTGTTAAGTTAACAACAACAACGTATCAACCCGATCCACAATTTCAGACTTGTATGCACAAAATACTAATGAAGGAGAACTACAAGCCAACTATCGAACATCCACGCCGTCTGAATCCCAATATGAAGGAAGTGGTAAAGGTGTGCATTGACTATCGAAAACACTGGATGGAGGGTGTGCATTGACTATCGAACACTTAATAAGGTAACCCGCAAAGATCATTTTCCTTTACCCTTCATTGATCAAATGTTGGATCGACTTGAAAGTCATCCTTATTACTGTTTTCTTGATGGTTATTCTGGATATAATTAAATACCTATTGTACCTGAGGATCAAGAGAAAACAACTTTCACTTGCCCATATGGTACATTTTCATTTAGAAGAATGCCTTTTTGTCTTTGTAATGCCCCTGCTACTTTTCAAAGGTGCATGATGTCTATTTTTTCTGACATGGTGGAAAAATTCATTGAGGTTTTCATGGGCGATTTTTCTATCTTTGGTATGTCATTTCATGGGCGTAGTTTTCTTGGACATGCAGGGTTTTACAGGCGTTTCATCAAAGATTTTTCTCAAGTCACAAAACCTTTGTGCTACTTGTTGGCAAAGGAATCCACTTTCACATTTGATGAAGAATGTCACAAAGCCTTCAACTTGCTGAAAAAGAAGCTAACAGATGTGTGATGCAAGTGATTATGCTATTGAAGTAGTGATGGGCCAAAGAAAGAACAAAGTCTTACATGTGATCTACTATGCCATTCGAACTCTAAGTGACACTCAAATGAATTATGCAACAACAGAGAAGGAGTTATTAGCAATTGTTTTTGCATTTGATAAATTTCGTTCATATTTGATTGGTTGTGAAGTTATTGTGTACACATATCATTCAACAATCAAGTACTTGCTTTCAAAGAAAGATGCAAAACCAAGGCTGATTCGATGGATCCTGCTTCTTCAAGAATTTGACATGGAAATTCGTGACAAAAGGGCTCAGAAAATGTTGTTGCAGATCGTCTATCACGATTGAAAGTTAAAGAAGCACATGAACTTCAAACAATCAATGAAAAATTCCCAGATGAGAGGCTATACGCTATGCAAACAACCAATTCTCCATGGTACGCTGATATTGTTAATTACATTGCATGCAATATTATTCCATCTGAATTAACTTACCAGCAGAAGAAGAAGTTCTTTTCCGAAGTCAAACATTTTTTGTGGGATGATCCATACGTCTACAAGGACTGTCGTGATCAACTTTTAAGAATATGTGTTCCAGAAGAAGAAATTGCTGAGGTATTACAACACTGTCATTCTTCAGAATATGGAGGACATTTCAGTGGAACAAGAACTACAACGAAGGTACTCCAGTGTGGACTTTATTGGCCAACTTTGTTTAAAGATGCTCATGTTTTTGTTAGTTCCTGTGATCGATGTCAAAGGACTGGAAATATTTCAAGATGTAATGAAATGCCTTTGAATAGCATTCTTGAAGTTTAATTATTTGATGTTTGGGGCATTGACTTCATGGGACCATTTCCATCCTCATACAACAACAAATACATTTTGGTAGCAGTTGACTATGTCTCAAAGTGGGTGGAAGCCATTGCATTACCAACTAACGATGCCAAAGTAGTGATCAATTTTCTTCGAAAATACATCTTTACTAGATATGGCACACCGAGGGCAATCATCAGTGATGGAGATAAACACTTTCTTAACCACTACTTTGAGTCTTTATTGGCTAAATATGGAGTACGCCACAACGTTGCATTTTCTTATCATCCACAAACCAATGGCCAAGTGGAAATCTCAAACAGGAAAATAGAGCGAATATTGGAGAAAACAGTGAGTTCTTCAAGAAAAGATTGGTCCAAAAAGCTTGATGATGCACTTTGGGCTTATCACACTGCTTACAAAACTCCAATTGGTATGTCACCATATCGTTTGGTTTTTGGAAAAGCTTGTCACTTGCCGTTCGAATTTGAACACAAAGCTTATTGGGCTGTGAAAAGCCTGAACATGGATATGAAACTGGCTGGAGAAAAGAGAATGCTACAACTCAATGCTTTGGAAGAATTCAGAAATGAAGCTTATGAAAATGCCAAAATCTACAAAGAGAGAACAAATCGATGGCATGACAAACGCATTCTACAACGTGATTTTGAGCTTGGTCAACAAGTAGTTCTGTATAACTCACGTCTTTGACTTTTTCCTGGAAAGTTGAAATCAAGATGGTCTGGCCCATTTATAATCACGAAAGTCTTTCCATATGGAGCTGTTGAAATTCAAAACAATGATAAGAAATCATTCAAAGTTAACGGGCAAAGACTGAAGCACTACATTGGAGGCAAGTTTGAGAGACAGAAAACATCCACGACTCTGAATAATCTCACTTGAGTCATTACAAGAAGTCAAGCCAATGACTATAAATCAAGCGCTGTTTGGGAGGCAACCCATATTAGTTCTTTCTTTTTATTGTTATATTCAGTTGTATTGTATATATGCTATTTTTTTTCTTTTATGTTCTTTACAGTTAACATGGAAGCAGCTAGTGGCGTCTTGGGAATCTGACGTTAAAAGACCATATTTGCCAATTTTTAAGAAAATTGGATGGGAAGCCAATCCTCGACTCATAGAAGGCGTTTATGCCGTTTCTGGACGTAAAACCAGAGGAATATCTGAGCCACAATCACAACTACTATTTTCCTATTAGGTGACTTCGTTTTTATTATTGTTTATATTTGTTTCTTTGGTTTGTAGACATTAGGGGCAATGTCTCATTTAAGTTTGGGGGACATTTTTGATTGTGATGATTTCTATTGTCTTTATATTGGTTAAAAGAAAAACTACCACTTTACTTCACAAAATTGTTCAGATTATGGATTAATGATGAGAAATTTGATACTTATGGTGATTTTTGTGATGATGATGAGCATGATATACTATGTGAACAACGTCTCATTTAATTTATGTTTGAGCATGCCTATCTTCATATACACTTTTCACACATTTATTTACATTGGTGGTTGAGCATACTTGGAGAACGGTTATTGAGATAAGTAAACTAAGGGAGATACACCCAAGCTTTATAAATAATTGATCACCTCTTGAAGTAAAATCGCTGATGATGATTCACTACAGAAATGATTTAGGCCATCTTTTCTTTAACACGTTTGAGCCTTTCAAACCATACCCTTCACAAATAAAATAATCACCAGAACCCCTCTGAGCCTTTCATTAAAGCCTTTTCTTTATGAGCCCATTTACATATCCCGTGTAGCCACAAACAGTTATCCTACCCTTCTAGAGACTGATTTGCATTCCGGAACTTGAAATGGAAGGAAATATGTGAAAAACAATGTTAAAAAAAAAGAGAAATATGAAGATCACCCCTCTAGTACATATTAATAAGTTTGGGGGAAATATGAAGGAAATAAAAAAAAAAAAGAGAAAGAAATGAGGGATATGAAATGTTGTGAAAAAAGAAAAGGAGAAAGAACCGAAGTGCAAGATATTTCTGAATTTAATATATTACGTCTCTAGTTCTGCTTTTACTTATCCTTCAGTGAGCCCATACCCGAGCCTAATGTTACAAGCTGAAAAAGTCCTATTGATCTGTAGTGAATCTTATTCAGATTAGCAGAGAGATAGTGTGAAAGTTATACATATGGAGTTAGGATGATTAACTTTGGTGAACTTGTTTTGATGAACTTATCCAAGTAAACTCAATAATCATTGCATTTATTGTTCACACACGTTGCACATGGAGATTTGTTTGTGAAAATTTGATTAACCGCCAGGTTATGAACAAGTGCGTCATTGTTCTGATTCTTTGCATTCTCATCAAACAGTAAAGAAACACTCAGAATTGATCCATGATTTAAATGATAATGTGAAACAATTTTTTATTCTGTCTTTGTTTTTTTTTTGTTTTTTTAGTCTAGAACGTTGCGTTGTTTGCTTTAAGCATTTTGCTCGAGGACAAGCAAATGAACAAGTTTGGGAGTGTGATGAGCTTGGGAAATACTCATCATTATCATACTTTTACACTTGTTTAATTGATTATTCTTGATAGTTTTGTGGTATTATTATGTTTGTTTTCATGTTTAGTAGGTTGAAATATGATTTGTTAATCAACGAAACTTAAAAAAGTCACCGATAGGTCTCTAAACTCTCTTTACTTTTCTGTCTTTACTTTATGATATTATATTTATCTTATAGTATTGTTCTATATTCCATTATGTGCTAAATTTACTTTGCTGGGATAGTGCCGTAGCCTAATTACGATGATCTAACCTTTAATTAAAATGTATTGTTGCGATGTCAAAATAGTTGGTGTATTTATTTGTGAATATAATGCTTCTAAAATTCTGGCCAAATTTTGTATAAACTAAGGATCGAATTGAAACCGAGAGGATATTTTCGTGAAATAGCTTTGAAGTAAATACCGTGAATTCTCAATAGAATAGAAACATATCTATCGTTTTCACGTGGTTGATAAAATCTCCACCAAACATACATTTGCACATCTTCGTAACTAGACTCATTTTCTAGTTGTAAAGCTGTAGAATTTATGTATAACTTGAGAAAGAGTACATAAAGCATAAATGGTGATAACCAACAACAATTTTGATCGTGAAACTCGTAATAATATGATTAATTAAAAGTTAGATCAGACTAATGACGGTGAAATCATGATTCCCAGCTCTTCTCTTATTGTCTACACTTATTTATTGAAATACTCTTGTTATTCTATTGTCTCAACGCCATACTTTGTTAAAAGTTTTTACTGTAGTTAGTAAATTGTTAATCTTTTTGCTTGAACAATATGAAATCCAATTTGTCAAATAAAATTAGAGTTAATAAATTTTGGTAATTAATTACTTATTCCTCGTGTGATCGACAACCCTATCTTTCACTTTATTACTTGTTACGATTTTGTGCACTTGCGAATTTATCCACAACACAAGACTTCACACAAGCCTGCACAATGAACTTGGAGAGGGAAAACCGTCGTCCTTGGACCGCTACTGATTAGAGAGTTGATGTCTATTTGGATCACATAGAGCACTTGTCCTAGTGCATCATTGATGTGACATGTACTCCTCCTTCGCTTTTGCTTCCTACTAGATTCATGTCACAAGATCATTGATCCTACTGGGTACCATGCCGACACCTACACCCCCGCCCCCGCCCTTGACGGCCACACGTGATCCATTTGCTCCTTCGTCTTCAGTTGCTCGGATGTATGCGCCTGAGTACGCGGATGAATACGATGAGGCGGCTGAGGATCTTGAGGACGTTCTTGATGGTGATGCTGCTGAAATTGGCGGTGATGGTGGTGAGGGTGGTGGAGACTTCATTCCCATTACTTTAGATTTGCTGATAAGGATTATGAGGACTAGTAGTATTAGTTGTTGATGTGTTTTGTAGTTTTCATGTAATTAAGTTCCAACTGTTTACTGTTGTTGTGATTAAGTTATGTTAATGGATATTGCTCTATTTGTAATTCATTAATGTTTATGTAATAACTTTATATTTATGTAGATTTCATGTAATACTTATGCCTTTTGTTTTAGTACTAGTTGAATTGTACTTATTATACACAATTAGTTTTAATTGCACTTGACCACATTAGAGGATCACTAATTTTGTAACCAATAATCTTTTGCAATACAAATACAAACTATAACCTGAATCAAATAGTGTGAATCCATATTTATTAAATATTTTAAAACACAGAAATCGACCACTAAACTATAATCGCACGCAACTCATACATACTATCCTCCGACTCTGAGTCATCCATTCTATCGTCCTCTTCCTCTATGTCCACATCGTCCTCCTCCTCTGAACTTCTATCGTCAACCACATCAAATCCCTCATCAGCTAATTGGATATCAATATGAATGAGGAAAGGTCTACACATAAGTTCAACCCTCCAAATGCATTCTCCTGTAGCACTTGGTTCGACATCCACGCTTCGAGATCGTTTGATTCGATAACTGATGACATATCGATTATGTGCCTGGCATGAATGGTGGATACAACCAGCCATCCTCTACAGCCTGGATGCCCCGTCGTCTTCTTTGGGTACGGGGTATAGTACGCCTGTAATGCTTGGTTAGCAAAGATAAATGACTCATTGGTGGCAAGGGTACGTTGCGGGTTTATATCATCCAACTTGTACGTCGAGTGCTTCTCCATACCTGCGTGTATATCAAATGTGTGTGGTATGATATACACGCATGTATGTCTTTTAACATTCCATAGAAGTTGGTGGACTCGGATCCTCCCATGTTTTATTTCACATAAACACTGCTACATTCACTCTTTTTTCGGGCCCAACGTCATCTCAGTGTAAGTAGCCACTGTATTAACCGGACATGTGATTAGAGGATCTATTCGTACGTTGCTCTCATATTGCCAACGTGAATACGTCTACTTGAACCATGCTACATACTCCTTGTTCCTCTTTGATTGTACCTCCATTGGACTGAGTCTACCGTACTTATCTACTTCAAACAACCTGTGCAGGACATTTTTCCTAAGCTATTACTCTCCTCGTCATTAAAGCATTTTAATCATGACATAATTAAAAAAAATAATAACTTATCGACCCATTCGTCAAGCTCTGGACAGTTAAGTAGCTTGTGAAGCTCTATTTGCTCCATTTCATCTGAAGTCAAGCATTGCCTTTTCTTTAGTGGCCCCACTGGTGCCCCTTTTTTATGAAATATTGTAAGTTCATCATCCCATTCTCTGCTATCTAACGTCTCGTTCCTGTTGAGGTGGCTGTATCTAGTCTTATCAGAGAGATCCAAATATTGAGAACACATATTGGACAACTCTGCAAATAGCTATGAATTGGCTACGTATCCTTCCACCCTCGCCGTATTTAATACTGAACCCTTCATGTCGAACATCTGCCTAATTCATAGAAATGTTTGATTAGATAAAGAATCATTATAAAATATAATGATTTTAAAAATATAAACCGTACCTCTCGAATGGATACATCCATCAATTGTGGACTGGACCCCCAACTCTAGCCTCGTACGAAAGGTGTATGGCCAAATGCTCCATAGAGTCAAAAAATAATGAGGAAAGATCCTCTGCATCTTGCACATAGTAACAATAAATGATTCCTTCAGTTGCTCCATATCGGTGGCCGAAACCTCTGAGGCACAAATCGCCTTGAAAAATAGACTATTTTTTACCAAGGTCCCCCAAATCTCGGGTTCCAAGAAGTTGCAAAAGGCAATCGGGACCAGTCTCTGGATGAAGAAATGACAATCATGATTGTTCATACCATACAAAGCTCCTTGTTGTTTTTGTAGACATCGTCTCAAGGCCGATGCATATCCGTCAGGAAACTTAAGTTCTGTCAGCCAATCAAGCACCATACTCTTTTGCTCCCGCGCAAGACAATAGGTTGCCTTTGGCTTTAAATATTAAATTCCTCTGCCAGTGGGTACTAAGAACAATTCTTTACTGTTAGTCAATATCTTAAGATCTTGCCTAGACTTAATGTTGTACTTCGACTTAGCATCGTCCAACACCGCGTTGATGATGTTCTCGAGAAAATTCTTCTCATAGTGCATAACATCTAGATCGTAGCGAATCAAGTTTGTGGACCAGTAAGGTAGTTCCCAAAAGATGATCCGACGACACCAATTATGAGTTGTTCCAAAACCCGGGAGCTTGGTGGTGTTTTGCCCAAACCCAACCGGACGTAGACTATCTATAATTGCTCTCATTTTTGCTCATGTTTTCCTTCGAATAGGCACTTGAAGTTCCTCTCTATCTTTGTAGAACTCCTTCTTGTTGTACCTCCATTCATGATGATCTGGTAGAAACCGACGATGACAGTCGAAACACGAGGCTTTTCCACCATGCTTTAAGCGTAAAAGAATTTGTGTCACCCATGCAATAAGGACACGATATCTTCTCATGCGTACTCCACTGGGACAACATTCCATAAGTAGGAAAATTGCTAATAGTCCACATTAGGTCCGCTTGCATTTGGAAGTTTTCTTTTTGTGAGTTGTCATATGTCCACAAACCATTACCCCACAAATCTTTTAACTCGTCACTGGTCTTAGCAAAACATCCAAGTTCTTTCTGGGATTTTTGGGCCCTGATATAATAAGGTTCAGAAAAATGAACTCCAGTCGCATGCATAAATTCGGAGGGAGGTTATATGGGGTCACAAACATGGGCCAACAAGAGTAATTCTTCCCAGATTGCCCGAACGGTGTGAAACCATTCGTGCATAGACCGAATTGTACATTTCTAGTCTCTACTGCGAAGTCTGGATACGTACGATCAAAAAGGCTCCATGCCTCGCCTCCAGCTGGGTGAATCATTCGATCAATTGACTGTTGATACTTCAAATGCCAAGTCATATGATTTGAAGTGCCTACAATATAGAACAACCTCTATAATCGAGGGCCTAGAGGAAAGTACTACAATTTCTTCCTTGCAACTCTCAACTTTCTACCAGTCTCGTACCTATCTTCCTTACATATCGAACACAGTGTGAGATCCTTGTTGGCATTCTTGTCGTAATACAAAAAACAAAATTCTTAAAGACATTGATCTTTGTGTACCCTAACCCCAAACCCGCGAGCATCATATTCATGTCGGGAACCGTATTAGGTAGCATATTCTCAATATCTGGGTCCATACCAGCTTTAGACAATCTTAAGTACTTATCGCAAGCGACATTACTAACTATGTGCACTGTCGTGCACGTCGAGAACTCAGCAAACTACTGCAACACGGTTTTTGGCTTCTTACTGTGCATATTTATGCTTCTCAAATGCATCAAATTGTAGAACTCATTCACATCGGAACTTGGATCTTCATTGCGCACCTCTCCCTCAACAAATTGACCCCCATATGCATCAACGACCACTTCTCTAAATGAAGTATCAACATGACCCGGACTATCCACGCGAATACTAGTAGGCGACAAATCATGTAAATATGATATGGATGCGCCGCTCGCCTCCTCTCCATGCAAAAGCCATACCCAATATTGTTACGTAAAGCTCGACTTATGAAGATGAACCCCGACTATGTTTTGATAAAAAAAACTTTTAATTGTTGCATTTCTGGCACGGCCTAATACGGTTGCTTAGATCTAAGTATTTTTCTGTTGCGGGGCATATTGTATGAATGAACGAACCCCATCCACATAATGTTCTTTTAAATAACTAGTATTATTATCTAGCCTATCGTGCATGCAAGATCAATCGGCAAGATAATCCATTTTTAATGTAATAAAATTAAAAAACAATTGTTACAATTAGTTCTACCAATCAAAATATATATATACATATATATCATTTATATTAAATATCACAAACATGTCATAACGCAATAATGAGTACATAGAAGTAAAGTCAATACTTGTTGTAGCGCAGAAAATACGTAGATCAAGTATTGTGTGTGCACGTCCCTCGTTGCATTTACCACAATATCTAATAATAAACAAGAAAACAAACATATAAAAAAATTATTAGTGATCAATATAATAAGAAACTATTGAAAAAACTAACATAAAATAGTTGTAACAAGGGGAAATCGTGGATACCTTAGCAAATGAGAAATATTGGAATGGAGTCTCAAATTGAATGGGGTTAGGTATTTATAGGGCCAGCTAATTCATTTGCGATCAGAATTCGGTCGTGCTATTACTATTAGCGACCGGATTCTGGTAGCTAATGATAAGGTTTAGGGGTTTAAGACCATTAGCGACCGTAGTTCGATTGTTATTGTGCGTATTTGCGACCGGAATTCGGTTGCAAATAATATTTAGGTTTTTAATTTACACATTTTGCACTCTAATTTTTGATATATTGTTGGTTTAATGATCAATGACAACAATATTAGTTATATATAAGTTAAAAAAACCAAAAAAAAAAAAATTGTTGCACGTTAAAGTATCATTTGAAGCGTTGGTTCATAATGCCACTTATAACTACATTGGTATATGTCGCTAATAACTACTTATGAATATGTTAATTTCATGTAATATATATATATATATAGCCTCTAAACTAACGTTTGTAACGAATGCTAATCGCAAATAAGCGAGTACTCTACTACGTATTGATTATATGTAGAACTTAAAAGAGTTTAATATATATATATATATATATAGCTTAATCAACTATAACTTACTAATATCATAATTTAAAGAACATTAAACTATCTAAATGTTAATTCAATTCAAGTATTTAGTGAGATTCTATATTTGAAATCACAAACACATCAAAATTTATCTAAAGATAGTCAAAAATATAAAGATTTTAACTATTTGCTATCGGATTTCGGTCGCAAAAAAAAATAAAATTTGGCGCATTTTTAAAATTTTCAAATTTCATACTATTTGCGATCGGGACCTGGTGTCAATAACTCGAAAAACTAGGCGGGGTTCGGTGAAAAATTCAAATTTTTCTAAAATTCATGAAATTTCCCCAAATTCTATATGTACTTTATTTTTGACACATACTTTTTCTTTTCATTTCATCTTTTCATCTATTTGTCTAACTCTCCAAAAACATATATTTCCTCAAAATATTTCAACACATACTATATTTTCTTCAATCTTTCTTCAAATACTTTTTCTAACTTTTTCTTTCTTCTTCTTCAAATAAACACTTTTTCTAACATACTTTCCATTAATTCAATTATATTTTGACTAACAAACATTTTTTGTGTTTTAGATTGTGGCAATAATTCAATTTCTTTCAAAAGAATTATTAATTTTTTTAATCTGTTTAACATTATTAGCGACCGGTGTCTGGTGGCTAATAAGTTGAAGATTATTTGTGACCGCAGTCCGGTGGCAAATATGTTGAAGATTATTTGCGACCGGACTCCGATGGCTAAAACTCTCAAAGGCTTTTGCGATCGAATATCGGTAGCTAAAACTGATAAAAGTATTAGCAATCGGATCCCGCTTGCTAATAATCTGAAGAGTCCGGTTGCAAATACTATTAACAACAGGATTTCGTTGGCAAATTTTGCCAGGGAGTACGGTCGCAAATAGTACTAGCGACCCGATGGCAGTGGCAAAATTTGCTTCCAGAGTACGATCGCAAACGGTAATAGCGAATGAAGTCCGGTGGCAAAATTTGCTACCGGGCTCCGGTCGCTAATGCGGTGTTGTGACCACTTTTCGGTTGCTAAAACTTTAGCGACGGAAGCAATTGCGCTGAGATTTTGCGACCGGAAATCGGTCACAAAAAAGTCTATAGCGACCGGAGACATGTCATTAGCGACCGAATTTTTGGTCACTAATGACCTTTTCTCTTGTAGAGTTGGTTTGAAGCCTTGATCAGTGAGGGCGTGATCCTATTAAGTTGGGTAGGGTTGTGAAGGCTTGGAATTGAAAACTCCAACTAAACACAAATTCTTGTACGCGTTCATTTTTTTTTCAAAAGCACTAAAACATTTAATTCAAGGAAAAGTCTTCTTCATGTAGAAGTTTGATGTTTTTTTCTCTATTTGGTTCTTTTGATTTTCTTTGGCTACCGTTCTTTTAAAAATAATCATTGTTGCCACACTAACTGATACTACTAGTGACGACCCAAAAGTTGAGCTGGAATTTTTGAGCCCTAAAGTCGCCAAAGAAATAGAAAACTAAGAGAACCTACAAGTAGAAGCTAGATGGAGAAGAGGCCCCTGCATTAGCTCCATCTATTGGTGTGAAGCATGGATCAGTGAAGGCGTGATCCTATTAAGTTGGGTAGGGTTGTGATGGCTACATTTGCTCTTTAAGGTGAAATGAGTTTATTTCCTTTTTAGATGTCAATTTGTTGTCGCAAATAATTTCGTTTATAGTAATAGTAAAAGATATTATCGCAGGCGTTTTCTCTTTGGAACTAAAAACTCAAACTAAACACAAACTCTTGTTCGCTTTCATTTTTTTCAAAAGCACTAAAACACTTAATTCAAGGCAAAGTTTTCTTAATGTAGTAGTTCGATTTTTTCTCTTTTTGGTTCTTTTGATTTTTTGGCTATCGTTGTTTTAAAAACAATTTTTGTTGCACACCAACTGATACTACTATTGACGACCCGAAAGTTGAGCTATAACTTTTGATCCCTAAAGCCGCAAAACGAAAGAGAAAACTAAGAGAACCTACAAGCAGAAGCTGGATTGAGAAGAGGCCCTTGCATTAGCTTCAGATATTGGTGTGAAGCATGGATAAGTGAGAGTGTGATCCCATTAAGTTGGGTAGGGTTGTTAGTTTAACAATAGATCGTATATATATAAAGAGGTGCATATTACATGTGTGGTACAACGATTCTATTACAAACTAGACATACTTAGACTTAATGCTAGTGCTGAGTAGGCTTGGTCCGAAACACCTCGAGCATATGCTAGATTCTCTGTTGGATGTCGAACGTAGATCGAATGTGACGTTGAAGGTGATATCGAGGATGATATGCTAGGCCTTCTACGTCAAGGATGATGTCCTGGCTGACGTCAGGAGTGATGTCAGATATGATGTCGAGTGGAGTATTGGTAAAATATATCGAAGATATATATATATATATATATATATATATATATATATATCGGGTGCTATATCCAATATACTTGATATAGGTGTACAATAATTAAAGATAATTAAAGCTTACCTTGATTACCGAGATGCGGGTATTTATATGCCTCTAGAAGCGGGGACCGTACATGTGATAAACACGTGAGCCGTACCATTTAAAAAAATAATGTCATATTCGATATGCATGTCGGGAATGACCCCCGAATAGGTAAAATATGGGCCTGGCCCATGGGCCAAGCCAATACGGAAAATACCTATATCATGTAGTCCCCCAATTTGGAAGTTATTATTGAAAATAATAATTCGTAAATTAATTTTGGGTTTGAATCACCAGTACCTCTCGTCCCACCAGTTCAAATGACGGAGCTCGGATACGGGAATTCATTTCAGTGGACTCCCAATGTGATTGGCATAGCCAAAAGGTCCTCATTGGAATTATTGTGACAAATCGTGTGAATTTCTTGGGGTTTGTAGGTCTTTATAGAAACTATATCGAATTATTTTCGATATGCTTATCGAATTTGTCTTTCGATATGGTTCGCCATAAATGCTCATCAGAGGACCCGATGTCTATAAATAGCAGTGTGCTGAAGAGATGAAGGTCATTTGTCTTCTAGTGAAATTTGTTTTCTTTCTGCAGAGGTATGTCGGGATCCCCGACATAGTTTTTGATATCAACTTTCGATATGTGTTTTGTTATCCATTTTTGATTTACATACTCGATATCCACTTCTTGATGTCGGTGTTCGACATGATATTCGATTTACGAATTCGATATGTCCTTCGACGTGGTTCTCAATATAAATTTCTGATTTAACCTTTTTGCAAACTTTGATTTTTCAGGTTGCGTTTGTGCTGGCTATAGCTTCCTAAAGAGTTCTTTGTGCCTTCTATATGTGCTTCTTTTGTTCGTAGTCACGATGTCGGGCACAAGGAGAGTTGACATGACCTACTTGGGACATGAAAACATAGAGGTTGCGGGGTCTGAATATGTTTTTGTTGATTCAGAGTTTTTTGGAAAGAGGGTTTAGTCGGTGATGACGTGAGGGATGGATTAGACGTGGAGGGTGATGAGTTTCACGGGGATGAGGATGTGGAGTACAATGAATGAGGTATGCGTTGTCGCCCAAAGTGAAGAAGTATAAAACGATCATTAGTTATGAAGATATGATGTCTAATGTTCCCCACCATCCTGGTCATTACTCCGCTACCTATCATGTGGATAGCGGGTATCAAATTAATTCCCTAAAAAAGAGGAGCGGATGCATAAACCTCCTTGGGGGTTCCATCACTGTTCATGCGAAGCATTTCGCCAATTGTCTACATTTTTCCGATCGACCCGGCTATTGTTGCCATTATAATAGTATTGTGGTTTGCTTGGGACAAATCTCACCCAATTAATTTGGTGCTATTGTGGCCTTCATATTGGTTATGAAAGATCTTCATGCGCCTCATGGGGTCAATGAATTTTGGAACCTTTTTTCGGTCGTTACCAACAAAAAGGGCAGGGATAAGGGCTTTTTCTTCATTAGAGCCCCTTCAGGACAAAAATTCTTAGAGGGTAGTCAATCCAGTTACGACTTTGGTAATAAAAATGAGTACTTCTATGTCGAGGAGAATATTGCTGGGGAGTTCGATGATCTTGCTCAGATTTGGTCGACAATCGAGAAGTATGAAAGGCGTTACAATGCGGGCGCACCGCAATGGGATGCGGGATTTCTGAGCGGTTTGTTGGCCCATCGATATGATCTCACCACTATTTCTAATGAAGAGGTGCTCCCCGCGGGTCGTCTATCGCCAGTGCCTTACTGAGGCTCGTTTGACCTTGGTACATCATATTTCTGTCTTAAATGTATATTGTCAAGTATTCCTATGTTTGATATTGCCTTATTTGTTGTATATAGTAGACCTTGTGAAGTGTTGAAGGTTGGATATGATCGCACAACGTGTCTGGTGCTGTGAGGGTCGAGGCCGACGCCAATGAGGAGCGCGAGAAAGGTGTTATCCCTGGGAGCAGTGCACACTCATAGGGTGGAATGGGCGCGAGCTCTAGTAGGAGTCAGGATCCTGCGGGTTGAAACCCTACCCATCATACGAGAAAAAGCACCAAGGGTGGTAGTACGGTTACCGAAAGGAGAGCTATATTTAAGTTTGTAAGTTTTTAATAACCCCCTTATCTATCCAATTGTGGTAATGATAGATTTAATGATATGTTTGTCCCGGGTTGGGAAGTTCCTTGCAACTTTTCTGAAGGCGGCAAGTGATAACAATGCTGATCGGGTCGAGGCCATCTCGTGGACTATTGATGAGCTTGAAAGCATGGAGAACTACGACCCTGTGGTGACAGATATATTAGTAGCCGAGCCTGATGAGGCTTTGAGTAGACTTGGCTCTAGTGAGGCGAATGTGCAGCTCATGTTGAGGCAGAACTGGGAGTTGGGTACAGCCCTTGACGAGGCCAACCTTTCTCTCGTAGTATGGAGGAAGAAATGTGAGGCTGCCGAGTTAGAGCTCCAACATGTACGGGAAACATTGGCCCTTGTTGAGAGGACCATTCGGTGCGTGAAGCCCACTCGAAAATAGAAGGTGAACGTCGCCAGGGGTTTCCTGCTGAGCAAAATATTCAAGGAGATATGTGCTGAGCGTGGGGTGCAAGAAAGGGAAGAGGCAAATACCTCTATCATCGGTCAAGTCCAGTTTCTTGACGGATTCAAAAGTGAATTTGACCGCAGTTTACTTAACCCATTGCTTGGTCCAGATGGGAAATATCCTGAGGACTCGGACTCCATATGTCTATACGGGAATATTATAGTAAAAGAGCCTTGTGCTGATCCACACTAAGGGTTCTCCTAAGTACCCTAGATGAAGGCCGTGTCTGCAGTATTTCCTTAGGGATTGTACATGTCTTTCTTTTATGTTCAGTGTATTTTCGAACATTTTGAATATAATAGTAGTATGTTCCTCTTATTCTGAGGAAGTGACAATTTATTTGTGCATATTGTTGACTTTGTGCCCTTCTTTTATTGATGATAAAGGCTTCATATGGATTTATTGCCTCCTTATCCCGGTGGGCAGGGGAGCTTCTCTTGTTCTTCTTCCCTCCTTATTTTAGTGGATAGCAGATTTTTTTTTTCTTTTGTCCTCCTTATCTCAGTTGATAGGGGATATTTTCTTTTTCTTTTTGTTCTCCTTATCTCAGTGGATAGGAGAGTTATGATCCCATAGGATTTGTCGATAGATATCCCTGCTGGGTTCTCTCCTGCCTATCGCGGTGGATACGGGAGTTATCCCGTGGGAATTTGTAGATAGACATCCCTTTTGGGTTCTCTCCTCCCTATCGTAGTGGATATAGGAGTTATCCCATGGGAATTTGTAAGATAGACATCCTTGTCGGGTTTTCTCTTTCCTATCCCGTAGGAAGTTGTAGATCTTCAGCCCTTTTTAGGTATCCCTTAGAATTTGTAGATCTTCATTTCCTGCCGTTTAATCAGGTAACACAATATGCATTGTTGAATATAAAATAGGATTGGAAGGTGAATTCCAATCTATTCACTTTCTTCCCGGTAGGTGAGAAATATATCCTTTCTTGCCTATTAGCAGGGAATGCCTTTGTACCTGCCCTAGATAGGTGAAGCAAGCACATTTGAAAAAAGATGTAGTCATATCACACTTTGACAATAGGATATCCAATGATAAATATCTCGAAATGTGTGTGTGCCTTTTGGGCACATTCCATCCGAACCCCATAGCGAGGTACGCCATCGTTATATCCCATAGGATATGTACCTACAGTGAGTTATGAATACTGTAATGTAGTTATATATCAGTGTAAACAATTAGAGTTAATGATGGATAATGGCCGATGGCTAGGTAAATCCCAACCCGCCTATGTGTCCCGTCATAAGGGAATCAGACCGGCATTGTTCCCCCTGTATTAGTTACAGTCCAGCCCGACGATGGGGCAGTTTAAGGAAAGCATAAATTGTTCAACGTTATTGAAAACAAAAAAAGTATAAAAGATCATCAGGACATCGGTCATTCCGCCACTTGATGGTTGCCATCTGGATTCACCTCCTGTCCCACAACTTCTCTGATTCTTAGGAGTGTGAGGAAAGTTATGTAGCAAATCCATCCCTCATCGTGGTTGGCGATGACCTCCCCTACACCTCATGCTGCTAGGAATTTCATTTTCTAGTTATATGTGGATACCACTGCACGGATGGCATTAAGGGCAGACCTTCCTATTAAGATGTTGTATGTGAAAGGATAATCCACTATTGTGTATTGGATGTTCATGGTCCTCCTATGCGGTTCCTCCCCAAAGGATGTTGGCAGGTTCACCTGTTCCAATGGTATCACTTCCACTCCCCCGAAGCCTATCAAAGGGGTGCATATCTGCTCCACTATAGGGTGGTCCAAAGCCATCTTTTCCAAAGCATGTGCAAATATGACATTCGTGGAACTCCCGTTGTCTATCAACACCATACGAACATCGTAATGGCAACATCAAGTTTAACGACTAAAGGGAAATCAAGTTTACCTGCATGCATGGCCTCAGGGGATAGATCTGCCAAGTCCATGTTTGAGAAAGTAATGATATCATCGGTAGCTCGTCTAACAGTGATTTGAATCCGATATAACGGTCCTCTTTGATTCCTCTAGTGATCCTTTTCCTCCCGGTTGTGGAGTCTGCCCCTGTCGATTCCCCACTGATCATGTTGATCACTACTCTAGAAAGTGCATTGACGATCGCATTTCCACGTCCTCCTGGGCCCTCAATGGCCTTCATCTTGTCTCTCCTGGGGGAACGAGACCTCTCCTTCTCATCTTCAGAGTCTCTATAGTTCCGTACGTACTCAACTAGTTTTCCCTCACGAATAAGTCGGTCAATTTCGTCCTTCAGGTCTCTACAGTCCTCTGTATCGTGTCTCGTCTGACGATGATACTCGTAATATTTTCTCAAACTCGTTCCCCCCATCTCTATCAATATTCTTGGCTGGTTCAACCACTTTTCCCTCTTAGCTACCTCGAATACGGTTAGGATATCATAGTTCAGTGGAGTGTATGTCTTTAGTAACCTGTCTCTTTCGTTTCTGTCGCTATTCCAACCTTCCTTGTCTCTGGTACGATTGCCGGTCTTGTGGGGAGTCTATTTTGTTACCATCATGTTGTCCTGATAAACTGTATCATAGGCCAAAACATTAACCTGGTCGATTGTAGGTGACCTGAGCCTGGTCAACTCCTCGGCAAACCACTTGTGCGTTGTTGCATTGAATAGGATGAGCACCACTTGGTCGCACTTTGGTTCATCAACCTTCATCAGCTCGTCAGTGAACCTCTTTATAAAATCCTCTAAGCTCTCTTTGTCTTTCTACTTCATCGCATTCAAATTATGCATGCTCGTCTGCATTCTCTTCTGACTTGAGAATTAGACCTTCGACTTCTGCTCCATCTGCTCATAGCTTGTTATAGATCCAACTTCCATCCTTGTAAACCAATTCAAGGCAGCCTTGGTCAAAGTCGAAGCCAAAATCTTTGCCTTAATGTCGCACGAGAACGTATGTAGGTTCAGGACACAATTCACATAATAGAGTTGCTCGATCGGGTCGCTTTTCCCATCATATGCCTTGATAAATGGAATTTTCTCTCATTTTTCCAGTACATCTGATCGATCTCCTTGCAGAACGGGGTTGATCTCTTATAGCCCTCTGCTAATGCCAATTTTTGACCGACCTCTACTCTCTCGCGGTCCAATTGTTCCATCTTTCTTGCCATGTACCTTCCATCTATTGCTGGGTCAGGATCTCCCTCCCCGGGAACTCTTGACCATGGGTGGTCCCTCCTAGATTCTCCTACATCTTCACGTTCATTCGCACTACGCTCGACCCCAGAGTTCCTAGTTCTCTATTGATGTGGATGCAGTTGCGGTCGCACATTGCCTGATCCTTGGTCGGCTAGGCACTGTAATAGGGTATCTAGGACGGCGTTCAACGTCGCCTGCATAGTAGCATTGACCTGTGCCATGATCTCGGGCGCCAAGACTGTTGGTGGCACAGGTTCGGGCACAGACACCCTCGGGGGTGGAGGCCCCTGGTCCACTATTGGTTCTGAAGCTGGAGCAGGCGGCGGGGTCGCACATTTTGTTGCTGAGTTGTCAACCACTGGCCTAGTAGACTGCGAGCGGGTCATCCTGCGTTGCATCTTGACGTCTTCGTCTGGGAACTTGGTGTTCCCACAGACGACGCCGCTAGTTTAACAATAGATCGTATATATATAACGAGGTGTATATTACAGGCGTGGTACAATGATGCAATTACAAACTAGACTTACTTAGACTAATGCTAGTGCTGAGTAGGCGGAACACCTCGAACTGATGCTGGATGTTAGAGGTATATCGAATGTGACGTCTAAGGTGATATAGTAGAACGATATCGAAGGCCTTCTACGTCGAGGGTGATGTTCTGGCTGACGTCAGGAGTGACGTCGGATATGATGTCGAGTGGAGTATTGGTGATATATATCAAAGATATATATCGAGTGCTATGTTGGGTGCTATGTCGAATATACACGAAATAGGTGTATAGTAATTGGGGATAATTAAAGCTTACCTTGATTACCGGGATGCTAGTATTTATAGGCCTCGGGAAGCGGGGAACGCACACGTGATAAACACGTGAGCCGTACTTTATCGAATGTCATATTCGATATGCATGTCGAGGATGACTCCTGACATAGGTGAAATATGGGCCTGGCCCATGGGCCAGCATAATACGGGAAATACCCATATCAGTTGCGATGACTACATGTGTTCTTTAAGGTGAAATAAGTTTTTTTTCCTTTTGAGATGGCATTTTGTTGTCGAAGAGAATTTTGTTTACAGTCATAGTAAAAGATATTATCGTTTGGTTAGGTAATAACATAGGGGAGCTTTAATATTCAGTAACCATCCAATAAACCTTGCGTAGTCATCCAGTTCTAGGGCTAGCTGAAAGTTCACTTCATTCTTTTAGTGCTACCCAGTTGAGTTGCTTAATATTATACTGATTTTCTTTTCATGAACATGATGTATAAGGAGAAACGCTCCAGCTACGCACCTCAGGAAGGTGTACGTTATGATGGGGTTTACAGGGTCCAGAAGTCATGGGCCAAGCCCAAAAAAAAGTAGGAAATTTGCCAGCAAAAGAACTGATCAGTTGTATTTGTTATTTAGTAGTTAGTACATTATATCACTTTTTCCTTGTTGAATTTCTACAGGGGCATGTGGTCGGCCTCTATCTTTTTGTTCCTTGTGATAACGAGCCTGCTCCATGGACAAGGTTAGTTGTTGGTCATTATCTGATTCTAACTCATGAATTCCACATCCGAACTATCTTTTTCGTTTAATGTTTCCCTTTTAATGCTTACTATACTATTTTTCTGTAGTGACACCCACGGTGACCGTCCAAGACCTCTACCGGTTGTCAGGGAGTTGGAGGACGCTACTGATATTGTTGAAAGAAAAGAGAGTCCTGCTTGGGATTATATGTGAGAACTTTAATGTGACTTGGTTAATTTCATCATTATTCATTTAATAGTATGCATCCTTGGGGAAAGAAATGTTTAATTTCATCTCAAAACTTCATTATATCGTCTTAGAACTCCATTAACTGTAGGTATTTATATAGAGTGGGAGTGCATGCATCCTTGGGGAACTGTAACTTTTAGCTGCCGCGCATCTGTAGCAAAATGATGGCTCTCCCTGTCACTACTCCCTGTGCGCATAACTCCTGCAAGGCATGCATAGAGAGTGCCTTTGCTGGTCAATCTTTAGTAAAAGATAGGACTTGTGAAGGGAGGACATGTTAGGTATTTGAATCGACAAATACGCACCCCTAAAATTTTCCCATCGTGAATATACGAAGCAAACACGAATAAAATATGACGATCGTAACAACACAAGGACTTAACGTGGAAACTCCAAAATCGAAGAAAAACCACCCCGAACGAAAATACACTATGTAGAAAATTATTACAACTACACAATTTCTCGCTCAGCCCAACGATCCCCACAGAGCTTTTTACCCGTAACACTCTCCGAATACACCTCACACTAATATAGAAATATTACAAGAGGAAAGAGAAAATATTACACTGCAAAGTATTGCTCTGAATTGGATGCATGTCATTCACAAAAATATTGCCTATTTATAGGCAAGTTATTCATAGAAACCGTGGATAGTTTCTATGAAACCATTAGACAAAACCATGTCATTGGTCTTCTTTATTATTTAAATGGGCCCACCTTCACATGCAAGCATGTGGGATGATTTCCCCACATGTTCCCACCGTCAACAATCTCCACCTTTAGATGTGATTTTCAGTGACTGTATAATCACGTCTTTAAAACCATCTTCATTTCGGCCTTGGACAATCGCATACACACTCCACCTCCGAAGATCTCCTAAGCTCCTGCTACCACTGCAACCGCAGTCATACTTCTTAGAAGTACCATGCTCCACTTTAAAGAATAACCACTCAGAATAAACCAATTCCAAGAATTTCTCTTTTTCGGCACATGTCGAATAGTAACCTGCTGATAGGATGGTGCAACTTCCCCTTTTGGGTCCTCCAGAAGTCATCAGTGCCGACATGACTATACCACACATTTGCCGACATGAATAAACCACACACCTTGCATTAACGCCAAAAGCAATGCCCGTGTGCAAACTGGACCTACTAACATTAACGTCCTATCTCATGGCAACTTTTCGGGTCCCCTGCCGTCAGGACAAGCATGCCCCTTACAATACGACAAGAAAGTCAGTGCCATAAACAATGTTAGTTACGCTTCCAGTGTTTCTGTTTCCTGCCTCAGAGTCATTTGCCGAACTGGCTCCCCTTGTCGGACAATTTCTTTTAAAGTGGCCAGCTTGTCCGCACCGTCTACACACTTCCCTCCCAGAGTAAGTCACAATTATAGTATTTTCATGCGAATCATTACCCCCGCTAAGCCTCCTCACTTCAGACTAGAGCTTTCCCGTAACTTCATAGATATTGATTTTCTCTCTCCCATGAATCAATATCGGTTTCATGCACTCATACGACCGTGGAAGAGACCAGATGAGTCTCAAAGCCTGATCCTCCTCATAAATTGTAACTCCAATGGACTCAAGCTCAGCAACAATCCCGTTCAAAACACTAAGGTGATCTGAGATACTCGCACCCTCCGCCATTCGCAGTGTGTGAAACTGCTCCTTCAGGTATGAAATTGTGGATCGGGTTGATACGTTGTTGATGTTAACTTAACACTGAAGTTCTAACAGCAGTTTGTGTTCGCTGTTAGTTCGACGATGTTACTTTAACAGCAGACCAGAGTAACAGTTTGCAGCGGAATAAACAAACGCGAATTTAAGAAGTGAATATAGGATTATATTAACTTCCGAGCCGTAAGCAAAATACCACAAGGGTTTAACAAAGGCGTTCTCACAACTCTCAAGCTCCTCACTCTCGAATTGTTCAAACTAAGCAAAGCACACAAGAGTTGCTTCGACTATCTCTAAAAGCTCCTCACTCTTAAATCTATTCTAACAACTTAAAAACTTTGCTAAAGCAAGACAACACTCAACAACTGTAAATTAATCTCTCGGATTGATTAGCTCTTGTCTCGTTGTTTGTCTTGATGTACTTCACACCTATATATAGGTTCTTGATCTTCGACTTCAAGGTGTGTTGTACACGGTTGGTAATTCTCTTTGTTTCCTTCTCGAACTCCTCTTCTTTGTTCTCGCAGTCCTTCTTGAATAAAAGTTCCTTCGCCAGTGATCTAGCTAAGGAAAGACTCCTTCTTCAATTCAGGACTTTCCCTTGGAAGCTTTCCTAGTCGCACTAGACTTCTTCTTTCCTTTTATAAGCCGTTTGCTTTAATTAAGGAAACTTCTCATCTTGGAAACTTTGAGCGTCCAACCTAATGCAAGTTTGTTTCCTGAATAATAATCAAAGACAACTACAACTGTGGAACTCAGTTAGTTAAGTGAATAAGGCAAAACAATAATAATAATAATAACTAGATTGTAAAACAGTTTCTGGACGTGCAATGTTACTCTAACATTGAAAATCTCAATGTTATCCTAACATCCAGAAAACTTGCACTTTCAATCTCCCCCTTTTTGCCTTAATCACAAAACCTAAGAAACAGTTCTTATCAGATCAAATTATTCAGAAAAACTTCATTATATCATAACAATGAAAAACTAAGTACTCTCCCCCTGAATATCAGAAGGGACTAATCCAATGTTATTCTAACACTGATACTCTCGATGTTATAACATCCAGCTTTATCAATGTTGGTTTAACATCAGAAAGTTAACACCTGCAAAACAGAGTTAGTACCTGTAATCACAGTTCAATAATAGCATAAGCAGAAACACTAAGTACCCAAAATTAAAAAGTACTTAATTACAGTCCATACTAGCAGCAAGGAACAGACTCCTTGATCAGAATAAAAAGAAAACAATTGTTCAAAAGGCATTAGAAACAGAAACTAAAAAACTTGCAGGAAATTTTGAAATTTGATCTACTCTCCCCCTTTTTGTGAGGAAAGCAGATCCTTCAAGTGTTTCCTCAAGCTGTCCAGTTCCTGCAGTCTGACTTGCTTGTCAGCTATTTCCCTCTGGGTGTCGTTGTACTCCCTATCCAGCCAGACCAAGGTTTCCTCAACAAAAGCATCTGCAATCACTGAGCAGCTGTCACCACTGCTCACTGGAACTGAAGAAGCAGCAAACTTGTGTGTCTTCTTCTTCTTCTTCCTGCTGGGACCAGCTTCTCCTTGAGGGTTCCAAGGCAAATCCTGGATCCTCACATTAGTGAAGTAGCTCCTCGTGATTGACATTACAGCCTTGTTGCTGATCCATCCTTCAGTCTTCTTGGTTTTGAAGCCTTGCTTCACCAATAGGCATGAGATCAGAGAGGGATAGGGAAGGATTCCTTTGGGCTTTGTAGTGACTTCCTTCATGTGTCTCAGCACTTTTTCACCAATGTTTACACTCAGTCCATTCTTCAGCTTGTACACCAACTTTGCTGACTCTTTTGTCATCACAGTAGTGTTGGAAGAAGGAAGCCAATTGTAAGTGCTGATTTTGTGAAGGATGGCACTAAGAGAAGTCAGCCTGGTTGTGGGAAAGCTCTCTCTCCATTGCCTAGTGAGACCACCTGTAAGATCAGTGATGATCTCCTCCATAGTAGGATCCTCAGACTCTTCAGGATCAGGAAGCCCCCAAGCCTCATTGATCATGGCAGGAGTGATGTCATAGATCTTCTTCCTAACCCAAGCCTTCCCATACTTAGGAGAATCTAGGTTGATCACCCACTCAGAGAGATTCATGTAGAACTCTCTCACTACATCAGGAACATATGCAGACAGATTCTGCACAGAGCCCAAGACTCCTCTAGCCTCAAGCAACTCAAACACCCTGTTTTCTTTGAAAATACCCTCCTCAATAGCCATTTCCTTGTGGATTACCCTGGCTTGGTATGCCTCCCATTGCTCCTCAGCATCAGGAGACACATAGAAGTCAGAGTAAGCTTCATGTGGATACTCTTTCATCATCAGATCAGTAAACTGATCATCATATGATGTTAGAGTAACATCAGCTTCCTCTGGCTCATCAGCCACAAGCTCTTCTTCCTCAACTTCCTCTTCCTCTTCCTCCTCAACCTCTTCTTCTTCTTTTTCTTCTTCTGACTCATCCTCAGAAGACTCAGCCATCACCTCCTTACCCTTCCTCTTCCTGGCAGCATTTGCAAGGGCAGCCAAGGAAAGGTTTTCATCCTCATCCTCTTCTTCTCCTTCAACCTCAGCTGGTTGATCACTCACAACAGCTTGGTTACCTTCAGTAGTAACCCCATTATTTACACCAAGATTGCCATCAGCAGCAATCTCCTCAGACAAATCCTCATCATGCTCACCAGTAGCATGTCCACTCTCCTCATCAGCAGCAAGCTCATCATCATTAGCCTCATTAGGCTCAACAGAACTAGCCACAGTTGGCTCCACCACTTCCTCAACCACATTAGCCTCAGCTGGCTCAATCACAGCACTACCCAACCCAATCACAGGGGCCTCATTCTCCCCCTCAATACCAACATCAACATCAGCAGGTATACTCGGAGTAGGGTTAGCCATTGTTACCTCGATTTCAGGATTGGTGGGAGCAGGGGCTTGCTCGACAGCATTTGATGTTGAACCAACATCTTTCTTTGAAATATTTTTGCCCTTGCGCCGTTGAGTGGTAGCTTTCCTCTTTGGAGAGGCTGCGACTGTGGTTTCAGCGGTGGTGCGTCTGGTACTGCGTCGTGGCGCTCGCTCGATTTGCGCAGCTGCTTCTGCAAGAGCATCAATATTGGACTTGTGTGCCATTGTTAGAGTAACTTTGAGATAAAAGATTGAAGATTTTGAAAATTTAGAGAGTAATTTGCTTTGCACAGTTGTTAGCGTTAGAATGAAGAAGAAATTAGGGCAAATTATATATATGATTCAGATGAAGAGCATGGAATAGTGGTGTTGTAACATGTTACCATAATAATCTGACCACTATCACACGTCCCCTACATGTTATTCTTACCATGTGTCAGTGTTAGGTTAACACGTAACCAGAGCAGTCTTCATACCTGAAAACTTATAAGTTACACTGTTACAATGCTGGACTAACATTGGCAAGTTAACATCAGGGAGGGAAGTTGGAGGTGCAGGGCTTCATCCAAAGTAGCATCATCTTGTGAGAGCGTGAGATATTCCTGTACTAATCTGAAGCTTCAACCACGTACACAGGTACAATGACAAAGCTTAAGATCATCAGTATAAGCAAGTGACAAATCAAACAGGGAAAAACACAGAGGATATACTTATCCAGGGAAAGGATTTTCCCACAGCAAGAAGATCACAAAACATAGTGCTTTTACCTGTAGCTGGTCACCCAAGAAGTATGCCTCAACACAAGATACTTAACTACTCCCCCTAAGCCCAAACCGACAAAAGGAAATATGCAGAACTAGAATGAATGCAACCATGTTAGATTAACATTTGAGAGATGGTAACCACATACAAACCGCCTTGGTAACTGGGATCAGGACATATCAATTTATCTTTAACTTTCACTATTTTTAGAAACTCTTTTGAATAAAAAACTGATGAATGTTAAAGGACAGTCTCATCACTGAATGTGGGCAGCACAAGACTCCACACACCCCAGCAACTTAACCATCAGCTACAGATCAGGCAAGTACAAAGAAATTGAATGAAGACAACACTTTTATCAAATATTTCTCCACCCCAACTCCTCATGCATACTTGTTTACTAACCTGTTTATCAAGGAAATACTAAGTAATCAATGCTACTGAATGCACACAGTCTAAACTTTATACACCCCAGTAGGAAAGATCACTATCATGTAAAAACCTTGGCCATAGACAAAAATATGAAAATAAGCACAACTGAATGACAATGAGGCCTTCAACATCATGTACCCCAGCTTCTCTTCATACCTTGTCAAACCTAACATGGATAAGTCACAACTGAATAGCATCAGAGTAGTGAGCTCTGTGTATCCCAGCTTCTCCCATGATGTTAGGTTAACATTCACAGACTAACATCAGAGTTATTTCTTTCCAAAACTCTTGATATGTACCTGTTCACCAATCACCTTAGCTATTCATACAGATTAACCACACAACCAACAGTTTCTCTAACAAAGATGTAATATGCAAGAAAGAAGAATGCAAAAAAGGAACATAAAAGAATTACAGCTACACCACAACCAATAACCAATGCTAGACAGTGGTGTTATGTCAACACTGGTGAACTAACATTTCTAAACAATGCACATGCCAAGAGAGTTCCTCAGACTGAAGAACCTCTCAGTATCTAATGGTTTAGTGAACTTATCAGCAAGCTGATTGTTAGTTTCTATGTGTTCAATGTCAATAAGCTTGTCTTCTACCATGTTTCTCAGAAAGTGATGCCTAATGTCTATATGTTTTGTCCTAGAATGCTGAACAGGATTCTTAGAGATGCTTACAGCACTAAGGTTATCACAAAACATAAGTAAGGTATCACTGTCCAACCCATAGTCCAGTAGCATATGTTTGAGCCATACCAACTGGGTGACACAACTACCTACTGCAATGTATTCAGCCTCAGCAGTGGATAGTGACACACAGTTTTGCTTTCTACTGTACCATGAGACCAAGTTGTTCCCCAGATAAAAACATCCTCCACTTGTAGACTTCCTGTCATCAATATCACCTGCCCAATCTGAGTCACTGAAACCTACAAGATTTGTGTTAGTATCATAAGAGTACCATATGCCAAGGGCCAAAGTGCCAGATATGTATCTAAGTATTCTCTTCACAGCAATCAGATGTGACTGCTTTGGACATGCCTGGTACCTTGCACATACACACACAGAGAACATAATATCAGGTCTTGAAGCAGACAAGTATAACAAGCTTCCTATCATTGAACGGTACAATGTTGGATCAACATTGACACCAGTATCATCCCTGGCCATCTTCACTGCAGATGCCATGGGAGTCTTACAAGGCTTTGAATCTGCTAATTCAAACCTTTTTACCAAATTCTTTGCATACTTTTCCTGACAAAGGAATATGCCAGTACCTGTTTGTTTCACTTGAAGACCAAGGAAGAAATTCAATTCTCCCATCATACTCATTTCAAGCTGCCCTGTCATTGATTCAACAAACTTTTCTAACATAGAATTGTTAGTTGAGCCAAACACAATATCATCAACATAGATTTGAGCAATACAGATATGAGAATCTTTCTTTAAAACAAACAGAGTTCTATCTCCTCCACCTCTAACAAAACCAAGACTTAATAGAAATTCTGTAAGCCTTTCATACCATGCTCTAGGTGCTTGTTTAAGACCATAAAGGGCTTTTTCAAGCTTGTACACATGGTTTGGATACTTAGGATCTGTGAATCCCTTAGGCTGTTCAACATATACTTCCTTATCAATCAGCCCATTAAGAAAAGCACCCTTAACATCCATTTGGTATAGTTTTATCTTAAGACAGCATGCAATGGCTAAGAGTAATCTAATAGATTCTATCCTAGCAACTGGAGCAAAAGTCTCATCAAAATCTACACCTTCAACCTGAGTGTATCCCTGAGCAACCAGTCTAGCTTTGTTCCTAACTATGACTCCTTCCTCATTACTTTTGTTTTTAAAGATCCATTTAGTTCCTATTACATTTACACTAGGTGGTCTAGGTACCAACTTCCAAACACAGTTCTTAGTAAACTGTAATAGTTCATCCTGCATGGCATTAATCCAAAAGTTATCAAGAAGGGCTTCAGTCACATTCTTAGGTTCAATAGAGGAAACAAAACATGAGGCATTGTCAACAGTACAAGTGAAATTCATGCAGACACACATCTTGACCATATCACTATAGTCAATTCTTTCTTTGTTGCGTGTCCTTACCCGTTCAGTGATCTCACCTATTACCTGTGATGTTGGATGGTCTTTCTGAATCCTAGCTGGAGGGTCCCTTCTAGATCCAGTGACAGCTTCAACTTCAGAGTCAGAATCTTCTGCTGTTAGTCTAACATCAGATCTAGCTGGTGTTAGTCTAACATTGGGTTCTGTCTCCTGTTCTGCATTTCTAGCTTCATGGTCCAATGTTGGAGTACCATTGGAAGGAGTAACATCATCAATCTCCACTGTTGGTTCAACATTGGAGACATTAATATTACCAGTACCTGTATCAAGTATGAAATCATCAAACACAACATTCACTGATTCCTGAATTGTCTTCAATCTAGGATTGTAGACTCTAAAGGAAGTACTATTGGCAGAGTATCCTACAAAGATGCATTTTTCACTTTTTGGATCAAATTTATTAAGATAATCCCTGTCATTTAGCAGATAACAGTCACATCCAAATTCATGAAAATGTGCAATATTTGGTTTCACACCCTTCAAGAGTTCATATGGAGTCATGTTAGTTCCAGGTCTGAGGTACACCCGGTTACTAATATGACAAGCAGTGTTTAAAGCTTCAGCCCAGAGTCTCTTGGATATATTTTTGGCATTCAGCATGACTCTGGCCATCTCTTGAAGTGTCATGTTCTTCCTTTCAGCAATCCCATTCTGCTGAGGTGTCTTAGGTGCTGAGTATTCATGGAAAATTCCTTTAACATTGCAATAGTTATCAAAACTAGCATTCTCAAATTCTTTACCATGGTCAGACCTAATTTTAGTCACAGAAGAGCCATATAAGTTTTTAATACTAGCACAAAGAATTTTGAACTGATCAAAAGCTTCTGACTTTTCTTTAAGAAACTTTACCCAAGTATATCTAGAGAAGTCATCTACAATAACAAAGGCAAATTTCTTACCATTCAGACTACTCACCTCAATGGGACCCATCAAGTCCATATGTAACAGTTGAAAGCACCTACTAGATCTAGGATTAGCATTCTGTACCTGTAGGGGGGCATGAACTGCTCTAGTTTGTTTACCCTTGAGACAATCACCACAGACAAGCTTACCTGGGCAAGATAGCTTAGGTAAGCCTCTTACAGCATCAACTTTTTGCAATTTCTCAAGGTTCCTGTAGTGAACATGTCCAAGTTTCCTATGCCATATAGATGCTTCATCTATTTTAGCATGGAAACACTCTGCTTCCTCTTGAGCTAGGTAGCAGTTGTCCTTGGACCGAGTACCTGTCATAACAAGTACATTATCACTATCATAAACATCACAAGATGAACTGTCAAATGTAACCAGCAAGTCATCATCACATAGTTGACTGATGCTGATTAAGTTTGCCTGTAGCCCATCAACCAACAACACATCCTTCAGGGGTGGAAATCCATCAACATTCAGTGTCCCCTTTCCAATGATTTTCCCTTTTGTACCACCACCATAGGTCACAGTGCCACTACTCAAGGAAACCATATTCACAAGATTGTCAATGTTGCCTGTCATGTGTCTTGAGCATCCACTGTCGAAGTACCACTTACCTGAAAGGTTAGAATACACAGCAGAGAAAACAACATTGCAAACAACTTTAATCTTAGGGGTCTTAACTTTTTCTACCCAAGTTCTACCTTTCTGTCCTGAACCTAATGTTGGTCTAACATCAGAAACTGCTGTTGTTCTAACATTGGGTTCAGTAACTGTTTTCTTACCACATTCTCTTATAAATTTTCTACAGAATGGTTTTATGTGGCTTGGTTGGTAACAGTATTGACAGATAAAAGTAGGTTTACTTCTCACAGTGTTGATGGTACCTAAACTCTTAGAATCAGATTCTTTAACAAAGCTAGAAGATAGATAGGCAGAATTTACAATAGAAGAGGAAGGTTTCTCAACAAATCCCAGACCACATGAACCTGTATTTCCCATGCTTAGTACCTCATCAAGTTTGGAAGTACCTGCATTCCATTTAGCTATGATCTGTGTGTCTTTCTTGAGTTTATCCTTTACCTCTTTCAACTCAGCTTCAGCTTTGTCAAGATCTCTTTCATAGAGTTTCAACATGTTTTTCAGACACTCGATGTCATGAGTCAGTGCTTTGTTCTTCTTTATGAGTTTCACATTCTCTCTCTCAAGCCTGAGGAATGTTGTGTGCAGATCATCAAGAATCTCCTCCTGGGACAATTCTTCTTCTTGGGAGTACTCTTCTTCTAGATCAACTGTACCATGAAAACAGTCAAAGTTAGTATTATCACAATCAGAGAGTTCATCAGAGATAACCTGGGAATCATTGCTGTTCCAGTCTCCAAAAAAGATTTCCTGCTTTGCTGTTGGTTCACCAATGTTAGAGTAACATTGTGATCCTAGGCAATTTCTGGAGTCTTCATTGGTCCAGGTGATCCTTGTGCATAGCGCAGCAGTTTTGATTTCCTCTGAGTGTTCTTCGGTACTTGTTCCAGATTCAAAATCATCTTCATTGAAGTTATCTACACAAACCCAATGAGAATTCCCTCTTGTTCTGAGGGTGTTAGCATATTCATGTTTATAGTGACCATACCCCTTACATTCATAGCACTGAACATCCTTTAATTTTTCTACATCTTGAGGTGTGCTCTTAGATGCCATGTACTTAACAAATTTAGGGGGCAATTTCTTGTAACCGGGGCCATCATTACCAGTTAGTTTTTCTTTCTGTTTACCTTTGAAACCTAATTTACTAAACTTTTTGGTAATATTGCCATAGTTAGAAGAGATCAACTCATATTCATCCTCATCACTACCTGCAGAATCTGAACTAGTTCCAAGAAGGGCTAAAGCTAATTGCTTGCTAGACTTTCCTAGGAATTCTAATTAAAATTCTTTCATAGTGTTCATCAAGGTCTGGAAACTCATGTTGGCAAGATCTTTAGACTCATTCATAGCAATTCTTTTGACTGTAAACTTAGAAGATAGTGTTCTAAAGGCTTTATACACCATGGTCTGATTAGGAATCACAAAACCTAAGTTCTGACATTGATTAGATATATCAAGAAGTTTCTCAAAATAACTATCAATAGTTTCCTCTTCTCCCATCTCAATCTTCTCAAAGTCTCTCAAAAGTTTCCTATACTTAGAATCCCTCACAGCCACATCACCCTCACAATGTAACTCAAGTGTTTCCCATGCAGCTTTAGCAGTATCACAAGTTTGAACAAGTTTAAACATATGATTACCTATCCAGCTAAAAATAGCATTGAGAGCCTTCTCATTGTAGTTGTAGAGAGCAATTTCAGCGGCTGTCCATTGTCCCCTTGGCTTTGGCACCAAGTCAGCATCTCCATCTCTTGGCAGATAAGGGATGGTATAGCCTTCTAGTACAGCTTCCCAAGCTTTGAGGTCGATGGATTTGATGTGGACTCTGAGTCTGATCTTCCAGTAGGCATAGTTGTTGGGATCTTCCAATACTGGCAACCTGCTGGTATTGGGGTTGGAGCTGTCCATCTTGTCGTATCAACGCCAAACACCGGTGAAGTTGGTGCTTGGCTCTGATACCAATTGAAATTGTGGATCGGGTTGATACGTTGTTGATGTTAACTTAACACTGAAGTTCTAACAGCAGTTTGTGTTCGCTGTTAGTTCGACGATGTTACTTTAACAGCAGACCAGAGTAACAGTTTGCAGCGGAATAAACAAACACGAATTTAAGAAGTGAATATAAGATTATATTAACTTCCGAGCCGTAGGCAAAATACCACAAGGGTTTAACAAAGGCGTTCTCACAACTCTCAAGCTCCTCACTCTCGAATTGTTCAAACTAAGCAAAGCACACAAGAGTTGCTTCGACTATCTCTAAAAGCTCCTCACTCTTAGATCTATTCTAACAACTTAAAAACTTTGCTAAAGCAAGACAACACTCAACAACTGTAAATTAATCTCTCGGATTGATTAGCTCTTGTCTCGTTGTTTGTCTTGATGTACTTCACACCTATATATAGGTTCTTGATCTTCGACTTCAAGGTGTGTTGTACACGGTTGGTAATTCTCTTTGTTTCCTTCTCGAACTCCTCTTCTTTGTTCTCGCAGTCCTTCTTGAATAAAAGTTCCTTCGCCAGTGATCTAGTTAAGGAAAGACTCCTTCTTCAATTCAGGACTTTCCCTTGGAAGCTTTCCTAGTCGCACTAGACTTCTTCTTTCCTTTTATAAGCCGTTTGCTTAAATTAAGGAAACTTCTCATCTTGGAAACTTTGAGCGTCCAACCTAATGCAAGTTTGTTTCCTGAATAATAATCAAAGACAACTACAACTGTGAAACTCAGTTAGTTAAGTGAATAAGGCAAAACAATAATAATAATAATAACTAGATTGTAAAACAGTTTCTGGACGTGTAATGTTACTCTAACATTGAAAATCTCAATGTTATCCTAACATCCAGAAAACTTGCACTTTCAAGGTACATGCGATTCGACACGCTCTTCGCCTGGTACAACTCCTCTAATTTTTCCCAGATTCCCTTGGCCGAAGAAATCCCATGCACGTTTGCAAGAACATTTTTGGCCAGGCACAGACGAATTGCTCTCGCAGCTCGCAAATCTAGATCCTCCCAATCATCATCATCCACCACAGCTTTTATACCAACTGCTTTAGAATTCGTGCTAGTAGTGCCGCTCCCTTTAGCGACCCTCCCTTTTAAAGCCTTGTGTAACCCTAACTAAATCAACAAATCCCTGACTTGAACTTGCCACAAGCCAAAGTTGATTTTTCCGTCAAATTTTTCAACGTCAAATCTCACCGCACTCGTACCCTTGTACTAGTCAACCTTGGTGAATTTCAAGTAGATCCGAATAGCACAAAGTAAATCCTCGAAAGGAGACAACTCGTCTTTCAGGCAGGGTTTCAAGGTTCTCAAGTAAATGGTGGGGTCACAACGATCCCACTTAATAACCAATTAGCTTTGACATAATCGCCTTTATCAGCGCTTATTCACACTACTATCACAACAAAACTCCACCCCAACAAAAGCTCCACCTCTAGCAGAACCCGGGCTCTGATACCATTTCTTAGGTATTTGAACCGACAAATACGCACCCCATGATTTGCCATCGTGGATATACGAAGCAAACACGAATAAAATATGACGATCGTAACAACACAAGGATTTAACGTGGAAACTCCAAAACCAGAGAAAAATCACGGGTCCCGAACAAAAATACACTATGTAGAAAATTGTTACAACTACACAATTTCTCGCTCAGCCCAACGATCCCCACAAAGCTTTTTTACCCGCAACACTCTTCAAATACACCTCACACTAATATAGAAATATTACAAGAGGAAACAGAAAATGTTACACTGGAAAGTATTGCTCTGAATTGAATGTCTTTCATTCACAATAACACAGCCTATTTATAGGCAAGTTATTCATAGAAACCGTGGATGATTTCTATCAAACCATTGGCCAAAACCATGTCCTTGGTGTTCTTTATTATTTAAGTGGGCCCACCTTCACATGCAAGCATGTCGGATGGTTTCCCCACATGTGCCCACCGTCAACAGGACACCGCGAGAGCAGAAGAACGTTATGAAATGCCCAACTTGCAAAGCAGATATATCTGACTTCCTTCAGAATCCACACGTATAGAGATAGTATATTTCATTATCTTTCTCGTCTAAGTATTGCAGTTAGTTCTTGGGCTATGCTCAATGTTGATTAATGTAGTTGCCCTGACACACATTCTTATAACGGTCACGTGATAACCAAGTCCCTGCATCCGAACCGCTGTTATCAACTCTATTATTCCTAAATTACGAGAGATTCGTATGTTTGACAGAAAATTAGGATTCTTCGGTGCTATGCAAATCCAAAAAATTTTACTCACAAGACATGCATGGTTTTGTGCTCCGGTGAATAGGGAGTTGACGAATGTGATTGAATCACTAAACAACCAAATGGCTAAGGAAAAAGCTGTCGTTGAAGAAATTGAGGACAAAGGAGATGAGGAAGGCGACGAAATGAGTGAAGATGCTAATGATGAAAGTGCCGATAAGAAAATATCGGAAGAGTCTGGCATGAGAGATTTTGCGGATTTCTTAAAAAAAATATACTACATATCTATGTCTGGTTAAATTGCACAAACTTCCCATATGTTATATATAATTTACAAAATTACCTCATGTGTTACTTTGATTCGCAAATAATTCTTCGTTATCTATAAAATTACCAAAAAAGTCCCCAATATGATGAATTAATTCGTATATACTAAAAATGATAACTAAGCTTATATGCATATCATTTTTTTTCATCATTTATTTGAAGTATATATTAGTTTTCACATTCTAAAAACATATAAATGTACACTACCCATTTATTTTATAATTCTTTTAAACAATTTTCAACAAATCTATAAGAATCGTAAGTTATCATGCCATAAAAACTTGTAATGCATAAAACTCATTAGTTATCAATACAATCATAATAAAAGATATTATCACAGACGTTTTCGCTTTGGAACTAAAAAACACAAACTACACACAAACTCTTGTACCCATTCGTTTTTTTTTTCAAAGCCCTGAAACATTTAATCCAAGACAATGGTTTATTCATGTAGTGATTCGATTTTTTCTCTTTTTGGTTTTTTTGAAAATTTTGGGCTATCGTTCTTTAAATAAATATTATTGTTGCCACACCAACTGTTACTACTATTGACACCGTGAAAGTTGAGCTGGAATAGTTATCAATACTGTCAAGGTAAAAGATATTATGGCAGACATTTTTGCTTTAGAAATAAAAATTCAAACTAAACACTAACTTCTGTATCATTCATTTTTTTTCAAAAGCACTAAAACATTTAATTCAAGACAACAATTTCTTCATGTAGCGATTCGATTTTTTCTCTTTTTTGGTTCTTTTCAATTTTTTGGGCTATCGTTCCTTAAAAAAATTTATTGTTACCACGCCAACTGATACTACTATTGACGACCTAAAAGTTGAGCTGGAATAGTTATAAGGACAAATTATCAAAAATGCCCGAAAAGTTTGCCCTTTATTCTTAAATGCCCGATTTTTCCCCATCTGCTGAAAATGCCCGATAAGTTTTAAATTTTCTATCGAAAATGCCCGATTTGAAAATCTCGGACATTTTGTCCGACGTGGCGTCCGAATCAACAAGTCGTGTTGCTGAATCAAAAAACCGTGTTCACTGTTCACTGACTGAAAAACGTTTTTCCTTAACAATAATAAAGATATAAACATATATATATATATAATAAATATATATAATAATAATAAACATTTTAACAAATAAAAAAAATTAAAAAAAATTAAAAAATCATCATCATCTTCCCCGCAAACCCCACCCCCCCTCGCGGTAACCCCCCTCCCCCACCGCTGCAACTCGCCGTTGCAGCGGTGGCGGCGTCAATTGACGCCGTCGCACTGCAACGGCGAGAAACCCCCCCCCCCCACCGCTGCAACTCACCGTTGCAGCGGTGGCGGCGTCGATTGACGCCGTCGCACTGCAACGGCGAGAACCCCCCCCCCCACCACTGCAACTCGCCGTTGCAGCGGTGGCGGCGTCGATTGACGCCGTCGCACTGCAACGGCGAGAACCCCCTGCCCCCCCTCCCCCACCGCTGCAACTCGCCGTTGCAGCGGTGGCGGCGTCGATTGACGTCGTCGCACTGCAACGACGAGTCGGAGATGAACAGTGGGCACTGCAACGGCGAGTCGGAGATGAACAGTGGGCCATTTCCTGTTCACTGTTCGATTTACTGTTCATTGGGCCGATGAACAGGGGGCCAATGAACAGTAACTCGAATAGCATTGGGCCGCTGATCATTGGGCCGATGACAAGTGCCCTTTTTATTTTATTTTTATTAATTTTTAGAAATGTTTTTTCGGACAAAAAATCCTAGGTGTCGAACGCGTTTCTTTGATTCAGCAGCGCGCTTTATTGATTCGGATGCCACGTCGGATAAAAAGTCGGAATTTTTCAAATCGGGCATTTTTGTTAGAAAAGTTAGAACTTACCGGGCATTTTCAGCGAGTTAGAAAAAATCGGGCATTTAAGAATAAATGGCAAACTTTTCGGGCATTTTTAATAATTCGTCCTAGTTATAAATACAGTCATAGTGAAGGATATAATAATATACGTTTTCGCTTTGGAACTAAAAATTCAAACTAAACACAAACTATTGTACGCATTCATTTTTTTTTCAAAAGCACTAAAAGATTTAATCCAAGACAACGATTTTTTCAGGTAGCGATTTGATTTTTTCTCTTTTTGGTTTTTAAGAATTCTATGGGCTATCATTCCTTAAAAAAACATTATTGCTGCCACACCAACTGATACTACTATTGACGACCTGAAAGTTGAGCTGGAATAGTCATAAATACAGTCATAGTGAAGGATATAATCATATACGTTTCGCTTTGGAACTAAAAATTCAAACTAAACACAAACTGTTGTACGCATTCATTTGTTTTTTCAAAAGCACTAAAAGATTTAATCCAAGACAGCGATTTTTTCATGTAGCGATTTGATTATTTCTCTTTTTGGTTCTTTAGAATTCTATGGGATATCATTCCTTAAAAAAACATTATTGCTGCCACACCAACTGATACTACTTTTGGTCACCTGAAAGTTGAGCTAGAATAGTTATCAATACAGTCATAGTAAAAGATATAATCACAAATGTTTTTTCTTTGGAACCAAAAACTTAGACTGAACACAAACTCTTTTACGCATTAATTTTTTTCCAAAAAGCACTAAAACATTTAATCCAAGACAACAATTTCTTTATGTAGCCATTCGACTTTCTCTCTTTTTGGTTCTTTTGAAATTTTTGGGCTATCGTTCCTTAAAAAGAAATTATTATTGCAACACCAACTGATACTACTATTGACGACCTGAAAGTTGAGCTGGAATAGTTATCAATACAGTCGTAGTAAAAGATATTATCGTAGATGTTTTCGCTTTGGAACTGAAAACTCAAACTAAACACAAACTCCTGCACGCATTCATTTTTTTTTTCGAAAGCACTAAAACATTTAATCCAAGAAAATGCTTTCTTCATGTAGCGATTCGATTTTTTCTCTTTTTGGTTCTTTTGAAATTTTTGGGCTATCGTTCCTTAAAAAAGAATTATTATTGCCACACCAACTGATACTATTATTGACCTGAAAGTTGAGCTGGAATAGTTACCAGTACAGTCATAGTAAAAGATATAGTCACACACATTTTCGCTTTGGAACTAAAAACTCAAACTGAACACTAACTTTGGTACAAATTCATTTTTTGTTTCAAACGCACTAAAACATTTATTCCAAGATAACGGTTTTTTCATGTAGCGATTTGATTTTTTCTCTTTTTGGTTCTTTTGTATTTTTTGGGCTATGGTTTCTTAAACACAAAGTATTTTTGCCACACCAACTGATACTACTATTGACGACCTGAATGTTGAGCTAGAATAGTTATCAATACAGTCATAGTAAAAGATATAATCACAGATGTTTTTGCTTTGGAACTAAAAACTCAAACTAAATACAAATTGTTGTGTGCATTCATTTATTTTCAAAAGCACTAAAACATTGAATCGAAGACAACGATTTTTTCATGTAGCGATTCGATTTTCTCTCTTTTTGGTTCTTTTAAAATTTTTGGGGTATCGTTCCCTAAAAAACAATTTAGTTGCCACACCAACTGATACTACTATTGACGACCTGAAAGATTTTGGTGCACTTGTCTGGCACTGACGCATTCAGTGCCTGTGCTTTGCACTGAGACGCATTATAAATTCACAGTTCTCGCACTAAGATTTCTTAGTTCTTTTATTCACATTTAATGAATAATTGTAGAAAATTTGTAAAGAATGAAACGAATGAATGATAATAAAGAAGAATCGAAGTAGATGGAAAACAAAACTAGGTTAAAAATAAAGTAAATATAGGATATTGGAAGTAATTTAAGATTTATATCTTTGTCTTTCCACCACAATAATTTAAAAAATATTATATAAAATTAATTATCATGAGTAGTTAATAAACAATAATAAAATATATACGAAATTATATATCAATCTTTAATATTTAATTATTTTTTGTAAACGCATTAAGGCGCATTGAAATTTATGTATTTTTAAATTTAGCGAACTAGCGTACCCGCATCCGCATTCGCACTCGCACCTGCATCCGCCTTCGCACTCGCACCCGCATCCACCTTATGTGACCTAGACTGGAATAGTTGTCAATACAGTCATAGTAAAAGATATAATCACATACATTTTTTCTTTGGAACTAAAAACTCAAACTAAACACAAACTGTTTTACGCATTCATTTTTTTTTTCAAAACCTCTAAAACATTTAATCCAAGACAACGGTTTCTTCATGTAGTGATTCTATTTTCTCTTTTTTGGTTCTTTTGAAATTTTTGGGCTATCGTTCCTAAAAAATATTATTGTTGCTACACCAATTGATACTACTATTGACGACCTGAAAAATCAGCTGGAATAGTTATCAATACAGTCATAGTAAAAGATATTTTCGCAGACGTTTTCACTTTGGAACTAAAAACTCAAACTAAACACTCTTGTACGCATTCATTTTTTTAAAAAGCTCTAAAACATTTAATCCAAGACAACGGTTTCTTTATGTAGCGATTCAACTTTTTCTCTTTTTGGTTCTTTTGAAATTTTTGGGCTATCGTTCCTTAAAATAAATTTATTATTGCTACACCAATTGATACTACTATTGACGACCTGAAAGTTGAGCTGGAACTTTTGAGCCTTAGAGCCGCAAAAAGAAAGAGAAAACTAAGTGAACCTACAAGGAGAAGCTGGATGGAGAAGAGGCCCCTGCATTAGCTTCAGATATAGGTGTGAAGCATATTAACAAATCAACACTCGGCAATTGTGAGGATCAAAGAAGAGATAAGGATGGTATTAAATCTTGGAATGATAAAGGTGGCAAATCGGCACAGTTACAGAGATAATGATATATTTTCGCATGATATTTCCTGACTTGTTGGTGATATTTTTGAGTGGCAAAACAATTCTAAGTTTAGCTTGTTTGAACTGAGTGGTATCCAAGAAAATGTAGCAGTTCATTATGAGATAACAACAAAACATATCAGATTATGAGGCGTTGCGTTTATTCCGTATTCAGGGGAAATATTTCAAATATTAGTTAAAGAAACTTAAGTAATACCATGCAGATTTTGTGAATATTTCTTATCTATGTACTGCTTATATAAGCAAAAGTAATATATTGTAATGAGAATGGTGCTCACGTTTGGTAAAACAGAAACACAAAGCATATGAAATAAAATTTCTTCTTTTCCTTTCAACTTCTCTCAGTGTATCAGAATCCTATTTTTCTTCTTGGTATCAGAGCCAGTGTGAGCACTAGATACACACCACACACTCATCTAAAAACAATGACTTCACTTTCTCTCAATGTGGGGAATTTTATAACCCTCCGCCTTACCACTTCAAATTATCCGTTATGGCTTGAACAAGCCTTAGCCCTTGCTGAAAGCCAAGAGCTTGTTCGACATCGTACCAATAAAGACCCAGCCCCTCCAAAATACAACGTACCAACAATAGATAACCCTCAAACATTATCAGATGCTTTTGTCGCGTGGCGAAAATCTGATAGGCTTCTTCGAGGGTGGATCATTGGAACTCTTTGCGAGGAAGCATTGGGACTTGTCGTAGTCATAGACATTGCTCACGCAGTCTCGGAAGCTCTCAAAAATCAATTTTCACAGAACTCTCAAGAGAGAGAGAGAGTTTACTTTGAGAGAGCAAGTGACATATTTGCGGAAGGAGGAAGATAAAATGATTGTCGAGCATCTAAGAGCATTCAAGAATCTTTGTGACAGCCTAGCAGCAATCGACAAACCAATTTCTGATATGGATAAAGTATTTTGCCTTTTGACTAGCCTTGGTCCTCAATATGCGCCATTCACTGCTACTATGCTCAAACCTCCAAGACCAACATACCCTGAACTTGTTTCACAACTTCAAAGTTTTAATGAGAGGCGCAACTGGTTTTCTGGAAATATAACTACACCTAGACAACCGCGACAATTTAGTCCTCAATTGGCTTTTTTGGACAGCAAAGGCCACAACAATCAGCCTTTACTAATCGTAAACCACCATCTTTTACCTCTACTGGTCGTGACTTCCAAGCACAACCACGTGATGATAAAGGTCTAAAAGAAAAATCAGGATCTGAATTCATGCCACATCAACCTCTTCTCCTGTAGAACGCCGGATGACACATAGAGAAAGAGAAATGTGCCGTGATGATCAATGTCAATATTACGGAACAATGGGTCACATACCAAGATTTGCTGGTGCCTGCCAAAAAAGACACCATCAGGAATAGAGATTCCTCAAGCCTTAACAGCCCTTACCCTGGATAACACTGTAAGTGATATAGAATGGACATCGAATACGAGTGTGTTAAACTACATGACAGGTCAGTCAAGTATGCTGAAGAGTTTAAGAGGATATAAAGGATTTGATTCAATATTAATTGGAGGTGACTCTTCTAAATTAATGGCTTAGGTGACTCACATATAAAATAGAACTATTAGTAAATATATTGTATATATCTTTGATAGATTTGTACTTATTTAGATTAGGTAGTATACATTAATTAGGCTCCTTGGTGTACTCTATATATTGCACCTCAAGATTAATAGAATATTTATTCACTAAATTACCTTCTTACATGGTATCACGAACCTAAGCCCTAGCCGTCGTGATCCTTCTTCCTCCCCAAAACCGCAGCTCCCCTCTCTCTCAACAATGGCTGAATCCAAGTTCCACCCCGCTCTTACCGTCTCTAATATACGAAATTTTATTCCTATTACCCTCGATATAGAGAAAGGTCAATACTCCTCTTGGGCAGAACTATTTTGCATTCACTGTCGTGCGTATTATGTCATAGATCACATCATCCCCACCACCGCTTCCGCACCAAAACTAAAAACAAAAACTCCTCCCTCCTTTGCGGCTGACCCCACCGCCGATAAAGGGTCCGACAAAGCCACGGACAACCCTCCTCAAATTCCCGCCGTGTCCCCCTCCGAGCAAGAATCAGACCACTCTCTTTGGTCTAGACTTGACACAATCATTCTTTAATGGATCTAGGGAACCATTTCTAACGATCTCTTGCACACAATCCTCGAGAAGGACTCCACCGCTCAACAAGCTTGGGAGCGCCTTCAAAACATCTTTCAAGACAACAAAAACTCACGGGCCGTCTACTTGGAAAACCAGTTTACTCACGGACAATTGGATAATTTTCCGAATGTTTCTGCGTATTGCCAAGAACTTAAAATTCTTGCAGATCAACTGTCGAATGTTGGTGCCCCTGTCTCCAATCACCGTCTAGTTCTCCTACTTATTGCCGGACTAAACGAGAAGTATGATGGTGTTGCCACCTTCATTCAACAAAGTGATCCATTGCCACTGTTATATGTGGCACGCTCCCGCCTCGTGTTGGAGGAGACACGCAAGCCTAAGCAAGCCTCGACTGCCGCCTCAGCCGCTGGAACCGACCTTCTCAACATGGTCATGCCCTCCGACGAACCGCACACAGTACGCGGGTCTATCCCTTCACCCCGTGGATCGTCTTAGGCTACTCGCGGTCATCGTGGGAGTCAGAGTCGCGAGCGCGGACGCGGACGCGGTCCGTCACATGGATCCTTCGGCCGAACTGCACCACGAGCATGGAATCCAACTGCGTGGGCTCCCTATCAGCAGTGGCCCATGCCACCTTGGACCTACCCGCCATGCCCATACCCTACGAGTGGTTGGACCCGTCCGCCTCCCTCCAATCAGCCAGAACTCCTCGGCCCATGACCACATGCCTACACGGCCCACGCCCCGTCCGAGCCTTATGCACGCACTGATATTGATGCGGCCATGCATACACTGTCCTTATACCCTCTGGATCAGCAATGGTATTTGGACAGTGGAGCATCATCTCACATGACCTCGGGTTCAGGTACTCTCTCGTCTTATTATTTATTGAGCATGAATCGTAATATTCTCGTTGGCAATGGTCATGGTATTCCGATTAAAGGTCATGGTAACATTATTCTCCCATTTTCCTCTCCTCCCTTATACTAAAATGATGTCCTACTTGCTCCTAACCTTATTAAAAATCTTATCTTTGTTCGCCATCTTACTACTGATAATCGTGTTTCTATTGAATTTGATCCGTTTGGATTTTCTGTGAAGGACCTAAAGACGGGAATCCCTTTCATGCCATGTGATAGCACGGGCGACCTATATCCAATCACCCTATCATCCATCCCCTCCGCCACCTCTCGTACCCATCACGCCGCTACCTTTGCCGCCATCTCTCCCGATCTTTGGCATCATAGAATGGGGCACCCAGGATCTTATGTCTTGCAACATTTAAATTCACAAAAACTTATTCATTGTAATCGTTTTTCTACTATTTGTGAACCTTGTGTTTTGGGGAAGCATATTCGAACTTCCTTTTTACTCTTCTATATTTTGAGTTCACGTCCCTTTAACATTATTCATAGTGATTTATGGACTTCGCCGGTCGTTAGTGCTCATGGTCACAAATTGTATGTCTTATTTTTGGACAATTACTATAATTTCTTATGGACGTTTCCCATTGGTCATAAATCAGAGGTTTTCTCTATATTTACCGCATTTGCCAATTTTGTCCACTCTCAATTCTCTACCACTATTAAAAATTTACAATGTTATAATGGCAGAGAATTCGACAACTATCAATTCCGAAAGTTGTGTCACAACTCTGGCATGTCTCTCCGCTTTTCTTGCCCCTACGCTTCAGCTCAAAACGGCAAGGCTGAACGCAAAATTCGAGCCATCAATAAAATAGTCTGCACTCTTCTTCACCAATCCTCCGCTCCACCCACATTATGGATGCACGCCTTACAACTTGCCACATATCGCTTCAATATCCTCCTCACTAAAACACTTAACCACCTATCTCCTTCTCAAGTCCTATATAATCGCAACCTCACTTACTCACACTTACGTGTTTTTGGGTGTTTATGCTACCCTCTCTTCCCTCCACCACAATCAATAAATTGCAACCATGTTCCTCACCTTGTGTCTTCCTGGCTATCCCTCACACCACCGCGGCAACAAATGCTTTGACCTCGCTCAAAATAAAATCATTATCTCTCGTCATGTCATCTTTGATGAAACCAAATTCCCCTTCTCCTCTCTACAATAACCATCTCCACAAAATTACTCATTTCTCGACCATGACATCCATCCTCACTACCTTCCACCTCACGCACATACTGCACTCAGTCCGACCCTCCCGGCCCAATCAACGTCGGTCCGGCCCACTCCAACCACACCTCCGCCCACGGTCCAGCCCCCTCTAGCCCCTTCTTCACCTGCGGTCCAGCCCACACCACCCACGGCCCATGCTCCATCAGCCCCCGAGTCCGCGGCTTAGCCCACTCCGACCGTCCAGCCCACTCGACCCTCCATGGTCCATTCTATTTCGATAACACAACCCTACCCCCCCTTTCCTCCCAATTTTTCTACTCGTACCATTATCACTCGTGGAATGCGCGGGATTCACACTCCTAAACGTACTTTCAATCTGTCCTCTACTCACTCTCCCTCTCCACTCCCTAAATCTCCTCTCTTAGCGGTATCTCATCCTAATTGGAAATCTACCATGCTTGATGAATATAATGCTTTGATTAAGAATAGGACATGAGAGCTAGTCCCGCACCCGCCTAATGTGAATATTATACGGTCTTTTGAGTAGTATAAGGCTTGACTTCTTGGTGATGGCAGGTCTCAGCAGGTGGGAATCTGTCTTGACACATTCAGCCCAGTTGTCAAGCCCGCTACCATCCGAACCATCCTCAGCATTGCTCTCTCTCGTTCTTGGTCCATTCATCAGTTGGACGTTAAGAATGCCTTCCTTCACGGCAATTTGGATGAAACGGTCTATATGCACCAACCCTTGGGATTCAGGGACTCTCAGCACCCTGATTAGGTTTGCCTCCTCAGAAAATCTCTTTATGGTTTGAAGCAAGCCCCTCATGCGTGGTACCAACGTTTTGCCAATTTTGCTGCTACCCTTGGATTCTCTCATAGCAAATCTGACCTCTCCATATTCATATTTCATACGGGTAAATATATTGCTTACTTATTACTTTATGTGGATGGCATCATTCTCACTGCCTCTCTCCCTCCTTGCGTTGCTCTATTATTTCTCAGTTTAGTGCGAAATTTACTATGAAAGATTTGGGTACTCTCCACTATTTTTTGGGCATTACTGTTTCTCAAACTGCAGGTGGTCTTTTTCATCACAAAGTAAATATGCCGCAAAAATTATAGAACGAGCCGAGATGTCCTCTTGTACACCGGCCGCCACTCCTGTGGACACTAAGCCCAAACTCGGGGCATCGGGTCCCTCCTTTCCCGACCTCACTCTCTTTCGCAGTTTGGCTGGTGCCTTGTTATATCTCACTTTCACTTATCTGAATATCTCATATACTGTTCAACAAGTTTGTCTCCACGTGCACGATCCACGTGCGGATCATATGGCTGCCCTTAAATGCATCCTTCATTACGTTCAAGGGACAGCTCATCTTGGTCTTCGTCTCTCCCGCTCACGCATTGATTCCCTCATGTCCTACACCGATGCCGATTGGGCAGGCTGCCCCGATACTCGTCGTTCTACCTCTGGCTATTGCATGTTTCTTGGTGACAATCTTATCTCTTGGTCTTGTAAGCGCCAAGCTACCTTATCTCGTTCTAGTGCTGAGGCCGAGTATCGCGCTGTGGCTAACGGTCTCGGAGTCTTGTTGGCTACGGAATCTCCTATTGGAATTCCTTGTTCCATTATCCAAAGCAACATTGGTTTACTGTGATAATGTTAGCGCAATCTATCTTACCAACAATCTAGTGCAACATCAACGAACAAAGCACATTGAACTCGATATTCACTTTGTTTGGGAAAAAAGTATCTCGTGGCGAAGTCCGAGTCCATCAGATCCCCTCTCGTTTCAAGTGGCCGATATCTTCACCAATGGGCTTCCACGGGTTCTTTTTGATGAGTTTCTCACCAATCTCACCGTTCGTGAACCTCCCAATTCGATTGCGGGGATGTATTAGTAAATATATTGTATATATCTTTGATTGATTTGTACTTATTTAGATTAGGTAGGTTACCTTAATTAGGCTCCTTGTTATACTCTATATATTGCACCACAAGATTAATAGAACATTCATTTAGCAAATTACCTTCTTACAAGAACAATACCATGTTACCATTAGAGGATGTTCTATTTGTTCCTGATTTAACAAAAAATGTACTCTCTATTAGTCAACTAACTTCTCAATTTCCTGTTAATGTTGAATTTTCTGATGTTAATTTTCATGTTAAGGATCGAGCAACATGACAACATTTGATAACAGGGAAGCGCAAGGGTGTTCTTTATATTTTGTCCAACTCGTTGGAACTTTATTTCTCTAACCGACAGAAATCCAGCATGACTGAAGTGTGGCATGACCGCTTAGGATATCCGCAACAATCGACTTTACAATTATTGAAAAGTAAAGGGGTCATCACAGTGCTAGGGGCTTCGAAATTTCAAGATATTTGGGATAGTTGTCAATTAGGAAAACTTAGTAAATTACCTTTTGCATCTTCTTAACTAACGAGTACATCTTATTTTGATAAAATACATTGTGATTTGTGGGGGGGGGGGGGTGCTATTGTTTTATCTATTGAAAAGTTTAAATATTATGCATGTATTGTGGATGACTTTTCTACGTATACATGGATCATGCCTTTACGAAATAAGTCCGAATTTGTTGATGCTTACTTGGCTTTTGAGCAGCATGTTGCAAGACAATATAATGCTCGTATAAAAGTTTTCCACTCAGATGGAGGCGGTGAGTTTGTAGTTAATAATTATCTCCTCATTTTCTTGCAACAGGCATAATTCGTCAAGTTTCATATCCACACACTCCAGAATAGATGGGTATGGTTGAACGCCGACATAGAACAATAAGGGAACTAGGTATGACCGTGTTATTTCACCGTGGAGATCCTTTGTTTTTATGGGTTGAAGCATTCATGACAGTTGTATATTTATTGAATCGACTTCTTACTATTGTGCTAAATAATGAAACACCATTTTTCTGATTACATGGATCATATCCTACTTACTCTAGTTTAGAGTTTTTTGGTCAAAATGCTTTCCATACACATGGACATAAAGAAAAATAAATTTGATCCAAAAATAATACCATGTGTCTTTGTAGGATATAGTGATAAATATAAAGGATACAATGTTTTAATCCTATAAGCAAGAAATATATTTTATCATGACCTGTAATTTTTGATGAAATGTTGTTTCCTTATAAAGATTCTGATGGCAAGAAAACTACAGCAAACTCACATACTTTATCTATATTTGATTCATGGATACCCCCATTAACTAATTATGCGGATCTTGCCAGAAAAGTCTCCTGACCATGAATACCTCCATGTACCAGTCAACCACCAGATGTCATGCTTCTGCCATAGAAACTGAAATACCATCACCAATACATTCCCTTAGTCATTTGAGTTCTTCTCCTATAATTAACCAAGTTGAAGAGTCTGTACCCATAGAAGTTCCTAGTGAAAGTTTATCAACCATAAACATTCCGAAAAACGTGTCAGATTCAGCTAATAATCTCGTGTTGAGCAGCAAGTGAATAACCGAGACGAGCCTCATAATACACATTCTATGGTTACTCGTTCCTGTCTTGGAGTGGTCAAACCAAATCCAAAATATGCCTTGACAACAGTAACTTCCACCATTTCTCGCACGAGCCTATAAATATTTGAGGAGCTTACCGCACTTCATGAAAATAATACTTAAGAACTCGTTCCGCGATCAATTATTATGCATGTTATAGGGTCAAAATGGGTGTTTAAGTCAAAACTCAAGGCTAATGGCTCTCTAGATCGACAGAAGGCGTGATTAGTTGCAAAAGGGTACCATCAAGTTGATGGAATAGACTATACTGGAAAGTTTTCTCCAATGATTAAACCAGGAACCATTCGCTTGATTCTTGCTGTTGCACTTGTTAAATTATGGACGATTCGGGAACTCGATGTAAAAGATGCGTCCTTGCATGGGTTGATCTCCGAGAATATATACATGGAACAACCCCCGGGGATGGTTGATTCTCGATATCCAACTTATGTGTGCAAGCTTCAGAGAGCACTCTATGGACTAAAACAAGCACCCCGAGCATGGTTTGATCGTTTTAGTACTTTTTTGCTTACATATGGTTTTGTTTGTAGCTTTGCCGATCCATCATTATTGATTTATCATTATAAACTCGACTCACTTGTTTTACTACTCTATGTAGATGACATGTTGATCACTGGTTCTACAATGGAGCTTGTTATCAACTTTATCAAGATCTTAAGCAAAGAGTTCGCCATGAAGAATCTTGGATCTGTTCATCATTTTCTTGGAATATAAATTAACAGAATATCTGATGGTCTTCACCTGTCACAATCACACTATGCATGAACTATTCTAAAGAAGACAACCATGGTTGATTGTAAGTCAATGAGTACACCCCTAGAGTCAAAAACAAATTACTCTCGAAATGCTAAACCTCTGGATGATCCCAGTTACTTTTTAGTAATCGTAGGGTCCCTGCAATACCTTACACTTACTCGACCACATTTGACTTATAGTGTTAATTTTGTTTCACAGTTCACGCATGCTCCAACTGCCGTTAATTTAAAAATGGTTCGACGTATCCTTCGTTACGTGAAAGGAACAATTCATATGCGATTGAATTTTATTTCTAACTCAAAATAACCAGCAAAAATGTTATATTCCCATTTCATATTCCCTTCTCTATTCCCTTAATTAAATAATGACATGTGGAGGTTCACCAAGATTTTCTCCTAATTAATTAATCTGACAAATTTGTTTATAAAAACTGTTACTAATTTGCATGAATCCACCGTGTCAAAAAAAAATATTGCATGAATCTATGACAACTTAATTTATAATTAATGAGAATGCACAAGTTTACAAATAATTGAAGCGATTATTGTAATACAGATATACTCATTTATAAACTTATTGTTGATTAGGAACAGAACGTTTATATAGTCATAAGATTTATATAATTATATTATATAAATCAACTTGTTCTATATATTTTTGTAATGTGAATATTAAATATTTTAGAACACATTTTAGTTTAAATTGTTAAGGTGATTTAAATACATGCAATTTTAAAATAAAAATAACCAAGGCCAAATATAAATTTCCACGGTTACGGGGTATTATACAACTATTAAAGAGATCATTATAGACAAAGAGTTGAAAAAATGATCAACAAGTTAAAAAGAAAGTGATCAAAATTCAACAACAATAAGGTTTAAGTAATGACGAGAAAATTACAACAAGGAAAGTTTAGGAAAGTTTAAGAGATGGAAGAATTTGAGGGAGGAATAAAACCTCTCAAATATTATTTAGGTAAAGAAATAAATAGTTCTATACTATAAATTAAATAAATATATTTGATAGGTTAATTAGAAGTAAATTTAGTGGACCTCCACATGACACATGTCATTATTAATTGAGGGAAGAGAGACTTAAATAGGGAATAGAGAATATGAATATAACATTTTTGCTCTGAAATGAGATAATATTAGTCATACATATTTCTTGTTGGGCTACAAGCCTACAATGTATTAGCCCATATTAGTTACACAGAGTGTCGTAAGAGCAAAGCCTACAAGGTATTATTAGCCCATGTCGTACACAAAGTGAATGGCCAAACTAATACTAATAAAAAAATACTTCTAAAATAACAAATAACACTCTCACGAAATAATTTCCAAGAGATCACTCTTCTACAGTATTTTACTATTCCAACCTTATTGATAATAGATAAAAAATAACATATGAGTGGGGCGGCCACTTGTAAAGAAGATAGAAAAGGTAAATTTTAATATTGCCTTTTTTTGAGAGACTCGAACTTTTTTTTCTCTCCCTTATTCCAAATGAAAGCGGGAGCTATACATAGATTATTGAGAGCCGTTTACAACAATATTTTCTTGAACGGCGGTGTATGTCTAATCGAACATGAGTCTGTCAGGTGTTGTGTCTTTTGATAAGGATTTCGAGGAGCTCTGTGTCAACTTCGTCTCTGCTTCGTGCTGATCTTGAAGCAGGAGTTTTGTGCCAACGTCGTCTTTGCTTCGTGCTCATCTTGAAATAGGATAAGGAATTCGAGGAGCTTCGTGTCATCTCTGTCTTTACTTTATGCTGATCTTGAAATAGGATAAGGATTTCGAAGAGCTTCGTGTCAGCTCTGTTTGCTTCGTGCTGATCTTGAAATAGGATAAGAATTTTAAGGAGCTCATTTTTGAGTATTACTAGGAGTCCCGCAGTTCGCCTCGTATTCGTAAAATACAAGGGGAATTAAAACGTTGCCTTGGGAATTTCAATAAGGGGACTTTAATGGGATGCTACTATTTGTCCCATGACAACTGCATTGGACGCGTTGATGATGGCCTAGTTATGACGAGTTAAGGTCTCTTCACGTGGATCGACTTTGGAGTTCTATCAGACATGTGCCTTCCCACGAAGCGATTCATCTTTAGGCGAAAATTAAATGACACTGTTTCCCTGTTTATAAAAGCGGGGGGAGGGGGGGTCTCTCAAAAAGACAAATTCTCTCTTTTAAGGAAGAACTTAATCTTTGATTCTGTTTGCTCATACTTCACCGTTTTAATTATCTTTTTTTTCTTGGGAAACCTTATGGGTTTTGAGACTCCAATTCAGGTGGTATCTTCTGAGAGGGAGGCGAGAACCTTGGAAGAGACGCCAACTGAGGGGGTGACGCCATTTGGGGTTAGAGGTGGGAAGTCCAAGCTAGGGGGCCGTCGTGGATCATCCTCCCAGCGACGGACGGGGATGGAGGCTATTTCTAAGCATATTCCGATTGTAGACGTTCCTACGGTCGTTTCTGCCAAATTTGTGGAGGATAAGCTTAAGAAATACATAGGGGATGTTTCGACGGTAGATTTTAGGGTTCCTCGTCCTTCTGATCGGGCTAATGGGCCTCTTGCATGGAATGTGACTGTGTACAAGTCGCAACTGAATTCGGGTTTGCAAGCATTGACTCATTCATTCTTCTGTGAGGTTTTTCGAGCGTGCGGGCTGTCTTCTAGTTAGGTGGCACCTAATGATTATACTTGCTTGATCTGTTTCGTTTTTGTGTGTTCTTTGAAGGGGGCGGTGTGCTCGGTGGAGCGTTTCTTGGCAGTGTACGGGGTTAGCCTTTTGCCTTTGGGTGCTCATTTTTACTATTTCACTCTTCGAAAGGCCCAGTTTTAGTTTTTGTGCAACACCTCATCCTCGTTTGGGAGTTGAAAGCCTCGTTTCTTCTTCGTCATGTGTGATTTCTTATTCATGGCAGCACAGGCGCCATGTTTAATATTCCAATCATTTGGACACGGTGATGCATACAATGCGTGACGAGAGGTTTTATGATACTATGTACGATGCCACCAAGTTTTTGGATCCGTAGGTGCTCAACTTTCTTTACAAGAGCAGTGCTCTTTGTTCGGTGAATACTGGCCAATGAAGACTCACGCGTGTGAATTTTGATGTAATTTGTAGGTATTTACAAAGATCTTGCTTTTTTTGCACATAATTGTGATGTCTTAATGCTCATAATTAAGGTTTATTCATTTGTCCTATGAGCTCGTATTGAGGTTGAGTTGTTGAAACAATGGAGAGACAAGGGTTCAGCATTTAAGAAGGAAGAAGAGGAGGAAGGTAAATGAGCTCTAGGGGGAGATTCAAGGCAGGTAGAGGGACGAGGGATCATAGTGGAGGTTGCAAGCACAACACCAAGTGAGAAAAAAAAGGAAAAATAAAAAAAATAGTAAGAAGAGAAATATGGTATCATATGAGGGGGGGCGGGGGGGGGGGGGGGGGGTGATTCCGCGGTCAAAGAAGGGTCAGGGGTGAAAGGTCAAAGAGGTTTGAATAGGGAGCTCCTTTGGGTTATGGGGTTGTGTTAACGAGAGAAGCGGCGGTCTCTTTTTTGAGTGCCGACGCGGACAAGCATTTTGTCTCTCTCTAGAATTCCTTGTCGGAGGCTTTTACGGAGACTCCTCAGTCTAGTTTCTTGGGAGGATCTCTTCCGGATGAATATGTCAACGATTTCTTTGCTAGCACCGCGAGAGGTGACACAATGGGGTGGTAGGGACGATGGGGCCTGCTGAGAGGGTGGAAGTCATGTCGGATCAAGTGCCAGGGCTGGTACAAATAATTATTGGTGAATAGGCGGGTGGAGTGAGGCCTCTAGTGGAGTGAGGCCTCTAGCGGTGAGAAAGGCTTCAAGGGCAGGGGTTGAGGCTGGTGAATTCACGATGTCGATGGGAGCCATTGTTTCTTTTCCTTCGACAAAATCATGGACGGTGGCAGATTTGCATCTTTGTTCGTGTCGAGCATGTGACGAGGTGAATTTACTCGGGCCTTAGTTTTTTTTTATTATTTTGGTGGGTTGTAGATGATCTGCACGGAGATAGGCGTATTGGCATTCAGCTTTATATGTGCTGCATGTTTCTTTTTGTAGGCATTTGTTTCAATGGGAGATGTGTGGGTTTGTACGATCAAGCCTTGGCCCAAACAAGGGAGATGGAAGAAATAGTGCGTATACTAGAGGCTCAGGAGGTTTATTACTAGGGTGTTAACTTGGAGCACTAAACAATACATGTAGAAGTATGCAGCGGTTGAAAAGCATCGGGAGAAATCCGCGCAGGCGGCTGAGGCTCGTAGGCATGAGCTTGAGGAGATTTGGCTAGCCTTGAAGGCTGCGAAGTTGGAGAGAGATGAGGCTTTGGCATAGGGTCGACAGCTACGTCGGACAAATAATGAATGAACTCAAGTCGCAATGGAGCATGCGACGAAGGTGCTTCGATTGCTGGAGGTTTTGCCTAAGGCTCATTTTGATGTTGAGGCTGTCGTGGAGAAGGCAGTGCAAGATACGGTGCAGCTGCACCAGGACTTTGTCGACCACGAGGCGGCATTGAACCGTATGCATGAAAAGCATACGTATGAAATAGTGAAGGAGAATGCCTTTGGAGTGTTGGATCAGTATAGGGTGTATGTGAAGCGCCAATCGTGTGAATGGGGCTGTCGTGCAAATGGGATGGAGCTTGGTCTAGAAAAAGAAGACGCCGACATGTCCTTGCTTCATCCTCGTGAGCTGCAGATGCTCAATTCTCCGGATGATGTCTTGCACTTATTAGGGCGATGGGGTATCTCATCTAGTTCTGCTCCAACGGCGATTGGAGCGGCTTCATCAAATCCTAGGTTTTTTGAGGCAGTAGATGCGGGAAGAGAAGAGCAGGAGTAGGAGGAGGAGGAGGTTGGTGACTCGAGAGGATCGGGCACATCACGTGGAGGAGGGGAAGTGGTTGACCTTGTAGTTATAGAAATAAGCTAGTTTTTTCTCTCTTTGGTTTCATGTATTTTTGTTTTTTTTTTTGTTTTGTGTTTCGTAATAGTTTGTATCCTCGTTTGAATAAAGTTTGGCATTTAAGTTTTGTTTCGAGATATTGATTTTGCAAAAATACTTAGCTTCCGGAATACATTTGATAAGAAGTTTAAAGGAAGATGGGGCCTTTTGAAGGGTGACTCCTCGAACTGGGTTTGTATACATATATTCCTTGTTTTGAAAGGGAAAAGAACCATGGATATTGATAGTTGACTGAAGTTCTTTTTCTTTTCTTGAAAAGAGATTATCACATGGGTAAACGATGGTCGGTATTTACGAAGAAAGGAATTCGGGGGTGGGGTAATCACATATATGTATTTTTTGGGAAAGGAGTGACTTTTTTGGAAATATGTTTACTACCGGGGGTAAAGTAAAAAAATTGTTTCTTCCTCTTTTTGTTTTTGCGAGGCTTATTTTCAGCTTAGGGCGTGTGTACGGGATCATATATTTGATCTTGCAGATAGATATATTTTGAAGATATATTTTTCTCGAGAAAGTTGTCCTTATTGTTGTTGGGAAACCTTAAGGGGAGTCACGAGTCTCCCTTAGGGGTGATATTTGGGATATGTGGTGTCCCGTAGTTGTGGGGGGCGGAGGCTGTAACCTTTTCCTCTATTTTTGTTGTACGTGGTGGCTTTATTTTGGGCGTAAGGGGGTGCCCTCAAACCGTCTCCAGGGCCGCGAGACCCCCTTCGTAAGGTGGCTATCGCGGAGATCGCGGTTCCCCTCAAAGTAGTTGAGGGACCAAGTGGTCCCTTGTTTTGGATGAGTTTCATTAGACTCGTGCCTCTCATTTGAAACTATGCATATGATGATATTTTGTAATAGATTACAAAAGGGGCATGATAGGATATTTCTTCGAGGGTGGTGGCAACTTCAGAAGAGAAAAGAAGGGTTGTGATCTTCTCTGGATTCTTTCAACGACGAATGTCCTTCAACGAGGGATGGGATTGTGCTATGGGATTATCTAGCATGTTTTACGGCAAATTTTTGGGCCTTTGTTTCTAACCTCTATCATTCATTTATTTTGCAAGGCGCGCATTCTTCGTCGAGGGAGTCTTTTTCGAGGAAGATCTTTTTTTTGTGATTCGATCAAATGGCTTTGTAAGGGACACGTGGCTAGGGGACATTCCCCACGCTGGCGGTGTAATCTCGGAGTTATCCTACTTATTCAGATGTCATGTGTATATAATATAGACATGTCATAGTTTCATTCATTTAAATGCATTTATATTTATTGGCAACAATTTGCCTGCTCATCCATGGGGACTTTCGTTTTGTCTCCACGATCTAGCCATGTCCAATCAAAAGGTTGTGGCAGTTTCTTCGAGCATGTATAAATGCGGAACAGGGAGGTACCTTTGGAGGGATGCTTAAAAATGCCTAACATTTACATTTTCTTCTTTCTTCTGAACGTACTTGTATATCTATCATTCTCTAAAGTGTCTGGTAGTGAATAAGGGAGCATTACTTCCCTCCACTTGGTGAAACGGTGTTTATGGATCCTGCAGTTTCGAAAGTGTTTGACCTGAATATCAACGAGTCCAACTCATCGGTACGTCCATTTTGCCTGTGATGCGTTCTTCTTCCTCTGTGAAGGTGAATCATGGTTTGGTTAGGCATTCATTATGAGGGCGGGGGAAAGCGATGCTGTCGAATTATGGGGTAGCTTTGAGCACTCGTTGTTAACGAGCAGCTCGTTTTGCAGCCATGGCTGGGCTGCGATGTAACTGCTCAAATTATGGAAGTCGGAGGTGGCCAGGGTGCTAGGGGTACGGGTACAAGCGAAGGTGTTTCTTCATCTCGGGCGTCATGTAGTGAGGTGGATGAAGTAAGGGCAGCATTTTTATAGAGCAAACCTTATAATCCTCATATTCCTAGAGTTGAACTACGGCCGTGTTATTTTGATCCCGACTCTATCGTAGTGGTGGAAAAAATTGGGATTTCATCTAGCACCTTATCGGAGGAGTATGTGCGCAGGTTTTTTAGGGGTGTCCTTGGATATTTCCAAGTTTGATATTGTTGTTCCAACGACGAGTTAATGGGCTTATAATCCTACATCGTTCCTAATGGTATATGTTAGTCAGATTCGACATGGCCTTCATTGGTTCTAGTCAACTACTTCGTTTATCCTTTCAGTACATAGTAGGGTTCGTGTTATGTTGAGCGTTATTGGATATCGCCTATTCCACCTTTCAACTTGAGGAGGCTTTCTCTCTACGAGTCGCGCTTAGTGATCCTCCATTTTTTGGTTTGAGCCGGTGGGATCTTCCTCTTTTAAGGAAGTTAGGAGTTTTGCAGATGAAGGTGGTGCTTGGTAGGAGGAGTTTCTTTACTTGTCTCCCGATAACGTGTCTATCACGGAGTGGGAGGTACAAATGCTAGTGGGGACTGGGCGTCACGAGGCTACCTTCTTCCTTACAGGGACAAGTGAGGCAGGACTTAGATCATAGGGATTTATATGTGGGTCACTATGATATGCTTTTTATGTTGAGTTATCCGATAGCTATGATCATGACTAGGTTACAGCAAGTTGCCGAGGTGTTGCAGTTCCGTGAAAGTCCACTCCTTGCGAGCCCCTTATTCAGTAAGCATTTTTCTTTTTCGAATGGCTTTTCCCCCATATTTTTTATATCTTTCAACCTTTTTCTCAGGCCGTGACATACTAACAGGGGTGAGCTGGTTATAGGGATGGAGATGGACATTCATGCAACGGGTATTTATTCGATAGCTCCCTTAACCTATCCCCTTATTTCGCTGAAGGTGAAGCACATGAGCCGCTATCAAGGGGGTTCGATTCAATGGCATCTCTCTTTGCCGCTCCTACTAGGCTGATTGGGGTGCCTCTGCAATTCTCGCCGGGTTCAGGTCGATGTATTCTTGACTTAGAAGGCCACATGTCTCGAGAATCACGCGAGAGATCTAGTCATACTCTTCGCCCTTATGTTGTTCTGATAGAAGAGCTAGAGCAGTCCTCTTAGCTGGGCATGGTGGATGGTCTTTCTCTTTTTACGGGTCTACCTAGGAGTTTAGAATAGTGTCAGTCGTATTTGTGTGGATTGCAAAATGAGCGGGATATGTAATTTTTTCTTCCATTCACTTTTTCAGCCTTATAAGAGGTCTTCAGCAAGAATGTTTGCGAGCTACATAATTTTCTTCCTTTTGCGTCATGTTTCATGGTACATATTTCTCTATGGTTTGCCTTATTTATCCACAGTCCTTTTCGGTCATGACCATTGGTGGATGAACAATTACCTCTTTTGCTAGAGTCTATGGATGAGCATTTTCGGATTGCTCCTTTCGAAGTATCGGCCTTACGAAGATGCTACCAGGAGCTCAAATCAGCATTAGGGGAAGCTCGGGAACAACTAGAGCATAAGGACGCGGAGATTGAGGCCCTCTGGCCCATGAATATGTGGAATTTTGACGGGAGCAGAGATATGTTGGAATAGCATCCAAAGGTAGTGAATGATCGATGGAAGAAGGTGGAAGAATGGCTGGGACGGGACAAGTAAAAATGCCTTTTGATGGACTTGGGTCGACGATTCAGGGAAAATTTGTCCAAGGCCCAAGCTTGAGCTGCGTTAGTGGCGTCAAGTACAACGCCTTTGGGTGACTTCTTTGGTGAAGAGGATCGATAATTCTTGTTGGTTGGCTATAGCATTTGTCAGGACGTAGTTCAATCAATGCCCGGATTTCCTGCGGACTTGGTATTCCCTGAGTTAGTAGTGGATCTTTCATCAGAGGGTCCTTCTGCGTCTCTACATGTGAAAAGGGCGAAGGATTCCAACTCGTATAACTAAGTAGCGATAGGTGCATCGACATCAAATCCTATCTCCCTATAATTTTCCTTGGTGGAGGTGTCTGATGATGTGCGACGAGCGGTCGTAAGGGACGGGAAGTGTCCCGTTCGGGACTAGGGGTAGTTCTTCGGTTGGTTCGAACGAGTTTGAAGGGTTCTTACTGTCCTTCTGATGCAAATATGGACACGGTGACAATTGATAAAGATTACAAGAATTCAAATGAAGAAGATGTCACAAGAATGGACCAAATTCGCACTTTAAATGGGCCAATCACAAGAGGGGTTGCTGAGAAGATGGGAGCATCTATCTATGGGCTAATTAACCAAGTTTGGGTCCATAATGATAAAGGAGACCCAAATGAGCAACAAATATTGTCAAATCTGATCCAAGTGACGTTTTAAATAATGGTCAAAAGTCAAAAACGAGTTTTGACTATTATTTCATCATTTCCTAGTCTAGTTAATGTATTTTCCTTTTCTAGAAGTCTCTTTCATCATTTCCCAGTCTAGTTAATGCGTTTTTCTTTTCCTAGAAGTTGTTGGAAGGTCATAAGTTGATTTCTTAGTGACCAAGTTTGTCTCTCCTATAAATTAGGAAGACCATTTTCATTGTAACACAACACTTATCATATTTATAAACTTTGTGAGATTTTATTCTCTTTGGTTCTTTGAAGAACTATTTCCGAACTTATCAAACGGGTTCATCACCCTCGTTTGTGGCGTTCAAATCCGACTTATCAAACGGCACCCTCCATAACCGTTTGTGGCGTCTTCATTATACCAAGGTTCGTGTTTTGTATCAAGTAGCGGGTCGCGGTCTCCATACCAAGGTTCCTATTTGTACTAAGGCAACGGGTCGAGGTTCCATCCAAACAACCTGAAGATAACGATCCTACGTTTAGCATACGAATACCATTCATCATTGGTGGATATCGTATCATTTGGTATCTAGAGCAAAGGTTTTATCTTTCAGGTTCTATCCGTTCTTGGTTTAATCTTCGGATTACCAGAAACATCTATCTTTAGTTAGTGTTTTTTATTTCTTAGCAAAAACAAAAAGAAGAAAAAAGGGACAAAAAAAAAGAAAAAAAAAGGGACAAAAAAAAAAAGAAAAGAGTACCAAGAAAAAAAAAAGGAAAAAAATAGTGGTACAAAAAAAAAAGAAAAAAAAAAGAAAAAGAAAAGAGTACCAAGAAAAAAAAAAGGAAAAAAAATAGTGGTACAAAAAAAAAGAAAAAGGAAAGAAGAAAAGAAATTGAAGTATCAACTTTATTTCTTTTGTTGCTGATTTCTTGTTGGGAAATACCTTTGGTGCACTTGTGAGAAAAAAAAAATTATTTGGGTTTGATTTGTTACTCGGGGTTGATACAACTTTGTTTGATTCCGTTCGATTTAGCTCGAGAAGAACCTTTTGAGAATATACGAGTGGAAAAAGGCAGTGAGCGTGAGATTATTAGAGGGAAAAAGCCAATTTATTTGAGTGAAACACGAGTGATATATTTTGAGTGAAAAAAAATAAAATTCTTGAGAGTAAACACGTGAGGGAGTGTTGTGAGGTCCTTTCTTTCTAACAGTCTTGTTTGCAGGTTATCATGTCTAATTATGAAGAAGAAAGTGTACTTTATGCCAATTACACTTCGGTTACACGAAGAGTTTTAAATGCGCAATTGAACGATGAGGACAACGATCAACGAGAGAACATCTTTCGAACAAGATGTCATGTTCGTGAGAAGGTGTGTAGTGTGATAATTGATGGCGGAAGTTGCACCAATATTGCTAGCACCACGCTCGTTGAAAAACTTGGGTTGTCTACGGTGAAACATCCACGACCATACAAGCTTCATTGGTTCAACGATTGTGCTAATGTGGAAGTTGACAAGCAAGTGATGATCTCATTCAGCATTGGGAAGTACCAAGATGAAGTTTTGTGCGATGTAGTTCCAATGCAAGCCGGACATATACTATTGGGGCGTCCATGGCAGTATGATCGTAAAGTTAGCCACAATGGCTTTACAAATAAGTATTCTTTTGTCCATAATGAAAGAAAAATCACCCTTGTTCCTTTAACACCAAAGGAGGTTTTTGAAGATCAAGTGAGATTTCAAAAGAAAGAAAATGAGCAAAAAAAAGAGTGTGTTGAAAAAAATGAGAATGAAAAACAGAAAATTGCCAATAAAAAAGAATTTGAAGCTTTGGCAAATGAGGGAAAAAGAGAGAGTGCTAAAAAAGATTTGAATGAAAAAGAAAGAGTTGCCAACAAAAAAGAAGTTGAGGTTTTGGCAAATGAGAGAAGAAAAGAGAGTGCTCAAAAAGATGTGACTGTGAGTGAAAAAGAGAGAGTTGCCAATAAAAAAGAAGTTGAGGTTTTGGCAAATGAGAGAAAGGTAGAGAGAACACAAGAGAGTTTTTTTTCAAAAGGAAGTGAGTTGGAAAGTGGAGTATTTTTGAGAACTAACAAAGAAATCTCTTCATTGCCAAGTTCAAATGCATTTCTCTTGCAGGGATATGATGATCTCTTTCCCAATGATATACCGCCCAATTTGCCTTGTTTTCATAGGATGTGCATCAAATGGAAAGCAATCCAAATTATGGTAAAGTACCATGGACCCATACTTACTTTGGATTATATTTTAACTAAAAGGCATGAATGTTGTGTGGTTATGAAAGTTGATTTGGGAAGTGGTTATCATCAAATCACAATGAAAGAGATAGATGAATGGAGAAGCATTATTATAGAAAAAATTTGTTTGTTTAAATGGATAGTGATGCTTTTTGATTTGACTAATGCATTTAGTACTTTCATGCGATTGATGAACCATGCTTTTATAAGGAAATTCCTAGTTGTTTGGTTTGATGATACTCTCATGTTTAGCAAGAACTTGAATAGTCATGTTAGACATTTGAAACTTGTTTTGGATGTTCTAAGAAAACAAGTGTTGTTTGCTAACTTGAAAAAGTGTACTTTTTGCACGGATAATCTTGTGTTTCTAGAATTTGTTGTAAGTTCACAGGGTATACGTATTGATGAGGAGAAAGTCAAGGCAATACAAGAATGGCCTAGTCCAACAAGTGTGGGAAAAAGTAAGATCATCGGAACTAAAAGAGTAATATGTTCTGGAAGCAATGTTGGATGGATGTTAAGCCAATTGCTGGTCAACATTGAAAACAGAATCCTGACTCTCGCCACAATAGTTGAAAGAAGTTCTGGAAGCAATGTTGGATGGATGTTAAGCCAATCGCGGGTCAACATTGAAACCAGAATCATGTCTCTCGCTACAATATTTGTAAGATGTTCTGGAACCAATGTCAGATGGATGTTAAGCCAATCGCAGGTCAACATTGAAACCAGTGTGGGAAATTTTCGAAGTTTTCATGGATGGGCAAGCTTTTACCAACGATTTGTGAAAGATTTTAGCACCATAGTTGCACCAATCACCGAAGTGATAAAGAAAAACGTTGGATTCAAGTGGGGAGAGGAACAAGAAAATGCTTTTCAATTACTTAAAGAAAAGTTAACTAATGCTCCTTTACTTACTTTGCCTAACTTTTCTAAAACTTTTGAAATTGAGTGTTATGCTTCGGGAATTGGAATAGGTGTTGTTCTTATGCAATATGGGAAGTCCATAGCTTACTTCAGTGAAAAGCTAAGAGGAGCAGCCTTGAATTACCCAACTTATGACAAGGAGTTGTATGCTTTGGTTCGGGCCTTAAACACATGGCAGCACTACCTTTGGCCTAAGGAGTTTGTGATTCACACGGATCATGAATCTTTGAAGCATTTGAAGGGCCAACACAAGCTGAATAAGAGGCATGCACGATGGGTAGAATTTATTGAAACATTTCCTTATGTCATTCGATACAAGCAAGGTAAGGAGAATGTGATTGCCGATGCCCTTTCTCGTAGGTATGCTTTACTTTCTACTCTTGATTCAAAGTTGCTTGGTTTTGAGTACATCAAGGATTTGTATAGGGATAATTCTGATTTTCATGTTGAGTATCAAGATTGTGAAAAGCATGCTAGTGGTAAGTTCTTTAGGCAAGATGGATTTTTTTTTAGAGAAAACAAACTTTGTGTGCCTATTTGTTCTTTGAGGGAATTACTTGTGCAGGAAGCTCATGGAGGAGGACTAATGGGACACTTTGGTGTTGCAAAGACCTTAGCAATTCTGCAAGAACATTTCTTTTGGCCACATATGGAAAGGGATGTTGAAAGAACATGCGGCAGATGCATCACTTGTAAACAAGCTAAGTCCAAAGTGCAAAATCACGGTTTGTATACTCCTTTACCAATTCCTACTACACCTTGGATTGATATTTCTATGGATTTTGTGTTGGGATTGCCAAGAACAAAACATGGTAGGGATTCTATTTTTGTGGTTGTGGATAGATTTTCTAAAATGGCACATTTCATTCCATGTCACAAAACTGATGATGCTTCTCACATTGCTGATTTGTTCTTTAAAGAAATTGTGAGATTGCATGGTATGCCAAGAACCATTGTTTCGGATAGATATACAAAGTTTTTGAGTTACTTTTGGAAGACCTTGTGGTGTACGTTAGGTACAAAGTTGTTGTTTTCTACTACTTGTCACCCACAAACTGATGGTCAAACTGAAGTAGTAAATAGGACTTTGTCTATGCTATTGAGTGCAATCATAAAGAAGAATATTAAGACTTGGGAAGATTGTCTACCACATGTTGAATTTGCTTACAATAGAACTGTGCATTCTGCTTCTAAATTCTCACCATTTGAAGTTTTTTATGGTTTTAATCCTTTGGCACAATTGGACTTAACTCCATTACCTACTTATGAGTATGTGGATTTAGATGGTAAGAAAAAGGCTGATTTTGTTAAGCAGACACATGAGAAGACAAGACTCAATATTGAAAAGAGAACTCAACAATATGCCAAGCAAGCAAACAAGGGGCGTCGAAAGATGATCTTTGAACCGGGAGATTGGGTTTGGTTGCACATGAGAAAGGAAAGGTTTCTCGAAAAGAGACGTTCCAAATTACTACCAAGAGGCGATGGACCTTTTCAAGTGATTGAGCGTATCAATGACAATGCTTACAAGTTGGATCTTCCTGGTGAGTATAATGTTAGTGCTACTTTCAATGTGTCTGATTTGAGTCTTTTTAATGCAGGAGATACAGATTTGAGGACAAATCCTTTTCAAGAGGAGGGGAATGATGCAAATATGGACATGGTGACAATTGATAAAGATTACAAGAATTCAAATGAAGAAGATGTCACAAGAATGGACCAAATTCGCACTTTAAATGGGCCAATCACAAGAGGGGTTGCTGAGAAGATGGGAGCATCTATCTATGGGCTAATTAACCAAGTTTGGGTCCATAATGATAAAGGAGACCCAAATGAGCAACAAAGATGGTCAAATCTGATCCAAGTGACCTTTTAAATAATGGTCAAAAGTCAAAAACGAGTTTTGACTATTATTTCATCATTTCCTAGTCTAGTTAATGTATTTTCCTTTTCTAGAAGTCTCTTTCATCATTTCCCAGTCTAGTTAATGCATTTTTCTTTTCCTAGAAGTTGTTGGAAGGTCATAAGTTGATTTCTTAGTGACCAAGTTTGTCTCTCCTATAAATTAGGAAGACCATTTTCATTGTAACACAACACTTATCATATTTATAAACTTTGTGAGATTTTATTCTCTTTGGTTCTTTGAAGAACTATTTCCGAACTTATCAAACGGGTTCATCACCCTCGTTTGTGGCGTTCAAATCTGACTTATCAAACGGCACCCTCCATAACCGTTTGTGACATCTTCATTATACCAAGGTTCGTGTTTTGTATCAAGTAGCGGGTCGCGGTCTCCATACCAAGATTCCTATTTGTACTAAGGCAACGGGTCGAGGTTCCATCCAAACAACCTGAAGATAACGATCCTACGTTTAGCATACGAATACCATTCATCATTGGTGGATATCGTATCACCTTCTTTGTATAGTACTGATATGAACTTTTGTACATGGTAGAGAGGTTTTGTAATGTAGGTTTTTTCTTATGAAGAGGGACATGAAGAACGTGACTTTTTTGTAATATATATGTTTAAGAATCTTGTGTGTATAACTTAGTTGGTGTATGTAGTCCTTTCTTATCTGTAATTTTGGTTGCTCCTTACCACTTTATTTCCTTTCTATGGTTGCTAAGGTGATTTTTTCCTAAGGCAACTCTATCGTTCCTTTTTTTATCTATATATACTTATATATACTTTTTATGCAAGAAAAGGCGTACCAATTTTAATATTCGAGGAGAGCTTGGCTATTTGTGATGCATAGTATTGTGCTACCTATGGATTCCTCCTCTGGGGTCAGCTTTCTAGTGATCTAGAAAGAGGAGGTCTTCGCGTGGTTTATTTTTTTCTCTCCCTTTTTCCAAACAAAAGGGGGAGCTATAGATAGATTATTGGGAGCTATTTATAACCAGATTTCCATGAATGGCGGTGTATGTCTGATCGAACAGTAGTCTGTCAGGTGTTGTGTCTTTTGATAAGGATTTCGAGGAGCTACGTGTCAGCTTCGTCTCTGCTTCGTGCTGATCTTGAAGTAAGATAAGGATTCCGAGGAGTTCTGTGTCAGCGTCGTCTTTGCTTCGTGCTGATATTGAAATAGGATAAGGATTTCAAGGAGCTCATTTCCGAGTATTACCACTTATTCTCTCTTTAAATACCTATTTTGTATATCAAAATATATTGGGGAAATATCTGTATAGTGAATACAGATTCTTTTCAAATATACTAGAAGTGTTGACACGCGGCGTGATTTATTATATATTTTAGATATAATATAATTAATTTACACGGTAAAACTTATAACTTAAACATGGATAGAAAATCTATATATTTTAACCTCTTTTTTATATAAGAGAGAATCAAGTTATACTTGTTTCCTGTAATGAAAAGGTTTAATTAACGGTAAAATTAAAAATAAATTACAGTTTTAAACAATAAAATCTAATAGTGTACCGAAGGGTAAATAATAAAATCAAAAGATTGGTGACAATATGGCTTCCTTTATCTAATAGTATAAATATAAAAAATTTATTATATATTAACTGAATTTGAAACAATTCCTTCTCTCCAACCTTCAACCACTCTCACACACATAAAACCAGCTTAATAAACAATCACTATGACAAGCCTCCGTCTCCCTCCTTCAACCTCTCTCTCACGACAAAATGTATTACTTATCCATTCCTCAACTAATTAATTATCAGAGAAAAATAAATGGTAGGCTACCTTGAACAACAAACTTATAAATAAGTAAATGTGCATTTTTTTGCTCATACGTAAAAATCAATGAACTAGATTGCGTACCTTAGCCAAGCAACATTGTGATTATTATGGGCCAAGGCAAAGTGCATGCCAACAGTCCCGAGCCACCATTAGTTTGGTGTACATAACAATGATTACAAAGCTTACACATAGTTGTTTGAGCCACGACGTCCCTCTCAAAATATATCCATACCTTGGACGTAACTTTTTTAGCTCGTGCAGTTAAAGTCAGCAGATGAATGTTTGAATCCGTTGGTGTAGCAGTTTCAGGTATCGAGTGTACATCATTGTCTATGTCATCATGTGCTTTTTCAAATTTTGGAGGATAAACTTGAGAGTTCCCGCCTGTTGCATATTACAGGTCGTTAGGTTGAAACTCCAAAAAACTGAGACCCTTATTCCAATTGGACTTGAATTGAGCCGTGTTGATCAGATCCATCGACACATCGCAATTTTGTGTCTCATCATCGGAATGGCCGGGTTGATCAATGGCGACACGAACACGATTAGTAATATCTTCATGGTTGGATGGACGTCGATATTGAGACGTAGGAGTGGATGATTGAGCTTGATAGGTTTATGGAAAAAAAAATGTGCCTTAATATTGTGGAGGAGTAAGATTAATATTACAATAATAAGGTAATGATAAATATTTTAAATAAGTATAGAGAATAATTAGAAAAAAATATATATATTATGATGATATTAAATTATATTAAGAGTTGGATTGATAATGAGAAGATATAGAAATAATTGTGAAGAATAAAAGAGAAAGGGAAAGAATTTATAGATAAGAAGATTAAGAAAAAAACTAACTGAATCTTGGCAAAAATAAATGATTTTGTTTTACTCCTAAACCTAGGCTTAGGGCCACATTTTAGGCCCAAATTGGCCCGGTTAAAAATATGGGTCGAGCTTGAGTTGGAAAATATGGGTTCTGGGTCTAGGCCAGTCTAAATTACTTTCAGTTGTGCTGAGCCGAGCTGGGTCGGCCTGAGCCAGTTTACGCCTATAACTATAACCATCAAATTGTGTTAGTTTAAGAAAATACTTTGAACGATGGATTAAATACAATATTCTCTTCTATAGAATTACATAATGGATTTCAAGAAAAGAATTAGATTGGTCAAACTAATTCATCTCTCTCTATGATCTATAAAAACCAATGAGTTTTATGGTTGTCAGCCATTTTTTTATTTTTTTAGTGGCAAGACGTTTAACTGAGATTGAAATTAAATTTAGTGTGTTGAGATATCTGCCAAATGACACCAATCACCCTCAAATTCAGTCGATTCCACTTTATGACATAATGTAGAGTTGAAGTATTCTTGTGTTCCAATAAAACACTCCAAACTTGGCTTAATGATGTGTCATAATATATTGTCAATATGTGTCGTATGATGTGGACGCCACAATGGCATTGATTGACCCATGAGTACCTGAAAGCGTAATGAGGCTAGAAAGGAGAACTGCGTGAATCGTATATTGATCACTAATATTTTAATGTAAATAACTAGGAATGTTGTGGTATATCATTGAAACGCCACATATGTCAATGTCACAAGTGAATCGTAATTTGAAGGTTCAGGGTGAAAGTTATGTCCAAGATGGTAGAGATGCGCAGATATGACGCAACACGCGAGAATGTCGAGTTTTGGGTTTACTCAGCATAAGTCTCCGTTTGCATATATATGCCTCTATACTCACCACAAGAAGGAGAGAGAGAGTGTTCTGAGCGTGTTTTGGAGGCCCTATGTCGAGCATTTATGCTCGATGACGACGTGTCTCATTCAGGAAATTTGAAATGTTATATTCAACATGTATGAAATTATACATGTAAAATGGACTTGTGCCATATATACCTACGAATATATTTGAGACATGGTTCCATATCAAAAGGCAGAGTGAGGTTTGACATGTGTGCAAGGAAATATGGTTCGAACCGTAAAGTCGCACAGAAATGCTCGACATGTGCTATTCAAACAATACATAAACACCGAAATATTTTCGTTTTGCAAGTGAAGGAAAGAAACAGCTACTGAGTTTTAAAATATTTCTTATTATTTAATCCAAATAAAAATGTTCACATACGTCTCTTATTGGGTAGTGTTTTCCAACCTCTTTAATTTGGTTTTAGTATTTCTCTCCAACATAAAAAAAAAAATAGCTGAAGAAGGAGTACATTGTTTAACCAAATAAAATGTTGTTATTATCTTACGCATATAATACAACACGCATTTTATGAACAATAATTTTATAAAACTATTGAATTTTGTCACCAATTTTTCACATGATGCAAAAAAATAGATAACACAATGTGACGACCGCGTCCCAAGAGTATGATCCATTTCGAGTTGGTTCGGTGGTGATCAGTCACTTTACCCAACTCCGACTGAAACACAACTCTTACGAAGCGTTGTCACTGTCCAGGATCAAGCATACACATTATGATTAAAAAAAACTTTCAATATACACAGCGGGAGTCTTGAAAATACAAATAATTTGACAACTTTAATAATTACTTACTGTTGATAAATTATTTTCAATTACACGAGTATCCCAAAAGGCAAGATTGGTAAAATTATTCATGTGATCCGTGTTGCCACGTCGGTCTTATTTTGAGGAATGGATAGACAGGAGAAAACGAGGAATAGTTCTTTGATGACTTAGTGAGATTCATACAAAATAACTAGCAATGCAAGAATTAACAGTAATTTAATTGATATATTTCTAGGAGTGATATTACCGATACAAATAGTTTAACATGTAATTTGATGTACATTAGTACCAGAATATTCTTAGAGTAGTTTATGAACATGTGCTTAACAGTAAACAAATCCAACCTTATGACTTTCAAATACTACGTTATACCTACCAACGATGAGCGACCTCATAAACAAAATAGGCAACATGCTCGAGTACATGCCGATCTAGAACGCGAGTTAAAGCCAACTCCTGACTGCAAGCGGTGCCTAGATAAATGGATATCAAGCGAAATTACTTAAACCGACAGTTCTTACTACCTGGTAGCAAATTGACTCAATCATTAAGCCCAACTTTCCAAAGGCGTGCCAATAGGTGATAAACAAATAAGCTAGTAAACCCGATAATATCCATTGCTCCTTAAGCTACATGTCTCGAACAGAGTTTGTTTCTCTTTGCACAGTTCAAGAACCAGTAGATGTGATTATAATATCGAAGAATTACGAAAATTATGATTTAATATGTGATAAATAATTAATGATTGAATACGATTTGACGATGAGTACGAAAATCATTGTTATGAGGTGAGGTGCAAAAACAGGAATACGATGAATAATATATTGTTCGTGGTTTGGTAATGTAGTAATGTCTTTTCTGTTCAAGTTTCTCATGCCTGGTGCCAAACGGGGCTAGAACAAATTCAGAAATCGAACCTCGCCTTTATTTGTATGGAGAACCTTGCACGTCGTTGGTTAATTTGTCAAGTCTTTAATAACATTAAGATAATATAAGTTAACTGAATAATGATAACTCACCACAATAAACATATGTACTTTTCAACTTTCGTGTTGATGACATTTGGGAAAGTTCTTGTTGAAAAAAGGTAGATCATACTAATTTAAGTAAATAGCACATATCATTGATAAAAATCTTATGCGATAGACTTTGATGTCGTAAGGTTAATATATTTCAAAATTTATCTTAAGCAACCATATATTTATAATTATAATTGTAGTTATAATTTTTCTAATGCTAGAAAAAACATTTCAAATGGTAAGTATACAATAATATTAAGTATTGTATGATGAACTATTTAATTTGATGCATAATAAATCTACTTAACTGATTTATGGAAAATCGTTCTTTAAGTCTCTATATTACTTATCATATGAGCAATCCAGTAAATTGTATAACTTAGTTAATATTATTTTGTTTCAAGATTATCTTAAATTACCTAACATTGTAGTATAACTTATAAAAAATATTAATACGTAAACCTAATCAAGATAAATGATCAAAGAATGTTTAATTTACGATACATAATCATATAAGAGGATTAGATCTCAAAAGTATATATGATAATCTTATTAAACTAAAGTAAGCAACTAAGCATATGTTAAATATGATAAATATACTATTTATATACTATTGAGAAATCTCAAATATATTAATCCGTAGTTACAAATTATATTAAAGTGTGTCTATCCATTGTTATATCTTATAAGAGTCATGTGTGAGTAATCAATCATGAAATCATGATAATTATTTTCAATCATAAACTAAGAACATAAAGTACACAAAATAAGCTGAAAATCATCGCAATATCGGATTTGCCTTCAATCGGATATCCAAATGGACTTTGTACCCCCAATATGTTTGGGTTTTATGGTATCTAACATCATGAGGAACACGTGTACCCAAATTGGAAGGAAAACCGAAAGGTCTGCTATGCTAAATAATTCTTGAAAACATAGAACCTATTTTCGCATTTTCAGACACCGGCCTACGGTTTAGGAATTTTAACCCTCTAAATCACATTATTTGAAAAATATTTCTTCATATGAAAGTTCGAGGATATCATGAGGAGTATTCAAACGTTAACCTTGATCAAAAAGAATTTTTCTACAATTAGTTATGATTTTTCAAAGGTGCAGGGCCGAGTGGATAATTTTTGCGCAACAAAAGTTTTGGGGTATTTTTGGGTAGAAAATGATAAAATACGAAGTCGGGATGAATTTTTCCTGAAAGTAGACTCAAAAAGAATGGGATTGGTAGGAATAAAGAATGAAAAAAATCGAAATGGTTTGGGTGTAAAAATTGTTGGAAGAAAGCCTACTATTTATAGCCAAAAAAATCATGTTAAAATACTTGTAACTAAGGTCCCACTTTAATTTCTTTATCCTTGGCCACCTAATGATGAATCTAATATGATAACAGGGAGATGTGGCTAATTTTTATTTCATAACTTAAAATATAATATGTCTAATTCAAAAGCCTACATATTTTTTTTTTATACATGTTAAAACAATTTAGGTTAATGTCACACTTTAGTTTAGTTTTTTTAACAACTATTCACCAAAATCTGATTTCAATTGTCAAAGGAGTGATGTGGCTGAGTTTAAAACCATTCACCTATGATGTGATATTATTCTTGATGTTTATAATAAAATCAAATATGACTAAATAGATATTTGTACACATATTTACTTATGTAAGTTTTTCTAGGTAAAACAACTCCAATATCAATATTTACATGTAAAATCTATTTCATAAATATATTTGAAGCATATAAGATGATAAGAAAATGGTTAATTTTTGTTCAAGGACTGAAATGCAATTTGTCTCAAATAGTTGGGGTTAAAAATGATATCTTCTAAATTTCAGGGGCGTTACACACAATAATTACAAACTCTAAATCGTATTTATATATCAAAAGTAATGTTTCCTTATTTAATGTATTATTTATTCATTGGTGTTTTTTTAACTATTTGTGCTATCTCGAAACTTATTGAAACGATTCTAAATTTCCCGAAATATTTCTAAAATATAGTCTGAAACGTAAAGCCTCACATATATGCTCGACGTGTAGGAAATTCGACATGTATATTTGACATGGAGGAACTTCGACATGTATGATCGACATTTGCCTTATATCACCATAAATCTACATGAGTCTATGTTAAAGGTGCATTCATATGATATTAACTACATCCTCCCTCAGATACTGAGAGGGCTTGGTACTCATAATCATTTAAATATGACAATAATTCATCATAGATTTATGCAAAAAAAAAAAAGATTAAACTCTTGATCTCGGTGAAATTTTGACGTGTCTTTTCTCTCTTTGATGTTTTCCTCTACTTTTATTGTTGACTCCTCTTGTTTACCTCTCTCCCACAACAATGATTGTAGTACCTCGAACAGTAGAATTTCTGCTCCTCATCTTTAGAATGCTTTTTTAAGTGTTTGTGGGCTTTTGTAAGCTGTCTTTTATAGTGTTATCGTCCTCCTTTATTTATAGGAAAGTCTTAATGCTCTAATTTCATGAGCAATCGTAACCTGGTTCATTTAAAATAAATTTTATGTCCCCGATGTGCCTTATAGGCGCGATCTACCTGAATCGTCTGATCGTCGCACCTCACAGCCGTTCATTGTTCCATCGCGCATGTGGTCATGCCACCTTCTGTTTCTCTAGCTTTATCCTAAGGTGCTTCTCCAGCTCGCGTTGCATTATGTTTCCTCTTGATAAAGGCGGGGCTAGTAGGCATGTGGCGCTACTACTTCGTTATCACTAAATAGTGATGAAACTTTCCAAATAAGTATCGTTTTACTCAAACTCAACTCAAACTACAAAAACAACGGAAAAAATACTAAAACAAGTAAAATTGCCATGAGGATTATGCAAAAGTATAAGAAAATAGGTACTCAAATTGCCATAAAAATTCAGTCATCACCTTAGCACGAAGCGAATTAAGGTTTCAACATACGTGCAAGGAGATATGGTCTGAAGCGTAAAGTCGGGCACATATGCTCGACATGTATATTTGACATGTAGGGATTCAACATGTATTCTTCACATATGCCATATATCACCATAAGTTACGTGATTATAGTTCCAGTATCAATAAGCGGATCGAGATTTTGACCTACCCAAAAGGAGATATGGTTAACACTGTGAAGCTGTGCAATGCAAAAATAAGTGAATCACGCAACCCGTAAGTGCTTCACCCTCAAAATAGACAAATGAACTACACTCATTTTGATTCGCTCAATGGAATTCGTAGGCAGCTTGGCACGTCCTAAGTTTAGTCAAAAATCATTAAATATCCAACCCTCCCATAATCGCGTTGCTTGGAATTCATGTGTGCAAATGACAAAATCGGTTCTAGCAGAACTCTGAATTAGTCTAGCATAAAGTGTCTTATCAGCCTGCCAAGTCATCCAATGATAACAACAAAAATTAGTGGCGCAGTATGCTGGAACACACTGAATGTACTTGAAAACAAGCACATACTATCGAATTCAATCCTAGTTAAATTGAGCTTCTAGGGAACTACAATGGAGTTGACAACATGGAGCCTGACGCCGAGCACACAACAAGATGCCCTAATGATAGCCGTCATATCCACACTATGACCAAGGAAAACTATGTCATAAAACAAATCATCAATATCTATCTCATGTGGTACAAGGAATTTTATAGCCAAGTGGTATTAGAGAACCTTACCTCTATGGTACGAGAAAAGCAATACCCAAAGCGCCACAATCTCCATCTATCCCTCGTGGTACATTGACTTCATTACCCTAATTGGGATAAGGCCACACATTGAAAAAACGTTATCACACCCAAAGCGATATTACACCTCGCAAGGCGCAACATAAGATATACCCCGAAGTGTTACTATGTCTCTCAATGAACGTAATAGGCATATCCTAAGATATCTACAATTTTCTACCCAGAATGGCACATAATCTCTACCAAATCCCTCCTCCAAATCTGGCGCGCGGACATAAAGTTCATGTAGTTAGCTAAACGTGTACTCTGCATAATTATAATACATTGAAGATAATAGTCATACAATGGTAGAATACAGCCAAACGTTCATAAGAAATATGACAATACAATTAAAACGAATTCAAAAATATGCCACAATGGCGGCAATTACATCTCTCACAGTACTAAGGCTAATTTAACAATGCGTAACACGCTCATTCTTGCGTCAATCATTGTACAAGTATTTTGGCAAGGGGCGAGTCTAGAACAAAATGAATTCCAAACTATGCTGCAATAACAACAATTAGTACTTGTATTTAACATGTTCCCCATAGTGGTCGATCACTTTAAAAGCAATACACTCTATGTAGTATGATATAGCTTTACCCTTTCGAGTTTTCACCAAGTCCTAAATGAAGCTAGGACATGCAATAAACTCTCATCGATAATAGATGAACATTTCAAACTCACATGACATCTACAATAATACAATTGTGACTTTAAGCAAAAATATAGCCGATATATAACACAACGTTCGACATGAACAACTAACGTTCAAATAAGAGATGATGCAGCGATTAAATAAAGTCGTTCGAAATAGCAAAGAGTGTTAGCTAGAAGGTCATTCCAACCACCATAATATGCTATGCTTCACATCAGGGTAAACTGTATAATACTACCCCCCTCGAAATGGTGACCAACGCACACCTCGTAATAGCATAAGCAAATGATGAAATATGCACTTGGTACTGACTTAAGGATGACAAGAAACTTCTCCGCATCTATCACTAGATCCATCAATTTCACTATTACTATAACACAAGGTTTCATTCAGGCTGACATTTAACTCATTACCTATATCATCCTGCTTAGGAGTAATACATCCACGTTTATGATATACCAGAGAAAATCTTGACACCTCTTTTCAAACTTACAAATCGAATCAATTGGACGTTAAAAGACTTTTATAAACATGACCTTGGAAGCCTCTAGTACTCCATGACGCCCCTTAACTCGGTTCTCAACTTCTTGAAATGATGTTTCATATGATCTTTTAACTCTTACTGCAAATTTTCTTATCTTCACATAATTTATAATCATTTGATTAACTTACGTTGAATGATCGAACAGCTCACTACGAGCACATATATTAAGACGTCGCTGCTATATGATCGCGCTTCAGGATGTAAGTGACGAGCGACCCCTCGAGGTATAAACCAACCTCCAACTACACTTCGTGTTGGTTTTAGCTCAAAAACCACCATTTGAGGCGTAAAAAACTTGAAGCTATACTCTAAAATAACGTTAGTTAGAAAACCGCCCATTAAGGTACAATGCAACATATTTTACGCGGTATCCACATCATTTACCTCTTAAGGTAAAATGCAACATACCCTATGTGGAATCCAAGTCATTTGCCTCTCAAGGTACGATACAACATACTACATGTGGTATCCAAATAAATTAACTCTCAAGGCATAATACAATATAGCCTAAGCGGTACTCAGGTCACTTACCTCTCAAGGTACAATGCATCATAACCTACGTGGTATTTATGCAGTATGACATACTCAACTTGGTACCTGATATGTGTTTACACATTTATTTTTCACCCTCGATTATGAATGATGAATTGCTCCGTCCTTGGGCTTTTAGTGTATGTAAGATAGTTTTATGTATTTTTAGGTTTTCAAGTCAGTTGAGTCAAGCCAATGTAAATGATGCACAATGATAGATTTGAGAAAGGTCGAGTAGATCAAGTAGAAGATGGGAACCAACAAGAGCTGCGTGAGCCGCACAGCTAGACTAGGGAGTTGCACTACAATGCAAAGACAATCGTGAGTCATGTGTATCGAGTAGTAGGTCGCTCTACCAAATTTAAAAATTAAATCAAATAAAAATACTAGGAATAAAACAATAACACAAAAACCGTAAAATTATGAGTTGCCTCCCTAACAATGCTAACTTTTTATGTCATCTAGCCCGACACTACTTATTTTAAGGTGTATCAATCGCTTCATTATGGTTAAATGGATGTGCCATGTTGTCTTCCCTTGATATTTTTTTATTGGTGGTTCCTTTGGGTACACCATTTTCTCTACTTTAAAACTAGCATGCTCATTGTTAACTTTCAAAGTAACAGTTCCTTCTCCTACATCAATCAATGTATTAGCAGTTGCTACGAATGGTCTCCCCAGCATAAATAGAAATTTATACTTTTCACTCAATCAATTACCACAAAGTCAGTTTTAAAAGTGAATTTATCAATCTCAACCATAACATCTTCAATGATTCCCTTAGGAAAACTGATACTCCTATCAGTAAGATGAATTGTTAAATCAGTTACTCGTAAAAGTAGGCAATTTCAAACTGAAATTGTGGATCGGGTTAATACGTCGTTGTTGTTAACTTAACACTGGAGTGTTAACAGCAGATGTGTACGTTGTTAACTCAGTGATGTTACTTTAACAACAGACAAGAGTAATAGTGCAACGGAATAAACAAACACCAAGTTTAAGAAGTGAATATAGGATTATACTAACTTCCGAGCCGTAGGCAAAATAACCCGTGAAGGTTTTAACAAAGGTTGTTCTCTCAATTCTCAAGCTCCTCACTCTTAAATTGATTGAACTAAGCAAAGCACACAAGAATTGCTTCGACTATCTCTAAAAGCTCCTCACTCTTAGATCTATTCTAACAACTCACAACTTTGCTAAAGCAAGACAACACTCAACAACTGTAAATTAATCTCTCGGATTGATTGGATCTTGTCTCGTGTTTGTCTTGATGTACTTCACACCTATATATAGGTTCTTGATCTTGGACTTCAAGGTGTGTTGTCCACGGTTGGTAATTCTCCTTGTTTCCTTCTTGAACTCCTCTTCCTTCTTGAATAATAGTTCCTTCGTTAGTGATCTAACTAAGGAAAGACTCCTTCTTCAAATCAGGACTTGATCTTGGAAAGCATTCCTAGTTCCACTCGAATTCATCTTTCCTTGTAGAACGGTTTGCTTAATTAAGGAAACTTTCCTTCTTGGAAACTTGAGCGTCCAACCTATAACAAGTTTGTTTCCTGAATAATAATCAAAGACAATTACAACTGTGGAACTCAGTTAGTTAAATGAATAAGGCAAAACAATAATAAAGAATATAATCAAGATTGTAAATCGGATTCTGCTCCAGCAATGTTACTCTAACTTTGACTTCTCATTGACAGAATACCTGCACTTTCAATCTCCCTTTTTTTGCCTTAATCACAAAACCTAAGAACCTGTTCTAATCAGATCAAATTATTCAGACAAACCTCACTATCTTATAACAATGGAAAACTAAGTACACTCCCCCTGAGCATCAGAAGGAACCAACTCAATGTTATTCTAACATTAATACTTTTAATGTTGTCATAACATCTGTGTTTGTCAGTGTTAGCTTAACATCGAAACCAGACAGATGTTCTAACATTGAACATCTCACTGTTAACTTAACATCAAGAACAGGTAACACCTGCAAAACAGAGTTAGTACTTTGTAACCAAAGTTCAAATAGCATAAGCAGAAACACTAAGCAACAATATAGAAAAGTACTTAATTACAGACCATACTTAGTAGCAAGGAACACACTCCTTGATGAAACAGAAAAGAAAATATAATTGTTCATACTGCCATCGAAAACAGAAAATTAACAGAACTCAGAAATTTTGAAATTTGATCTACTCTCCCCTTTTTGTGAGGAAGGCAGATCCTTCAAATGCTTCCTGAGGCTGTCTATCTCATGCAACCTCACTTGCTTGTCTGCTATCTCTCTTTGGATATCTTTATACTCTCTATCAAGCCACACCAGGGTTTCCTCCACAAACGCATCAGCAATGACAGAACAACTGTCACCACTAGCCACATGAACTGAAGAAGCAGCAAACTTATGAGTCTTCTTCTTCTTCTTCTTCCTGCTTGGACAAGCTGCATCATTGGGATTCCATGGCAGATCTTGAATCCTGACTTGAGTGAAGTAGCTCCTGGTGATGATCATCTTGGCCTTTTTCTTGATCCAACCTTCTGTCTTCTTTGTCTTGAAGCCTTGCTTCACCAGAATGCTGGATATCAGAGAGGGATATGGACTGATTCCCTTTGCCTTTGTTGTGACTTCCCTCATGTGCCTCAGAACCTTCTCCCCTATGTTCACACTCAACCCATTCTTCAGTTTGTACACCATCTTTACAGATTCTTTTGTCATAACAGTGGTGTTGGAAGAGGGCAGCCAGTTGTAGGTAGAGAGCTTGTGAAGTACAGCACTTAAGGATGTCAGCCTTGTAGTTGCAAAACTGTCATTCCATTTCCTTGTGAGTCCACCAGTGAGGTCAGTAATCACCTCATCCATGCTAAGATTCTCAGTCTCCTCAGGATCAAGAAGTTCCCAGGCTCAATTGATCACAGAGGGGCTAATGTCATAGACATTCATCCTTACCCAAGCTTTGCCAAACTTGGGAGAGCCCTGGTGGCACACCCACTGAGAGAGGTTTGTGTAGAACTCTCTGATCACATCAGGGGCATATGATGACTGGTTCATCACAGAGCCCAACACTCCTCTAGCTTCAAGCAACTCAAACAGTCTATTTTCCTTGAACATCTCCTCATCAATGTTCCTCTCCATGTGAATAACCCCGGCTTGATAAGCCTGTTACTGTTCTTCTGCCTCAGCAGACACATAAAAGCCAGAATAAGGCTTTTTGGGGTACTCCTCCTCAAGCACATCAAAGTACTCATCACTGCCTGATGTTGGCATAACATCAGTAGGGTCATCACCTACCAGTTGGTCTTCTTCCTCTCAACTTCCTCATCTTCCTCTTCCTCCTTATCATCTTCTTCCTTTTTTTCTTCTTCTGACTCAGACTTAGAAGTTTCCACAACCACTTGCTTCCCCTTTCTTTTCTTAGCAGCAGTAGCTAAGGCAGAGAGAGTCAGGCTCTCTTCTTCTTCTTCTCTCTCAACCTCTTCAGGTTGATTGTCACCCTCATCATCAACATCTTGGTTACCCTCAGTAGTAACCTCCTCAACCACAGTCTCCTCAACCTGATCATCTTCCTCAGGAAGAGTATCCACCTCATCAGCAGTAACCTTCTCAACCACATTAGCCTCAGATGGCTCAACCACTTCCTCAGCCACCACATTGTGAACCCCATCAGTCACCTCAGGGTTCTCAACCACAACCTCCTCAGTTGCACCCAAACTAACACGAGGGGCCTGATCCTCCCCCTCAATACCAACAGCAGTAGAAGAAGGTATATCCAGAGTAGGGTTAGCCATCATTACCTCGTTTTCAGGGTTGGTGGGAGCAGAGGTTTGCTCAGCAGTGTCTGATGTTGAACCAACATCACCCTTTGTGGATTTTTTGCCCTTGCGCCTTTGATAAGTGGCTTTCCTCTTTGGGGCGGCAGCGGCGGTGGTTTTAGTGGTTGCACGTTTGGTGCTGCGGTGATGTGGCTGCTCAATCTGCTTAGCAGCAGCTGCAAGAGTATAAATGGAAGACTTGCGGGCCATTGTTAGCGTGATTTAGAGAAGAAAAGAAGAAACTTGATTTGTAGTGAAAGTTGATTGCACTAGAAATTTTGAACGCGTAAGAAACAAGAAGAGATTAGGGCAAATTATTTAAACAATAAGATGAAGAGTGGTAACAGTGGTGTTGTAACATGTTACCAAAATAATCGGACCACTGTCACACGATCATACCCATATTTACCTTACCACGTGTCAGTGTTAGATTAACACGTAACCAGAGCACTCTTCAAACTTGAAAACTTATAAGTTACAATGTTTCAATGTTGAACGAACATTGGTAAGTTAACATCAGGGAGGGAAGTTGTAGGTGCAAGGCTTCATCCAAGGCAGCATCATGTGAGAGCGTGAGATATTCCTGTATACTGATCTGAACCCCCACCCAAGTACAAAGGTACAAAGACATAGATTAAGATCATCAGTATGAGTAAGTAACACATCAAACAGAAAAACACAGAGTGGATATACATATCCAGCGAAACGATGTTCCCACAGTATAGAAGATCACAAAACATAGCGTTTTACCTGCCATGAGTCACCCACAAAGTATGCCTCAACACATGATTCCTAGGATTACTACTCCCCCTAAGCCCTAACCGACAAAGGAAAAAATAAACGCAGAACTAAAAAGAATGCAACAATGTTAGATCAACATTGGGAGATGGTAACCAAGTACAAACAACTTTACTGATTGGGATCAGGACAAACCAATTTATCTTTATTTATGATCACGAACTCTTTTGAACAAAACTAGTGAATGTAAAAGGATAGTTTCATCACTGAATGTGGGCAGCACAAGACTCCACACACCCCAACAACTTAACCATCAGCTGCAGATTGGGCAAGTACAAAGGAACTGAATGAAGACAATACATTTATCATGTACTTCTTCACCCCAACTCCTCATGCATACCTGTTTACCAACCTGTTTACAAGGGAAATACCAAGTGAACAATGCTACTGAATGCAAGCAGTCGAAACTTCAAAGCACCTCAGTAGTAAGGATCACTATCATTCATAACCTTGGCCAGAGACAAAAACACAAAAATAAGCACAACTGAATGACAATGAAGCTCTCAACATCATGTACCCCAGCTTCGCTTCATGCTTTGTCTAACCTAACATGGATAAGTCACAACTGAATAACATCAAAGTAGTGAGCTCTGTGTACCCCAGGTTAACATTCACAGACTAACAACATAGTTATTACTTTACAAAATTCTTGAACTGTACCTGTCCACCAGTCAATTCAGCTATTTGCACAGATTAACCACACAACCCAGCAGAAACTCTAACAAAGATGTAAGATGCAAGAAAGAAGAATGCAGAAAAGAAACATAAAAGAATTACAACTACACCACAACCAATAACCAGTGCTAGACAGTGGTGTTATGTCAACACTGGTGAACTAACATCCCTAAACAATGCACATGCCAAGAGAATTCCTCAAACTGAAGAACCTCTCAGAATCTAAAGGTTTAGTGAACATATCAGCAAGCTGATTGTTAGTTTCAATGTGTTCAATGTCAATGAGCTTATCTTCTACCATGTCTCTTAGAAAGTGATGCCTTATGTCAATTTGTTTAGTTCTAGAATGTTGCACAGGGTTCTTAGAGATGCTTATAGCACTAAGATTATCACAGAAAATAAGTAAGGTATCATTGTCTAACCCATAATCCAGTAGCATGTGTTTAAGTCATACCAACTGGGTGACACAACTACCTGCTGCTATGTATTCAGATTCAGCAGTGGAGAGTGAGACCAAGTTGTTCCCCAGATAAAAACATCCTCCACTTGTAGACTTTCTGTCATCAGTGTCACCTGCCCAGTCTGAGTCACTGAAACCTACAAGATTTATGTTAGTGTCATAAGAATACCATATACCAAGGGCCAAGGTGCCAGAAATATATCTAAGGATTCTCTTCAGAACAATCAGATGTGACTGCTTTGGACATGCCTGGTACCTAGCACATACACAAACAGAGAACATTATACCAGGTCTTGAAGCAGACAAGTAGAGTAAGCTTCCTATCATTGAACGGTACAATGTTGGATCAACATTGGCACCATTAACATCCCTGTATATCTTCACTGATGAAGACATGGGAGTCTTGCAAGGTTTTGAATCTGCCAATTCAAACATTTTCACCAAATTCTTTGCATACTTTTCCTGACTTAGGAAAATCCCATTACCTGTTTGTTTTACTTGAAGACCAAGGAAGAAAGTTAATTCTCCCATCATGCTCATCTCAAACTGCCCTCTCATTGATTCAACAAATTTTTCTAGAAAAGAATTGTTAGTTGAGCCAAAAACAATATCATCTACATATATTTGAGATATACAGACATGAGAATCTTTCTTCAAAACAAACAGTGTTACATCTCCTTCACCTCTAACAAAGCCAATACTTAATAAGAATTTTGTAAGCCTTTCATACCATGCTCTAGGTGCTTGTTTAAGTCCATACAGGGCCTTTTCAAGCTTGTACACATAGTTGGGGTACTTAGGATCTGTGAATCCCTTAGGCTGTTCAATATATACTTCCTTATCAATCAGCCCATTCAGAAACGCACCCTTTACATCCATTTGTTATAGTTTTATCTTAAGACAGCATGCTATGGCTAGAAGTAACCTAATAGATTCAATCCTATCAACTGAAGCAAATGTCTCATCAAAATCTACACCTTCAACCTGTGTGTACCCCTGAGCAACTAGTCTAGCTTTGTTTCTAACTATAACCCCTTCCTCATTACTCTTGTTTTTAAATATCCACTTTGTCCCTATTACATTAACATTAGGTGGTCTAGGTACAAGTATCCAAACATTATTCTTAGTAAACTGTAATAGTTCATCCTGCACGGCATTAATCCAAAAGTTATCAAGAAGGGCTTCATTCACATTCTTAGGTTCTATGGTGGAGACAAAACAAGAGGCATTATCAACAGTACAAGTGAAGTTCATACAGACACACAATTTTACCATATCTCTATAGTCAAGTCTTTCTCTGTTGCGTGACCTTACCCGTTCAGTGAGTTCACCTATTACCTTGGATGATGGATGATCTTTCTGAATCCTTGCTGGGGGATCTCTTTTAGGTTCAGAGGCAACTTCATGTGCTGAGTCAGAATCCTCTGTTGTTAGTCTAACATCAGATCTTGCTGGTGTTAGTATAACATCGTTCCCTGACTCTTATTCAGTGTTTCCAGCTTTCAATTCCAATGTTGGTGTAACATTGTCAGGAGTAACATTCTCGGTTTCCACTATTGGTTCAACATTGGGAACTAAGATGCCATCAGTACCTGGACAAGACAGCTTCGGTAAGCCTCTTACAGCATTAACTTTCTGTAATTTCTCAAGGTTTCTGTAGTGAACATGTCCAAGTTTCCTATGCCATATAGAAGCCTCATCTATCTTGGCGTGGAAACATTCTGCTTCCTCTTGGGCTAGGTAGCAATTATCTTTGGATCTAGTACCTGTCATAACAAGAACATTGTCACTATCATAAACATCACAAGATACTTTGTCAAATGTAACCAGTAAGTCATCATCACACAGCTGACTGATACTGATTAGATTTGCCTTTAACCCATCTACCAACAACACATCCTTTAGGGGTGGGAATCCATCAACATCCAGAGTCCCCTTGCCAATGATCTTTCCTTTGGTGCATCCTCCATAGGTCACTGTTCCAGCACTCAAATGTATCATTTGTTTAAGATTTTCTTTGCTGCCTGTCATGTGTCTTGAGCATCCACTGTCAAAGTACCACTTACTTGAAAGGTTAGGGTACACAGCAGAGAAAACAACATTGCATACAACTTTAATCTTAGGGGTTTTGGCTTTTTCAATCAAAGTTCTACCTTTCTGTCCTGCACCCAATGTTAGTCTAACACCAGAACCTGTTGTAGTTTTAACATTGGACACAGAGGCTGTTTTCTTACCACATTCTGTTATGAATTTTCTACAGAATGGTTTAATGTGGCCTGGTTGAAAACGGTACTGACACATAAAGGTAGGTTTACATTTTACGTGTTAATGGTTCCAGGCCTCACATTCTTTAACAAAGCTTGTAGTTAAAACATTAGAAGAGGAAGGTTTCTCAACAAATCCCAGACCACATGTACCTGTGTTACTCATGTTTAGTACCTCATCAAGTTTAGAAGTACCTCCATTCCATTTGGCTATGATCTGTGAATCCTTTTTACGTTTCTCCTTTACCTCTTTCAGCTCAACTTCAGCTTCGTCAAGATCTCTCTCATAGAGTCTCAACATGTTCTTCAAAACAGTCAATGCCATGCATCAGTGCTTTGTTACTCTTCATGAGTTTGACATTCTCTCTCTCCAGTCTGAGAAAGTTTGTATGTAGATCATCTAGAATTTCCTCCTAGGACATTTCTTCTTCATTGAAGTACTCCTCTTCTAGATCAACTGAGCCATGAAAACAATCAAAGTTAGTATCCTGAGAATCAGAGAGCACATCATAGATAACCTGTGTATCATGGTTGTTCCAGTCTCCAAAAAAGATTTCCGGCTTTGCTGTTGGTTCTCCAATGTTAGAGTAACATTGAGAACTCTGCAATTTCTGGAGTCTTCTTCTGACCAGGTGATCCGAGTGCAAAGAGCAGCAGTGTTGATTTCCTCTGATTGTTCATCGGCACTTGTTCCAGATTCGAAGTCAGCTTCATTGAAGTCATCTACACAAACTCAATGAGAATTCCCTCTTGTTCTGAGGGTGTTAGCACATTCATGTTTAAAGTGACCATACCCCTTATATTCATAGCACTGGACATCTTTCATTTTCTCAGTATCTTGAGGCGTGCTCTTAGATGCCACGTACTTTACAAACTTTAAGGGCAGTTTCTTATAACCAAGGGCAGCATTACCAGGTTATTTTTTATTTTTTTTTATCTTTGTAACCCAATTTACTAAACTTCCTAGTAATGTTACCATAGTTAGAAGAGATCAACTCATATTCATCCTCATCACTCCCTATAGAATCTGAGCTAGTACCTAGTAAGGCTAAAGCAAGTTGTTTACTGGACTTTCCTAGGAATTCTAGTTCAGATTATTTTAGAGTGTTCATTAATGTTTAGAAGTCCATGTTGGCAAGATCTCTAGACTCATTCATGGCAATTCTTTTGACAGTAAACTTTGAAGATAATGTTCGAAAAGCTTTATAGACCATGGTTTGATTTGGGATGATAAAACCTAAGTTTTGTCACTGATTAGCAATATCTAGAAGTTTCTCAAAATAGCTATCAATGCTTTCATCCTCACCCATCTCTATCTTCTCAGAGTCCCTCAAAAGTTTTCTACATTTAGAGTCCCTCACAGCCACATCACCCTCACAATGTAATTCAAGAACTTCCCATGCAGCTTTAGCAGTAGAACACGTTTGAATAAGTTTGAACATATGATTACCTACCCAGCTAAAAATAGCATTGAGAGACTTTTCATTGAAGTTGTAGAGAGCAATCTCGTTAGCTGTCCATTGTCCTCTTGGCTTAGGTACCAGATCAGCATCTCCATCGCTTGGCAAGTAGGGGATGGTGTAGCCTTCTAGTACTGCGTCCCAAGCTCTTAGGTCGATGGATTTGATATGGACTCTGAGTCTGATCTTCCAGTAGGCATAGTTGTTGGGACCCTCTAATACCGGCAAACACCGGTGCAGTTGATGCTTGGCTCTGATACCAATTGAAATTGTGGATCGGGTTGATACGTCGTTGTTGTTAACTTAACACTGGAGTGTTAACATTAACTCAGCGATGTTACTTTAACAACAGACCAGAGTAATAGTGCAGCGGAATAAACAAACACCAAGTTTAAGAAGTGAATATAGGATTATATTAACTTCTAAGCCGTAGGCAAAATAACCCGTAAAGGTTTTAACAAAGGTCGTTCTCTCAATTCTCAAGCTCCTCACTCTTAAATTGATTGAACGAAGCAAAGCACGCAAGAATTGCTTCGACTATCTCTAAAAGCTCCTCACTCTTAGATCTATTCTAACAACTCACAAACTTTGCTAAAGCAAGACAACACTCAACAACTATAAATTAATCTCTCGGATTGATTGGCTCTTGTCTCGTGTTTGTCTTGATGTACTTTACACCTATATATAGATTCTTGATCTTGGACTTCAAGGTGTGTTGTACACGGTTGGTAATTCTCCTTGTTTCCTTCTTGAACTCCTCTTTCTTGTTCTCGCAGTTCTTCTTGAATAATAGTTCCTTCGTTAGTGATCTAACTAAGGAAAGACTCCTTCATCAAATCAGGACTTGATCTTGGAATGCATTCCTAGTTCCACTCGAACTCATCTTTCCTTGTAGAGCGGTTTTCTTAATTAAGGAAACTTTTCTTCTTGGAAACTTGAGCGTCCAACCTATAAAAAGTTTGTTTCCTGAATAATAATCAAAGACAATTACAAATGTGGAACTCAGCTAGTTAAATGAATAAGGCAAAATAATAATAAAGAATATAATCAAGATTGTAAATTGGATTATGCTCCAACAATGTTACTCTAACATTGATTTCTCAGTGTTAAACTAACATTGACAGAATACATGCTCTTTCACAAACGTTCATAGATAGTATAAGACTTGAGATTGATGCTTGCACCTAAATCACATAAAGAATGCTCAAATTAAACATTATTCACAGTGCAATGTATAGTAAAACTCTCTCGGTCCTTTAGCTTTGTTGGCAGTCCTTCAATTGCTTGAAGTGTAAAGACTTTGTGAATCCCGGTCTCATCCATCTTATTTAAGACTATCCTCGTGGCTCCCAAGTATTTAGCATACTCTGGTACTTGTTGCACTGCCTCCATAAGTGTCATAGATCTCGATAGATTTTTGAAAACCCTTGCAAACTGTTCCACATGATGAATTCTTGTAGGATATGGAATGAATGGATAGTACTTCTTCACTAGTGGTTCTGAAACTTTGCTCAAAACATCTTTCTCAATTGAGATTGCATTCACTTGTTGCTTTGATTGGTCTTTGTATTGCTTGGCAGTGTTCCAATAGGTCAAGTACTTAACTGATTTGCAACTAAAGCCAGTTGTTTCTCAATATTCCTCAGTGAGGAGTCTGTATTTTGACATTTTGCTTCAATTTGCCCCATTCTTGCATTTGTCTTTGTCATATAATTATATAACATTTCGTTAAGATTCAACTTCTTGTATTTGTTTGGAATCCTTTTGGCTTTTGAACTCCTCCTTGGTTGCTGAGTTTGTTGCCCTCCCCAAGAAATAATTGGGTGATTTCTTATTCCTGGAATGTAAGTGCTCGGGTATGGATTATTTTGCCTCGAGTTGCATGATTGCATTTACTCCTTTGCATTTATAGGACATGTGAGTTTCTCCACAATTGTTGCATGCCACGATAGGTGAGTTTCCATTCATATGCTTCAATTTAGTATTGATGGTCTCCACTTGTGTAGATAATTGAGTAATAATGTCTATCCCATGAACTCCCCCCGTTCTCTTTGTTGGAGCTCAATCAATACTCAACTTGGATATAGTTGATGCAATTGTTTTTAATAATGTGAATGCATCATCATCGATTGTTTGCATGAATCCCCATCAAGAACTAACATCGAGTGCATTCTTGCACCCTGTGTTTAGTCCATCATAAAATTGTTGGAGTAATACCTCGTTAGTGAAGGTGTGTTCTAGACACCTCTCCGTTATGCATTTTGAATCGTTCTCATGCTTCTGAATATGGTTCTTCATCCATCTGTCAAAAATTAACTATCTCCCTTGTCATCTTTGATGTTTTGGTTGGTGGGAAATTTTTTTGTAAGAATAGTTGTGCCATATATTTCCACGTCGTGATGGTGTTATTCGAGAATCCATTGAGCCACTTTTTAGCCCCTCAATTCAATGAGAATGGAAATAACTTCAAGATTGCTGAATCATAACTGAGTTGAAATACTTTAGAAGTCCCAATAAAATCTTTGAGATGTGTCATTGGATCTTCAATGATTCCTCCCCCGAATTGATTTTGGTTGATCATAGAGAATATTGCTGACTTAAATGGTTCATGATCTTCAATTTCTACAATACATGATCCAGTGCTTTCAAGTGTTGGTAAGACTTCTTGTCTTGTGTGTCGAAGAAAATATCCTCCTCCTAGGTTCTGACCGTTTGTTCCTTCTGCTGTCGGCGGTCCCTGTTGTGTTCCTCTTGATGGATTTACTCCGTCTTTGATGTTTGACATGTTGAGTTTTCCTTTAACTTTCATCTGCATGTTCTTTCTATCTCTGGGTTAAATAGTAATTGTTTCATGGTGCCTCTTCGTGTCATGCCCTAGTGGTATCTGAAATACGAACAAAGTAGTAATTGTTTCTCACAGATCAACAATAGTAGAAATTGTTAACAAATATACCATTACTCACCGTCAACGACACAAAAATCTTGATGCCTATTTCATGTGTTATCATTGGAATAATACACACTTATCGGAACTATACGAGTCAAGTAATATTGAAGTGGTAAGTAAGTATAACTAACCAAGTAACGAATCACCTGAGAGTACGTATTTGAACTTTAGCAATTGTATTGTTGAACACCAAATGATTTTTGTTTGATTAATTAAAAAATAAATAGAAAGATTGATTAACTACATTTTACTCTTATGACCTAAACTAGAATGAGAATTTAAAATTAACTACAAATTAAGTAAAGGTTGCACATAAGAGATTAATTAATTTAAATTAAACTAAGACATAAATTAATTGATTGATATGTTTCTATCTAAGGTTGTAAAATAGATTAGAGTACAAACATATCTAAGAGATGGAGTTCATTAATCTCGAATGCGTATATTTCATAGACAGAATACAAATGACCCCATATGCAAGCCTCGCTCTATTGATGAATATTTTGTTTATGCATTAACCTGATAACATAGCCACCTTCCGTATGTACTAAAGACCCCCCCCCCCCACCCCTCAATCCCTAATGATGTCAGGTTGTTAAGCATTTTTTCTGCACTAAACGTTCACCATGTCATAGGATCCATAGGTGTTTTAGAAGTGAATTGGGGTTACCAACTACGATCTTTATTCCACGGAACATGTTACTGAATAACTTTTTTTAGAGTATTATTTTCGCAATTACTCGCACACACATGTTAAGATCAAAGAGATCAAACGATTAGATACACATAAGAGAATAATTGATCCAATTAAGAAGGTTGTAAGAAAGTATTCTTTTATAGATTTGACCGAGGGTTCTCTGAATCCTGGGTGGTCACCACTAAGTCACCCTCCCCAGGATTTGACATGTGTCCACTTGGACTTTTTTTTTCTTTTTCTCTTTTCTTTTGACAGGTTTTTTTCTCTCTTCTTTTGACAAAATACTTCATTTTCTTTTTTTATTTTACTACTTCTCATTTTTACTTTTATATCCAACTCGTTTGCTCAATTACTTTTTAATCTTGTAGTTTGGATAGCAATAATGTCAATAATTAGTACTTTTCAATGCAAAATAATGTAAACTTTTCAAATATTAGACATTAGATCTGAAAATTAAAAGAATTTATTATATTAGCTCTGTAAGCAGAGAATAAAAAAATATAGAGGTTGATGATATAAAATGAAGAAGAAGTGCTATTACATAATGATATGATAACAAACTTGTAGATAACCATTTTTTTGGTGCTCAGGAACTAAATTAAAAATATTATTAAAAGATTAATGTAGTTTGCATTAATTATATTGAATGAACGTTGGAAACTAATACTTGCAATAAACTTAAATTACACATTTCATTTGTACGAAAAAAATAGCAGTTTGCAATAATTATATTGAATAAACTTTGAAAACTAATACTTGCAATAAACTTAAATTACACATTTCATTTGTAAAACAAATCCGGCGACTGACCTTTTTTTTCCTCTTTCATTTATTTTCAATGATAACAAAAAGTTCATCCTTTTCTATAGGATCCGATAAAACTTGATATATAGAAATAAGTATATTCTGTGATCTTGTAGTTTTTTTTCAAGATTCGATCAAATCTAGATCTAGCAATTAAAACCTAGAAAAAATTAAATATTTAATGTTTTGTTTAATGCATTAATATGTGAGAAATAAAAAAATGCCTTAGAAGACCAACATACAAAAAAGAAGACACATGTAAATAAAAATGAGAAGAAGTAAAAGGAAAAAAGAAAATAAAGTATTTTGTAAAAAAAAGAGGAGAGAAGAAAAACTGTCAAAAGAAAAGAGAAAAAAGAGTCCAAATAGACACCTGTCAAATCCTGGGGAGGGTGACCCAGTGGTGACCCCCCAGGATTCAGAAAACCTTGACCGAGTTCCAAGTTTTGACTTCCATGATGTTCAACAATTTTGTGATAGTTTATCTTGTACATTCGTCGTGTTGAAATTTTGATAACACTACATTACTAAACACCATATTATATAATATGTTGCATAAATAGTATATGAAAAAAATGACATAGCTCCTTTAAAGTATATCATACGTAATTGTAGTCAACTAATATAAGCAAGGGTCAATTAAAATCATTTATATAATGTAAATTGTAATACATCATGTTTGAGTCTTTCATTTGTGGAATTTATAATATTTTTTTTGATTAAATACATGTGACTTGCACGTGTGCCTAGCTATATTAAATTTGAGAAAATTAATTAGCCAAGTGAATTACTTGAAACTCCTTTTATAATGGCTAAGAGATGCGCATGCGGTTTTTAGGGTTTCACCATTTTATGCTTTAGCACATTATTTTCACCACAAGAAAACTCCACAATGGAGATGGAATAATGAGAACGAAGTGTCGTTGCCATGTATTTGGCAGGCAATGGGAACGAAATTCGCGTTCCCATTGCATTTAATTGGTTTATAAAATAATTTTAATTAAAATCAGAGCAATGGGAACCAAATGTTTGGTTCCTACTAAGCCTTGGTCCCCAATAGTGCCACCTCAACTCAATGGGAACCAAAATGTTGGTTCCCATTGATTTTGAAAAAAAAAAAGAATTACGTGTAATAACCTTAGTCAATTTCAGAAGACTCATTTCAGCTTTCCCCTATTTGCACGCACACACACTAAACACACAAGGGGTTTTACACCTAATTCATCATTTGCGCCCAAATCAGCCGATTCTTCCTCAAATTGAAGCAAGGTTTGTAATATCCCTTCTATAACCTTCAATTTGATACTTAAATTACTAACATTGGGTTTTTTTCGGATTGTATGATCCAGTCGTATTTGTTGATTATGTCTTGAGTTTTATGTTGTTAATTGTCTGTTCTTTGTTAATTCAGTAGTGTTTGATGTTGCATGTTGTTAATTCGTAGTTGTAACTATGATTATATATGTGGGTGGTCTCTACTATAATTGTCATGTCCTATACTGTAATTCTTAATGATTTTATGTGTGGATGATCAAATTGTTGCAGTGGACCTCGTTGCATGTTTGTTGTATCTGCTATAAAGGAAGAAAAAGGTGTCATGTTTCTTTCTTAGATGCAGAGTTTTAGAAAATGTGAGCAATTTGTTTATGCAATAATTGTTATAACTGTATTGCTATTTATATAGTAATGGAGGGAATTAGGGATTAGTTTAAGAGGTTTAGTAAATAGACTCAAATTGTTATACCTTGTTGCATGTTTGTTCACAAAGTCCAAGTCAAGCATGTGGTTTTAGTCTTAAGATTGTGAATCTGATTTGAAATGTAATTCTTGAATGAGTCTAGCAGCTAGTAAATTAAGTATTTTGTTTGATATCCAATGATTCTTCTTCTGTAACACTTCTAATCTGTTAAAGTTGTTTGTGATATTTGTTTATGTTTAAAAATTATTTGTGGATGGTAAATTGAGGACATGCATTTCCTCCAAGTGATTTGCTGGTGTTTGAAAGAAAGATGGTAATTGGGACAAGCATGTTGTTATATACTTAGACAAACAATTTGAGGATCATTTTGGTTATCCTGTCACACTTGGAGGAAATGCATGTTGTTTTACTTAGAGATATTAGTGAGTATAGTGTATACAAAGACAAGGATAGGTTTTTGTTATTATGCCAAGCTTAGTGAAATACATCATGTGTTTATTAAAGCCCATTGCTTGAATTTAGGAAAGTGTGTAATTACAAGTATAAATCATTATCAAATAATAGAAATACATGTTGTTTTGAGTAGATATTTGTTTGATATTCTCCTAGTTAGATTAATTATATAATTGGAGCTTTTATGTTTTATATCTTGTACTTATTGATGCAGATTTTAACATTACATTATTTCTGTCTTATAAACGAAGGAAGGGCAAGGAGCCGGTGACGGAAGGAGTTACTAAAACACGCTATTCTCACCATCTTGCCTATCGCAACATCTATTGAGACACAACGCCTCCTCCAGTGACTGATCCTCTAGTAAACCCTACCCGACCGACTAATCCACCAGTAGAACCACCCCATCGACTGATCCGCCAATAGAACCTACTCCAATGCCAGATCCACCAGTAGAGGCTACCGCATTAACTGATCCTACAGTATAGCCCGCCCCGCCTACTGATCAACAAGTACAACCTGCTCCATCGACTGATCCGCCAAAAGAGGCTGCCCCAGCAACGCCGCTTGGATCTTCTGGAGTGGCATATGATGTCACTGATGATCCTGGAGCCACTAACATCCCCACACCGACTATCTTCAAGAATCCGTTGGATTTGGTCGGCGCTATTCTTATCGGACCTTTTCCACACCTTACTCATTCACCGCGGGGATCGGCATCGAATATGTCACATGTCCATAAATCCTTCCCTCATCCCGGTAGGAGCACGTCTTCTCGAGGCTCATAGTCGGCCTCCGCTTGTTTTTCTGGGCTGACCGCTTCCACGAGCTCTGCTAGAACGTCATCAAGTTGTACGTATGATGAGTCTGATTCATCCAATTCATCCTCGAGCTCGAGCAGCGACGAGGACACCAGTCATATCTCAGAGACTGACACCAATGGTGACAGTGGGAAAGTAGGTCGCGGTCCCTCTCAAGGAGTTCTGCTCGTTGACATCAGTGCTGATGGGTAGTGGATAAATATTGGTCCACATACAGGTTCGTGGGAAGAAAGTAATATGATAATGACGTCGATCGGTACTATTCTTAAGAGGACCTTGAGGAAGTCGTACACTACTTACAAGGACTGGAAGCCAAAACATAACAAGCTTGCACGTGATGAGTTTAGGGTAAGAAAAATACTTTTTATTAGATTAATTATTCAATTATATATTTTTAAGTTCATGTATCAAATTCTTTGCTTACAACATTTTCACAATGTGTGTTGTTCACTCGATGCAGAGAATTTTTCAGTGGAAGCCGATTGACGAAGACCACATTTGGGAATTGTATAAAGCAGCAGCTCATGATCGGTTTAAGAGCGCTCTAAATAAGATCAAGACAATATGGCTTGAAGTTGAAGCAATTCATGCGAAGAAGAAGAACCATCGCATTTGGACCCCCAAGGCGATGCGTCGTAAATATATGAAATTGTGGAAAAGCGACAAGCATGTGGAACGATCAACCGAGCGAGTAACAACCAGAAAAAAGGGAAGGAAATAACTTAGTACGATGGAAGTCTGACTCAAGACGAGTAGGCCAGAGGTGAGGTAATTATTAAACTACTAAATGTTTACAAAAATATAATGTTCATTTAATATATATTTATCAATGCTTTTGGTTGTATATTAACTTATTAATTATCTTATGTTATAATCGATGAAATTGGGCATTCATGTCGTTTAGAATCCTCTGTCGTGGCTGTTTAAGTTAAAGAGGCAAAAGACGAATAAGGATAGATCGGCATGTGACTCGGTGTAACCCGATGCGGAGGCAGAATATGTAAGTAATCAATAACAATGTCTGCTGCTTTTCTTTTAACATAGAAATCTGTCAATCTCAATTTTTAGTTTATATATCAATTTCATTCTAGCTTCATGATTCACATAATTAGATAAGTTATATATCTCATGATTCACAATAAAGTTTTCACTCAAATATTTATCTATAATTTATTATTCCATACACATTTCAGTTTTTTCAGTATCCATCTCAAATTATGTAATATATTCCCTTTAAATTGAACATATAAAATATTGTTATCGAAAAAGTTACGAATTGTTTCTGAAACATTGAGACAAATTATAATCCTTATGATGCTTATGTTATTCAATTACACACAACTAATTTACGAAACAAAACATTGATCTATTTATAAAAGTAGATTATTTTTGTTTGGTATTTAATAAATGTGTATTTTCTATTGTCACAGTATGTGGCTCTTGAAAGGTGGCGTGACAAGTATGGTCATGACACCAGGAATTGGTCGGCTTGGGATTTATGCACTTGGATCAAAGTTGTTGGGAAGAAGAGGAGAAGAGTAGTTGGATTCTCAAAGCATGCAAGTCTGAAATGCATGGGGTTAAGGGGTAACGGGTCCACTTCCAAACCTGGACCGTCCAGTAGATCTGGCAGCATTGCCGAGGACTTGTCGGCACAGTTTCGGCCACATTAGTTGCATCTACGACAGTACAAGAACGCAATAAGAGAATGTCTGGTGAAGATAACACAACAATATGGGTGTCTGATGCTAGATTTGCCACATTTCCCTATCACACCAGCTGAGATATTGAGGCAGTCGGCAGACTATACCAACGCTCCATTGGCCAGGCCTACTATACCGACTTCTCATTCGGGTGATTCTACATTGCGTGATACAAGCAGCTTCGCAAACAATTGGGGGAGGACTTCGTGGTCAGGCTAGTCAGCCATTGCCTGGTCCTACTAGTGGTGTTTACATGCCAAATATGGCGTTCATGACATCACCAATGCATTATCTGTTATAATTATGATTTGGTTTGGTTATTGCGTAACAAGTTATAAACAAATATATTGTTTTCGATAGTCCTTTCTCCATCACATTAAACGACAAAAACTATAACATACTTTTTCATACATGAATAAGCAAAACAAGTAATAACACAAATAATCTATTACATATTGATAAACATTATTCGTAATCAGGGTCGCTATCATCATAGACAATATCTTCCCCTTCTTCCCCATCTTCATCGTCATCCCCATCTTCATCGTCTTCGATGTTGCTAGACTCAAGTTCTACTTCATCTTCATTTGATTCCTCAAACTCATCATCAGCTAACTATCTCATATTGAAACCATTGAAGTCAACAACCACCTCTATCGCTGGCAGATTGGTTTCTTGAAACACCGGAGGAATAGGAATCGATATCGACGGATTCTTCATTGAACTTGTGTCCACAATGTGTCTAGCACGGGTGTGAACAACTGCCCACCAACCTCTTCACAATCTGCTAGACATGCATGGGTAAGGAGTATAGTATACGTGTGGGGCTTGGATTGCTTAGAATGTAGGGGTCTACTTCTCCTGAGGTTAGGCGACGTCGAAGATCTATCTCTATCAATCGATGCACCTGGTGGACATATAATCCATCAGGCGAAATATCGTACCATACACACTTAAATAGAATTGCTCGACACTTTGCCTCTCCCGGATAGTCTAGTTCTAAGACCTCCTGCAGCATTCCATAATAGACAACTTCGTCTTCTTCCCCCGCACTAGCTTTGACACACACACCGCAATTCATCTTTTACTTACCAATGGCATGCTCCTCCATGTAAAAACGAAGACCGTTAATTCTATAACCATTGTACGAATGTACCGTGTAATTTGGACCATGCCCCAACGAAGGTAGACGTGGATCTCCGCTGAATCGACTTGACATCACTAATGTTTTGAACCACCGAACAAATTTAGTATTACGTCTGTGGTGAATCTGATTAGCACTTAATCCAACACACATATGCTTGTCAAATAACCTAACATACAAATAATGAGGTGTTTAATATGTTGACAATTGAGTAGAATATTTCGACCGCTGAAAAGTACTTAATCCACAACAATAACTAATATCGTACAGTAGATAGGGGTCCATTTCAATACAATTGAGAAGAATATCCAACTCTGTCATTCGATACTCATCTCTCGATAAATGTCTGTCATTAGCTTTACCAATAGTCTCTCTGGATGCCTGAAATACTGAAATTTGGAAAGCCAAACTCGGATCGGCCATAGTTTTATTCCGGTTCAACCAATTTTCTCTAGTTTCAACATCATGCTTGAAGTAATGAGAAGTAAAGTTTGTTAGCTCTGAATTAAGATATTCTTGAGCAATAGAGCCCTCAACTCGTGCCTTGTTGCCGACATAATTTTTTAATTCAAACATTTGCCTAATCGAGGTCATAAAATAGAAACAATGCGAGACAAGATACAATAATAGTGTAACGGCAAATTATGTATATATAAAATAACTTCTGTTACCTTTCGAAGGGATACATCCATCGGTATTGCACTGGACCACCCACATTTGCCTCCCATGGAGAAAAGCTCAATCCGGGTTGTGTACAACCATAAATATTTTCTAGCATTCAAGTTATCTTTCATCTTCTCAGGAACATCCATTACAGTATTCTTAATATTGTCAAAAAAGTTTTTCTCACAATGCATTATGTCTAAATTGTGCCGGATCAAGTTAGTATACCAATACGGTAGTTCCCAAAATATGCTCTGCCGACACCAATTATGTTCCAAACCAATTCCCTCGATTATTCAATGACTTTCACCGAATCCCACTGGTGGAAGATCACAAACGTGGGCTTTCATTTGTAGTCTTGTTCTTATCTGAAATGGTAGATCATGCTCCGTTACACCCTTGTAAAAACCAGTGTCATTGAATCTCAAATAATGGTTAACGGGAATTAATCAACGGTGACAATCAAAAAAGTTGTCTTTCGACCATTTTTCAACTAAAATTCTTTCGTCTTCTCCATGCAATAAGGACAAGATAACTTACCATGTGTACTCCACTATGATAACATGTCATAAGAGGGAAAATCACTAATATTCCAAAACCAAGAGGCACGCAATTGAAAGTTTTCCCTTGTGAAGCTATCGTATGTTGGGACACCTACCGCCTACAATGATTTTGGCTCGTCAATCAGTGGACGAAGGAACAAATCTAAATTTTTCCCACGACTTTTTGGGCCCGAAATAAGCAAACTATGGAATATATATTCTTGTCTCATGCAAAGTTTAGGTTGTATATTGTACGGCATTACGAGAAAAGGCCAACATGAATATTGTGATGCGTTTCCAAAAGGCAAAAATCCATCCGTGCAAAGTCCTATCCTCACATTTCTTGCCTCAATGGCTAAACTAGCATAGGTTCTATCAAAATACTCCCAAGCTTCGCCATGTGCAGAATGAATCACTTGATCAATATCACCTCAGCAATTTGTATGCCACATCATATGCTCTGACGTGGTGTGAGACATGTACAATCGTTGTAGGTGTGGTGTCAACGGAAAGTACCACAACTTCTTGCGAGGTACGAGCTTCGTTTTTTTACTCGTATTATGTTTTATCTCATACCAGTTTTGACCGCATTCGGGGCATGTAGTAATAGCCCTACTTTTGAATTCGCCATAAAATAGGAAGAAACTATTAAAATATACATCAAAGGTTTTCACCCCAAGACCCAACCTCTTCATAAATTTCTTCATCTCGTAAAAGCTGTCAGGCAAAGTTTCTCAGGCAGCATGAGGTAAGAACCTAAGTTCTTGCTTACTTAGTTTGTCACAAGCAACGGTGCTAATCATGTGCAATGTTTTAATTGCCATAAAATCAGTAACCCACTCTAATTTAGTCATTTCTAAAGCTAAGCCTACGGGTGTCTGAGATGCATGCAACATTTCAAAGAATTCATCTGCTTCAGCACATGTTGTCTCATTATTTTCCACACCACTGGAAGGCATGTGTTCAAATCCATACATATCATTTACCATATCTCGTAGATCAATGGCGTTACTTTGTGACGACTAGCCTAAAATTTTCATTTTCATGCCTCGAAGATACGCCCGACTTTCCATGTACAATCCATGCCATATATTGGGAAACAAATTCCCACTAGTAAAGGTGTCTAAGAATAACGTCCCTTGTAAAATATCTAGCGTTTGTACATTTGGAGCATGAACATTTAACTTTTCTTCCGGAGTAATGTTGCGAGAATGCATAATTAAGGAATTCTCAACACCAACCTCAAAATGCTCGGTCAAGTTACCATCATCGTCGAGTCTATCATACATCCAACTTCGATCGTCGTTGCTAAATATATTTACAATCTAATAACAAAGATAATAAACTAGTTTAAGATGTATTTCATCATCTACAAAACGATAACAACAACAAGTGAAATAATAGCAAAATAAGTTAGAAATTTAAACATACATTGTAAAGACATTTCAATTCATCAATTAAGCATAAAGGAGTGAACTGAAAAATAAAACCAAAAAGGAAAACCTTAAAAACGTAAAATGGTGGAATGAGGAAGAAATTGATAAAATCCTTTGTATGAAGAACTCACTGATTGCCATTTCTCGTCCCCATTAGCAAAGGAAACTAAACTTTCCGTTCCAATTACTGGGGATGACAATGGAAACCACCATATTGGATCTCATTGCTTCAGATTCGAGCAAAAGCGTGGCTTCCAACTGTAACGGTCGAAATTGTGTGGCTCACATGTGTATCAAATTTGTGTGGCTCACCTTTAGGATATGATTAATTATTATAATCATAATCATTAATAATGTGGGTCATTTGTAGAATTATGATTATGTTTCTTTTGTTTGGATATATTAAAAGGGTAAAAAATATAATTACACTAACGTGACAAATCAACTCCAAATCCTTTTTCTTATAACATTACTTTCAAAACACTAACTAGGAAAATCTCGTCCAAAGCGAGGTAGCAAAATATGGTAAATAAACGTTTGGTGAGGAAAATATAAATATTGTAAAGTTATAAAACATCTTCGAATTTATTTTTTCTTTTACCGATACTTTCAAAACACAAAGTAGGTGTATCATGTCAAATCTTGTCCAAATCCGAGTAACGAAATACGGTAAGTAAAATTTGGGGAAGAAAATAGAAATATGAAAAAGTTATAAAGCATCTATGAGTTTCGTTTTTCTTTCAAAACATTAAGTAGGTGTGTTATTTCAAATCTCGTCGAAATCGGAGTAACGAAATACAGTAAATAAAATTTGGGGAAGAAAATAGAAATATGGAAAAGTTATAAAACATCTCCGAATTCCATTTTTCTTTTACCGGTGCTTTCAAAACACTAAGTAGGTGTGTCATTTCAAATATCGGAGTAAAGAAATACGGTAAATAAAATTTGGGGAAGAAAATAAAAATATGAAAAAGTTATAAAACATCTCCAAGTTGAGTTTTTCTTTTATCGGTACATTCAAAACGCTAAGTAGGTGTGTCATTTCAAATCTCGTCCAAAACGGAGTAACTAAATACGGTAAATAAAATTTGGAGAAAAAAATAAAAATATGAAAAGATTATAAAACATCTCCGAATTCCATTTTTCTTTCACCGGTGCTTTCAAAATACTAAATAGGTATGTCATTTCAAATCTCGTTCAAATCGGAGTAACGAAATACGGTAAATAAAATTTGGGGAAGAAAATATAAATATGGAACACCTATAAAACATCTTTGAATTCTGTTTTTCTTTTACTGGTACTTTTAAAACACTAACTAGGTGTGCCCTTTCAATTTTCGGCCAAATCGGAGTAACAAAGCACGTTAAACAAACATTATAATATAAAACATTATATCCCTCTTCAATCCTAAACCCTAAACCCTAAACTCCATAAAACACACTTTACATGACTAAACTGTATTTTCATACATAGAGGTTGTTAAACACCTGTAATCCTCAATTTTTTTCATCATACAATATGTTATGAAAAATAGGTGTGTCCTCCTAAATTTCGTAAAAAACGGAGTTACGAAAGCCTTTTGAGAAAATATCGGGGAAGAAAGTGCAATTATGCAAAAGATGCAAAACAACTTTAAATTCTATTTTTTTAACCACTATTTTCATAACACTAATGAGGCATGCACATTCAAATTTTATCAAAAAAAGGAGAAACGAAATACGCTTAAAAATGATTTGTGGTCGAAAATGTAATTAAAAAATTGGCATAAATGTCAAAAATGCCCGTTATCTTTTGCTCACTTTAATTTTTGCCCTTTAACTTTTTAAGCCTGAGTTTATGCCTTCTAACTTTGTCAAAAATGCCTGAAACACTGTTCATTACCATGTGGCTGCCCATGTCATCAAGTTTTGCATATGTGGAAAAAAAGTGGCTACCATGTCATCTAATTTATAATTTTTATATTCCTTTATAATTAGTTTTATTATATAAGTTATAAAAAATTATTTTATAATTCTAATAACTATTAATTTAAAAAAAAAATGGAAAAATAGATATTTAATAATACATAAATCTAATTTTAATTAATTTCTTACCAATTAAAAAACTTAAACAAAAAAAAATAGAAAAATGAAAAAAATAAAATTAAGTCATCACTTTTAGCCCCACCCCCCCCCCCCCCCTTCCTCCGCCCCATAGCCCACCATCACATCCACCTGCACCGTTGCCGCAGCACACCACCACCAATTTGCCCCACGCCACCGGTTACAACGTCAACGCAGCGGCGCGGTGATCAACACCAATTTCAATCGATTATCCGGTGAATTTTTCCTCTATTAGTTCTTCTCCATTCCTTTTTACTAGATCACCAGTTATTCAATTTAATTATTTTTACGTATTTGTTGCTGAATTTATAACTGGTGGAAGAAATGAGATGGAGCAGGAGACGGGGGTGAGCGGACTTGGTGGTGGTGGGCGGGGTGGGGGTAGGGGTAGGTAGGGGTAGTGACGACCTGGGATTTACTATTTTTAAAAAGTTTTTCAATATTTTGTTTTTTAATATATGTTTTTTAAATTTATTAGTAATTAATTTTTTTTTAAGTTTATAAATATATGTAACTCAAAAATATAAATGGGGGGTGGGGGGTATTTACTTTTTTTTTTTTACTTCTTTAAGTTTTTTAAAATTTTATTAGTTATTAAAAGTTAATATTTTTAAATAAAAATTATAATATATGTTTTTATTTTATTTTTATAATATAGTTAATTATATAAAAATATGAAAATTATAAACTTGATGACATGGTAGCCACGTATGACGCGATTGGATGATTTGGTGGACACATGGCAATGAACATTTTTTCCAGCATTTTTGACAAAGTTAGAGGGCATAAACTCAGGCTTAAAAAGTTAAAGGGCAAAAAAGTAAAGTGAGCAAAACATAACGGACAGTTTTGACATTTATATCTAAAAATTTTAATAAGTAGAGGGGCTGATGGAAACGAAATAATTAGTTCAAATTGTCCGCAATAGGAATGAAATTCCATTCTCATTCATAATACTCGTTCCTATTAGCAAAGGAAACCAATGTTTCGGGCAATGGGAGTTAAATGTTCATTCATGTTGCACATATGCCTCTATATATACCAGTCATTTCACCCACATTCAGCATATCTTCTTCCTCATCTTTCTTTCATTTTTCAGCGCGGACACAGGGAGCTTGCAAGTGATTTTTTTTTTCAACTTTCTTAATTCATCTCATTTTCATCTCTATCTTCAACTAACATTTTCTGTTGCAGGTGAATCTTACAAAATTACGCCACTTTCTTACACCAAACCAATATTTTGTTGGGATGATACAAGCAATCTCATATATGGGTGAAGAAGAAGATGAAATCAAATATGTCTTGTATTATATCTACAATTCATTGTTATAATTTGTGTTGTATTGTTGTATCTAAAATTCTTCTTCCGAATTTTTTTTTGTATTGTATGATTTTTAATATTACACATTATTCCTATTAAATGTGATAAACCTATAATTGATATTCTAACAATACAACAAATAAAATGTGATAAACTATTAAAAGTAATTTTGACAAGAAAACATTTTTACACCAAATAATAATAATTTCAGAATATACAACCAAATAAAAAATGCAAAAAATATTGAATTTTAAATTAGGCAATGGCACCATTTTCTTACACCACACAAAAAGTTTTGAATTAACCAAAACAAAAAAGGCGCAACTTTCTTACAGCAAACCAAAATTTTTGAATCAAACAAATTAAAAATGGCGCCATGATTTCCTCCTCCTCCCCCCCCCCCCCCCCCCCCCCCCCCCCCCCCCCTTTTTAAAACAATTCAGAATTTTGAAATTTGTACAAAAAGCGGCGGATTTCGCCACTTTTTAAAAACATATTCAAATGAGCATTATGAACGAAAGTTTCATTCCCACATTCGTTCCCATACTCTTTCGCAATTGGAACAAAATATTTGGTTCCCCTGGTCTCAAGATGGAGCCCCCTGATTGAGTAAATAGAACCAAATTCTTGGTTCCCATGTCTAAATATGGGGTTACAGCCTGAAGCATAGGGAACCAGATAGTCGTTCCCATTAAGCAAGGAAAACCAAAGTTTGGTTACGTACATGAGAACGAAGCATTTGGTTCACACGTGTAACGGAAACGAGAACCTGTAGTTCCCATGGACAATGGGAACCAAATACGTCGTCCCCGTGGCAATCGCCACCAGGGTTACCAAAACGGAGGCTTTGGTTCATAATTTTCGTTCTCATTGGTCTTTGGGAACGAAAATAGGTCCATTGAAAACCAATTTTGGAGTCCCCACTGTGGAGTTTTCTTGTAGTGTTTGGAGATTTTAACTTATAGTAAGTTGGATTTTGAAAAGTTATAGTTAATAATATGATGACTATCTTACTATATTCGGGTTCTATTTGTCAATTAAAGTTTAGTAGTTTATACTCAATTATTACTTGATTATTTTTTGTATCCTCTTATGCGTTTTACTAAATTTAATACACGTATACTGTATTTATTTTCTAAAAATTAGATGATTATCTGATTGTTGATTGATTCATAACATTCATAACAACTTCTCATTAATTTGTTAGTTCTTAGAACAAAGGGGAAATCACTCGTTTCCTTTAATTATGCATACATATACATTATCAAGAATAGATACCGTAAAATTGTCTTCTCTACTCTATACTCTATTTATTTCAAGTTACTAGCCCCTCAAATCAAAAGGAGTTTTGATTAATGGATGACGATAAAAGATTATATCAAATATTTGGTATGATTTTCAAATCGAATCATACTTAAAGTGCAGATGTGTAAGGGAAAATTTTAGTCTAAATGAAGCACTAAACGAGTCGAACGTCGAGTATCAAAATGCTATTTTTTTTTGATTGGCAAAAAACAATATTATTGAAATAAAGAAGAAAAGGCGGAGTATAAGCAATACTCCAAAAGTTCAAAAACAAGAAATTACAATGAGCAATTTAAGGGAGAACAATCCCAATCCGAAAATGAGGAAGCAAAAAAAGGGTGCCTCGTTTTAATCCAAATCCAAGTGCGAGTTTTGATCAAGTCCACCAATTCATGAGTCTGTAGAAAACTTCCCTTGAAGATCGAGTTGTTGCGGGCCTTCCAGATATAAGTATCACATGTAGAAGGCTCATAGTACGTGGCTATTCGTTGATCTAAAGAAAGAAATAGAAAGCTAATTTAAGAAGGACATTTAGTTGAGTACTTGATAAACGGTACTAGTAGAGACGATGCTTTCATCAAGATTGTTGGCATACACCCAATACCTGCTGGTGGATGTTTCATTCACTTTCAATATAATTATTAAATGTTATGGGATGAAAACTTTCACGGTGGTAGTGCACAAAATATGCCGTAAGGCGAAATCTCTCACACACTCCGGGATGGGGGAAGTTGGTAGAGACCACAAGAAAGCATAAAAGTCTTATATCTCTTCTCTAAAATCAAAGAAACTGGGAGGACAAGACTTGTTAGCGGCAATATGATCAAGGAAGGTTAAATGTTAATTATGTGGAGGAAGATAGAAGTAGTAAGCAATAATAGACACAACTACCTTAATTAGAAACACAACACAAAGAGGAGCAACTAAACTTGTTTGAGGGTGAACGTAAAAAGAGGAGTTGGCTCAAGCATTAGCATATGGTCGATTCCAAAGGAGAGATGTTGGGAGAACTCAAGGAGGTGGAGTGATAGTAAGAAACCCCATGAGAGTCACCTAGAAACGTAGTTGCAGGCTAGAAGAAAGGCCTCTAACTTGTATTATAATGATTTTGGATATTTTTGCTCGGGTGAACATTAATCCAACTAGGATCGATTCCCAATTGGTAGTGGATCAACAAAACCTTCGCTAGATGCAAAACCACGAAAAAGAAAACTTCGGTAGGGAAAAAAACCTCACTGCATAGAAAAATGAAGAACTGCCTACAAGTTATTATATGAGGTGAGATGCTAATAATGACTGATAAATGTGGTGCTAATCTTGACGAAAATAGAACTTGATGAAATGTATGTGGACTTCATGGACATCCACAAATTTTGCCTCAGGGTTCCTTTTGCTCTACAAAAGACAAACTTATTGGTGGATTCTACTACAATGTGTGCCATGTTAAGTATTGATGGTTATGATCAAAGGAAAACAGTATACCACTACAAGAATTCGAGGGTTTTCCCGACCGAAAAATCCCGATCGGATTTCGGTCGGGGGCATTCCCGACCGACATTTGGTTGGGAAAACTTTTCCCGACCGATATCCGGTCGAGAAAGTTTAAAATAACATCCCCGATAATATTTCAGTCAGGAATACTTTTCCCGACCGAATTTCGGTCGTGAATACTTTTCCCGACCGAAATTCAGTTGGCAATATTAGGGGTTAGGGTTTAGGGTTTAGGGTTTAGGGGTATTGCGACCGATTTTCGGTAAGGAATAATATTCATATTCTTAATTTCACAATTTCGCTCTCTATTTTAGATAAATCGTTGATTTAATGATCAAGTACATCAATATTAGTTATATATTACTGAAAAAATCAAAAACAAATTATATTTAGTTGCACGTTGATAAATCGTTTGAAGCGTCGATTCATATTGTCACTTATAAATAAATTGGTATATGTAGTAGCTAATAACGTAACTACTTACGATTATGTTAAACATATGTTAATATATATCACAATTAGACCATCTATACTAACGTTTGTAACAAATGTTAATCGCCATTTGGGAATATTCTATACTACGTATGATTAATATATATATAAAACTCCAAACTAACTTAACTTATATGTTAATCTATACTAATTTCATAATTAAATGTACAGTAAACTAACTAAATGTTAGTGCAATTCATGTATTTAGTGAGATTCTATAGTTATACTTAACAAACACATCAAGATTTTCCAAAATATCGAAAAAAGGTAAAATTTACTCTTTTCTCGACCGAAATTCGGTGGGGAAAAATATTCAAACTCATTTCCGACCAAAAATCGGTCTGGAATAATATTCATAAGTATTCCCGACCGAATTTCGGTCGGCATTTTGGGCGTTTCTGGGCAGAAATAAATTGCCGAACGAAATTTGGTCGGGAAATGTTGAAAATTGCCAAATTTTCAAATTTCAAACTTTTCCCGACCGAAATTCGGTCGGGAAAACTCGAAAAAATTGGCGGGGACTTAGGGGGAAAATTCAAATTTTCCAAAAATTAGAAATTTTCCAACTTTTTCTATAAATACACTTCATTATTCTCCTCATTTTTTCATCTACTTTACATTTTGTTCTTCAACTTTCTCTTCATTTCAAGACTTTTTTTCTACAAACACATTTTATTCTTTCATCTTCAAACACTTTTTTCCACAAAACAAATTTTTCCTCTTCTTTCTTCAACTTTTAACAAGCATTTTTTTCCCTTTTAAATAAACATTTATTTAACTTTTTTGTGCTTTAGAATTGGGCCATAAATCCAAAATTTAATTGTCCATCTAAAACACAAAAAAGCTAAAGAATTTTTTAGATTTGGTAATAAATCGAAAATGTTTCAAAACATTAAAAATAATAATATTTTGGTATTTATTACCGGAATATTTTTTTATTCTGACGAGTTTTATTCCCGACCGAAATTCGGTCGGGAATATTTTAAATATTACTCCCGACCGAGGTTCCCGACCGGCTTGCGGTCGGGAAACTCTCGACCGATTTTTGGTCGGGATGGACCAGTCAGGAAAAACCCTGGCCGACCGAACTTCAGTCGGAAAAATATTTCCGACCGAAGCAATATCGACCGGCCCACCCCGATCAAAAATCGGTCGGGAAAGGGTCATTCCCGACCGAAAAAGGGTAATTCACGACCGACTTTGCAGTCAGGAATGACCCGAAAATCTTGTAGTGTACGTCACGAATCGAGGAGTCTATTGAATGAGAGTGATACATGTTGGCTTAACGAACCCTATAGCCACCTCCGAGACACTTGTAGCGAACATGTATTAAAATAAGATCGACAACTCTATAGAGGTGTGATGATATGTAGTAATGAGAATAAGGGCATAAGACCATATTAATCACTTGGATGAGCCATTTTTTTATCATGAGACAAACGATATGAAGTTGACCCCTTAGAAATGTGTTAGGTTTTTGGAGCCTACATTACCAAAGAATTGTAGAGTCCTCGTTTAGATGAGAGTTTTAGAGACTTTGTTTCCCAAAGAATGCAGAGTTTAAGTAATTGTATAATTAGGAGCGTGTCCTTAATATAAATAACCAGTGATATGTACTTATTAATAGAACTCATCAGAAATAATATAAACTAAGGCTTGGTGACGCCCCCAAAGGAAGTCAGTTCATGAACTGGACAAACAAATCTTCGTGTCGTGTTCTTACTTTTTTGTTTGTGTATAATTTTTTATTTATTATATTACTGCACAACAAGTGGTATCAAGAATTTCAGGTTGAGTGGGAATAGATATGATGAAGGGGGGGGGGGGGGGGAATTGTTGATGAGTCATATTATGGGTTCTGGAGAATGCATATTGAGGATTACATGTACGACAGTGATTTATTGAAACATCTGGAGGATAAACCAACAGAAATAAAAGATGAAGACTGGGTGTGTTAGATAGGAAGGAGATGATTGCCGCTCGTTTGTCGCTATCGCAAAATGTGGCATTTCATGTTGTGAAAGAGACAACCACAAAACGTGTACTAAAGGTATTGGCAGACATGTTAAAGAAGCCATATGCAACGTATATTTTCCCTGAAGATATTAGCAATATAGGCTATTTCTCATCATCTAAATGAGTTCAGTATGATAACTTCTCAATTGAGCTCGATTGATATTGAATTTGATGATGAAGTAAGAGCCTTAATTATGTTATCTTCTTTGCATGAAAGTTGGAGCGGCACATTAACTGCTGTTACTGCCTCCGCGGGAAAGGTGAAGGTGAAATTTGATGAAGTGAGAAATCTGATTATTAGCGAGGAGACTCGCAAGAGGAAATCAAGAATCTCGGGAATCACTTCTACTTCAATTTTGAGTACAGAAAACAAAGGCGGATCAAAGTCAAATAAAGCTCGGAGTTCTATTGAGTGTTGGAACTGTGGAAAGTTTGGTCATTACAGAAAGCATTGTAAAGCACCAAAGAAAAAATGGGAGGTTATGAAGTTAGCAAACGTAGCGCAAGAGATTAGTGATGCCTTAATCTCGAGTGTGTGCATTTCGTTGGAATCATGGGTTTAAGATTTTTGAGCATCGTATCATGCTTGCTCTGACCGTAATATAGTGGAGAATTATATTTTTGGTAATTTTGGAATGATTAGTCTCTTACTAATAATAATTATTTGAGAATCGTAGGGAACGAAGATGTAAGAATCCGAAAGTTGAATGGATTGTATGGTTGTTACGACAAGTGAGACATATTTCGAATTTGAATAGAAACCTCATTTATGTGGGGCAGCTGGATGGTGAAGGTTATCATTTATCCTTTGGCTCGGGTGCTTGGGAGATAACTACAAGGGACGTGGTTAGCGCTCGAGGTTTCAGGGAGATAATTTTGTACGTGAATAATGTTACCCAATATGGCATCGATCTTGGTGGTGTAAAGGTCCAGCAAGATGGCATCATTGATGGTGGTGAAAGTGAGGTAAGTTTGTCGCAAAGTTGACTTTGTCACATGAGCAAGAATTCAAGCCAGTTCGAGTTTGATGATTTGCTGACTAAGGTTGCTGCTTTAGTGAAGTTGAAGTTGTGTGAGGCTTCAACGGGTCTTAAAACTTGACGAGTTCAAGGATTTGAATTGTTGTTGTGAATGGGTTGTATGCTATTGAATTACATATGGATTCAGTCTCCAAGTGGGAGATTTTTTATGTTTTGTGGAGCCTGAATCACCAAAGAATTATAGAGTCATAGTTTAACTAAGAGTTTTAGAGACCTAGCTTCCTATGAATTGCAAAGTTTGAGTAATTGTATAATTAGAAGTGTGCCCTTATAATAAATATTCTACGCATATGTAATTATTATTTGCACTCATCAGAAATATTAGAAAATCCTAGTTTGGTGACTCCCTCAGAGGTAGTCTGTTGACGAACTGAGTAAACAAATATTCGTGTCATGTTCTTACTTTTTTGTTTGTGCGTGATTTTCTATTTATTGTATTGTTGCGCAACGAAATGCACTTTCATATTTATAAAAGAAAACTTCTTTGGATATGTGGTAAACAAGATGATACATGCTAAACATTATAATTAAGTCTTATCTTCGAACAACTTTCTTTTAAGACGATAAGTGCAATTCTTGGTACGACAACTCATGGTCTTTGAAGGTTATATCTAGTGCAGTAGAAAAGAGTTTGACGCTATGCCAAGTTTTCAAAAAGACATAGAATCTTGAGTGGAGTGAATAATGTGGGAAGGTTATGACAACATACTAAACCTAGCTGTCACTCGTGGCCGGAACAAATGACGCAAATACACCATACATGTTTAAACACGTCTAAACACGATATTAATAAAAGGAGGGGGGTAAGTTTATGAACCAACCCACTACGTCAGCCAAGTTGTGCTTAGACCAGAAATAAACCATGTGAAAAATGAGATAGACCACAAGTCGCGACCATGTTACCAGGCATATGCAATCACGGTCTTGACAAACAAACCGTTGAATCAAGTCATGACAAAGCCTCATTTGGAAGACTGGTGATATGGCCAATGTAGTTAAGAGAATACAAATTTGAGTGTCACGTCGAACGACCATCAAAACACGAGTTCTGACAAACTTCATAGCTAAAAATTTAAGAAGAGCAAAAGAGTGGAGGTCACACAATGGTTGACAAGTTTCTATTGATCCAACATCCAACAGTACCAAAGTCTGCATGTGAACACTGGACCTAGATGGATTAGCCACCACCACTTGAGGAGAAAATGGGATTTACTTAACACCACCTTATTTTAACAAGGAGTTCACATTTGTAATAAGCTTCATTTTCTTGGTCATCAACAATAAATACACAAAAGCTTTACATATATAAAAAAAAAGATGAAATATTAAAAATGCCCGCTAACTTTTTTTAAATAGTTAAAATGCCCGTTTTTTTCGGCCTTGCCAAAATGCCCCATATGTTTCAATATTTTTTTTGTTGAAAATGCCCTCGACCCTTACTCGGGCTAAATTTACCTACGTGGCGGTACAATGGATGTCACATCAATAAGTGCCCAGCCATGTCATATTTTTTAGCAATTATTTTTTACACAAACCCTTATAATTTTAAAATTTTTACTTACGCTCAATAGTAAATTACACTTTGCACCCCAAAATATATATACGTAAAAAATAATAATAGAGATATATGTATAACTATTTTTAAAAATAATAAATTTATATAAATAATAATAATAATAATAAATATATATAAAACTTATATATATATAATTTTATATAAATTAAAAAACAAAAAAACCATAAAAGAAAAATCATCATCTTCTTCTTCACCACCACCCCCCCCCCCCCCTATCCCCGCCGCCGCCGCTGCCATCACCACCACCACCATCTTCATCTGATATCGATTACCACCACCATCTTCTTCCCCACTACCACCCCGCCACCGAACACCACCACCATCTTAATCGAGGCCACAACCTCACCCAAAATCGCGCCACCACCTCTCCCAATCACGCTACCAGCTTTCCTCAATCAAATCGACGCAGCAAATCGCCGCTCTAATCGCGCCACCACCACCACAAAAAAATTAGGATGTTTGATTTGAGGGAATTTTGGGGTGGTGGTGGTGTGCGCCGCCGTTGGTGGTGGTGGTGGTGAAGATGGCGATTGGGGGCAGCGGTGGTGGTGGTGGTCGCGACGGCGGCGGCGAGGGGAGGGGGGCAGCAGTGGTGGTGATGAAGATGATGATTATTTTTTATTTTTTTATTTTTTTTATTTTTTTTATTTTTTTTATATATTGTTAAAATGTTTATTATTATTATTTGTATATATATGTTTATTATTATTTATATATATATATTTATTATTTTTAAAAAATAGTTATATATATGTTTTATATATATGCTTATTATATATATATATATATATATATATGTATATTGAGGTGCAAAGTGCAATATTTTTTGAGGTGCAAATACAATATTTAAAATTACAAGAATTTGTGTAAAAAACGTGTTTTGACTAAACAATATGACGTGGCATTGACAACTTGTTGACTGTACCGCCACGTAGGCAATTTTGGTCCGAATAAGGGCAAAGAGAAATTTTAATAAGTAATTTCAAATATATAGGCATTTTGGCAAGACCCGAAAAAACGAGCATTTTAACTTTTAAAAAAGAGATAACGAGCATTTTTTATAATTCGTCCTAAAAAAAACAAAAAGGATATTTAGTGGAAATTGCACTCTCACAAAAGCTGGCAATGGATCAAGTAAAATAATAATTTAATTATTTTATTTCATAGATGATCATTTGTTGGTTAACGTAACATGATACATATGTTACATGTGTCCCATTAAATATATATAATATATATGTATATATATAAGATATGAACTTAAATTAAATCTGTAATACATCGCTTGTGAGCATGGATCAAAATTTTCGTGCGTTTACTCGAAAAGTACCGAAATTTCTATTTTTGACTTCATAGAAACGAAAAGTACATTTAGTTTCCATGTTAGCTATAACAAAAATTTTACGAATTTTTCGAAATATGCCGAAATGTTCTTGAAATATTACGAAACGTTTTTAATATTTAGCACCGAAACCTACTCCAAAAACGGAAGTGTAATCCATGCTTGTGAGTTGTGAGTGGATGTGGGCTTTTGGATATGGCTTCTTTTCTCTATTCTATTAGGGCCTTCTATATGAGTGGTTATATATTCTGCATATGTTCTTACAAAACAGTGATTCTTATTGAACCATAATTAGGAATTTGTAATATTATCCTCATAAATTTAGCGCAATAATTTGCTAGATAGCATATATATGTGGCGATTCTACTTAAGTCAAAACTCGTGAATCGTGATAGACCCCAGTTTGGAATTGTACGCTACGTTGTAGTTAACTGAAATTTACTGTGCTAGCAATATCTAAATCGAATCATGAGGACAACCTTAGCCTACAATTACGTAATCATCAGGTGCCTATAATAGTCTATTTGTGAATAATCATGTACGACTTTTTGTAATTATACGGAGGAACTTGAGAGACATTCTTTCTGACGTTCATTTTGATTTGACTGATTCAAACTAATATGATACTAACTAATTAACGCCGCATGCGCTAGCTTAAGTTATAACAGTTAACACCAACCATTTGAAGAATCTTTCTTCATCAACCAACATTTTTAATTAGTTTAACAATATTATATAAGTGGTATGAGGTTGAATCTGCGGAATTGAAATGGGGATGGAGGAGCCGCAAAATTTGACGTTGGTCGGTGTCGGGGGGCCGAAAGGTAGAGAACCTAATGAAATTCTTATGGTCCCTCCGTAGTCACGCCGCATTGGGAAGGACGATTCCTACATCCCACCAAGATTTCTCATCTTATATGCTTTCTAATCTTTCCTTTTCACATGCATCTAGTTTTCTTACATAAATAAAAAAATCAATAAAAATATGGCATTAGTGCTTTTTATAATCAATGACCCGATATTTTTAAAAAGTCCTTTGTGTCCACATGTCCTAGTGCATCAACGTCTACAATATAGTAATTAAACAGATAGGTTTTCAAAATAAAATAGCATGTTGTGTGGCCAAAAATCTCATCTTCACGGGAGTGAAGCTTTATTTATGTTGTATGTTTTGGTTCGTTAAATATTATATTTTTTTTGCAATTATTGAAAATCTTAAAAATGCTAAAATAATAACAATTCAAATGCTTTAACAGATAGTTGAATAGGTAAATAAATTCAAATACTTTTACATTGAACTCAAATAGAAAAGGTTCGAGAATGCCCGTGCATCCCTCCTTTTTGTACTTTTGGCCCCTAACTCCTCTTTTGGTAATATTTCCGAATTTCTTCCTACCCTGTACGGCCCACCAAACATCTAATTTGCATGCGCAATCTCATTTAAATTTTGGCGATAGGAGCCCCATCCTAGTACCTATTTTCCTTTTGTGGTCATCCCAAATTTCAAGTCTTGCGTACAGTTTAATAAATAAAATAATAACAACTTGTCAAGATCATGGAATGTTGCGAATCAACGAACAACTGATAGAATTAGCTGCATATATAAATGTTCAATAATTCCACTTTATGTTAAAACATACACTACAAGGTTTGGGGGCATCTCTAACCGCCCCGACGGTCACCATTAATGGCGACCGTTGCGCGACCGTCACGGCGGTCTCGAGGCTTCTATAAGGCTTCGCGACCGCTAGGCCATCGCCATAGCCTATGTGCAACTGCCCAGCAATTGCAGATAACATTCATATTTAATTTTTTTATTATTTTAGATGATTCGTTATGGTTCGTTGTTTGAGCAATCGATAATTACCCTAATGATAGTTAAAACAAGTCAAGTTATAAGGTTTCATTGCAAAATCAAGCTTGGGGTCAACATTAAGGACTAAGTATGATTATTAGTTGTTTAACATAATATATAGGTGTATCGTTAATATCTCACCTCCTCACATATACTCTACTATTTTACTAACTCAATTACTAGTCTTGTAAACGTTTACTACTACCATTCATATTTAACAATGATATTTAAGTTCAATAAACTCAAACACATCAAGATACTTCTCAAAAATCAATAATTTCGAATATAGATATTATCTGCAATCGCCTGGCATTTGCAGATAACTAGTATAAGCAACCGACGTCGGTCGCTAGTGCTTCTCGCAACCGCTGGGCGGTCGCTAAGTCACATGGCGACCGCTTAGTCGGTTGCAGATAACATTCATACTTGAATTTTTACTATTACGGATGATTCGTTGTGGCGCGTTGTTTGATCAATTGATAATTACCCTAATGATAGTTAAAAAAAATCATATTATAAGGTTTCACTGCAAAATCAAGCTTAGGGACAACATTAAAGACTAAGTATGATGATTAGTTGTTGAACATAATATTTAAGTGTATCGTTGATAGCTCACCTAATCACATAATCTACTATTTTACTAACTTAATTACTAGCCTTGTAAACGTTTACTACTACTATTCACATGTAATAATGATATTTGAGTTCAATAAACACAAACACATCAAGATACTTCCCAAAAATCACTAATTTCTATTACGGACTTTATCTACAACTGTCGGGCAGTTGGAAATAACCAATATAAGCAACTGCCGGGCGGTTGCCAATGCTTCTCGCAACCGCTGGGCGGTTGCTGATATTAGTTATATGCAACCGCACGGCGGTTGCAGATAATATTCATACTTGAATTTTTATTACTTTGGATGATTTGTGTTGTCTATAATGATATATGTTGTTTATAAACACAAACATATCAAGATACTTGCCAAAAATCACTCATTTTAAACTTGAATATTATTCGCAACCGTTGGGCGGTTGCGAATATTCCACCATTGCAACCGCCCAGCGGTTGCGTTACCTAATGTTGCAACCGCCTGGGAAGTCGCCATGGTACCTAGCAACCGCTCGGCGGTTGCTAATTCCGCTGAAATGGGTGGGATTCGGGGAAAAATTCAAATTTTCACGAAAATTCAAGATTTTCACCCCAAATCTTATATACCCACCATTATTCTCTCTAATTTTTTATTTATAAATATTACCCCCTCCAAACATACCCAAAACTCTACTTTCCAATCCGCAAAATCCAAACACTTTCTTTTATTTCAAACACTTTCTTTTATCTCCAAAACAAATCACCAAACACTTTCTTTTCTTTTATATCTCCAACAAAAAACCCAAACACTTTCTTTTCTTTTATATCTCCAGCAAAAACCCAAGCACTTTTTTTTTAGTCTCCAAAACAAAACACTTTTTTTATAATATTTTCTTTTTGTTTTACTTCTTTTCACGTTTATCTTATTTTCTTTTTGTATCTCTTCTTTTCTTTTTGTTTCATCATATTATTTTCAACAAAAAATAATAATAATATTCTGAATTTTTTTCGAAATATTAATATTTTTTTTATTTTGATGAATATTATCTGCAAACGTCAGGCGGTTGCGAACATCATGAATTCGCAACCGCTAGGCAGTTGCGAGCTTTCGAAAAATTTGAGCTCCTTATGGATGTGGCAACCGCCCAGCCGTTGCCATGTTCTTAGGGACTTTGCAACTGCTGACCGGTTGCCATGTTTATAAGGACATGGCAACCGTCAAGGGGTCGCCACGTCTCTATGGACGTGGCGACCGCCAAGGGGTATGGCGGTCGCAGAGTACCCACGACGAGGGGTATCTGCGATTGCCTGGGCGGTCGCAAAATACCCCTCGGGCGACCGTCCATGCGCCATCTGCAACTACCCTGGCAGTTGCAGATGGCCCTGTATTCATGTAGTGATAAGTCATATCATTTTAGATTTTGACTCTAGCAATTTTCTGTTTACCATGCTATGGTAAAGACTTCAATATCGGAGACATGTGCTAATTAAATATTGGTGCCTAGCTAATTATTTCTTTTGAATCGATTGGGATCTTATTTACTTTTATTTTAGTATATGATTTTTTCAAATAAAATGTTTATCCTCTTAATTAACTTTGACAGATAGTGGTAAGAAAAAGAAAACTTGTGAAGAGATATAAGATTTGCGAATTATTACTTGTTATTGTTCAAATACATGCCATAAATATTGCCTTTAATAAATTACTGAGTTGCCTTCTGAAATCTGAATGACTTTCTTTAAACCAAACCATCTAGAAACGCAAAAATTATTCTTCAAAAATTAATTTTTATTGGGCTCTTTCCTACTAGCTACGTGTTGACTGTTGATTAAACATGATTATATTACGGATCATCCATTGCACGTAAAGCCGTTTTTTTCCCAACTAATATTCATTTCTTAATTTTTGTTTTCTTCTTTATGATGGAAAAGCTTCTTTCTTTTTTCTTTCTTTTTTGGTTTTTGGGAAAGCTTCTTCCTTTGATGCTTTAATTGTTTGGTTTTGCATGAGCATGGCACGCTTACATAGGTGATATTAAATAAATAGCCGTATTCGTTGGAGAAGTTTCCTAGAATCATAGCAGTCTCAAATATTTAATTTATGCTACTTACGTAGGTTAGTCACCCTTTGTCTATGTAAAATATAGTATTCTTTTACGGTAATGGTCCAAACTCCAAACCCCTTTACGACTAATTACTTTTTCGGAGTTAATGGATGTGACGGTGACAACGTGTGTGTGTGGCCCGGACAAATTTGTGCGATTTTATTCCATCATGCATATGATTGAACTCCACTTAGGAACGATCGATTGAATATCTCAACTCTAGGCGGAAAATGCTTCACAGATAGATGCAAATCTTTGTTACATCAACATATACGCTCACGCATGATTCAGCAATAGTAGTAACCTTAAGTGGTAGGCCCTCACTTCTCCAAAGTGTACTAGTTTTTTGCAAGGCCGCTTGTCACTATTTACCAATAGTTAGTTGAAGTTATTTTGGTCTACAAGTTGAGTGTTTTTATAAATTCTAAATAAAGCTAATTGATAATGCATAATACACTGAACATGGAAATAAGATTAAAATGCCCTTAGTAAAGAGGCCCTCGTTGACGGACCCTCGTAAAAAGTATTTGTTCGAGCCTCATATATCAAAGGATAAGGAGGATGTCGGAGGATCGCCCATTCTAGACGAAGGAGCTCCAACGCATAGGCAGATTCCTTAAATGGTCCACTTGGAGAAAGTAGCGCGTATCATAAAGGGATGCCAGACTTAAATTAAAGTGTTGTGAGCACGTCCACCCACCACGAAGCTACACTAATAAGCGTCAATCATCTATATTAATGAAGGACAAGTTGTTATTCTAACACATGTATGCGGGATCTAATATATAGAGTAGAAATGCTCTCATTGTAACCAATTCATATTCATATAACTTACTTGTATACTATATTTGCCAAAAAAGCAATATATTCCCTCTTATTATTCAATTATCACTTCATTTATTCTTAAAGGGACTTCGTAACCCAAAAAAAATCCTCCTTGTATAAGCTCTTATATTCATACACTTTCTTTATATATCAGAGAAATTACATTTTGAATCGATAGTTAAGGAATTACTCAACCGAATAATTTCGTGTTATTACTAATAAAATATCAGTTAAGTATTTGCAACTATTAATGCAAAGTAAATTATACAGTTTCCAATTATCATTTTTTTAAAAGCAATTTGCAAAGTCAATCATGAAAAAGTTACAAGAGTGCTATATAGAGGTCCTAAAGCCAAATTAAATGCACGCGTCTCATATGTATTTGCAAATACTATGTAGTTAAATGGATCCTTTAGGAGCACCATAAAAGTCATATACAAGATGATATAATACAAACAACATGTTCAAACGGAGCATATCATAAGAGCCCAGAGAATGTATATCCAGCATGCAACTTGTTCTTATGAAAGTTTAAGTGTTGAACAGTGTGATCACAACATCGAACTTGGGTGATGTTATCACATGGATGTTATCTCAACATTATACACAACATTGTAACTAAACAATCTAGAAATATATAGCATATCTTTTTGTCTTACCTTTATTCACTTATTAAATGAGTTCCAAGATTTTAGTTTATTTGAGAATGTTGCAGGTTAACATGATCTCAAGAAGGATCAAGTTTAACATAAAGTTCTCATCTTTACAACCTTCCATAGATAAGCCGAACGCGAATGAACTAAAGAATGATAGATAGACCGAGAGTTTCCAGTAAGGAATGAAGATGCAACAAAGGAACTTTCTAATGTTGAAGTTGACATTGAAGAGGAAATTTTCCTTAAATAAACAAGCATGTTAATTTAGGAAACTTTTCTTAAAGTTAAGAACAAAGTCCAAGATAGAAACTTTGATGTACAAGGAAGATTGGTTGCTTTATGTTACGTGTACAACATGCCTTGGAATTGAAGATGAACACATCTATATAAAGGCATGAAGTACATCAAGACAAACAAAAAGACAAGAGAGCAAAAGAATCCGAGAGATTAGATATATAGTTCTCGAGTGATTTGTTTTTCTTTTTCGAGCTTTTTGTTTAGCATATTTAATCTATGGTTTTAGAGTTAAGGTTCTTTACTTGTAAGGAGTTACATCTTTAGTAGTTTGGTTAATTAGTTTAAACAATTCAAGAGTGATGAGCTTGAGAGTTATGAAAACTGTCTTTTGTAAAATCATTATTCGTAGTGATTATTTCGCCTGAGGCTCGAGAGAATTAATTCATATATTTTTTTTGAAATTTACGTACTTGTGTTGTTTCTTTTTTTGCTACGTTATATTCTATTTCAAGGAGATTTGGTGTCATGTAGTGTTAAGATAATATTGACAGAGTGGTGTTATCATAACATTTAGGAAGAAGTATCAAGTCCCGATCCAAGAGTTTTCAATTGGTATTAGAGCCAAGCACCGAGTTAACAAGTGTTTGGATTTAATACTACAAGATGGACAATCAAAACAACAACAAGCTCCTAGTTTTGGATTCATCCAACTATGCCTTCTGGAAAATCAGAATAAGGACGCATATCAAGTCAATCGACATACGAGCATGTCTATCTATAATCAATGGATGCTCTCTGCCTACATTCCCACGAGATGAAGACAATTACATTATACTCAAACCTGAATCAACCTGATCTCCTGCTGAGATAAGTCTTGTTGGTTACAATGAAAAAGTTCTTGATGTCATTTTTGCTTGGGTTCATCACACACGTTTACGTTAATTCAAAACTACTCCATTGGTAAACAAGCCTGTGATATCTTGGAAGGTCACTATTAAGGTGACTCTAGCATAAAAGAATCTAAGCATATGCAAATTTGTCAAAATTTTGAAAACCAGATGCGTGAAACTGAACGTGTTGATAGTTATTTTAAGAAATAATAGAAATCTCAAATCAATGTCAAATGTTAGGTTTTCCCATGAAAAAACATAGACATTGTTTATAAAGCCTTTAGAACTTCGTCCTCTAGATTTTCATGTTATGTTTAATACTCTTGGAGAATTTGAAATGAATTTACCAGCTGAAAATAGTAAGAATAAAGCCCTTACTTTTCAAACTCATGAATCAGATTCTGATGATGTCAATGAGGAGGAAGAACAATTTGCTACTTATGGACATATTACTAATAAATTCAATAAACTGAACTTTAAGAACAAATCTAGGAAATGATCTCCTAGTAAATCATATTTATTTAAAAAGAATTTCCCTCATAAAGTTGCAAAGTACTTGGTCACCAAACATAATACCAAAGATGAAGAAAAAATGAAAAAAGTTCAATGTTATCAATGTAATGGTTTGGTTCATCTTGTTTATGAATGTGCTAACATTCTCAAAAAGAAGGGAAGTTCTCACTAGGTTTGTGTAGAAGATGAAGATTTTATTGTATGTTTAGTGTCTGAAGTTGATGTTGAATAATAAGAAGAAGAAAATTCATACCATAACTCTGATCACTAAGATTCGATGGACATATGAAGACTCTCAAGAATGCTAGGACAATATTAGCAGTCTGTGTCGCCATAACATCCAACCTATTGAACAAGTGTAGAAGATTTATTTTGGAAATAGGAATGAAAACAATAATTCTGATAATTCTGATTTACTAAATGAATTTGATGAATTCGACTTTGAATGTTTCCATGGTTCTACATATCAAGACTATGAATATTTCTTTGAAGGAGAGATGACTCAGGAAGAAGTCATTGAAGATCTCAAGAACACTTATTAGACGCTTTCAAGGAAGAAACTCAAAATAAGCAAGAATGATAAGGCTTCGAGGAATGAAAATTAATGGATGAAAGAACTCCTGAATGAATGCCAACAGACTCTCGTAAAAAAGGAGGTTGAAATTGAGGTACTACAGTTAGAACAAACACTTGCAAAATGGAACACAAGTGCTTCTAAACTTGATGCGGTACTGTGCTTAGATAATAAAGGTAAAAATGGTTTGGGCTACTGTGGTGAATCTATGTCTTCTACCGTTGTTCTATGATTCATAAAAGTTAGTTTTTGAGAAATATAAAAAGTTTTTGAAAAATCTAATGATGTGTTTGAAAAAATCTAAGAAAACCACTTACATATGTCTATATAATTTTCAACCATGACACATTAAACCTTATTGTAGGAAATAAAAAAAAAGGTTCATGAAAAGAAAATTGAGACTACCAACAATAATACTAGTAATGGCTGCTCTGGATGTTCCGCTAGTTGATGGGCTACTTGAAAATTTAATTATCATAAGTTAACTTGTGATGACGATACGCTAGTTAGACTCAATAAGGATTCATGTGATATCTTTAACAATGCTAGTGGCAATGTCATGACAGAAACTAGGTCTAAAGATAACTGTTACTTGGTGAAGGATGAAGCTCAATGCTTCCTTGCTAAGGTTGATGAGACGGTTATCTGGCACATAAGACTTACATGTTCACTACAGAAATTAGGAAAAGCTGCAGAAACTTGATGTAGTTAGAGGACTTGTTAAGATAACCAGCTCTCGTAAGCTTGTGTGTGGTGATTATTTGAAAGGTAAACAAACAAGAGCTACGCATATTCCATTTCAGGTACAAAGTCAATATACTGGAACTTTTAAATGCTTTGAACTGTTGCATAGGAATCTCATGGGTCCTATATAAGTCAGTAGTTATAGTGGTAAGAAGTGTGCTTTTGTGATTGTTGATGATTTTTCGAGATACACTTGTGTTAAATTTCTGAAAGAAAAATCTGAAGTATTCAATACTTTTAGAATAATACATGATAATATTAGGAAGCTATATGGTGCCTTTATGATTAGGATTAGGTTAGACCATGGTAGAGAATTTGAAAATTCCAGTTTTTTTTGAGTTTTGTGATAAAAATGGTCTCTTCCATGAACACTCTGCACCTAAGACTCCACAGCAAAATGAAATTGCTAAAAAAGAATAATAGAACTCTTCAAGAAATGTCTACGGTGATGCTAAATGCTAAGAACATGCTTAAGAGACTTCGGGTTGAAGCTTTAAACACTGTTTGTCATATAGCTAATAGAGTCTACCTTAGACCAGGCGCTGCAATGATTCCATGTGAAATCTTGAAGAACAAAAAACTAATTATTGCACATTTTCATGAATTTGGGTGTGAATGTTATTGTTAAATGACAGAGATCACTTCAGCAAGTTTGACCCAAAAAGTGATAAATATATCTTTGTTGGTTACTCTCCTAACAATACTGCTTTTAGAGTCTATAATCGCATATTACAAACTATTCAGGAATCTTATAATGTGGTATTTGATGATCGGCCTAGTGTGACCAGGAACGGGGACCTTCTAGATATAAATGTTGCCACAACATTTGAAACTGGCAATGTTCCCACAACACTAGTCAATGAACTTGACCATGTCACTGAACCAGAACCTATTGCAGAACCAGATGTTACTACAACAAAAAATGTTATTCAAACTCTAGCACAGTTTAATTGAAATGATGATGCGGCTACAAAAGTCATAAGGGATCCCCCTGCCAAAATTCCAAGGAACCATCCTACTAAAAAAATGGATTTTCAAAATAAAAGTAATGAGAATGGTGTAATTGTCAAAAATAATGATAAAGTAGTAGCTTAGGGATACAATTAGGTAGAGGGGATTGATTTTGATGAAACCTTTGCTCATGTAGCTAGAGTTGAGTCTATTAGATTATTGCTTGCTATTCCTTGTTTTTTTTCAAAATTAAAATCTTTTAGATGGATGTTAAAGGTACTTTTCTCATTGGTTTGATTAATAAAAAAGTTTATGTTGAACAACCAAAGGTTTTGCTGACCGTATCATCTTGAGTTTATGCATAAACTGGAAAAGGCTTTGTATGGATTAAAACAGACTCCTAGAGCATGGTATGTGATGCGTATTCTAAATGTGTCTTATTTTTTTTTTATCTCAATACACTCCCTATCGCGAGAATACGAGCTCAGGTAATATAAAAGGAAAAGTCAAGTTTACTACGCAACTATCGAATTTCACAAGAACTAGGATTAAATCGCACACTTAATTATTTCACTGATTTCTTCACTATTTTGTCACAATTATAATGTTTGTGTTGATTTAACTAATTGCTTTTTTTAAAGCTAAATTAAATAATCTAACTACTTTAAACTACTTCTTACTACTTGATTGTATTTAAGTGGTTTGATTAGACTGGATTTGTAAACAATAATAATGAAATAGCTTAGAGGTTCGGATTCATTTGATCTCCACTATGATATTACAAATGCGTTGATCTCCTTAATTGTTGTTTATATTCATGGATTTTTTTGATGACACAAGCGATCATGGTCCGACTTATCTTTTCCACACACTCACGAGTTCACTTATCCCATAGAACATGCTATGTGGCTATACTAGTTATCTCTTATAAATTCATATCAATATTATATTGATCATACATAGTAAGACATTGGGCGCAATATAAATAAATAAATATAAACTAAACAATAAATCAAAATCAAATCATAAGTCTTCTCATAGTTTCAAAACAATTACTTTGCAACTCTAAGCATAAAGTACTAGCCACTCATCATTTCAATGAACAAGTTCCACATCATAAATAACTAATGAAAAAAAAAGAGAATGGAGAAGAAATATCATGTTGAATGATTCTCTCGGATAATTGCGTATTCCTCTTGATCTTGTATACTACGCCAGATAAGAATGACTTCTTCTCTTCATTTAAATGATGACTTATTATTCTCTTGCTAATTATTCTTGAACTCTATTGCACGGTGTAATTCGAAGGGCTCCTCTCTTGATGATATAAATAAGGTAGTGGTTTGTGGTTGTGATTGTCTCCCTTTCAGTTGTTGCACGTTTTTCTCCTTTATATTTTTTCTCGACCCATTAGGTTAACGACTGCCTCAATAAGCCATATGATATTTTCGTCAGGTGTAATATTTCCATCATGGATCTTATCGCGCATGTTAAGCACAATTAGTGTTGCATCGCGCTTGAGATCACGCCTCTCTCTGTCTTCTTTAAGTGATTTTCTTCTACTCCCACTGTTGCTCGCGCCACTTCATGTTTTTGCCGCAACAACACCTAGATAGCGCCTCTCTCTGGGCCCCTATATCACTTGTGCCTCGTTGCTCTAGTAGTGCTACCCTCGTCATCTCTCGTTTTCTCCGATTTATCCAAAAACTGTGTAATTTCATCTTATATTGCAATGTTTTGAATCGACTAGCTCTAAACCTGAAATAAGACGAAAGGTAACGAAAATGAACACCAAATACCACTGATTGAGCATTAAATCATTAGTAATCAAAGGTGAAATATACGTTTTACACATGTATCAATATGAAACGTTAATTGAATTATTGTTAAGCTTAGCTTTTAGCAGAGGATATGGAGACAGAACATTGTTTATACTAAGAAATAAGCATGGTGTCTGCATTGCTCAAATATATGTTGATGACATTGTCTTTGGGTCTACTAACAAGTATACCTTAGACATGCTTGTTGTGTATATGAGATGTACATTTGAGATGAGCATGATTGGTGAACTGAACTTCTTCCTTGGTCTGCAAGCGTAGCAGGAAAATGGCTTGTTCCTTTGCTAGGAGCGATATGCCATGAACCTTGTGAAAAGATTTGGTCTACATGAGTCAAAGCCAAGAAAAACTCCCATGTCTTCTACTCGGGAAATCACAAGATATGGCACATGATACAATGTTGATCCAACATTGTACATATCCATGATTGGCAGTTTATTATATCTTTTAGCTACTAGAACATATATTACATATTCTTTGTGTGTTTGTGCTAGGTACCAGACTGGCCGAGGTCAGTCTCATTTGATTGTTGTAAAGAGAATTCTGAAATACATTTCTGGACAACTGATATAGGCATTTGATACTTACATGGTACAAATACCAATTTTGTGGGCTTCAGTGATATTGAATGTGAAAGTGATTTAGATGAAAAAAAAATCCACAAGTGAGGGTTGTTTCTATTTGGCAAATAATCTAGTTTCATGGTATGGCAAGAAGCAGAATTGTGTTTCATTATCAATGTTGAATCTAAATATGTAGCAGCTGGCAGTTCTGTTACCCAACTTGTGTGGCTTAAACACATGTTTCTTGACCATGGGTTAGATAGTGAGACCTTACTAGTGTTCTATGATAATCTTAGTGCCATTAGTATTTCAAGAAGTCAATGCATCATTCTAGAACAAAGCATATAGATATTAGGCATCATTTCTTGAGAGACATGGTAGAAGATAAATTGATCAACATTGAACACATAGAGACCAGTAATCTGTTAGTTGACAGGTTTACAAAACCTTTGGATAGTGAGAGACTCTCCAGTTTTAGGAAGGCTCTCGGCATGAGTATTATGTGAGCTTTGTTGCATTCTAGCATTGCTATAACACCAATGGCTAACATTGTAGTCTGTTTGTGGCGTTAATAGGCTTACAATATATTTTCTTTGTATCTTTCTTAGTTTTTTTTTTGTTTATGTGTCTTCATTTATGTTTTGGCATGATTGGTTTATGTGGATGAACACTTGACCCTATGAGATTACAGCTTATTGGAAAGGCTCTTCCTTATCTCAAAATCTTAACGGGAACTCTCTTTTTAAATATGAGGCTATTTACTTGTTTATGGAAAAGCTAGGGTGCATGGATTTCACTACTATAATGTTATTTAATTGTGCCTTATCCATAAATAGGTATTGCATTACATGTGAAGAAGTTGGGGTACATGGAGCTCACTGCTATATTGTTATTCAGTTGTGTCTTATTCACATGTTTATGTTGTTTTGTTGCCAAGGGGAATATAATGGTGAGCTTTTTCTATTGAGTAATTTCGGGTTTCAATTTCCTGCACTTAGTAGCACTAACCACCTAGTGCTGAAACGTTGAATGTGGTATAGTAAACAAGTATGAATTAGGTTATGTGGTGTTGGGATCATGTATTGCCATCATCGAGTCGTATGTACTTGCATGTTACTGCTTTTTTGGGTTAAAACTAGGATGTATGGGGTCAAGTGATGCCCTCATTCAATGAATTCACTATGCTTTTTGTAAATCCTCGAGACGAATTTTTTTCAAGAGAGATAATTGCTGATAAATATTTATCTAGTGAAATTGAAGTTACATGATATCTATGGTTCTCAATCAATGTTATACTATCACCATCTTTCAATTTAGTCATAATATTTCGCATTTATTTAGGTTTGTATCTATTTTCTTCTTTTGTATGTATGTGTCGATTTGGGCTTAGGGGGGTATGTAGTCTTGTTTCATGTATTGAGGCATATGCCTTGCGTAATTTGGCTGTCGGTGACACATTGGTTTGTTCCTTATTATGCTGTGGAAGTGGATTATCTCTTTTGATTCATAACTGCCTATCATATGTGTGCTTTCTATTAGGTACTTTACCTACTTTTGATATTGATATAAATGGTATATCTATGGAAGGTATTAACTTTTCTTATGACGTCAAGTTATAGATTGAACATTTTAGATCTATCTTATGCTCTCACTTTAACTACCCTGGTAGAAGACATGTACCTCCATATGATTTTGAATCTGTGTCACCATCTTCAGAATGTTGTGTTAAGACAATATTACATTGTATAGTGTTAGGATAACATGTTATAAGTTTTTTTTTTGTAAAACTGCTCCAGTCACGTGTTAAACTAACATTATCACGTGGTGTCTACACATGCGAGAAGTTTCCTTGTCCATAATTTTTGAGTGTATATGTTAGGAAACTGCTCTTATTCCTCTCACTTCTTTGTTTTACTGCTATTTTTGATTTCTCTTATAAAATTAACAAAATAAATAATGGCTCACAAGTCTTCTATCACTAACCTTGTTAATTTTGTTGTCAACCAAATGCAACCATAATGCGGTACAACACGCGTAAAAACCGCTCTATTGCAACCACCCCTTTTGCAAAAAGAAAATCGACAACTTACCAACACCGCAATGTCAAAGTGAAGGAGGTTGAGTCTTCCAGTGTTGCTGCGACATCTCCTGACAACAATGAACTGACGGTTCCATCTAGGGAGTTGGAAAATATTGTTGCTTCTGTCGCTTAAGGATCTAAAAATCAGGTGATCAACTCTGCTTCTACACGTGCTTTAATTTCTGGGGTTGTGAATGAAGGGGAGACTGTTGATTATGAGAATATTGAGTAATTGGTTTATGAGTATGATGGTACTGGTAATGAGAATGATGTTGCCGGTGAGACTGTTGAAAGTGATGAGAATACTACTGGTGAGATTACTAATAACACTGAGGATAATGAGGATGACTCTGAGGATGAGGAATCTGATGATGATGAAAAAATTGAGAAAAGTAAGAAGAATAAAGGGTCTAAGTCCAAGGATGAGGACTATGATGGACGAAACGAAACTGTTGTTGTTGATGAGGAGGTCCAAGAGGGCCTACTAGCAGAAGAGGAGGAGGAGGAGGAGGAGTATTTTGACTTTCTTGATAATGACTTCCCATAGATCCCTTACACTTATATGTCTAAGGAGGTGTCTAAGAAGTGAGAGGCTTATCAAGCAAGGGTAATCCATGAGGAAAAGATAATCGAGTTGACTAGCTTAAGGAGACATAGAGTGTATGAATTTTTTGAGGCTAGAGGTTTTCTGGGGCCCACGATAAATTTGAGGGAATATGTTCCTGAGGTAGTTAGGGAGTAACATACGAACATCCCTCAATTTTGGTTGCTCCCACCCTGTCCAAAGTTTGAAAAGGTTTATGTCAGAGGGGTCATGTACAACTTCAGTGCTTCTAATCTCAATGTTTCTTGGGGTTTGCTTGATGTTGAAGAAGGGAATTATCCAAAGTTGAATGATGTCATAAAGAACCTCACTAGCGGTATGATAAGGGTTTGAACTGAGAGACTGGCTACCACCAGACTCATTTTCTTGAGTGCTATATTGAGCAAAATTGCTTCAATTAACTGGCTACCAACTTCAAACTTTACAGTACTCACTCAGGAAACTCCAATTATGGTGTACAAGAATGGCATGTCTATGAATTTGGGGAAGAGGATCCAATCTGATATGCACACTGTCATATCAAGGAACAATGGCATTCTGCCATTCTTCTCACTCATATCCATTGTCTTGGTCAATTAAGGCTTCAGGACCAAAATGAATGTGGGATGGAAAAAAATTGAGGGTGATATGAGTTTGGTCTCCAACCACTTCAACAAGCTCAGGATTCTAAATCTTCCATGGACTACTTAGGACAATCTAGAGGTTATCACTAGAAAGAAAAGAAAGAAGAATTCCCATTAGTTTACTTCTACTTCTACTCCATCTTCTTATGAGCATGGAGGCTATGTCATCTCTGCTGATTTTATGGCAGAACAATTTAAGTGGTTGCAACAGAATATAAAAGACACCGGAAGAGAGATAACTAACAAGTAGGAGCACCTGAAAGTATTGGATTCTTTGGTGAAACACTTGAGAAGCTTGCCTCCTCACCAAAAGGAGAGTATGCTAAATTCATAAGTCTTTTGAACTACTAGTACTCTATTTGATTTTTTATTTTTATTTTGATCCAAGGAGTATGATCCTTGTGTTTACTGGGGTGTGTAATATCCTTTACTACTCTAACTTCCTTGCATTAACTGTTTAGAACTACTCTGGTTTGAATCACTGATATTTGTCTATGCATGTGTTAAATTGTAAATATTAAGACAACATCGATGCAAGTCAGTGCTATGCCAACATTTAGTATAATATTTCTCATTAAGGGAGAGTAGTATAAAATAGTTTAAACGTTAAGTTTTGGAACATTGGGTTGATTTGTGAACAAGTTTAGTTTTGTGTAGAATGGGAAAGAGGGGTAGACTGAAAGTGTAAGTGTTGAAAAGTGTTATCGTAACATTGAACTTAGGTGATGTTATCACATGGATGTTATCGCAACACTATACACAATACTTTAACGTTGAACAATTTGGAAATATATTGCATATCTTTTTATTTTGCCTGTATCCACTTATTAACTTAGTTTCCTTGATTTAATTATTTGAGAATGTTCCAAGTTAACACGGTCTCTTGAAGAAGCAAGTTTAACACAACGTTTCCATCTTTACAACCTTCCATAAATAAGTTGAACACGGATGAACTAAAGAATGAAAGATTTATCGAGAGTTTGCAGCAAGGAATGAAGATACGACTAAGGAGCATTCCAAGGATGAAGTCGAGATTGAAGAAGAAGTTTTCCTAAAATAAACAAGCATGGTAATTTATGAACTTTCCTTAAAATGAAAAATAAATCCGAAGATAGAATCTTTGATGTACAAGGAAAATTGGTTGCTTTCCACGACGTGTACAACATGCCTAGGAGCTGAAGATCAACACATCTATATGAAGGCATGAAGTACATCAACACAAACATTAATATAAGAAAGCTAAAGAATCTGAAACATTAGATCTATAGTTGTCGAGTGATTTGTCTTGCTTTTCCAAACTTTTCGTTTAGTGACTTAAGTCTAAGTCCTAGAGTTAAGGAGCTTTATTTGTATGGAGTTACATTAGCTTGAACGATTCGAGAGTGAGGAGCTTAAGAGTTGTGAGAACTATCTTTTGTAAAATCATTATTTGTAGTGATTATTTTGCCTAAGGCCCAGAAGAATATATTAATATATTCTTCTTAAAACTTACCTATTTTTGTCATTTCTTTTTCGTTGTTTTATATTCTATTTCAAGTAGATTTGGTGTTAAGCAGTGTTAAGATAACATTGACAAGGTTTGGTGTTAGCATAACATTGAGGAAAAAGTATCAAGTCCTGATCCACAAATTTTCAATGTCTGTAGACTCATTAAGTCATTGTATGGGCTTAAGCTTATATTCTATTTCAAGTAGATTTGGTGTTAAGTAGTGTTAAGATAACATTGACAAGGTTTGGTATTATCATAACATTCAGGGAAAAGTATCAAGTCTCATTCCACAAATTTTCAATGTCTGTAGACTCATTAAGTCATTGTATAGTCTTAACCAAGCACCTGAGCAGTAGCATACAACTGGATAGAAAAATATTATTAAATGGTTTCAGAATTAATGAGTGTGATAAATGCGTATACGGGAAAGGTCCACCTAATGATTACATGATATTCTGTATATATGTCGATGATATGCTAATCATGGGAAGTAATCATGAATATAAAGAAAATATTGACCAAAATTTTTGACATGAATGACTTAGGGGTCACAGATAACCATTTATTTAGCGTTGTTTAAGTACTTGTTTTCTTACACTTTTGATTAGGGGTGGGTTCGGTAGGGTTTTTTTGAGTATCGGGTAGTTCGTGTAGAGTACCCGTATATTCGACTGGGGTAAAACCCCTACCCGATACCCTATTAATATTTGGGGTACGCGATACCACAAACCCGAATGAAGAAACATACAATCCAGGAGATCTATTCCGTAATTTTAGGAAATAGTAGATCTCCATTGACTTTTGTTTTTAGAATCGTAATTAACCCAATATATGTGTGTATATAATTATATATATGTATAGTCAGTTAATGCTTTTATAATCATTTTGAGCGAGATTTATGTTTTCAAAAAATTTACTCAACCAAATAAGTTTATAAAAAAAACCCAATTTAAGTGTAACGGCGCTTATTTGATTTCCTAATAAGATTCATCATTATTAAATTTCATAACACAAAGAAATATAGTTTAACTAATTCTACTTTACTAAAATATATATTGCCTAAATATTTTTCTTCATTATTAGATCTTTACTGAAGAATTAGAATCACGTGTTCAACTAAAAATAATAAAATACATGTTATAAAATTTATTTTATTTTAATATCAGAAAAGGCATTGGGAAAAAAGCTTCAGTTTGATTAAGAACAATTATTTGTTTTTCATCATTATAATTCAATAAAAAAATACATATTTGTTTTTTATACTCTAGAGTGTTTCAATATAGTATAATCAACTCTTAATATCTAAATACTGTTCTATTTATATTGATTAATTTAAAGATTTAATTTATAATAAGAAACTGTGTGGAATAACTAATTTATGAAATAAAAATTGTGTTGTGTAATGATTATTATCCATTAATTCAAAATGTACGGAGGAAAAGAATTCTTTCCATATGTAATATGTATAATGTCCGCTTTTATATTTCCAAAATTCACAAGTCAAGTAATCTCGCATGTATCATGACCTATTATCTTGAAAATCAACTCCTATAATTGTGGATGTTAGCTTCAAAATTATTCTATTCTCTTTTTCTATAGATTTTATAAACGAAGAGGAGTAAAGAGACAGTGAGTTGAGATTTGAGAAAGGAAAAAGAAAGGAACAGTTAATCAGTGAAAAAAGGAAAGAAAGAGAAAGAAAATAGAAAAGGAAAGAAAAATAAAAGAAAGGGAAAAAAAGGAAAAAAATACATATATTATTATAATCGGGTATCGGGTACCCTAAACTTTTGAAAGCCTCTACCCGAACCCGTACCCGAATAACCGAATTCGGTTAGGGTACCCGAATATTCGGATACGGTTCGGGTATTAATACCCAAAATTCGGGTATTACCCGATCGGGTCGGATAAGGTACCCGAATTTTGGGTATGATAACCCACTCCTATTTTTTGATGAATCCTTAGTGCATATTTACTGGTTTTCGTATGATTTTATCATTTTGTAGTTTTGATTTGAGTTAAGACAAAAAATAAGGAAAATAGCACAAAATGGATGTTTTTGGAAGGGATTGCATTTAGAATGCCTCAACGCCATGACGCTACGAGAATGGAGAATGCAACCCTAGAAACGCATGCAAAAAGAGCCCAGCAGTCGGCCAAACAGGAGGCGACACTGCGTGAAATGCAACATAGTCACACAGGCCACGCGATGCAGATAAGGAGTCGTGTGACGCGCCCAAATAACGGCACGACCTGCACATCCTAGGCAGAGGATGGCACGATCAGCACATTTGAGGGGCGTGACACACGTGCATTGGGTAGAAAGCAGCACGACTTGCGCAGTACCCGTGTGACATGACCCCACGAAAAAATTAGGCAATTATGACGTTTTAAATGACAACTGAAGACCTGACGTAGGGCGGCATGACTTGTCTATATAATAGGGAGGATGGTCAGCATTTAGAGACATTGCTTTTACATTTATTTCAAGAACACTTTCTATTGTTCTCCAGTTACATACAAAAAGTCATCTAGAGTTGATAAATAGAGAATTGTGAGAGAAGTGAAAAGAGAGTTGAGAGAAACGTTGTTGTAAGTTTGTCTTCCATAGTTTTGTTCATATATTCAAATGTTAATAGTACTGAGGGAGAAGACAAAGCAAAGGAGTTTAAAATGTTAAAGGAATCACGTTCCTCCGGATCTGAAAAGCTTTTCTAATCTTTGTTCTCTTATTATGTTGTTTAATTCTTCACTTGTTCTTGAACTTATCACTATGAGTAGCTAAACTACTATGTTTTTAGAGTAGGAAGATAGCTCTGATTTATAAATATGTGTATTTAATTTACTTGAGATTTGTTTGAGCATTCATGTGTCTAGATTGACTAGTTTTATATGATGTATGTTAGGATTAACTCTCATTGGATGAGCAGAAGCACTACCCTTGAACTGTCAGACTGTAGATGTTAAACTACCCATGTATACATGTAATTTGTGACATTGATGTGCTAAGGCAATCTTGCACAATCTAGATTACATGAATACAAGCTTGACTATGTACATTATATTAACAAGAATGGATGAGTGAATCGGATTGTAGACTTTATATCTTTTCTAAAACTATTGACAACCGGACTGATTATGTTAGTCGGTCAGGTCATTAGAGAGTTCAGGATATATAGACTCAAGATAACTCCAGATATAGGTCATGTATCCATTAGGCACAGAAGAACATAAACGAGGCTTAGTAGATCAAATAAGTATAGGTAGTTTGTCTAAGAACTATCAAGGTAAATCAGTAGTGAAACTCGACCTTTGAACACCTCTTTAATCATTTGTCTACAATCTAAAGCAACCACCATCAATCTTCTTAAATTTTGTTTTGTCTTATTCCTGTTTTGTATTCTTTTCAGTTAAACTGCTTTCTTCTCATTCAATCAGCATTCAACTATTTTCCCGCATTCAAATTGTTTTCCATTGCATTCAAATCATTTTCCTTGCATTCATTATTTCATTGCATTCGAGTTTAAATTCAAGACCATCTTTCCAAAACATGCATTCATTATTTTCTACATTTAAAAGCATTCAAAGCATTATGCATTCATTCAGCATTCATACAACAAAGGTAGCAACCCGTGACTACTTTCACTACTTTTATATTTAAGTGATTCTAGATTCGATCAACCACTTCTTTTGGATAAGATACTAGGGATGTAACTATACTTACCATTTTATTATTACTTGACTATGCACTTGTGAACACGTATGCATAGCAATTTATTGCATACACAATAAGAAATTACACACTTCGCCATACATCAGTCTGCGATGTCATATTAGGGATCAAAATCACAAAGACATCAAACGAGATTGTGTTGTCACAATCTCATTATATTGAGGCTGTACTCAAGAAGTACAGCGCATATAACGGTCCTCCAGCTAAGACGCCAGGAGAATTGAGTCTACACTTGGGCAAAAAACTCATGGTGAACCTGTCTCTCAAATAGAATATGCCAAGTTAATAAGCTCTCTCATGTATATCATGAACTATATTCTTTCGGATATTGCTTACTCAGTTAATAAACTAAGAAGATTTACTAGTAATCCATACAAAAATCAGTAGAAGGCGTTGAACAGAATTATGGGTGTACATATACCCGCACACCCGCCCGACCGCACCCAACCCGCCGAACCCGCAAACCCGCGGTTAGTTTATTTTTAGCAAAAACAATAGTTTATAAATTGGGTAACCCGCCTCTGGGCGGGCAGGTCACGGGTTACCCTGTTGACCTGCCTGCCCTCCCGCCCCTATAATATAAAAACTTAAAAAAAATACCCCCTCATTTCTAGGGTTCTATTTCAGCAGCACACCCCCCGTCTCCACTCTCAAGCACCACCTAACTTCTCCACCATGCTCAGTCGTGCACGTTGGCCATGCCTCACCATGACACCACCTCAACCTCACTACTCTACACCACGACTCACCACCTCAAACATCAATCTCACGGCTCACCACCTCAAATCTCACGGCTTACCACACCCACGGCGACACCTCTACGCCGCTTCATGGATGAAGACTCCACCTCGACCCTTCACCACCTTAGCCGTCCACCACTGAACAATACACTATAGGATATTTTTTCTCCACAATTATAATTTTTTTATTTAGTTATGACAATGTTCGATTGTGCGTGGGGGTTAGGATTTGCCTTTTGAATGATTATTTTGTGATTAGAAGAAAATTTAATTTGTTGGAGGATATTGTGTTGTTGTTTGTGTTAGCAAGAGAAATTAAATTTGATGTTACCAAGAAAGTTGTTGTTTGTGTTAGCAACTGTGATTAGGAGAAAACTAGATTTGATGTTAGTAATTGTTTTCATGTTTGTGTTAGCACTTGAATTGTAGCAGTATGTTAATATCAGATTTGTTAAAAGTGTGTTAGCAAATTGAAATTGTATTTTTATTTTTGTTACAATGCTTGATTGTTCATGAAAGTGATAATGATTATTAATTCATGTAATGTAAACCGCCAACCCGATCGCCAACTCGCCCAACCCGCTCAACCCGCAACCCGCATGATTTTTTAATTGTTACCACCCGCATGGGTGAAAGAATTGGTAACCGGCCAAGATTGGGTATGGGGTATTTTTTTCGTTGCCACCGGCTATAACCCACCCCTGTACACCCCTAATTAGAATACTTAGTTATCTAAAGCACACCTAAGATTATGGATTAGATTATATTTTGTATATCTAGTTGTCTTAGAATGATACAATGATGCTAACTGGATATCAGATACTAAGAACGTTAAATCCACCAACGGTTATGTCTTCACCATTAGAGATGGAGTTGTGTCATAGAAGTCCTTAAAACAAGCATGTATAGCTTGTTCCATTAAGAAATTCGGGTTTATTGCTTTAGATAAAGCTTCCATTATGATATCCAAGTTTATTGCTTTAGATAGAGCTGGTTAAGAAGAAGAATTACTCCATCACTTTCTTGAGGATATTGCTTGTTGGAAAAAGCGAGTGCTTGAAATTAATTGCGATAGCCAATCAGCTATCGAAAGAGCATAATGTGGCATGTAAAATGGTAAGTCTAGACATATACATCGTAGACATAATACCATAAGCCAGTTGATCTCTAATGATGTCATTGGATCCGTTGACTAAGGACCTACCTAGAGATCAAACATACTGCTTATCGAGGGGAATGGGCTTAAAAACCCACACTAAAGGATCTTTATGGTAGAACCTAACCATGTTGAACGGAGATCCAAGATCTTGGTTCAATAGGACAACAAAATTGTAAGGATTCTTAAATAGGAGCTTATAGCTAACTCCAGCTCATGTGTAAGGTTAAGTTTAACTTTTAATACTAAGCTTAATTAAGTAGAGAATGATAGGATACTCTTTATTTGAGATCCTTTACATGATTGTGAAGTTTGGTCGCTTCATACGAAAACACATATGAACCCAAGAGTTGTCCAGGGTCAAAGCGTACACAACCATGAGAATTAAATGTAATTAGGAAAGTTATTTGGATACAGTTGTCTTGGTTTACACCAACAACTAAACGGTTCAAGATATTCTTTTGATTTGTCGTTCTCAATATTTGTAATGTTACTATATTAAGAGTTAGTCATTGCATCTTGGGAACGATTGTCAAGGAAAATATCGTTTTAAAGAGAAACAGTTCAACTTTTATCTCGACTTTAAATTTCTATTTTTTTTCTAAATTATACCCATTACTGTCAAGAAGTATAGAATATGAATATTTACTACAAAGAATGGTATGATCGTTTAAGTATATCATGTTAATGTTGTTGTAGAATTTATGCGTTTTCAACCTTCCAATTGCATGAATTGGTAGCTAAGTTATTTCTTCTTTTCGTCTTCTTGAAAATAGCAGCATGGGACTTTGATGGGCATATTGTAATAGCTATATATAAGTAATCCATATATTGTTAAAAATAAAGGCGATTACCCTACATTGTACATAAATGAATAAAGTGAAGATATCATAGTATAATTAGTTTAGGCTTAGTCCCTTAATGTCACGGACATAGACTCAATTTCCCAAAAGTTGCATGTGTAGCCTAGCAAGCACAGCCTCATCAGCTTACTAGTTAGCCTAAAACTCAACACAATGTTGCTAAAGCTTGGAGAAAGAATGGAATGGAGGACGAGAACCTTTAATTGAACACAACACTTTATAGAACCCTCACTGTCACAACTCTGTTCTCAAGCTCAAAGTTGGCTTAATGTACAAGGCTCTAGCATATTTATAGTTGTCAACTTGATAAGTGTCTACATATGACACAAACTGGACTTTACATAACCACCTTAGTAAGGGTCGGCGACAGTATACAACTCTAGTTCACTCTAGACCGCTCTAGAAGCTGATTAATTACAAAGACGTCTCAACACTATCGGATAATTATTAAACAATCTCCCAAGGGTGTTTGTCCCTTATGCGCATTGTCTTCAATTCAACCTGCCAAAGTTGCCCAGGGTTCCACTACATTTGACCAGCTCTAACCTTCTTGAAGGTTCTTGGTTCCTCTTGATTCCTCATTTGAGGCTGCACCCACGCTTAGTCACTTCACATCTTGAAGCCTCTAAAAAACTCGGCCCATCGCCAAGGTTGGCGCTCAACTAGCACCCATGCATCTTTTGGTTTGTCTAGAGACTTTGCGTGTTGTCTCACATATTGATGTTTTCCCTAAAAACCTAACACTTTACCCTACTGGAATACTCTAGCACATTGCGCTCTTGTGCCCACATCACTCGCTAGTTGGTTTCCCATCATCCCGCACACTCGCTAACCCAGTAATTTGTCCCTTGCACCTGCGACTTACTCTCATGCGTACAAGTAGCCCGCGCTCTTTGGTTATGCAGACTCCATTGCACCCCAAGTGCCTACGCCTGGATCTTCATTTCCTAGACTGCCCTAATTCTCAGTGTGTTGCCCCAATTTGTCTTGCTCCTTGAGCAAAGTGATGGTAAATATGGTTGAAACTCGTGTCACCACTCTTGAGATTAGTATAGTGCATTATTGCCTACATAAAACAAGTAAAATGTTAGAAAATGGCATAATCATGGCACTTACCTTGTCGAACCATTATAGCCACAAGACGACACATGATGAGTGTCTAAAGTATGAACTTTTAGCAATCATTATTTGGGGTTTAAAGAAGACTTATCTAAGTAAATAAGCATATTTAAGTACGGTTTTGTGTATTTCAGGTTTTTAGAGACAAATGGTGAAAACGTAGCTTTATATGGGCAAAATAAGCTAAAATAGAGCCAAATAGTAGAAGACTATAAAGAAGGACCAAATCAAGAGGCAAATGGAAGAAATGACAAGTGATTTGGGTAAGGAACAAAGGAGGAAGATCCCAAACACCAAAAGCTATACAATGAGAATAATCTATATGAATCCATTGATTCAAATACATATTGATAGAGACACATGATGCATTAGAGGTCGTTCTAGATATCATTGGAAATCTAAGTGAGTGTTCTAATGCAACAAACGGATATGAATTCCATCCCCCAAAGAAGAAGTTATAGTGAAAAGTGTGGATATGCGCATAACAGACAGAACGCAGTGTCCAGGAACGTGGAACGCTGCACGTAGCACGCGCCGGGCAGAATATACCGTGGTTGGAGAACGAGGCAGAGCCCTCGATGCATAGGTTGCGACCCTATGGGCCCAAATTAGCGCCCTAGACCTAATTTTGGGCCCATACATAATGTTTACTATATAGGGACACTAGGGCTACGAATTTAGAGACATCTCATCATAATCTTACACCATTTTTCACCACACACCTCGTACCACATGCCACCACCACCACTGGGAGAAGCAAAGCAACGTAGATTGAGAGATTATTCTTATCTTTTAATATTTTATTATGACATTATTTTGCGTTTATATTGTTGAACTTGTTTTTCTTATGTGATAATCTTCTCCGTATTTGGAGAAGGGAGTAATGACTATTTATGCAACAATGAACCTTTAGTTATGAATCCAAGTTGAGTTTTATGTGTTTAGATGCGATCCGTTTTATATTCCACATGTTTGATTGATACACTTGATGAGCATTAACGTGCCTCGTGTGTAAACTGCATGTGTGATTTATGTGCTAGAAGTATGACGAACATAACTCACGCATAAGTAGATCACACCGATCCATGTCTTTTAACTTGAAAAGGCTGAATTGTTTCCCAAACTTTAATTCTTTTAGATTAATCACACTTGGGGTAGCTGGATCTCTATGGAAGGTGAGGGGATTGTAGTTGTAATTAACGTTGCATCTAGAGTTCTGGTAATTCTTTGAACGCATGAACTTAGGATGATGAAACTATATATGCGAGAATTGGTGGTTTGTCTGTGAAACACATAATAAAAAGTTATGAACCCGACTTGAAATACGACTTCATCAATCTGGTTAAATCCTTGTTATTTATTTATTTTAGTAGTTATAAACTAAACCTCTCTACTCAATTATTGTTATTATTTGCTTTATTAGTTAGAACTAAAACCATATGTTCAAATCTATTTTCTAATTTGTTTTAATGTTGTATATTAAGCGAACGATATAGTTCAACAGTCTCTGTGGGATCGATACTTGGTCAGTAACAATACTTTCTATTTTATTATTACTTGACTCGTATACTTGTGAACGTGTGTATTAGATAAATATTGTATATTAATTCAGCGCATGAAAATACGCATCAACACCATAGTCCTTTATGGGCACGATCATAAACTTCATATGTCCCTTGATGACAGAATAATTATAGTGAATTAAGTACGTGAGCTCTTAGACTTTTGTACAATCTTTGTGGCAATGTTACTTGTTTTGGTGTCATTTCATTGTTTTTGTAGTTTGAGTCGAGTTGGAGCAAAATGATGCTTTTATGAAGAATTTCAGCACTTTTTAATAACAGACAGGAATAAAGCTACGACACTACCAAACACGCTACTAAAGGAACCACAAATCAGAATACAGGGCGAGCCAAAGGCAATCGTGCAAGGAAGCTGGCACGGGATCAGGCGAAAACCTGTGTCGATGCAAGAAACCTTAAAGCAAAGCCCAGGATGAAGCAAAATTATAAAGATAAGGCTACGTTAGTAGCTAGGGTATTGTTTTCAGAACACAAAATACCACTAAAAGAGAGTTAGAGAACATTCTAGGGTTAGAAAATAGCAAAAACTCTACCTTTCGTAGCACCACGGTCATAGTAGAAGTAGAAAGGTGAACCAAATGAGTTAGTAATCAGACTAGAGGAAAGAAAAGAGGAGATTAGGAGTTTAATCTTTTGTTTTCCTTACTTCAATAATCTATGATGAATTGTTGTGATTTGAATATGACTATGAGTAGTTAATCCTCTCAATATCAAAATGAGTATGTAGTTAATCTCATATGGATGCACCTTGAACCTATGTTATGATTATGTTTGTTGATGAATTTGTTTTGTTGGATATTTATTTGTTGCTTATGCTACTTGGTTTATTTGATGCACGTGTTTCTCTGACAGCAAAGTAGTGACACCGATAACCTTGTATTATGTTGAATTATGCATAGGATATTGTTAATGAAACATAGCATAGTAGGTCAGGCAGATAAATCTTTAGATCTTCGATCATTAATGTGCTCGTGGAATCTTGATCGTAGTTGGTAACTCTAACTCGATTCTAAAATGCTGGATGGATCCTATGACATGGTAAACTTCTGGTGAGGGGAAGTACTTAACGGCCTGATATTATTATTGAGGATTCTTTAGTACATCGAAAGGTGGGTAATTTGCTACATCAATGCGAAAACAAAATACCAGCAATAAATAATCTCTTGCATATGAGTCATTGGTATTTTGTCTATGAAGTACAAGCATGCGAGATCAATAAAATTCATCTCTTAGATACCTTTAACCAAATCTAATTCACAACTTTATATATCAATCAATCTATAAATCAATTAAATTATGTTCTATTTAGTTTGGTAGCTTAATCTTAGTCCTTTAAAAATGGTTCTAACTATAATCTCTAGTTAGCTTCACTTAAGCACTCTAGTTTAGATCTCTAGTCATTACTTAGTTAGCTAACAATAGTTCCTATTCTTAGTTTAATTATTCAACAAGAAAACCAAAAAGATAAAAATTTGATTCATTGAGTGCTCAACAATATAATCGCTAAATTGTAAGTATCTACTCTATCGGGATTCGATACTTGGGCAATAATCTTACTTTCTATTTTTCTATTACTTAATTCGTGCATTTGAGACATAGTGAAATTTAGGTGGAATAATTATGTGCTGAGATATGTTCTATTCTATTACACTTAATAAACTCCCCCCCCCCCCCCCCCCCCCAATCAAGTTTTTTGTGCCGTTGCCGGGAAGTAACGGTATAATTGTTAGCGATTACTAATATTGTTATTTTGTGTGAAACACTTACTTCTGCATTATTATTCAGGTATCAGCAGTGCATGACACGAAGAGACACCGTTACACCACTACTATTTGATCCTAAGATAGACAGAACTTGCAGACGTAATCGTAAAGAAACAAGAAGTATGTCGAACACTAAAGACGGAGGAACTCCACCAATATGAACACCACAAGGGCAGCAGGCTGAAAGAAACAAATGACCAACCCTTGGAAAGATGATACTTCATTCGACCTACGAGACAACACTTGAAGGCACTAAATCATGTATTGTTACAACTGAAGATCATGAACCAATCGAGTCAGCTATATTCTCTATGAACAGCCAGAATAAATTCGGTGGAGGAGTTACTGACGATCCAATGGCACATCTCAAAGACCTTATTGGTATGAGTAAAGTATTTCAACTCAGATATGATTCAACGAAATTGATGTTATTTCCATTTTCTTTGAATGGAGTAGCTAAGAGGTGGTTGAATGAACTACCCAATAATAGTATCACAACATGGGAACAGATGGCACAACTATTCTTATAACAATTTTTCCCATCGACAAAGATAGCAAAGATGAGAAGTGAAATAGCTAATTTCCAAAAATGGGATGTGGGGGTCCTTATCAGAAGCATGGGAACGATTCAAAGGCATGACGAAGCAATGTCCACAACACAACTTCACAAATGAGGTACTACTCCAACAATTGTATTGGACGCTAAACATCGTGTGCAAAAACACACTAGATGTCAGCTCATGGGGGGGATTCATGCAAAGGATCGACGAAGATGCATTTTCTCTACTAGAGACAATAGCATCGATCATCTCAAAGTGGAATATAGTCTGAGGTCTGAGAAAGAAAACAATGGGGTTCGTGAGATCGACACTATCACTCAACTATAAGCACAAGTGGACTCCATTAACACCAAATTGAAGTATATGAATTCGAATTCACCAATCATGATATGCAACAATTGTGGAGGAAATCACCCAACTAATGATTGCAAAGGAGTAAATGTAGCCATGCATGAAGAAGTTAACTATGTTAGTAACAGCTCGGGGCAAACAATCCGTACTCGAACATTTACAATACATGGACAAGAAACCGCCCTATTTTTTCTTGGGGAGGTCAGCAAACTCAGCAACAACAAGGAGGTTTTCAGAAACCAATGGGATTTCAACTAGTAGAAAAAAAGGTAAATCTTGAGGAAACGTTGTATAACTATATGATGAAGACTGATGCAATAGAGGTGAAATGTCAGAACATCGACAACTCATTGAGGAACATTGAAAAAAAAATTCTCCTAATTGCAAATCAGTTAAGTACTCGACCTAGCGGGACTTTACCTAGAAACACAGAGACAAATATGAGGGACCAAGTTATCATGGTTTTAACTGAAGAAGATATGTGGAGCAAAGCCTCAGAGCCAGTGGTGAAGGAGAATTATCCACCAATTCCATATCCTTCGAGAATTCATCACGTGGAACAATTTTTTATGATTTTCAAGATATTACGGGGAACAATGACACTGGAGGAAGCGGTGAGACAAGTACCAAAATATGCTAAATATTTGGGAGATACAAAAATACCCAATAGGAAGATGGATGAAAGTGGGATTCATAAGACATTTGCACTTCAAGCAATTGAAGGACCGCCAACAAAACTTAAGGATCCAGCGAGTTTTACTATACCATGCACTATTAATGATGATTTACTTGAAAATTCTTTATGTGATTTAGGTTCTAGTATATATCTTATGCCATATGCTATTTATGAACGTCTAAAATTACCTACTTTGTGAGCAACTAGTCAAACAATTCGTCATGTCGATAGGAGTATTAATTATCCTAAGGGGGTAATAGCAGATGTTATGGTTAAGATTGGTAAATTTACTTTTTCGACGGATTTTTTGGTTATTGATATGAGTGAAAAGTGTAAATTTCCTTTGATTTTGGGAAGACCATTCTTAGCAACTACTAATGCTCTAATTGATATGAGAGAGGCAGTTGTCACTTTTAAAGTTAACAAGAAGCATGTTAGTTTTGAGGTTGAAAAAATGGTGTATCCAAAAGAACCACCACTCAAAAAGCTAGCTACGGGAGAAAACTTGGCGCATCCATTTAATCATGTTGGAGCAATTGAGATACCTTAGAATTAGTAGCATCGATCTAGACGACGTAAAAACTAAAAGCTATTTGGGAGGCAACCAAAATTTCTATGTTTTCGAGTTATTTATTTTTATTGATATTTAATTTTGCAACTTTGGCTGTTTTGTAGGAGGAATCAATAATTAGCCCGAGGGAGTATGAGTTACACAAGATAAAGAGAAGCCGGACTTTTGACGAAAATCCAACAACAACGGTTTTTCAAGCGAATGGGGGGCACAATGCGACTCATATTGCATGGAGATCGCGCATACCTCTGAAAATTTGGGGCGATGCAGAAATTTTGCACTGTGATCGCACAACCTACTGGAAAACACAGCGAATGGATTTTGATCGAGGTTTGATCGCGCACCTCATGCACGATCAAGAGGCACAATGCACTGATAGCGCGCCATTGTCAATGCTTCTGTACATTGCTGCTACGGGGATAAGTTTCCTTACTTATTTATTCCCTTTTATCCAGTATTCTAGGATTTTATATATTAGCATGTTACATAGAGATATTTGTTTTGTGAGAGAATGGTTCTTTTGCTTTGAAATTACCTATATGGTGGAATCTTAATCCATCTATACCTATACGTATTACTATACTATTTATAAATGTAAATTCAAGGTTTAGGTCATTATTCTCCCACACAAGTTAAAGTCCTAAGTTGTTCTTCTTCATTATTATTTTCTTTTCTCTTCTGCAATTATTCTCCTTGTGCAAACACCATGATATTGCAGAAAAATACCAACAAACGCCTAAAAAACTATTCAAGTTCTGATGAGGAGGAATCGCCACCATCATCTCTACACACCAAACCATACAAGAAAAAGACCATGGGTGATAGGTCTACAAAGAAGCAAAAAATCATGAAGAAATCATTCATCACGGAGAGGGGTTTTGACATTCTTCACGATGAAGTCCAAGACATGGGGAGGACGATGTTTGCTAAACAATTGGAAGAGGTCAACAAAACTATGGTGATTGAATTCCTTACAAACACAACTGCACCAATAATGGAACCGATTTCATTGAGAGGGAAAAAGGTACTTATCTCCGCACAGATTATCAATGAATATAACACGCTCGATCTAGAGAAGATTGCGGAAGGGAAGCATCATAACAAGAGTCGGCTATGTCTGAAACAACACTATGGCACATGGTTATCCCAGACACTGTTGTTCAAGAGCCGAACCCAGCTAATCCTTTTATCCTTTACAATAAACTAGTGCCAGAATATAAGGCTTGGTAAAATTTCATTATTTCACGAATTGCGCCTACTAACCACATGACAGGTGCACACTTAGATAGAGTAAAATATTTGATGTGGATACGAAATGGGGTCCATATAGATGTGGGCAAGAAATATGAATTCAATTAACACTTTTGCTACAAGAAGAACATTATGAGCTATCCTACATGGAGGGCTGATCCGACAAGGACTTTATTGAAGATGTTATTACAAAGAAACAAATTGACGGATATGGAAAAATCAAAAGTCACATCGCCAAAGCAACGAGTTTGGAAGTGTTAGTGAAGAAAACAATGGAAGAGCAGATAAAGAAATTAAAGGAATTCATCTGAACAGAACTCAAGAAGGTTTGGGAGGATATTTACTACTCCTGGGAGGAAGTGATGGTCAGGCTGAACCAGATGAATGGGGAAGAATTCGACACAACCCCAGACAATATTCAGGAAGAATAGAATTTTCAAGGGAGTGCTCTGTTCTAATTCTTTTTATTTTTATTTTTATTTTTTCTTTAAAGAGTGGTTCAATGGGGACATTGAACAAGTTAGGTTGGGGGGGGGGGGGGTGAATAGCTTCGCTATTTGAGTTAGTTTTACTCTTTGTTTTTGGGTTTAGATTCTATTTTAGTTATTTTTCTAGTATGTCTGTTAGAATACAAATTTGAAGTAATAAAAGCATGCAAAAGTTAGGATCTATGATGATATATGCCTAATATAGGAGGATATAGGAAGAAATGAATTATGTATGGATGATAGGAATATACTTTGGTTAATTTGGTTGATGGCATGATTATTTCATATACACCATTCATGATGAGCATGAGTTGAAAATATTGGATAATTGTATGAGATTTATGAGAAAATAGAAGGCTACATATAAATTATGAATCTTATGTGATTTACTCTATTACTCTTTGTAGTAACTGTGAATTTGAAGTATTGAGGAAATGAAATATGCCATCTTTTCTCTATTTAAGCTTTAGCTTTTCAAGCCCAAAACCTTTTATGAAGAAATATCCACTGAACCCCATTGAAGCCTTTTCTATTAAGCATTTGTTTATGAAATCTAATCACCTACCATGAGCCAAAAGAAAAATATATATCCTACCCATTTCTAGAAATGGAAGCAGCGGACTGAAGAAGGAATACGGTTGGAGCTCAAAAAAAAGCATGATCTAAGAAGATATATTAACAGAAAATGAGGATGAATATAATAGAGACCACAAATAACCCTTTGCAAAAATGCTAAGTTTGGGGGTGCATCTCGAAAATCTTTGAAGAATATGGTGTATTTTGGTCTTATTTCGTCTGATTTACAAAACACCTTAGAACTATTAGAATGGGCCTGGCTTATGCCAAAATAATGCTAATAAAATATAGAAATCAGACTAGCTTGGTGCGAAACATCCAATACAAGCTGACTAGGCAATACAAGTAAAAATAAAGTTAATCTAACGACGATCGAATCAGATGGATTCAATGGTGATGAGTCTCGAATTGGCTGATAGATCGAATTGCACATGTTCGAGAGTGGTAAACCTCAAATCGGTAGACGATCGAATCGGTAAGAACTCAAGTAAGATGAACATCGAATCTGGCGGCCTCAATCAAGTAAGGGAAAATCTGGTTAGGTAGAATCCAGAATTGGATCAATTTAATTGCAGAGCATCGAATAGCCAAGTTCAATGTTGAGTCGTTGTTGATAGTAATGAATGCGTATCGTTAATGTCAAAGGACGGGGTATTTATAGATCATGTCCTGCGGGCCCCAGTGGTAGTTGACGAGCAACGTATCGAATCATATCCATTCGATCGTCCTTGTAAGTGTTGAATTTCTTATGTTCAATCCTCCAATTTCTGGGTCTATATCGAATTTCTTCTGTTAGATCCTCTAGTGGGCTGGCCTAAATACATTATTGGGCCTTCCTAAAATACCTCCATCATATAGTCCCCCCCCCCCCCCCCCCCCCCCCCAATTTAGGAGTCGGTCTTCATCAAAGAGCGTGTGCCAAACTCTAAAATTCGCTTTGTCTTCTTCTGGCTCCAGATTTTTGCTTTGTACCCAATTGTTGAAAATACACCCCCTCAATTGGGATCCATGATTCGCAAGCATGGGTGTTGAATTTTTTGTCGTGCTCATTGGCTGAATCAATAAAGATCAGATTCCAAAGCATTCGTACTGAGACAATTTGATAGTAATTTTATAATCGAAACGAAAAGAATTTGATAGTGTTATTTCACCATATCTCGGAATTCAGTTGGTTAATACTGTTGAACTTCTACGAATTTGATTTTTGACATGTGGATGGAGTTCGATTATCATTGCGCAATCGAATCCGAATTTAATTTTGAAAGTTATTAAAAAATCAAGATTTTGATTGTCATCATTGATCGAATGAACACGAATTTGATTTCGGGTACTCAATCGAATAGCAGACGGTTTGACCGTTATTTCGTTTTCTTTTTGCCATCAATTGAATGGAACTGAATTTGACCGTATTTTTCAATCGAATTGAGCGGATTTGATTGATTCTCTGATGGGCCTTATTGGCCGTCCTCCCTCTATATAAGGGTTAGGAAGGGTGGAGTAACTCATTTGCATCTTTGGAGAACCTACGTTGAAATGTAAGAAGCATCGAACGGGCTCGGTTCGATACTCTTTGTATCAAACACATGCTATTCAATACTCATTGTATCGAACGTTAAGCAGTTCGATCTAATGCCTTAGAAAAATGTTTCAAAAGTTTCTTGAATATCTAGCTTTCTTGTTTCTGATTTGCTTTATGCTTCTTATTTTATGTAGTGTTATTATGTAATTGATTTGGTGATTTTGCGATTTTAATCAAGGTAGCAGGTTGTTTACTTTTATTACCTCTTGTTCAGTACGTGCTAGCTTATTTTTGCTTTTTGTGTATCACGTAGTTGTCGTAAGTGTCGAGGGTGACGTACATTCGTTGTCAGCATTATTTTTATTTATTTATTTCAGTTTGTGTCGATTAAGATGGTGAGTTATGAATCTTCATCTGGGAGTGAGTCGAGTAGTACCTCGAGCTCCGATTCTATTAAATCGGGAATGGGTCCTGGTGTTAATCCCGTTGGTGAAAACTTGGTTGAAGAGGAGGCTTATGAAGCTATTGATATAGAGGGGCTTGATTTCGAGGCGGATGAGGATGAGGGTGGTGAGGAACAGCCGGCTCTGCAACATGGGGTAGATGGTGCGCCCTTGCCGCTTATAAAGGATAATCATGCCGATAGCGAGGCAGATGAGGAAAATGAAGTTATTGATAGGGACTTTGACGATGACGACAAGATTGCAGGAATGGCATATTCAGATTACGTGTTGCACTTACAGCATAGCCGACCCATTCTTCGTGAAACGTATAATATAGGGATAAACTACAAGATAGTGATTCCTCGTTTTGACCAGCGTGTGCATACCACCGCGCCACCCAATTATCTTACTATTTTGTTGGGCAGTTGGCTAATGGGTTACGGTTTCCCATGACAACCGAGGTTAGACGCATATTAACCTCTATTGGATTAGTGCCGAGCCATCTATCGCCGAATTCGATTGGGCATATAGTCGATTTTATCATCGCCATGAAGTGCGTCAAGGTGCCATGCGGGCCTAATGAGTTTTGGACTTTATTTGAAGTTTCAAAAAGGAATTGGATTTTACCATTTAAAGGCGGTGAGGCATCATAAGTTTTTAAGGGGCGAGTTTTATGGCTATGTGAAAGATTGGAATAAATGATATTTTTATATCAAACAAATTTTTGAAGAGGAGTTTTTTGTGTATCGACGGGATTGGGTGGATGTTCCAAAAACTTCAATTCCCTCCGGGGTGGGTTTTCCTAGGTAGGGTGATCAGTTTAGGGCGAACCTGATAACTAATCATATATTTAATATAAGCGAGCTTGTTAACAACCATGTTTTGTCACTTGCGGGGTAGTCCTCGGCTCCCTATACGGGAAAATATACTCTCGGTGTATATCTTTTTATTTTCTATTGCTCTTGCCTTTTGTTAAAATTTGATAAGTTAGTAATGTTTGTTTTTCGTCTTTTCAGGAGAGTTCATCATGAATCGCCATGCTCGCATGAGTCAAGTCTTGGTCGCGGATGTAGAGGCATCTCGCACGATGGTTCCAATTCTCGTCCCCCCCCCCCCCTCTTAGGAAAAGAAAAGCCAAGGGAAAGAAAACTATTGGCGACATTTTGGCGTCGACCCGTGCGGCGCACCGCGTGATCCTTTTGACGATTTTCTTAGTGGGGTTGCGAAAATTCTCCTCCTCCGACTGACTTAGTCAAGCGGACGGATTTGCAGGACCAGATGCCGATGAATCTGAGATAGCAGAAAGAGTGCAGACAATTTCAGCTGCAAATAAGAGGAGGGTTCACCAAACTTGTTCTCAAACTAGAGGTGTCATACCCCGTGTGCCTCGCCCAAATGGCTCCATGCCTGCTGGCAGCTCAGTCCCCCCTGCTGGGGATAATATTGGGGCTGAATCTAGCCAAGGCCTCGTGCCCACGTCGTGGGATTTGAACATTCTGAAGAGGAGGCCATAAATGCCTTGAAAGTGGTCTTACCCAACCTTGTAGTGGCTTTCTCGACCTCGGCCAAGGAAACAAAGAAAGTCGATCCACTTAATCAGCTTGGTAATACGATGTTTTAACCTAATATAATTGTTTTTATTCATACTCTATTTACTTAAGCCTTTTGTTGTCTCTTTTCTAGATTGGTGGGGTCGTGGACGCCATGATCGAAGGCTTGAAGAAGGCCCACAAAGAAAGGACGAGCGGGCTCTAGCGCCTGCGAGCAGAATTTCAAGGTAGCAATCCTGAGGCGTTGAAAACTACTATGGCTGAGAAGGAAAAATCTTTGCAACACGCTAGAGATTTTGGCATTCGTGCGAGTGGGGATAGGGATGCCGTGAAACTCGCACAGAAAACCGTTGAACGACTCGAGGCACAGGTCAACAACATGCGGACAAGTAAGACTGCGCTGGAATTGCGAGTCGTAGAGCTCGAAAATGAGCTAGACGTTGAAAAAGAGAAGACCATGGAAGAGGAGGAAATCAGATACGCCCGCGGCTTGAGCCATGTATTTTGCCTTTTCGCTTTTGTTTTTTTCTAGACATGGTCTTGTTTTTCCTCTTTGTTAAATTGGTTTTGTTATTTGAACAGATTCCTACGGTGGAACAGCGAGTGGAGATTGCGGAGGAATTTCTATGGAGCAATACCTTCTAGGAGATCAGTGTCTACCGGGGGGCTTGAGATGCTAAGTAAGTTGAAGTGCTCATAGTGCAGCAAATTCACAGCACTCGCTACCTGCGTGGTAGGTTTAACCCGCAGTGGTTGGATTTATCGCTGGGTCCTGAGCGCCAGCCTTTGTTGTTGCAGATGAGTTTGCCAGCCTACTAAAAATGAGAGCTTAGTTTATCGAGGAATGTATGTGCCTCCCCCAATGCCTACCACCTATCCTTCTTCGGAGGATGAAGACGATGCCGAGACCTAAGGGCCTTGGTTTAAGTTTCTATTTTTATGCACAAGTTGTTGTGTCTTTTTTGGCACCGTGTCGCCCTGTCGCTTTGAACAATTTAATTTGCTTTGCATCTCTTTCGAATATTCACTGCTTTATTTTCTCGCTCATTAAAATCGTTGATTGCTGACCTCAGCGCATTTCATGCTCGCCTATTGCTTTCAACCACGAATTTCGTATACATCACGTTGTTTATTTGTTATTTTGTTGAATTATGCCTCATCATATTGTAGAGTTGCTTTGGCATTTGCTGTTGATTCAATTTAGTCGTCCCCTCATTGCGTTGCGATTTTTTATCGCGTATGCGTTACTCTTGGCTACGTGTTTTTCCTCTTGTCTTGTGATATTTCTTGGTGTGCACCTGCCGTTAGTAGGCGGGGTGTTTGTCCATTTTCTTCATTTGTACGGGGTTTGTTTTTTAGCACTTGCAGTTCAGGCAAAGCTTCCACCCCTTTTCTTCATTCTCGCGAGACTTTTGGTTAGCATTTTCCATTTTAGGCAGAGTGTTCATCCCTTTTCTTCATTCTCGCACTGGTTATTGGTTGTGGTGTATCTGTAATTCTTTTATGTTTCCTTTCTGCATTCTTCTTTCTTGCATATTACATTTTTGTTAGAGATTATGTTGGGTTGTGTGGTTAATCTGTATAAATAGCTGAGTTGACTGGTGGACAGGTACATTTCAAGAGTTTTGTAAAGTAAGAACTCTGTTGTTAGTCTGTGAATGTTAACCTAACATCTGGGAGAAGCTGGGGTACACAGAGCTCACTACTTTGATGTTATTCAGTTGTGACTTATCCATGTTAGGTTAGACAGAGCATGAAGAGAAGCTGGGATACATGATGTTGAGAGCTTCATTGTCATTCAGTTGTGCTTATTTTTGTGTTTCTGTCTATGGCCAAGGTTATGCATGATGGTGAGCCTTACTACTGGGGTGCTTGGAAGTTTTGACTACTTGCATTCAGTAGCACTGTTCACTTGGTATTTCACTTGTAAACAGGTTGGTAAACAAGTATGCATGAGGAGTTGGGGTGGAGAAGTATATGATAAATGTATTGTCTTCATTCAGTTTCTTTGTACTTACCTAATCTGTAGCTGATGGTTAAGTTAATGGGGTGTGTGGAGTCATATGCTGCCCTCATTCAGTGATGACACTATCCTTTGACATTCACTAGTTTTTGTTCAAAATAGTTCATGATAATAAATAAAGATAAATTGATTTGTCCTGATCCCAGTTAGTAAAGCTGCTTGTATTTGGTTACCATCTCCCAATGTTGATCTAACATTGTTGGATTCTTGTTAGTTCTGCATTTTTTCCTTCTGTCGGTTTGGGCTTAAAGGGAGTAGTAATAGTAATCCTAGGAATCATGTGTTGAGGCATACTTCGTGGGTGACTCACTGCAGGTAAAACACTATGTTTTGTGATCATCTATATTGTGGGAACATCTTTTCCCTGGATATGTACATCCACTCTGTGTTTTTCTGTCTGATGTGTTACTTACTCATACTGATGATCTTAATCTATGTCTTTGTATCTATGTACTTGGGTGAGGTTCCAGATCAGTATACAGGAATATCTCACGCTCTCACATGATGTTGCCTTGGATGAAGCCCTGCACCTACAACTTCCCTCCCTGATGTTAACTTGCCAATGTTAGTTTAACATTGTAACATTGTAACTTATACGTTTTCAGGTGTGGAGACTGCTCTGGTTACGTGTTAATCTAACACTGACACGTGGTAAGGTGAACATGGGTATGATCGTGTGACAATGGTCCGATTATTTTGGTAACATGTTATAACACCACTATCACTATTCTTCAGCTGATTGATTATATTATTTGCCATAATCTCTTCCTACTGTTATCGCGCTCAAAATTTTTGCAAAATCTACATTCTCGACAAATCAAGTTTCTATTTTTCTTCTCTAAATCACTCTAACAATGGCACACAGGTCTTCCATTGATACTCTTGCATCTGCTGCTGAGCAGATTGAGCAACCACATCGTCGTAGCACCAGACGTGCAACCACTGAAGCCGTCACCGCCGCTGCACCAAAGAGGAAATCCACCTATCAACGGCGCAAGGGCAAGAAATCCGCTAAGGGTGATGTTGGTTCAACATCAAAAACTGCTGAGTAGACCTCCACTCCCACCAACGACGAAAACGAGGTAATGATGGCTAACCCTACTCAAGATATGACTGCTGAAATTAGTATTGAGGGGGAGAAAGAGGCCCCTGTTGTTATTGTGGGTGAGTCTGAGGTTGTGCACGAGGTCCCTAAGGATGATGGTGGGGATGAGACTGTGGGTGGTACTGATGAAGGTGAAAACCTTGAGGATAATGGTGATGAGCATGCTGCTGCTGTTGAGATGGATACTCTTCCTGAGGAAGATGATCAGGTTGAGGAAACTATGGTTGAGGAGGTTACTACTGAAGGTAACCAAGATGATGATGATGAGGGTGACAATCAACCTGAAGAGGTTGAGAGAGAAGAAGAAGAGAGCCTGACTCTCTCTGCCTTAGCTACTGCTGCTAAGAAAAGAAAGGGGAAATAAGTGGTTGTTGAAACTTCTGAGTCTGAGTCAGAAGAAGAAAAAGAGGAAGAAGATGATAAGGAGGAAGAAAAAGATGAGGGAGTTGAGGAAGAAGACCAACTGGTAGGTGATGGCCCTGCTGATGTTACTCCAACATCAGGCAGTGATGAGTACTTTGATGTGCTTGATGAGGAGTACCCCAAAAAGCCTTATTCTGGCTTTTATGTGTCTGCTGAGGCAGAAGAACAGTGGGAGGCGTATCAAGCCAGGGTTGTTCATATGGAGAGGAACATTGATGAGGAGATGTTCAAAGAAAATAGGTTGTTTGAGTTGCTTGAAGCTAGAGGAGTGTTGGGCTCTGTGATGAACCAGTCATCATATGTCCCTGATGTGATTAGAGAGTTCTACATGAATCTCTCTCAGTATGTGTGCCACCAGGGCTCTCCGAAGTTTGGAAAAGCTTGGGTAAGGATGAGTGGCTATGACATTAGCCCCTCTGTGACCACTGGAGCTTGGGGACTTCCTGATCCTGAGGAAACTAAGGATCCTAGCATGGATGAGGTGATTACTGACCTCACTGGTGGACTCACAAGGAAGTGGAATGATAGTTTTCCAACTACAAAGCTGACATCCTTAAGTGTTGTACTTCACAAGCTCTCTACCTACAATTGGCTGCCTTCTTCCAACACCACTGTTATGACAAAAGAGTCTACAAAGTTGGTGTATAAACTGAAGAACGGGCTAAGTGTGAACATAGGGGAGAAGGTCCTGAGGCACATGAGGGAGGTCACAACAAAGGCAAAGGGAATCATTCCATATCCCTATCTGATATCCAGCATTCTGGTGAAGCAAGGCTTCAAGACAAAGAAGACAGAAGGCTGGATCAAGAACAAGACCAAGATGATCATCACCAGGAGCTACTTCACTCAAGTCAGAATCCAAGATTTGCCCTGGAATCCCAATGCAGAAGCTGGTCCAAGCAGGAAAAAGAAGAAGAAGACTATCAAATTTGCTGCCTCTTCTGTTCCAGTTGCAAGTGGGGATAGCTGTTTTGTTATTGCTGATGCTTTTGTGGAGGAGACCCTGGTGTGGCTTGACAGAGAGTATAAAGATACCCAAAGAGAGATAGCAGACAAGCAAGTAAGGTTGCAGGAGATTGACAGCCTCATGAAGCATTTGAAGGATCTGCCTTCCTTACAAAAAGGGGGAGAGTAGATCAAATTTCAAAATTTTGAGTTCTTTTAATTTCTGTCTTCGATGGCAGTATGAACAATTCTATTTCTTTGCATTTTTCTGTTTCATCAAGGAGTGTGTTCCTTGCTACTCAGTATGGTCTGTAATTAAGTACTTTTCTATATTGTTACTTAGTGTTTCTGGTTATGCTATTTGAACTTTGGTTACAAAGTAGTAACTCTGTTTTGCAGGTGTTAACTGTCCTCTGATGTTAAGTTAACAGTGAGATGTTCAATGTTAGAACATCTGTCTGGTTTCGATGTTAGGCTAACACTGACAAAGATGGATGTTATGACAACATTGAAAGTATCAATGTTAGAATAACATTGAGTTAGTCCCTTCTGATATTCAGGGGGAGGGTACTTAAGTTTTCCATTGAAGAAGATAGTGAAGTTTGTCTGAATAATTTGATCTGATTAGAACAGGTTCTTAGGTTTTGTGATTAAGGCAAAAAGGGGGAGATTGAAAGTGCAGGTATTCTGGCAATGTTAGATTAACATTGAGAAGTCAATGTTAGAGTAACATTGTTGAAGCAGAATCCGATTTACAATCTTGATTATATTCTCTATTGTTGTTTTGCCTTATTCATTTAATTAATTGAGTTCCACAGTTGTGATTGTCTTTGATTATTATTCAGGAAACAAACTTGTCATAGGTTGGACGCTCACAAAGTTTCCAAGAAGGAAAGTTTCCTTAATTAAGCAAACCGCTCTACAAGGAAAGAAGAGTTCAAGTGCAACTAGGAAAGCTTTCCAAGATGAGTCCTGATTTGAAGAAGAAGTCTTTCCTTTGTTAGATATCTAATGAAGGAACTATTATTCTAGAAGGACTGCGAGAACAAGGAAGAGGAGTTCGAGAAGGAAACAAAGGAGAATTACCAACCGTGTACAACACACCTTGGAGTCCAAATTAAGAACCTATATATAGGTGTGAAGTACATCAAGACAACTAACGAGACAAGAGCTAATCAATCCAAGAGATTTATTTACAAGTTGTTGAGTGTTGTCTTGCTTTAGCAAAGTTTGTGAGTTGTGAGAATAGATCTAAGAGTGAGGAGCTTTTAGAGATAGTAAAAAGAAATTCTTGTGTGCTTTGCTTAGTTCAATCAATTTAAGAGTGAGGAGCTTGAGAATTGAGAGAACGACTTTTGTTAAAACCTTTACGGGTTATTTTGCCTAGGCTCGAAAGTTAATATAATCTTATATTCACTTCTTAAACTCGTGTTTGTTTATTCTGCTGCACTATTACTCTGGTCTGTTGTTAAAGTAACAACGTCGAATTAACATCATACAAAACTGCTGTTAAAACCTCAGTGTTAAGTTAACAACAACAACGTATCGACCCGATCCACAATTTCAAGTGTCATTTTTGTAGTTTGAGTCGAGTCAGAGCGAAACAATGCTATTATGTAGGATTTTAGCACATTTTAGTAACAACATGGAATACAGCTAGGGCGCTACCAACCGTGCTACTAAAAGAACCACAAAACAAAATGCAGGACGAACAAAAAGACGATCGCGCAAGAAAGCTAGTGAAAAGGGAGTCGCACGATCAGGCAAAAAACTGGGTCGATGCCAGAAACCCTAAAGTGAAGTCTAGGATGAAGAAAAATTATAAAAAAGAAGGCTACATTCAACAGCTAGGGTCCCGGTTTTCAGAGCACAAAATACTACTAAAAGAGAGTTAGAGAGCATTCTAGGGTTAGAGAAGAGCAGAAATTCCACCATTCGTAGAACCACAATCATAGTTGAAGTATAAAAGTGAACTAAAGGACTCAGCAATCAGAGTAGAGGAAAGCAGCAAGGAGATCAGGAGTTTAATCTTTTCTTTTTCTTACTTGAATAATCTATGATGAATTATGAATAGCTAATCCTCTCAGCATCTGAGGGAGGATGTAGTTGATCTCATATGGAGGCACAATGAACCTATGTTTTGATTATGTTTATTGTTGAATTTTTTGTGTTGGATATTATTTGTTGCTTATGTTGCTTGGTTTACTTGATGCATGTGTTTCTCCAATAGCAAAGTAGTGACACTGACTAACCTTGTATTGCGTTGAATTATGCGTAGAAGATTGTTAACGCAACACTAGCGTAATAGCTCAGTCAAATAAATCTTTAGACCTTCGATCATTATCGTGCTCGTGGAATCTAGATCCTAGTTGGTAACTCTAATTTACATCTAAAACACTATATGGATCCTATGACATGGTGAACTTCTGGTGAGGGGAAAGTGCTTAACGGCCTGGCATTATTAGGGATTAGAGAGTTCTTTATTACATCAAAAGGTGGCTAATTTGCTACATCAACGTGGAAACAAAACAACCATTAATAAATAGTGTCTTGCATAGGAGTCATTGCCATTTTTTCTATGAAGTTCAAGCATCTGAGATCAATGAAATCCATTTCTTAGGTACCTTCTACCAAATCTGGTTCGCAGCTTTAGATAGTAATCATCAATCAATCAATTAAATTATGCTCTAGTTCGTCAGATAGCTTAGTTCTTTAGAAATAGTTCCAACTGCAATCTATAGTTAGTTTTAGTTAAGCACTCTTGTTTAGATCTCTAGTCGTTAGTTAGTTAGTTAGCTAACCAATAGTCCCTAGCCTTAGTTTAATTCTTCAACGATAAAAACAAAAACAAAAACAAAACTAATTCTTTGAGTGTTCAGCAATATAATCTTTAAATTACAAATATCTACTCTCTTGGGATTCGATACTTGGGCAGTAATCTTACTTTCCATTCTATAATTACTTGATTCATGCACTTGCGATATAGTGGGATTTAGGTGTAACAATTATGTGCTGAGATATATTATATTCTATTAACTTAATAAAACCTCCATCCTCCCTCCCTTGCCATAAATTTCACATAAACTTCCCTAGTTGTCCCAATAATTGACCGTTCTATTGAGTTGGTCGCCTTGTTGAATCCGCTTTATAGGGTAATACTCAACTAGATCTTGCATGCCACTCTATCATCAATGAACTTGTTCGTGGTTGCATGTACACGAGAACTTTCACCAAGTGTCCCCGAATATTGGCGTTCACGTACATCAGCGCGTCGTAGCACCCCATCGTCGACTATCTTCGTCCTTGAACTGCATTGAGGAGTTGGATTAACCCGATCCTTGTCGTCTCCTAAAGCTCTGTTAGTTTCTCAGTGTGTTTCTCAAGTGCAACCATGCTACGCCACTACGGGCAATTGTTCGCCCAATGGCCAAACTCATTGCACAAAAGGTAATTCTTTGTTGAAGACCGGCTCACGCATCCCGTTGTACCCGCTCATCCTAGTCTTGAGCGGACTATACCTTCTACTCAAACGACCATGGACCTCCTCACCATGTTGTCCCTCGTCATCTCATCGGTCCTTCCCTTATTAGGCATTGTACTGCAATAATAGCAGATGCTATGTCTTAGGCGTTGCGTTGTTGCAGCTCTTGCCTAGCCGAAGACCTTAAATCGTCCAAAAACGCGAACAAAGCTTCCTTGATCGAAAGATCTCATACTTCCAACATGATTTTCTAGAATTCCTTGACATGGTCACAGATCGCGCCTCGATGAGTGAGCTGCTTCAAATTGGCCACGCTATATATTTAACATTTTCCGGATAGGACAACGTTTGAACTCTATTTTTCAAGTCATCTCACATTGAAATGTGGCAACTTCCCTTCTCAATGTTGCCACCAAAGCATCGCCACATCAATCAAGAACAGTGGAATGGTACATAGACAGGTCTAGGTATCGTCAATGTTTGTTGCAAAAAAGTAGAGCTCAATATTGTAAATGAAGTTATCTATGTCCCGAAGGTTCCATACCCCATTGTAAGGTGATGGCCGCGGAACGTCCACTTTTGCTGGCGATACGGGTTGTTGTTGTTGTCGCTCCATGTTGTCCATGACCTATTTGCACACGGACAAATCATCCCACGTCACCTTGAGTGTCGCCACCAAAGTATTACGCTCATTTTTCACTGATGCCTTCCTTTAATCCTTGCATATAATAAGTGATAGCATTAATGTGGGACAATACCTAATCCTCTAGGGTGCCTAATTGCTCGGTGAAATCCTCGTTGGTCTCGAGTTCCCTAACTCGATCGAGCAATGTTATTCGCTAAACCTCAATGAGCACCGTCTTCATTTGACCCATGTGTTGCTCCATAGCCTGGGTGGCATCTCTTGATGTCCTAGTAGATAGCTCACTTGAAGGCTCGCGCGTCTTTTTACCCCAAGTCATCGGCCCTTGCTTGGTCTGACTCGAAATCCTAGTCTTCTAACTCGACAAGCTTAATAGCAATGACCCAAACAAACTTTGCAGAAGCAAAGAGCCTTGGTTTCTCCTTCAATTATGGTTGATATAACAAGTCATGAACCTATACTTGATTTCCCAAAGGTTGCCCATGCGATCTAGTAAGAACGACACCCGTCGGCTTACTAGTCAGCCTAAAACTCAACACAATGTTTCTAAAGCTCGGATAAAGAATGGAACAGAGGACGAGACCCTTTAATTGAACACAACACTTTATAGAACACTCAATCTTACAACTCTATGCTCAAGCTCAAATTTGGCTCAAATGTACAAGGCTTCGGCCTATTTATAGTTGTCTACCACATAAGTTCCTAAGATATGATACAAACCGACTTTACATGACCGTCGAAGTAAGGGCGGTGCCACAATACACAACTATAGTCGACTCTAGACTTCTATCGACATTGTCTAATTACAAAGATGTCCATATACTATCAACTAATTATTATAAAACCTCCCAAGGTTGTTTGTTTCTTATGCACATCGCTTTGCCTACGGGCAGCGGCCTGCCTAAATTGCCCAATGCTCCACCGCCTTTGATCAACTCCGACCATCTCCAAGTTTCTCAGCTCCTCTCGGTTCCTCCATTGAGGCGGCGCCCACGCTCTGTCACGTTGCATCTAGAGCCTCTAAAAAACTCTTCACCCCTCGCCAAGTTCGGAGCTCGTCCGACGTCGTCTCTCATTCTGTCTAGAAAGTTTGCGCATTGTCTCGCATGTTGGTGCTCACCCCACAGCCCGACTCTCGACCATTCTAAAATCTCTAGCGCCCAGCTCTCTTTGCATGCGCCGCTCATCAGTTGTTCTCCCAGTGTCCCCCATGCTCGATCGTCCACTGGTCCCGTTCCATCCCTTGCGCCCGCCGCTTAGTCTCCATGCGAACAAGCGCTACAACTAATCAGTTCAATAGCAGCCATCGTTTTGCAAGGAAAATTAAAGTTGGATCGAAAAAATTGGGTCAAAAAAATGTGACCCAATTGACCCACCGAACTAAAAAGTCCATCGCAACAGCGCCAGTGTGGCTGGATCGAATTATTTCGTTCTAACTGGCAGGCTGGAACGAAAAACTTCGATCCATCTCAAAAGGGGAAGAATTGTAAGTTAAACTTGTAAGTTATTATTTGTATTTCTTATTTCTTTACGTCAATTCTTTCCTTTACTTGTCATTCTACCTTATATTGCAACTTATTGATTATAATACCCTAATAGTTCGTGCTTATTCTGTTATGTAGAAATTGTTTAAACTTTATAAATAAGATTTGGGAACTTTTTAAAATGTATAATACTTAGAGCTATTGTATCATTTTTAACTTTGTTAGGGGTCAGGTTGAGATCTGTAGTTACACAATTCATATATATATATATATATACGTATTAAAATATTTATTAACAAATTCTGACATAATTATTATTAGTATTATTATCTTTTTACTACTATAGTATGTATTGAAATATTTTTTTCAACAAAGTGACAAATAATTATTACGAATTCTAAAGCATATCATACTAATAATTAAATCAGTTCTACCTTACTTAATCTTGATTACTTCTTTTTGATAATTCAAGCAAATATTATTTAACTGATTACAAGGGGTACTTCAACTCCAAACAATTTGGGAGCAGCCACTGACAATCCCTCGATACAAATAATCGGACTTGAATACCAGTCAATAAATGAGTATGCAAAATTTGAGAATTTAGACTTAACCCACAACCACGGCCTGACTTTTATCAACTCGATATCCGAGACAGTTCTTTCATGATCGTCCCGAATTATTTCTTGTTCCTTATCCTCCATATTTCCCACCAAACATAAAACCACAACCCAAGCCAAACTTCTTTCTCACCTTTAAAAGTCCAGAGAGCTGAAAGAAGTGCTTTTTAGGATCGCTTCCAAGCACATTCGAGATGCCAAACCATCGGTAAAAGTCCATCCACACTTGGTAAGAAATCGGACACTCCATGTAGATACTTGAGTCCAAACATTTCAATGCTATAAGCAATTGCAATGAAAATTGAGGAATAGCAAGGGAATATTTGCACTTCAAAAGTAACATGCAAAGGAATAATTTCTTGCATAAAAATGCATGAGTCCAACCATTTCAATGCTATAAGCAATTGCAAGGAAAAATGAGCAATGGCAAGGAAATCTTGCATTTAAGCATAAGTCCTACTACATTAAAATATATATCATTTCAGGAGGTAAGTGTACTTATTAAAAATTTACAAAACAACTCTGGAATCAGTTTTTCTTTCACCAATATCTCCATAACGCTAAATAGGGATGTTCTTTCAAATTTCATACAAAAAGGAATACCAAACTACAAGAAATAACATTTTGAGTTAAAATATAATTATTTAAAAGTTACAAAACAACTCAAAATTCACCTTTTTCTTTCAATACTACTTTAGAAACACTTAGTAAGTGTGTTTTGTCAAATCTCGTAAAAAATAGAATAACGAAATAAAAGAAGAAAATTTTGGGAGATAAATGTAATTATTGAAAAGTTACAACACAACTCCAAAATCAGTTTTTGGTTTACCACTGTTTTTGTCAAACTAAGTAGGTGTGGTCCTTCAAATTTCATCAAAAACGAACTAACATTGCGTGTGGAACAAATATTTTGGGAGAAAAATAGAATTATCTAAAGGTTACAAAACAACTCGAAATATGATTTTTCTTTCGCCACTATTTTCAAAACACTTAGTATGTATATTCTTTCAATTCTCGCCAAAACGTACTAGTAAAAGGCTTACATGCACCTTCGGAAGAAAAATATAATTATCTAAAATTTACAAAACAACTCCGAATTCACTTTTTTCTTTCACCGCTACTTTCAAAACACTAAGTGGTTGTGTTCTTTCAAAATTCATCAAAAACGGAGTAACCAAAGGCGTTCAACAAACATTATAACCTCCAACACACTTAAACACTTCAACATTTACCCTAAACACTAACCCTAAACCCTAAACCCTAAACACTACTCAACACCAAACTCTTCAAACAAAACTTGTGTTTTCATACGTAGAAGTTGCAAAACACATCCAAACCTCTCTTTTTTCCATTAACTATGTTATTAAGAATAGGTTTGTTATTCCAAATTTCCCAAAAAATGGAGCATCGAAAGATGTTTAAAAAAATTATGGGCAACTTCGTGTAACTATGCAAAATATGCAAAATAACTAAAAATCAACCTAATATTCCCCCTTTCTTTACCAATAAAATCAAAACACTAAGTATGAGCATTCTTTCAAATTTCGTCAAAAAAAAGGTAACGAGAGACGTTTAAAATATACTTGGGGTAGAAAATATAATTGCAAATTTAATGAGTAGGGGAATTTCGAAATATTTTAGAAGATGCAAGGCAAATTTTCCATACAATAACAAAGAGTAAGGAAATATTTCCTTGCAAATGATTAAATTTTCTATGCAATAGTTGTGCAAGGGGTTATTCAATGCAAAGATAGTGATGAAGCCCAAAATTTCGTTGCAAGATGAGATGGATAGCAAAATTTCGTTCCACAACAAGTCTGCAACGAAATGTTAGGTCCCACACCCTGCGAAGAAATTTTACAATGCATGCAGTAACTTGATTCTCCTATAAATACCCCCTTCCCCTCATTCATTTCTCATCTTCTCTTCTTCTTCTTCTCCTCTCATCATAAATTTCTCTCATCATCTTTGTTTTAGTAATGGCTGAAAATATATAATATTATAATATGAGTCTAAAATACAACGTTTTATTAATTAACTTACGAAAATTTTAAATTTTTGTTTTAAGGGATCCGAATATATAATTAAATACGTAAAAAGTATATAAAATTATTAAAGGTAGAGTTTATATTCTAAATTAATTCACAATCTACATGTTAGTAAATTATTAGTTTATTAAAATCTGAAATAAATGAAAAGAATATTTTGAATTTAAATGTGGCAGAATCTCGCCATTTTAAAAAAAAAATGAAATAAATTAGCCTAGCAATTTTTCGTTGCAAATATATACTGCATCTGATTATTCCAATCCAATAATGCACTGGATTAAAAAAAAAATCGATCCATGCGCTTTGCATCCAAAAATTCGTAGCAACATGAGGGCCAATTAGGAGGTGCCACGCAGGCTGCTTTCTGCTTTTGTGCAGAAAGCAGCCTGTGACGGATTTTTCGGACCCACCAAACTCTTGCATTGCAATTTTTGGATCCAACCAAAACGTGTGATGGATTATTGTGTTGCATTCAAAGCATCTCAACTTTTCGCTCCAATTGCAATTGGATCGAAATATTTCAATCCTTCCTTCCTGCTACGACATCATTTGGGGCTAAATTTAGGATAGAAATATTTTGATCCAATTGGTCAATTAGATCAAAATTTAGTTCAACTGAATCGAATTTGTTGGCTCCTAGTGAAGTGGCACAGCTCGTCCGCTTTTGCCTTAAAACACGCCGGTCGTGACATTAAGCTTTTTAGTCGAAATATGGTTCTAGATCCCTTATTTGACTTATCCACAAGCCCCACAATTGTGATTGAATATTAATATCACTGTCTTAATATGAGGATTAATATAGAGGAGCAAGTGTTGTGGCCCATGCGCCATTGTGTGATGAAGTTGACGGCGCCATAGTATAATCTTTCTATTCCTTGTACGACTTTGTCCTTGCATTGCATTAGACGACCCGGAACAAACGGTTGCTTGATCGATCATGCATACCGTATGCTGGACTTATATATAGTTTTAATAAAACTTAAAATTCAAGTGTGCATATATGTCATCAGAATTATGCAATGTCAGTACCACACTAGTTTCAAGGTGCTACAATACCAGTTTATTCCATTCAAAAATCATAATTCAAACTAGACATAACCAAAGGTACATGATACGTACGCATGCACCAATTACAAATCATCATCATAAAATCACGCAAACATCTATTCTATAACCAGAAATGCTTAATCATATATAAGTTTCATAATCATATCACCCAATAAACTGAAACTAGTGATCCACCACATTAATTTGGATTGTTCGGGTCGAAATCCTTTCCATAATTCATAAAATATGATGAAGAAAACCCCCCAAATTGACCCGAATAATCAGCTGGAAGAAACTCTGGTTGATATTCTTCCGACGGCATTGAACTTGTGGTTGTTGCAACAGAGGTAGAATAAGTAGTCGTCCATGACGACTGTGAGTTGGAATAAGTATCATAATTATAATGTCCCAATTGTTGTTGTTGTTGTGGTGGTGGTGGTTGCTGTTGATTGTCGTTATTGTAAAGAGCCGAGGCGAAATAAGGCAATTGTGTGTCGTCGCTGGATAAAATCTGGGCATACTGTTGAAGATCAGGAAATGCGTTGTTCATTAAGAATGGACCAGAGTTGAGTTCTTGAGATGGCAAATAGCTCGGCTGTTGTCGTTGTTCATTTTGATCACTTTGTTGGGTGGTCGATGATGATCCACCAACGTAGCGTAGTTCCGATCTGCCCTGAACACGCTCAGGGAAGTTGAGTTTGGCTTTGGAGCCTTTGAACTTGAGTGCCGCATCATCATACGCCAGGGCCGCATCCTCGGCTGTATCGAAGGTGCCAAGCCAAACACGCGCTGCCTTTTTTGGATCCCGGATTTCTGCGGCCCATTTTCCCCACGGCCTTTGCCTTACTCCTCTGTAGTGCTTCTTTGCATTTCCTTGATTCATGACAAAAAGATAAAGTCATTAGTCATATACAAGAATAACGTGACTCGGCTTATTACAGACACACGAGACAAATGTTTAAAAAGACTAATCACGTTTCTTTCGCGTTTGCACTTACGCGATGATTTTTGTGTAAAAGATTTTGCATAATATAATCAAGTGAAAAAGGATGCATGATTACTCTTGTGAGATAAGAACATAAGAACATTGGATTTCATATATTTCTCCTGATATTTAGAAATACATTTAGAAATTTACAAATGACTTCAACAATTATCATGCATATCATTATATATATATAATAAGTTACAATTAGAAATGTGAGGATCAAAAGATCTGTTTAAAAGCGTTACAAACGACTTTGGAGCATATATATCTACGAAAGTTATAAAAATCTTATGTGTTTGCAACCTGACTAGAAAGTAACATGTTTTTCAGCTTTACATTTTACGTTGCAATAAAAATTAAAACATTAAATGTCTCTCCTCTACCAACATAGGATTTCATTTGTTATGATTCATAAAAATGGTAGCATGTACACTTAGACCATTAGATGTCGTGTTTGACTTTACCGAATGAATATCATGTAGCATATATATTAAACATAGAATTCTGTACTAGCGTGAAAGGAAGGTGATGGTTTCAATACTTAGTACATCCATTGTCCAAAATAAGCATAAATGATATAGTAAGAATGTCATTTTGTGATCAATAAATTAAAACAAATGACTATATATAATAAATAATATAAAGAATTCTTCACGTGGGACGGTACTTATGTTTATTATCGCTTGGACATAGTAAAGCATCCCATTACAGACTTGACGCATTAAATATGAAGCAATCAGTGATAATGACAAGCAAGAAATATGTTTAACATGGCAAGATTTAGTAGTGAATGTGAAAAAACGAGCAAGGTTATTTTGGTAGGTGCATGGGTTTGACATCTGACCATATTACATAAAACACCGTACCGACCATATATTGCCACCTAACTATATATAAACATTTGACAAAAAATATAGTAATGTATATTTTTTTTTTTTTGATCAGCAAGAAAAGAAATATATTCAAAGGAGGTATGAGAAATACCTCAAGCACAAACACCAAATATCAGATCTTACAATGGAGGGGAGAATTAGACCATTCAAAAAAAGAATAAGAGAAAAAATATAGTAATGTATATATATATATATATAGATATACTTAACTTATAATAAGCATGTGCATGTGTAGTGTTTGTCTTAGATTCCTAGCGTTGAAACGTGGAACCTCCCTCCGGATCGATCAGATTTTATTTTTTTCCAAAAGAGAGATCTAGAACATACATACACACACATACACACACATACACAAAGAGAAGGTAAGATAGTTCTTCACGGAAAGTAAGATACAATGAACTTGCCAAAAGCAAGTGTATGTGTATCTACCTTGCGTCCTTGCCTTTTCTCCTCAATATTACTATTTCTTTAACCTTTTTCTATTTTCATTCTTTACACCTTGACACAATTCCGAAATCGATTACCTTTATCAAAAAGATTAAATTAAAATTGACTAATTAAGTTGCTAAGAGTGGTAATTCTTGATATTAAATTTGTGAAATTCAAGTTCGTATATATTATAAATTACAAAAGAAGACAGAAAAAAGAGAAAAAGTTTTAATTTTGTTGGAATACATGTTGAATTATTCATACCTTGTTCTTCATGAGTAGGCGGTGGCACAGCAGCAGCTGAATCGGTTTCTCCACCGGAAAAGCCATATACTCCGCCGCCTTTCGCCGCCGATGCTTCCGAAGGAAGTGCTCTCTTTCCATACCTTCGATCCACTTTGACAACCTTTTTTTTTTCAACCGCTTATTATATGTAACCTAAGATCTAGATATTTATCATAAGTTTATTATATGTGTATTTTTTTTCTTATTTCTTTCTTATATAAATATAAATATGTCGTAAGTTGTTTTCAAGAAGAAGAAGAAGAACAATATGAAGTTGAAAACAAGAATTGAGATGGTGACATGGACGGTGACTGTCCTTTTCTTGTGTCTAAGTTTAGATGCACAATGAAGAAAGAGATGGGGAATAAATAGGGTTGGGAAATAGGCCTTTTATAATTGGTAATTGGTATAAAAGGGCGTTTAATTCCAATACTTCTCGATGGGATTTATTTTATATTACGAAGGGAAAAGGTAATAAAAGAAAATTTTGGCTGATCAACTTGGATGAGAGAAACAAAAAGATAGATAGAAAAAAAAATTAAAGGAAAAAGGAAATAAAAGTAAGATTGTAGCAATCCGGGGTAAGATCACGCAGATTTGGCTTTAAATTGAGATGAAAGAATGCATTGTGTGAGAGACAAAAGGTGTGATGCTAGAAGAAGACATTTGAGAGTTAATGATAAGATCAAGATATTACAAGAGATATTCATGCAATAGCTTTAATTCACTCAATCCAAATCATTTATCACATCATCTTGTACCGATCCCGCCGTTTGTAAAATAGGACAATCTTAATTCTCATGTATGAATTTTATTTTATTTTATTTTGGTCGGCAATATGGAAATTTATTACGAGAGAAATCTCAAAGGAGGGGTATAAGCATCTGGGTTACATGTATGAATTGAATATGTCTCCTGTGTACAAGTACATATTCCATGTACATTCATCATCTTCAAAATATTTTGGCGCGTGGTGTATTTATATGGTAATATATTAATTAGACTATACAACTATAACACTATAAGAAAATTGCACATTGGAGACGAAAATATGGGAACGAAATTGCGTTGCTACCTAATTGGAACGACATTTCCGTTCCCATTGCTTGTTATCCGTGTTAAAGAAAAAAGCACAGTATACACATAGTAATGGGGACCAATATCTGGTTCCCATTGAGTGTTGGTTCTCATTAGTGACACCTCAACGCAATGGGAACCAAACCGTGGTTCCCATTGATTAAAAAAATTAACAAAAAAATAATAATAATACTAAGTAATCGTGTATTCAGAAACACAATCACTTTTCCCTTTTCTTATTTCACGCACACACTAAACACACACTAATCACACACATTAGGGTTCTTAAAAAATCATCAAATCCGCCCTCAAATTAGTCGTTTTCCCTCCAATTCGAAGAAGGTATGTAATCTCCACTCCTTTAGCTTCATTTTAATACTTAATTTCATATAGTTTGTTGGTTTGAATTTCGAAATTTTAGTTTTGGTCTGAATCATGAAGATTTCTTGATTTTTTTGTCGTTACTTGTTTATAGTTTGTTAATTGAGTAGTTTTTGGTGAGGCATGGTGTTTGTATTCTGCTGTTATGATGGAAAGTTAGGATTAGGGTCTAGGTGTATAGTGTTTGGTGTTGCATGCTATTAATTTGTAGTTGTATTAAGGGTTGAAGAAAAAAGGACAGGAATTGGTGTTGCATGCTGTTTATACTTTGTTTTTGTGAAAGAAATTTAGGGGAATTTGAATTTAGGGCTTTTGTTAATCTGAAATTAGGGCTTTTGTTAATCTAAGATTAGGGATTTTGTTAATCTGAATTCAGGGCTTTTGTTAATCTAAAATTAGGCCTTGGTTAGTTAATCTCAATTTAGGGCTTGGTTAATCTGATTTTGTCTAAATTTGGGGAAGACAAGTGTTCTAAATTTGTTCAATTATGCTTCTAAATTTGTAGTCAATTAAGTAGAGAATTTTCTTCAAAGTTTGACTGAATCTGTATTCTATTTTGATTGTTGGATTAAATTATATAAGTAGATACTTTATGTTTATATATAGTACGTATTGAAATTTGTTTCTATCTTTAGATGGCACGAAGGAAGGGCAAGGAGCCAGTGCAGGAAACGGAGGAACCGCAGTCTAAATCACGTCCGAAATCACGTCCTAAAATACGTGTTCAATCACATCCTGCAGCACGTCCTCGTCCTGCTACCCGTCTTTCATACCGGGACATCCCTCGGGATACAACGCCTCCTCCTGCGACTAATCCAACAAGAGCGCCAACTCCGGTGACAGAGCCAACTCCAATAGTAGAGCCGACAGTAGAGCCTACTCCCACGACCGAGCCAACTGTCGAGCCTACTCCCATGGTGACTGATCCTCCAACCGAGCCTACTCCAATGGTTACTGATCCTCCAAATCAGCCTACTCCCATCACTGATCCGCCAAGAGAGTCGACTCCCGTGACTGATGCGAGAAGAGAGTCAACTCCAGTGACGCCTATGGGATCTTCGGGAGTCGCAGATGTCGTCACAGATTTCCCGGGAGCTACTAACATCCCTAGACAGAATATATTGGATAATCCGTGGGATTTGGTCGGCCAAATTCCTTTCGGACCTCTGCCACGGCCTACTGATCATTCACAGCGAGGTTCGACGACAAATGCATCACCAGCTCAGGCTCACACTAACGTCCCTTCTCCAGGCTCACACTCGGCTTCAGCTCCTTTCTTTGGGATGGGTGCTTCCTCGAGCAATGCTGGACCTTCCACATCCCAATCATTTCAGTTATCCGAGACATCCGAGAGCTCGAGCAGTGATGAGGATGACAGTGATAGCTCAGGGCAGGAGATCGATAGTGATGGTGAGAAAAGTGGTCACGGTCCTTCTAAAGGAGTTAAGCCGCCTAAGAAAGATGAGGATCGGAGGTGGATCCGTATTGATCCAAATAATGGGTCGTGGGAAGAAAGTCTTATGATAACGACGACTATCGGGGCAATTCTTAAGAGGTGCTTGAGGAAGCCGTACAAAACCTACAGGGAGTGGAAGCCGACGGATCAGCAGCTTGCACGGGATGAGTTTAAGGTAATATAAAAGTATATTTTTAAGATTATTTATTTAGTTACATTCTTCTGTCTTCATTTATCAGAATCTTTACTTATAACAATTTCTTTTTTTCACTGTTGTAGAGAACTTTTCAGTGGCATCCGCTTGACGAAGGCCGCATTTGGGAACTGTATGAAGCAGCAGCACCGGATCGTTTTAAGAGTGCTTTGAGCAAGATCAAGTCAATCTGCCTTGAAGTTGAAGCTGATCCGTCGCAGAAGAAGAGCCATCGTATCTGGATCCCTAAGGCGATGCGTCGGAAGTACATGAAGTACTGGAAAAGCGATAAGCACGTGGCACGAGCGAAGCAGTCGAGTGCCAACAGAAAAAAAAGGGAAGACTGTGACCTGGTACGGTGGAAGTCTCACGCAAGACGAGTGGGCCAGACGCGAGGTAATTATATTAATACAACAATGTTATAAGATAAATATAATCTTATATAATGTTTATTTAATATATCTTCTGATTGTATATTAATGTCTAATTGTCTTACGTTACAGTCGATCAGGTTGGGCATTCCGGTGAATAAGATCCCTCTGCCGTGGCTCTACAAGTTGAAGAGGCAAAAGACAAATGCTGATGGATCGGCGGGCGACTGGGTGCATCCCGATGCGGAGGCAGCATATGTAAGTAAATGAACTAGCACAAACACTGACAGTCCTTAATGAACTAACACAAACACTAACAGTCCTTAATGAACTAAAGATTTTGTAAAAGGATAATCTAATGATGACTGTTCTTAAATGATTTTGTATTATAATTGAATTTTGTATATAGTCAGGTCTTTTTAGTACATTGATGAACTAAATAGTTTGAGCATACATGTTAAGTATTAGCCTTCTTGGTTGTTAAACATAGTTTCAGCCTTATTATTATGACAATATATTTATTAAGTAAAAAACTGAGCTTTGATATTAGGAATTAGTGATGTGTTAGATAGTTAATTAGTCAATGATGTATCCATATTTTGATGATCCATCATTGACTATCTACTATGAATCTGATGGATCATATATAGTAATCTGATGAAAGATAGTCAATAGTCAGAATATGATTGAATTTAGGTAATCAGTATAAGTGATAAACTGATGATTAGATATTGTGGTGATAACATTTGATAGTAATGTGATGATAAAATAAGTGATAATCTGGTGATTAAATCTGATATTGTGATGATACAATTTGATAGTAATTTGATGATATAATCTGCTATTAATATGATGATTGTGATGATATAATCTGCTATTAATCTGATGATTGTGATGATATAATTTGATAGTTATGTGATGATATAATCTGCTATTAATGAGATGATTAAATCTGATATTGTGATGATATAATTTGATAGTAACATGATGATATAATTTGCTATTAATCTGATGATTGTGATCTGATAATCTGATTCCTTGTAATATTTATGTCTCCTGTTATTATTCATAATATATTTTAGTACATTAATCCATGTATATAAGTAAATTATTAGTGTTTATTATTTAATAAATTTGTATATGTTATTGTCACAGCACGAAGCGCTTCAACGGTGGCGAGATCGGTATGGTTATGACACCAGGAATTGGCCTGCTTGGGATCTAATGACATGGTTGAAGGTGGTTGGGAAGAAGGGGAGGAGAGTTCCTGCTTTTTCAAAGCATGCGAATGTGAAGTCCATTGCCCAAAATGCCGGTACCCCCCCAACAAGGAACATTCAGTTGTGCTGAGGACTTGACAGCGCAGTTTCGGGCACATATGCTTCATACAATAGAGTTTGAGACAGCCATCAAAAACTGTCTTAAACAGTTAACAAATCAGTATGGATGCTCGATGCCGAAGTTACCGGAGTACCCTATCACACCAGCTGGAATGGCAACGCAGTTGGCAGGCTCGACCGACACTCCCTTGGCCAGACCTCCTATACCAGCTCCTCGGTCATCAACGAATGATGTAATCAGCCCTCAAAGGGTCCCTGGAGTACAAGTGCGCCGGCCTAGTCAGCGATTGCCTTCTTCTAATCGAGGTGTTTACATGCCAGATATGTCGAACTTGGCATCGGAGCAGCAGCATGGGGGTTTTCAGGTGTCTCCGGGGCGGGCGGGTGGTTCTCAGGGTGGGATGGCCAGTTTTCAAGGGTATGCACAGCAGCCGATGGGTGGATTTCAGGCCCAGCAGCAAGGGCAGGGAGGTTTTCACCCTTTTCAGCAGCAAGGGATGATGGGATTTGGTCAGGTATACATATGCTATTATATATTGTGTTTTATTTAATTTAAATAAATTTAATAAGGCTGTTTACTTATACACTGGTAACATTTATGTGATGCTTGCAGGGCTTTAGCAACTTCCAGGGCCAGCAGCAGGAGATGGGTGGCTTCACGGGGATGCAACAGCAGTTCCAGCAGCCTGGTTGTAGTGTTCCAGGGAGTTTGATGCAGCAGCAGTTGATGCAGCATCAGGGGATGCAACAGCAGCAGGGGATGAATATGGGGAGGCAGTCTGGAGTGATGCAAGGGCTGAGTTCACAGTCGAGGCATGGCGGGGTGCGTGGACAACAAGGGACGACACAGCAGCAGGGATCTGATAATTCGCAGCGAGATCCCGTTCTGGATGACTTCATTGGAGATGAAAATGGCAGTTTTTAATGTCTGATATATGGACAGGTTGTGTTTTTCCATATTTTGCATTTTCGGGACAAGTAGTAAACTTAGAATTTCTGTTATTGTGGTGGTGTAAGTTGTTAGGATGGGATTTTGTGGTGTTTGATGGTGTTTTTATGGTGTTTTGACAGTTTTTTGGATTAAAGTTGACAGTTTAAGTTGACTGTGTAAGTTGACAGTTTTTATGGTGTTTTGACTGTTTAGTTGGAATATTTTGATGAATGTTGGATATTTTGGATGAAAGTTGGTATATTTGGTTGAATGTTCGCTTTTTTTATTTAAGTTGGAATATTTTGATGAATGTTGGATATTTTGGATGAAAGTTGGTATATTTGGATGAATGTTGGTTTTTTTGGATTTAAGTTGGAATATTTTGATAAATGTTGGATATTTTGGATGAACGTTGGTATATTTGGATGAATGTTGGTTTTTTTGAATTTAAGTTGGAATATTTTGATAAATGTTGGATATTTTGGATGAACGTTGGTATATTTGGATGAATGTTGGTTTTTTTGAATTTAAGTTGGAATATTTTGATAAATGTTGGATATTTTGGATGAACGTTGGTATATTTGGATGAATGTTGGTTTTTTTGAATTTAAGTTGGAATATTTTGATAAATGTTGGATATTTTGGATGAACGTTGGTATATTTGGATGAATGTTGGTTTTTTTGAATTTAAGTTGGAATATTTTGATGAATGTTGGATATTTTGGATGAAAGTTGGTATATTTGATAGATTGTACAATTTTCAGGGATTTAAGTTGGAATATTTTGATAAATGTTGGATATTTTGGATGAAAGTTCGTATATTTGATAGATTGTACAATTTTCAAGGTTTAAGTTGGAATATTTTGATGAATGTTAGATATTTTGGATGAAAGTTGGTATATTTGATAGATTGTGCAATTTTGATACATGTCGTGTTGGTATTATTGTTGGTTTGGATATTTTTTGTAGTGTTTAGTTTTACACTCTTTGAGCTCATTTTTAGGTGAATTGTTTATTCTTAAGAATGACTTTTGTAACAACTTTGTGGTGGTGGTTTATTTTATAATATTTGGATAAATAATGATTGTTAATTGGTATTATGACTAAATCTAGTTTAGTTGGACTCATATTTAATAAATACCTTATGTTTTTTTTATCTCGAAAACGTTAATTATTACAATTGAAACTCTTTTATATTCTATTTTACAAATCAATCACTTGTTTTGTTTTCTCTCGAAAACATTAATTATTACACTAACAACTTCTACCGATCCTTTAAAAACACTAATATTGCGTGTCATTCCTAATCTCGTCCAAAACGGAGTAACGAAATACGATAAACGAATAAACGGGGGATTTATGTAATTATAGAAAAGTTAAATAAATATCTGAACTAAGTTTTTTCTTCTACCGATCCTTTAAAAACACTAATATTGCGTTTCATTCCTAATCTCGTCCAAAACGGAGTAACGAAATACGATAAACGAATAAACGAGGGGTTTATGTAATTACAGAAAAGTTAAAGAAATATCCGAACTAAGTTTTTTCTTCTACCGATCCTTTAAAAACACTAATATTGCGTTTCATTCCTAATCTCGTCCAAAACGGAGTAACGAAATAAGATAAACAAATAAACGAGAGGATTATGTAATTATAGAAAAGTTAAAGAAATATCGGAACTAAGTTTTTTCTTTTACCGATCCTTTAAAAACACTAATATTGCGTGTCATTCCTAATCTCGTCCAAAACGGAGTAACGAAATACGATAAACGAATAAACGGGGGGTTTATGTAATTATAGAAAAGTTAAATAAATATTCGAACTAAGTTTTTTCTTCTACCGATCCTTTAAAAACACTAATATTGCGTTTCATTCCTAATCTCGTCCAAAACGGAGTAACGAAATAAGATAAACAAATAAACGAGTGGATTATGTAATTATAGAAAAGTTAAAGAAATATCCGAACTAAGTTTTTTCTTTTACCGATCCTTTAAAAACACTAATATTGTGTGTCATTCCTAATCTCGTCCAAAACGGAGTAACGAAATACAATAAACGAATAAACATGGGGTTTATGTAATTATAGAAAAGTTAAAGAAATATCCGAACTAAGTTTTTTCTTCTACCGATCCTTTAAAAACACTAATATTGCGTTTCATTCCTAATCTCGTCCAAAATGGAGTAACGAAATACGATAAAAAAATATTATAATATAAAATACTATACCTCTCTTCAACCCTAAACCCTAAACCCTATAAACCCTAAACCCTATCCTTAAAACCTATACAACATAGTTCTAACTTGTATTTTCATACATAAAGGTTGTAAACCACCTTTAATCACTAATTTGTTTTAACCATACACTAACATATGTAAAATAGGAGTGTTCCTCCAAATTTCGTACAAAACGGAATGTCGGAAGATGTTTAAAAAACAATTTGGGGAAGAAAGCGCAATTATACAAAAGATGCAAAATAACTTCAAATTCAGTTTTTTCTTGAACAACTATTTTCACGACACTAATGAGGCATGTTAATTCAATTTTTATCTAGAAATGGAGAAACGAAACACGTTTAAAATATATTTGTGGTCAAAAATGTAATTATTTTTATAGGAATGGGTTTTAATGGAAACCAATTCATGGGAACCAATATCTGGTTCCGACTGGCACCAATAATTGAGTAACACGTATGGCTAGTTATTGTGTAACACGTACAACGCCTGCTGACCACTAATTACATTACCAACAGCTGGTCAGTAACATGAACCAAAATAGAACGTAATGGGAACCGAAATTTCGTTCCCATTGCTAATACTTTTCTATATATAGCAGCCCATCTCTCCCACACTCATACCTAATTATATTCTCACCAAACACCATTGCAGCAGCCGCGCGAAGCTTAATTAGCTTTGTTTCATAATTTTTTTTTTTTTTAGCTTCGTCCTCTTCGTTTCTCGTTAAGAAGATGAAGAAGAAATCCGAAGAAGAAGAAAAGAAGAAGAAGAAGAAATCCGAAGCTTCATAATGCTTTTTTTTTCACCTTCTTTGTTACTCGTTAAGAACAACAAATTCGAAGAAGAAGAAGAAGAAATCCGAAGAAGAAGAAGAAGATGGTCTCATGCTTAATTTTTATTATGTTGCTAAAGCTAGTAGTAATATGTGTTGTATTATTATGTTATTTTTATTATAATTTGTGTTGTATTAATATGTATCCTTAATTTTCTTAATAACAAATTTGTGTAGTATAATGGTATTGTTAAATTTATAATATTACATATTTTACCTATTATATTATAAGTTATATTCTAAAATTACAATAATTTTAATATTATTCAACAATGTTAATATGAGAAATAACTAAATTAAGATTATTAATATGATAATGATATTTTCAGATTAAACAACAACAACATTCAAAAATCCAATTTCTGGAAAATTTTAAAAATCAAAACAGCGCTAATATGAAGATTTCGAAAATATTAGGGTTTTGAAAAGTATTCAGATTTCCCCCCTGTTTTTTTAACAAATTTCAAATTGCCGCCATTATTTTTTTTGAATTTTCAAATAAGCAACAGGAACGAATATTTCGTTCCAATTCTTTGGATCAATTAGTTCCCGTTACTATGAACAGTGTGTTTCGTATGACCGTATTGGGGGTCCCGGTCCTAAGCAATGGGAACCAGATATTCGTTCCTATAAAGCAATAGAAACGAAATAGTAGTTTTCTACATGGGAACAGAAGCTTTGGTACCCAGGCGTAACGGAAACCAAACACGTTCGTTCCTATTAGCAATGTGAACCATTTAGTTCGTTCCCAAGGCAATCGCCACGGGGGTAACGGAGACAGAGCCTTTGGTGCCCATAAGTGGTTCCCATATGGTCTACGGGAACCAAAAAAGAGGCAATTGGAACCTAATTAATGGTTCCAATTGTGCAGTTTTCTTGTAGTGTAAGTTCATATCAATTTTTTTATGTTAAATATTCTTGTGTCAAATTTACAATATTTGCCTGTCACTAAATAGTTATTGAATTTGCACCACAATGAGATGCAAAGATTTGTATTTTTTGATTGTCACTGCTTTCAAGATTCAATCTTTAAGGTTTATACAACTTATACATGATCGCAAATTAATGTAGATTGAAAGTGCAAGTTAGAAGGAAATGTTAGTCCAACATCGTGATAAAGAATGTTATTCCAACATTAAATCCAACACAAATGCTGCACAGTCCGATTTAATTTATATAATTAGTTTTGTCTTTATTCATTGACTTATCTAGTTCTACGAGTTGTGTTTATCTTTGGTGTATTTCAGGATATCAAACGATCTAGGTTTTGAGAAGATTAAGCATAAAGAAAGATATTCCATGTGAAGAAGATTATGATAAGTATGAAAGATAAGGCTAAGCAAGATCTGATAAGAGCTTTCAAACTAAAGATAATCTCGAAGAAGATTTCAAGACTATCCAAGAGAATAGAAGAACAATCAATTGTGTCTATCACATCTTCAGTTATGGCCGTGAAACATCTATAAGAAGAGTGGTAGACATCAAGTGAAAACACAAGACAAGAGCATAGAACTCCAAGTGAATTAATTTTAAGAGTCTAGTATTTTATGTCTTGTTGTACTGAGAATTTGTCTAACAAGATTAGAGCTACAATCTTTGTAGACCTAGATTGTTTGGTTGAGAGGAGTGATTTTCTTTAAATGCTCTCAGTTGAGTTTTGTATTATTATTAAGTTATTAGTGATTATTTCGTTGTGATTAAGTTGAGGCTAAGCAAGTTGAGTTTTGTAAAATCATACACTGTGTTTACTGTTTCGTTGTGCAATTTACTCTTCCTTGAATATTGAGGCAACATTGAGTACTTCAGTGTTGACTCAACATTCAAATTAACACAACTTGTGAATTGAAAAGAGACCAATCCCGGTCCACACAATTTCAATTGGTATCAGCGCCAAGCACCGACTACACTGGTGTTTGGATATGGTACTAGGAAATGGACGACGCGAACCTCAACAACAGGCTACCAGTGTTGGATGGAACCAACTATGCTTACTGGAAGATCAGGCTCAGATCACACATCAAGTCCATTGACATGCGCACATGGAAGTCAATTATTGATGAATATACTCCACCAATGACAGCTACGAATAATGATCGTGATGTCAATCGGAAACCTGGAGTTGATTCGACTCCAGTAAAAGTCAACAATACAACCTTCAGTGAGAAATCACTCAACGCCATCTTCCGGTCGGTGGATGCTTACATGTTTAAATTAATTCATAATTGTTCTACTGCTCAGCAAGCCTGGTTGTTTTTACAAACCATTGTGAAGGTGATATAAGTGTTAAAGAAACTAGACTTCAAATTTCTTTACACAAATTTTAAAATATGAGGATATGTGAGGATGAGAGTGTTTCATCATACTTTGGAAAATTAGTAGATCTTGCAAATGAATGTCAAAATCTAGGTGATCCCGTATCTAGCAAGCAAATTGTATACAAATCAATGAGAACTTTAGCAAAGAGGTTTGAAGTTAAAAATATTGCAATGTAGGAAGCTAGACACATGACCACTCTTGATTCCAATACTCTCCATAATATGTTAAAAGAATTTGAAATGAATAAGGAACCCAGTAATAAACAAAGAGGTCTTGCCTTAAAAGCAACAGAAGAAGACATGATTGATGAGTTTGAGATCAAGACTTATCTTAATATTGTTGTTAGGAAGTTTAATAAACTTTCCCTCAATGATAGAGTGAAAAAAGAGAAAAACATTCTTGAAAATCTAAGAAAGAGCTTTCTTGGTAAAATGGTAAAATATACTTTCAAAAAGCCTACAGAAACTGACACTAAACAAATGTAAGACATTCAATGTTATGAATGCAAAGGTTATGGTCATCTGGCTTATGAATGTGCAGATAGACTAAGATTCAAAGGAAACTCTAACTAGGTGTGTATAGATGATGTTGATGATGAGACAGATATAGAGGAGATAACAGACGAACAAGAATCTACCTTTGAAGAAATACACACAGCAAGTTTATTCGCCAAGGTAAATTGGGTCGAGACAGAATGTCAGGGCAACATGATTGTTCAGTGTGTTGCTCAGCATTCAGACAGGAGCAGAATATCAGAAAGTATATTTTGACAGTTGGGAGAATGATGCCAAAACTTCTGATCCTTAATGTTTTATTAAAGAAATAAATGAGTCTGACAAGCACACTAACTTTGTTTGTTTTGGTGGTTCTGTAGACTTGGATGAAGAATACATTTTTGAAGGAGAAATGTATCAAGAAGAGATCATTGTTGAACTAGAGGTGGTCGACAAAGAATTGCAGGTTGAAACAAACAAGATAATCAAGAGAGAAAAAGAACTTCTCAATGAGAATGAATTTCTAGTTGAAATTGTGACTTAATTAGAGATAAACCTCACCAGAAAGGAAGCTCAGCTTGAAAAGGTACTAATAAAACCTGGGGAAGCTTAACAAACCATTTCCAAATGGGATTCTAGTACAAACAAACTAGATGAGATATTGTTTGTTGAAAATGAAGGTACAATTGGTTTAGGTTTCCAAAAGTTCACTGATAAATCTTCTACTAGAATTCTTCTTCTAGGTTTTGTTAAAGCTAATGATACTTCTTGCAAAACTAAGAAAATGACCTATATATGCCAATTTTGTTATCAACCTGATCATTTGAAACCTTATTGTTTTAAGTACAAAAAGTTATGTAAGAAGAATAAAAATGTAAACAGTAATGTTATCTCTAATGTTAAGCCAACACAGATATCTGATGTTGACTCAACATTTGGGAAAACACTGCTGAACCGAAGAACAGTTTGAAAAGTAGTAGGCTCTGGTCTCACAAAATCAAGATTATTTGTAATGTTGTTTTCTCTGCTACTCACACTAATCTCACAGGTAATTGATATTTTGACATTGGGTGCTCTAGACATATGACAGGTACAAAGACAAATCTGGTGGAGTTTGTACCCTTGACTATTGGTATAGTCACGTATGGAGGAGGGAGCAAAGGAAATATCATTGGAAAGGGGGTTCTAAACTTTGAAGGCTTTTCATGTCTGAAGGATGTACTGTTGGTTAAAGGACTGCGTGTTAATATTATTAGCACCAGTCCACTTTGTGATGACAACTTCCTTGTTAAATTTGATAAATATTTATGTGATGTGTTTGATTATTCTAACACTTATGTCTTGACAAGAAAGAGATCAAAAGACAATTTTTATCTGGTCGGTGAAGAAGCACATTTCTTTCATACTAAGGGGGTTGAGTCAGTTGTGTGGCATAGGAGGCTTGGTCATGTCCAGTACAGAAACATGAAAAAGATCATCAAACTTGAAGTTGTAAGAGACATACTTAAACTGATTAGTCCAGGTAAGCTTGTTTGTGGTGACTGTTTGTCAGGTATGCAAACCAAAGTTTCTCATACTCCTAAAGGTAAAAGGTCAAAACTCAAGGAATATTAAGTGCTTTGAACTATTGCATATGGATCTAATGGGTCCTATTAAGGTTTGTAGTCTTGCAGGGAAAAAGTATGCATATGTTATTGTGGATGACTTCTCTAGGTACACCTTGGTAAAGTTCGTGAGAGAAAAGTCATAGATTGTAGAGACTTGTAAAACACTAGTTGCTAGTATAAAAAATCTCTATAATGCATGTGTTATTAGAATCAGACCTGACCATGGTACATGAGTACTCTGTACCAATAACTCCACAACAGAATAGAGTAGCTGAAAGGAAAAATAAAACTTTGCAGGAGATGGCCAGGGTAATTCTAAACTCTAGAAAAATAACAAAAAGACTTTGGGTTGAAGCCTTGAATACTGTTTGACATATTTCTAACAGAGTTTACCTTAGGCCAAGTACAACCATGACTCCTTATGAAATATTGAAAAAAGGAAGCCTAATCTGAGTCATTTTCATGAGTTTGGTTGTGTGTGTTATATTTTGAATGACAGAGAGTATCTGGGAAAGTCTTATGCTAAAAGTGAAGAGTGCATTTTTGTTGGATATTTTGTGAATACTAGTTCATTTAGGGTTTTAATATTAGGCTAAACATTGTTCAACAATGTGTTAACGTAATTTTTGATGATGAATCTATTATTACAGGAAAAAATGATCAAACCTTTGTGCATCTAGAAGAGAATGTTGAGTCTGCACCATGCGCTGACAATGTTGACTTAACACAGAATGTTGATCATGAACTTGCACATGTGACTGATGGCGTGCCAACATTTGCCACCTCAGATGTTGTTGCAACACCAGAAGATACAAGTTCTGACATTGATAACTTTATTGGTGAAAATGTAATAAGGGATATGCCTGCCAGGATCTAGAAGTATCATCCATTTACACAAGTCATTGGTAAAATCACTGAAGGAGTAAGAACTATAAATAAAGAGAAGGTGAACTACAGGGATATGGTTAGACTAAGTGTATGCATGTCTGTTATTTGTGATAATCTTCAAGTTTCCTAATTTTTCTCTGTTGTTGAACCCAAAAATGTAACTGAAGCCTTGAAAGATGCTCATTGGAAAAATGCTATGCAAGAAGAACTTATACAGTTCACTAAGAACAATATTTGGAAATTAGTTCATAGACCTGCTCATGATAATGTGATAGGAACTAAATGGGTTTTCATTTTTCAAAAATAAGAGTGACAACAATGGTGTCATTGTTAGGAGTAAGGCTAGATTAGTAGCTCAAGGATATACACAGGTATAGGTATTGACATTGATGAAACATTTGCTCATGTGGTTAGAGTTGAATCTATTAGACTTGCTATTGCATGCTTTCGTAAAATAAAACTATTTCAAATGGATGTTAAAGGAGTTTTTTTGAATGCTACATAGATAAAGAAGCTCATGTAAAGCAGCCAAAATGATTCATTTATCCTTATCATCCTGACTATGTGTACAAATTAGAGAAAGCACCGTATGGGTTAAAGCAGTCTCCAAGAGCATGGTATGAAATATTACAGAGTTTTTGTTAAGTTTTGGCTTTACTACTAGAGGTGAAGAAGATAGAACATTGTTTATTATGAAGAATAGTAAAGATGTTTGTATTGCTTAGATTTATTTGGAGGATATTGCTCTTGGATCAACTAACCAGTTCACTTTAAAAAAAAATTCAATGACAAGAACTTTTGAGATGAGCATGATTGGAGAGCTCAACTTTTTCCTTGGCTTTCAAGTAAAGCAAAAGGAGAGTGGAATGTTTATGTGCCGAGAGAAGTATGCCAAAAATTTAGTGAAGAGATTTGGTCTGTTAGATTCAAAATCCAGCAAAACTCCCATATCTACCACACTGAAGATTGAAAGAGGTAAAGTAAGGGAAAATGTTGATTCAACAATATACAGATCAATGATTGGCAGCTTGTTGTACTTATCAGCCACACGACCTAATATCATGTTGCTCTTAAAGCCTCTCATTTAAATGCAGTTAAGAGAATCTTGAAGTATATATCTGGAACTGCTGAGTTGTGAATTTGTGACTCTGATTCAGCGGGGGACTTAGATGATAAGAAATCAACAAGTGGGGGTTGTTTTATCTACGAGATGATCTTGTTTCTTGGTATAGTAAAAAACAGAATTGTGTGTCACTTTCAACTACAGAATCAGAATATGTTGCAGTTGGCAGCTATGTTACCCAGTTAATATGATTAAAACATATATTACATTATTATGGGCTAACTAGTGATACACTCTTGATATTTTGTGACAACCTCAATGCCATAAGCATATCAAAAAATACTATTCAGCACTCCAGAACTAAGCACAATGATAAGACATCATTTTCTATGAGATCTGGTTGATGATAAGACAATAATGATAGAACACTTTGATACAAACAACCAATTAGCTGATATATTCACTAAACCATGAGACAATGAGAGAATCTTCAGCTTGAGGAAGACTCTCGGTATGAGTGTGTTGTGAGCACACAGCCTTAACATAACAGGCTAACATTGGTGACTGATTATGGTGTCTATAGATTGTTTTTGATTTTTTTCTAGTTGTCTTGTGTTCTTCTCATCCTTATGTGTTTGTGAGTCTTCATATTTGAGTTGTTGCTAGTCATAAGTTTGTCATTGGTTGGTGGATTCTTATCTCTTTATAATGTGTCTATTAAAAGCTTAATGTAACTCTTTTTACTTTGAGGCAGTAACTTAATTTGGAGAAGTTGGGGCACACAGAGCTGACTGCTATGTTATATGCAGTTATGTCTTATTCAGGCTTAAGTTACACAGAACAATATGGAGAAGTTGGAGTACACAGAGTCGAGTGTTATGTTGTATTCAGCTGTGACTTATTTATATTGTTCTGCTTGCGAAAGGGGCATAGGATATTGGTTTCTAATACTCGGGTGTCTAGGGTCATGTGCTGCCTTCATCCAGTATTATTATTCACTTGGTTCTAAAACCTTCTTTATGATTGCTTAGTAAACAAGTATGTGTTAGTAGGGGTGGGAACGGGACGGGAAAATTCTCGTTCCCGTCCCATCTCATGGGAAAATTCCTCCGCGGGAAATTTCCAATCCCGTTCCTGTCCCATCACGGCCAACGGGACGGGAACGGGAATCATTTTTGGGTTCCCGAGGGAGGCGGGAATCCCCTCAATTTCTAGTGCCTATGCAATTTAGAGGGGATTTGGGGGTTAGTTGCTAAAATAAATTAAAAGGAGGGGAGTATAAGGAGATAAATAAAACATTAGAGTATAATCGTTAGACAACTTTTGCCTTTTGAGTAGCAGATTTGTTTTTATTTGTGATTTTTGATAGCGAATAGCGAATGTGATTTATTGTGAATGTGATTCGTATTGAATTGTGATTAATGTTAACAAGTTGTTACTTGTTAATGTCAAAAAGAAGATTTTTTTTTAATACAAAGTATTCGAAAATGCCGATTGTCGAAGGAAGAAAATTAGAGAAACATTTTTCCCCACCTTTTCCCCCATTTGTGTTCTGAAAAATTGCGGTATTCCCGCGGAAATCCCGCCAACGATGGGATTCCCGCGTAGACGGGATCCCATCCCGTTAATCCCGCCAACGACGGGATCCCGTGTAGGCGGAATCCCGTCCACAACGGGACAGGAACGGGAGTTGATTTCTCATTCCCGTGCACACGAGATCCCATGGAATATGATCCCATGGGACGGGATCCCGTCCCGTTTCCACCCCTATGTGTTAGGAACTGGGGTGTTGGGGTTATGTGTTGCCTTCATCCAGCCATATGTACTTGCATAAGCATCTGCATTGATTATGTTGCAATTGAGTGGTAGGGGTCTTATTATTGCCTACATTCAGTGAATTCATAGTCACCATCCTTTTTCCTCAAAGAGTATTGCTTGTGAGTATATTTTAATTGTTGGGTCTTAAAGTAAAAAGAAATTATTTGTCACTACTAGCAGACTATGTTGGGACAACACTCCTCTCATTTATGTTGACACAACATTCATCTTCTGGTCTAAGTGGTTTGGTCTTAAGGGGGAGTTACTTATGATCATGTCTTCACATTAAAGGCATATTTCTTGGGTATCTTAGCTGCCAGTAACACACAAAGTTGTTTTTCACTTTTCATAGAAGTTGATTATCTTTGTGATTTAAAATTCTTTTCTTTTCTTATGATGTGTTTCTTGTCATCTAACTACTCATGACTCCACAGATCTAAGCTAAATGGGATTGTAATGGTACTAATCATATCTTAAGTTCTAGATATATCTCTCAGGTTTTGCTTATGCCTTCAGTTGAAGAGGACTTTATGGTAAGACTCATACCACACAGACACTGGTTTCAGTAGTGACTCGACACGAGTTACAATGTTGTGGCAACATTTTTCTGATAGGTGTTCCCTCAACATTTCAACTCAACATTAGGACTTATAAGTTATTCCATTAACTGCTCTGGTCACGTTTCATGACTACACGTATGCACGTGTTGACTTAACATGGCAGGAAACGCACATGTTTACATCAGCTACCTGTCCACTACTCCTAATTCATCTCCACTTTCTCTTTTTATCTCTTTATAATTATGTGTCAATACTGTCAACTTCATTAAACCCTAATTTACTAATTTCCTTTGTATAATTATCCGCAATATACATCATGGTTAAGAAATCCTCAGTTACTGATCTTGCCAACACAGCCATCACCAAGCAATCTGATGCAGTGGGAGTTCAACCATGCAGAAGCACACACACATGCTCTATTCAAGTAGTGCAAGAGCCTCCATAATGAAAGGCATCCACCTACACTATTAGGAATGTTAAATCAAAGAAGACCGCTTCAACCAGTGTTGAGCCAACATAAGAGACGGAGAATAGTAGGCCAGCACAAGAGCAAGTGGGTGTCGGTACGACACAGGAACCTAACACCGTCGCTGAAAAAGAAGCTCCTCAAACAAAGGAATATGTGATTGCCACTACTGAAGAGGCACCTCAATTGCCTCAACCTACATCCATATATGTTGAACTTGAAGGGGAGAAGGTTATTGAAGAAGATGAGGGGGAACGAAACCTAGGTGTTGTTGCTGATGAAAAGGAGAACATTGATGAGGAACAGGAGAAGAAGTTTGAAGAGGAAGAAGACAATGAGGAGAAAGAGTCTGAAGAAGAAGAAGAAGAAGAAGAAAGTGATGAAGAGAAAGAAAATGTTGATTTTGACCAACAAGATGTTGAGCCAACATCGTTAGAGGAAGTTGCTTGACCAACATCTGATGTTGCAGAAGAAACTTAGGAAGAGGTATTCTATACTTTTGAACTCAATTTTCCTACTGATACCCACAATGATTATTTCTTGACTAAATCTATTAGTAATAAGTGGGATGTGTTCGTCATGAGGAAAATTTTACCTGAGAGGACTCTTGTTGTGAGTGACTTGAAGAAATATAGGGTCTGTGAGTTTCTAGAATCAATGGGCTTACTTGGATCCCTTACTGAGATTGTGCCTTATGCCACCCTGATGTGGTGAGGAGATCTTACTTCAATCTATCTAAATTTGTTGATGCTTCTGGTTCACCTAAGTATGGGAGAGCCTTTGTAAGGGGTAAATTCTACAAAATTAACTTCTCAATCATCAACAGAGCCTGTAAGATGCCAATCAGAAAAGAGACAAAGACATCACCTGATGACAATGAGATGATCAAGGAATTGACAGGTGGACTTGTAAAATCTTGGGTACCAAGGATGCAAGTAACTGGGCTGACTTCTCTGAGTGCAATTTTGTGTAAGAGTGCATCAACTAACTAGATGTCTTCCTCAAATTCAACTGTGGTGACAAATGGTTTGGCGGTTTTGGTGTTCAAGTTAATGAGAGGTTTTCTAGTAAACTTAGGGAAGAGAATTTTTGTGTCCATGTATGAAGCTGCATAAACAAAAGATGGAACTCTACCATTAACATCGTCGGTGTATAAGATTCTCTGTGACCAAGGCTTTGAGATGGGTTAAGAAAAAGTCCTGGTGCAACAAGCTAGAGTGATTGCACTAACCAAGAACTACTTTGGAGGAACCATAATAAATGACTTGCCTTGGAAGGATCTGACGGCACCTGGAGGAAGTGGAGTACAACAAAAGAAGACAGTCGAGAAGTTCAATGTTGCTTCCACATCTGAAGTTGACATTGTTCCAAACGTGCCCATCAGTTATGTGTATCTACAAGATAAGGTCGATTGGTGTGAAAGGATGATCTCACGCAGAAGAAGGGAGATTGTTGATAAATAAGAGAAGTTGAAGGAAGTTGTGACACCATCAAGAAGCACCTTTTGGTGGTGCTTTCATCACAAAAAGGGGGAGAGTAGTACCAATTTTAATGTTTCTTTATGTTTTTAAAAATGTTTCTGAAGTTTGAACAATGTTAGTTATCTGAGGGTAATTTGTTTTAGATTCAGAGGGGATGTTCTCTGTGTTTTGTTGGGATGTATCAGGATAATTACTCTGCAAGTGCTTGTTATTCTAGTTTACTCTAGTTTATTGTTGTCTAATTAATTTGCAAGAGTTATTCAGAATGTTGGGCCAACATTGTGTGTCAATGTGTTAGCTTAACATAATTGATGAATATTAGGTAATGAGGGGGAGTAAATTAGAATATTATTGTTGGTTGATATTCTAAAATACAAGTGCTTTGGGAATTGGATACTTCATTGGTTTTGTGAAGAAAGACAAAAAGAGGGAGATTGCAAGTGCAAGTGTTAGAAGGAAATGTTAGTCCAACATTGTGGTAAAGAATGCTATTCCAACATTGAATCCGACACAAGCACTACACAGTCCGATTTAATTTATATAATTAGTTTCGCCTTTATTCATGGACTTTCTAGTTCCACGAGTTGTGTTTATCTTTGGTGTATTTTATGATATCATATGATCTAGGTTTCGAGAAGATTGAGCATAAAAAAAAGATCGAGCTGAAGAATATTATGATAAGTATGAAAGATCTTTGAAGATAAGGCTAATCAAGATTTGATAAGAGAGCTTTCAAACTGAAGATAATCTCGAAGAAGATTTCAAGACTATCCAAGAGAATCTAAGAACAATCAATTGTGTCTATCACATCTTCATCTATGGCCATGAAACATCTATAAGAAGAGTGATAGACATCAAGCGAGAACACGAGACAAAAGCATAGAATTCTGAGTAAATTAATTTTAAGAGTCGGGTGTTTTCTGTCTTGTTGTACTGAGACTTTGTCTAACAAGATTATAGCTATAATCTTTGTAGTCATGTTATATTCATATAACCTGCTTAAAATTCATACACTGTGTTTATTGTTCCGTTGTACAATTTACTCTTCCGTGAATGTTAAGACATCATTGAGTACTAAGTAACAATACCCCTGAAGTATTTTAAATATATTTGAAATAAGATTGATGTAGGAAAACTGGGCAAGAATTATTCTTAGGAAATGCGAAGTGAAATTGAGAATAACTGCGTGATTGATTAGAGTTTATGGTGTAAATCGAGCAGTCATAAAAAGCAAGTAATGGGCTCTGATTTCACGATGATTCGGGAGTTGTTAGTTTAGACGAACTACTAGCCCAGACGACTGCTTAGAATTAGGCCTTACACAAAACGCATAGTTTCACGTCATGATTCAACGGTCAATTTTAGCCAAGATGTTGAAAACCTTTGGTTTTGTTTTCATGGTTCACAAAAATCTTGATTAGGTAAAACTTGGCATATTAAACCTTTTTATTCCACATTACGACTCTTTAAGTTAGACTACTTATCTTTTATAATGAATACAATTTTGAGATAATTTATTATTATTTAATGAATGAAATAATTATGTAACACAAAATTCTTTTTGGGTGTTATAAAATATAAGGTCCCTAATCTTATAATAGGGCTTGTGTCTTCCATCAACCTCACTTTTTTAAGAAGTATGAGTATCACATAAATTAAAGGACAAAACTCGTTAAACTCTCTCAACAACAGGAAATTTCTTCATGAGCACTCAAACATTTGAAAAAGTGAAAAGAGCACCCTATTCTATTGAAAAAACGTATGAATACTCCCCCCCCCCCCTCCAACGTCAGATTTGACAGACAAAAATATCAATTGTATCCAAAATTAAAGCCTCATCAATGTTCTTATAGGGGATTTTCGCATAAACTTCAATGGTAAGGAAGTCGTTTTCTCTTTTTGACACGTTTGAGGCACTTCGCAAACTACCCTATAGTTCATGAGGTTTAATAGGAATTAACATTAATTATAAATAAATAAAGAAATAAAATGTCGGTTCTAAGAAATAGCGAGGAATTTATAACTAAAATTCTTTGATTCACCAAATAATATCGAGAAGTACATAAAAAAAGTGAGAGAACTCACTTATTCCTTAATCAAAACTACTTTATTGACTAAAGACCGTTAACTAATAATAGTGAAACCCTAACTAAAAGAAATACCGGCTACAAAATACTCGTAAATAAATAAAAAAATTTAATATTTTGAACGAAAATAATAAATTGCTAGCCTGACCATTGAAATTTGGCTAAAATTACATAGGTGAATAAACGGATTCACATTTTCGAGCATTGTTCAGGTGACTGTTTCCACTTGCAAAAATGTTATTATTTGTATAAACTAACCATTATTGACATCTTGCTTAAATTGTGACTAGTTAAATTGTGACCATTAATGTGCTTAATTTAAACAAGCTCACTTCCCCTCACGTTTTCCTTTTTAGTGTTGTCACTTCTTTTTTTTTTTGTAAACCTTTAGTTTTGTCACTTTTTTTTTTTGGTAAACCTTTTAGTGTTATCATTTTTATTTTAAGTAACTCGGTCTCAGCTTCCACCTTAAGTCTTTCTTTCTTGCAAAAAATAAGATGACCTGATATATGTGTCATTAGAATGTCCTCGAATTTTTTTAAGTGCTTCATTGATCAAGTAATTCAAAAAACATTGATTCTCGCTATATTTTAGATTACCACTTTGTTGGAGCGGAAATATTGTAACATGGTTATTTGTTGTCCATGTTCGGCGTAGATATATAAATAACATCTTTTTTCACCACTTCATCGTAACTGCTGCTAATTTAGGTGGTCAAGATTACCTTTTGTTAAAAATTGGAAAACAGAAAAGAATATTAAACTGAATATATGAGAATTTCCTTGAGAGCGTGAACTTAATAACACTTTCCTAAAAGCAATATTTTCACTATATAATAAGAAAATCTGCTTCCCATGATACAAGAAGAAATTTAGAAATATTTATAAGATGCAGAAAATATGGCTGAATGAATAAAAACGAATCTGTAACATTATATTTATATAACACGAAAAGTTATATATGAACAGACATATTTATTCATAATGGTTGTGTCATGTATGATAGATTTGCACCCTTTCACCAATTAATTCAGATTTTAAATATATCAGAATCTGAAAAATAAAATAATACGGGTTGCAACTCTTCACTAATTTATTTCGAATTAAAACAAAATAAAATCCGAAAATAAATTATTATAAGTATAAGTCTTGAACTTTATTATTATTGCCCCAAGGCCCCAAGGTGTCCCAAGTGCCCAAGTGCCTATCATAGACTTATAATATATCTTATATATATATATATATATATATATATATATATATCAAACCCAAATAGACCTAGCCCAACACAATGTACAAATACTAGAATTAACACTTTAAGAGTCCAATTCTAAATAAGGTGTTCAAAACTCTTATCTCCTACCAATGTGGGATACAACATTGTTCACAACTAAAATACACAACAATCCCCCACTAGTTGTGAACAATCTAAGACTAACATAAGACTCCTAATATAAGAATAACATAACTTAATAAACTAATTTTCTAATTAGTAAACCCTGTAGTCTTCATCTTGGGTCGTATCAATCTTTCTCCCTTAACAGGGCCTTGTCCTCAAGACCTTTTTTCCGTTTTCTCCAATTCATAGTCATTGTGCCTTTATAACCTGCATGAAAAACCATCAGATTGTTGATGTGGCTCATCATCTTGGAATTGCTTTTATGCCGTGCAAGAAACAACAAGACTCTTTTAGTTTTAATATGCGGTTATGGCAAGATCGTCATGTTGATGTTGAATTTCAGTATTTCCACGTTGCTCTTAATTTTTGTGGACTCCTTCGGCTTTTCGAAGAAAACTTCAAAATCAAGACCTGGAGTGTTGCAGATTGTTAACAACGGCGGCGATGTTGGTGGCGGTGGAGGTGACGATGTTGGTGGAAACAACGGTGGTGAAGTTTTGGTCAAATTGTATTTATTCTTTGATAATTGAACAAACATACTTTCAAGACTATTTATCATCTTTTCAGAACGTTCTAACATCCACTGCAACAAGATTGATAGTTGTTGCTCAGGTGCCAAAATCAGTTTTTTTAGTTCTCTCAATGAAAGCACCAATTGTTAGGGATAAAATTCTATTCAAGCTAGAACGAGCTCCAAGAATTTATTAAGGAAGAAGAGAGACTAAAATTAAGATAACTAAAGTTTTACTTATTTTCTGAATGAATAAAAGTTACAAGACTTGGACTATTTGTACTAATAAACATAGACAAAGTAAACCTAAACTACTAAAGGAAATAGAAATCTAATACTACTCTAATTAAATAAAAATTCCTAATCTAAGACTAACATAAGACTTTTAATATAAGAATAACATAACTTAATGAACTAATTTCCTAATTAGTAAACTCTGCGGCCTTCATCTTGGGTCGTATCATAATATAACAATAAGTATATATTGGTTATGAATTAAGTATAATTATTGGTAGCTATTTGACCATGCATCTCATTTTATATATAAATGTTTTCTATGAAATTAGATATTATAATAATATTATTAATAATAATAATAAAATTTGTGTGAATTGCTTTCATAAGAGTAAAATAAAGACCATGTGATTACATTGATTTTTTAATCGAGAAACTGTATTTTTATTATTTTATATATCGCATAGTAAAATTCCTTTACTTTGTCTTGTTGAGAAATATTATCCCACATCGCTTGGGTATGGTCTTAGATTAATGTTAATAAAGAGAAGTTCTCCCTCCACTTAACAAGGCATTTTAAGTAGAGAAATATGGGCTTCAATTTCTATCATGGTATCAGAGCCAACCCAAGACGTATGTTGGGCTCCGCGACCTACCCACGTGATGGCACCAAAGATAATTATTGGGGCACACGTGAGGAGGCATGTTGAGAAATATTATCCCACATCGCTTGGGTATGGTCGTGGATTAATGTTAATAAAGAGAAGTTCCTCATCTACTTAACAATGCCTTTTAAGTGGAGAAATATAGGCTTCAATTTCTATCATGTCTATGATTTCCTAAAATTATTTTGAAGTTTTTTACATAAATTTGTGAGTCGTTTATATCTTCAACTAAATTATTCGTTGTGTTTTTCACCCTAGATGTTCATTTTAAAACATGATCTGTATATATAGTTATTATATTCGTGTACTAAAAAGAAAAAAAAAATATGAGTGAAATAGTTTGTATACAATATGAGAGTCTGAGCATTTGACCACTGCAATGCATCATTTAAGACAAATTTGAGGCACCTGCCATTGCAAGAAAGTCATACTTGTGATCAGGTGTTGGCATGTGATGCTCCATTAATCGAGAGAGACATCCTTCTTAGTTCTTACCTTAAAACACCTTGAAGAATGAACTGTTCTTGGAACCGGGGGGGTGGGGAGTTGGTATCCACTCTTCCTAACTCTTATCTGTACTACGAGTCCATCCACTCTTCCTAACTCTTATCTGTACTACGAGTCCAAAAGGTGCCAATATATTTGACTTTATGTGACAAAATATTTGGTTTGACCACACTCTGGAAAATTATTTTAGTGATTCACTAACTAGAAAAACTGGAAGTATTTGCAAAATAAATTTTGAGAAGGAGAAATTTATTGCAATTCAACCAGGAAAATATGCAAGTTTGGGGAAATAGTGAATGGGCGATGTTAGGAGTATGTTGTTGTTTCTGTTAGCTTTGGCCCCAGGGTCATTTTGGTTATTTCATGTGCTGGTTTAAAATTCTGTTTTAAGTTTTAACAGAATTTGGTTTCAATTCTGTTATTTGCAAGCGTATTGGCACGTGCGTGGAGCTGCAATTTGTTGAGCTGGTTTTTAAGCTAATTTTCTGTTTTGTTTCGATTCATTCTCTCACTCTAGTTGTAACTCTGAAATCAACACCCAATAAAATTCTCTGTTTGTATCTTGTATTAGGGTTCACGATCACATTGATCGATTGAATGCTAAACCAAGCATATTGTGCGTTCTGTTGATTTGTGATTCGAGCTTGTGTGCGATTTTCATTCGTTTTTGATTATTTGATTTGCACGAAATTTTGTTCGATTCAATTTTGTTTGTCATCGATCAGATTCACTACAGGCGAGATGTTAGCTTAGCATAATTACTGAATGATATGGCAAGGGTTTTCAGGACTGCATAGTATACAATTGTTAGTTGCAGTTTGACATTAATAAACTATGTGGACAAATATTTTTATATTGGACTTACCCTAGGTTGCACGGATACGCATATGAGTATCGATATTCGCCGGATACGAATCAAAATATCAAAAAATATTATATCTAATCACTTGCACACAGTCATTAGTCACATATTATTATGAAGTATATCAAAGCTTTGTGTGTTGTTTTTATTTTAGTTTGAAATAGAGGGTTTTCACGGTTTTATATTCAATTTATATTATATTTAATTTTATGAAAAGATATTGCAATTTGGTTCTTGTTGGGCCTTTTTTAGTTTAAGAAAACTACCAAACTATTCCTATAAATTGCTAATACGTATCGGAAACTCCTCGGATACGCTTCACAATATATCTAATACGTGTATCCATTTTTTTTTAATATTTTAATACAAAAAATGCCACGTGGCATATCCGAAGAGTATCCGAAGAGTATCGATATCCGATACGTATCCGACACTGACCGACCATTTTTTTAGAGTATATGTGCATCATATATAGGACTTACCCAAAAGCCTAAATGGGGGGTCCGGATTGACCCAACAATTGTTAAGGCAGAATATTAGTACTGCATAAGCAAATTAAAGATGTGTTTGTTAGGTTAAGCATGATTTTATTGTAAAGCGACCAAACAAACACAAACATTAGCAAAATATACTTCGACAAGATGGTTTGTAGCAAGTAGCAAGTAGTCATATTTCAAAGGTTTGTAGTTTTTTTTGAGAAAGCATATTTCAAAGGTTTTACTTTTATGTAACCACTTTTAGTGATATTAATATTTGGACTCTGCCTAACGAATTTTATGAATTTTCTTTTGTTATTCCTGAAGGTGTTGAGAAGTTAAAATAATCTTTGGTACATTAATTCCAAGATTTAATAATACCAAGCAATACAGTCAAACAGAGATAATATAATATATAATAGTTAGCCTGATGGTAATAACAATAACTGATGAGAACCCACAATACATGGTTACAGTTTGTCGCTGACTTTTGTGCAATGCAAATAAAGAAAAGGGAAAAGTATCTAAGTTCTAGGCGCCACTACAGACTCAACAGACCGGCAAGCTAAGCTTTGACCAAGAAAAATCATTTTTAATTTTTTTGATAACTACCAAAATAAATCATTTTGGTATTAAGTTTCTTTCTGATGAATATAAGTGAGTGTGGCGTGGCCTAAAGTTTATACTGTAGGTAATAATACACTATTCACCTTAATAAGAATTTACTTTTTTTGGGACCCAAATGATGCATAAATGACTAAACGGGGACGAGATTCCTTTCATGCTTGGTTTGGTTAAAGTTGGCAAAAATAGATATATTATAACATTTTAGCCACTAAAAGTTATGATGGTAATTTTGTAGTATCTCCTAGCCAAATGAAGTATATATATATATATATATATATATATATATATGTGTGTGTGTGTGTGTGTGTGTGTGTGTGGAGTAGTAATTATGATCCCGGTTTTAGGCTATAAATAAATATAATCCTATAATAAGTCTCGCGGGATTATATTTTAAAGCAAATATTAAGAAACTTTAGGGACAAAAATGAAAGTATTCAAAGGCGCAAGGATTTTTCTAAAATTTACATGTCAAATAACAAAAACCTTTTGGGGAAAAAATTAGAAAATTTAAAATTTAAAGGGTTGTGTTACAATTTATCATGGGGCCCAAAAGTAAAAATAAAAACTTTAGGGGCGATAATAAAGAAATTCAAAATACAGGGACTATTTTGTAAATAGCCATGTTAAATAAGAGAAAACTTTTAGGGCAAAAATAAGAAAATCAAAAATTTAAAGGGTTGTATTACAATTTACCATGGACCCAAAAGTGAATAAGAAAAAACTTTGAGGGCGAAAATAAAGAAATTCAAAATATAGGGACTATTTTGTAAGCCAAGTGCTAACATTATACCCTTTCAAAATATAGGACTATTTTGTAAATGGCCAAGCGCTAACTGGCGTTCATTACATTAATGAATATTTAGAGGGTCCGCACGTATTTATCGCTAGACGCCCGTAAGCAATTAAGTATTAAAAAATTGCATAACAGTCCTTTTATTTTCTAAATTAATTCGATCTCGCCTCGAAAGTTTTACGTTTCGCACTTACAGTTCCGCTGTATATTTCCAAATGGTCCTTTAAATCTTTATTTTTTTCGAATTCAACCCAAAGTTTTATGTTATTTATTTTTTGGGCTCTACTGTAATTTTCTGCTTATTTAGTCCCTAAAAGGAAAAAAAAAACTTTTGATCGAGGAAAAAAAGAAAGAAAAAACAGAGATGGAGAGAGAGACGGCAGCTATTTTGCCCAATGCCCAAATATTTTTTTTTAAATATACTACCTATTTTGTGCCAATGTTGCATATCAGACCTCACAAATATAAATTTCTAAACGGCCCCCAGAAAATGTCACGAATTCTCCAAAAACACCTAAAAATTAAGATGATCCCCAAAATGTTATAAATTTTAAAAAAAAATCTCACTAAACATTACAAATTCTTCGAATACACCTGAAATTTTCAAATTACACAAAATATCCATAATTTTATGGTATAGAACGGTTTCCCCGTTGCAATACGTGGGGGCTCGTATACGTTAATATTTTGGTCAAATCTTCTACTATCTTATCTTGTCTTATCTTATCTTATTATTTCTAATAATAATAAGAATGGTTGAAAAGGTTCCTTCGTTAACATTTCATCGTGCTCTCTTCAACTTTTTATTTATTTATTTAACCAATATCTTTTGTTAATATTACTTTGATCCTTTTTAAATTTCAAAAAGGCCTCACAAAATGTTGAAAATTCTTCAAAGACCCCTAAAAGCTTTAAAATTACAAAAAACCTATAAATCCCAAATCTCGTTCGAATTAATCTTTTTCATCGTCCATCATGACAAGAAATTGAAAAGTTGGATCCTAGAATTAAAGTACGGAAGGCAGAAAAGAAGAAACAAGAGAATGAATGATTAATAACTATTTTGACGCAATTCCAAAAGACATGAAGTTTTGGGACAAAAGAAAATGAAAAATTCAGTATTGAAATTATAGTAAACGAAAGACAAAGAAGAAAAATAAGAGCTCGTGCTCCCTAGCTATATAATAAGAATGGATGTCAACACTCAAGAAAAGCTGATGTCGTTGATTTTTCGTGTTATGATTTTGCCCGTGTAAGTTCAAGTAATTACTGTATTATGTTTTATTTTACAGTAATGAATATTTGGAGGGCCCGCACGTATTTATTGCTTGGGACCCATAAGCTATTTAGTATTAAAAAAAATTGCAGAACAGCCTTTTATTTTCTAAATTAATTCGATCTCGCCTCGAAAGTTTTACGTTTCGCACCTACGGTCCCGCGTAAATTGTCAAGTGGTTCTTTAAATTTTTATTTGTTTTTGGATTCAACCCAAAAGTTTTATGTTATTTTTTTTGGGCCCTACTATAATTTTTCTGCCTATTTTGTCCCTAAAAAAACAAAAGAAAAGGCCGCAACTTTTGATCGAGGAAAAAAAGAAAGAAAAAACAAAGATGGAGAGAGAGACGACCGCTATTTTGCCCAAGACCCAAATGATTTTTAAAATTATACTATCTATTTTATGCCAATATTGCATATGAGACCTCAAAAATATAAATTTCTAAACAGCCCCCAGAAAATATCGCAAATTCTCCAGAAATACCTAAAAAATTTAAAATGTTCCACAAAATATTATAAATTGAAAAATAATCTCACTAAACATTATAAATTCTTCGAATACACGTGAAATTTTTGAATTACACAAAAGATCCATAATTTTATGGTATAGAACGGTTTTCCCGTTGCAATACGTGGGGGCTCGCATACGTTAATATTTGGGCCAAATATTGTACTACTTTATCTTGTCTTGTCTTATCTTATCTTGTTTTATCTTATTATCTTTCAATAATAATAAGAATAGTTGAAAAAGATTCCTTTTAACATTTCATCGTGCTCTCTTCAACTTTTATTTATTTATTTATTTAACCAATATCTTTTGTTAATTTACTTTGATCTTTTTTAAATTTCAAAAAGACCTCACAAAATTTTGAAAATTCTTCAAAGACCCCTAAAAGCTTTAAATTACAAAAAAATCTATATATCCCAAATCTCGTTCGAAATGATCTTTTTCATCGTTTATCGTGACTAGAAATTGAAAAGTTGCATTCTAGAATTGAAGTACGGAAGGCAGAAAGGAAGAAATAAGAGAATGAATGATTAATAACTATTTTGACGCAATTTCAAAAGACATGAAGTTTCGGGGCAAAGAAAATAAAAAATTCGGTATTGAAATTATAAAACCTGCAGTTCTTTGATATATAAATATACATTTATTAATGATAGTCAGCGAAAGCGGCAAATAACAAAGTCTATGAGTCACAAGAGTAAAAAGAAATAGCAAAACAAGAAAATTAAAGTTAAAGTAGGGGCAATATTGGAACTCAAAAAATGTCGTCCCTTCTCCACCTCTCTCACCACTGCGGCTTTCGTCGCCCCCCCCCCCCCCCTCCTCCACCGAGTTCCTCATCGTCATCCCCGACGCATTACCTACTGTACAGTGCGCCATCACCACCACATCCCACGCCGCTGGCAACGTGCACAACCACCACCACATCCAGCCCCTCCGGCGACCGCACCATCACCACCACATCCCATCCCTCCGGAGACGCGCACCACCGCCACCACAACCCGTCCTTCTCTCGACGGCTCGCACCATCACCGCCATATCCCACTCCTCCGGCGACACGCACTACCGCCACCACATCCCACACCTCTGGCGACGCGCACTACCACCACAACATCCCACGCCTTCGACGACGTGCAACACCGCCACCACATCCCACGTGACAAAGTTCAAAACTGCGGCTGCTCTTTTGTTTTTTTGAGCTGCAACATATTGAAAAGTAATTCGATGAAATAATAGGGGCAAAATAGACAAAAAACTACAAGACTAAAATCCCCTTTATTATTTAGTATATAGATATAGCAATAAGTTGAGTAACATAAATTTGTGGGACAAAAATAAAAGAATTTTAAACTAAAAGGACCGTTCAACATTTTACAGTGGGCCACTAAGTTAAATAGCATAAAGTTGAGGGCAAAAAACAATTAAATCTACAAGTAGAAGGACCATTCTGCAATTGACGACATTATACTAAGTTAAATAACAAATTTTGGGGGCAGGAATCAAACAATTCAAAAATAAAAGGACACTGGTAGTCATCTCATCTAAAAGCTCGAGCATGATCTTTGGAGAGAGCACGCGAGACACTGTGGGAAATTTACACATAGTGACGGTGCGAATTGGAATCAATGCATATGCGACGCGTCGGACGACCGTCGAAGAAGGCGGCGACGTCGGTAGCCACACCAGCGAATCACCGCGGCATAGCCGATCGCCACCACCGGATAACATGGTGACAGTGGAGGTCATACCACAATTCAAGGTGACAGAAGACATCGTAAATCAGGAGACAAAGGCTGAGAAACCAGATCCAAAACCATGGGTTGATATAATTACAGGTAATCGAATCCCTAACCATGGACACACAGTTTATTTTTTTCCTCCCAATGTGGTTAATGTAGAATATAAAGTTGAAATTGAGGGAGAAGATGTAGAAACTGAGCTTGAATTCTAGAAGAATGCTCTGATAATGTATATACTGAATGATGATCTAACCATGAATGCTGTGAAGGTTTTCATTGAAAAAGTGTGGAATTATGTCACAATGCCTGACATACGCTACAATGAGAAAGGAAACTTCATCCTTAGATTTAGAAGTGGGGAGGATAGAGATAAAGTGCTGAAAAAAAGGACCTTACTCCATTTATGGAAAACATATGTTCATAAAGAAGTGGGAGCCTGGTTTTGAATTGGAAAAAGATCTAAGAGTGGTGCCACTGTGGATCACCTTCCCACAACTGCCTCTACATCTGTGGGGAGAGAAAATCGTAGGAAAAATTGCCAGTGATGTTGGGAAGCCTATAGTGACAGATGAGTGCACTGCAAAGAAATTGAGAGTCTCATATGCTAGAGTTATGGTGGAAGTGGATGTATCCCAGAAGCTGAGGAAGACAGTTATCATAAAGGACCACATGGGAAAGAAAATAGTGCAAGAGGTCAAATATTAAGGCATTCCAATGTACTACACCAAGTGCCTCAAGATAGGGCATGATTGTAACAAGAATGCAAAACACAATCAAAAACCTACAAAGAAGAAAACACAATATGTGGCTAAAACTACACGAAGAAAGGACCAAGAGGAAAAAGAAAAAGGAGAAGGAAAAATTGAAGAAACGGACAGAGACAGTGGAAGAAGAGAACAAAGAATCACAACAAAGAGCCCTGATAAGGAAAAGAAAACAACACAAGGAGAGGGGGCATGGGCAGAAGTAAACGGAGGAAAAAAGACAAGTGGGAGTGGCCAGAGGGCAGAGGACAAAACTGGATCAAACTGTGAAATAAGCAACAACTTCACCCCTCTAAGACTTGGAGATTGGTTGGGGGGAGAGGACAGAGGTGTCCCATGATAGTAGCATGGAATGTAAGGGGCATGAATAAAAGAGCTAGTCACAGAGAGGTTAGCTCCTATCTCTCAACACAAAAATGTGCAGTAGCTGTGTTAGTAGAAACTAGGGTAAGAGAGCATAAGGCAGATAACATCAAAAACAAGATGGGGAATAACTGGGTGTATCATGACAACTATAATAAACATAGAAATGGCAGAATATGGATTATGTGTGACAGAAGCAAAATCAGTGGTGATGTAATAGAGATGTCAGACCAGTTTGTGCACATGAGAATGCAGGATGGAAAAGGAAACCTTATGTATTGGCTTACTGCAGTGTATGCCCATAACCAAATAAATCAGAGGAGTGAATTGTGGAAGGACATTGAGAGGATAGCTACAAATGTAGTGGGGCCTTGGATAATCATAGGGAATATAACAATGTCCTCAAAGTGGAAGATAGAGTGGGAGGGAATACAGTCCATCATAGTGAATATAGTGATCTGGAAAACATGATGAACACTACTGGACTATCTGAAGTACCTACTGAAGGACCATACTATACATGGTCAAATAAACATGAGCCTAATGGAGGCCTGATATACTCCAGGATTGACAGAGCTATTGCCAATATAGCCTGGTTCACAAAATTTCCTAACATAGAGATGAAGGTGATGCAGGCCACCATATCAGATCATAGTGCTCTTAGAATACAACACAGAACTCCAGTCACTGTCCAGAAATAGACATTCAAATTCCTGAATTGTGTGAGTAAGGATCAAGATTTCACAGAGACAGTTAGTAGGAATTGGGAGAAAGGGGTGAATGGAACACCTATGTTCTGTCTATGGGAAAAGCTGAAAAGACTCCAGCAGCCAATGAAAGAGATGGCTAGGAAATACAACAGAATATCCCAACAAGTACTGAAGAGCAGAGAAGAACTGGAGAAAAGCCAAAAGGCATTAAGTAAGGACATATACAACAATCAACTGGTAGAGGAAGTGAAAAAGGCGACTGCAGAACTCATGAGAATTCACACCATGGAAGAGGAGATTCTAAGCCAAAAGGCAAAAATGGACTGGCTGAAATTGGGAGATGGCAACAATGCCTACTTCTATGCAACAGTTAGAAGAAAGAACCAACAAAAGGGTATATATAAACTAAGAAGAGATGATGGAACAATCCTAACTACCCCTGTAGAAATTGAAAGAGAAATTTTGAATTTATATGATAAACTGGTGGGGACAAATACTACAAAGCTGGCAGGCATAGACATCCCAGCCATAAGGAGGGGCAGAACCATAACAAGAGATCAAGCCCTCCACCTAACCAACCCAGTAACTGATAAAGAAATCTGGGAAGCTTTGAAAGGGATTGGAGATACAAAGGCCCCTGAATAGATGGATACAATGCACTATTCTACAAAGCTACATGGGAAATTATATTAAAATGATGTGAATGCTGCTGTGAGGGAATTCTTTCAAGAGGAGAAGATCTATAGAGCTATAAACTGCACCCTAGTCACCCTCATCCCAAAGACCCCATATGCACAAACAATGAAGGAAATGAGGCCCATATCCTACTGCAGCACAATCCTCAAGATTATTTTAAAGATCCTAACCAATAGACTGGGTAGAGTTATCAACAGTGTGGTAGATGACAGTCAGTCAGCCTTTCTTCCAGGCAAAGTAATCCATGACAATATTCTATTAGCTCAGGAGTTTGTGAGGGGATATGGAAGAAAGAATACATCACCAAGATGCATGATTCAGATGGATATTCAGAAAGCTTATGACACAGTGGATTGGACAACTTTGGAAAATATCATGAAAGAACTTAGGTTCCCATCTAAATTTGTGAATTGGATCATGATGCTAGTGACCACTGTTTCATACAGATATTCAATTAATGGGAAGCCCTCAAAAATTCCTAAGGCCAAGAGAGGATTGAGACAGGGAGATCCCATATCCCCCCTTATGTTTGTGCTCATCATAGAATACCTCCACAGAGTCCTACAGAACCTAAATAAAATGCCAGACTTCAATTTCCACCCCATATGTGAAAGTCTGGGTATAACAAACCTTTGCTTTGCTGATGACCTAATGATGTTGTGTAGAGGAGATGAAGAATCTGTGAAACTCCTTATGCAACAATTCCAAAAATTCTCTAATGCAACAGGACTGAAAGCAAGCCCTACCAAATGTAGGATATACTTTGGGAGCATAAACAGAAGTGTCTAGGAAAACATACTAAGGTTAACTGGTTTTGAAAGAGGAGAACTCCCAGTGAAGTATTTGGGTGTACCCCTGGATAGCAAAAAGCTGACAGTGTCAAACTGCAATGCACTTACAGAGAAAATACTGGAGAGAGTAAGACATTGGAGCTCTAAGCTTCTGAGCTATGCAGACAGGGTGCAACTTATTAGGAGTGTCATATTTGCCATGGCAAACTACTGGCTACAAGTCCTACCTCTGCCAAAAAGGGTGTTAAAGCATGTGGAAGCAATATGCAGAACCTTTCTCTGGACTGGGTAGGAAATGGAAAGTAAAAAAGCTCTTGTAGCATGGGATCACCTGTGTGATACAAGAAAGGAAGGGGGACTGAATCTGATATCACTTGTTGAATGGAATTATGCTACAATTGCTAAGCTGATGTGGAACATCACAAATAAAGCTGACAAGCTTTGGGTGCGCTAGATACATACCTACTACATCAAAGAACAGCCAGTTGAACAATATCAACCCATGCAGTCCTGCTCTTGGCTTATAAAATCAATCTTCAAGAGGAGAGACCAGTTAGGAAACAACAAGGGCTGGGAAGGGGCATGTAGGAAAGGAAAATACAATACAATTAAAGTGTACAAGGGGGCTTAGAGAAAACAAACAGATAGTAGCATGGAGGAAGCTATTCTATGGTAATCTATTCAGGCCTAGAGCCCTATTCACCTTATGGATGGGATGTCTGCAAAGAATGACAACAAAAGACAGAATTATGAAGTTTGGGATAAACACAGATGGAAAATGCAGCCTTTGTGGGAAGCCAAGAAAGCATGGACCATCTGTTTTACAGATGCAAAGAGACCAACAAAGTTTGGAGAGAGGTTTTAAACTGGCTTAAAATTCAACACACTCCAAGGGGATGGGAAGAAGAAATGAAGTGGATCACCCAGAACTGCAAAAGAAAGAGCTTGAAAGCTAAAATGCTGAAGAATGCAACTGATATGAAGTGTGGTGCAGCAGAAATGTGGTGCAGCAGAAATGCAGCAGTTTTTGAACAAAAAAAAAGTAAGCAAGGAACTGGCAGCCCATGTGATACAAATAATTACAGGCAGAGCACAATTGCAGGAGGGACTCAATGTATATTGTTCCAAATTGTAATTTTTTATGGTATATTGAGTAGTTAGTTAAGACCTATTAGTAATCTGGTAAGCCTCGATCGTTGGATCGGCTAATGTACTGACACTGCGTTTGGGAATGAAATGATTTTCTTGCTCCAAAAAAAAAGAATACTGGTAAAAAAAATAGTACAAAATTGGGGGGCGGCACGGGCATGTACAAATTTTCATTAATGTTTTAATTAGTATTATTCGATGGCTAATTAATAAGATTAAAACCCCAAAATTTGTTTTCCGTGTATTATTTTTGTATAAAACAATAATAAATTATAAATTATTCTACTATGGTTGACCGTATTTATGTGAATAATCATAAATTATTAAATCTCGCCACGCACGACACCACCTCTTCCCATGGTTCTGATTCTACCATTGCACTGCCGCCCTGGCCACCCCACCACCTATTTTTTCGCTGAAATCCCACTCCAACGCCCAACTTTCTCTGCCCTAGAAGTCGAATCAATTTTCTTCTAGCACGTCGCAACCAAGCTCCCACTACCACATCATACGCCCCCGACGACGCGCATAACCACCACAACATTCGGCTCCTATGATTGTGCATATCACCACCACCGCATCACACGCCTTCGACGAGGCCCATCAACGGATTCTATGCCACAAAGTCTACATTTGCGGTCACCCCTTTTCTTGGTGTTTAAGCTTCAGTATATTGGAAAATAATTACATGAAATAACATAGGCAAAATAGGGGCATACCAAATTACACGACTAAAGCGTAGAAATTTATAGATATAGTACATATAGATAGACATAATATAACAGAACATAGTAATTAGTTGAACTTACAAGGGCAAAATTGAAACAAAAAAAAATGGACGACGAAATGAGCTAAACAACAAAAACTTTTGGTGCAAAAATAAAAAAAAAATTAAAACTTGAAGGACTGTGTTACAATTTACTATGGGGTCCAATAGCAAATAACAAAAAACTTTATGGGCAAAAGTAAAAGAGGTAAAAATCATAATGATTGTTCTGCAATTTACTGTGGAGCACAAAAGCAAATAATAAGAAATTTTAGGGGCGAACGTGAAAGAGTTCAAAGCCGCAAGGATATTTCTGAAATTTACAAGTCATCTAACAAAAGCCTTTGGGGGCAAAAATAAGAAAAAATAAAATTTGAAGGGTCGTGTTACAATTTAACATGGGGCTCAACAGTAAATAAGGAAAAACTTTATGGGCGAAAATAAAAAAAATTCAAAACATAGGGACTATTTTGCAAATAACCAAGTGCTAACATAAGTGAAAGAGTTCAAAGGCGCAAGAGTATTTCTGAAATTTACAAGTAACAAAAACCTTTGGGGGCAAAAATAAGAAAAACTAAAATTTGAAGGGTCGTGTTACAATTTACCATGGGGCTCAAAAGTAAATAAGAAAAAACTTTAGGAGCAAAAATAAAAAAACTCAAAACATAGGAACTGTCTTGCAGATAACCAAGTGCTGACATTATTCCCCTTTATAGATTATATAGATAGTATAGTAGATAGATAGATTATCTCCTTATGCCCCGAAATCAAGCTAAAACTAATAATTTTTTTCTTCAAATTCCATTGATTATCAATGAAGTGCATAGTGACACACATGTAGTTGTCCTTGGCAATTGAAGTCCATGTGTCGGTTGTGAGGCACACACTCTGAGCATTTTCCTTTACAAACTCAATCAATCAAGTTCTCTCAATAGGATATAACTTGTAGCATGTATTGGTGATGGTCTTTCGACATGGCAATCTCAAATGCGGGCATGCTCATTTCATCATACGCCGGAAAGAAGGCTTCTCTACGGTGATGAACGACATCTCGTTGCCAATCAAAAACATCACCACACCCTCCAAGAACCACTCTTGATTAAATCTCCAATTCTCCACCGAACCATTAACTTCCACTTTCAACCGGCCTTGTTTTTTGACATTTTTGTCAACTCGTTTTGGACACCTCTTACTATGACTTTGAAGACCTCATGTGCCGTGTTGATGTCCATCTGCAACAATCTCTTTTTTGCAATTGATACACCGCCGTTTCACGTATTTCTTTATAGGGCATTGGAAAGGTTCAAATGTTGCCCAATACTTGGATGTAAGATGGTGGAGCTTTTGCCATTTTTGTGATTTTACCATCCACTTTTTTAGTGTGGAAAGTAATAATGATCTGCACTTTCGCGTCTTGTTCTTCCTCCACGATATCATCTCCATCCTCTTCTTCATCCTCCTCTCCATCCTCTTCCCCATCCTCTTCTACCCCCTCTTCTTCCTCATCTATTCTACCTTCCGACTCATTCATATCATCGCTCATATCTACATCGTTTTATTTATCTTCATTAATAGTATGTAGATGATCCTCCCACTCTCCATGAGAATAATCATTATTGTATCTATTGGGAGGGGGGATTCATGTCCATCCTCTGGTTCACGAGCCTTATTTTTCACCTTCCTTTGAGATGCCAACATCGTCGATGTATTTCCTTTACCCCGTGAAGTATCCAGAGCCTTTCCTTTACCCCGTGAAGTATCCGGTGCCTTCCCCTTATCACGTGACATTACCGGTGCCTTTCCTTTACCCCGTGAAGTATCCGGTGATTTCCCCTTATCACGTGATGTATACGGTGCCTTCCCCTTTCCCTTAGCACGTTTAAGAGGACTTCGGCGGGGAGCAAGTGTAGAAGGTGTACTAGTTGAAGCTACTTTGGACGGTGAACGACCACCACCACGACTACGATTGCCACTCTTGTTTACCATTTCTACAATAAACCACGAACACATATGATTTACTAATGCAACCACCAAATAAAAGAAAATATACTTTCCAATACTTGATCCTATTATCAAAGGATACCATACACTTCAAATCCAATTATCAATTTCACAACATTACAAGAAATTATCAAAGAATACCATACACTTCAAGTCAAATTGACAATCAATAATTATTTTCGCGTTTTGTTGTTAATTGTCAATCAATTATTACGAAAGATCACCACTACTTACAATAATATCCTCAAATTGGGCCAAATTTGAAAACCCCCAATTTGAAACTCTAATTCAAAAAAAATACATCTAGTCTTTCATAATTTTAATGATTTCTAACAATAACAATGTTCTAAGACCAATGGCTTAATCAATTTAACAAACTAACAAGAAATTTCGATTCAATTTTAAAATTTGGAGAAAAATAGATACCTAGATTGGATCGGCGGAGCGGCGGACTGTTGGTGTCGGAGATGATGAGTGGTGCGGCGGTGTCGGTGTCGGATTCTGAGTGTCTGTTTTGGTGGTGCCGCTGCCGTGCGTTTGAGAGGAGAGAGTGTGTTAAATTTTTTTTTAGAGGACTGTGTGTGTGTTTCAGACTTATTAACGGAACCTAAGGAAAAATAAAAAATAAAAATTGGAATGATACTGCTCCCTCGAAAAATCGGGAGCTCGGGTCTGATCAGATTCCGACCCTAGCTCCCGACTCCTAACCCGCGGGAGCAACTGCGGGAGTACAATACCACAGCTGCGGGTCGGAGTGTTAATCGGATTTTTCCTGCTCGGGAAAAATCCGATCGGGTAGGGTCGGGTCGCGGGAATCCGACCCGACCCAACCACCTCTAATTAAATAGATAGATAGATAGATAGTATTAGTAGCTAGATGAGGGCCCAGATGTTAGTCAATTTTAAAAGAGGCCCAAATCCCTTCATTTTGCATATTTCAAAGCCCAAGGGCCTTTCTAGCATTAGCACCTGATGCTAACGAATATTATTATTAGATGGAAATAAGTAAATTCCGTCCAATAATAAATTATAAAAGGGATGATAAATTAAATGTAGCGATTTTAATTAAATAAAATTTCCGGTGAAGAAAAAGATTGATTCTTGGGTTTGTTGTAACGAGGCCTTTATTTTATTACCAACTTATGTCCATCCATATTTTAGTATACTACTGTTTCAATTTAGACTTATTATTATTATTATTGTTAATATATATATATATATAAAAGTATTTAGGGGCGCATCCCATTCCTAACAGTAACAGAGCAGTGGGGGTATTGCAGAGTATAGTGAGAGCAGAAGAGATCAAGATTCCATTCATCTGCGGTTAGTGCACTAATCATGATGATTTTGTTGTTTGCCTTAAGAAGATCTTTTATACAGGATTATAATTAATTAGCTACTCTTTCTGATTTTACTGTTTCCATTTATTTTTAGATTTAGCTTCAATTGGTTGTGATTAGAACTGTACAACACTGAATTGTGTGTGTGTTGATGTGGATGTGGATGTACCTTTTTCTTGATTTTCTTTTTAAGTATTTATTTATTTGAGGCGATAGGGGCAAGAATTGGCATATGGGTTCTGCTCAATTAGGTTAAAGATTTGTGATTTGTGGCTTTTATGTTGTGAATTGGCATCACTACTTTGTTATATATTTGCAGCATGCCTTAAGGAGCTTCCTCATATGCAAATCAAAGGTTTTATTGGCTTTTGAACTTACATAAGCACTTTCTGGTTATGTTGTTGGCTTGTCTTCTAAATTGCCAAGAAGAAAAGCATGGTCTATTGTTTTTTCAGAATACAAGTTGTTTTCTTACCCTAGCTATACTAAATAATAGATCATGGCACAATCCATAACAGTTAAGCGATACTCCTAAACGTTTCACAAACATCTTTTTTCTTTCTTTCAGTAGCTTTTTTTGGAGACTTTATAAATACTATTGCTTTCAAGCTACTTGACGAACGACCTGCAAATGCTCAAACTTCCTCATCTCCTTGCATCCTCCAAGTTATAACATATGATTTGTCACTCCTTTTCAATTCCTAGTGTCGTTTCTCATCATGAGAGGTTTCGAAGGGGAACCAAAATACAAATACTATTACTACATTTGTTACAATAGCATACTTTTTACATTGTTCAATACAGTATCTAAACAAAGCCGTAGGATAGTGCATTGACCTTCTCTTTGAGTGTTGAACTTCATTTCATTTGCATCAATTGTGATTCATGATAATTCATCTTGCAAATACTTCAACACTGTTAATTCTTTGTGGAGGGACAGACTTTCTCGGATAATAGTTCAAGATAAGTTAACTGTAGACTTACTCAACAGTTAATCGAAGGTCCTTTAGATCCTATTCCATCACCTATCAAAGATGCAGAATCAGGACGGGCATGCCGTGCCGTCTGAATCAGAGAGCATAACATCAGTACAAACATCTGAAGTTAATGACTGGGAAAATTTCAGGGATGACGAAGTTCTGCAGCAGCATTCAAATATCTTAACTGAGGAAGCTGGGAAACTTCCTTTTGTTGGGGACAAGGCAAGCTTCTTTTATTAGATAACATGTTTTTATACTCTATGGTTTTATGAGTGTGAAAGCAGTTTAGGTGACAACTGATGGAACATCAGAGTTTCTTTTAACAATTTTAATCAATTTTTAATTTTTTTTTTTAATCGAAACATCACCCAGTAAAGTGTATCTTTTCGAAGTTTCCTTAAGTCATTACTATCCTTCAAATTTTCTATCTTGCCCATGTACTCCTTTTGAGTTTCCAATAAAATTGATTCACGTATCTTGTACATTTGCAAACCCTTTTATGACGTCATAAAATAGGTCTGACCTTTTCTGTGTGCCTGCTACCCACATATGTTATCAAATCAAACATATTCCACTGAAGGTACATAGGCAGTTGATGTGTTTTATTGATCAACATGTTTTTTATAATCCTAATGCAGGAACCTCTCACTTCATTAGCAGCTGAATATAAATCGGGAAGTCCAATATTACTGGAGAAAATCAAGGTCCGAATTATTTTTAATTAATATACTTAGTGAGGTTCTCCTTACTAGCTAGTCACTATCCCAACTTCTGCAGATTCTGACTGAGCAATATGCTGCCATCAGGCGAACACGGGGCGATGGGAATTGCTTCTTTCGCAGCTTCATGTTTGCTTACCTTGTATGTCCTCATTATGATATTCTCTTGAGACTTTACTTGAAGTTTATGTTGCTCTGCATATTTACATTGTGGTTAGAAGTTTGTGCTTCAAACACTGAAAATATAAGTGGTCTAAAAAATTAGGAGCACATTCTTGAATCTCAAGATCGAACAGAAGTTGACCGCATCACAGCCAGCGTGGAGCAATGCAGAAAAACACTTCTCAGTTTGGGCTACGCAGAATTTACTTTTGAGGATTTCTTTGCGGTACTAATGCCCTTGTCTCTCTGCACATAGTTGTTTTTTTGTTTAGTTTGTTGTATTGGCCACAATTAATAAATGAGTTGCACAACCTCCACTTTTTGGTTATGCCTGCCTTTTCAAAAGTACTATAGCAGTCTGTTTATCATGAACTCCTCTGCATGCTGTGTACGCAATGCTAACTTTCATTGTTCATCGTGCAATATGAGGTGGTTGTGTCTAATGATCACTTTCACACACACATATTAGGGTGTGTGTTATAGGACAGTTACTGGAAACAGAAGTGGAAACAGTTTTGCTTTTGCATTACTAGGCATTTGCATTATTGCTTTTACTTTTAAAAGCCCAACTTTCCTATTATATCTATCTGCTTGTTTTCAGCTATTCCTGGAGCAACTCGAGGATGTTCTGTCGGGGAAGAAACCTTCGATAAGGTTTGGGATACCTATTACTTACTTATGATCTGTTCTTTTGGTTACCCAATGATTGTTCCTTTTCTTGCTCGTCGAATGTGAAATAAAGTTAACCTTTGTTTTCATGGCCGCAGCCAGGCTGAACTTGTGGAGAGGAGTAGAGATCAGTCAGTATCAGACTATGGTGAGTGGGACTGGTGGAACAGTTGCATCATTTCAGGGCAGACAAACCTCATGGAGATTTTGGGTTATTATGTTTTTACCTTTATATTATAACTAATTATATTTGTTTGGCAGTTGTAATGTTCTTCAGGTTTATTACGAGTGGTGAAATAAAGAAGCGGGCGGAGTTCTTTGAACCTTTTATTCAAGGAGTGTCGGATACCTCAGTGGAGCAGGTTAGGCTTCATATTATATATCCATTCTCTCATCCAGGCAACAGTATCTAATTCATCTATTCAATAAATAACGGAAAATTGCAAAACTAGGTCGTACTTCTTGTAACTGACAAAAATAGCGTTTTTTCTTCACTTTGTTTAGCAGTTTATGTCTTGTTTCCGGCAATTTTAGGGGAAAGTTCAAATTTTAATCCTCTATTCTGACCCCATTCAAGAATGGTCTTCTGTAGAGGCTTCAACCAATTTTAGTCGAGTAACACATAAACTTTGTCAATATGAATTCTCCGGCGCTCGACTTCTCTTAACCTCTAATTCCATTCCATATGGCAATTTAAAAAAAAAAGTCTAATTCTGAATTAGCAAGTAAAAATGAATATATTGTATTGTTTTTGCCATGACTGAGTTTAAGGGATGAATAATTCTAATTTTCCTCAATTAAATTGTATTTCCTACTCTGATATGCAGTTTTGCAAGTCATCTGTGGAACCCATGGGTGAAGAGAGCGATCACATTCACATTACAGCTTTATCAGATGCACTGGGTGTCCCTATTCGTGTAGTTTATCTCGACCGCAGCCATGGTGAAAAAGGCAGTGTCAATGTAAACCATCACGATTTTATTCCAGTTGCAGATGATCCCACCAAGGCTAGTGCCGAGGGAGCAATCGAGACATTCAAACCGTTCATTACCTTGCTATACCGACCAGGCCATTATGATATTTTGTACTCTAAATGACTTGTTTTCACCATCAACAAATGCTCATGGTTTTGATGTTCAACTGATAGTTTCCTTCTTCAGACGGATAGCATTGTTTGTTGAATGAGAGGATATTGTTTGTTGAATTACTTGTTTTCACCCCCAAATGCCCATGGTTGATGATTCAACTGATAGTTTCCTTGTTCAACGGTTAAGATTGTTTGTGGAATGAGGATATTGAGACAATTGTGAGGCATACTGTTGTTCATTTTGAATAATATTCAAAGAATCATGCTCAGCAAGCATCATCAAAATGGTGGGAACTCGTTTTTGGCATATATTGCAAATGTTCATTTTTAGCATATATATATTACGAATGATGTTTATATGTCTCTTGGATATGCAGAGCACCCATATTTTGTTTCATTTAAATCTGACTTCAGGAACAATAAAAGACTTCGAACTGAAAAATGAGTTGATGCAGATACAATAGTCAACACTTCAATCACAACAAACACTTCATTGGAAGTTGTTCTGATTTCAATTAGCAGTTTGCCCAGAAAAAAGTGAATAAGAGGCAAAATTAGAGAAACATAAGGCCAAGAAAAATAGGAAAGCCGCCTCCAGGAAACCATAATCTCCATACACTTGGAAGCTCTATATCAAATACAGAACGAAAATCCTCAAAATTGTGCAAAATTTGAAGCTCTATCTGTTGCTCCTTGATGGCCTTTGGTCTCCATCACAACGAACAATGGCAATGCTTTGTCAAGGCAAACCATAGATTACTAGAGTTTTTTCAAAATTTATGAAGATAGTTTTTTTTTCTTTCACCAGTCACTTTAACCCATCTGCCACCATGCTTACCACACCTTAATATACAGGAACAAAATTCAGGTAAATTTACTAGACAATGTCGAATTCTTGAAGGTTAGTGGTCACAAAAATGAGGCAGCAGATCAATCTGAATCTTTGCCTGAGCCAGAAGAAGAGTCCCCGTTAAAATAGTCTTCCCCTTTCAGAGAATTTGGCAGCATTTCTTGGCTGTTTTCCTCGGTGCTACTAGCTCTAACTTTGCTTGGTCTTGGTCGAATGTTAGAACCCATTGGGAACGGAACCTGCAGAAGCAACAGACAAACTGATAAAACCATGAAAAATATGATACATGAATGAAATATCTGCAGCTTTTGAAGTTCTTATTACGGATGTGTCAGTCTAATGTTGATTTTAAAAACCATCCATTCAATTACTGAAAGATCAAACCAAGTCTCTTATGAGGATCTCGAGTTCAAACAAAACATTCCATCTTTCATAAAAGGTGGACAAGATGAATAGCAAGGATTCCTAATATATCGAAAACATTAACTAATCAGGATCATCCAGAATGTGTCAAGACAGCAGTTTTGGTACCTGGTCGCCTGCATTAGGACCATCGGTGTGGAAGAGAATAGGACGACATCTCTTATCTTCATTCATCAAGCTTGAATTCTGGAAATGCGCAATAAGAGCTGCCTTCCCCTGTATCCTGGCATATGCCAAGGAAGCTACCTTTTCACTGTTGAATTTTTCCCATTTCTTTCCATTTAATGTCTGTGAGCGCAGAAGAGGCAACCGTAATTATCATTTCAATACCACACAAGAAAGTAATAAGTAATAAGAGTTCAATGAGTATTACCTGATAAAAGGGAACTATAAGGGAAGGATCAATCATATTTATGAATGCATACCCGACGTTGCATTTATTCTGCAGCACCACCAAGAATTGAACTTAGGAAGACACTATTACCAAATCAATATGTCGTAAAGAAATCTCTACAGAAAGGATACGACAGCTTATAAATAAGAGTAACAACTCACCTTAAAATCGATTGGCAAGTAAATGAAGTCATATGTCCCTCTATGCTGTTCATCAATTGCAGACAAAAGCATCTTAGAGGTGTACCTGAAGTTGCAACCAGAATGATATTCATTAGGCAATCACAGCCGTAACGGAAAAACACAATGCCGCAAGTGGATTAAGAATATAATATATACCTATATAGATGATGAATTTCTAACAAAACTCTGAATAGCCTGGTTATGATGGTCAAAGACTAAAGAAATATATTTCTGTCATCCCCAATGCCATCACATAAAAATACTAGTGCAGGATAATAATTCCATTAAGCAATACTGGCAGAACAATCTCAGGTCAGCAGAATTATAGGTCACTAAAGATCAAATTCTTGAAGTATAATCAAGAAACTTCCAGCCAAAGGCTTGGTTGCCAGTGCGACTCCAATAAACAAAACGACAAGAAAGAAATCTATAAGTTCATCAACATAATAAAGTCACGCGTCTAAGGGTATCATGTATTTTTCAACTGTTTTAACTTTGCTCTAAATACTATAAATGTTCGTCAACGCAGAGTTCTGAAATCTAAGAAAGACTTGTAACTTGAGACGTTAATATACGTACTTGTTAGGGATGTTCTTTATCATAAGGGTAGTCCGTTTGTCATCTCCTCGTAAAATTCGGTCCACGTCAAGCTCAAACTGTTTCTTGTTCTCACCTTGACCCGAGCCACCTTCATTTCTGCGATTTCTAGTCCTTTCATTCGGAGACTCAAAGGAACTCATCATAGGAATCACTTGGCCTCTTGGTGGAAAAACCATGCACCTTTGATGATGGGGCGAATTCCCACCAGCTTGAGAAAAGATGTTATGAGGGACAAAGTCCAAAGGATGAGGCGAATTACCGGAAACCCTCATATTTCCAAGTGAACCAGGATGAAATACATTAGCATCAGGTGATTCCCCAACATAAGCACGTCTTCTATCCCACAGAGAAGGATTGACAGATGGTGCCGACCCAACATGGTGATTATTTATAGGTAGAACACTGTTTAGCATATGAGATGGTGCTCTAGGAACTCCATGCAACTGACGATGACCAGGACTCATCCCATTGGCAAAGGTTGGTGAATTGGGCCACGCCAGTGCTTGAGATTGTGAATGATGTGTATTATTCCATATATACTGACGCCCAGGAGGAGGGCAACTCCCATTTCCAGAGGATCCAAAAACTGAAGAAACACCAAATAAATCTGCTAGTCACTTTCTATGAAGGAATTCTAGGACATTTTTACCTTATTAAATTTGTTCCTATAAACAGAGTTAGGTATTTGACCATGTCAACCTTGGCACTTGCTTTAGCGCAAATACTAATTAACAAGCAATCTTAGCAAAGATATACAATAAGACAAAACTAGAAGGATTGGCAATTATTACCTTCATTGAACTCAGCAGACTGCCCATTGGAGCTAAGTCTACGGAATTGCTGGTTGTCAATCATTTCTGGTGGCCGAGCACTAATTGTACTTGGAGAACCGAAGGAAGTCCAATTTGCTAAACTGTCATGGTATTCTGGAAGTGAATGAGGATGAGGACTTGGAATCCCTTGGTGATCAATTCTCATCAGAGGGGACAAACTGTTTGATAGACTAGATGATACCCCGGGATGACGCCCATTATCCATAAGTGGAGTAATAGGGCCTCCATTCGAGTGGGGGCTAAGAAAATTTCCATTATCGGTGTTTGGCGTGGTACCCCCAAGCGACAGTGGTCCTGTATATTATTCAACATGTAAGTAAATCAGTTAGTTGAAACTTGAAAGCCAATCAGACATTGACAAAAAGAAATAGATTTACCAGGAAATCCAGTTGCCAAGCTGTTAGCACTTTGACGTCGCAACAGAAGACCAGACACTTCTTTCTCCAGCTCCGAAGAATAAGGTTGCATTAATCTGTACATGTCACTCATTGATGCACTGGAATCCATGGGGAATATATATTAGCTATTCAATCCATCAATCAATTTGCTCCAATCAAAATCAACCAACTTTAAATGCCTATTTGTATAGCAGATTCAGTAAGTGACAATCATCAGGAGTAAAACTACATTAAAAGCAAAGGGCTTAGCCCACCTTTTGGAAACACTGGATTGGCCAGGTTCGAGCTTAATCTGCTTTCCAGAAATGTCACTCCTGTTCAAGGCACGAAGAGCTGATTCTGCGGCTCTAACATCATAAAACTCCACAAACTTGTGATGAATTCTGTTAGGAGTCTCATAAACCTACACAAAAAGTCATGGTTAGAGGTTCCAATAGAATGTGAACCAAAGTTATTAGCGGCACCTAAGCTCACCTCCTTGATTTCACCATAGACACCAAAAATTTCACGGAGGTCATCATTTGAGACCGAAGCATCATGGTTAAAAACCACAACAGTGCCCTGATTAATATCTTTTTCTGCAGGGTTCTCCTGAACAAGAACAAAAAGTTCATCATAGTGTCAAATGAGAAATGAAGAAACACAGAGAACAGTTGGATAACGTGTCAAAAGTGCATCTAAGCAGAAATTTACCTTCGGGATTGAGAAATGAATATCAAGTTTCCTACGCCTCAACGATTTACTCTGTAGAGCTTTCATCGCATTGCAGGCGGCTCTTAAGTCATAATATGAAATCATGACAAATCCCCTATGTTTGCACGCCGTGTACAATACATGGATATCTCCATATTGCTACAACAACAAAGTTGTATTATGAAATTTCCCAAGCAAGAGTTCTAAACATATTTGCTCGAGTTACAAGCTGAATTGTCAAATCGTGATACTGCTTACCTCAAAAAGCGCTCGTAATTCAGAATCGTCAACATTGCTATTTATATTTCTCACAAAGAGTGTTCTGGAAGGATGCTTCACTGAAGGGTGTAACTCAGATAGTCCAAACTGATTATAACCATTTATATCAGCAAACTCAGAATTTCTTAGCGAGGAGCCATCTTCTCCAAGTTCAAGTCCTCCAACATTGCTAAACAGGTCTAGATCTTCATTGTCATCCCCATTTTTTAGTCTGACACCACTACTGAACCCATCTGTCACCCCAGAAAGCAAGTCATCATCATCAGGGAGAAGATTGCCGATAGTTTGAGCCTCAAGTTCCTCAAGCGATTCAAATGTATCTTCATCCTCAAAGTGGGGGGCACCAACAGGAGCACCAACAGAGTGACCATATACGCCATTATTTGATGGAAAAGTTACTGCAAGAAAGAAACACAGAACAAATGAGGTAAATGCTATTTCATTTTAAATATAAAAATTTGAATGTCAGAAGATAAATGCAATAGATCAACTTCAGCTCATATTTCAAGCTTGGAAGGAACAAGTGGCGTTGAAAGAATAAAGTACAATGGTTCATGCTGAATGGCTGGTGCAAGTTCCAGCTAAAGATAAAACATTTATGCAGTAATTGACAAGGAAAAAACTCCAGCTAAAGATCAAACATGTATGGAAATGAGTAGACATACACTTTCTACTGAACAAATCCGACAGCGAGCTTGAAAAGAGACTGTTCTCATACTGAGCGCCCATGAGATTTATCTTATTGCCATCCAAACAATAGGACGTCGAATCCGTATTCAAATTCATTCGAGCACCTAGATCGTGGTCAGCGCTAGACAAGGAACGGCTAGCTGCTCTTTCCGCTCCCACAAAATGCTTTCCTGAGGAATGATTAACATTTCGAGCACCACTGAGGTAGAAATTCCGAAGATCAAACCCATTAGCAATATTAGAATCAGGAGGGACCCTGTTCTCAAGAGCTGATGAAGCAACACCTTCCGTTCTCATAGTTCCACCTGTTTTAAAACCTGCAGAGCCTCCAAACAATTAGTCCAACCTTAAGAGAGGAATGAAGGAGGTCAAAGTAGATGCAAATTATCATATTAAGAGTGACAGATCTACTTGACTGTGTTCCTAATCGTTGACAGGAACTTCGAATACATAATGAGAGCTTGACTATACTTTCCTAGAGCAGATTATCATATTCCATGTTATTATACTAAGAAAATGAATTTGCATAATGAACGACATAATATGACATACGGAATTCATGTGATCGTGAGCCCAAGCAGAGACAAGTTTACCAAGGAATGAGGAACATTCAGAATATTTGTAACCTTTCAGATTTTACAACTGACGTCTCTATTTCATATATATATATATATATATATATATATATATATATATATATATATATATGTGTGTGTATATTTCTCTTAGAATGTAACTCAGTGCACCAATGGGATCTTTATTCTTTTTTAAACAAATGCGTTAAAATTATTGCACAGTACAAGTTTGGAATCATCATAAGAAAACTAAAACAATAAAACGTGATTTTTACTTCTATAAAATATCAAACAGCATTAAATTGTAGAGGTTTCTCATTTGTGTCTTCTGGCAAGTTGTAGATTCTGACAAAACAGATGACTAAACCAATAACTATTTTTTTCTTTGGATGAATTACTAAACCAATAACTATACGTTCTATACATTATATTAGTTTTATGGAGTAATGACCTGCATCGTGTAAAACATGGACAAAGTGGTTGCAGTAGGAAAAAGATTTAGATCTTAACAAATAGCTGAAAACAAAAACAGTCTCAAATGCATCATTTTTCTTGTACGGTAGAGTTTCTAATTTTAAACTGCCTGAACAGTCCGCATGTCATGGATCCAATAAGATTAAAATCATCTGCAAGCAGCTCCAAGTGGTTGGAGAATAAATCTCAAGGCAGATTGTGATGGATCATCTTCCAAACTCAGCAACGGTATCAATAACCATACATCGCTATCATTGGAATGTAAAAATTTGGACTACAATAACTGATCGATTACATGAATCTTCAATTCGATTGCTTTATGCCTTGGAAGTGTCATACTACAGAAATAACTCATTCCAAAGATTAAGTTAATCCAGCGTACTGAATAATTGAATGCAGTGCTCAATTAGTAGCTGGAATTATGCATCTACGCCAATCCATTACACCTATGTATCCATAATTCATAAACTCTGGTCCAAAATATCTAACTTCCAGATTTATCTTCAATAACTAATGACGGCAGATATACTTACTAAAATATTCCACCAATAACCAGTTCACTCCTATTTTTTCAGCAGTTCTTAAGATTAGATTTAATCCAATATGTTGACACGCTATCCTGGAAAAGAAAGCAAATGACTATTTATGGTATCAAGCTCTCACATATCTTGATTTAAAATGAAGAATCAAGATGACGAGAGACGGCTAAATCCAAATGCAGAACCATTAAAGAAATTTGAGTTAGCGAATGAAAGGAATTATTATGCTGCAGACCAAGTATAAAAGATCAGATGGTGTACACCTGTCGATAGGCACTATTATTTACGGATTCTGTGAATCAAGGAAAGGGTCCTTCTCCAATTCTCACTACAGTTATTTTCTCCATAAAGGGTACATGATTAAGAAAGATTGCGTCAATCTGGCACTAAGTAGAAGCCTTCATAAAGTTATGTGCAATGCTATGCTCTGAAAGAGCTGTAATATAGCAACATGGATCCTACAAACTTGATGAATACTCACCATAGTAACCAGGCATGTGGTCCGGCTTCCTTGCACCATTTTGTCCCTGCAAAGTATGTACAGAAGCAACGAAAGCTAATCAATCACGAGCGATATGGAGATCAAAAAAGAAACGCGTGGCTAACTAAAATTCATCGTCTTTGTGCGTGTTTGAGTGAGGTGGGAGCTCCCAGTAATTATGATTGTCCGGGAACTGTACCTCGTCAGGGAAAGATGCCTCCTCGTGAAAAAAAGATGGAGATAAACCCCGAGCCTTCATCGTTTCAGATGGCATGCTGATCTTAGATCAAAAACACAACCAAATCAGTTTCGGAAGAAATATAAAGATCCGCCTCTGCACGAAGAAATCAGCAGACGAGAATTGTGTAAGAAGATGCAATAAGGGAACAACACCTAACACCCACAATTAACAGGAAAGGAATTCAGAAGAATTACAAGCAAAATGAGTTAAAAAAACAGTACTCAGAACAAAAGGTAAGCAAATATAAGCCAAAATCTAAGCTTTACGAGCAGCAGAAGACAAAATATAAGCTGAACGTAAAGCAGCTCTTGTACAACAAAATTGACATGAAATAAAACAGTTGCATTTAAGATCTGACAGCTAAAAAAACAAAAAACAAAAAGAAAAATTTGAATTTAAAGAAGGTTTTCCAAAATCGGGATACAATTTAAGCAGATCGAGAGAAAAGAAAGGTTAGTAAAGAATTGGGATCAGATCAGAAAAAAGATGCTACCTTTGGACTTGAAATTCCAAAATTCTCAACTCCGAACAACACGAATTCCGCAAAATTCGAGAAAAACACGCGAGCTCCGAGGTAAAAGAAAAAAGGAAAATAGAAATAGGGAGAGAAATGAAGAAGCAGGGGAGAGAAAATATAGGGGGAGGAAAGAGAGAATTTTATTTATTTATTTATTTATTTAAGGAGAAAAGGAATAAATTGCGGCAAAAGGCAAGGGAAGAAGAAGGCAGATTGAAGAAGAGATCTAGGTATCTGTGCCGTGCAATTAACCTCCAAATTCCACTTCGAGATGCCTTTCTCTCTCTCTCTCTCTCGCTTTTATTTTTTCTTCCTGGTTGTTTTCCCTACATTGCACGTTAACCACATGTTATCATCTCTCTCTCTCTCTCTCTCTCTCTTCCCTTCTTCTGTTTCTCTCTGTATCAGAAGAAATCGGTTGATTTGCTTCCGGTTTCCGACGAGCACACGGCGGAGATCTCGATCTCCACCACTCGCTTCCGACAACAGAGAGATATACAAAAATTCACAAATTCACAAATTTATTTAGATATTATATATAATAAATTTGAAGGTTGAGAGAGAGAGAGAGAGAAAAGAGATCGGTTTTTTTATGGGAAGAGAGAGAGAGAAGGGGTTTGATATTTGAAGTGATGATGAAGAAGAAATTTGGTTGAAACCAAAAAGAATAGAAATAAAAAAAAAAAGAGCGCAGCTGAAAATTTAGAGCGGATGAGAAAATTTGTGATAAAATAACCATACACACACAAATCATTTTTTCTTTTATTATTTATTATTATTACAATCACCTTCCTATTCGCCAGCCATTAAAATTCGGGACAAACAATGTCACTAGTGTCTTCTCTTCCCCAAAATATATAATATATGTGTGTTGAAAAGTCGTAATTACTTCAACATAGGTATTATGATTATTATTATTATTATTATTATTGCTAATTACTTTCAACTGTCCAACACTACAAAAAGATAACAATTTTATTTTCATATTACGCCTTCCTTTATATTTATTATGAATGAATTAAGATGTCTTTGTTTTAATTAACTTTTAATTATAACTTTCAAAAGAAGCGTTGAACTTGTGTTGTTATTTATGGTTTACGCTAGACCATATTTTGAGTTCTCCAATTAATTAATGAAAACACCGTTCGTGTATATTTATCATCATTTAAAATTACAAGAACAAACACTTTTGTCTTCCTCACCATAAACATATTAAATTTTCTATCAAATTTATTTTTTTTCTTACCTCACCTTCCTCGGCTAACTGGTTTTTTACCAATCTCGTTATTTATAACAAGTATTGTCAAATAAATTAAACCAACATTTTAATAGTTTGTTTGTCAAGCTATTTATCTTTAGCAACGTTAAAATTTAAGCATTATTATAGAAAGAAGAAAAAAGTTTGCTCATGAAGTAAGCGCTATGCCTACATACTTTGTTCAAGGGCGAATAGCCTACGAGCCTATACTCGTGAAGTTGGCATTATGTCAACATACTTTATTCAAGGGCAAAGAGCCCCACAAGCCTTCGATCGTAAAGTTGGTTTTATGACAACATACTTTATTCAAGGGCAAAGAGCCCTACGAGCCTATGCTCGTGAAGTGTCATTATGCCAACAAACCTTATTCAAGGTCGAAGAGCCCTACAAGCCTATGGTCATAAAGTAGGCGTTATGCCTATAGTCTTTATTCAAGGGCGAAGAGCCCTACGAGCCTATGCTCGTGAAGTGGAATTATGCCAACCTACCTTATTCAAGGTCGAAGAGCTCTAGAAGTCTATGCTCGTAAAGTATGCGATATGCCTATAGTCTTTATTCAAGGGCGAAGAGCCTTACGAGCCTATGCTCATGAAGTTGGCGTTGCTAAAGATAAGTAGCTTAATAGATTTTAAGCATTATTATAAATATATAAAAAAAATTAACATTGTTAAAGGTAAATAGCTTGACAAACAAACTATCAAAATGTTGGTTTATTTGACAATACCTACCTGTTGGTGAAAAAACAGTTAGCCGAGGAAGGTGAGGTAAGAAAGAAAAATAAATTTAAAAACTTCAATATGTTTATCGTGAGGAAGACAAAAGTGTTTGTTGTAATTTTTTGTTCAACATATGGTGAAATGGTAATAAATATACACGAACGATGTTTTCATTAATTAAACGGAGAACTCAATGACAATCAAATATCGTCTACTGTCAACCATAAATAACAACACAATTTCAACGCTTCTTCTGAATGTTATAGCAATATATACATACAACTTTACTCGTAAATTTTAATTATTTAGATTTGAAAGGACCAATTTGATAGTCAATGTAATCAACGAGTGTAAAATTGCATCAACATTTATCTATTATATGAGATTATCAATAACTTTCATCGATTTGTAAGCACATATAATCGAGGTAATCAAAATTCAACCATCATAGTAGTGGACATAGTGTGGTTGTGTGACAAAAAAATAAGATTGCGCTATCTACAAAACCGACAAAATTTCTTTAGATGGCAAAAACAAGGAGGTCTTATTATTTCAAGATAACGACGAATACGAAAACGTTGGTTTTGACTGAAACACGACAAGCAATGTTAGCCAACTCGACAACACACGTAAGGAAGCTTAGAAGCAATATGGTAATTTTGCTAAAAGTCAAATTTAGCATGCCGACATGAATTAGAATTCATCACCGTTACGATCCTTATCCCCAACAAATCGTAGTTGGGACGACTCCTACCGAGTAACCATGATTCACCCCAAAGAGATCCAGCACTCATACCAACAATCTATGTCAAAGGGACTCATCACTGCAAGGTCAACACATTGGAACTCGTCATACGAGGGGCTCATCCTCTCGTAGATCTCGATCTTCTTAATTGTCGCGAACCATAGAATTTATGGCATGTCACGTGTCAAATCATAGAAACTCACTTACAATCTTGAAAAATCAAATCACCAATATCTGAAGGTTAATTTATGATTTATTTAAATACGAAGATATGAGACATAGTTGGCTCGAACGTGATATATTCATTGTCCATGAACAAATATCATAACCTTTCCCGACACATGAACAACAAAGACTAGAGATCAAAGAAGTTGCACTTACTATAAAGCTCTATTCAAGGCAACAAAAAAAGAAAAGGCATGCAAAACATATCTACGAAACGTATACTAAAGATCGAGAAGAAGAGTCTGATTGATGATTTCTTTTACAACTCACTATTATAAATTGCCTTAGCACAACCATAATGTAATCTTAAACATGGTTTTTATATGGGAAATCTTAAACAATATATATAGATATGATAAATGGTGTTGAAATACTTTATACTTGGAATACTATCTAAATGTGATTAGGTAACGAGGAGTTTAGTTTAGGTAGGAAGCTAGCAACAGGTCCGGTTCGGGTGAGCCTGCCAATACCATTAATTTTGGAGCGGGGCCTCCAAGTACGTTATGTGTGTAGTAGCAATTTGTTGACACTATTATTATTAATTAATTAACAGAAATTAGATGGTCCAATTTGATTTTGAATTTGTGGCTTGGGAAGAGAAGTAGGGTCCACATACCATGCCACGTATCGTTTTATTAGTGGGACAATTTACCAAATTATCTAAATTCACGCTTTTGGCAGTGTTGCGTACAGTACAGCAGTAGAAGTACAGCAGGCAGGAGTAGGACCTCGTCAACAATTGCTTAGATAATTTATCTGGCAACACAATCATTAATCTTTCGCTACTTAACAAATTATAGATACACAACATTAAAAATCTTAATATCAATAAAATTGCAGTTCCCAATGAATTTTTTCCTATTTGGAATGGAGAGAGCGAGAATATCAATAAATGTCCCTGCCCGGCACTTCGATCCAGGTCCCCCAAAAATAAATTACGTGGATAAGTTTAAAATCAGATGAAAACATGTGACAACAGCTTAATTCGTATTTAGCAAAGTTATAGAAGTAAAAAATCCATTAATTCCCACTATTTTTTATTGGGATTTTAGGTGGTATTAATTAGTGGTGGGCCCACCACCTAAATATTATCTTATCCTGCTTAAATTAAACATTCGGGTTTCTACACGCATGAAAGTACGTCGTTACCATTCTATTTTTCACTTGTTAAATATGAGACAAAAGGTGTACTTGCTTGTCTTTTAACAAATGCATTGTGGTGTTGTTTGTTGAAATTATTTCGTACAGTACATTTATATGAAATCCATAAATGTTCTTATTTCGTCTGCATACGAGATAATATATGGTAATAATTGGTCAACAAAAGAGGAAGGCATACATCTATTGGACAAAATGTCTGATGCAGCAGATGAAAGAAAATCAATTTCGCATTTTAGAGAATATTCGTATTAATTCTTTCCCATGCGTAGGTCATTAAGGATGATTTTCTATTTCTACCTCAAGAATATTAAAAGGGAAAAAGTCAAAATAATGAAAAGGCGAGTCTCACAAAAACAAGTCCATACTTAGATATTAAAGATGGAGATAAAGTATAGGTGCCACATTTTTCAAAACAGATATGGAGCAAGTTTTTTAGTTTATTTCATTTGAAAGATACGTATAACTGTGTCAATGGCTATGGTTTAAGCTACACATCCCCGTTACACTCAGAAAATGAACATAGATTTCTGGTCCTACGCAACTTACTTCTGATATGACTTTTGAATCTTTTTAGTGCTGAAAAAAATGTTTATTACCTTTTTCTAACGTATAATTTATTAGAGAACATAATTTTAGAGAATAGTTTTTTCATAAAAAAAATTGGTGCATATATGTGTGGGACAAGGTTAAAATTATTTCAATGCCGAATGAGGTATTTTGTTCTGAGATGGAGAAGAAAGTAGTAGCGTATGTTAATAGAGAAAAGGTCATGTGGAGATTTCTTGTGGATTTTATACTCACTGTCAGTCAAGATAATGCTAATTTATTCCTATATTTATCACCCACCTCCACTTATCCCGTCATTTCTTTTTTTTTTCTTTTTGTTTACAGGTCCCCCTAAATCAATTGATCAATTATTGTGAATCCAACAAATCAGGGAATCTTAAAGAGTAAATTTGATTTGATTTACATCTAATTATGTAATTTACAATCTTTACTAAAAAAATGTAATAATAAGTTTTATCTCTCATGTAGGAACAACAAAGAAAATTCATACATGCATAAGAAATTCTAAACTTCAGCTTATTCACGGTTTAGCCGAAGCAATAAAATAGCAAATGAAAAATTAAATGAGGAAAGAGAGAAAAGTGAATCCGAGACTAATTCATGCATAATAGTACAATCTTACATTTTGTGACCTCAATAATTAGTAGATCCGAGACTAATTATTGTGAATTACAAGTAACGGTACTGTCAAAATGTCAATTACATATACTGACTGACACAGAGAATATACAAAAACGACGGGATTAAACAAATACTGAAAGACAATAAAAATAAATAAAAATATATGAATGATGAAGTAAGAAGTAGTGTACTATTATTACTTATTAGTATTATTATGAAATTAAAAATGAAAAATGGAAAAGAAGGAGAATGATTGGAGAGTAACATGTGGGTGTAATGATAAGATGTTTCTGCTCTTGTTCCTATTCGAAAATGTGCAGCCCCTAAGACGGAGATTCCCTCCTACAACACTATACATTATTATTATCATTACTTTCATTTCATGGTCATTATTATTAACATTATTATTATACAATCGAATTTTGTATGTATATACGTACTTTTTCACTTTCACGTGCCCCATTTTAATCAAACTTCCTCTGTATTTCCATATATTCCGGCCGCGGATATGTCCACTTTTTCTTTTTGATTGGAGTTTTTATTTTATTTTATTTTGCTCTGAATGTTAGTTAAACTGACGCGTACACTTTTTCATTCGGCTCTCAACTCAACAGCTATCAGACCTTTACGGAATGTGAGGGCTATTATTTTTTTGGATGTTAGTTGTGAGTTGTGACATAACATCATATGTGATGATGGATAGCTTTTAATCAAAAACCGAATTTATATTGATGTTATAACAATACATAGTTTGCATACACACACATCCATATAAAATACGAAGTCATTGCTTAAGTCTTTAAGTTTACTACATTTTGACAAGACTCGTGCACGTAGTTAAAGCTGTTCCGAAAAGAAAAGAAAAAAGAACCGTCAGCCAAGGAAAAAAAAGTTTATTTCACAACTGAGAAGCTGGAGAATAAGTTATAGACACATAATATAGTATACTCCATCCAACCAGGAGGGAAACATCATCCGGTCAAACAAACTAAAAAAGGATATATTTCCAATCGACCGGAGTAACACAAATTATGGCGATTTCATTCAACAGGAAGATCTTGTCTTAATAAGATCCATAGTCTTCAACGTTTTAGACTAATGCACTTAAATTGGTTTTTGTCTTGCATCTACCAAATCGACCAAATTGAAATAGGTCAAATAGCGCTTCTTTGCTTTCTCTCCGAAAACGAACAAGCTAATATACATCATATATTAGTTTATTAGAGTAGATATATATGTTGTATATTTTAGATTGATTTTTCCATATATTTGATAGGTAGTTTACCTTAACTAGCCTCATGTTGTAATTTATTTATTGTACGTCAAGAATAATAAGAATTGTTTAGCAAATTATATTTTTACATGGTATCACGGGTCTAAAACCCTAGAGTGACATTTCTTCCTCTTCTACGCCCGAGCCCCCCTCGTTTTCATGGCTGAGTTAAAATTCCACCCTGCTCTAGAGGTCTCTAATGTTCGCAATTTTATTCCAATCACCCTTGAGATGAAAAAAAAGGGCAATACTCCTCTTTGCCGGAGCTCTTCAAGATTCATTGTCAATCGTATCAAGTCATCGATCACATAATACCTCTGCTCCCTCCCCTAAACTACCCACCCCAAAATTCACCGCTGACCCATCCGTTGATTTGGCCACCACCGAGAAAGACAAAGCCGCCAGCCCTCAAGCGGCCGCCGTGGCTAGTCCTACCACAACGAACTGCAATCCATCCTTGTTGTCTCGACTTGATGCCATCGTACTTCAGTGGATCTACAGAACCATCTCCAACGATCTCTTGCATACTATTCTTCAGACGGACTCCACGGCTTAGCAAGCTTGGCAGCGCCTTCAGAATATCTTTCAACACAATAAGAATTCGAGGGTGGTCTACTTGGAAAACCAATTTACTCAGGTCCAACTAGACAACTTTTGAACATCTCTGCTTACTGCCCAGAACTCAAAATGCTTGTGGATAAACTCTTGAAGAACTCCAACATCCAATCAACGCCTAGTTCTCATTTGATTGCGAGTCTCAACGAGAATTAAGACAACGTTGATACCTTTATTCAACAAAGTGATCCATTGCCTCCCTTCTATGAGGCTCGGTTGTGCCTCTATAAGAGATATGAGAAAAGTGATAAGTATTATTAATTGTAAAGAGAGTATTTATACAATTACATGTACAAGGATAATTGTGGAAAGATATATTCTAAATACAACAATAATTCTAAATTATAGATAAGAAGATATCAAGGATATTCTAGCTATGGAAATATATCCTCTAATTAATATGGAAAGATATACTCTAGCTAATACGCCCCCGCAAAATTGACGTCCCATCGGCGACGGATATTTTGGAATGTAGAAGGAGAAACCGGGAGCGAGCGAGGGGCTTGGTGAGGAGATCCGCCAATTGATCAAAGGTGTTGACATAAGATACCTTGATCAAACCTTTAGAGACAAGGTCACGAACAAAATGAAGATCAACAGAAATATGCTTCATACGAGAGTGCTGAACTGGATGCAAAGAGAGCCGAAGAGCGCTCATGTTATCACAACGAATGAGCGGAGCAGTTGCAACTGGAAACCCGAGCTCACCAAAAAGGTGTTGCAACCAGCGAACTTCAGCAGAGGTAGAAGCTAAGGCGCGATACTCAGCCTCCGTGGAAGAACGGGCAACTGCCTTTTGTTTTCGAGAGGACCAAGAGATGGGATTGGAACCAAGAAATACAATATACGCAGTAGTGGACGTGCCATGAACCGCATCACCAGCCCAATCGGCGTCACTGAACGCGGTGAGGGATAAAGAACTCGTACGACAAAGAATTATGCCATGCAAAACCGGGCCTTTTAGATACCGAAGGACACGTTTCAAGGCAGCCCAATTTGCCGAGTCCAGAGCAGACATCCTTTGGGCAAGTCGGTTAACCGAGAAGGCAATATCCGGTCGAGTTAAAGTGAGGTATTGAAGGCCTCCAATAATTTGGCGATATGCAGTAGGGTCCACATCAGACGAAGAGGAAGAAGATGGAGGATTGGAGGTCATTGGTGTTGCAAGAGGTTTAGCACCATCCATTTTATGACGAGCCAAAAGGTCAAGTATGTATTTGTGTTGAGAAAGAAATAAACCTTCACGACAACGACATACCTCAATCCCTGAGAAGTACGTAAGTGCCCCCATATCCTTAACGGCAAAACGAGCACTAAGCCGTGAAATAACCAAGGAAATCAGAGAAGGACACGAACCAGTGACGATAATATCATCCACGTAGACAAGGACATAAACCCGAATATGCTCCCGAATGAAAATAAAGAGAGAAGTGTCGGATTTGGATTGAGAGAATCCAAAGGAAGTGAGTGCAGTACTAAGAGCAAAATACCAAGTACGAGGAGCTTGCTTGAGACCATAGATGAATTTGCGCAAAAGGCAAACATGGTCCAGCGCCGACTGATCAACAAAACCAATAGTTTGGCGCATGTACACCGTTTCAGACAGATCCCCATGTAAGAAGGCGTTGCTAACATCTAGTTGGCGCAATGTCCAGCTATGCATAGTTGCAAGTGAGAGAAGAGTCTGAATTGTAACTGGCTTAACAACGGGACTGAAGGTTTCTTTGTAGTCAAGACCCTGACGTTGGTTGAAACCTTTGGCAACAAGACGAGCTTTGTACTTGTCGATTGACCCATTCGGGTGCCTCTTGATACGAAAGACCCATTTAGAGCCAATAATGTTGCAACCGGGCGGAGAAGGAATAAGTGTCCAAGTGTCGTACTTGGTCAATGCTGTGATTTCTCCAGCCATGGCAGCACGCCAAGCCGGATCAGATAACGCCTTGGACGCACAAGTAGGAGCTACAAGACAGTCAATAGGATGCTTTGTTGCAACATGAATCTGCTTCGGTTCAAAGATATTATTACGCGAACGAGTAATCATAGAGTGAGTTCTATCAGACTGTGTAGGAGCAGGTACAGTTGCAACAGGGGTCTGCCCCGATGAAACAGACGCAGATGGAGAAGAGGTGGAAACATCAACTGAAGTTGCAACATCACCAGAAACTAATTGTGCAGCAGGCAAGGGAGTTGCAACAGCAACCGGAGGTGCAACATCAGGGGGAACCAATAGTGCAGTGGGTAGGGTTGTTGCGACATCAACTTGAGTTGCAACATCAGCAGGAACTAACGGTGCAGCAGGCACGGGCTGTTGCAAGATAGGTGGCGTCGGGAGAACCGAGACTCCAAAGAAGGTATCCGATGGAGTAGTTGCAATAGAAGGCGAAGGAGAAATCCGTGGAAAAACTGATTCCAAAAACCGAACATGTTGAGAGATGTATACGCGCCCCGTGCTGAGATCAAGACACTTATATGCCGCTTGAGAAGTTGAATACCCCACAAAAAGGCATGCCCGAGAAGAAGAAAGCAGTTTGTTCGAAACATAGGCCCGAAGATGAGGATAACAAAGGCAACCAAAAGTCCTAAGGCGTAGATAGTTCGGAGTACGACCAAAAAGAACCTCAAACGGCGACTTGTTCTTGAGAACGGGTGTAGGAAGCCGATTCGAGAGATAGATAGCGGTGCCAAAGGCATAGGCCCAATAAGGTGAAGGCAAGTTGGCACGATTGAGAAGCGCCCGTCCCATAGTTGCAACTGTGCGATGACGACGTTCACTTGTACCATTTTGCTGCGGGGTGTGAGGTGCCGTAGTTAGCCAACTGATGCCATGAGTAACAAAATAGCGCCGCAAGCTACAAATTCCCCACCATTAGCAGAGTAAAAGTTAAGGATGGAGCAGCCAAATTGTTTTTCCACAAGGGATCTAAACTCCACAAAAACCCGGAAGACATCGGACTTCGCAACTAGAGGAAACAACCAACAATACTTAGTGTAATGATCAACAAGAATCAAGTAATACTTATAACCATCCAAAGAGGTAGTAGGGGCAGGACCCCACACATCACCATACACAAATTGCAACACTCGATCAGAAACAAGCGAAGTATTGTGAAAAATAAGTTGTTTGGCTTTTATTAAGCAAACAAGAGTTGCAACTGCCAATACCCGAAGCATTCGACATACATGGCAAACCAAAATTGCGAATAACTAGAGAACTAATCCGAGAGGAGGGGTGACCCAATCGATCATGCCAGCAATCTCGAGTGACCTGTTCACCAACAAAGGCATTGACAAGAGGACGCAGCGAGGAAGAAGCTCGCAGGCACCACATAAAACACGAGAAGAGCCAGTATGGGTAATAGGCAAACCTGTACCACCAACAATTGCAACTTGATCAGGACCATCATACTCTTAGTGAATTGATAAATTCTGGAGATCAGGCGTGAGGTTATGTGATGTGCCGGAATCCACCAACCAGTTCGTGTTAGGCGGCTCGTCCAACGAAGGAGAAGCGACATAATGAGCACTAGCTGGACTGTAATGGCTGCAAGTACACGCACCATGGCCCGGAATGTTGCAAAATTGACAAACAATTTGCGAACGCATATGGTGAGAACGTGAATCAGCAGAGCCGCGCTGATTATTATTGGAGAACCCTCAATCACTAGTGTTGTTGTGTCCTCGTCCGCGAGAATGTTGTCGAGAGATGCGTGAGGAGGAGGCAGCCATGTTCGCAGTTGTAACTGGCGATGCAGTATCAGAATCCAGCCGACGCAAATAACTCTCATGACTTACCAACAAGTCATGGAGTTCGGCAAAGTGGATCAGATTTTCTCGAGCTCGGATAGATCCAGCAATTTCTCGATAGTTGGAACCGAGACCATGCAGAATGTAGAGAGTAAGATCGTCATCTTTCATCGCACCATCAATGATAGCAATCTCATCCACCTTGGATTTGATGGCTTGAAGATATTCCGAGACGGATTTGGAGCCCAAATTGAGTGTGTTGAGATCATCTTTGAGTTGCATAACTCTAGATCGAGAGCGACTAACGTAAATACGTTGAAGTTCACGCTAAGCATGAGCGGAGGAATCACAATTAGAGATAAGAGTAAAAATCTCCGGGGTGACAGAGCCAAAGAGGGCCGAGAGGATGAGGGAATCCTGACAAAGCCAGAACACGTGTGCAGCTAAAGACTCGGGATCGGGCCGAAAGGCGGACACGGTGTTGTCCCATCGAGAAATCCAAATAAACCGTACCCAAAAAGTAGATGGCGATCTTGAGATTGACATGACGGAAAATTGGGACCCGTGAGACGAAGCGGCAAATGGTGATGGGCATTGATCGAAATAAGGGAGTCACTGCCAAGCATACCATTGCCAGTGGACGGCGTCATGGAGAACCGACGCGTCGAACAAACGTCCGAATATGGAGCACCACTAGGGGCGGCGGAAAAAGTAGAGTTGCGGAATCCATTGGTGGGCTTGACATAGGATCGAAATTTCTCGTTAGAGGTAAGGCTAAGCTGATACCATATAAGAGATATGAGAAAAGTGATAAGTATTATTAATTGTAAAGAGAATATTTATACAATTACATGTACAAGGATAATTACGGAAAGATATATTCTAAATACAACAATAATTCTAAATTATAGATAAGAAGATATCAAGGATATTCTAGCTATGGAAAGATATACTCTAATTAATATGGAAAGATATACTCTAGCTAATAGCCTCATCTTGGAAGAACTGTTGGTCGTAAATATACTGCAAAAGTCACACAAATAAGAAAATAATAATTAATCTAAATGAGTGATGTTAGATAGAACCCGGTTTGAGGCACACGTCGAAGACGTGCTTCCTTTAGAGTAAAATTTCCGCCAATCGACGTCTACTCACAAGATACAACAAACCTTCAGAAATCCTTGAAATGCACTCGAACAAGAATCTCCACGTACTCGAATAACCTACAATTTCCTTCTTATATAAATATGATATATAAAGAAAATAAGGTGTTTGTAATTTTAAACTGATCACTGGATAATTTTAGATGTAAGTATTCGTGAGTTAAATATCAAATTCTCAAGTTTGATTTTTGATTTTGGCAACAGTGGGTATGATAGATTTTTTACGCTCCATTTTCGTCAATATAATTGTTATATTTATAAGTAAAGAAACCCATTATCAATGGGCACAACACGGAAGTTTAAAAAAAAAAGGAAAGGATGCAAACATTGGTGCAAATTAGATACATATAATTCCGTTACGTTTTGTTAAGAAACAGAATTTGAAATTCTTTCTCTTCTGCCGCCACACTTTAACAGATTGTAAAGGAATTATATTATATAATGCATTCTACCATCTTTCCATAATCTCACAATAGGGAATAAGAAGAATAAAATAAAACTGTTAATTTATTTTAAATCACAAATATAATAATTATATAACAGAAACCCACAAGGCCAAGCAGATTTTGACATCCGCCAATGCGGTTGGTGCTGCCATGGTTAGCACTATTTCGCACAGTGATGCACCACCACATGGCCGCGGTACTTCTTCCACCAACAGCGGTCAATCTTCGCCCTCTCATGGCCATCGCGGTGGAAACCATGGTCGCGGACGCGGCCGTAGTCAATCAAACGGCTAGCCCAAATCCACCACCCCTCGCCCTTGCACTCTTTCGACATGTCCATGGTCAAATTACACACCTTGGCTAACGCCACCATGGTCTTATCCACTGTTTTCTTACCCACCAGCGGTTGGACACGTCCTACGAAGTTGACTCAACCCAATATTTTGGGAAGCCGCACTCAACATGCTTACGCAACACATGATCTATCTTCTTCCACTTATGCACTACTATACATAAACTCCAACCCCGATTCTTTTCGTGTGTCTTCCTTGGCTATCCCTCCAATCATAGGGATATAAATGCTACAATCTTCTCACCCACCATTCTCCGCCCGCAACCCTACCCGCGACCCAACTTTTACCGCAACATGCAGCCCATATACCACCCGCGAGCCCTCATATGTCTGCGGCCCATCCCATTATGGCCTCTCCACTATCACCTCCCACAACCCAAACACCTATGTCCCATCCGCCCACAGTACCACCGCCCAACCCGGTTGCTTCACCTACACCGAAACCACCTCCACCGCCCCATACCCACGCTATCGTCACCCGTAGCATGCATGTGATTCACACACCAAAATGTTCGTTCAATCTCTCTGCCACCACCTCTCCTTCTCCATCTCCCAAGATCCTCAAACTTGTGTTATCTAGCCCTAACTGGAAATCAGCCATGCTAGATAAATTTAATGCTCTGTTTAAGAATGGGACTTGGAGTTAGTCCCTCGTCCAACTAATGTGAATGTTATTTGTTCTATGTGGATATTTTGTCACAAAACTAACTATGTCTGTTCTTTTAAGCATTATAAGGCTCGTCTTGTTGGTGATGGCAAGTCTCATCAAGTTGGCATTGATTGTTTGGATATGTTCAGCCCAATGGTTAAACCCTCGACCATTTGAACCGCCCTCAACATCGCCCTTTCTTGTTCTTGGTCCATTCATCAATTGGACATCAAGAACGCCTTTTTGCACGACAATCTTCATGAAATCGTGTATATGAACCAACCATTAGGTTTTTAGGATTCTCGCCATCCGGATTGTGTTTGCCTCTTGAAGAAATTCCTTTATGGCCTCAAACAGGCGCCTCGCGCTTAGTATCAAAGATTTGTTGATTTCGCATCCTCGGTTGGTTTCTCGCACATCAAATCCAGTCACTCGCTCTTCATTTATCACCGGGTAATGATGTTGCTTATTTACTTTTGTATGTCGATGATATCATTTTCACCGCTTTGTCTGTATCTCTGTGTCACTCCATTGTTGATCAGTTTAACACTGGATATTCCATGAAGGACCTGGGCACCCTTCACTATTTATTGGGTATAGTTATTTCTCACACTGCAGGTGGATTATTTCTTTCACAAAGCAAATATGCGGCTGACATTATTGAGCGAGCTGGTATGAACTCGTGCAAACCCGCGGCCACTCCCGTTGACACCAAGCCAAAGCTCAGCTCTTTGGGCTTTCCGTTTCTCGACTCAGACATCTCTTATGTCGTACAACAAGTGTTCCTTTACATGCACGACCCATGTACGAAACATATGGCTTCCCTTAAACGCATCATTTGATAGGTTCAATGGACTTGTCATCTCGGTCTCCATCTCTCCCATTCACGCATCGACTCTCTTATCTCCTACACCGATGCAGATTGTGTTGGTTACCCCGATACTTGTCAATCTACATCAGGCTACTGCATGTTTCTTGGAGACAACCTTATCTATTGGTCTTCCAAGCGGCAACCCATGTTATCCCGTTCTAGTGCCGAAGCTGAATATTGTGTCGTGGCTAATGTTGTCTCAAAATCTTGTTGGATAGGGAACTTGCTCTTGGAATTGTGTATTCCCATCTTCAAGGCCACTTTGGTATATTGTGATAATGTCAATGCCATTTATCTTACGAACAGTCCGGTGCAATACCAACGCACCAAGCATATTGAACTCGACATTCACTTTGTCCGAGAGAAGTCGTTCGTGATTAAGTCTGGGTTCTCCATATTTTTTTTCAGTTCAAAGTAGCAGACATCTTCACTAAGAGATTGCCACATGTTCTTTTTGATGACTTTCGCTCCAGCCTCACCGTTCATGAACCTTCCGTTTGCATATCACTGTAGAATATACAACATATATATCTACGCTAACATATATGATTAATTTGCCACAATCTCTCAACTTAGTATATCTAGTTCTAAGTTTTGAAGTACATTCTTAGCTAGCCCATGTATTGCCTTTATACTCGCTTCAAAAGACTTGATATGATTTAAAACGTAATAATGAAGAACTAAGCATTTTAATGTTTTATTGTTCTAAATTATCGGTTCTATCATAGAAAGATTATCCATTTTCTTGCCCATTCCCTAAGTGACATCAAACAATCTCAATTTTTTATACAGTCAAGTAATCTTCTTCAATAATTATTTTAATTGTCATTTCACCGCTACAGTCTATGGTGGGGGGAGTACCACTGCACCCCCTTTGCTTGGATGATGCCACATGCCATGGGTCACTTTGATATGTTTGCTTGGCTAATCCATTAATTTAAAAAATGTAATTCCAGCCCCAAAAGTTTGTTTACTTATTTATTTTTTAGACCACATAACGAATTGGTAACATAGCCTAGGTTTTATTTATTTAAAGTGAAAACTTATTTATTAGAAAAATATTTAATTACCTTGAGAGAGGAATAAATTTAAAATATGAATCCTAATGGAAGTTCGAGATATATTCTTGACAAAAAGTTTTCTGAGAAATTGGAAAACATGAAACAAGAAAAGCATCATTAGTGATAGTAAAATATTATCAACAAGATGAATAATTTGGGGTCACCAATTTTTCATGAAATCGAGATGGATGGCTCTAAGTTATCTTTAGACCTTAGAGTGATCTAAAAGACGATTCAAACACATGGTAATCATCAATACCATGTCTTCGAGCACCTTCAAAACCTCCAGATTAGATAGAAACCATGGGGAAACATTAGAAGGAAAATCTTGAGAACCTTCAAGATGTCCAACGACGTGTCAAGAATTTGAAAGCCCAACCAAGCTCGTTAGGAAGAAAGAGATGAGGATGGTGACCACCAACTTTAGAAAGAGAACCCTTATTACATCAAAGAGACAATGTGGTATAAGTCCATCAAGAATTATCAAGTAACGAGAAGCTGGAAGCCTTGATGAGGAGGAAACCCAAAAATCTTTAAGAAGGAATGTCCAGAATTAATCTTGACGAAATCAACTATGGCGATCTGTAATATCTCTATGATCTCGCGAAATGATTTTTGGGATTAAAATTCGTAAATGCCAAGACAATGTAAGGAACGATCGTTTCAGCACATAATCCTCCACAAGGTTTGCCGACGATAACCGAAAGTTTTGGATCCAATAATCCAATCCAAGATGAACTTATGCCACACCAGGGTGACTTTGTTGCTTGATCAATATTTCCAGTATCAGGAACCAGGTCACGTCCTCGAAGACCAGATATCCATGGAACATAATAGGGAAGATCTTAGTTAGATCTGATACATCCTTATGTGCTTATGCTCAATTTTGATATGTTAGATTTCAAAAACCGAGAGGCGTTACTCGATGAATGGGCATCGACCATGAGGATTGCGGTAGCAATATTAGAACTCAACAAAGAAGGGTTCATCATGATGCTACAAATGAGCCTAGAAGGATCAGTTAAACTTGGTTGGGAACACGCAGCTCCAGAAGTTAGAGAATGTGTTCTAGCCGAGGAATCCCTGAAAGAGATCGTGGATATGATGTCTAGACTTCTCAAAATCTACTTAATCGGAGAAGGATATTTCATCGACCTCAAGACTGGAGGACGTGATCATGATAGAGTCAAGAGATACGAGCAAGCATTGTATAGCTTAAAGTTGCATGATATATGTAACATCAATCTATACATCAAACTCTTTACTGAGTACAAATGGAAAGGACGAATCAATGAAGACATGGCTATTCCCTTGTTCTTTGCAAAAATACCAAGCCCATGGAGGGAAATGCTACTACGATAATGCATGCCAGGAGTAATTGACACTATAGCTTGACGAATATCATTTCTCAAGGACAAGCTAAGCGAGTGGTGCCAAAAGGCAGCAATCTAGAAGAATTACAAGAGACTGGGAGGAATTAACAAAGCAGTTCGTCTCTGTTGTGACAATAATGAAATTCCTACATCATAGGAGCTCCTCAATAGCATAAAAAAAAAGAAGAAAAATAGGGATCATCCTTGTGAGCCAAGAGGAAGCAGCTTAACCAGAAGGTCTTCATGAAGAACTAGGAGATTTTTGGTCAAAACAAAAGGCTCGAAGTTACAAATCTGATCAAAGATGAGGACCTAATAGAGGGCGAACAACTTCCAGCCATAGAAGCACAATTAGAACGCCACCATGAAGAACTTTTTGATGAGCACATACAAGAGCCAACAAAATTTTCAAAGACCGCAACTGTTGGACATGCGGTGCTAAGGGGTATATCTCAATAGACTGCCCAGAGTATCAAAAGAAAGGCGTTGGATAGTTCGAGGCTACACCAAAAATCAAGAAAGTTGTCTATTATCAATACCTCATTCTAGTATACCAGTTTGAGGACATTTCTTCTGACGATAGTATATACAAAGAAGATGAGTGTCAATATGAGTCTTTGGAATTAGAACCAGAATCAAACTAAAGACGAGAAAATTTTTCACCAGGAAGTGCAAGAAGACATGTCTAGATTCTTTTCCCAAACAAGTATATCTCACAAAGGATTGATGAGAACTATGCGAGAGGATCCAAAACTCCATGTCTCTGATGGTTTTACTATAGGAAAGATGGAGAGATCCTTGGCACAAATAAGCCTTAGGCAACGGAAACAACATATCATTTACAAGGTTACTGCGGGAGAGATCTCTATTCCGATGGAACTAACAAGTAATGTGATGCAAATGCAGTTGGTTCCTATGAATGAAATCAAGGAGGAACTAAGTCGGCTGAATAGAGAAGTTTCTCAGAAAACGTCATGGATCCATATCGAAGCCATGAGAATCTTGATCAAGGCAACATTCAAAAAAAGGGATCGATTCGCCAATTGATAGAAGAACACAAAGCCTATGAGATGCATGTCTTGGAGGAATATTAGGAATTCTGTTTGCTAGGAAAGTGACAACCTTCATTTACCTAAAGATTGCCTATAATCTAGCAGATCGAGATTTTAACAGGGTTCTTACCCTCCACCAAGGTTTCAAAAACAATGAGTTGATGAACGAAGGGAACATGCCATACTCTATCACTTACAATATTTCATATGCCCTCTCTAATACTCATCGTTATGATATATTTTAAAGGAACGATTTTGTGGAGATACCAGAACTTTTTGAGAAGGTGGTCCATGCGCTTAAACTAGAGATTTCCGATTTACCACATATTCATGGGATGGATATGATCATAAGAGATCAATTAGTGTTTCATATGATCATAAGAGATCAATTAGTGTTTCATAAAACCACTACCATGAAATTCGAGCCACAGAGAGTCCCATTCCATGAAAATATGACACACAACCTAACATGGGGAAAGAAATAGATGGTTGAAGAAAGTTTACAACTAAAAAAGATCTCCAATGTCAAGGAGGATGGTGCGAGGTGGGGGTAATCTTTGACATCGTCCAAAAGAATAATACTCTTCCTTGTGATGCCTTGTATAACCTTAAGCATCCAATGGTGGGTAGGTATCAAGGAAACCTAAAAATAGGTGGAATTGATTTTACCATTGGAGGAATTGCAGGAAAAACCCAAGAACACTTAATTTTAGGGTTGGAATTTCTTGAGGAGCACAAACCATGGGAAAGGTTACCAGATGGAATGGAATTCACAGTGGCAATGACTACCAGTCCATTTTCCATATACATATCAATTGGAATGTTATACGAGAAATATCGAGTAGAGTATTTTGCCGCCTACATCGACTCATGGGCCGACATATGCACAACTAAACCATGAATCTTTTCTAAAGATATCGAGGAAGAATTACCAACAGTCGCATGTAGTGATTTCTCTAAAAAAATCATTTCCTTCAAACGAGGGATAAGACAAGCAAAAATCCTAATTGGTGGAGCAGGAGGTACCCCATTGTACAAATTTAAAACGCCCTAATTTATTTTCACGACACTGGAGCAGACATTCTGCTTGTAAACAATTTCTTACAAACATAAAAGCTTTTCACACAAGAGAGCGAGACACATAGACTTAGTTTCACACCCCTTTGTGATCATAAGATTCTAGTTCAGCAATTGCATCAGGCATTTTACAGGAAAATGGCCATTATATTTTGCAGCAGGCGTGGTGATGATGAAGGCAATCTTTGACACCCAAAGATGAAGGACCAAAGAAAATACGATAATGTAATCCTTGAACTAAGGATATAAAGCCTATGAGGCTTTAACAAAGAAATGATCAAAAATGAAACGATCGAGGTCCTAAAAGCCACTCTAGAAAAAGGTCCTCAACCAAACATCACTATTGAAGAGCAAATTTTGCCAAAAGATGTCAAAACCAAAATTCGAAGATCCTTTGGCATGGTGGAACAAAAACGAGCTCAAAGCGTCCTTAAAAGTTAAGAAAGGAAAATAGAATGAGTTTGTAAGATACAAGCCTATCCTGATGAACCAGAGTGATAGAAAGGATATCTAGCAAATTTTCAAGGAACACTTGGATCTTAAGCTGATCTCACCAGGAGTTTCTTCATACAACATTCCCGAATTCTTGGTACAAAACCATAGAGAAGTCAAAAGAGAGAAACCGAGATTGGTCATAATTTATAAGGGGACCAATAAAATTCTGGAGTTAGACGGATATTATATCTTGAGTCGAGAACAGATAATCAACTGTGTCCAAAATGCAAAGGTTTTCTCAAAGTTTGATTGCAAATATGGTTTCTATCAGATTAGGATGGAGGAAGAAAGTAAGAAATACACAACCTTCTCCACTCTGCAAGGATATTATATTTGGAATGTGCTGCCCATGGGATTGACGAATGCACCGCAAATATACCAAAGGAAAATGGATAATCTCTTCAAAGATTATTTTAGTTTCATGTTCGTTTTTGTTGATGATATTCTCATATCATCAAAGAACATTAAGGAACATCTGCAACATCTGGGCATCTTCTCTGACATATGCCACAAAGAAGGGTTGGTGCTATCCGAAAAGAAGGCACTGATTCTAACAAGAAAAATTGAATTTCTTGGAATTGAGATCGATGAGTCATGTATCATTCTCTAGACTCATTTGGTTGAAAAGGTACAAGATTTCCCTGATGATCTCAAGACGGTTAAATAAATCTAGTGCTTTATGGGGTTAGTTGATTTTGTTGAAATGTTTATTAACAATCTGGCAAGCTACATGAAAGTTTTCAGTCCATTGCTGAAAAAAGGTGCAAAGTTTAGGTGGACAGTAGAACATAGGGGAACGGTACAACGTCTAAAGAGCATATGTCAGAAACTCTCCAAACTGGCAATACCCAATGATAAGGATGATCTAGTTCTATACACAGATGCCAGTGATCATTGAGGGGGCAGCGATTTTAACGAAGGTTGAACCAAAAGGAGAAGTTTCGTGTAGATATTGTAGTAGGCTTTTGCAGATAATTATGCCACAAAATGACATATCAACGAGAAGGAATTCTTTGCAGTTCGAAAGGCTTTCAAAAAATGGCCTTTGTTTTACTTGCAAAGAAATTTATTTTAAAAATTGATAATACGAGTGTCCAAGATTTCTTGAAAAATAAAGTCAAAAATAATCCTGAGAAAACCAGACTTTTGAGATGGCAAACTGAATGTCAATACTACGACTTTGATGTTGTGGTTATTAAATCTCATAAAATTATTCTTGCAGATTTTCTAACGAAAGATGGAGGTACATGGAGCCGATATCATCCTAACGAGATGGAAACACCATAGGGAAAACTTACAGGAACTTGACAAGATGGTCGAAGGCCTTATTAATGCTAAGGCATCCGGTCACATACATGTACTTTGAATTAACAAGCTAATATTATTTTTCTTATGAGATAGGCAAGAAAAAGGATAAAAGTGTTTAAGCGCATGACAAGTTTGAAAAAGCTTCGCGCGACATGAAATCAGCATCAAACGGAAATCAAGTATTGTATGTTCATATGTCGGCCGCTTCTAAGATGTAAGAATTTGTGGATAAAGGTGAAGATCTAATTAATTGCCACCCATCCATTATTAAGAATGCATGTGCTACTGCTGCCAACAATCTTCATCTTGAAGATGTAATTATTAGTGACTAATTACATCTTCAAAACCATCTTCATTCCGGCCTTTGGCAATCGCACACCCACTCTACCTCAGAAGATCTTTATAGCTCCTGCTATTAATGCAGCCACAATCATACTTCTTAAAAGTACCGTGCTCCACCATAAAGCATAACCACTCAGAATAAACCAATTCCAAGAATTCCCCTTTTTCGGCCCATGTCGAACATAAACCTGCTGATAGTATGGTGTAATTTTCCCTTTTGGATCCTCTGGGAGTCATCAGCCCGCCGATATGAATATACCACACACCTTGCATTAACGCCAAAAGCAATTCTTGTGTGCAAACTGAACCCATTAACATTAACGTCTTGTCTCATGGCAACTTTTAGAGTCTCATACCATCAGGACAAGCATGTCGCTTACAGAACTTCACTAGAGTCACTACAATAATCAGTGTTAGTTTCGCCTCCAGTGTTCCCCTTTCCTGCCTCAGAGCCATTTGCCGAACCGACTACCCTTGACGGACAATTTCTTTTCACGTGGCCAGATTGTCCGCACCGCCAATACCCTTTCCTCTAAGAGTTTGTCTTCTTGCCATCGTAAGCCACCAATGCATTGTTTACATGTGAACGGTTACCCCCGCTAAGCCTCCTCTCTTCAGACAGAAGCTTGCCAATAACTTCAGAGAGATTGGTTTTCTCTTTCCCATGAATCAATATTGGTTTCATGTGCTTGTACAAACTTGGAAGAGACCATATGAGTCTCAAGTCTTGAACCTTCTAATCAATTGCAACTCCAATGGATTCAAGCTCAGCAATGATTCCATTCAGAATACTCATATGATCTAAGATACTCAAACCCTCCACCATTCACAGTGTGTGAAATTGCTCATTCAGTTACACGCTATTTGACACGCCATTTGCCTAGTACAACTCCTCTATTTTTTCCTAGAGTCCCTTAGCCGAAGAAACCCCATGCACGTTCGCAAGAACATTTTTGCCAAGGCACAATTGAATTACGCTCGCAGCTCGTAAATCTAAATCTAGAAAGAAGTTATCATGAATACTTCCCCTAACTCTAGACCTTCAGGGAGCCAACGAAACTCCGCGGATTCTACACCAAGAGAACACTCGAAAACGTACTCATCACCAACTACAGAAAGAGGGGATTTCATAAATTTCCCTCGATCCGTATTTGAACGCCTTGTGGAAGGAGCCACTCAGAGATATAGACCAGAAACGGCTTACCCCCTAGACGAATTTCCTCCATGAAACCACATGAAACGTCCCTACTCGAAAGAATATGAGTCCCGCCCAAGATCCCGTTTCCAGTCGGCTCCTCCCCGACGGAATACCTTCCCTTTGGCCAGAGAAAGACGAACCCCCTTTGAAGACGCTAGGGATAGGGTATCCCGAGGCATTGATGGAACAGACTTCCCTATCCCCGAGAACTCCAATTACCCATTGTCTCCCTCACGGGTGATCATTCTCTATGGAGCATGGTCACCAACCTAAGAAGAGAAATGAGGAGCCTACAAAGAAATCTCGCCCCGGGTGATAAGGCTGTCTACCACGGGTCTCCCTTCGTCCCTAAAATAGCCCGCGCTCTGATTCTTGCGTTGGGAGCAATCTTCTTGCGCACCTGCCCAAAACATTGGAGAAATCCCCACAACACGTGTCCCACCAAGTATCCATGATTCTTGCGGACGTACAGTTCCTTGACTTGGACAATGGCCTCCTCCTGAGCCTATTTAACAGCAGCAGCCAGCTTCTGTTGCATCTCCTCAGAGGAAATGCCCCTCCGAGACCGGGGTCTTCGACAGCTCCTCGGTAAGTGTGTCCACCCGGAAGAGAGCTTGAGACAATCTCTGCTCCAGCTCCTTCTGCCTTAACACCCACGCGGCCTTCTCTTCTTCGAGGGAGGTAACCCTCTCCTTTAACACCAACCCAGAGGCCTCCGTCTCCGCGATGGAAGATTGGAATTGTTTATATTCAGCCCTTACTTTCTGAAGCTGCTTCGTGATCTTAGATCACGCCTCTTCATACTCCCCCATCCTCTCCTGAAGACTCTTATTTTTTGCCTCTGTGGCCTTCGCCTTCTGCAACTTCTCAACCTCAAGTAACATAAGAGGAAGCATTTTAGGCGCCTAAAAACAAAACCAGAAAAATAAAGACCCAAGCATTGGATCCTAAATGAATAGATAAGAAAAAGGTAAGTCTTACCAGCATAGCCATGTAGTTAGTACAAGTCTGGACAAATTGCCACCCATCCGACGGAAGTGAGTTGGCAGCAGCCAGAAATCGGGTGACAGTATCAAGGGCCACCTGAGCCTTCTCCGTGCTAGGCGCCTGCCCCGAAGCCGGGATGCTAGAGGACGAGGGTCCCCTTAACGATACCCCCTCCGATAGGGGTACCTGAGTAACCAAGGGACTGTCAGATTGAATGGCGGCAAATAAACTCGGAGGGGGGTGATCGGCAAAGGAGGGGGCCGCAGCTATCAACTCGTCCAGCAAAAGCATCGCCTCATCAGAAACCGGAGGAACATGAGGATCTGAGGGAATAGATTCCCCTTAGAAATTAAAGAAATCACCCCCTGCGTATTAAACACTCCCCCAAATAAATTATTTATCTCCTAAAACTCATAAAGAGAAAAGGACAAAAGTAAATCTCGAGAACTTACCCAAATCAAGAGCATTTTCCAATAGTGATATTCCCTCGTCCTCAATCAAGGGGGCTTTTCCTTTATCTATCAAAGAAAATTTCATAAGTAAAAGTAAAACATCTCTTAATACATTTCAAACCTAGAAAAGGTACACACCCTTAGCCTGAGTAGCGGAGGGAGGAGTCGCCAGTAATACATCTACAGAATCCATTGAAGCCCCCAATTTATCGGAAGAAGATATGTCGACAACACCTAAAGGATTGGTAGCCAACCCTGTCGTAACCCCTTCGGAAGGACCCGTGGGGATAGGAGAAGTAACAGTGAGTGGGGGCAAGGGCATCCCCCCTATCCCTATATCGTCTTCATTCCCCCCTAACGAAAAGTCACCCACGATGACTGCCTCCGCAGAGGTTACATCCACACTACCCTCCTCCGGAGTGTCGGATGTCCCACTCGACGACTGAGACAAAGCTGTCGAAACTGTGTAACGAGTCCTTACCCGCTCAACGTTCGTCTCTGCTGTCACAGGGACTTCACCCTCCTCCGGCGTCAATCCCCCCTTCTGACCCCCTATCTCCTCAGGATCACCAGAGCCACTGGCACCCTCCACCATAAAGGGCCTTAAAACCTCCACTGCAAGACAACTAAAATCAGACAATCTAACAAAGAAAGTTCCAATGAGGGCAAAAAATATACCAAACTTACCAAAAACATTGAAATATTCCTCGGGGATAGCCAAATGCCTTTCAATTGTATCTATCGGAGTGACATACCGCAAGCCTGCGGTCCGATATAGAGCAGCAAAATTCTCCGATTCCACCAAAGGCTTCGCAGCAACCACTGGCAAAAATACCAGTGTATCATCCATCACCCTCTCTGGGAATTGGGGCTCCCTCTAGGTACACGGCATGTCCCACTCCCCCACGGTAGGACAGATATAGAAAAATTTGTTTTTCCATGTGCTATGGGAACTAACATTGCCCTCGGAGATACGGTCGTCCTTGTTCCGATTGCTGAAGCAGTAGAAAGGAGCCCCTCCGGAGACACCTTCAACTCAAAAATGCCGAAGAACCTTTCCCTTGTGCACTCTATTCCCCTCAACAGGCACCAGAAAACGAAAAGGGCTAATGCCGTGAAGGAGTTGGGAGTGAGTTGACTGGGACATACGTCACAATACTTGAAAATCTCACAGTAAAAGGGCGGGAAAAATGAGCGTAATCCCGCCTTTACCTGAGAATAATATACGGTCAAATGCTTCGCCGGAGGTGAATTACCCCTCTGATCCGCCGACGGAACCACCACCGTCACATTCCGACCAGAAGCACCATATTCAAGGTACAAATTCCGAATCTTCTCCTGAGAGGCGGTGCTTACTGTCGCGTCAACCTTTTGGGTGATTCGGGGAGCGCCACCCTTATCGGAGTGTTTCTTGGACTTCTTCGCCTTCTTGGAACTTCCACCACCACCAGTTCCCATCACCGCCGTCGCGCTTCTCTTTCGCGAAGTTAGGGAAACGGTCCCGTCACCGGAAGAAGGTCACTAGCAGCAGAAAAAGCAGCTGCACCAGTACCAGAGGCGGAAGATACCAAATTTGCAGTAGATTGGGACGCCATTAAAGTCGAATTGGAGAACTCTGGAGAAAACAAAGAAGCTTTTTGCAGGAAAGCGAGAGAGATTTTTGCTAAAATGAGTAGAGAGAGAGTGAAATTGCAAATGAGTAAAAGAAATTGGGGAAAGAGGATACTTATAACCCTAAGCCCAATAAGGTATTAATTACCCACTAACTCCTCTTCACACCCTACGATTGGAAATCGTGTCTACTCGTAGTGAAATACAACGAACCGTCACGTCTCCTTATTTATGGAAGGTGTAACGGTCCGAACATCTTGACACTCGCACCACTTCAGAACGTGGCCTTTAATCATAACTAGCAATTAATGCCACGACATTAATTATAATTAATGTCCCGACATAAAATAACTAATAATAAATATATGTAAAATAAATACTAAAACATATAATAAATAGGGCTATCGAAATTATGTAGTTATACCACTCCCGAGGGATCATGACTTGAATTCCTCTTGCCTCTCCTAATGTTAACCCTTAAAATATATATAGCACCCTGAGAGACCTCGATCTCGATGGTATGAACAAAATAAACTCTCCGATACCAAATGAATATAGCACCTATCCCACGACAGATATCTCACAGAGTACAAATACCGCGCGAGATGTCGGGAACTTTAAATAGCTTCCCGAAACATCCCCAGGTATACGATACTCTCGCACCTATCGTGTCATTCGGATATACATTTCTCGGAACAACATGCTTCCCCTCCCTCCTTTCAAGGAGCCCTCGGAGCAATGCACCTCTCTCATTTTCAAGGAGCCCTCGGGGCAATGTACCTCCTCCTTATAAAGGGAGCTCTCGGAACACGCGTGCCATCCTTATCCCGATAGACAGATAAGAATCTCATCAAGACGCCACACCAGCTCCTTCGAAACATATGTCCCCCATCCGAAGCGTCTAGAAGCCACGACAACTGGTTGTCTCTATCAGAAGAAAGATAAAACTCATACAAAAATGACACCTGTAAACATCTTACTTGTATCATACGAAACCTCCCTCTATAAAAGGGGAAGAAAGCCAAGAAAATAAGATATACTTTTTTTCAGGAATAACTCATAGTAGCAAAACTCTCTTCAAACTGAGGCAAAAGCGATCATTCTCACCTCTAAAATACATTTATTATAATACCGTTAACATCCAATTTCACAAATTCTAATGTAATAATTTAGTCAAAATTTCATTAAGTCAAATAAGCAGTCAAGCCGTCTATATGTCATAATGACTCGATTTGTGATTCAACGTTTTAAAGAACCGTATAGTACACATGTATTTAGAGTAAGAGGGCCTGGTGAAATGGGTTTGGTCTATGGTGGGGAGGACCAGTAGTCCTCCCTCCTTAGGATCATGACACGTATGTCCTTTTAAATGAATTTTATATGCAATAAAAAGTCTAGCCTTTTAGTTTGTATTATTTACTTTTTAGACCCCATAAGTTATAGAATTAGTTCATTACGATCATATCAGACCTAATATGTCGTGGGGTATTCCAACCAGCTTTTACCAAGACCCTTCGCCTCCAACCACACAATCACAATTGATGGTTTTGAAAATGGTTATTTTAAACGGCAGACAACGCAACCCTGGTTTGTTTCCAACTCCGGGTGTAAGAGGTATAATTTAAAATGTATGATTAATACAATGTGTACACAAGTTTAGGCACAACCAAAATTTTTATTTATTAGGGAAAACTTGATTATTACATAATTAATAACCCATTTTGAGAGGAGTTACTTGTTTAGCTACTCACAATAGCTTTGTTTCCTAAGTACATAAAACTTCAAAAACGAAAATGAAAATAACTAGTACAATACTTGATTTCAGAATGAAAACTGAATATAATTTATTTCGTAAGAAAACAGAGGGTAATGGTCGATGCCTTCTGCTTCCTTCAAACTGTCTATTTATAGAAGTCCTTCCGAATTTCAAATTCGGACTTCAACTCTCTCTGATGGATTGGCTCGTCACTACTTACGTCTCAACCCATTATCCGTCACTTGCCCTCCAATTTTTGCTTGATTCCCATTAGTGGAGGTGGTCCTCGTCAGTCACATGTCTTCTTTTTCTCTTGTTGGGCCAACTTTAGAATTTTGGCCGCTTTTCACTTGGTGGAATCTTTCCATGTTTTAAGGGGCCCGCCTTGTCATTATCCCACTTGTCTTTTTTCACTAGGAACTTTTTGCCAAACAAGTGTTCCTTCAGAGTTGGGCAATGGGAGCAAATGCGATCCTTTCAATGACCAACATGTGCCATGTTGCAAAAGTTTTGGCTAATTTCTGGTATGCTCGGAATTCCATTTTTCCACAATGCTTGCCTTTTTGCTTCGAAGATACATTCGGCAAGCGTTGTGCTCTTGCTCGTCATAGAGTTAACCATAAAAGACCTGCTCATTACACCCTGAGATATCTGGAATGAATAGTTAACCTTGTCCATCTCAGTGGGACATACCCAAAGTAATAGGAGAGACAAAAAAAGCCAACGAAAGAAATGAAGCATATTAAATAATTACCGCCCCAAAATATTCCCAAGTAGTTGGATCGATAGTAATCGCATTATTGTTCTTGTCCTAAATGACATTGTCGTGCAATATGATCGTCTTAAAGCAATTGTAATGTTGCACAATGGAAAAGATTACAAAAACACAACAAGAACAGAGAAACACGCACAATCTAAAGCGATAAATAACAATCAGCACACAACACACAATTTGTTTGCCCAGTTCGACTATGTCTACCTCTTGAGGCGATCCAAGCCAGAAGTTCCAATGTGTTGATGATGAGCAATTTACGATTACAAATAAGATACAATTGTGCCTCGTAGATTAAGAACAATCTCTCACAATATCTCTCAATGTCACAAGTGTTTTCTTCTCTTATTTTTATCTCTCTCTCTATATCTACCGCACCCTACAAAGACATCCAAATAACATATTTATAGCAGCTAGAGCATCATAATTGAGATGGGCCAAATATGGGCCAAAATTGTGGCGCAAATATGCCATAGCGCACCAGGCGTGCAATCAGGACTGCGGCACGCCTCCTGTAGCGCCAGTCTCTGGACGAACTCCAATACGTAGCGCCACCCAAGCATGATCAGACACCGATAGTGCACCAGGCACACGATCACTGTCGTAGCGCCTCACTGTAGCGCTACTCCTTGGTTGCACGTCTAATATGCTCTTCGTTCTCACTGTTGTTAGAACTCCAGTCTTCAATTTTAGTACACTGTCTTCATTGTTCAGGCTCCACAATCCTAACAATGTCCCACTTGGATACGGAACCACCCGGACTACTCCCACGAACCAAGACCTCTATCACATCCATCAATGCCATCATCGTGAACCATCATCATAGAAATCCACCAACTCTAGAATCGCCAATCCTCATTTTTTTTTCAAATTCAAAGGCTAGTTGAAGCCATGCAAAGCTTCAAATTCTCTAAGGTCACAACATTAGTCAACATATCAGCATGATTTTTGGTACCTCGAATCTTCACAAGCTGCAAAATCTTCATCTCCAAGAGATACCATATGTAGTGAAACTTCAACTCAATATGCTTTGTTCTCGAATGAACAGCCAGATTCTTAGCCAAGAAAATAGCACTTTGGCTATCGTTGTAGAGAATGCTATTACTCTGTCATCTACCCAATTCACTGAAAAAACCTTACAGCCATACCATCTCCTTGCTGGCCTCTGTTACCGCTATGTACTCAGCTTCAGTAGTAGATAACACCACAATCTTTTGCAACTTTGAACCCCAAGAAATTGCAGTACCACCCAAAGTAAACACATACCCCGGAGTACTCTTTCTCACATGAAGATAGCCACATAGATTTGTGTTTGATCCTACAAAACACAATGCCATGTTTGTAGTACCCCTCAAGTACCTCATAATCCACTTCACTGCTTCCCAGTGTTGTTTTCTCTGATTGCTCATGTATCTACTAACAACTCCCACTACATGTGCAATGTCTGGCCTCGTACACACCATTGCATACATAATACTGCCCACTGCCAACGCATACAAAGTCTTCATCATTTTAGCACACTCACACTCACTACTAGGCGACTCTTTCTTAGATAATTTAAATTGACTACCCAAAGGAGTACTTACCGGCTTTGCACCATCCATGCTGAATCTCTTAAGAACCTTCCCAATATATTTAGCCCGCGAAAGATACAGCTTCCCCAAAACCTTTTCTCGTGATATACGCATACCCAATATCTGTTTTGCCTCGCTAAGATCTATCATAGAAAACTGTTCAGACAGTTGTTCCTTCAATTTGTTCACCTCTTGAACATAAGCACCAGCTATTAACATATCATCAACGTACAAAGTAATATAATGAAAGACTTATTAAACCTTTTGAAATAGCAACAATGATACGCATTGCACCTAGTAAATTCAATATCATGCATGAAACCATCAAATTTTATGTACCACTGGCGTGGAGCTTGTTTAAGGTCGTACAAGCTCTTCTCCAGTTTGCAAACAAGCTCAGTGTTACGTTCACCCAATGAACCTTCTTCATATAGATATCTTCTTCAAGGACACAATGAAGAAACGCCGTCTTGACATCCATTTGTTCTAGCAATAAATTCTCCACCGCAACTATACTCAGAACCATTCTAATAGTTTCTAGCTTCGCCTCCTGAGAAACTATATCAGTGTAATGCTTGCTTCCATCAGCTTCGTCTTGAATTCTGTACACCCATTTATTATGCAAGGCATTCTTTCCCTTAGAAGTCTCCACGAGTTCCCATGCGTTATTGACTTCAAGGAATTCATCTCATCTTCCATGGAAAACTCCCGCTTGCTCGAAATAACACTCTGCATTGCTTCTGCATATCTTTCCGGCTCACCACTATCAGTCAGCAAAAGATAGTGTATATTGGAGCCGTATCTCTCTGAAGCCTGACGGCGTCTATGTGACCTCCCCAACGTAGACACTATTGTACGAGGTTCTGGCTCAAAATTCTCATGTTCGTGCAAGATCGTTTCTTCATCTGAATTTGGCACATCTAAATCCACAACATTCGGTTTATCATCCTAAACGTCATCACTGCAAGTAATTGGTTCACCCAATTTATCTTTGTACAACACATGCTCATTAAATATGACATCTCGACTACGTATTACTTTTCATGTTGATCATCCCAAAATCTATAGCCATAATCATCACCACCATATCCAATAAACGTACACTTCACAGATTTAGCATCCAACATACTTCTAGCTAGGGGTGGGTAATGATACCCGAAATTCGGGTACCCTACCCTACCCGATCGGGTAATACCCGAATTTTGGGTATTAATACCCGAACCGTACCCGAAAATTCGGGTACCCTATTCGAATAGGGTATTTCGGGTACGGGTTCGGGTAGAGGTTTTCCAAAATATAGGGTACCCGATACCCGGTACCCTATATAATACCTTTTTTTTTTTTTTTCCCTTTTCTTTTCTATTTTTCTTTCCTTATCTATTTTTCTTTTCTCTCTTTTTCTTTTCTTTTCTCAGTCAACAACGGCTGAACCCTTCTCTTTTTATTTCTCTTTCTTTTCTTTTCTCTCTCACCATCACCACCAACGCACCACCACCACGCCACCACACACACCGGCGACGCTCTCAACAACTCCGCCCTGCGACGCTCTCAACAACTCCGGTGACGCTCTCAACAAACCGAAGCTCTCTCTCTCTCTCTCTCTCTCACTTTCATAAACCGAAATCAAATTCGAAAAATTGGTAAACCCTAACTCAAAATTAATCTTTTAATTTGTATGTATTGTGTTCTATGATATGTATGGTGACTCAATTAGATTCAATTAAAGTTGTGTGGTAACTCAATTAGACTTAATTAGATTAGTTAGGGTTTATGAATTTGGGCATTTTGTTAGATTAGAAGGAATTGGGAATTTCAGTAATGAAGTATGCAATTGAAGAAATTAGGCATTTTTTAGATTAGAAGTATTGAAATGTGACTTGTTTATTAATAAAGTGTGTTATACTTATACGAGTTGATTAATAAAGCGTGTTATACTTATACGAGACAATGATTTGGACATTAAAGTGTGTTATACTTATACATAAAATGTGTTATACTTATACCTCAATGTGTTATAATTTATAGGGATAAATGCATTAAACCCCCTGAACTATGCACGTTTTTGCGTTTTCGTCCTTAAACTAATTTAATAAGCGTTTTTCCCCCCTAAACTATACCAGTCTGTGCGATTTGCCCTCTGGCCGGGTTTTCGGCTATTTTTGGCCATTCTTGGCCGGAATTTTCCCCTTACCCGACACATATGTGTTGTACTAGATGTATTTTAGTAGTTGATGACAAAAAGTAGGCGAAAAAACACCTCGAACGGGAATTTTTCCGGCTAAAATACATTGAAGAGGAAATCACATTTTAGCCGGAATATGTCCCATTCGAGGTGTTTTTTTGCTACTTTTTGTCATCAACTACTAAAATACATCTAGTACAACACATATGTGTCGGGTAAGGGGAAAAATTCCGGCCAAGAATGGCAAAAAATAGCCGAAAACCCGGCCAGGGGGCAAATCGCACAGACTGGTATAGTTTAGGAGGGAAAACGCTTATTAAATTAGTTTAAGGACGAAAACGCAAAAACGTGCATAGTTCAGGGGGTTTAATGCATTTATCCCTAATTTATACGACTTATTAATTTTTTAGACATTAAGACTAATGATTTGGTTTGGGCATTTGTTATATGATAATTGATATGAAGTGTGTTATATGATTTGAGCATTTTGTTATTGAAGTTTGTCATTTGATAAATTGATTTACTTTAAATGATAATTTGATATGAATTGTTATTGTGTTATATGAATGTTGAAACTTGAAACTAATTTTCATTGAATTTTGTAACTTGTAACTTGTTAACTAAGTGATTTTCTTAATTTATATAGAAGATTGAATGATGAAGATTGAAGACTTGTTGGAGAGTTAGGTGTCGTCGTTTCGATGTTGAATGAACAATTTTTATGTTGATTTGATGTTGATGTTGTTTGAATTTGTAAGATTGCATATTTTCGGATTTGTCGTTGTTTTAGATTGATTGGTATGTTTTGGATTGAATGAGTTTTGTTTTGGATTGATAATGATTGGTATGTTTTGGATTTTTTCGGATTGGTCGTTGTTTTGGATTGATATTTGATTGGTATATTGTGGATTTGGTTTTGATTTGAATGCGTTTTATTCTGGATTTAGATCATTAGATTGGATGTGTTTTTTTTTTCGAATTATGGAAGAATTGAAAGGGGAAATTGTTAAAAAAAATCCCATGTTTTCGATTCCAAAACAGGGGATACACTGCTCAGGGAGTCAGTCAGGGACTGCCCAAAAATCGGGTACCACAAACCCGAAGTTTGTGGTACCCTACCCGGTACCCGATCGGGTACCCGGGTTTCCAGTGGCCAGTCTCGGCCACTGGACAGAAATCGGGTACCCCAATTTTTGATAGGGTTTCGGGTAGGGGTTTTCCCTACCCAAAAATTCGGATACCCTACCCGAATTTTCGGGTACCCTACCCGAATTAGCGATTACCCACCCCTACTTCTAGCAGCAGCATCAATCTGAAAATATGACACACAACCAAATACTCGCAAATATGATAGGTTTCTTCCTTACCACTCCAAGCCTCCTTTGGAATACTATACTCCAGTGGAACAGATGGTCCTTTGGTTTATCAAGAACGTTGCAGTGTCAACTGCATACGCCCCAAACCCTTTCGGTAATCCATTCTTCAATCTCATGCATCTGACCCTCTCATTTAGTGTTCTATTCATATGCTTTGCAACCCCTTTTTGTTGAGGGGTACCCTTAACCGTCTTTTCCATGTGAATGTCATTCTCTGCACAATATTGTTTGAACTCTGAAAGCTCATACTTGCCACCATTGTCAGACCTCAAGCACTTTTCCATTCGTGTTTTCCACTTCTTGAAGACTTTAAAAGCTTCTGGTTTCTGCTTCAAGAAATACACCCATAACTTTCTCGTAGCGTCATCGATAAAAGTCATGTAACACAATGCTCCACCAAGGGATGTGATTGGCGCCGGTCCCCATAAGTCACCATGTACCAGCTCCAACTTCTGCTTCTTCTTAGTTTTAGCACTTCTTGAGAAAATGACTCTCTTTTATTTCCCGAACACACAGTCCTCACAAAGACCCATGTGAATCGTTTTCACACCGAACAACTTACCCTATGAACACAGATGTTTCATCCCTTTCTCACTCATGTGGCCAAGTCGACAATGCAATAAATCAACATCACTATATGTATCAATAATCCCAATGCTATCCTGTTCGATTTCAGTCCTATACAAGGTGCCCTTCTTCAAACCCCGACCACCACCATGGCTCATTTGATTATTCTTCCAGCACTTGAACCAAAGTTAAGATCATAACCATCATCATCCAACTACCCTACATAGATTATATTTCTCTTAAGGCCAGGAATGTGTCTTACAACACGCATCGTCTAAATTCTTCCATCATTAGATTTAACAGGAATATCTTCCTTCCCCACGGAATCCAAGGGGAAATTATTGCCTAGATAGACCCTTCCGAAATCTCTAGCAACATAATTATCCATTAAACTGTTGTCAGAGCAAGCATGAAACGATGCTCTAGAATCTAAAACCCAAGACTCTATTGGAATGTATACCGTTTGAATTAGTGCATCACTATTCTCTTTAGTGGTTGCTTTTGCAATCCTTCTTCGGTGCTTGGCAAATAGCTTTGTAATGACGCTTCCTTTCACAATTCCAACAATTATTGTAACTCTTGTCCTTTTTCAACTTCCTCGACTTCGGTCTACCTCGATTCGAGTTCGAGCCCAATTGCTTTGATCTACCTCTAGCCTCGATACTCAGAACTGATCCCAAAGAATTACCCGACGAACTACCCAACTTCTTTCTGTGAATTTCCTCACTGACAATCAGGTCTCTCACTTCGTCATACTTCAAACTCGCCTTATCGATTGATGCACTAATGGCCGTGATCGTTCTGCTCCAACTCTCTGGCAAGGAGGACAACAAAATTAAGGCTTTGACCATCGCCAAAATCAATTTCGATCGAGTTCAGCATTGACACAATCAAGTTAAACTCATTAAGATGATCCGACACCACCGTGTTGTCCGCCATCTTCAGGTAGAACGTCGTATTAGATGGAATTTGTTGGCTAATGATGGTTTCTCGTACATGTCTGCAATAACCTTCAGTATGCGCTTCGTGGTTGTCTTCTTTGTGGTGTGAAACGCCACGTTTTTCTCCAGAGTGAACCAAACCATGCTCATAGCCTTCATATCAAGAACTTTCCAGTCTGCATATGACATATCCGTCAGTTTATCTTTCAATGGTTTCCACAGATCTTTACTATACAGTAAATCCTCGACCCGTATCCACTATAACTCATAATATGACCCATCAAACTTCTCGATTTACACTTTACCACCGTCCATTATACAATTCTCGTAAAATTGTACCGTCCCTCAGAACCTGATGCTCTGGTACCACTTGTTGTGCAGCAAAAAAGATTACCAAACCACAACAAGAATAGAGAAACACGCACAATCGAAAGCGATAAATAACAATCAGCACACAAGACACAATTTGTTTACCCAGTTTGACTATGTCTACCTCTTGGGGCGATCCAAACCAGGATTTCCACTATGATGATGATGAGTGATTTATGATTACGAATAAGATACAATTATGCCTTACATATTAAGAACAATCTCTCACAATGTCTTTCAATCACACTAGTGTTTTCTTCTCTTATTTTTATCTCTCTCTCTATATCTGTTGCACCCTACAAAGACGTTGAAATAATATATGCATAGCTGCTAGGGCATCAAAATTGAGATGAGCCAAAACTGGGCCAAAATTGGGGCGCATGATCTGCCATAGCGCGTCAGGCGCGCAGTCAGGACTGCAGCGCGCCTCCTTTAGCGCCAGTCTCTGGATGAACTCCAATACGTAGTGCCACCCAAGCGCAATCAGACATTGATAGCGCATCAGGGGCATGATCACTGTCGAAGCGCTACTCCCTGGTTGCACACCCAATTTGCTCTTCGTTCTCACTATTGTTAGAACTCCAGTCTTCAGTTTTAGTACACCTTCTTCATTGTTCAGGCTCCACAATCCTAACACGTAATGCACCTAAAATACGTAAAAATGATTTAGAATGTCATCGATGTTGAAATTTTCTCCAAACACATGGTTAATTCGATCTCGACCATTTACTTTTATGACATAAATGCACTTCGAGTTACCAAGAGGAACACAACCAAAAGTACACGTCGTGGACTGTACGAGCTCAACAAGAAGCTCTGAGTTGTATTCGTCATCCCACCAACAGGTGTAGAAGTAGGAGGCTTGAGTAATATTTGCCTTACCCATTGCAATTTTTAAGAGGCTTTGGTATTGGAAGAAGATGTTATTTTTTGTCTATCTTGTTATGCAGTTGAATGTTTTGCTATGCATTGGTATTTTGCTCTTGTAATAGTGCTATTTATAACTGCATGACATGATATTGTTTTACTTTTTAAAGATCAAAAAATATTTAATTATGAAAAAGGAATTTTAAGGTATGGCACAACTGTAGTACTATAGGGTTTAGTTGCAACAATTCATATGCTTGTGACTGTTGAATAATGCAACACAAACCAACAAAAAAAGATTCACAAGGGAATCACAATATGAAAAGAAGATAAAACCCAGATTCATACATCTGGTGACATATTGTTCACTTTACCCAACTACAACCAAACAAATGCTGATAAAAAAACCCATCACTTACATAGGTTAGCCAATCAAAATTTTGCCTTGGTGTAGTACCCCTACTAAAAAACCAAAGTAAATGCAACGTAACATGCCATAAAATTCAAATACAATGTTCATAAATACTACAAATCTTAAACATAAAACCTACAACCAATTGTTCCAATTAAGACATGTACTCAGACCCACTAAAAAATGCCACTGATCCCTCACCAATAGTGTCACCATCGGTATCAAACCGCCTCACCTCCTCCATTGGTTCCTCGTCAACCTCTGCCTTTACTTTCACACCCGAAAGTTTCTCTAGGGTGCCAACCATCTCCATAGGTAGCCTCGCAAGACTATACCAGTGAAAGACATCTCGGTACAAGTCCCATTGCTTATACTTCTCCATCCTAAAATACCGCTCCACAAATGTCTCCTGGAACACAGTTGGGAAAATCCAGAAGTATGATATGAATAATTATAATCACAGAAATTTGAAAGTAAAACAAAGACATCAAGAGAATGACTTGCCTTGTACATGTGTCTAACATAAGATTTACCAATGAAGACCTTGTTGGCGACAAAGTTGTAACCAGCTCTAGGAATGGTAAGGAAATCAATAAACCTCTCAAACTTGTAGCCAATGGATGCTATCTTATGGTGCATGCACTGAGTCAACACCTCGACCTTGATAAACCTACACAATGGAATTATCAGATCATCAATGGACAACTCAAGCTCCTCAACTTTGCTTAAGTCCCTCCTCCTAGCCAGATCCTTCAATGTGTAGGGTATAAGAGCTTCCCCCCGGCGACCAAAAAAATTCATCCTTGAATATGCTCTCTAGCCTGTGCTTCTTCATAGAAATCATCCTTCAAAGAATAAAGTATTTTGATTTGTTAAAAAATGTAGTGGGATCATGATTCATTGTCATTAATGAGTGAGCAGTTGTTAATGATATCACATGTACACCATTTCAACAATTGCACAAATCAAAACCATATCAAATCAAAATAAAAAGCACATACGAATTTAAACTTGTCGCAAGATCAACTGTATTGAATCATGAAAACACAATGTTTGCTCCATTTTTACATAAACATATGTTGGATCATTATTTAAAGACATAAACTCCCACTCATAGAATTGTCATTACAACCTTTTGTCAATCAAATACACCCAAAATACAACCAAGACCAACATAATAATAAACATGAACCATCCTAGACAACAACACAACACATCAATCCAAGCAATTGTCCTGTTTTCTACACTTAACCACTCATATGCCTTGAATTCACGACGAGCATATTTGACAGAGCTTTTGGCAATATGGGGGTATGAGTGGCTGTTATCTCGCATTGGGTTGGTTGTTGTTGGATTAAAATGCACTCTCAGTTCTGGGGGACAAATGGGATTGGGTCATTTCTTGTGGTTGTGGTACGCGGTAGTGGGGTTGTTTATTGGCAGTGTGTGAGTGGTAAGGCAGGTCATCAATCCATATGAAATTGGACTTATATCTACGGTTTCTTGGACAACCCCATTTTTCCAGACCTTATGCAATGAGGACCGACAAGTCGGTACCGTATAGGACCACAACCACACAGGCAAGGTACAACAGTGGGAGTGACCATCTACACAAGTGAAATCACTCCAACTATCAGCAAATCTACAACACATAGAATGCCTAGCAGACTATATCAACCTTTACACAACCCACTTAGCAAGTATAAAACAATATGTCAAGTATAAAACAATATGTCAATGCCCTGGAATGAGTTATACAAGTGTAATGTCTATATGCCACACCAAAGTATAATTACACTAGTCATATCAATTATTATCGTGCAATAATCAAAACATAGATAGATGAATGGGTTTAAATAGTGTTCTAACCACTTAAATGGCATGTGAAAAAGGTTATAAAGGGACTGTACATACACACAAATTAACACTAACAACAACTCAACGTATTTCACCCAAATAAGCATAGACCAACTGCTACTAACCCAATATTCAAATGCACATCGTCATTTTATAACATCAAAGTTTATGGCAATGGTAATTCTAGGGTATTAGTGATTTATACCTTGATCAGCGTTGAGAAGAGTACTGCGCAAGCCATCGCTCGAACTTACCAATTTTAGTAGGCGAAAATGTTGGAATTTAACGGACTCTATTCCGATTTTTTTGCCCTTTTTGATCTGATTGGTTTGAGGGAAAAAAGGAAATGAATTGGTTTTGGGGAAAAATTAATATTAGTAGTCAAGTTTAGAAACCGAAGGGGCACAAGGGTTACTTTTGTATTTTAATATCTAATACGACGCCCTAACTAAAACCAAACACAAAACAATGCGAGTTATAAAGTTGTAAATTGAAGTTATATTACGAACCAAACTAAGTACAACGTGTGACAGATAGACCGTTGATGGATTTGTTTTGGTGTAAATAGAATAGAATATGTTTCAACACAAAATTATTACACAGAAATCCCACTATGTTGCAAGTGCACGAATCAGGTAATAATAACATGGTAAGCATAGTTACGAACCAAGTATCATATCCCAATGGAGTGATGGTTGTATGTATGAATCACTTAATGCAAAACACTAATTACTATCACTATCTTTCCTCTTGTGTTTGCAGAACTCAATGAATGCTATGAATGATTTCTACACTAATGATGCTTTGAATGCTTTTTATGCTAAGAATGCTTAATTTAGAATGCAATGGAATTAATCTAAGAATGCAAGAATGATCAAATATATTTTTTGGGTTTTTGGTTTTTAAATGCAAGAAAACAATTAAACCACTTAATCTAATGAAAGCAATTAAACTAAGAAAATTAGGAAGATTAGAGATTAACTACGCTAAACTAAACTAGACTAGAGAATAGAATTGAATGATTGATTGATTGCTTTTAGGTTGTGAACAATGGTTGGAAAGATTGTTTAGAGGTTGGGATTCACAATGACTTAATTTAGTAGTTCATAGACAAACCACCTATATTTACTTACAGTACTTGATGGTTAATTGACGTTTGCATGTTTAATGGATCTGTGACATATGGCAGGAGCTATTCCAACCACATCTCTATGAGTCTTTAATAACCTATCGTGTTAACGGAATTAGCCTAGTCTTCAACTGTTTTAGAAGAGATATCAAATCTGTAATTCAATTAACTCATCCGAGTCATGCTAACAAAATATACATAGTCAAGATTGATCTAGTGTGATCTAAAGGTTGCACAATAGTTGCTTTCGTAAATCCAATATATATATATATATATATATATATATATATATATATATATATAACACTCCCTTAGCATTCAACACTCTGGGCAGCCCCACTCGGGTGCTTCCGTTTTATCCCAACGAGAGTAAGGTTAGTCACACAACATAAGTAACAGTTCAATCTAGACATCCAAGGTCATCAAACACACATCAAGTAAAGCAAATAAATATATTCATAATATCAGAGTTACTCCCCTACTCTAAACAACGAGTAGGTTAGCTCCTCATAGGTTCAACAATCAACAAAGAATTAAATATCATAGATAGAGTAAAAAGGTAAAGAAAAGCTTCTCGAATCCGGTGGAACGTTGTTGCTTGACCCTCTTCGTACTTCCTTTTGATATCTGTTTCTCCACTAATTATCTTCTCTCGAACAATAACTTCGACTAATCTAGAACAAGACTTTGATAGTGTTTTCTCTCTGGTGACAACTCTCAGGGTTTCTTTTCTCAAAAAGTGGTCGTAAATGCTGTGAAAATTATTGTGAAAGTTGACCCTAAATGCTGAACGTAGCCTCCTATTTATAGTTTTTCTCTGCTCTAGGCCGTGTTTTAGGGTTTTTGACCTCGGCCCACTTTTCTGTTGATCTTGCGACCTCCTCACGAATTGGCTTTGATCGCGTGCCACCCACGCGATGCGGTGATGATCGCACCACATTCTGATTTCCTTCATGCGATCTCCTAGTGCCTTCTCTTCAATCACACTATATTAGGTATTTCATCTTCGTGTTGTGTCGTAGCACTCACGTAGCGCTTGAACATCTCGAAATAGTGTCTTTGACCAATTATTGTCCAAAATATCCATTTTTGGCCTCGTTTTGTCTTGACTCCTTAAATACCTAATAAAACATAAAATAATACTAAAACAAGTAAATACGCCATCATAAGTATTTAAATGCATAAGTAAACATATACTTAAATCATGCTAATGAGACGCTTATCAACCGTGTCCATAGGAATTGACTTTTTGGGCTATCCCTACCTACTAACTAGTAGCCAGAACCAAACACGCCCAAAGTGGTGCGATTTATTTGTTATCCAAAGAAGTATTTGCAAGAGCTTATAGATATCGTTTTCCTTTTTTTGCTTAAAGTTATTTAAAAATGCTTTTAACTATGAGTTGTAAAGCCACGCTTGGATGTATTTGATTGAAATATTGATTTTTTCCAATGTTTGGTTATTTATTTTAATATGTTCTTTTTATGAAATTGGAATTTCTTTTTCTTAATGAAATCTACATCTCGTGTAGATGAATCTAGTATATTTAATTACTCAAAACCAATTTGGGATGAATAAGAAGTTAAATGCTAAAGTTAGCAAGTTAATAAGTTTCTTTGAAGAAATGAAAGGAATGGGTAGGACGGTGAAACGTCACCATCCCACATGGAAAGTTGGAGCTAAATTTTACACCTTCTTTGTTGTTTATTTTGTGATGCGTTATTTAATTATGTGTTATTATTCAATCACACACGTTCGCAAGTATACGGTCAAGTAATAATAAAATTGAAAGTATAGTTACTGCCCAAGTATCGAATTTCTAGAGAGTAGATTTTTGTAATATAGCAATTATATTGTTGCAAACCGAATGAATTGATTTTGTTTTTATCGTTGAACAAATGAAGACAGAGAATATAAATTAACTAACTATTATTTAAAAGATCTAAACAAGAATGTTTGAGTAAGATTAACTATCGATTAATTAAAGATTGCATTTGTAAAGATTAATGAAAGTACTAAAGCTAAACTAACTTAGACAAAATTTGATTGATTGTGGGTTGTTATCTAAGATTGTAAAACAGATTAATTAAAAGATATCTAAGAGACGGATTTCACTAATCTTGGATGCATGTACTTCGTAGAGAAAATACCAATGTCTCATATGCAAAACTCTATCTATTGATGATTGTTTTGTTTCCAATTTGATCTACTAAATTAGCCAACTTTCGTATGCACTAAAAAACTATCTAGTCCCTAATGATGTCAGGTCGTTAAACACTTTCCCCTTGCCAGATGTTCACTATGTCATAGGATCTATACAACGTTTTAGAAGTGGATTAGAGTTACCAACTATGATTTAGATTCCATGAACACGCTAATGTCGAAGGTCTAATAATTTATCTACCTGATCTACTATGCCAGTGTTGCGTTAGCAATCTTTTATGCATAATTCAACATAGTACAAGGTTGTTCAATGTCACTACTCTGCCCTCATAGAAACACGTGCATTAAACAAACCAAGTAGCATAAACAACAAATAATATCCAACAAAATGCAGTCATCAATAAACATAATCAAAACATAGGTTCAAGGTGCATCCATATGCAATTAACTACATCCTCCCTCACTACTGAAAGGATTAGCTACTCATAGTCATATGCAAATCACAACAATTCATCATAGATTATTCAATAAGAAAATAAAATATTAAACTCCTGATCTCCTTGTTGCTTTCCTCTACTCTGATTGTTGACTCCTATTGTTCACCTTTCTCCCTCAACTATGATTGTAGTGCTACAAGCGGTAGGATTTCTGCTCCTCTAACCCTAAAATGTTCTTGTAAGTGTTTGTATGCTATGAAAGGCTATGAAGAACTGATTATTCGTGGTGCTCTAACTGCTGAACATTGCCTCATTTTTATAGTTTTTTCTGCTCTGGGCTCTATTTTAGGGTTTCTCAACGTCGACCAATTTTCTGGTCGCATTGCACGCCCATCGCGCTTGAGCCGCATGATCTGGTTGCATAGCACCTCAAATCTCTATTTTAGGGTTTCTCAACGTCGACCAATTTTTTGTCCACATTGCACGCTAATTGCACGCCCATCGCACCTGAGCTGCACGATCTGGTTGCATAACGCCTCAAATCGCGTGTGCTTCTGTTTATTCAACTTTCTCCTACAATTCTGCTTTTGCTCTCCCTGCATTTTGTTTTTTGGTTCCTTTAGTAGCGTGGTTGGTAGCGGCATGGCTCTACTACCCCGTGTTACTAAAAAGTGTTGAAATCCTCCAAATAAGCATCGTTTTGCTCTGACTCGACAACTCATACTACATGAACAATGAAACAATACTAAAATAAGTAAAATTGTACAAGGATTGTACAAAAGCACAACTCAAATCACTATAATAATTCTCTTATCATTTTTGACAAGGGTTTGGGCATCCAAAGGCACCACAAGTCTTTGAAGGGGGAAGACCTAGTATGCTATACGTCATGCTTCATAGCTCCATACACGTGCGCGTGGACGCTCCGCCACCTATTTGGCCTAGCCTAGGTAGGGTCAGGGATCACGAACCTGAGCCTAGACTTGGGCTTGAGGTGTAAAATTGTGTCGGATCAGTGTGTCTAGTTGGCAAAAAGTTGTCTAGTCAGCAAATAGTCACCTACACACACAGTCAGCAGCGAATGACCACTTTTCACATAAATGGGTGCCCAGTCAACCCAACGTGATGTAAAAATCTTGTGAAAAAGGTGTGTTGTGGAACGAACATGTCTGTCTAGTCAACCCCAAAGCCATCTTTCAAAATCTCTAAATGAACACCCTACCATCTTCAAAACCCGCTCATTTAAAATTTTACTCTTATCTTTTTTGTTTTGGTCTGATAGTTCAATACATTCTTTTGATTCGTCGTTCTTAATATTTGTAGTGCTATTATATTAAGAGTTAGGTGTTGCATTTTAAGAAACGATTACCAACAAAATTGTAAGCACCAAACGAGGCAAATATCGTTTTAATTAGAAAGTTTTAACTATTGCCTTGACTTTAATTTTTGTTCTTTATTTTGATTTACACCCATTACTAGGCGAAAATTGTGCAACAATATTTTATCTTAGTTTATTTCAGAAAACATGGTGACTATCTCGTAAGTTCAAAATGAAGAAAAGCCAGAGAAGTTTTTCGGCACTAATTTTAGAAGGTGTCAAAAGAAAATGTCGCTCTACCTTACAACTTTGAACCTGTCAAGGATGATGTCTGAGGATGCCTATACGGTGCGAGAAGATGAATCTGATCCCCATCCAAGGGATGCATTCACCGCCTGGAGCTAGAGTGACTCTCTGTGCATAAACAACATTCTAAATGGGTAGAGCAATTCACTTGACAATGTGTATTGTACAATCAATACATCGCAAGAACTCTAGATGTCCCTTGACATAAAGTACATAACCGAATGTGCTGGGTTGAAGAAATTCACCACCGATAACATTATAGACTTCAATATGAATGGCTCAAAGATGTAGGCGAGTCACGTTTAAGAATTGTAACTGATCTTGCATGACATTGATGCAAAAGACATGAAGCTCAGTGAGTCATTTCCAAGTAGCGTCCATGATAGAGAAGTTACCACCGCCCTTGAAGGGCTTCAGAAACTACATCAAGCACACGCATAAGGAGATGGATCTTGAAAACTTAATAGTTAAGCTCTGGATTGAAGAGGATAATCGAATGTCTGAGGCTAAGTCAAAATAAATGCAAATGGAGGCAAGAGCTAACTCAGTGGAGCAGAAGCCCAACTCAAACAAGAAAGAAAAAACCAGGGGAAAGGCTAATAAGTTCAAAGAGAAAAACCACAACTCTGGTAAGTCAAACCGCATGGACAAAGACTGCCAGCTTCCTAAAAAGAACAATCAAAACCAGACTAACCATCTTGTTGTAGCTCAGATAAGAGTGTCTCGGTCGATATGGGTGACCTAATGCTCATTCTAGTAGTCTTCAACGCTAATATGGTGGAAAACCCACAAGAGTGGTTCATCAACACTCGCGCTAATTGCCACATCTGTGTTGATAGAAAGTTATTCTATTCAAACTATTCATTCAACAACAAAAATCTCTTCATGGGGAACCTTGCAACATCAAATATTATCGGAAATGGAAAAGAGCTTACTTTGATTGATGTATTGCATGTTCCAGATATCAGAAATAATTTGATATGTGGTTTTGCACTTGTTAAGAGTGAATTTAGACTAGAATTTGGGTCTGATAAGCTTGTACTCACCAAGAACGAAAAATATATTGGCAAGGGTTATGTAGTCAATAGGATGTTCAAGATGAATGCACTGACTGTAAAACGTAGTCTCAAAAATAATAAAACTATTACTTCTGCTTACTTGGCATATTCGATTGCGACATGTTAATTTTGATACTCTACTTAAACTAGTAAGCTTAGAATTATTGCCGTCATTTAATATTGAATCTTAGAATAAATGTGAGATTTGTCTTGAGGTAAATTAACCAAATTACCATTTCCTATTGTGGAAAAACAGTAAACCTTTAGACTTAATTCACACCGATATCTGTGACTTAACGTTTGTGCAGACTAGTGGTGGCAAAAAGTATTTTATTACTTTTATTGATGACTGCACAAGATATTACATAGTTGTTTTTACTAAGAAGTGAAGATGAAGCTCCAGAAGATTTTAAAATATGCAGCCTCGAGATTGAAAATCAACTTGACAAACAAATAAAAACTATCGAAAGTGATGGAGGTGGAGAAATGGAGTTATATTTGACAAATTTTATGTTTCTTCAAGCATCATTCATCAAACACAACTCATTATTCAAAAAAAACCAATACAAATTGATGAATGCAAAAATTGTACCCTTAAGACGATGATGAATGCTATGTTGATTAGTTCTAGTTTACCACAAAACTTGTGGGGGGATGCGATTGTCTCAGAAAAAACATATATTTAACAAATTACCTCAAAAAAGCAGAAATGGAACCCCTTTTGAGTTATGGGAAGGTTGAAAGCCTTAAGTAGAAGTGCCTAAAACTAAAAAAGTTAAGATATGATCTAAGATCGTTAACTGCATATTCATTGGATATGCGCACAAGAATAGCGCATGTTGCTTCTTAATACATAAGTCTTTAATTCCTGATTTAATGAGACTATGATCATTGAATCAAGGAATGAAATATTCTTCAAAAATATATCTCATTACTTTGAATATATATATATATATGTATAAATATATATATCATTGCAAATAAAGGAAATAATCTTGTTTCATTAAAAGAACATATAGAGCTGGTTGGAATAATCATGAAGAAGATGAAGAACCCATACACAGTCAACGGGCTAAAATAGCTAAAAGCTTTGGTCCTGGTTTTCTAACATGTATGTTGGAGAGTGAACCGAGGATCCAATAAAAGCCTTGTCTTCACCAAAAGCTCCCTTCTAGAAAGAAGCTACTAATAATAAAATAAAGTCTATTTTGCAGAACCGCACGTGGAAGTTGGTTTATCTCCTACCGGGTAGCAACCCTTTTGGCTGCAAATGGATACTGAAAAGCAAGCATAAAGCAGATGGATCCATTGGTAAGCACAAGGTCAGATTGGTAGCTAAAGGGTTTAGACATAAAAAATGTCTTGCCTTTTTTGACACGTATTCACCTTTGACTAGGGTCACATCTATTAGAGTGCTCATTGCTATTGCTGCATTGAAAGGTCTTGAAATACACCAATTGGGTGTCAAGAAAGAATTTCTAAACGATGAATTAGATAAAGAAATCTATATGGAACAACATGAAGGGTTTGTTTCTCTTGGAAATGTGTAAAATGTGTATAGATTCATTAAATCATTGTATGGACTTAAGCAAGCACTTAGCAGCGACACAAAAAATTTGACAGAACAATGTTGTAAAATGGTTTTAGAATTAGTGAGTGTCATAAATGCGTACATGTAAAAGGCACACCTAATGATTACGTGACCGTCTGTCTAAATGTCGATGATATGCTAATCATCGAAAGTAATCATGATGCAATCATGAATACAAAAAAATGTTGACCAAACACTTTTTCATGAGAGACATAGGGGCCACATTTGTTATATTAGGAATTAAAATCACTAATACATCACATGGAACGATGTTGTCACAATCTCATTATATTGGGACAGTATTTAAGAAGTACAATGCGTATGATGGTCCTCCAACTAAGACGTCAGTAGACTTAAGTCTACACCTACGCAAACATCATGACAAACATGACTCTAAAAAATGCCAAGATAATAGGTTGTCTCATGTATATCGTGAACTGCACTCGTTCGGATATTGCTTACTCAGTTAATAAATTGAGTAGATTTACTAGGAATCCAAACAAAGATCACTTGAAGGATTGACTAGAATACTCAGGTATCTAAAGCACACCTTAGACTTTGGATTACATTATAGCAGACATACATGTGTATTAAAAGGAAACATTGATGTAATTGGATATCAAATACAAAGGACAGTAAATCCGCTAGTGGTTATGTCTTAACCATTAAAGGTGAAGTTGTGTCGTGGGGGTCCTAAAAAAAACATGTATAGCTTGCTCCACTTTGGAATCCGAGTTTATTGTTTTGGATAAACCTAGTGAAGAAGCAAAATGCCTTCATCACTTTCTAGAGGACATTCCTTGTTGGAATAAGTCAGTGCCTACAATTATGATACATTGTAATATCCAATCAGCTATTGGAAGGGCACAAAGTGGCATGTTGATGAGGATTTATTTAGCGTGATTTAAGTACTTGTTTTATTACACTTTTGACTAATCCTTGGTGCATATTTATTGGTTTTCGTATTATTTTGTCATTTTATAGGTTTTAGTCGAGTCAAGACAAAACAATGGAAAAAGAGCACAAAATAGATGCTTTTGGAAGGAATTTCAATTAGAGTGTTATGGAACCACTTCAAGCGCTATGGCACCACGCCAAACGATGCAACTCTATCTCATGCACACAAAGAACCCCAACAGCCAGCCCATCAGACAACGTAGATGCACAACACAGATGAGGATGCGCGACCTGCTCTCCATGACTAGAGAGTTGTGCGTGCCGCGCACCTTCATTCGAATGCGGCACGACTTGCATGTTCCAGCCAGAGATCAACACGACCTACCATGTTGTGCGTCTCCAGGGACAAGTTCATAATTTTCACCTATTTAAGTGACAGTTGACTTTTGCACCAGAGCAACACGGCTTGCCTATAAAAGAAGAGGACAATCAACACCTAGGAGAGAGAAATTTTACAACCTATAGTCTTATATTAGAGTTGTGAAAAGAAGAGAGAAAAATGAAAACACCATTAAATATGTGTTCTAGTTTTTTATTCATATTCAAGAGTCAATAGTTCGTGAGGAAGAAGCACGAGGGACTCAATAAGATAACAAGGCGTCAACGTTCCACCGGATATGAGAAGATTTTCTTATCTCTTTTATCCTTGTTTATGTTATTAAATTCTTTGTTTGTTGTTGAACTTAAGAATACGAGTAGCTAAACTACCCCGGGTTTGGAGTAGGGAGGTAGTTTTGATTTATGAATATATTTACTTGTTTTGTTTGATGTGTATTTGAGAGTTTATGTGTCTAGATTGATTAGTTTTAATTCTGCACAATTAGTGCTATTCTCGTGGGATGAACAGAAGCACTACTCTGGGATCGCCAGAGTGTAGAGTTAAGCTAATAATGTGTACATGTGATTTGTGACTTTGGTATGGTAATGTAACTGATGCACAACCCCTCAATCGCACTAAATAAATTTTAGTTATGTACGTTACATTAACATGAACGGATGAGTTAATTGGATTGCAGACTTAATCTCTCTTCTAAAACAATGGACAACTTGACTGATTTCACTAACATTGTATGTCATTAGAGACTTAAGGATTTATAGTTAGGATAACTCCATCTACATATCACCGATCCTTTAGACACACAAAACTCTAGCATATATCAAGCATCTCGAGAAACATATGTAGTTTGTCTATGAACTCTTATGTTTAAATCAGTAGTGAAACCCAACCTAACATCTTTTAATTATCTGTTTACAACCAAATCAATCAACCATCAATCATCTTAAATTATGTCTTGTTTACTTTTGTATTTAGTTAATAATTACTTTTCCTTCAATTCAATTCATTCATATTTTGTTTTCTCTGCATTCATTTAGTTATAGATTTTATTTGCATTCAACTATTTTCTTGCATTAAAATCATTCTCATTGCATTCCCATTGATTTTATTGCATTCTAGTTTATGAGTTTGTTGCATTCAGAATTATTTTTCAAAACCTGCATTCCAAGTTTTATGTATTCAAATCATTCTGCATTCATTCAACATTTATCCTGCAAACATAAAAGATAACAACCGTGACAACTATTAGTGCTTTTACATTAAAATGATTCTAGTGTTAATCCACCGCTCCCTTGGAATATGATACTTAGTTATTAATTATACTTACTATTTTATTATTACTTGACTCGTATACTAGAAAAATGAAACATATGTGGAGCATTTTAATTGCTAACTAGTTTTCTCATATCGCTTGTGATTCCAATCACATCACATGTACAATGGTAAGTCTAGACATATAAATTGTTGACATAATACCATAAGGCAAGATCTCTAATGGTGTTGTTTTATTGATTACGTAAAATCAAAGGAAATTTTATCGGATCCATTGACTAAAGGTCTACCTAGAGATCAAACATACAACTTATCGAGGGGAATGGGTTTAAAACCAACACTAAAGAATCTTTATGATGGAACTCAACTATGTTGACTAGAGATCTCAAGATCTTGGTTCAACGGGACAGCAAAATTGTAAGGATTCAAAAATAGCACTTTGGAACGGACTCCAACTCATTCTCGCTTACGATAAATGTGCTACATGTAGAATGTGCAAGGTTAAGTTTAACTTTTAATGATTCGTAAGCTTAATTAAGCAGTGTATGATATGATACTATTTATAGTAGATCATCTATGTCAGTGTGAAGTTTGACCGTTTCGTAAGAAATCACTTATGAACCAAAGAGATGTTGAGGGCCAAAGCGGATAAAACCATGAGAATCAAAAATTGGTAGGGGAGTTACTGCGTTGAATGTGGATACAACTGTCTTGGTGTACACCAACAGTTAAACGGTTCAAGACATCACATTCACTGATCAACTAAGTAAATCTGATGTATTGCACTAAGGACGTCTCAAAGCCAAAAGCTACATTTCCTGAAGCGATAATCTTTTCACCTCAACTCTCGCGAGCATATGTATAAAATTTTCATTGATGCGCGGGATTGTTGGAAAATTTGGGTTTTTCCAGTGTTTGCTAATTTATTTTAATAGCTTTATTTCTATGAAATTAGAATTTATTTATCTTAATAAAATCTATGTCTTGTGTAGATGGATCTAGTATATTTAATTACTCAAAACCAATTTCGGATGAATGAGAAATTAAATGCTAAAGTTCGCTAGTTAAAAAAGTTACTTTGAAGAAATGAAAGGAAATGCATGGGGAGGTAAAAAGTCACCATCACACAAGGAGAGTTGGAGCTACAATTTACACCTTACTTCTTGTTGTTTTTGGACTAGAGTTTGTGCCTCTTGGGATACCACAAGTATTTGAAGGGGGGAAGACCTAGATGTTATAAGCCATGCTTAAAAGTACCCGCGCACACGCGCTGCAGTTGTGTGTCCAACCCGGTTTGGGTTGGGTTCATGAGTCACAGGTCACAGGTCGTGGGCCATGGGCTCGTGCTTGGGATTGAGCTTGAGTTAGAGTTTAGGCTTAGGCTTGGCCTTTCTCTTAAAGATTATTCTTCTTTGACAAAGTTTAATTAATTAATTAATTATTTAAACATTAATTTATAACAAATTAAATAATTAAAAAAACGTTATGAGATGTAAAATTCTGTCAAATGAGTATTTTTAGTAGGCAAAAAGTTGTCTAGTCAGTAATAGTCACCTATACACCCAATCAGCAGCGAACAACCACTTTTCACACGAATGGATGCACAATTAGCCCAAAATGGTGTGAAAACCTTGTGGGAAAGGTGTGTAGTGGAACTGACACTCCAAAGCCAGCTTTCAAAATCTATAAATAGACTCCCATACCTTCTTCAAAGCTTGCTTATTCAAAATATTTCTTCTTATCTTTCAGTTTTGTTCTAAGAGTTCAAAATATTCTTTAGATTCACAGTTATTTATATTTGTAGTGCTATTATAGTAAAAGTTAGTTGTTGCATCTTGGTAAACAATTGCCAATAAAATCATAAGCACTGATCGGGGCATTTATTGTTTCAAATAGAATGAGTTCAAAACTTGACTCGACTTTGATTTCGGTTGTAGTTTTTGAAATACACCTGTTACTATTGACAGCATTTTCACCGGTTTGATTTGTGTCACTTTTGTTTGGGTGGTTGGAAAACATTTAAGGAAAGTAAAATTCAATTGGGATGTAGTTTCAATATTTTAATGTTACGAAAAAAACTAAGTGTATAAACATGAAGTCAATGTGATAAGTAGGTATAGAAATAATATTTGTACTAAAAATAATTGAATGAGGTTAGAAAGAAATGATAGATATGTATAGAAATCAAATCAATGAGATATAATTAATAATATTTTAATTAATAATGATTATAAAGTTGGAATATTGACAAATTAGGTATAAAAATCCTTGGTTTGCCTCACTTTTTCGAAATATGGTCGAATGAGATTATTTTCATTGAAAGAAACATTTTCTTATCTAAAAATTTGTAATTTGCTAGAACTTAAAGTTTTTCTATGAAACTTGGAAATTTCAAGGACAAATTGGATCCAAACGGGGCTTGGAGTGTTTGCAAAATACTCACTCAAAGGTTAAAGTGGTTGAAATAAAGTTCGAAGTGTTTGCAATAGCTACTGTAAAACACATCTCGAGTAAAAGTGTAAACCACAATTGTTGTTCCCTAAAACATGAAAATGTTTTTATGATTTAAATATGAAATAATTTACGAGAAGAATCAACGCAAAGAAATTAAATATGATTTGATTATGTCGGAAAAAATTACTAAACAAAATATTGTTCTTTTGGTTTATCGGCTCAAAGTATTTGTTCTTACTCACGGTTATTTGCTATTATCAAGATTAATTCATTAAATATTGTTCTAAGTATCAATGTTGTAAGTCGTAGAATCATGATTTCATTAAAATGATTTAGAAGTATGGAACTCATTGTATCTTAATTGGAAAATTCATTCTCCTTTTTAGTTCGAATATGGTTTTTATTGATTTGATATAGACGAATCTTCTCGATATATATACGTTTAAGATTAATGAACAATGAATCTACACATTACTCTTAAAAAAATTAGATTTTTTTGTGAAAAACTACTATTTATAATTAGGTGAGAACACTTAATCCATGTTGTCGAGAAATGGCTCATTGATCTGAGGAAAGAAAATAAATATTGTGATTTCCTTCTATTTAGTTGAAGGTAAAATCATGTTCTTAAAAATCAATATGACTTGTGCTTTCTAAATATACGTCAACCCCAACTCGTGAAGCTTGTGTCATTCTTTTTAAAAGATCAAAGTAAAAACACGATTGTAAGAACCAATTAAGTGATTTTCAGTGGAAAAAACCTCACAAGCAACTTATAAAAGTATTTGAGCCATCACCATTTTCTTGTCGCGTATCATCGATAACTTAGCAATACATAGACAATTGATTTTAAATGTACTAATATACGACTCTCATTTTATCTTTCTCTTAGGTGGTATTTGCAAACTCTTTAAACAGTCAAATTATTTTTTAACTTAAATTAAGCAGACATGAGTGTCTATAAATTTAGCTTTTATGCCTTAGCTCTAATTTTTTAAGCCAAAAATTGAAGCAGTCAGTAACCTACTTTTATCTTTAAACCAAATTAAATTAAATATATTTATACAATAATACCTTTTTATCCTTTGTTAACAACTAATATTTTATGACTCTAGATTCTTCTTATCATATATGATGAGTTCTTTCTCTCCTGAACTCTGTATATTTATACTTATGAGTTTGAAATTAACAATCGCTAGCGTGGTTAAGTATCATGTCATATTGCTACAAATTAAAATATATTATTCTACTAAATAAATAACATTATATTAATAATTCTTATAGTCATTTTTATAAAGAGTTGTAGCCATATTTATGAAGAGTTCTTTGTTGGTAATTATAATTGTCCTGCTAAATGTTTTTTGTTAGTTATATAAGATTTTACGGTTACTTAGTTGTTGATAATGTATATGTTATATGTATTATAGTTGATCATACATATCCTAAAAAGATAATAAATCCCCCTCTGAGGGACCCAGCGATAACACTAGGTAGCCCTGGGTCGGATATGGTCACTCGGAACACGCCCACCGACCACGCGTAACAGGAAAAAATTAGGTCAGGTCCCTTGGCCACAAATGATCAATTCCTAACAGGCTGCGTCGAAAGCGGCTACCCTTCACGATAACACTCGATTATACCCCATCAGAGTTATGCCTGAGTAAACCGCGAAAGCCCACTCCGAAGAACATCTTCCCCTCGCGGATAGCTCCCGTTTACTCGTTCAGGTCTAGTCACAACTCCTGAGATCACAACAACACACCTTACAAGTCCAAAACTCCAAGGGTCGATAATCGTTATCCATTTCCCCGAGTCGTACTCCAAGTACCGCAGTAAGGTTATTCAATAACTTCCAAAAACTCTTCCAGCATTCCCAACCCAAGGAACTATATGTTCACACGGGTCGCGCTAACCGCACTACACCCCATGGTACTCTTTTACGAGTCACACCCAAGTGACGTATTTGAGCCTTGTCAGGCATAACCCTCTCTCGAAATGACCCACTTAGATAAAACTCTTAGGGTCCCTGACTTGCCCGAATATTCATCGCATTGTTACGAGAAGAATCATCAGTAACTCCTATATTCATAGAAGTACATTTACTTGTCCCTAAAAATAGGTACAATAAGGGAGGCAATACTGATCAAAAAGGCTACTCGTAGGGAGTAATGTATGTACAACTTAGAGCGAGCTAACTCTTAACTACCCGCTATAAATGGAAAGAAGACCGAATCTAGTTGGTTACCCTCACATAAGACAAACCACTGAACCTCAAGAGATGACCCATATTGGCCTAGTTCACAGAAGACAACTATTGGGTCATAAAGACCATGCCTGATTGGCCCTACACATGGAGGACAACTATTGGTGCATGGAACTTCCCACTATTTGTTACCCTCGTCAAAGGATATTCATTTGTGTAGAAGGAATCTTTTCCAATTGGTTAACCCTGCCCAGATAGTTATTATCAACATAAGACCGAACGTGATTGGCCCCAAGCTCAGGTGAAACTCCTATAAATAAGGGGGTTCATTCAACACTTTCACAACAACTGCAGCAACACTTTTTTCACTATCTTTTAGCAGACTAAACCAACCTTGTATTTAGTATTCCAGTACTTTTTCTCTAGCTTTGGCAACATCCTCCTCTCCATCAAGCTCCCTCACTTGTAGTCCAATCAATACTTAAACATAATAAAAGACTTCTTCCTCTTTCAAGTTCGGAATCAGTGTCCCTAAACACACACTCGATCTTTATCCAAACATTACCCTCCCTTGGGTGTTGATTGATATTGCATAATCAAATGGCATCGTCTGTGGAACGTTGTAGAATCCCTGAGATAGCTTGAGAGAGTTCCTCCCCAAGAAAGAGAGAGAGGGCTACTGTTTGAGCTAATTGTTCCCAATGCGGATGGAGAACCACGCTATGACCCCTAAGATCCTCGAGAATTTACCAACTCGCTCACATCATACTGACTCTCCTTCGCCCAGTGGAAAAGAAAAACCCGAAGTAGAATATGTTCACATTCTGAGGTTAGCATACAAAAATCTGGTGAACACTGCCCCAGTCGCGGCGAGAGAGCCAGAAGGGAGGAGTACGTCCACGCCTCAGCGAATCCTACCCCACCAGCCCATGATGCCAGATAAAAAAGTGCCAGCTACAGTGAGGTCCGATGACATAACCCTCCGCATCATGGAGCCAAGCCGCGACCCTAATACTCTGAGGCCACCGAGGACGTCCATATGAGGGCGGGGTCCCTAGAAGAAATGATGTCGAAAGGCATCGAAACTACGAAAGTGGTCAACTGACTGAGCTACGATGACATCATCTCGTGGCTATTGAAGAACCAATGTTGCACATGATAGAAGAAGTACAAAGAAATTTAAGAAAGCTAAGTCGTAATCTGAACCGGTACGAGCAAGTCGCCTATAGAGGTTCCCTTTTGCACCCCGCATAACTCAGGCTCAAATCCTATTGGGATGAGATTAACAGGGTTGCCCACTTATAACAGAGAGAAAAACAATCGAGATCCTCAAGACCACATTAATCAGTATATGGCCATCATGGACTTGGTGTCTACACCCGACCAGGCCTTGTGTCAGATATTTTGCACCACCCTCACCGGACAGGCGCAAGCTTGGTTTTTCCAACTGCCCCCAGAACCATCTACAGTTTTAAACAACTGACACAAATGTTTGCGAGACAGTTTCCATGTAATCACCGCTTCACCAAGTCTGTGGGGTACCTATTTAATATCAAACAAGCTAAAGACGAGCCTCTCTAATACTACATGAGGATATTCTCTAATAGGGTCGTTGATGTCCCTCACCTCGGCCCTCAGATGTTATCCAACATCTTAATAATTGGGCTCCAGGTTGGCAATCTTGAAAACTACCTTATGAGAACACGGTTCAAGGACCTTGAAGACCTATTGCAGAGGGTGAAGGCCTTCATGCAAATGGAGTAACCCGCAAGTCCATGGAAGAGGATGATTAGACTAAAACCTCCAACCCCCTTGGTGGAAAAGGAAAATACAAGAAGGAGGATAAGAATCAGAACTAGAAAGAAGAAAAGGTGAAAAGGCCCTTGGAACCCACGTGGTTGCCCCCAATGAGGATAACCTCGAGTGAAGTCTTGAACATTATGGGGGGTAGAAGAGAGCTCTGGTGGCCTTGAACCGTCCAAGAGCCAAAAGAACATGCCAAAAGAACATGAACACCAAAAAATAGATATGCATCTACTACCGAGCCTACATGCACGTAACTGACGAGTGCATCCACCTCAAATTGAGATCAACCGCCTCTAAATCTTGGGCTTCCTAGAAAAGTACGTGATTCTCGACAGTAGACAGAGCAACAGCTAGCGGTACCCTTATAAGAGGGGTCAAGAAGAAGAAGAAGGAAGAGACACGGGAAAAAGGCCCTACTCAAAATAGTCCAAGGAAGATTATTGCACCTTGACTGAACATCGTGATACGATTTGACCACTGTGCGCCCCCACACACTTACCAAGATAATCCACTTACAAGAAGGACGATATATATGATTGAAGAAGGAATCATGGATATCTCTTCAGCCAGATACAAAACGAAGTATGTCAAAGAAGCTCGGAAGGTAGACATGAAGCCGAAAGTATACGATGCACGAGCTCATGCTACTCCTAAGATCGCATTTAGTCCAGAAGATTTGTAGGGCATCGTCTACCCTCACGAAGAACCCTTAGTAATTTAAGCCACGATACTCGGCGCAGAGGTGAGAAGGACTCTGGTGGACACAGAAGTTCCGTAGATGTTCTGTTTCTCCCAACTTACCTGGACCTCGCCTTGTAAGAAGATCAGATGGAGCCGTTGGGGGTTCCTCTGGTAGTATTTACCGGAGACTATTGTAAAACCCTCATGACGGTCATGTTACCAAGGCATTGAGGAAGCAAATCCATGAGACAGACAGAGGCAAGTTCTGGGTAGTTAACACTCCCTCGAGAACCTATAATGCCATTTGTGGACATCCATCACATCAAGCGTTTGATGCCATCTCCTCCACGCTCTATTTAAAAGTAAATTTCTCCACTACATCCGGGATAGGAGAAATCACTGGCGACCAGCTCAAGCTCGGGAGTGTCACATGAACGCGTTACCTATTGAGCTCAAGCTCGGGAGTGTCACATTTCCATCATGACCAGCTCATATTGATAGAACTTATGGAAGGTACCAAAGGAAAAGTTGTAAAGATGGGAATTAACATCAGAGGAGAAGTAGAAAAGGCGATCACTAATACTTTGAAGTGAAACCAAGACATCTTCACCTGGAAAAGAGGCCATCTGGGAAGAATAAGCCAAGACGTATGTCAATACGAGTTTAGCACCTACCCGACTGCTAAGTCAGTGCAATAAAGAAACAGAACCATGGGTCCCATGCAGTACGATCCAAGGTACAATGACTCCTTGATTTCGGACAAATCAGGGAAGTCAGGCACCTTGAGTGGTTAGCCAACTTGGTACTCGTTCCCAAGACCGGAGGGAACTCATGGATGTTCAAAGACTTCACCGACCTCAACGAGGCCTATCCTAAGGACTACTACCCTCTTTTGAGCATTGATCAACTCGTAGACTCCACCACCGAATGCGCACTATTCTCCACCATGGATGGAGATTTAATGGTACAATCAAATCTTTATGGCTACTAAGGTTAAGGATAAGACTAGTTTCATCACGAGTGTGGATACGTTCTGTTACCTAGTCATTCCCTTTAGCCTCAAGAACGTGGGATCCACTTATCAAAGGCTGGTCAATGTTATGTTCGAAAGAGTAATTGGAGACACCGTGGAAGTATACATGGATGACATGAACGTCAAGAGTAAGAAAGTAGAAGACCACACATAAGATTTGACCTGAGCCTTCAAAATTATAGAGTGATTGGGCATGAAGATTAACCCTCGAAAGTGCTCTTTAGGGATTTGAGGATTTTACCTCATAACCGAGAAGGGATAGAGGTCAATCCTGAAAAATCCCAAGTGTACGGGAGGTGCAAAAACTAACTAGAAGAATGGCTTCTCTGTTCAGGTTTATTTCCCGCTCATCGAAAAAATGTCTCTCGTTCTTTAAAATACTTCGAAAAGTAAAAGATTTTCAGTGGAACGACCGATGTGAAGAGACCTTCAAACAACTCAAAGAATACATGATGAAGCCGCACCTCGTCGTAAAGCCCGTACCAAGAGAGACGTTATTCCTCTACTTGGTAGTGGGCAGCAAATCCGTTAGTGCGGCGTTAGTTTGGCCAGAGGGAAGGAAACACTTACCCGTTTATTATGTAAGAAATACCCTTCAAGATGCTGAAACACGCTATACTCAGATGGAAAAGTTTGGGTTGACCCTCATCACTACTACCAGAAAGCTCCAAGGTTATCTCCTAGCACACCTAGTCACCGTGCTTACACAACACCCCTTGTACACCATACTCGACCATCATGTGGCCTTGGGTCGGATGGTGAAATGGGTTGTAGAACTTGGAGAATTTGACATGACCTATGGGCCCCGATCCACGATCAAGGCACTAGTCCTCACAAATTTCATTGTTGAGATGCATGAAGGATTGGAAGAGGACGAAACAAAGCCTATCTGGCATGTTTTCATCGACAGTTTTTCCACGGGCACCCATGGAGAAGAAGAAATAGTGTTCCAAAAAGTAAACAACCAAGAAAAAGAGAAAGTCTTAGACTTAGTTGTCCGGTTGGACTACCCCGTATCAAACAATGAAGCCAAATACGAGGCCCTACTTAGCGGAATACGGCTAGACCGCAAAGGGGTATGCGCAAAATTCTAGTTCATATTGATTCCCAACTTGTTATACAACAGATAAGTGGAGCTTACGAGTGGAGCCTATGAGTCCCAAGAAGAAAGAATAAAGGAGTACCTAGATGCCATCTTGGCCAAAAAAATCCCTTTTCAAGAGTTCACCGTAAAGCAAGTCCCTCCAGCCGAAAATCAAGATGTGAATGCATTATCAAAACTCGCTTGTCAGGCACAACACGTGAATATGTAAAAAATCACATTCTTGACTACCTAGAAGTCTGAACGATTACAAGATGGCGAGGGCACCCTGATGATCGGCCCAATCTAAAAGAATTGGATGACAGAAATTATCAAGTTCCTACAACATCCGAATGGGTTTGCAGGTAATCGAGAAGTGTACCACACGTTAAGTAAACGCACCACCCGATACTTCCTCTGGGGAGGAACACTCTATCGAAGATACTTCTTCCAACCCAACCGACGGTATGTAGACGAACAAGAAGCTCAACATATTCTATAAGAGATACACGAGGACTATTGTGGGGACCATGTAAGGCGAAGAAGCATCACAATCAAAATCCTTCCGCATGGATACTAGTGGCCAAACATCGCTGCAGATTGTGATGAATAAACCCATAAGTGAAAGAGATGTCAAGTCCATGATATGATGATACACCAGTCCGCTGCTCATTAAGAACCTAATGACATACCAACATGTCCCTTATCCATTTGACAAGTGGGGAATTGACATCATCAGAGCATTGGTACCCGAAAAGGAAATAAATATATAGTTACTAGTCGCAGTTGATTACTTTACGAAGTGGGTTGAGGCCGAGCCTCTGGCCAAAATCACGAGTGGAGCCATTATCAATTTTCAATGGAAAAACACATTTTGTCATTTTGGGGTTCCTCAGAAGCTTGTCAGCGACAACGGGCTGTAATTTCAAAATGAGTCCATACATAAGTGGCACGAACAGTGGGGCATCAAGCAATGCTTTGCTTATGTAGGATACCTGCAAGGTAACAGATAGGTAGAGTTCACCAGCCACTTTCTTCTGAAAATACTCAAAGCTCATTTCGAGCACTATCGATCCAAATGGGTTGAAGAGGTAATTGGGATCATGTCGGCGTACGACACCACCCTGAGGTCAGCTACCGGGGAAACCCCATTTAGCCTGGTACACAGGCGTGAAGTCATACCCTCCGAGGTTGTGAAACAGAGTTGAAGGATCCAAGAGTACGAGGAGGTGAAGAACAGTGCGAATCTCTCCCTATCACTAGATCTTCTTGAAGAAAAGAAAAACTGAGCGAACATCCCAGTCGAGTTATACAAGGCACGCAAGGCTCACTAATACTACGCTCGAGACGAGCCTGAGCTTTTTAGGAAATGGACCTTGTCCTAAAAAGGATCGAAGCTTCAAAGAACATTGGGAAACTCGAGCCTTAGTGGGAAAGGCCTTACCAAATCTCACAGACCCTCAAAACTGCCACCTACATGCTCAAATACTTAGAAGGTCGGGGTACCCACGTGCATGGAATGCCCTCAACCCTAGGAAATTCTACTCTTAGCCCTCTTTGAAGATAAGATAGACCTTCAAAATTTTAGTCCCAAATTAAGAGTCTATAATTCATTATGTAGTGGATGCTTGTATTTTGTTTAAGTATGTGATTACAATCGCAAAAAAGCAGGCATTATTTTGATGTAATAGAAAGCTACATAGAAAGACTTTGAGTGACTCAAAATAATTTAGATAGATGAGCAGGAAAACTGCTAAAAGTTCTCGAGGGGGACCATTCCCTTACAACGATCCAAATAAAACATGGGCTTATATCCCAACTCTTTGAATGGAAAAAGAGGGCCAAACCAGCGCATGACCATCATAACAACAAATTAAGGGCTTCTACATGCCTGACTCGAAAAAAAAATGGACAAGCAAAGGCCAAAAAAGGATCGATCACTTCTCCGAAGAGTTAATCGGACGATTCCTCTCTCGAATTGCTGCACGACGCTCTTTCTCGGTGATCTCAGTTGGGTGTAGCTTCACCCATTGTAGAGGAGATCCCATAATTAGAGTCAATTGAGGAGGTGGGGGAGGATCTTGTGCGGCCCGACCTGCATTGGAGCAGAACTCAATGTTAGGAAGAATCAGGCTAGGGGGAAACTAAGCAAAGCCTTAGTAGCTGTTTGGGCCATTCGAAGTCCTACTCGCACCATAATCATGAGTTCTCTGCGAAATGCTTCTAAAATTCTAGATGATTTTAAAGATGTCGCACTACCTCTAGGCAAGCATTGGCCAGTTTTTTCTGGTGTTCCTTATCCATGCGACGGTGAAGCAAGTCCCAGTCGTCCGTAACATGACAAAGTAACTCTTCGGATTCATGGCTAAGGTTGGAGAGATTCTCTACCCGAGTGGTCAACTTAACTACCTTCGTAGCCTCCCTCCCTAGAACCCTCTTTAGTTTATCTATTTACTCAGTATGGAATACCTCAATCGATAAGGAAAGTCTCGTGAAGCTCTTCCTCCACTCAAGCTAAGTCCCCACAGGTGGCTCTGAGAGATATTCTCAAAACACCACTCTCCTAAAACAATGCACTGAAAGTAGAGGGATGCCCATATCTATTTAGTCAAAAGTCTAGTTCAATCTCTCTGATCTTCCCTTGTTAGCTAATATGTCACAGAATTGCATTGAAATTTACGGGGTTTCTTTTTTTTTTCTAGAAAAATGGTCTTGTGTGGCTGATCGTCCAAAAAGACCAGCTAAGCACTAGCCATCTCTCTTGGCAGAATCTTACAATCTCATTTTTCACGAGTGGAATTTCTTTCTATTACGGGCCAGACGCAGCAGAGCGACGACCCAGGAGCGGATTCCCCACCGGCAGGGGGACCTCACAGTGTCGGAATGAGTTGAGGACGAGATGTGGTGTCCAATCGTATTGGTAGGGAGCGAGGAAAGCTTCACCGCCCTCTTCTAGCTCCAGCTCACAGACCTCTCGGAGTCAATTTCAAATGGAACTCAAATATTTCCCCTTTCCTAACCCACCTTCGTATAGCCATGTACTATAAGTGATCTGAACCTGCCCTGAGCGCGCCTCCCATAGAGGCAAGTGAAGTTGGTGAGCCGTATGATGGGCAACTATCTCATGCGGTTCGGAGAGGACTTAGCTGTTAGTTAGTATCCCCTTGCTTTCGATCCCACCTCGTTGTGCCCTCAGCTCTTCCTCAAGTAGTAGTACCATTCCTCTTTCGTTATCGCTCTGGATTCTGATCTATTCCGGGCGGTGTCTGATCTAATTCATGTTGCAGCCCTCAGCAACACCTTGTCCTCTCCTTTTATGGCGTTTTTCAAATGAGAATGTGATTAAACACAACATTTTGAGGTGGATAGGCTTTTGGGAAAACGTAAGTAAGATCTATTCATAGTTGGGCAGTCCCCTACGGCACTGTGCTACAAAAATAGGCATAATCATAGGAGAAGGAATCGTCACTAGCGGTTGTTTATGTGCCTCTATGTGGAAGAAAGAAAATAAAGGAACCCGCAAATATAGGCAAAACTACAATTATTGTTAAGAAAGGGAAATGGTTCGTGGTAAAGACAAGATACACTTGGGCCAGAACAATCCGTGCTCAACTTATTTTTATTTTGAGCACGGATTTTGTCGATAAAAAAAAGAAAATGGATTCAAGTAGAGCACCCAAGGCATCCCCTAACACCACCAACAACAGTCAAGGGTTATACCTGATTGCAATATAGAAAGAAACGATTTAAGATGACCGGAGCTTACCTCACATGCGTTCCTATAGAACTTGTTGCATAGGGTGATATCGGAAAGACGACCAAGGGTCTCACGTCCGTTTGATTTAAGAGGCCTCCCATGAAGTTTTAAAAATACTTGGAATTCCTAGTGGATCCTGTAAAGAGGGAAGGCATGTCCACACTTTTACTCAATGGATGGCGGTGCCTCAGACCTTCCCTTGCAGGGGCGTTCATAGAGACGGTGACAGGACCTTGGGTAAAAGATGCTCTCAGGGGAGGATTGTTCAGATCAAAATTAAGAGGGGTCCTAAGAGGTTTTATAAAATGATTGGAAAAATGGCAAGCCATGACTGGACTCATTGGCTCAGCACCCTTACGTGTTGGGCTAGAAACGCTATTGGAATGGGCACTCATTACACACGCCAAGACTTTACTGTTGATGGTCAGGGAGAGCCTATATGTAGGAGCAGGAGCAAGAGGGATAGATTGGCCCATCTCCAAGCTAGGTGGAGGTCCTGATGTCCCCAAGTGGGTACTCGGACATAGGGTCATCATTTGGAATGAGAGTCAGGTAAATTTCAAAGAACGGGTCCTGGCCATGTTGCTCCATTTAATCTCCTCGGCATAAAAGAGAATGGGGAGTTAGCCTATATATAAAACAAGAAAAATGAGGTAAAAAGCATAATGCCGTTGGAGGGACACTTACTGAATAAGAGATTCTTGTGTAGAGGGGTCGTGGGGAACTCCAAAGCCTCTGCCCCCTCTGTAGGCCAACCATCACCACCGCAAGTGTAGAATTCAACATCGAGGAAATGTCGTACGACCCACTATAAATGTCCTCCTTGGCCCAACTGCTCAACAGCTTATGCCATAGAATCGGCAGAATTAATCACGTAACCGATTACCCACATAATAGGAACACCCCACTCAGAATTACGAGTTTCCCTAGGAATGATGTAGAAGAAACAACAACGCCAGTTACTGCCACGAGTATATGATCCAAGGAGGCCACCAATAACATTTTCTTATTATATCGATGGGATAGGCTAAAGAAAGGAGAACCAGTAGAGGCCGAGCGTAGCGCGAAGTCACCCGCCACTCTTTGGGGAGTGCAGGGGATGTTCAAAATCTGGAAACAAAAGATAAATCCCACCAAGTAACGATGTGAGGGAGGAGTAAGCTGGCTCACGCAGACCTGCTTGACGGTGAACAGCTCGCTAACAGTAGGGTGAAAGAAATACTGAAGGCCACACTGCACCTGATCCGAGTAGACGGTCATGTAAAGCTCAAGAGGGTTGTATGCCCTCGCTCTGGGTTAGGATCGAAATTCAAACGTTGGAGGAAACAATGTTAATGGACTCAAAGAGTGACTGAACAACCTCAATCGTCTCCCAACTCGAACTAGAGCCAACCCGACTCCTGCCTACCAACCTTACATGGTCAATAGTCCTAGGGATATATATTGACCCGTCTGTAGGATGCACGTGGGGAGGTCGGTGAAAAAACTCCATTCGAACATGATCTGCCGCAGACACCTGCATAGTTGTCGCTACAGAGCAATCCTTAGCCCTACCATCAGTAGGTAAATTCGACCGTTCTGGAGGTGTTGTAAAAGAAGTCTATCGCTGATGACGGGTGCGTTGTGATACGACATAGCCATTAACAACTGCGGCTTGATGGTTCAACGGCAGAAAGGGAGTTGTGTGCAAACTGTCGTCGCTCGAGTGGACAGAAGTTTCTTGTGATTACAAGAGAAAAAAGACGATAGTGGTGAGGAGAGTAATTGTTGCAGGAGAATCAAGAGCAAGTGGGACCTTTCACACCCACCTTAAACGTCACGCTCCACGAAAAAAGAGTTAGCTGAATATTAGACGTTATGATAGGGGAGAGAAATTGGCGCCATCAAGTCTGTTTAACTGTTCTCATCAATGACTGCGGTTCCAAAGAGTTGCCAGTAAAAAGGCACCAACTAAAATTTTGAAATAATTCTAAGTCTGGTAGTTGTCTCGTGGCAAGGTCAAGAAGGCGTGTTAACGTACGACAAGTAAGGAAGGCATAAGATAACAAGTAAGACCATATTTAGCTAACCATTCATGCGTACAATAGATTTTCAAAGCAGTAACAAGAAGGATTACCAACATGCTACAAAATGAAAGAAAGTACTAACGGCCGGTAAGCTCACGGGGAGTTCACAAGTAAACAAAAGTCAGGGGGGACTTCTGGTACAAACCCATATGTTACAAAATAAGGGCGTCAGGGCCTCTAACTAAATCCTTATCTACCTAGGACTAAGAAGCAAGACAAGAAGAACTCGCGTTGAAAGATTGACCAGGGGAAGGAATCGAATTCGGAGAAGGCGTGCTACCCCGCATTAGAGTCAGGCCAGCGCCAGGGTTAGCTGGGGTCACCATGTTGCTCAGGCTCAACAGACGTGACTGGCTCCCTCATGGTACATAGCATGTTGATGACCCAAGTCTTTGTATACCCTAAAGCCCAACAGAAGATGCCACGCCCAGTACATTTTAAGGCGTTGTTGAAACCCGTCCTCCAGACTAACCTTCATCAAGTCAGCTGCTCCTCGGCCTCTATCACCATTCTGTAAAACCTACTCTCATAAGGATTCTACGAGTTGTTCAGATTCCCTCAACACATGGGTCAGCTTGGACTCATTGTTGTGGGAAGTACCCCCTCTCTCTTCATCTCCAGATCGCGGCACTTCAACAACATCTCTGATGCCTTCAACTCCTCGATAACCTATTCTTGACGACCCTCATCAATGGTCATCTTGGATTAATGAAGATTCTGGACACGACTAGGGTCCCCTATCTTATCCAACTGCACTAGAGTCTCTTTGGCAAACCACCTCTTCATACGAGGACAACAATTCCTTAGGCCCTAACGAGATCTAGCATCAAATTGGTCATAAGTAAGAACATAATCTCTTGTGTAAAAGAGAGAGGAAAGAAGGATCAGAAACGATAAAAGATCAGCATGCTTACCAAGGCGAACGACAAACGCACCATGTCGCAACAAGTCTTCGGGCTGTAGGGTGACATCACTAAGAAGACTGCAGGGGTCACCACATGATCAAACAAGACATAGGCCTTCGAGCTAACACCATACACGTAATCTAAAATAGAGCAAAAAAACGCGGTTCTACTAAAACCCACGTCCCAGGTAAGGGTGAGTACGCGGCGCAGGATCCCGCCTAGGCGGGAATGGGATTTCAACTCCCGTTCTTGTCCCTTGATACGCGGGATCCCGTCGTGGAGGAATCTCTCTGTTTTCCAGTGGCCTCACAAGCTTCGGACCACTGGAAATTGGAGGGATTCCATTTTTCAGTTCCTATATAGGCAAAAAAGTGGGGAAATAAAAATTTCCCCACTTTTTTGCCTTCAACATTTAATCCCGTTAACATGAACCATGTTCTTTTCGACCTATTAACAAGATCTAATCTTTTTGACTTTGTAACAGGAATCACAATTCAATAAATCAGTAAGAATCACATTTGTACAATGAATCACAAATTCACAATCGCTATAACAAATCACCAAAAAAACCTTCATGGCTCACAAGTCGTAAGTTACAAATTGTCTAACAATTAGTCGATTACAAATACAACAATTCAAATACAAAAAAATTGTTCAAATGATCAAACCATGAAACCATCAATCAACCAATTCGTCATATTACAAGTTCACAAATCACAAGTCACAGCCAATCAACATTCATCAACTTCTATTATGCTTGAAGGAAAGATGCATCGAGACCCATTCGTGCAAACTCTACAAAATGACAAAAGCAACAAAAACAAACGAGGATCCATATTGATATTAATATAAGGATGCAACATAGAATTAATTACAATTTACAAATACCTCCATCGCAACTCTCCAATTCCAAAATTGACTATTCTATGTCAATAGGCTCCGAATAACCAATTTCGTTGTGGGGCCAATCTTGTGCACAAATAACGGCTTGTACCACCCGAGGACTCAATGAGCTCCTAAATCGGTCTAGTATGCACCCTTCTCTGTTGAACGCAGACTCCGACGCCACGGTAAAAATGTGAATAGCCAATACATCCCGAGCCATTCTACTCAAGACCGGGAACCGTATCAAATTTACCTTCCACCATGCCAAAATGTCAAATTCATCGTCAATCTCACATAATTGATCATCTTCGTTGGCATTGTCGAAGTACTTTTTGAACTCACGCTTTGGTTTAGCTCAATTTTGAGTCCTCTTACTACAAAATACAATTGTATTTAAATTATATGTGTTTATATTGTCAATAAGTTAATATTAACTTAAGATCACGATTTAAATGATTAAACAAATAGTAAATCACTTACTTGACAAATGACAAGTGTTCCCTGTTCCTATTCTTCTCGTTAACGGGTTTTGGAGGAGGGCATGTCGTAGTTGAAGGAGTTACGTCGTACATTCTCTTGTACTCCTTATACAAGGTCTCAAACTCTACCCAACTCTTCGAAACGAACTCATCATCATCTGGCACCATCTCCTTGATATACTCGCACTTGAAACGGGGATCCAAAATTGCAGTAAAGTATAACATATGGTTCATTCTCTTTTCTCTCATGCCCCAATACTTGTCATACTTTTCTTTCATTTTCATCGCCATAACCTTGAGTTTGTGGAGCTCCTTCCCAAATGGGCCATCTTGGTCCTCAAGTTTCGTCCAATCCCCCAAAATTTCATTTATGGTGCTAATTTGACCCAACACCAAGTTTGAGGTGACGTAGGATGTTCTCGAGACAATTTTGGTCAAATTCTTGAACGGCCTCAAGAAGTACATCACCGTTGTCTTACAATCATCGTGTTGTGGTGTAACGTCCTTCAAGTCCATTGTATATTGATTATCGCGGAGCTCGAAAGAGTCAAACCCCAATTTAAGTTCCAATGTCGCCTTCAACAATGAGTATGTTGAGTTCATCTTGTATACACGTCAAGACAAACCAATTTCTTACTTTCTACACCTTGATCTTCAAGATATTGCTTAAACTTCTTCGACCTCCTGGCGGAACCCTTGATCCACTTTACTGCACCTCTAATTCGATCCACCGTATTGCCTTCGTCGTTCATTTTCAACCCATCTTGCACAACAAGGTTAAGGATGTGTGCAATGCACTGTATTTACGCATGGATCCCATTCGAAATGAAGAAATCTCCTCGCACCGCAAAAGTCCTCTCCAAGTTATCAATCGCGACATCATTTGAAGTAGCATTATCCACTGTGATTGTGAATACTTTCTCGATGCCCAATCCCTCAAACACCCCTCAATATCTCGAGCTATATCTTCTCCCAAATGGCCCGAAATATAGCTCGAGATATCTTCTCCCTCAAATCACTAAGAGTTTTCTTTGATAAATACCTTCAATATTTTCATGTTGTCCAAGTACATTTGCACAATCTTATCCCTTGTTGTCTTACAATAAAACAATCTCACATTTGGGCATCCTCACCTCCACATCTCCCTAAATGCGGATGATCCACCGTACTAAATGGTTGTTCAGTCACAACTATCCACTGCATAATCCCCTCTAAAATATAATCCTAATCGAATGTCCATGTTCCTACTTGATGAGACGCTTTGTCGAAGTTCAAACAAGATTGGACTAGTAGCTGCTTTAGGGATTCTGGTTTCTTCAGACAAGCAGTCATGTGCCTATTCAAACCGGATGTCCCTTGGGCACCACCATCACCACCAAACTCTCTCTTGTAGTACTAACATCTCCTCTTGAGTGTTTATTTGATTGGACAATGGAACGGCTCAAAGTACGCCCACCACTTCGACGTCAACTTGTCATCTTGGTGCTACTATGGACGATTTTACCATCTTGCCCCCAATGTTTTGGCTTCCTAATGGAATAACTTTTGAAACTTTTGCGGTTTTTTAGCTTGGTCGACGACGTCGTCCTTCTCTTCTACAATTTTGGGTGGTGGTACTGAAGGCCCCTCCCATTGTGGTTTTGGTGGGTGTGAAGTTGGTGGGTGTGAATCAAGGAGGCCTTCACCTTGAATTTATGGATGATTGTACTCGCTTCACACATTATATAGCGAAGTAGGCGCCTCTAAGTCTGACTGAGTTGGAGCATTTGAAGATGAGGACATGTTGACCTCGTTGGAACATCCAGTATAGAAGTATAAACATTGGTAATGGTACGAGAACGCTTGCGATAACCCAAAATCTTTTTAGGTATTCTTTTCTTCATTTCTACAACAACCACAACAAACAATCAATATGCAATACCAATTATCTCAAGGCTCAAGTGAACTAACACAAAACTATTAAAGCAACTCAAGTCTCAATCACCTAATCACAATTCACAATCAACTCACATCAAAGTCTCAACTCAATTTCAAGTCTCAAGTCACTTTCAAGTATCTAATCACAATCACAATTCACAATCAACTCGCTAGTCACTTCTCAAGTCACAACTCAATTTCGAGTATCTAATTAAACAAACTAAAGCAAAAGTACACTAAGATTAATAAAATTCCTCAATATTCCTCTAATTTCACAAAATTGCTCAAGAAAAAGCACTAACATTCACCAATATTCATCAATAATGCATTTCACACAATTCCATCGAATTCAATAACCCTAAATCCTAATTCCAAAACCCTAATTCAAAAATCTTAAATCCTAATTCAATAATCAACAATCTAAATCAACAATTATTAGTTTCTATCAACAATTTTAAGTAATTATAAAGGAAAAAGGGGAACAAAAATATCGTGGTGCAAGTGTGGTGGTGGTGGCACGGCGTGCATGAGAGTGGAGACTGGACAGAGAGAGAGAGAGAGAGACATTCGGACTGGTGCGAGTTGAGGGTGGTGGTGGCGCGACGTGCTTGCTTAAGTAAGCTGTTGATGGTGGTGGTGCTTGCTTGAGTGAGCAAGTTGACGGTAGTGTGTGGCGTGGTGAGATTTGAGAATGGAGAGAGAGTGTGTGATTTTATTTTGGGGGGTTTAAACTCAGTTATTTTTTTCTTTTTGGCCCCATAGTTTTTTATATTACAAAACTATCCCTATTTATATTTTTTTATACCAATGCACCCCCATATCAAAATTTTGTCCCCTACTTTGTTAGGTGGGATTCTCGCCTCCTGCGGGAATCAGAAATAGATTTATGTGGGTGGCGGGAATCCTATTCCGGGCGGACTGCCAGGATAGAAAACGGCGGGAAATTTCCCTTACCCGTTCCCACCCCTAGTTCAGAGGCTGCCATATGAATAGAAGATTCAACCTCTCTTACCTCCCATGAGGTCGAAGACGTTCCCGTAAGCTCTACTCCCCCTCCCTCCCCCGAGAAGGCGAAGAAGCGGCAACAACTCCAGAGTCCAATCTGATCATTTGGGACGGTGAAGACACTCTAGCTGAATATTGTTCCCTAGGAGGAGGGAGACGGGTCTAGTCATCCCCTGCCTCTTCGTCCTCTGAGGGAATGTGTTCGTTCAACTAAGTCAAACCCCCTCCCAATCTTTGCACTTCAGGAAGTTCCTTGGCTGCAGGAAGCCTATCTAGAGAACCTTCAGGGCCCTCGGGTTGGGGGTGTCAAGCCCTCTGATATCTAGTTGTAAGGGTCGGGGAATCTGTGGTCCCTTTAGAGTCACTTGGGATGATGTCTGCATAATCCCCTGTAGTGACACCACATCGGTCCCTTTCTTCGGGGATATGTGAAGGAACAAAAACTTCCTCCCTCGTAAGGTACGTGTCTTCTGGAACCTCTTCACGAACTACACTCTCTTTGTCGCCCTCAGAAACATTGCCAGTTGTACCAGATACCGCAGAAGCCTCAGAGCCATGGATGACAGAACCCTTCCTAACCCGCTCTCGACGCGCACCAGCAGGAGGTAAGATTGGGGGCGTGAGCTTCAACCTGCCATGATTATATATAAGGAAAGTTACCCACAAAGAATTAAGCAAGAACACAATAGCAGAAAAAAGATGCTAGATAAAAAAAATTACTTAAGTCAATACGCTTGGGATCGACCGTCACGACCTCCACATTTTGATCATCCAACTGACAGGTGGTGTAGAGGGATATAAAGGTATCACCTTTCATCATCAAATTACAGTCGAACCCTAGATCAAAGAAATCATTGTTATCCAACTGTGCCATCGCGCCCTCCACATCATACGAGTCCAGAAATATAAGGCTTTTTGTTCTACTCATAAGGAACATCTGCTACCACCTTTTTGTCTTTGGGCTTGACAAAGAAAAACTTATCTTTCCATCTGCTATGAAACCCGGGAAGCTTGTACAGGATGTATTTAGTCCCCTTCCGCATCGTAAAATTGTAAAAAATATAGCTCCCTAAGGACTGTGCCAGATTGAAGGCTCCAAAGAAACGAGCCACCGTGCAAGGATGGTTGTACGCCACATAAACAAATACAAAAGCAACTAATGTAGTGTACATGTTAGGAGAAACCAATAAATGGTCATATACCCAACCTGAGGGAGGGACCCCTCTCGTCATCGTCAGAGATCTGTATCTCCATATGAAAATTATTCAGCCCGTACTTTGTGAAGTCTCCTTTGATCCCATTTAAGGAAAACACAATACTCGATACCGCTTCTGCCAAAACCCTGGGCTTTGAAATTGTCGCCGACTTCTTGGACCTTTTGGAATGTGTGTTAGACACACAGGTGGCGGCGAGACATTGTCGACAAACACCCACAACCATTACCTCTTGTGGAGGAGTTTTGGAAATAGTAGTCACTGTTCTGATGAAGGAGACGTCCAGCTCCGCCCTTGTTGTGCCCAAATCGCTGCCGCCAGATAAATTTCCAGACGCCATCACCACGAAAGAAGCTTTGATAAGAGGAAAATGAGAGAAAGAAGAAACACTAAGTGGAGAGGGTTGGAATTACTCTGTCGACTGAGCAAAGGCAAGGGGATTGGAACCAAATTTATAATTTAGGTAGGAGGAGCTGTCCAAGAAAGACGCGTGGCTGACGAAGGGCTACGTGGGTGACATAAAACCCTAGGCCTAAGAATGCGTGGCAACATTTTTAGTTTCAAATGTTTTCTGAGTAGCACACTCCGAACTGTGGGAACTCCTGATGATACATATCCTAAAAAGATAATAAATTCCTCTTTGAGGGGGAACTTGAGTGATAACACAAAGTATCCCAGGGTTGGAACATGGTCCCTCAAAATACGCCCACCAACAATGCCTAACAAGAAAGCATTAGGTCACGCCCCTCGGACCACACCCGGTCAATTCCTAACATGCAGCGTTAAAAGCAGCTACCCCTCCTTGTAACGCTCGATTACACCCCATCGGGGTTATGTTTGAGTAAACCGCGAAAGCCCACTCTGAGGATCATCTTCCCTATCGCGGATAACGCCTATTTCACTCGTTTTGATCTAGTCACAACCCCTGAGTTCAAGACAGCACACCTCACTGAGTCCAAAACTTTGAGGGTCGTTGTCCATTTCTTCGATTTCTACTCCAAGGACCGCAGCAAGGTTATTCTATAACTACTAAAAACTCTTGTAGCTACCCTAACCCAAGGAATTATCTGTCCACACGGGTCACGTTAATCGCACTACACCCGATGGTACTCTTTTACGATTCACACCAGAGTGACCTCTCCGAGCCTTGCCAAGCATAACCCTCTCTCAGAATGACTCACTCGAATAAAACTTTGAGGGTCCCTAACTTGCCGAAATTGTCATCGCACTATTGCAAGAAGAATCATCACTAACTCCTATATTCATATCAGTACATTTACTTGTCTCTAAAAACAAGTATAATAAGGGAGGCAGTACTGATTAGAAGAGGCTAAACTTAGAGAGAGCTAACCCCTTACCATCCGCTATAAATAGGGAGAAGACCGAATTTTTTTTGTTACCCCCACAAAAGGCAAACTATTGGACCTCAAGAGACGACCCCAATTAGCCCAACTTGCAGAAGGCTATTGGTGTCATAAAGACCATCCCTAATTGCCCTACCCATGGAAGATGGCCATTGGCCCATGGAACTTCCCACTATTTGTTACCCTCGTCAAATGATATTTATTAGTACAGAAGGAATCTTCTCCAATTGGTTGCCCCTGCCCAGATAGTTATTATCAGCCAAGGATCGAACGTGATTGGCCCCAAACTCCCTTAAAACTCCTATATATAGGGGTTTCATTGAGCACTTTCACAACAATTGGAGCAACACTTTCTCACTATCTTTTATCATAAAAAACAACCTTGTATTTAGTATTCTAGTAATTTTGCCTCTAGCTTTGGCAACGTCCCTCTCTCCAATCATGCTCCCCTCCTTGTAGTCCACTCAATACTTAAATATAATAAAAGACTCCCACCACTCTCAAGTTCGGGATTAACGTCCCTAAAAACTCACTCGTTCTCTATCCCAAAGTTATTCTCCCCGGGTTGTCGGTTGATAAAATGCATCATCGATACTCATTTCACTAGAAAATGAGCAAGTTTAAGCTGATTTTCAAAACACGTTTCGTTTGCAACTTAAAGTTGCCTTTTCTTTTAGTGCGCTTTAATTTAAGTTATGACTTCTGCTTTTTAAAAAGAATTTGCAAACACCGTCATAGTTTCATGCCAAAGGACATGCCTTGTGGCCAATCCCAGACAATCGCTTAGACTCTAGTCTTATAAGCGAGCTTGACTTGACTCGCTGAAAAGCGTGGAAATCTCAAGCCATGGTTAAAATGGGCTTTGGCCCAACTCATCACGTCTTTGGCTCTTATTTAGGCTCATTCCATAGCTATGTTTCACGTGTTTGCGTACTAGTTTGGTACAAGTTCGTGTATTATAGACGAAAGGTATGATTACAAGAATAATTGAGAACCTATTACAAACTAATGGTATTCTGTAACTTATACAAGCTTCTAGACTAACTTTGTAAAGAACACCAATTGACAAGGCCTAGGTACGCAATCCCAACATATCGAGAAACTAAAACGTTGAATCTCACAAATGTTGAATATGATGGATACCAAATCTGGGAGATAGCAGGTTGAAAGAATATCGGGTATATCTGATGTCGAGCAGTAAGGATCTCGAACAATAAAGATGTCGAGTAGTAAGGATGTCGGGCAGTGAGGATGTAGGGCTTAGGCAATGTTGAATATCATCTCCATATTGAGTGTGTAAGTATTTGTCGAGATAATTAGTACGTTGGATGTCTGATATTCAATATCGAGATGTGAGCAGTGTGAGCAATTAATAAATGTATCTTGGAATACGGAGTGCAGGGGACCGCTTTCGTGATTTCCAAAAACGATTGTACTATATCAAATGTGCACATTCGATATAGTGGGGCATATCGAATGTGAACTTTCCATATATAAGGCCCATGCCCGATATGCACCTGTTTATCGAGATCTTTGAGCTTGGCACAACTGTTCGTTGGTCCGGCTTATTGGGTCTACTAGAAAGGCCCAAATCAAGTAGTCCACCGGTTTAGGGGTTATCATTGTAGAAGATAACCTATAAACTATAATGTTGGTACCTCGTGTCCCTCTAGTTTACATTCGGGACTCGAAGCGAGATGTGGATTTCCATATTTAAAATCTTGTGTCAAAGTGTTCCTCCACTATGAAAGTCATTTGGAGTCGAGTCCGGATGCAAATTGTTTGAAGACCATGTCATAGACAACCCTTGCTTTTGCATTTAAATGACTCGAAATGAGGCCAATGAGATCGAGAATAGTGTATATTGAGTTTCTGGTGATATCAAATTTTTAAGATATATCGGGGATCTTGGATGTCGAGTATATAGTGTATTGAATTTCTGGTGATACCGAATTTATGATAATGGGTGGTAGATATTGAATATGGACGTCTATATCAAGGGGAAAGACATTCGATATGGAAGTCGAACGGTCGTTAATTAATGTGTTTATTGCGCCTAGTAATTCTATAAATAGGGGTAAGAAAGAGAGAAAAAAACATTTGTCTTCTAGCCAGATTATTCTGTATTCAGCAAAGGTTTGTCGAATTTGAGCTTCATGTCGAATTTATCATTTTTGATATGTGATATCCGATGTGTCAACATATTGGTTTTGACATTCATGTCAAATTTTAGTTTTATTTCTCGATGTCTCTATTATATCGGAATTCGATGTGTTCGAGTGAAATTCGACATCAACACTTAGATTTTTTTGCAATTTAGACCAGTTTCTTGCTCACTTTAAGTTTGTGTATTTTTTAGGATTTGAAACGCAAGCCTGCACGCATAACTTACACAAAAGGTGGGACCCGAAACTCGATTAGATAGGGGATATGTACGAGCAAGAGGGTGGAGAGGAGGAGAATGACTCTGATGACGCCTCTGAGGAGAACGAAGTTTGGCTCACCGAGGAGGGTGAGCCCAAACGATATAATACACGAGAAAAGTACATGGATATGGTGTCAAGTGTTCCTAACACGCCTAAGTATTATTACGATAATTATGAACACAGGGAATACGAGATTAGATTTCTCGATAAAGAGGAAATGATGCATACACCCCCAGAGGGTTGGATTACCGTCAATGCGAAGCATTTCGTTAATGGACTATGGTTCCCTTTTCATCCGCTGCTTCGGGCGTTGTTAGATAGCATGGGTGTTTGCCTAGCACAACTGTCACCAAACTCGTTTGGGGTGCTAGTGGCATTCATCTTGGTGATGTAACCCTTTGATACTCCGTGCGATGTCAACGAGTTCTGGAGGTTATTCCATGTGATTATAAATAAGAAGGCGACGACAAGGGATTATACTTTTTGAGGGCAAATGCGGGTTATAGGTTCATGGGGGTACCCAGACCAGTTATAGGGAGCGCGGGAAGAAAGAGCATTTCTATGTAAAGGAAAAGAATCATGGGGAGTTTAGCTCTCTCCCGCAAAAATAGGCAAAACCAAAGCGTATTGGGATCCTAAGGTGCTCTTACTTGGGGGGGGGGGGGGGGGTTGTGAAGACCTTAGTAGGGCACGGGTTTGACTTGACCCTGATGAATCAGGATATAGTCATGAGAGCTGGTGGCCTATTGCTTAACCCGTGTGATGGTCCGCATGGTCTGGGTATAGCTCTTGATAGAAGATCGTGTACTTGTAGAGTTTGTGTGCTTCTTCTTACATTACTTATATTATTCGACTAATGATTGCACCTTATGTTTAGATTTGCAGCCAAGCTTTTCATGGGTCGTTAGAACCGCATGAAGAAATTTGTTGTCGTGAGGCAAGAATAGGATGTTGAAGACGTCGAAGTGGCAAAAACCCTGGTTGAAAGGGTCATTATGCTCAGACTCGGAAGGCTTCTGGTTACTAGGACGCTGAAGGAAAATTTTCTCAAAGCCTGGATGTGGAGTTTACCAAACATCTTCTTACCTATACTGGTTTCGGTCAAGCCAGCTCCAGTAATCCCCAAGCCACTCCAGCTCATATTGGGAGTGGCATGGGCCCGATCGGACGCAAGAGGCCTTTTCCTGGTGGTAGTTCGAATCCTGGACCGCCTAGCCGTCCTGCCATAGACCCTAACATCAATGTTGGGGTCCACTAATTCAGTGAAAGGGAAACTGTTCGTGGTATAAGGGAAAACTTTTCTGCCATGGCAAAGGATCCCATTGTTGATGAACAAGAGCGGGCGCAATTCATACTGTAAGGAATTCACATATTTCAAGTTGTAAGTGTGACGTTCTTATCTTATATTTACTTAGCAAGACATTAGTTTTTAATTTGGGTATTGAATTTCCCTTTGGATGGAATAGTCAATGGGTGGAATAGAATAGTATTTGCAAATCGACAATTTTTTGTCAATAGCGTGAAAGTTGTGAACAATGCTGAGGCGGACAAAGCCGAGGCGGTTGCTAAACTATAGGAGCAGATCGAGCAAATGGCTGACTTTTACCCATTTGCTGCGAGGGGGCTATGGAAGAGAATATTCATGCTCTGGAGCAGTTGAAGAAGGCTCAGAAGCATGTACGTACAACCAGCGAGGAGGCGAGGAAGGCTAAAGAGGAGTTGGCGCAAATCAAGGAGTAGGAAGGACAAGGATTCTGCGGAGCTCGTGGTGCAGAATATCAAAGAGGATAAAGAGCGCCTGGAGCAAGAGTTGGTGGACACCCGTCGAGAGCTACGATTCGAGGTAAATGTCTTTTATTCATCTCCAGTGAAGCATTGGATATATATATATATATATATATATATGAGTAGGGTGTGCCAAATGTATGACTATTTTCTTGTTTTATGGGATCTATCGCCTAAGATTAAGCTGTAAGTTGCCACGCAGTTCATGCTTAGTGGGACGTGCAAGGACATCAATGTTATCCATGGCCTGTAGGACCGGGAGGAGGCTCAGGACATCATCATTGGGCAGATCAAAACTCTCAAGGGGTTCATAAAGGGTTTCGATACCAGCCAGTTGGATGTGACGCTGGGGCCCGACCTACAACCTCCAACAGATTATGAATATCATGATGAGATGGAGCCAGCTGTTTTTTCTCCCCTTCTCGAAAATGAGAGTCTTGTCAAGATTGGGATGACCGGTGCCCTTCCTTATACCGGGATGTGAGATCTTGTGTTGCATCACCTTTTTGATTTTATTTGTTTTAGTTTGAACAATAGTGCTCCCGATTGATTGATGGCTTTGATTGGCTTGTTATTACTTTTTGTTTGGTTGATTCTCTGCATTTTCTTCCATGTATTATTAATTTTTTTTATTGACAAGTTGTGGTAGTTCTACCATTCTGGTCCCTTTTTGCCATATCGATTTGTGAATTCTTTTCCCTTTATTGTTGTGCTTTTTCACTTTTAATGTGTTTTTCATTTTTATTCGATATGGGGTTCTGTTTTACGAACTAAGTTATTATTTTCCACATTTTTAGTGGATAAAACGCTATCATTTGAGGTATTCTCTACCGTATCACGGTGGATAAGAGGTATTCTTCTGCTTTTTAAGGCATTTTATGCCATACCACGATGGATAGGAGATAATCATCTACCGTTTAAGGTGTTTTCTGCCATATCACAGTAGATAGGAGATATTTTCTGTCATTTAAGGCATTTTCTGCCATATCACGATGGATAGGAGATAATCATCTATCGTTTAAGGTATTCTCTGTCATATCACAGTGGATAGAAGATATTCTTTTGCCATTTAAGGCATTTTCTGCCATATCACGATGGATCATCTATTGTTTAAGGTATTCTCTGCCATATCACAGTGCATAAGAGATATTCTTTTGACATTTAAGGCATTTTCTGCCATATCACGATGGATAGGAGATAATCATCTACTGTTTAAGCTATTCTCTACCATATCACAGTGGATAGGAGATAATCTTCTAACATTTAAGGTATTCTCTGCCATATCACTGGGGATAAGAGTTAGAATTGTCCTTGTAATCAAATGGATAGTATAAGAGACATATAACATTACCAAGATAAACATTGACGATAGGTAACGGTTGAGAATCAGGTAGATTCCATTTGCCTACATATCCGGTGGTATGGGAATCAAGCCTGCGTAGTTCCCCCAGTTTTAATTACATGCTAGCTATGAAGGGTAATTTAGGGAAATTAAAATTGTTCAACATAAATGTAAATAGTTCCAACATAATCAGAAAGGAAGAAACTAAAGGGAGTGGTATGGGCTATCCATCCATAGCTAGATATTCTAGTGCAAGGGCTTGTAGCGCCTTTTCCTCATTGCTCATAGGCAGCCTGAGGGATGCTATGTAGCACAAACATGCCTCTATGTGGTTGCCAATGGTCTCGTGCGTTCGTCCAGGAGTTGGGAATTTCGACTTTTGGTGGTATGTAGATACCACTGCCAGTCTGCCCTAATGGCGTTGAGGGTCGGGCAGGCAATTGTCAAATTGTAGGGAAATGGTTAATCCACTATGAGATATTGGATGTTTTTAAGGTTCTTCAGCAAGTCTCCTCTCCAAATGACGTTGGCAAAGTAACTTGTTCAAGTGGAATCACTTTTGCCCCCCCCCCCCCCCCAAAACCTTTGAAAGGCATAGCAATCTGTCCAATCAAATTTTGTCCCAATGCTATCTTATCTAAAGCATGAGAGTATATCACGTTTGACGAGCTTCCGTTGTCTATGAGAACCCTCCACGTAATTAGCAATATCAAGCTTAACTACGAGAAGGCTTTTTAACTTACCTGCCTGGATAGCCTGTGGGGTGAGTTGCGTGAGGTCCCTTTTGGTGAATGTGATTTCCTCCTTGGGCATTTCCTCAATGTCAAGCAGTACAGTAAATCCCACATATCTATCCTCTTCTATCTGTCGAGTAATCTTTCTTCTTCCGTTGTTGGATTCGGGCCCCACGGGTCCTCCATTTATCATAGTAATCATTCCTCTGGTGGGTGCATTAACAACATTGCGATTATGGGAGCTAGGCGCCTCAATAGTTTTGTGCTTGTCCTTTGGCGGTGAGCGAGACCTGTCCCTGTTATATTGCTCCTCTAAACTTTTATGATGGCGAACGTACTCTACCAATTTACCTTTACAGATGAGCCTTTCTATCTCATCCTTGAGGTCTTTGCACTCCTCCGTGTTATGGCCTCCATGGCAGTGGTATTTATAGTACTTATTGAAAACCTTGTTTCTGGCGTGTCCTTTAACTTCCTTGTCTTATTGAGCCATCCCTTCTTATGTGCGATGGCAAACACTGTCAATATATCCTAGTTGTGGGGAGTGTACCTCCTAGGGGACTTTTTGCCATGGCGGTCAGTTCTGTCTCGGTTCCATCCATCCCTTTATTTGGGGTGATTCTGCACTTGACTATAAGTGTTCTTAGTTGCCATAATCTCGTCACAATAGATTATCTTGTAAGCTAGTTTGTTAATTTGGTCAATGGTTTTCGGCTCTTCCTCCAGAATGGTTGTAGCGAACCTCTTGTGCTTGGTCGTATTGAAGAGTATGATGGCTACCTGCTCTCCCATAGGCTCGTTCACCTTGAGCAATTCTTCATTGAACCTCATCATGAAATCCTTCAGACTTTCTTTGTCCTCTTGCTTGACCAAATTCAAGTGATTCATATTAGTGTGCATCCTTTCATGGCTTGAGAATCGACTCTCAACCCTCTTCCTCAACTGTTCATAGCTGGTCAGTGAACCCACGAGTATCCTTGAGAACCAATCTAGTGTCGCTCCCGATAGGGTTGTAGGAAATGTGTGTGCCTGTACATTATTAGAAAATCCATGGAGAGTTATAATTATATCCACAAAAAAAGAGGTGCTCACAGGGATCACTCTTTCCATCATAGGTCTTAAGTTGTGTTATCTCCCCCCCCCCCTTGTCCAGAGCTTCGGCTTCAATCTCATCATAAAAAGGTGTGAGCCTTCAGTGACCCGAGGCTTGCATTAGTATGTGGTGCACATCTTCCCTTTCCTGGTTCAGTTGTTCCATCCTCCTTGTTATTTCCTTCGTTTCTACTCTAGGATTAAGGTCCCTCTCTCATGAGGCCCTGGAAACTTGCTGGTCCCTCTTGGATTCGGCCTCTTTCTCTCGGTTATGACCCCTAGACCTCTCAGCCGGACCCCATGTCCTACACTCTTGAGGATAGGGCGATAAGGTTTCAGCATCGGGGGCCTGATAACTAGGAAGAGCAGCAACAAGGGTTGCGATCACGGTTTCTTGAATGGTAGCATTGATCTGAGCAATCATTTATGGGGACAAAGCTATTGCTGGGGCCACGGTTGCGGGAGCCAGGGCTTGTTGAGGTTGTGGCTGATTCGGAGGTTGCTCAACTGTAGGATCGGGCATTGGTCGGTCCACGTGAATGTTTTCAGCAATTGAATTCTCTATAGGCGGTCTCTAAGATCGTGATCGGGTGTGTGACATCCTAGCGTCCTTGTCTGGGAAATGTGGTGTTCCCACAGAAGCCACCAATAGTTTGGAACAGATTCGTGTATTACACACGAAAGGTAAGATTACAAGAATAATTGAGAACCTATTACAAACTAATGTTAATTTGTAACTTATACAAGCTTCTAGAATAACTTTGTCTGGAACACCGATCGACGAGGCCTAGGTACACAGTCCCAACGCATCGAGAAACTGGAATATCGAATCTCACAGATGTCGAATATTATGGATATCGAATCTGAGAGATATCGGGCAGTGAGGATGTCGGGCAGTAAGGATGTCGGGCTTAGGCAATGTCGAATATCATCTCCATATCGAGTGGATCAGTATATCGAATATCGATGTATATGTCGAGATAATTAGTACGTCGGATGTATGATATTCGATAACGAGGTGTGAATAGTGCATGTAATTAATTAACGTATCTTGGAATGCGAAGTAGGAGTTTATATAGACATCGGAGCGCGGGGGCTCACTTCCGTAATTTTCAGAATCGATTGTCTATATTGAATGTGGACATTCGATATAGAGGGGATTATGGAATTTAGACTTTAGATATATAAGTCCATGCCCTATATGCACCTGTTTATCGAGATCTTCGAGTTTGGTCCAACTGTTCGTTGGGCCGGCTTATTGGGTCTACTAGAAAGGCCCATATCACGTACAAATTTACATAAGCAGCGGATTCTTAAGACTAGCATAGTTTATAGTTACATATTAAAATTAAGTTTTTCAAATTCTTAAAAATATAGAATTGTTTTCTCTAAAATAACTTTTTTTAAAAATAAAATAGATTGGTGAGTACCGCTTGTTAGAATGGCCTTTGTAGAATCCTGATTGCGCCTCTACAATTTTTTTGCTTGCTTGATGTTATTTCTTCCCCTCTTTCTGAGGTATATACCCTCTATAACTTTGGTTTTGACTCTCTTTAATGTTATTTTACTATTTGATCAAAACAATTGGTGGTTCCTACTATATAGAAAGTCTTTCATCTGCAAATGCGGCATAGAAAATAGGTAATGTCCAACAAATTTTATTTTAAAACAATAATGTCCAACATTTGAAAATCAGTGGGCTTTCTTTCTCTATAGTCCCATCCGTACAAGTTTCCCATGCTACAGTACCTAATAAATTTGACAAGTTGGTCCCCGCAGTATCACAAGAAGAATGTGACATTGTACCGACCCCCTGGCCCCTGCCCTGTATGACAACACTTGTGAGTTGTGATGTAACTTCTTTCAAATACCCGTTCCTCTAAAATTCCACAAAATGGATTTCACTAGGGAGACCCCTCAATTTTATACAAATTTGAACCAGTCTTCCTTTTTTGGGGAAAAAGTGCACAATAGCCTTTATAGTTATGGTGTTTGTGTGATTTTCATACGCAATAAAAAGTCTTAATGTGCATAACTCATACATAAATGATATTTGCGTGAAGTGCCCCCTATCATTCGCACTAACCATGTAGTTGATTCATCCTTATAAGTTTTCAATACTCGCAACTCCAAGAAAATCAAACTCCATTTGATAAAGACAATTTAGATACACATAATAATGAGATATCATGATTGCCACACATTGAGGATATTAGCACTAGAGTTGCTATCAGATGTGAGGATTGAGGAGAGTTAATTCCTTCACGGTAACAATGAAGAAAAACATAAACTTTGGTTAGCAAGTATATATTCACCACTTCACCGACCTAGTTTAAGGGATACAAAGTTCAAAATAATTGTTCAACAACTAATTAGCATTAATTAAAGATTATGGAGTAGCCTACTATATGCACTTCTAAAGACGCCGATAACAATCCCATAACTTAATACTTACAACCGAACTATGACACCGAACAATAACTCACATACATGATGCAACGTAAACTTTTGCTCACACAAAACAAATGCAAGAAGATGACAGTTTTAGAGGACAAATTTGACCATTAGTTTTGAAATCTGAGGACAAAAACAACATTTTTAATAGAGATCGAAGAAGAGACAAAAGATTTATTTTTTCCAATCTCCTCTATTTAATCAAGTAGTTTCGGGTTAATGAAAATTGAAAATACTGGAAAATCTTACAAAATTGTTTCAAAAGCATAAAAAAGTGTCAGAGTTAAATAAATAGCTCGAAATAAGTCAAAACATGTACATATGAATTAGAGGTAATGGAGATATAAAATTTTATCATCTTATGCTAATAAACTCATTTCGCTATTTGGTGACTAAGAACAAAACACTATTTTCAACTAGTTAAAAAAGCGATAATGCACGAAAAAAATATCGCCATTAACGCCACCATCGGACTTCAACTTTTCGGCAATTAGTAACTCTGCTTCACCAGATCAGAGATCTACTGATTGGAGAATCCAAATAAGGCTACGACAAACAGAAGAAAACATGAAGATGATAGATGCGTTGAATGAAGAGGAAAAATCGTAGGAAAACCCTAACCCTAATGTGAGTCACCACACATATGTCAGAATCACTGTTGTGGTTAAATTCGCAAGTACACAAAATCGTAACAAGTAATAAAGTAATAGATAAAGTTGTCGATCCCGCGAGTAATAAATAATTAATTACCAAAATTGATTAACTCTTAATTTATTTGAGAAACTGAATTTCAGATTGTTCAAACGAAAAGATTAACAATTTACTAACTACAAGTAAAAACTTTTAACAAAGTAGGGCGTTGAGACAATAGTATAACATGGGTATATCAATAAATAAGAGTATATAATGAGAGAAGAGCTGGGAATCATGATTTCACCGTCATTAGTCTGATCTAACTTTAATTAAGCATATTGTTACGAGTTTTACGTTCAAAACTGTTGTTGGTTCACCATTTATGCTTTATGTACTCTTTCTCAAGTTACACATAAATTCTACAGCTTTACAACTAGAAAATGAGTCTAGTTACGAAGATGTGCACATGTATGTTCGGTGGTGATTTTATCAACCACGTGAAAACGATAGATATATTTCTGTTCTATTGAGAATTCACGGTATTTACTTCAGAGCTATTTTACAAAAAATCTCCTCTCGGTTTCAATTCGATCCTTAGTTCATCTAAAAGTTGGTCAGAATTTTAGAAGCATTATATTCACAAATAAATACACCAACTATTTTGACATTGTAACAATACAAGTAATAAAGTAATAGATAAAGTTGTCGATCCCGCGAGTAATAAATAATTAATTACCAAAATTGATTAACTCTTAATTTATTTGAGAAACTGAATTTCAGATTGTTCAAACGAAAAGATTAACAATTTACTAACTACAAGTAAAAACTTTTAACAAAGTAGGGCGTTGAGACAATAGTATAACATGGGTATATCAATAAATAAGAGTATATAATGAGAGAAGAGCTGGGAATCATGATTTCACCGTCATTAGTCTGATCTAACTTTAATTAAGCATATTGTTACGAGTTTTACGTTCAAAACTGTTGTTGGTTCACCATTTATGCTTTATGTACTCTTTCTCAAGTTACACATAAATTCTACAGCTTTACAACTAGAAAATGAGTCTAGTTACGAAGATGTGCACATGTATGTTCGGTGGTGATTTTATCAACCACGTGAAAACGATAGATATATTTCTGTTCTATTGAGAATTCACGGTATTTACTTCAGAGCTATTTTACAAAAAATCTCCTCTCGGTTTCAATTCGATCCTTAGTTCATCTAAAAGTTGGTCAGAATTTTAGAAGCATTATATTCACAAATAAATACACCAACTATTTTGACATTGTAACAATACAAGTAATAAAGTAATAGATAAAGTTGTCGATCCCGCGAGTAATAAATAATTAATTACCAAAATTGATTAACTCTTAATTTATTTGAGAAACTGAATTTCAGATTGTTCAAACGAAAAGATTAACAATTTACTAACTACAAGTAAAAACTTTTAACAAAGTAGGGCGTTGAGACAATAGTATAACATGGGTATATCAATAAATAAGAGTATATAATGAGAGAAGAGCTGGGAATCATGATTTCACCGTCATTAGTCTGATCTAACTTTAATTAAGCATATTGTTACGAGTTTTACGTTCAAAACTGTTGTTGGTTCACCATTTATGCTTTATGTACTCTTTCTCAAGTTACACATAAATTCTACAGCTTTACAACTAGAAAATGAGTCTAGTTACGAAGATGTGCACATGTATGTTCGGTGGTGATTTTATCAACCACGTGAAAACGATAGATATATTTCTGTTCTATTGAGAATTCACGGTATTTACTTCAGAGCTATTTTACAAAAAATCTCCTCTCGGTTTCAATTCGATCCTTAGTTCATCTAAAAGTTGGTCAGAATTTTAGAAGCATTATATTCACAAATAAATACACCAACTATTTTGACATTGTAACAATACAAGTAATAAAGTAATAGATAAAGTTGTCGATCCCGCGAGTAATAAATAATTAATTACCAAAATTGATTAACTCTTAATTTATTTGAGAAACTGAATTTCAGATTGTTCAAACGAAAAGATTAACAATTTACTAACTACAAGTAAAAACTTTTAACAAAGTAGGGCGTTGAGACAATAGTATAACATGGGTATATCAATAAATAAGAGTATATAATGAGAGAAGAGCTGGGAATCATGATTTCACCGTCATTAGTCTGATCTAACTTTAATTAAGCATATTGTTACGAGTTTTACGTTCAAAACTGTTGTTGGTTCACCATTTATGCTTTATGTACTCTTTCTCAAGTTACACATAAATTCTACAGCTTTACAACTAGAAAATGAGTCTAGTTACGAAGATGTGCACATGTATGTTCGGTGGTGATTTTATCAACCACGTGAAAACGATAGATATATTTCTGTTCTATTGAGAATTCACGGTATTTACTTCAGAGCTATTTTACAAAAAATCTCCTCTCGGTTTCAATTCGATCCTTAGTTCATCTAAAAGTTGGTCAGAATTTTAGAAGCATTATATTCACAAATAAATACACCAACTATTTTGACATTGTAACAATACGTTTAATTTATATTAGATCATCATAATTAGGCTACATCATTATCACAGCAAAGTAAATTTAGCACATAATGGAATATAGAACAAGACTATAAGATAAATATAACATCATTAAGTAAAGAGAGAAAAGTAAAGAGAGTTTAAAAATCGTTACAGATTTTTACTTCCGTAAAGCCTACGGCAGACTCCCTCGTACAAACTCCGAATTACTCCTCCAAAATTACAAACTACTAGCGAATACTACTACTATAGAAAGACTACTAAGTGAAGTGAGAATGAAGAAGATTGATGTGTTGAAATATGGAAAATGTGACGTCTATTTATAGTTGAACCAAAAACATAAGATGACATCTCGACCGTTCATCCCGTTTTGATCCAATGGTTCAAAGTTGTCATATAATTGATGAATTATGAATCACATGATTCATGACACTCTAGAGTCTTCCATTTGAAAGCTTGCAAGACTGAATATAGACCATTGATTAGCCATTTTCATCCGACGGTCATCGAGCGCGCGAGTTACATATGTACGTTTTAGCTTTGCGCAACTTCACCGTTTTGGTTATAACTTCTGCACCAGATGTCGGAATCACAAACCGCTTGTTGCTTTGGAAATTAGACACATGTGGCTTTCCATTGATATATAGAACCAAACATTACTCAATCTACATAGGTTTCGGTGAACTTTTGAAGTTTCGGTTCTTGATTGACAAATCATATTTCAACCTACTAAACATGAAAACAAACATAAAAGTACCACAAAACTATGAAGAATAATCAAGTAAACAAGTGTAAAAGCATGATAATGATGAGTATTTCCCAAGCTCACCAATCACAATGCAAAAAAATCAAGTGCAAAGATGTGCGAATTGATGAAGGCGTGTCTGTCGAATAGAGTCAGTACATCCAACTGGAAGAAACGACGAAGATATTTCCTTTCAAAGAGTGCTGATTGCGAGTGAACTCCAGAATTGCATGAAGAACCAATGACAAGATACTATCATTATCCAAGTCATAGGAACACCTTGGTACTTCCTCACGTTGCAAACAAAACTTGATTTGGTGTGGTCGCTACAAAATGAGTTGAAACTCGTCGACCTAGGGCACGACTGCTACTGCATAAAAAGGCTAAAACCCTAAAAGCGCGAGATGATACTAACATAGGGGCCATGTAAAATTGGAAATTTCTCCAGTCAGAAGTGGACACCAAATTCCCGAGCAGACATGGATAAGGTGGAAAGTGCGATCACGTGGGTTCAAGTTCTAAATCTGCAGTAGAATTGTTTAGAGAATAAGTTATCAAGGCTCTTGCAACTTGCATAGGTGATTAGATTAATCCAATGGAAATACTTACACTACCACACGAGGTAAGTTTGCAAGATTTTGTGTTCAAGTTAGCACGGACAAACCGTTAGAGCTTGGACTTTGGGTAAATGGGACTATTTATCAGCTTGTTTATGAAGACTTACCTTCCATGTGCCACATTTTCTAGAAGAGTTGGTCATAATGGCGCTATGAGTGTGACAAAAAATTCGGTAAACAATGTGACAACTAATATGCCGAATGCAGTGAGTTGAGAGGGGCTAAAGGAGGAGGAAAATGAGTCTGAATGGCTTATAGGCAAAGCATGGAATAATAAGTATGGAGAGTGGATGGAGGTTAGCTATAGAAAAAAAAAGAGTATCACAGAAAGTGTGATCTCGGGTGCCCATAACATAGCTAGGCCCAATAATAATAGAAAAGTAGATGATGTAAATGAAAATTGTAATAGAGTAATGTCAGTTAGACAATTTGTGGCACAAATATTCGACACTCATGGCAAGAGGTTTTTACCAATTACCTTAAATCAACAAGTTAGGAAAGTATATAAGGGAGGGCAATGAGGGTATTAACTAAAGGTAACCTAAAGTCGCGGGAGTCTACTATGGAGAAGGGCAGTCATCTAAACCCATTCGAAGTGTGAATTAATTTAAAACACTAGCAAGAGGAGAATGCAGAACCCTACACGACCCACGACTAAGAGAATTGAGGTTTTCACGTGGAGAAGAATGGAATTCAGTTTCGTGAACGGGATGCTAATAGCAAACTGGGGACCAAACCTGGATTTGGAATCGCAATACCATTTATTTCAAGGACCTTGCAGGATATTACGACCTTGGACAGAGGAGAGACTGATTTATGTACTGAACATTCTAACTAACATTTGGGAAGTTGAGACATCATCCTACCTTGTGCAGTTGAATTTGTGGTGGCATCAAACAATCTTGAGAGATTGGGAGACGATGCGACTATGGACATTAACATTGGAGATCTTAAGACAATTAACTGTGACATGGACCGGGGATTTTCTTTGACAATCCGGTCTTGCCGCTTCACCTCTACCACTGTATGATGAAGGTAATATCCTGGAACTATCAATGGGCAGTGGAAGAAGAATTTAGGAGTATTTTTGTGAGTTAGTTCGGTCTCACCAATCAACTGTGGTTTTTATTCTAGAACGAGAGTCACCGATGATGCAAGGAATATTGTGTCATTTTTGGGTTTCTGTAATTACATTAATGCTCCGACGACGGGTATGGCAAGCAGAGTGTGGATGTTATGGACGAGGCAGAAGAGGAGGTGGAGCACGGGGGTTGATGATCAAGAGATTCACGGCGTTATCAAACCAAGTCGTTAAGATAAGTGGAGGCTCATCGGTGTCTATGTGCAACCACAAAAATCTGCCAAGGTTTCGATTTTTAATTTCATGGAAGAAATAACTAATGAATTAAAAATCTGTTGGCTCGTGACTGGGAACTTTGATGAAGTTTTTTATGCGCACAAAAAGTAGGGGGAAGGATAAGAGCTCTGAGTCGCCTATAAATTTTTTATAACTTTATGGAGAGATGCGATTTAATAGACCTCGCGTTTAATGGTCCAAATTCACATGTACAAACAAAAGAGAAAACAGGGCAAATATCAAAGAACATATTGATAGAGCAATGGCGAATCAAAATTTGGTCGACATGGTTTCTGAATAGTGGGGTCTTTCATCTTCCCCGATCACATTCGGACCACCTTACCATTTTAACGTGTGAGCATGGCTAACAGAAACGACAAGGGGTGCGACCGTTTCGATTTGAAGCAATGTGGCTTCAACATGTTGAATGTGAATTGTTGCTAAGGAAGACTTGGAGCGAGAAAGAGGATATTCTCGACGCCATTTTGGAGGTTCCTAAATAGGTCGCATATGATGTTTACGATAGAAAGACTTCAGGATGCGAAAGTGATGTTCATTTGAGTAGGGCTCGGAGGCCGAGTACCTTAGGAGTGTGTCGTTAGGGTAGCACGGGTGCGTATGACCTTAGAGGTTGTGATTCCATGGAGAAAAGGGAGTTGTAGCGAGTGTCGTTCGCACGGAGATGGTATATCTCGATTTGTAGAGTCCCTGCGGTTTATTCAGATATTTTCTTCGCACGTGTGGAGTCATAGAGTGTTATTGAGAGGAGCATTTTCGTTGATGCTGCCTGTTAGGAGAAGATCGGGAGAGGCCCAAAGGGCGCGATCCGTTGCCTTTCTGTTAGCGTGGTCGATAGGTATGTTCCGAGTATCTTACTCGTTGTCCCCGAGATGTCTTTCGCTACTCACTAAACCTTCATCTCGTGTGAGAAAATAATTATATGTTATGATCTGCATTATCAAGCATGCATCATATTATTTCATGCCTAGTAATTCGTTAGATGCGGAGTTCATTTTCTAGATTTTAGTGTCCTGTATTGTTATTCTTGTATCGAATTTTGTGATATGGTTGGCCAACATTCAAAAATCCAAGTCTTTTAGCTTTTATTAAATATATGGCGTGTTGGATTGTTTGTTACATTCTTGTTTAGCTCAATGGATTCCAATACTTTTCAAAAAGGAACAAAAGCATCAAACCCTATAACCTATGGGGTGTTTTGCGCATTGGTCCTTAACCTAAGTTTATCAGCACTTTGGTCCATAAACTATAGGGTGTCTGTGAGATTCGGTCCTATGGTGCAGTTTCAGTTTTTTGTGGCCAAAATATTCATCCCTTTAATGTGTGTTTTTGTCTTTTTTTCACCAACTATCATTATACATGTAGTACAACACATATGAGTCGGGTAGAGGAGAATATTCCGACCAAAAATTGTCGAAAATTGCCGAAAATGGGCAAATCCCGTAGTGCCTTCATGGTCTTTTTGTGGCCAGAATATTCCTCACATGGAGGTGTTTTTTTGTCTTTTTTTCACCAACTATCATTATACATCTAGTACAACACATATGAGTCGGGTAGAGGAGAATATTTCGGCCAAAAATGGCCGAAAATTGCCGGAAATGCAAAACTGGGGCAAATCGCACAGACACCATATAGTTTAGGACCAAAATGCTGATAAACTTAGGTTAAGGACCAAAGCGCAAAACACCCCATAGGTTAGGGGGCTTGATGCTTTTATCCCTTTCAAAAACTCATTCTGTTGGAGTCATGTGTTCAACTCCTAGTATTGTGGGATCCATATTCTTATTTCTCATATTATAACAAAATACTAGTCACTTAAAATATTTCTCACGATGTTGTGAAAATTGAGTATTTTGTTATATAATTGAAGTTTGAGTTACATATTTCGTTGACCGTTGACTATCGATTGAACCAGTAACGAGTAGCCTCACCGGTTCAGTAACCGGTCTAGTTCTAAAAACACCAGTTTATACCCATGGTTCACTGAACTAAATCGAAAATTTATTTTTAACTTAATTGTTTAATAGTATATACCCTAAGACTCTAAACTATTAAAAAAAATAACATGAATAAAATTAAGTAAGTAGATGAAGTCATAAAAGAATCTAGCTCAAGTAAAAACCATTGTAATTTGAAAATTATAAGAAAATGGTGTTACATTGACGTTTGTATTGCTTAAATAGATAGCTTCTACGGATACATGAACATTTTTTGTATGATTTTTTAGCCAAGATACTGAAAGACGATTCTTATTGCAACGACATTTGCGATTTTTTAATTGTTGGTGGTTAGTAATTTGGAGTTGATGAACGATTTACGTAGATTACTAAGTGATTTTATTAATTATTACATTTTTTATGTTGTCCATCAACCTATTTATCAAATCAAAGATTGATTTTTTGATATATAAGTGAGAGAGTATATACATTTTTTTGTAAAAGAAAAAGCAAAAACTAAAATCAACTTCGTTACCCAAAAAACTGAACCGGTGAAAATTTAAACCGAACCAAACCATGTTAAATGATTTATTTTATGGTTTGCTTTAGGAGGAAATAGAAACCACATCCTCCTAAATTTTACGGGTTATTATGGTTTAGGGTTTAAATTTAATAGACTAACAGCTCTATTTTAAAGTGGTCAAGGGCATCCGAGTTTTGTAAAAGAAAAGAAAAGGCTCTGAGAAATAGCTATGGAATTTTAAAGGGGCCAATAAATAATACATGAGTATCAATGTAATTAGTATGTTATAGGTTTTTATGGTTCAGGGTTTAAATTTAATAGACTAACGGGTCTATTTTAAAGTGGTCAAGGGCATCCGAGTTTTTATAGAAAAATAAAAGGCTACGAGAAATATCCAAGAAATTTTAAAGGGGCCAATAAGTAATACATGGGTATCATTGTAATTAGTTTGTTTAGGGTTTAAATTTAATAGACTAACAGCTCTATTTTAAAGTGGTTAAGGGCATCCGAGTTTTTTTTTTTAAAAAGAAAAGGTTGTGAGAAATAGCTATGAAATTTTAAAGGGGTCAATAAATAATACATGGGTATCAATGTAATTAGTATGCTACGGGTTATTATGATTTAGGGTTTAAGTTTAATAGACTAACAAGTCTATTTTAAAATGGTCAAGGGCATCAGAGTTTTTTAAAGGAAAAGAAAAAGCTATGAGAAATAGCCATGGAATATTAAAGGTGCCAATGAATAATACATGAGTATCATCAATGTAATTAGTATGTAACGGGTTATTATGGTTTAAGATTTAAATTTAATAGACTAAGTAAGTCACCTGAGGCGGATGCGGGTACAGATGCGAGTGCTGGTGCGGGTGCGCCAGTGCGGCAATTTCAAAAAATTACAGTCTTAGTGCGCCACTATAATGCGTTTCTAAAAAAAGGAAAAATAACTTATATATAAAAACAAAAAGTTATTACCTAAATTAGTATATTATAAACGCATAAAATAAAAGTATGTATAGAATTCTCACACAAAGAAATAGATTATAATAAAAGAAAAGTACATAACTTCTAATGGTTATTAATTTTATATAATATTTTCTAAATTATTATGGTGGGAAGACAAATGTATAACCGTATAAGCCTTAAATCACTTCTAAATTTTTTGTAATTATTTAGCTTTTGACTTAGTTTTGTTCGCCTCTTGCTCCAACTCTTCTTCAATGTCACTCTATTGTTTGTTTTCTACCAATTTTCTATGATTATTTATTAAATTTTAACATAAGAACTAAGAAATCTTAGTGTGGGAACTAAGAATTTATAAAGGCTCTTAGTGCGAAGCACGGGCACTGAAGTCGCCAGTACGAGACCGGTATGCCTGCAACTTTCTAAACATGAAGGATTAGGTGACCTAAGACATGTATTTTAAAAATTAAAATGGTCAAGAGTTTTTTAAAGGAAAAGAAAAGGCTCAAAAAAATAACCATGGAATTTTAATGGGGCCAATAAATAATACATGGGTATCAATGTAATTGGTATGTTACGGTTATTATGGTTTAGGGTTTAAATTTAATAGACTAACAACTCTATTTTAAAGTGGCAATGGCATCTGAGTTTTTAAAGGAAAAGAAAAAGAGCTATAGAAATGGTCATGGAATTTTAAAGGGCCAATTGTATCCCATCAACCCAATGTCCAAAAACTCCAAACAACTAAAAGTGGCCCTTCTTTAATGGTGGGACCATTTTATTGGCATTGAGCAAAAAGATTATAAGGCTAATGATTCTTTAAATATTTCAAAAGGTGGAAAACAAAGGGTACAAGTGGAGAAAATTTTACATAACCAATACGGGATAAGGTCTCCATTCAGCTCCTCTAGTTGATGGTGGCCTCTAAATTCTAATCCTCTATTTGACTCTTGATTACCAATTATGCTTATGATTTTACTAATTTTGAAATATCACTCTTCAATAATTTCTACAAATGCAAGTTGTTGTTGTTTAAAAGTTGGGGGTAAGGCAAAACATTTTACGCATCTAAAGGCAAAACGTAAACCACACGAGGTATTTTTTAAAATTATATATATGAAACATGAAAAAGAAAAAGAAAACTATGGATTAAATGTTCTTGTAATATGTTAGAAATTGAAATAATAAGAAAAGGTACTCATGACATTTTATTTTCCGAACATACTTATTTGTTATTTAACTTTTATATATAAAAAAACAAGATGAGTTTCTTTATATAAATAAATAAAGTAGTAACTAATATAGTTGTATATTAAACCGTAAGTTCAGATTTTTTGGTGCGTAAAGATCCGTATGTAAGTTTGTCAATAAACAAAGTTTCAAAGGGCACTGAGAACATTTTGGAGTCATTAGCTCTAACTAGGCCCCATACAGGTTTGGGACAAGTAAATATTTTAAACACGATCTGTGACTATAAATCCAATGGGAAATGAGCCACACATTATTAAAAACTAAGTCAAAGAGTAGCATTTATAATATACTAATGGATTATAAAGCATACTATATATATATATATATATATATAACCACCCAAAGGAAAGTGACTCAATTAGTAAAGATAACATTTGATTTTGTGAATTAAAGGACAAGTGCCCTTAATTAATTTTTGCACATACGTTGAAACCCAAATGGAGACGACAAGCTCTCAATGGCAATAATTATTAAATAGTGAATATATTATGCATTGATTGCCCTAAACAAAAGATTAAAGTAAAAGATAAGCCTCCCCCCCATAAATCATCATTAATACTAAAATCACACCCTTATTAGAATACTCAATTAATTACTCATCCATCTTTTGATTAAGGAGGGTCCTCTCCTCTGCTCTCCTTCTCCCTTTGCCCATAAATCAGGAGGATTAAGGAGACTCATAAACATATTATTAGGGAAAAGGGCAAAACCCTTTTTTTCTTTTTTTTCTCTAACCCCTCTGCAAAACAAAACGCCGTTTATTTTACTGACACCACTCCCGTTACGCACGTGACTTGCGATACCCCTATAAAGGTCAGAGTCACGTGACCATAACAGATGGTGCTGGAGCAGCTGAGTTTAGCTTCGGGTGACGGCGGCCGTCAGCCCTCCGGCGATGACGGGGGAAAAGCGGCGAGGCTGCCACGTTGGACGAGGCAGGAGATTCTCGTCCTCGTACAGGGTAAGAGGATGGTTGAGGATCGGGTACGGAAGGGCCGGGGATCCGGGTTGACATCCGGGTCGGGTCAGATCGAGCCGAAGTGGGCGTCGATTTCTTCCTACTGCAAGAGACACGGGGTGAACCGGGGGCCGGTTCAGTGCCGGAAGAGGTGGAGCAATTTGGCCGGGGATTTTAAGAAGATTAGGGAGTGGGAGGTGAATATCACGGAGGAAACGGAGTCGTTTTGGGTCATGAGGAATGACGTCAGGAGGGAGAAGAAGTTACCCGGGTTTTTCGATAGGGAGGTTTACGATATACTTGATGGTGGTAGTGGTGGTGGTGGTGGAGAAGGAGAATTGGCTTTGGCTTTGGCGCCTGCTAATGCTGCTGCTGCTATTGAATTGGGTGATGAAGAGGCGGAGGCGTTGTTTGACAGTGGCCGTAGTGCGGTGGCGGATGATGGGCTGTTTTCGGATTTTGAGCAACCGGGTCGAGATGATGACAGTCGGAGCCCCGGTCGAAGCAAGGAGACTCCTGTTAGTGAGGCTCGCGCTCCTATTCCTGTATCAGGTAGTTATTATTGCTGATATTGTATCACTGTTTGCTATTCTGCAATATAAGTGTATTGCTTGTGGAATGACAGGACCGATTATTGTTATTTGGATTTGGCTTCGTAGTGATTCTCTTGTAATTGATAAATGAGAACATTTATCTTGTATCTGATCAGAAATGTATGGTGATTGCCAGAGATAATATGGTGAATCACGTTGAGTTGCTGAAAACAAAAGATTGTCGATGTGGTCCGGGTTCATTATTAGTTGGCGTTTATAAGCACACAAACATTAGGCCGATAATATGTAATACGTTTACGTGACCATTCTTGAATTTTTGTTTGATTTCTTAAATTGTGGATATGGAATGTTGATTTTTACGATTTTCATCTAAAAAAAATTTGGAATACGTGGAACTGTATTTTGGACTAGTTGAGTATACTTTCTTAGTCGTCTTTTCTGTAAACAGCTATGGTACATCCTTCTTAGTTGTCTTTCGTGTGTACAGCCATTCCAGTGGTTAGATATATAACTAATACCGAACCCTGTTGATGCAGCCATTCTAATTTGTGTTCTTCTGTCCAACAATTTATTTGTAAAAAAATATTCTAATACTGAAGAGAATTGTCTGTTCAAAGCCATACTAACCTTTCAACCAGCTCATTGACTGTTTGTTGTTATTTCCTAAACTCTCTCTGTAAAGTCTATTGCGTTTTTGTACTGTCTGTTTCCTTTTTTCATTCAAGTCATTGTTTATTCGCAGTTGCAGAGAAGCAGCATCAATCATTTCCATCCCAAGAGTCACCTGACCAAGGTACCTTATGCTCTCTGGTTTATATTAAGTAGTCTTTATTTTTAACTTAAACATTCTGTTGGAACTGCTTTTTGTGCCTAGCTGTTAAGCTGAACAAAGAGAGAAGCTCTTCCCGGTTCTCTCTTTTCCATGTTGATGTTGTTGCCTACATTTTCTGGTTGAATGATTTGGAGGTTTGGATCTTATTTTTAATGGCAATTTCTAATAAGACAAATCACTTAATTTCTTTTTCACCGTCTGGGTCTTTCATTTGAAAAAATGTTCTTTTTAAAGTTCCTTAATTTGTTGTGCAAACTTTTCAGTTAAAAAGATTGGACCACTGGCTTATTACTACAATTACATGACATAGTTGACCATTCGAGAGTTAACGTTGCTATACTGATCTTTCCAGCATTGCTGACCAATAGCTTTTTGACTGGAGCAAGTTATACCGCTTTTGAATTAGTTGAATATTTTTCTCATGCTTATGAGTTCTTATGTGGTTATTAAACTGAGAAATAAGTAATGGGGAAGGCAAATTTTATAGGGCAACCATCTCATATTGCGAAGGTATTATCGTTAGACCTCTTAGTAGAAGCGATGATGTTGCAATCATTTCTGGAGAACATGGATATATCACAGGACAAATTGTTCACTTCACTTAGCACAAACTTGGAGCTACTACCTCCTAATGTATCACGGAAGAAGTGTTGGTGCATTTAATCTTTCTGGTGCTATTCCATTTCTTGCTTCATTTAATCTCCGTCCAAAAACAATCTTTGGACTATCATTACAAAGAATCCTGGTATTTAATGCCCGAGACTCACAGCTACCGTTGGCCAACTTTTGATATGTAGTATGTAGTTGCCGTAGTAATAAAAAGTGCCAATTATTGTAGGAATAATATTTTGTGATCGCAGCATGGGTCACTCATAGCGGCATGTATATTCTTAGCTTCTGGTGCTTGCTTCTATCCCAGAAGCACACAGTAAAAGTATTACAGTGACAAAGTAAATGTCCTAAGAGAAAACGTGAACTTTGAGCAGATGAGAGTTAGTGACCGTGTTATTTCCAGGAATAATGACACACACCCCTTAATGTTTGGTATAATAACTCTCCCTGATCATTGAGTAATTAAAAAACATCCCATGAAATTTTTAAAAACATTAGAGATACACTCTCCTGATACTTGAATATTAGACACGTCAGAAGTTTGAAAAATTAAACCTTTGTAGGTGTAGGTGTTGTTACGTAGTTATCCTTTGTCATTAAGTTTCCTGAATAAGGCTTTATTTGCAGACACAAATCATGAGAAACAACCTGCTCCAGAACCCGAGGTGCAAAGCACTCGGGAAGGAGGGAGGAAAAGAAAGCGATCTGCAACGGATGGTGAGGAAGAAACTACAAATCTTGAGCAACAATTAATCGAAGCTTTAGAAAACAACGGCAAGTTGCTGAGCTCGCAGCTTGAATCTCAGAACACCAATCTTCAACTGGACAGGGCGCAACGCGACAACCATGTGAATAGTTTGATGACAGTCCTCGATAAGATTGCAGATGCGTTGGGGAAAATTGCTGATAAATTGTAGCTACAAATTATCATATACATATGTAGGTGTACAGAATAAGGATTGGTTGGTTAGTTGTTCATCTGAGATCATATTCAAGACAAGACAGGCCGGGGATTTTTATTTAATTCTTACAATAATTTTATTATTTAGCATATACTTGGCGATTTAGAATTTTAGATGTATACTGAGTTTATATTGCGAAGAGAAATTATTGTTGCTACAAGTTTTTCTTGTAATTTATCGAAATGTATATTGGATTTGGGTTGTTGGCTTTTTCTTTGATATGAGAATTAGTGCAGTGCAGTTGTAGCTATATATTTTTTGTATTAGTGCAGTGCAGTTGTAGCTATTTTGTATTCTCATACTTATTTTTTTTGGCTATTGGTTCAACAAAAACGTCAACAGAGAAAAACCTGCAAAAAAAAAAAAAAAGTTTACAAAGAAAATGCTCTCAAACTCTCCCACCCCTACCTCGACTCTCTGCCTATTTTGGTCTTATTTCGTTCGGGTTACAATACACATGAAACTGTTACAAAAGGGCTGACAATGCCAAAATAATACTAATCTATTACAATGTACATACTAGCTTGGTCCGGAACATTTACTGTATATTACAAGTATAAAATTACTCTAGAAAACCTTCTCAGACGAAGAAACAAATAGAGCGATTGAAAGACGTTCGATCTACGTATGTCGAATCGCAACAGTTCGATGTTGCTCTAAACCGAATCAGACGAGTGTCGAACGGTACTGGTTTGATATTGGTGAATGAGAACGGTTCGTTGCTGTCCTGAATCGAATCAGGTCATGTTTCGAATTGGGTAGATGATCGAATCCTGATGAGTATCGAATCGCGTGTGTATCGAATCAATGAATCCGATCTACGTGAATATGTATCGAGTGTTGAATAAATCCCTCGGAATGTCAAAGGACGAGGTATTTATAGACCCCGTCATGTGGGCCCCAGTGGTAGTTGGGGAATGAATATCGAATCGTGTTGATTCGATCTAAGAGATAGATCGAATCATGCGCATTCGATATTCATTCAATGTCGAATTCCTCGTGTTCGATCTATAATTTTCTGGGCCTTTCTCTGTGGGCAGGCCCAATATTTATATTGGGCCTTTCCTAAAATACCTCATCATAGAGTCCCCCCAGTTTGGGAGCCGGTCTCGGCCAGAGAGTGGGTTCCAAACTCTAAAATTATGCTTCGACTATGCCGCCAATTATTCGTCTCTTGCGTCACTGTCGAAAATCATACCCCCAGTTGGGAGCCGATGTTGGTACAAGAGTGGCTTCCAAATCTCAGTGTTGGTTGCTTTCGCCTTGATTTTTAGTATCGTAATTCGCGCCGCGCTTCCGGACTGCAACTTATTCAAAAGTACTCCTCCATTTGGTAGCCGTAATAATCATGTTCGAGTATCAAATCTTTATGACTATTAATTTTGGCGAATAATTATAATAAGTTATATGAAAATATATTCGCTTAGATTGAATTTTAGCAATTTGGTCTAACCAGAAAGCAAATATCGAATCTATCCGATTCGATACATGAATATCGAATCTGATGCATTCAATACACCAGTATCGAATTCGGGGAAAACGCGGTGGTGGGGCTATATATAAGGGCCCATTTTTCACCTCATTCTCATTTTTCTTTCCCGAAGAGCTTTTTGTCTGTTTTGCTGCCTATGTCGAATTGTCCGAATTCGATCTTCTAACATCGAACGAGTAGAATTCGATATATCAATTATGATCAAATCCTGGCGATTCGACATTGCCTTTTATAAAAATTACTTTCTTTCTGCTTACAACTTTCTTAAATGGCGAGAAAGAAATCTAAAAGCCGCCGTAAGGCAGCCGAGTCTTCCAAGAACATGTACGCGTCTCAAGCGAATACCAATAGAGCTGGTTCTTCGAATGTTAGGCCATCCTTCGACAACGCTCCAGCGAAAGATTCTGCGGGAGTCACCGCAAGAAGTCGACCAGGGGTGAGGCCCCTCGGGAGCCTGTCTGACACTTGGGTTGGCCATTCTGCTCCGGCATAATTGGATCGCTCTATGGTCAGACTGGGAGGCGTAAGCACGGGCACTCGAGTGCCCTTAGTGAGCAATTTTGAGCGGCATGAAGACTTCGTCTCGCGAAGGTTAGTCATGAGTCCGACTGGCGCTGGAGGGCGTGTTAAGGTTGGGACCAATTCCCAAATCAGACTCATGGAAGAGAGTGATGCAGTTGATGACAGGATTGCTGACAATCTGGTAAAATTCAATGCTGAGAATCCAACTTTTAGACGTGTGCCACGATCTTTCGGCGAAGGTTCTTCTACCTCGGGAGGTGAAAACTCGTATACGGCTACCAAGGAAAATTTCTCGAAACACAATCCGCTGTCGAGGTTGGAGAAGTTCCACAACCTTCACGCAAACAACCTCAACCATGTGGGAATCCACGGCCGACGCCGCCTGGTAGCCTTGTTGATTATGAATTTTTGAATGACGAAAATTCTAAATCACTGAATATCACATTGATGGGATTCTGATTGCGGGAAGAGCAGTCTACAGAGATTATTAAAGGCTTGTGGCCTCAATTGGATCCGAGTGTTGTAGTGAACATGCTAGGATATCTCGATTTAGCGCGCTTTGGGCGTCTATTCTTTGCTGCTACCAAGATAGTGATGTATCGATTGTGTCAGGATTATAGCGGTTTGATTGAAGTTCAGGATAAACATAATGTCGTGATTGATAAATTGAACTCGAATATCCATAGTATTGAGAACAGTCGTAGCGTTGCAATCACACGTGCTCAAAAAGCTGCCAAAGTAAGTGCTAAAGCTGCTTAGGATGCCCTTGAAGCTGTCGTTAATGCCCAAAAAGCTGAGGATTGCGTGGCAGCACTTCGCGCCGAAATTGCTGCTCTGAAAAGGGAAAATGTCTCCTTGAAACGGGAGAATGATTCTCTCAAGGCACTGAACGAGGAAGCCGATACTGCGATCGCTAGGTTGGGTGACACAGTGCGATATTTGGAGTCAGAGGATTACCGATGCGAGGTGGCTAGGTCTTTCATGAAGAGCGGTGTTTAGCGTTGGCTCGAATTGCAACAAGGTGTTGTCGACGTGAAATATGGTATGGAACCCAGGGTTGATGACGAAGATGCGGAGGAGTTTTTTTGCCCCGAGGGTTGGTGACCCTTTCTTTTGGTTATGGGAGGAACGGTGCGTTAATTCTGAGCCGATTGTGGTTATGTCTGATCTCGTGCTGTCAACAAGACAAGAAGATGCAGATATTGGCGTTGTGGCGCAGCTCCAGTTTTTCCCATCAAAGTGATGGACGCCATTCACGTTGCCTTTGGCAACAGCGACAATGAAATGAACATGTCTCATGTGATAGAAAATAAATCTCAGGTAGAGAAAACATCGAAGCTTGTTGCTAAAATTAGCGGAATTTTTGCTACTCGTGATCCTCCATATGCTATGCCACAGAAGAAACATGGTCCTTTACTCATGACCGGGAGTGGGAATTTTAATCCAAAGCCGCCGATTGAAGTAAATCCACATCGTGACGTTGATGCGAGTTTATCGCATGCCAAGGTCACCAACCAAGCTCTTGACTGGCGTAATCTAATCTCTCCCAGCACCTTCCAGCTTGAGCACCATTTTGACAGATTATCAGAATAGGAGGAGGTTAGATTACCATAATGATGGGAGCTATCAGATGAGCTCTTGCTAACTGAGGATCAAATTTAGAAAAATTATGCCAACTACGTCCGTTCCCTTGGTCTTATTTTGCGTTCGGAGTCCCCGAGTCATCGGGAGAGTAGTGTACATCTGAACATATATTTTTGATGATATTAGGCCAATTTTTTTCTCGTTTCTGATCATGTCACTTCTGTAACGGCGTTCTTAGGAAGTCGATTTTGTGGCTAAATATCATAGCTTTCTTTGACTCATACTTTAATGTATAGTTTTGACGAATTTCTCGACTATGATTATGTCTCATTTGTTAGATTGAATAAATAGTAGTTATTTCGTTAAATTTCTTTTGTTCCGCTTTCGTCAACGCTCCTTTATTGTTTATCATGCGAGATATTGTGCTTCGATTTTGAGCCCTTGAGTTGAATATTCTCCCTGCAAACTACATTTTGCGTTCAAACGCTCAAGGCCGAACGGATATTCGGCATGACACCTTTCGAGCTTCATGCGAAGTTAGTTGTTCGATTGGCATTGGACCACTCGGGGTCGAACGTGCATCCAGCATATCGCTTTCTGCGGTTCATGTGGGGTAAGTTATCTGATCGGCGTTCGATCTCTTAGGGCTGAACGGGCCTCCAACAAGACGCTTTCTACGGTGCATGTTGGGTGAGTCATTTTGTCAGCATTCGACCTCTTGGGGCCGAACGGGCCTCCATCATGATGCTTTTCATGGTGCATGCGGGGTGAGTCATTTTATCGGTGTTCAACCTCTTGGGGCCGAACGGGCCTCCGGCATGACACTTTTTGCGGTGCATGCGGGGTGAGTCATTTTGTCGGTGTTCGACCTCTTGGGTCCGAACGGGCCTCCGACATGACCTTTTTGCGGTGCATGAGAGGTGAGTTATCTAATCGACGTTCGACCTCTTGGGGCCGAACGGGCCTCCGACATGATGCTTTCCGCGGTGCATGTTGGGTGAGTCACTTTGTTGGTGTTCGACCTCTTGGGGCCGAACGACCATCCGACATGATGCTTTTTGCGGTGCATGCGGAGTGAGTCATTTTGCTCGGTTCCCGTGTTTTTTCATTGGATTCACAACATCAGTCCATAATGACTCCACCTGCAACGTCAATCTAGAGAAAAGAGACAGGTTTTGATTTAATTTGAAAAGGGGTTTAGCTCAGTTTCTTACTGAGGTGCCTACGTTTCCTAGTTTTTGCGCTGGACTCAAGCCTTTGTAGTTCATACAATTTGTTAACATTCGACCGCGATCCATGTTAATGCCTATGCATAATAGTGTCTCAGGTGTTGCACATTCCACGGGCGTTTTATGTTGATACCTTGCATCGTTTCAAGGTAATAGTAGCCTCGTGAACTGGCTTGTATAACCTTGTAAGGTCCTTCCCATTTTGGTTCCAATTTCTCTATGTGCTGTTTTGTTGCTATGCTTTTCAGAACCAAGTCCCCCACTTCGAGATTTTTGAATTGTACTATTTTGTCGGAACTTTTGGCCATTGCTGCTTTAAATGTTACGTTACGTTGATAAGCATATTCTCTCGTAGTGCCTATCATATCCAAATCCATTTGGCGCAATTGGATCGAATGCTCGGGGTCATAATCATGTATTCTGCGCGTTGGCATTCCTATCTCGGCCGGCAAAACCGCCTCAGTCCCATAAACGAGAACGAATGGGGTTTCCAGTGTAGGCGTCTTGGGAGTTGTCCTATAAGCCCACTGATGGGTATATTTTACGATTGGTCCAATACTTGTATATTGGGTCGGCCCATAACCGCATCGACCAGAATATATTCGCTGTACACATCGAATCACGCATCGAATTGGTATGATTTGATGCGCTTTCCGCATCCAGCATTGGGACCCACGGGACGGTTGCTATATATAGCCCGTCCCCTTGTAATTCATGGACGTTTTAATTGGAGAATCACTTCAGCACAGTTAGCATCGAATCACTGTTCATTCGAGACGAATTGGATCGAACGGTTTCCATTCGACACGTGATTGGACCGAATTCGGTACGTTCGATACGACGAAGTACGCATCGAATTCGATACGGAAAGTGATATCGAATCTCTTGGATTCGATACCCTTGATTTCAACACCGAACCCTTATTATACATTTCATATCGAACAGAGGCATTCGATACGTCAGCATCGAACGCCTAGGATTCGACACGTTACAGTTATCTTGTAATTAGTTTATTCAACCTAGTAAGCTTGTAATAGGTGTTCCGGACCAAGCTAGTCCGATAATAAAGTTGGATAGCATTATTTTGGTTATTTATATCTCAATTGTATTGTTTTACTGTGTTCTATTACCGTGACGAAATAAGACCAAAATATTGGCGCCGTATGCGGGAACACTAAGTTTTATTAGTTTATTAGGCATGACGTCTAGAGTTACCCGATCCCGCAGTAGAGCTGTAGAGGGAACTATGGAAGAAGCTGAACGGATAACGCCAGAACAGATAACGCTGGACAATGCATGACCGTCAGCAGTACCCGCAGCAATACCAACACCTACAAGAAGGGAAATTTAAGGACTTCAAGGTGTGGAGGCACCGGGCACTGAAGCAGGTGCAACTGGCGCAACGACGACGAGTGTTTCGATTCCAAACAATATGAAGAATGAACTCATGGCAATGGTAAAAGCCGCATTGGCCGAAGTGTTGACTCCTGCACCGCCCGTATTGTCACCACCACCTATTGAACATCCAGAGGTATTAAGGGAACAAGGTTCCACTGCCAGAATACTGAGAGGAAAGGAGAAAGAAAAATCCCGACAAGATGATAGAAGAAGTAAACATGCATTGGAGGAAATGCAATGTAAGGGAAAGTCTACTCGTGATGATCAGGGAAGGAAGTTAGTTTCTATCGAGGTACAATCAAAAAGGCACCGTGAGAGAAGAGAAAAATAAAAGGAGGAAGACCGCATTACTGAACTGAGAAGAAAAGAAGATAGGGACGATAGGAAACGTTCAGAGAGTCATGACTTCAGAAGGGAGCATGATGAGGAAAGAAATCTAAGGGAAGAAACAAGAAGGAGAGAAGATAGGGATGACATGAGGCATCCGGATGGTCATGAATCAAGGAGGGATCGTGACAAAATGGCCAGAAAAATAGAAAGGCTGGAGAAAGAAAAAGCAATAATTGAAGGCCAGATGTCACTGGTGGACAATACTTCAAACCGCAGCCCATTTTGTCAAGCAATAGAATTAGAGATTTTGGGACAAGGGGAAAAGATTTCGGACTTGAAAACTTACGACGGTAAATCTGATCCCCGGGATCATCCTTTTCACTTAGATAGGAAACTGTCCCTATACGACTTTAAAGACAATATCCAAGCCAGGATATTTGCAACAACTTTGTCAGGAGTAGCTATGGGTTGGTTTAATCAGATTTCTCCAGGACTGATCAAAAGCTACAACCAATTGAGAAAGATGTTTGAAGATCAATTCTCCAGTAAAGCTAGATTGGTTTTGGATCACTCCCATCCCTATACGATGAAACAAGAAGCTAATGAAAGTCTGAAGGACTTTATGAAACATTTCAATACGAAGCTGCTGAGGATTGATAGCCCGTTTGGAGAGATGATTGTGAGCATACTATTTCGAGCAACCACCAACACAATGTTTAGTGGGGACCTACTCAGACGCAAGCCCACCACCATCGAAGAGATCAACAAAATAGCACAGGAGGTGGTTCATTTTGAGGAAATGATGGCGACTAAAGTACCTGTTATTGCACCCATGAAAGATAGAGAACGAGGCAGAGAAGATCACAATTGTAATAACTACAACAACAAGAACAAGAATTATAAACACCGGAAGAGTTCGCCTAGACGGTACACGCCACTAAATGCTCACATCATGATAGTCTTTGGGACATCAAAGAGAAAAGGTTGGTTAAAGGATCCTAAACCAATGAGGGAATCCAAAGCTACAAGGTTTTCGAATCAATTTTGCAAGTATCACAATCAGAAGGGTCACGATACTGAAGATTGCATAAACTTGAAGGATGAAATTGAACGATTAGTAAAGGATGGCAAACTCATGGAGTATGTTAAGAAGGTGCAAGAACAAGAAAACAATTTCAACAGAAAGAGAACTTTGTCCCCCAGAAAGGATAAGCAAATGATGGTCGATGAACCGCATCTTTTCGAGTATCCTCAGATTGAAGATGGAAACGCGAGGAAAGGAATGATCAATATGATATCAGGAGGGCCAGGGGGAGCGGATTCCACCAACGGGCAAAGAAGGGTCACGAGGCTGGTCGAGTCGAATAACTTTGTCAATATGGCTAGCATACTAAGAATTGAAGAGATGCCACATGGAGAAGTCACATTCTCTACAACAGACCTGTGAAAACTGAGCGCACAGGCTATACAAATGTCAAATTTAAATTGCCCTCTAGTAATAACTATGGATATAGCTAATTATGGAATCACCAAGATATTAGTGGACCACAAAAGCTCTGTAAATGTGATGTCCAGTTCTACATTGGCTAAAATGGGATTGAATAACCAGATACTGGAACCAGTGAGAACATCTCTTCATGGATTTGGAGGTCCAGAGATAGTACCACTAGGAATGCTTAAGCTCCCAACATCATTGGGTACAGCGCCACAGAGAAAGACACTTCTGGAGAACTATGTGATCATAGGAAGACCGGCGCTGAATGCATTCCGAGCGTTACCGTCGACCTATCATCAAATGGTAAAAGAAGTCATAGCAGACCATATCGAAGGTTGGAAGTGTTACGTAACTTCGCTCCGGACGCGGCCACAACATGAAGAAGACGCAGCAAGGGCATTGGCTCCTGGGCAAATGGAGCACATTGATTAAAAGATTCCACTTCAGTTTATAAGAGTCCTTAGTATTTTGAATATTTTGAACAATATTTATTCGTCCCCTCTGCTATGACAAGCATGAGGGGCAAACATGTATAAACTTGAAACAGGAACACCCAGAACGTGAGTCTGGAAGGCGACATAGGAAATCAGGGTGAACGAGCTGTAACTCAAGCTCCGATCTGCTCACATAATCGGATTCGGTTTTTTCAAAAAGATTCCTCTTAATCAATCGATTTATATAAAATTCATCTAATCTGCATGATAAAACTGTGTGCAGGACATAACGTCCAAGAGGCAACGGGAAGAACGGAAACTCAGTCCATCGTGGCACGAGATACCAAAAAAGCCAGAGGCAACGAAAGGGATGGAGAATCTGTCCATCGTGGCACGAGATACCAAAATCCCTAGAGCAACGAGAAGAACGGAAACTCTGTCCATCGTGGCACGAGAAACCAAAAAAAAAACCAGAGGCAACGAAAGGGACGGAGACTTTGTCCATCGTGGCACGAGATACTGAAAATCCCTAGAGGAACGAGAAGAACGAAAACTCTGTCCATCGTGGCAAGAGATACCGTAAAAAGCCAGAGGCAACGAAAGGGACGGAGACTCTGTCCATCGTGGCACGAGATACCGAAAATCCCTAGAGGAACGAGAAGAACAGAAACTCTGTCCATCGTGGCACGAGATACCAAAAAAAGCCAGAGGCAACCAAAGGGACGGAAACTCTGTCCATCGTGGCACGAGATACCAAAAATCCCTAGAGGAACGAGAAGAACGGAGACCCCCTCCATCGTGGCACGAGATACCGTAAAAAGCCAGAGGCAACGAAAGGGATGGAGACTTTGTCCATCGTGGCACGAGATACCAAAAATCCCTGGAAGAACGAGAGAGACGGAGACTTTATCCAATGTGGCACGAGATACCGCAATTCCCTGAAAGACAATCAAGAAAGACGGAGACTCTACCCAATGTGATACGAGATACCGCAATTCCTAAAGGACACTAGGGAGGGATGAAGATTCTATCTATTATACCAGAAGACACTCAGAATCTCACACAAATGACGAGGAGGGACGAACGGTTCTCTCCGGAGTGGCAACTATTACCACGACTGCTTGGAAAAACAAACAAGGAATAGACACTACATATAAAACTGTAAGTGCTATTTAAAACCCACAGTTCGAAAGAACATGAACGAAACTCTCAAGAGGCGAGTAACAACGACTGAACGAAAGTATAAGGAAAGAAAGTACTATGTCTAAAACGACAAGCAAAACCATTTCCTAGATGGGATAATAACAAACAGGACGATTATAACCTGTAGGAAAAAACTTTATTCAACACTTCATCGCAGAATGAACAATTTTCAATGAACATAAAGCATCGACATGTTGTCAAAATAAAGTAAAGAACCAATACAAGAAATTGAAATAAAAGGCAACAAATATGAGCTTAGATAATTAAGCAACTCAAGACGAGAATTCAAAAACGCAATATTGCTAGTCATCAAATTGTTCAAACACATAAAGGCGACACAGCGCCACGGATAAAACAAAATTAAAAATTGTTCATAAGCATAAAAATAAAGAAAGGCCTTAGGACTGCAGCCTCAATTTTCCTCCTCATCCTCAGATGAGGGATACGGCTCAGGTATCGAAGGCGGTGGTGAGAATCCCTGGAGGACAAGATTATCATTCTCGAGCAGAGAGGCGAACTCGTCGGGATCTGCAGGCTCAGAAGTTGTTCGAGGCGGCAGAGGTTCTCGATTGGGCCCTAGAGACAGGCTCAACCAATCCGATTTAAAACCGCCACGGACGTACTGCGTCGCATAAAATTGACGGACAGTCAAAACTTGAGCCTTGCGAGCTTCGAGATCGCCTCGACGACTGCTAATTTCTCGGAAGGTGTTGCTTTGAAGAAATTCTTTGGCGATCTTCACTTTCTGCTGAGCAGAAATCTATAGGGGCATGAAAGATATTAATACGATAAAATACAAAAGGAACGCAAAACGCTAAGAGTTGGGAATATTTTACCTCGCCAAGGCCGCGCTGATATCCAGCATTGTCGGCATTATAAGCTTCTTCTCTAGCCACCGTCACTTCCGTCTTGAGCTCGGTGTTTTGTTTGGTCAGCTCTTCTTTATGCTGACCAACCTCCTTCCACGCCTGTTTTGCTGCCTCCCTATCGGCATGCGCCCTCGCAGCATATTCTTTGACCTTTTTCAAGGCCTTTTCTTTCTCATCGAGGGCAGCTTTTAAGGCAGCAATATCACCACCAGGGGCCGTTTCACGGACTTCCATCAGCGCCGCGAACATAGTGTCCACGAAACCGCCCGCCTAACAATTACTGAGCAATCAGATCAACATTTAAAATTCAGGTCAAAAGACAATTAGCTCAAAGAGAAGAAATAATTACAGCTGTCAACAAATGTAGCGTATTCCGCTCCACCATCCTCCTCTCTTCGGCAGAGATCGAAAGAGGAACGACAAGACCAGGCAAAAGAGACTTCAGGTGATCGATAACTTCGGCCTCTGAAATCTCGTATCCACCAGCCCGAGCATGAGGGCCTTGGCTAGACCCAATCCCTACACTCGGTCCATTCGCGTGGGCAGGGGCATTAGCAGTACTTGGACCACCTGTTTGGGCGGCAGGTGGAACAGCCCCTCTGGTTTGTGACCGGGTTTGATGCATTTTTCTCTTCTTGGTCTGGACGGTGCCTTCGATATTGTTGCCCAGACCAGCTGCCATGCTCTCTGAAGCCTCATCAGCGGCTTGAACAGCGTCACGATTTCCCCCCAATATATCATCAAAAGGATCGGCAGCAACAGCAGTTGAAGGTCCGACAAGGTTTTTCTTGCCCTTACTCTTCCTTTTTCGTGGGGGAGGAATCTCAGCAGCGGTGTTGGTCTGCGAGCTAGCCTGATCAGCAGCAACGGCTCGGTTTATCCTCGTATGGCGGTCCATAATATAATCGACTGCAAGAAAATTATATCATTAGAATACTCATTAGACAGAAATCAAAAATATCAAAAGAGTTACGCAATTATACCAAGAGTCATCCTCTCGTTATATTTCACTGGGGACAAGCCAGCTAACGAGAGGACTCGACTTTCTACTAATTTTTTGACATCAAATTGATGTTCTCGAACTAAATTTGTGATGAACTCGCAATCCCATGATGTCGTAGAAATGCCAGCGGGTATCATTACCCTTGCACCGTTATACCATTCACGGCGGTACTGCCTAAACTTGCCTTCATAGCTCTCCTCGATATAAAAATATCGTCTCTTCCAATCTTTCCCGTATCCGGTCGCCCCACCATTCAAGAACTTACGATGCGTTTGTGCTTTGATATGATAAAACCCCTCTTCCCGCCTTGCAATCTTGAACAATGCGTAGAATTCATTGGGCCTTTGTGGTTGGCGCAACGCTTTCATAAAAATGATGAAGCCAATCAAGTTCCCATAAGAGTTTGGCGTGAGTTGGGCGGGCACGAGATTAATCTTCCTCAGAAGCCATCTTAATTCGAAGGAGATTGGAAAGCAAAGACCATTAAGGAGCTGACCCACAAACACAGTCATATGCCGGGGCTGTGGGGTATGCATCCGATCATTTGGCCCGGGGAGAATGATTTTATACCTATTAGGTATGTCGAATTTCTCGCGGAGCCCCTTACGACTATGTTGAAGGCGGGAAACGCACAGGTCATAGGCCATTCCTGGAACCTCAACGTGATCATCAAACTCCCTGTTGATATAATCTACGTCTTCGTCAGCCTCGCTGGGAGCACGATTATCCCAGGAGGATGACGCTGGCGAATTATCGCTTTCAACTTCAGGCGCTGCTTGTTCAGCGTTTGCATCGGGATTGTTACCCGCGGGTGAACCAATAGTTTCTATATCTATTAACTCAACTTCATCTACTGGAGCATTAGGTGGGCTCACCATATTAATCGAACTGGAGCTCGAGCCACTACTCGACTCACTCCCAGACGTTGACTTATTGTTCACCATCTTTGACGAGAACGAACTGAAATAAATTAAAAAGAAACGAAGGCTGACTAAGGACGAACACGTCACTCTAGGCTCTCATATATCTCTTTTACATGCATAAAAATTAACTTATTGAAAAGATAAAATCTAATAAATAAGGGCATGTCATTTACCTTAACTGAATTTCCAAGAGAAAGCTTTTGCTTGATTGATTGATCTGATAAACGGCGACAAAATGTAAAATATTAAAAAGCAGAGATAAACATCATAAATATCACATGTTAGGTCTTAAAAAGAAAAAAAGGCTAAGGCACCGTATCGAACACTCACGGTTCGATGCCAAGGGCATCGAATCTATGTTGTTCGATGCGGGCCGCATCGAATTGCATCTGTTCGATGCGCTTTACCTTGAAAACTAAACGAGCAAGAAGCATAATGAATTTTCCACCGTAGTCCAGCCTTTATATAGGCAGCGGGCGGCCCACTAGGCCCATATCATAAGCGCATCGAATCAGCGCATCGAATGCATTCTATTCAATGCGATAATACAAACGAATCGAATATATTCTGTTCGATGCATTTCATTAATTATCGGATACCAATTGCGGACATTTGCAATCTGTTCCGAAGTAAAGAATGATTAAGAATATCCCTAACCAGTGAAAAATGATTGGTATCAGGTAAATAAGCCTCATCGAGGTAGTGCAACGTCGACCGTTCATCAATCCACAATTTATTATTTAAGTTTGGAAATCGATCTCTGATTGACATCGTCTCCCAAACTGGGGGGACTATGTGATGGGTATATTTTACGATTGGCCCAATACTTGTATATTGGGCCGACCCATAACCGCATCGAACAGAATATATTCGATGCGCACATCGAATCATGCATCGAATTGGTATAATTCGATGCGCTTTTCGCATCTGGCATTGGGACCCACGGGACGGTTGCTATATATAGCCCGTCCCCTTGTAATTCACGGACGTTTTAATTGGAGAATCACTTCAGCACAGTCAGCATCGAATCACTATTCATTTGAGATGTACTGGATCGAACGGTTTCCATTCAACACGTAATTGGACCGGATTCGGTACGTTCGATACGACGAAGTACGCATCGAATTCGATATGGAAAGTGATAGCGAATCTCTTGGATTCGATACCCTTGAGTTCAGCATCGAACCCTTATTATATATTTCATATCGAACAGAGGCATTCGATACGTCAGCATTGAACGCCTAGGATTCAACACGTTACAGTTATCTTGTAATTAGTTTATTCAACCTAGTAAGCTTGTAATAGGTGTTCCGGACCAAGCTAGTCTGATAATAAAGTTGGATAGCATTATATTGGTTATTTATATCTCAATTGTTTTGTTTTACTGTGTTCTATTACCGTGACGAAATAAGACCAAAATACCCGCCATATTCCTTGAAGCTCATCTGTCCAGTTTTTCCCGGTGTCTCTCAACCTTCTCTCCAGATAATCTTTCAGTGTTTTATTGGTGGACTCTACCTGCCCATTCGACTTGGGGAGATAAACCAAGGTCATATTGTGAGAGATTCACAACTCAGCAAACCAAGACTTGATTTCCTTGCCAACGAACTACGTGCCATTGTCGTATATCATATACCTAGGAATGCCAAAGCAGCAGATGATATTCTTCCATATGAATTCAATCATGTTCTTCTCTGTAATGGCCGACATGGCCTCAACTTCGACCCACTTGGTATAATATTCCACGACCACGACCAGAAATCTCTTTTAGCCTTTGGCCATCGGTAGCGGCCCAACTATATCGATTCCCCATTGGTTAAAAGGACATGCTATGTCGAGAGACTGTAATGGTTGCGCCAGTCTGTGAATGAGACGAGCGTGGAACTGATAACTATCACAACACCGCGAGAAATCCGTGGCATCCTTTAGAAAAGTTGGCTAATAATAATCCTGGCGCAGAATTCGTTGGGCCAACGCTCTTCCCCCAGAATGATTTCCACAACATCCGGCGTGGATTTCTTTCATAACATAATCAACCTGAGTCGGAGTGAGGCAATAGAGCAATGGACCTTAGAACGACCGCTTGTACAATTTGCCATTGTGAATTGTGAACTTGTAAGTCTTATAACACATCTTGCGATGCGCTTTCGGATTCGTTGGTAGTATTCTGTTCACCAAATACGGCATGATCTTGTCCTTCCACGATGGATCCTCTTCTATTGACATTATTTATTCCACTCTTGTCGTAGTGTCGTTATACTTCGATATCCAGATCGATGGCTTGTTAGTTGCCAACAATGTAACTCGTTTCTTAACTAGGATTTCGAAAGAACTGGCAAACTTAAACAGCGCATCAACCTTGCCTTTCTAATCCCGCGGAATCTGAGTGATATCGTAAAAATTGAAGCGAGCTGCCAGCATTTTAACCTTTGCAGCGTACAACTTCATTGTCTCCTCTCTTGTCTCGTACTTACCTGAAAAATGATTCGCTACTAGCAAAGAACCGGTGAACACATGCAAAGGCTCTATGTTGAGCGTTACTGCCAGGTTTATCCCTGCAACCACAACTTCATATTCAGCTTCATTATTGGTCACTATGTAGTTCAGACTAATGGCAAATTCGAACTCCATGCAGTCTAGAGATAAAAGATGGATTCCAACCCCTCCTCCATGGCTCGTGGCGGAGCCATCGGTATGCAGAATCCATGTGGTGGCTGTTCTACTGGTTCCTGCTTGGTCTAATATTGAATAAAATGTAATTTGTGGATTCTGCCACGCTATTTCCCAATGTTTCGGCCTTGAAATCCGCCAACGCATGCGCTTTAATGGAGGCCCGGGGCCTGAATTATAGACCGAACTCACTAAGTTCAATTGCCCACTCGACAAATCTCTCGGAGGTCTCAGGTCTCGCCAACACTTGTTTCAATGGCTTATCCATTGCAATTGTGATTGGATATGACTGAAGATACGGCCTTAACTTCTGCGTTGTGTCCACGATTGCTAGAGTAAACAACTCTATCTCCAAATAGTTCCTTTCCGCGCCTTGCAGAACTCTGCTTACATAGTGGATGGGTAACTGTTGAGCTCCCTTCTCTTTTACTAGAACTGTACTTATGGCGTGGGAAGACACAACCAAGTACAAGTACAAGATCTCACTTTCTTCCGGTTTTGCCAGAAGCGGTGGGCTCACCAAGTATCTCTTCATCTGTTGGAAAGCCTCCTCACAATCTGGTCCCCAGCTAAAATCCTTGCTTTTCCTCATGACCTTGAAAAAAGCCAGATTCTTTTCTGCCGAAGTCTATATAAATCTGCCCAAAGCTATCAGGTGGCCAACCAAACACTGCATGTCCTTTACTGTCTTTGGTGAAGGAAAATCTAGTACTACCATGATTTTATCCGGGTTGGCCTCTATTCCTCTTTCATTCACCACATATCCCATAAATTTTCTTGTTGTTACCCCAATTGTGCATTTTTTTGGGTTCAGCTTCATCCCATAAGCTCTCATGATAGCAAATACTTTATCCAAATAACGCACATGCTCTTCCACCTTAAGACTTTTCACAAGCATATCGTCAATGTATACTTCCATGGATTTTCCAATCTGATGGTAAAACATCTTCGCGACAAGTCTTTGGAAGGTTGCTCCAGTGTTCTTCAGACCGAAGGGCATCACCCATGAAGATCTGGTGTAAACCGCTCTTGGCATCCATCATACTCAGCAATACGCATCCCGCAGTCGAATCGACTAACAAATCTATTTTGGGCAGGGGAAACGGGTCTCTTGGGCAATGCTTGTTCAAGTTAGTGTAATCTACACACATCATCCAGGTTGCCTCCTTCTTTATAATTAATATGACGTTGCTCAGCCACTCCAAGAATCTCAACGCGCAAATATGCAGGCCACTAAAAGCTCTTGCAACTCTTTTTCGGCCGCTTCATTCTTATCCTTGCTAAAATTTCGTTTCTTCTGCCTTACCGGTTTTGCATTCTTATCCACATTCAGCCAGTGGACTATGATTCTAGGATCTATCCCATGCAAATCAGAATCAGTCCAAGCGAATATGTCTGAATTACGCCTGAGACAATCAACCAGTGCGACTTCTATTCCCGGATCCATAGATGCTCCAATTTTTATGATTTTGTCTGCACTTTCCCTGAATAGCTAAACTATTTTGAACTCCCCGAGTGGATCCCCTATTCATTCCTGCCATTGCTTTACTAGTTGATTCTCTACTTTCTCCCAACCTTGCTCTCGAGGCTCGGGTCGCTTTCCATTCTCATCTCTAACCGTTCAGATTTTCTTTCTTGCTTTAACTATTCTATCTGACGGAACACGTCGTCTCTTTGTTATCCTAGCTACTTATATCTAAACGCAATTTAAATGGTGTTTCCACAGACGGTGCCAATATTTTAGTCTTATTTGGTCCTGGTTACGATACACCTGAAACTGTTACAAAAGGCCTGATAATGCCAAAATAATGATAATCTATTATAATGTACGAACTAGCTTGGTCTGAAACACCTACCGTATATTACAAGTATAAAATTACTCTCAAAAGCCTTCTTAGATGAAGAAACAGATAGATCGAATGAAAGACGTTTGATCTACGTATGTCAAATTGCAATAGTTCGATGTTGCTCTAAACCGAATTAGACTAGTGTCGAACGATGCTGGTTCGATATTGGTGAAACTCGAATGGGAACAGTTCATTGCTGTCCTGAATCGAATCAGGTCCTGTGTCGAATTAGGTATAGGATTGAATCCTGAAGAGTATTGAATAAAGTGTGTATCGAATCAGTGAATTCGATCTACGTGAATATGTATCGATTGTTGAATGAATCTCTCGAAATGTCAAAAGACGGGGTATTTATAGACCCCATCCCGTGGGCCCCAGTAGTAGTTGGGGGATGAATATCGAATCGTGCTGATTTGATCTAAGAGATAGATCGAATCATGCACATTCGATATTCATTCAATGTTGAATTCCTCATGTTCGATCTATAATTTTCTGGGCCTTTCTCTGTGGTCCGGCCCAACATTATATTGGGCCTTTCCTAAAATACCCCCATCACCGCCCCTCAAAACCACCCCATTACCACCACCGGACGCCGATATCCCACCAGAGAGAGCACCCGCGTCCACTGTCCCTCTGGGTCCATCGAGCGCCAACGTGCAGCCACAAGAAACATACCCACCCTCCCAGGGAACAACGGGACCTGCCAAGAGCTATAAATCTCACCTCCTCTCATCGACCAATCACTTTTTCTTCCCTACATGGCTTCAGCCACTGGAAGAGGAAGTAGGGAAAGAAAAGGCATACAAAACCAGGGATGAAAAGATGCCAGACACGGGTCCATAGATCACTTACAACCTTGCAGATATGCAACGCCTGAGTGAACCATGGAAGAAAGTGACCATTATACAAACAGCGGGTGTAACCCGCACCATCCCATACATGGCTTCTAAATTACGTCTATTGAAGCTATCCCAACCAGTGGGCCTAACAGAAATGGGACAAGGAACCAACCTGATAAAACTGAACAATCATGAGGACTACACCATCACTCTAGCAGGGGGACCATGGTTCATGTTTGACCACTACCTAGCGGTATGCCAATGGCGCCCTAATCTCTTCGTCTCGAAGAACCATGCCCTATAAGGTATGAACGTGAATTCAACTCCCTAGGCTACCCATTGAGTTCTATGACTTTGAGGCGTTACTCCATATTGCGGGCCTCTTCGGACGCCTTATCAAAATTGATGCCCACACTGCAACGCACGCGAGGGCCTGGTATGCCCCAATCTGTGTCGAAATAGACACCCAACCCCGTTACCCACGAAAATACATGTTAACGACCACCCTCAATCAGTCGCGTATGAAGTCAAAGTTAATTTGTGTATGAAGTGCGGTTGTCTGGGACATAATAACAGTAAATGCAAGGAAGGACCTGATACAGACGCGACGATACCATCTCAAGAATATAACAAGTCAGAACCCGAGTGGCACGTGGTTAGGAAATGTCCCCCTGGCAACAGAATGGAATGACGAAATCCCTAGAACGAACGGTTAGGCAGGATAACCACCGCCAACTAGAACACAACAGAAAGACCCAAGAGCAATGAACAATCAGAAGCGAGCCACCGCCTAGAACCAAACACTGAAGCTCTGCATATGGATGCGAAGAAGCCCAGTTAATACCCCCGCGAATGCCCAGGATAATGCCCATGATCATACAACCAACTCCACTCAAGCCTACAGTGACGATTGTGACCGAATTCCAACTCCACTTTCGGAATCCCATTATGAGCCCGTAAAGGTACAAAAACACTCTCAAATGGACACCCTGCCAGTCGGTGCCAAGTCAACTATGGCGAGCCCCACAATTGACTCCACAAAGAACCTGCCAACTAAGCGTCGATTGCACTTCCCAGCCCCTCTTGAAGAGAGTGAAACGGTCATCGGGCCACAAATAGAGGAACCAGCATCGAATTCGAGTATGATGGAGGGGGACCTCTTTGGGGACACGTGTTATGTCCTCGTGATATGTGTCCCGATGACATGGCAAAAAAACTGCCACGTCGAACATGAGTGAACATGTGGCGCCATAATGGCGTCACGTTCCACTACACGTGGCAGATATAGTCGCCATGTGACAGGTGATAACTTGGTGTCGTGTGGAAAAAAGGTTGCTTGGTGGCGGATAAGTCCGCCACCAAGTAACCCACGGGGAAGACATGTGGCCCCGTGGGCCACATGTCACCCCCCAATTTTCTAAACACATCCCCCTCCCCTTTCCTTATATATCCCCCTACCTTCTCTCTCATTTTCAAACTTTCCCACCACCCCAACCGCTCCCCCACTTCCAACTCTTCCATCCCATCAGTTCTCTACCTCTCCAAGTCGCCGCACCACCCCTCGGCCTTATATCACTATCACCTCTATCCACACGCACCACATCCAGCCTCCACACCACAATAGCCCACCACCACTCATTTTTCCCGTCAACCACCCACTTAAACATGCCGACCACCCCCACTCACAGCTCTTCTACATCGAACAACAAAACCTTGAACAAACGAAGCTCTCGAGGTCATATCAAATTCGGACGAGCTGATAGCTCACATGACTGTCGGCCGCTCCATAATTATGTCGATGAACCCAATACTAACGTTCAATCGTTGGCCACAAATGGGACCCAAAATCTCACTGGGTGCACTGCAACACCATGCAGAGACATCGGTGGCAGGAGCACGACCCACCGACCCTCTTGAGGAACGGCACAAATCAGCATTCGAGAACCGCCACTAACTATACACCTCTCCCAGATGGTAGAACATGCTCTAGGCTAGGAACATGCGTTCCGTCTGATATCATCCAACATAACGTTTCCACCACACATGATCTGCCCCTTGTTGGGGCCCCATAACTAGGTATCATGTATCATACTAGAGAGGGAAGGCATGTTAACAGATATAGAAATTCAATTTGTAAGGCCTTATGCCCCGTTCCGACCACATGAGCTTCAACCATACCTCTTTTGACTGGACACACCGACGGTGCAGATATTTCTCATCTCAGATCACCTCCCAGCAGTTATCTTTCACATAGAACACTCGACAATCACGTATGTTGAAGGATGTGCCGCACAATATAGGGTAACGCTCGTTATGACGACTTCCAACATACAATGCCTTCCCTGCTTCCTCTTATCTGAAAGCGAGGCCCTGAGTCAAGGTCTTCGCCGAATAGGCGGCGAGAATGGACCACAACATGCTTACTACTCTCTCCATATGAGGATTTTATGTTGGAACATTAGGATCAGACACTCAAATTTTCTGTCAGAATGTCTTTGTCCCTCACCGCTCCATCACGGACAATGTAATCATTAGCCACGAACTAATCCACACCATTAATAACTGGCAGCAAGGGAATCATGTATGTTGGCTGTCAAGATTGATCTTACCAAAGCCTACAACCACATCAACTGGTCATTTATTGAATTCACCCTAAACCAGTTCCAGTTCCAGTTCCCTCTCATACCGATTGCTTGTATAATGGAGTGCGTAACGACTGTTGAATACAAAGTTAGTGTCAATGGAGCTCGATCCCCTGCCTTCCTACCTCTTTATCCTATGCATGGAACTTCTTATTGCTGCTTCATCCAATCGACAAATACAGGCCAGTTCCATACGGCCCGGGCCCGTCGTCATGGGCCTCATATTCCAATACTCAGCTTCGCAGACGACTGCTTTATTATCTGTGAGGACCACCCCTAAACCCCTCGCCTCCTACTTGATTTCCTTGAATCATTCCATGCGGTAGCAGGCACAGGAGTTAGCTACGAGAAATCCCGTATCCTTTTCTCACCTAACATATCTTCTAGCCGCCGCCGAGAAATCATCCGCCTCCTAGACATGAAACCTATGACTAATCCAAATAAGTACCATGGTATCTCTATCTGGCAAGGATGGCTCCATTCAAGCTTCTTGGACCCTATAATTGACCATTTTTCCCGTTGCATAATGGCATTCTTACCCAAGCAACCCTTCAAACAATGCCAGTTTACCAAATGAGTGTCCTCCGCTTACCCCCGACTGCCCTAACTACCTTTACCAAACTCTCCAAATCCTTCATGTGGAATGCGGACAGAGAAGGGAAGCGCATAGGCTTGGTTCCTTGGCGTGCAGTATGCCTTCCCACTCATCTGGGAGGACTCGGGTTCTCAAATATGGAAAACCTTAACGACTCCTACATGCTTAAACTCGCATGGTGACTTTTTCATGAACCTAACTCCTCCTGGAACCAAGTCATTCAGCACACTCTAATGCAAGTCGGGGATGGAAATCAATAACTCGCCTCATCCCAAATCTACTTACCTCGATCAGGTAGGTAGTTGGTGATGTGGCATCAATCAACCTTTGGCACTCTCGACGGCTTGGACCCTTCACAATCGCTGAATATGCCCCCTCTATTCCCCCAACTTCTCTCACTTACCATACAAGACATCATTAAACCATCGAGAGAGTGGGATCTCACGATAATTGGCGCACTCTTACCACGAAGCATTACAGAACGTATCCTTGGAATTTCCATTCTTGTGACTGTTGTTCATGACACAACATGTTAGGCATGAACCCGGACGGACAGTTCACAATCAAATCAACATATGAATGGTTAGCTAGTGAAGAATCTAGTACCCAACTTCCCAGCTTACCTTGAGCAGCCTTGTGGCACATTCAAACACTTCATCGCATAAATCTTTTGGCTGATTGTGGGGAAAGTCGCGTTACCCACGCGTGACTGCCTCTCACGCTGACATGTACCTATGGACAATATTTTCCCTCTCTGCCACTCAGCCCCCGAAATAACCGGACACTTATTTAATGAATGCCCCATATTCTCGATTGTGTGCTAGAACTTCCCCCTTTTCCAACCTCCCCCCAAGGCGTGCACATTATTCCACATCTATGATGCCTACCCCACCCGGCTGCAACACTCATTGGGTGTTGGGCCATTTGGCGGGCATGAAATGAGTTCCTCTTCTAGGGCGTCCCAATTTTCACCTCCCTTATTTCTAACCCTCTCTCTAATACACTACTACAAACACCTTACCTCCACCAAAGCCTCCCAAGATGCACATGTTCTCAATTCGCTGGATTCTGCTGCCACTAGGAATGTTCAAACTCAACACGGACGGTTCAGCACTGGTCAACCTGGGCCGCACATATATCGATGGCGTGATATGTGATTTTACAGGTAATATTATTGGTGCCTTTTTTTCCTGAAGCAACGGGATGCAACATCAATAACATAGCAGAGCTCTGAGCTATTCTCCAGAGACTCATGTTCTCATTACGTCTTTCAATACCTGCATTAATCATTAAAATGGATTCGGAGGTCACATTTAACTTTCTTACCAGGAAGTCGGGCCGTATGGGCTCTGGCGAGATGAAAGCCTTCCTCCGTGACATATAGAGGTTAAGTGTAAGATGCAACACCCTATTCATCTCTTGTATGTACCGTGAGATGAATAGGATCGCGGACGTGCTGGCAAAAAAGGGATCCAACCGCGGCTTATATGGACTGCCCCTGCAACCGCCCTTTTGTGTAATCTGGTTAGGTTGCCTGCCCGGTTTGGAAGAGTTTGTCTTGTGTGATATTAGTTGTACATATACAAGATTCTCTCGTCAACCCCAACCCGCACCCTGATTGTATATCGTGTAGCTTCGACTTAGTATATAAATAAAGTTGCTACTCTTAAAAAAAACACGTTCTATATGTGTTATTCTTTCTTTCATACCAATTAATCCAAAATTATAATAATTAATAATCATTGAGTTAATAATGCCTTTAATGAATTTTGGGAAATGAACTTCAATTCGTAAGTCATAATTCTTAAATCAGTGAAACGGTGTCGTCGCTTTCATCTCTCCCGGTTTCATCATCTGCTGTGAGAACAGGAGGCCAACTAAGTTACATCAGATCTCTCTTCCATAACCAACCACTGTAAATTCCTTTCCTTTTTCTCGTTTACTATTTTCCTTTTTCCAATATTCATTTTGTATTCGAAAATTTGTTCGTAAAGATTGCGCCTTTCGGTTTGTTTATGTTGGTATTTTTCTTGGTATGGGCAATTTTATTGAATTCTCTTTTATGTATTTGGGTTCTTAATCAAATCTCCTTAATGTTATGCATTTGGGTTCTTAATTAAAATTGCCAGATTACTTTTTAATAATCAGTGACTGAATAGCATAAAACTATATTTGGATTATTTTCTGTTATACATAGTACATAACTATGGTTGTTTGTTCTGATCAGGATTTAACAGTTGATTAAAATAAGCACACTCTTGTAATGGAAGTTGCTGGTAACCCCCTTAGAGTTCAGTCCTTTGTGCAACAAGGTAAAACTGTGGTGCCACCTCAATACGTGCAACCACCCGAGACCCGCCCGATTAGAAACAAAGACGATAGTGATGTGCCTGTTATACCAATCATAGACCTTAGCAGCAGTGTCGTCACTGCCCGTGAACAAGTCGGTCAGGCTTGTAGGGAATGGGGGGCGTTCCATGTTATCAACCATGGGATTCCTGTTGAATTGCTGAACGAGGTGAGGAGGGTGGGACGCTCGTTTTTTGAGGACTGCACGATGGAGCAAAAGCTCAGTTACTCGTGCGATCCTAATTCTCCGGCTTCTGAGGGATACGGTAGCCGCATGTTGGTTGCATCTAATGACACCGTTTTGGACTGGAGGGATTATTTTGATCACCATACTTTGCCTCTTTCTCGCCGCGATTCGTCTCGGTGGCCCCACTTCTCCTCCAGTTACAGGTGAATCTTTTCTTCTTTTTTTCTGTTGGATGCATCAAATCTGCCTAGTTTTAGTTGGTTCTCTACCACAAGTGAATTGACTAAGCTTATCACGAACAGAAAAGTTGTAGCAGAATACAGTGACCGAATGAATGGCCTCGCTCAAAAATTGTTGGGTCTAATATCGGAAAGCTTAGGCTTGCCAACTTCATGCATTGAAGATGCTGTTGGTGAATTCTATCAGAACATAACTATTAGTTATTATCCTCCTTGCCCGCAGCCTGAACTTACTCTTGGTCTGCAATCACATTCTGACATGGGTGCCATTACGCTTCTCATTCAAGATGATGTTGGGGGCCTTGAGGTCCTAAAGGATGGGGAATGGATATCTGTAAATCCAGTTTTCGATGCTATCTTTGTTATTTTGGCTGACCAGACTGAGGTACTATTCGGATTAGCTACTCTTACTTATTCTGAGCCGTGTCAGCCTTGCATTACTTAGCTCCTATGCAATTTGTCGTGGTACAGGTCAAGTTCATCTAATACATTTTTATAAGTAGATTCTATGGGAAAATGGGTTTTGACAAAATTATAATCCACCAATTAGATAGTTTGTAATAGCTCACGTGATATTCTGTGTGCCACACTTGAGTATGAACAGGCCATAATGTATTCAACTATACTTAAAATTGGTGATTGTTGTAACTTGACTCTTGGCTCTCTTACTCATGTTGTTAGTATCACTATAATCATCGACAACATAGTTGTTGGACGAGTAAGAGGTCCCTTAAACTTGAGTCATTCCAAAAGTCATGAGGTGTCTTATGTTGATTTGTTTCTTGCTTTACAAATTTGTTAAAATGCACTTATGCACCTATATACCGTGACTCTAGCAATTTCAAAGAAAATTCCAGCCTGAACATTATTTCCTCTTGAAAGTTGAAATATAAAAACTATCTGACTCACAATGTCTCCTGCTTTCAGATCATAACCAATGGACAATATAAGAGCTCACAGCATCGGGCCATAACTAATGCCATAAGTTCACGGCTTTCTGTTGCCACATTTCATGACCCTGCAAAGACAAAGGTTATACAGCCAGCTTTAGAACCTCCTAAATACAAGCCGGTAAGGTATGGAGATTACGTATCATCATGGTACACAAAAGGTCCTGAAGGAAAACGGAACATTGATGCTCTTCTGCTTTAATCATCTCGACTGTTCTCCTTTTCTCATATGGTGAATAATTGGATCTGATTCAGCTTATTAAAAACTTTTTTTGAGCTTTTCGTCGTTAGTTGAGTATCTTGACAACCTGACTTTTCCTCTCATCCTGTGTAAAGATTGTTAATCCTATTAAAACCGTTAACATTAAGAAAAAGGTATTACATTTATTATCCGTGTTTCTAAATTCTAACCATGTTGAAGTTGTTATTTAGTTAATGAATCAAGTATAAGATGACTTACACTAATCAAACATTAGTACTTGGTAGTAAGACCCATGTATCTACTACAGTTATTTTAAGTGTTTTACAAGGGGACTTTATAATGCTTGCAAATATAACTGTAAGTCCATGTAAACACTTTGGATGGATTACAAAGGGCAGCCTATGAGTAATCTCAGTTGTGAAGCACATTGTATTAGCAATATAAGTACACTGATTTGTCACCCCATCAGCTGAAACTTTGACATGTGAAAGAGGATAACATTGAAAAGTGCACAAAGTTCTGTTCTTAGTGTTTTACTTGATGTGGACACACCATTTTATCTTTCTTTTGTTGATTGATCTTTTGAAAAAACTGGTGAATCTTAAGAAGAATAACAGTTCACACTTATGATTTAAGTGCTCTTATTACACATTTCTTTTCCAATTTCTGACTGGGCTTTGGTAATTGGAGATGCAACTTGTGGTGGGTTAGGGCCCTTGACAGGAGAGGAGAGTTTCTTATGGACTATAATTAATTTTCTAAGTATTGTTATTTAATTACAAATTTGTGTGCAAAAAAGGGTAGGGAAAAAGTATGGGATTGTCTAAGCTTTGGTGTCTCCTTCCTGTGAAGGGTCCCCCTTTTGTCGGGCCTTTTACTTTATTTACTTCTTTACTAGTTTCTTTATATTTCATCATTATTATTGATTACAATTTCATAACACTTCATATCTTTTCTGTTTGTGGCACTTATAATATTATCTCAATGTGTACTCTTTCTCTGCAAGCTACTTATTTCTAAAATACCAAATAGATGTACACTTGATGGGCTGCACATGCGTGTCCTTCATGGTTTTGCAATCTCTAATGCCATCATTTTGTCAATTTTCAGCAATATATATGTTATAGTATTTTATATATATATATATATATATATAAAACGTTTACTGATTACATTTTATTTCAAAAGAGAATTATATTTACAGTTAAAAACGATTGAATTTTAGCTCTTTTATTTTATGCGTTGGAGTGTGACAGTGTACACCAACACACACGTTATTTAAATAAATTTGAAGCCACACGCATGGTTTCCTTTAATTGACACTTTTGAATTTATTTGGACAATGCACTATTGACTTATTAAAAAATATTACTTTTAATATGCTCCACATCTGGAAATCGAAGTGTAAGAATTATTAAACACCGAATAATTCCTAGAATCCTGATAGTTAAACTGGTTTAGTTTGTTTGGTTAATGAAACCTGTGTAAGAAAGGAAATAAAGATATTTGGTGCTTCGTCACTGTAGATGAAAATGAAGCTCCATAGGGTATGATAAAAGAAATTAATAAAGGGCCGAAAAGAAATTACAAGTAGTCAAAAAGTGAATAAGAATCGGCCACAGATGCCGTTTAAAGTTCTCATTTCCATTTCCAATTTTTTATTGACATATTCTTTTACTTTACGGGATCTGGGACTCTAAATCAATTTTTTTATGACTCATTTTTAACGAACGATTAACCTCACCCCACCTAAACCAATCTTCCTCTTTGTTTTTTCTTGAGACAAAACTGCAATTTTATTTTGGAAAAGCTTGATATGCTTGGTTGTCCACTAATCTTGTATCTTTAGTTAATTAATATGGGTCTTACACCTTTGATTTAATATTCCATCAAGTATAACTAAAGTTGTCCCTTTGCAGAATCTAACATGTTGCTGTACACGGGCATGTTTCATATCTGATGCAATCACTAAATACTTTTAGTATTGTGATTAATGAAACCCTTTTTATTTTATCCAACAAATTCACCTCACCCAACACATAAGATACCACCAAACAATTTATTTCTCGTGTATCCCTTGTGCTGATCTAACAGGATGAATTTTTGAAGGAAATATTTATGTACGAGTGGTTGAGTATATTTTAGCTAAATGACAGAGTAATAAGAATCAATTTGTTCTAAACTTTTTGATTAAACGATATTCTCAATCATTTCGAATTTATATCAGTGCATGTTTAAGCCATCAAGATGTTTTTGGCCTCTAGTCTCCAGTTGGACTCTTTTCGAAGTATGTCCCTTGATCTTACCATAGAAAGTTTATGTCTTGAAGGAATCATAGGATGAGAATTTTGCATGTCCTTGAAAAGTAATTTTTCTTAAGCTCATGTTAATTATATAGGTCACAAGTCATAACATATATATGAAATACAAGAATGTGGTGGTTTTTTTCTCAAAATATTACAAAGGTTGTAAGTAAACATGAAGTTCACTGATACAACTCTCCGACAATTATTATAATTTTTTTGGCACAAAACATTATCAATATTTAGGAATTTGGGATGCCCCTAGAAATGTAGTATGCAAATGAGAACCCAGTCGACAACACACTTCACTCTCATCAAACAAAAGTTAATAAGAAATTTTGCCTGTTAAAATCGATAACAGACTCTCATTTAAGACATGTGCACAAATACATAGCACGACATAAACTTTTAATAGTTGGTTGCATAAGATACTTGTCGAACTAGGATTGACATGCACGCGTGTCTACTAAGCCTATACTGAATGCCAAATACTATATATAAACACATTTTTCTATTAAAAAAATTTAAAAAGCGGACTCATTTGTACAACATAACACGTTTTTGTGACTGAAAATAAAAATATTTTTTTTTTCTTTTGATGAGTAAATAATTGGTAGTTTCAAATTAAATATGACCAGGATATATGAATTTCGTTATCAAATATATATGAAACAAAAAATATATTTGAGGACGAAAGGAAATTTGACCTTTAGTTATTGGATTAATCATAATATTGAAGAAAAAAGGGGACAAAGCACAAGGAAATAGCCAAATTGCAGCTAAATGTATTATAGTGGAGGACAAAGTCTGTATCGTGAAAGACAAGATTATCAACAAAATAATAATCGTGAAGGACAAGGATTCAAGTGTGGTTGTGACTAAGTGACTATGGATGGAACTGAATGTCTCACTCCAACACAACCTTAACACACCAAATGTTCATGATACACCTACAAGTCTACAACCAAACTTTTGCCAAAATCCAAAATTGGTGGACCTAATTAATAGTTCTTATTCTTAATCAAAATCCAATTAAAAACTACTTCAAGTTCATCTATAGCTCTCAGACTCCTCTTTTTGATTTGATACTTTTTTTAAGTCTCCTTATTAAGAATTAATGCTAAACTGTTTGAGATATTAGTAAATAAATGCTAAATACTAATTAGAGAAAAAGAAAAAGTAGTGAACTGTCAAAAGTGTGGGTATGTGCTGTGTCCTTTTCCTTTTATTTCTTTCCATTTGACATAATTGCCCTCGAGTAAAGTCTCAACCCCCCCTCATTCAAGTTTTAGTACTAAAATTAACAGACAAAGCCTTAAATTGCACTCCAAATTTACCTTAATTAATTACAATAATCACATCAAATTACCTGAAAAATTGACTGGCACCTTTTTTGTTTGTTTCTTCAACAAAAACATTCATCAATTTCCAAGTTTTTTTTTTTTTTTTTTTTACTCTCATAAACACACAATCAAACAATCTTCCCTTCTTCACATCCCCACTCACTCACTTCCATCTCTCTCTTCTTTCTCTCTCTCTTGTTTTCTTTTTTCCCTTTCCCCTAGGTTGTGTTCTTCTTCTTTTCTCTGGGTTTTGTACCCACACTCGGTTTTCGATTCTTTTACTTTCCAGTTTGCACTATAATTACACACACACACACACAGAAAAAGAGAAGGAAATAAAACCCACATTTTATATTTTCGAAATAAAAAATAAAAAGAAAAGAAGAGTCTATTGGTGGAGCTACTGTTTGAGCCAGTGAGAATTTGGGGAAAATGGGAGGTTCTTGTTAGCCTATTGAGGCAAAGATCGAAGCTTTATATGTTTAATTAAAAGTGGTGATGTTAATTAAGAGCTATTCTTCACTACAAATTCAAACATGCATTTCGCTAAGCTTGATGATTCTCCTATGTTCCGTAAACAGGTTGGTTTTTTTTTTTTATATTGAAATTTAGTTACTTTATTATTAGTAAAATTCTCATACTCTGCTACTGATTTTCATTTGGCAAGTGCTTCTTCACTTGGTAGAGATGGGGTTTAAAGCCCACTTTGTTTTCCTTTTTTTTTTTTCTGAATTGGTTAATTATTTAATTGTTGAAAGGATGAAATACATGTTACTTTTGAGGCTTGAACCCTGTTTGAAGTATTTCCCTTAAAATGTGTTATAACTCTGTGAAGAAAGTTTGTTTTAAGTAAGCGCTGATGTTTGTTGAGTTTTTAAGTATTTACTGTGGACGCCAAAGTAGTAAAGCTGCAAACTTTTGTGGGATAAAGCTAGTCTGATTGTGTTCGTTATGTTATTTCCTTTATGTCCCCATTCTTGATCAGAATGTTCAAAGTAAAAAGGAAAGAGTTCCGTAGTTGTTGTGATTTTTTGATATCTATGAGAATGCATTACGTGGAAATTCGTTTCTGAGTATAATATTCGTCATCAATGGCTATCGAAACAGACAAAATAACTCTACTTGCCGCAGATTTGTTGAATTCTTCTCATTCACCTTGTGGTCTAGAGATATTTTGCTTCGTTCGTAACTATTTGAGTCCTGAAAAACTCTAAGTTTGTTCGACACGTGTTTATGGTGCTTCAGTTAATATAAGCTTATTCTGTTAAATTGCATGATCTTAATGCTCTATCCTCGAACACCTTTTAATAAAGATTTCGGAATTTATCAAGTAAATTAGGTGGTACTTACAAATGTCGAATTCTGCCATGTCCTAAAGTTATATTTCTTTCTGTGAACAGATACAAACCTTGGAGGAAAGTTCTGAATCACTGAGGGAGAGATCTTTGAAGTTTTACAAAGGATGTCGGAAATACACGTGAGAATGTTATAAGATGTTTCAGTTTTTCCAGATATTATCGACCTACTTTATTTATCCATGTGCTTGTGTCTTTTGTGTGATTATGGAAATATGTGGTACTGTTTCTTTGTTCAAATAAAAAAGAAATACTATTTTGGTCAGTATTCAATGCTGTCAACACATAGGGATAACCTGTAACTTTATATAATCTTGTAGAACTCGTTTCCCCAATTTGGGATTTTTGAATAATACTAATGCCTGTCCTCAATTTTTTGCTAACTAGCAATACAATGGTAGGTTATGGCTTCATAGTTCGGCTAAAAGGTAATTAAATCTCATTTGTGAAGGTTCTCTATTTTCCTCAAGATGTCAGTTAATTTGTTCAAGTAAAGGGTTTGTTTTAAGGAACTTCTGTTTTATGAGGATTTGCCTTGAGTTGGAGGAACTCCTTCTGAAAGACGTACCTCATCCTATTATATACATATCCAAATTCATTTCAAATCTTTGTAGTAAGACTCTGTACAGATGCAATTCTATGCACCAGTTACCTATTCTTTCAGAGACTGTTAAGAAAACCTGATCATCTGGAACCTATTTGTCCCCTTTAGTTTCTATGATCTGATAGTCAATTTTGAAGGTCTTTGACAGTCAGCTATTTTCACTCACAGTGAAGGGCTTGGTGAAGGATATGATGGAGACATAGCTTTTGCTAGTGCTTTGGAGACATTTGGTGGAGGGCATAATGATCCAATTAGTGTTGCTTTTGGAGGTATGATACATGTTAGGTTTTTTTTTTGTTCAATGTCCATGTACATGATGATTCTTATTCTAACTTGAATTATAAAGAACATTACTTTCATAATGTCATTTTTTGTTATTGACTTAGTTGTAAAATTCATCGTACGCATGTAACTGCTCTATGTATAGTATCCTTGATGTTTCAGCACAATAGAACTTAGCAGCTCTAAATTTTTATAATCCACGATGAATATAGGTTACCTGGCGAAAGGGCTTTTATTTCATTTTTTGTTAGAACCTAGTTTTCTCTTTTCTTTTTCTTTTTTGTTTTGTTTTACTTACTTACTTAACCGTCTACACTGATGCTTTGGATGAAAAGCCTCATAGCTTCGCTAGTGAATTGGCATTTTATAGGCATCTGACAACAAATGTTGCTGTCAATCTGATATACTTGTAGGTCCCGTTATGACCAAATTTACGATTGCTCTGAGAGAAATCGGGACGTATAAAGAAGTTCTTCGATCTCAGGTAAATCAAGTTTTGTATAGATCTTACCTTTTGTGTTTTCTAAGTTTTGTGTGTAGGCAGACCAAATTATTTTTAAAGTAATGTTAGACTTGCAGCTAGTTGTTAGATATCAGAATGGTAATCTTGAGAAATGAGTAAGATCAGACTAAAAAAGAGAATGATCAACAAGGATTTTTGACATGGATGTGTCACATCCCTGATTCTATAAAATAGAGTGAGCTGCGTGGTAAATACTGTTGTCAAAACTGCAAGTAGTCTGCTGAAGTAAAAAGATCCGAATATCGTCCGAAAGAAAATATTATTGCAGTAGCATTTGTTTTTCATCTGGGTTCCTTTTTATAGGTGTGCGTCCTTTAATTTTGGTTTTTTTTGGGGGGTAATAGTTGTTTATTAACAATTTATGTTAGCTGCAGTTTTAATCAGTATTTCTCATGAACGTTTGTTTCTAGAGAGAAGATTTCTTCTTCCTTTACAAGCCTCCAACTCAGTTTTCTCGAATTAATCTGATGAGTAAAAAAATTACATGCAAAAAAGGTACAATAAACACATTTTTTTTGTTCGACTTCCTTGGTCTTTTGTCTTTTTAGGTTGAGCACATGCTAAATGAGAGATTGCTGCAATTTGTGAATTTGGATCTACATGATGTCAAGGTATCAATCTTACCTTTTTTCTCTTTCCATTTAAAATTTCATTATGATGCAAAAACATGGCAATTAGTATGTATTGCCTACACAGTGTACAGGTTTTGTTTTATCTTTTTGACATCCACATGAGTTCCTCAGGATATGCGTTGGTATATGTCATATGTTAATTATCTATCAATCTGAAAATTTTCTTACGGGGAGCTAATTGAAATCAGCAATAGTAGCTTTACATATCAGGTCTATATCTGTTCTGTTGTTTATCAAAAGGCTTCTGCTTTCGGCCAGACTATTTCATTGATTTTTACATTGATACTCATTTGTTCGCCTGATGATTTTTCATGAAGACTTCATCTGTACTCTAAGAAATCGTTGTCCCTCATCGTTTTAGTTTATGAAGTTATTACTTTTGTTCCTCTCTATTAACTCACTGGAATGTTATTTTTTTAGTGTTTTTTAATCTATGTAGCTGATTTATGGCTTTCCAAGATTATTTTAGTAACTCCTTATGTTTCTGTGATTAAGATATTTTTTACTTCATTCAACATGCTATCGGCATGTCTTCCACAAACCGTCATTAGGATCTTTTCCATTAATGAGATAATTTTATGAATCTTTTAATGCAGGAGGCACGGAAACGTTTCGACAAGGCTACTCTTCTTTATGACCAGGTGACCATTTAGTGAAGCTACTTTAATTTTCCTTTTGCATTGAAGTGTTCTGAAGCACATTAAACCCCTATCTGTGGGGTTTATTTGCGTTGGTAGTGATATTTACCTGCCCATGTCGTTTCAAGCCTTTCTTGGAATCAGATTCCAGGGAACTAATCAGTGGCCCCGCTGCGCTCTAGTTGTTAGTTTTGCTTATCATATAGACCGGATGAGTAAAATACTTAGAAGTTCTAAAATCTTAATGACGTATTATTTTTCTGAAACTATGTTTTCTATTGATTGGGATTGTTATTAGTTACAAGCTTAAAACATTTTGAAAACGTTTGATTGATAGCAATAATGGCGACTCGCAGACGTGTAATTCAGTTCTCTAATATGTAAGGTGTTTTCAACAGGCACGTGAAAAGTTTTTGTCATTGAGGAAAGGCACGAAGAGTGATGTGGCTGCTAACCTGGAGGAGGTAAAATATGAAACTCTAACACAAAGTTAAATAATGAGGATCGTTTAAAATATCTCCCTTTATTCTAATATTTCCAATGATGTATTCAGGAGCTTCATCATGCTCGGTCAAGCTTTGAGCAGGCTCGCTTCAATCTGGTCGGGTTTTTTTTTTTCTAATTTCTAAATGTCACAAGAATTTTTGGTCAATGTGCGATCAGAAAACTTTTTCTTAACTTTGAACGGGAACTGTCCAGGTCACGGCTCTTTCTAATGCTGAAGCCAAAAAAAGGTTTGAGTTTTTGGAAGCAGTTAGTGAAACAATGGCTGCTCACCTTCGCTATTTTAAACAGGTAAACTAAGTAATACACTCTTAATATTCAGATCAGTTTTCTAGATTGTAACCTTTTATTTTTTCTAATGCATGTAGGGATATGAGCTGTTGCATCAGATGGAGCCATATATTAACCAGGTTTGCCTTGCCTTTGCTTTGTGTCTGTATTTGAGTATTCAAAACTATTTGCTATCCTTCATATTAAACCCCTCTGAATTCATAATGATCAGAAACGATAGAGGATAGTGCTATACTTGGGTTGGCATCTTTCTCTGTTAACTGCTCTGGATCAATTGATCTTTGGCCGAACTAATTAGGAGGATATTACCTCATCAAACATTTACTTTCAAATCAGCAATTTACTTCAGATGAGAACTCTTGAGTAAACGATGCTGACATCCTGCAGGTTTCAACTTACGCAAAGCAATCAAGAGAGAGATCTAACTATGAGCAGGCAGCCCTTAATGAGAGGATGCAGGAATATAAAAGACAGATTGATAGAGAGAGCAGGTGGTCTTCGAATGGTTCTAATGGATCTCCAAATGGAGATGGAATACAAACCATTGGAAGGAGTTCGCATAAGATGATTGAGGCTGTCATGCAATCAGCGGCAAAAGGAAAGGTAAGAGATTGATACATTGTCGGTGACCCTTTACTGTCATTCTTGTGTCTTTTCTCTACTACTTGTCCTTTTGTTTTGAAGCCTACAAAATCTTCCAGGTACAAACAATCAGACAAGGCTATCTTTCAAAACGATCTTCAAACCTGAGAGGGGATTGGAAAAGAAGGTTCTTTGTTCTTGATAGCAGAGGGATGCTGTACTATTATCGTAAACAGAGCAGCAAGCCTTCGGTGAGTATATATTTGTTCTATATTGCAAAATGTAATGGAATTGAGAATTTCCGTGATCTTTTCTGACCCCTGCCTTCCGCCAACTAAATATCTTCACATTCAGGGGTCTGGTGCTCAACTCTCCAATCAAAGAAATGGATCTGAACTGGGTTCTGGATTGCTCAGTCGCTGGTTGTCATCTCATTACCATGGCGGGGTTCATGATGAGAAATCTGTTGCACATCACACTGTGAACCTGTTGACTTCGACTATAAAAGTTGATGCTGACCAGTCAGACTTAAGGTTTTGTTTCCGAATCATATCACCAAGAAAGAATTACACTTTGCAGGTCTGCCATTGTACCATTTGCATTAATTTTAGCTTACATCACTTTCCAATGTGCTTAATGTTTTGGGAATAGTTTCCTGGTGATGGATGATTGTTTCCATGGGTAAATTTCCTCCCTTTGCTTGTCAGTGCAGGCAGAGAGTGCCATGGATCAAATGGATTGGATTGAAAAAATAACAGGGGTGATAGCTTCATTATTGAGTTCTCAGACTCCTGAAAGGGTAATGTGTCTTGGATCTAGTACAGTACAATTTTATAGATGATTTTCAGATACCCTGAATGGTTGGAATTTTTTTAAAATGGCTCAGAGTTTAGCCCATAGTCCATTGGGCAGCGGACATCATCGGTCCACCAGTGAGAGTAGTTCCTTTGAAAGTGCTGATTTGGATCATGGAGTAGTTGAAGATTACTCATCCGAGAGGTTCGCTTTTGCCCCTGTAGACCGTTCTTTGAGAAGCTCACATCAGCAAAGAGGTGGTCTTAAAACTGAGAAACCAATTGACGTATTGCGGAAAGTTTGTGGTAATGACAAATGTGCTGATTGCGGTGCCGCTGACCCTGATTGGGCTTCTTTGAATTTGGGTGTTCTCATCTGCATTGAATGCTCGGGTGTCCACCGTAATCTTGGTGTGCACATATCTAAGGTACCGATTATATAGATCTTGCCATTCATAAAATTTTCTACTATCAAGAACAGTGTACATGACTTGTCCTATGTGTTTCTTTTGAGATCCAAAGCTTGGTGTTGAAGAACTTGGTGACAGACCACAGATTGTAAAGATATTGTTTAAGTAGGAAAAAAAGCTTTTCGTTTAGTAAATTCATGATGACACGACATGCCCTTTGACTAATTATTGAACATATACTCTTTAGTACCCGACGTTGTCTATGGAACTTTCCAACTTTGACACTTTATATTCATGGGCTTGTAGGATGATAATAAATGCTAGTCATTTATGTGTGGCTGCATAATTTTTTGTTGCATCAGTAAAAGGGTACTGGATGCTTCTATTTTACTTTAACATTCATATGCATATTCTGTGTACCTTTCATATAACATAGTATGTTAAAGTTTATGTCTTTTCCCTCTATATACCTATGTTATGATAAACTTTTACGTTATAGTTGATTTCTTTTCGTCATGCAGGTCAGATCACTGACTCTTGATGTCAAAATCTGGGAACCATCAGTCATCAATCTATTCCAATCCCTGGGCAACACCTTTGCAAATTCAGTGTGGGAGGAATTACTTCAGTCGAAGGGTGTCTACCAAGTTGATCTTGGCTCGACAAGGTAAAGCTCTTCTCTTCTGTTTTGATTATAAACTTAAATGCTAATCGTGCTGAGTTGTTCATTGTATACTGCATGTCACTAATCTATTCTTTTTTACTGAAGCTTGTACAAGACTAACAAGCAACAAATACTTTACTGCGACAAGCCGAGTCCTAATGATTCCATTTCTACGAAGGAAAAATTTATTCATGCCAAGGTAACTTGCCTAGCAATCTGATTCCTGTCCTCTGATAATGCTTGGTTTGGTTTGTTTTCAGGCACAAAATATGTGAGCAACATATAATGCAGAAATCTTTTGCCAACATCTTTCATGAAATTTGTTGTTACTTGTCCTTAATCTATCTGCATATTATGTCCTGGCGCTGTTTACTTAGATTGTTCAAAACTTACATCACTTGTTCGAGCTTCTTATTTTTTCAAAATAATTTATTGCAATTCCCTCTTTTCTTTTTTTCTTTACTTTGGGATAATTTCCATTTGCACCCCTTGAAGATTGTTTTGTTTCTAAAACAACTGTTGTTTGGATATAATAGAAACACTCCATGAAGTCAAAAATAGCATTACATATAAGTTCTTGTGTCGTTTGTTTGTGACAGAGACCCCGTTTGAAAAACAGTACACATACCCCTTATTATTTTAGTTTTTTTTTTAAGTTGCAAGGTACGTCTTCAAGAGAAATTTCTATGAACAGACCAAACTATAGGAGTGTAGATGTAATATCCTATTATTATATAAAGATTACCACGTATCTCGTAATATTCTGTTAGTGATATTCACAGGCTAAGACAAGACTATTCATTTGTGATCCGAATGGCGAACCACATTTTTGTTTGCTTACAAAAGCATTTATGTAATAAGTTTCTTTTGACTTGACGACAGTACGCAGAGAAAATATTTGTTCGGAAGCCCAAGGAAAACCATTCAGTTGCACAACAAATGTGGGATGCTGTCCGTGCTAATGACAAAAAGCGCTTATATGGACTCATTGTCAAATCTGACACCGATGTTAATGCTATTTATGAACAAGGAATGAGTAATACTTCACTTACTCTTGCTAAAGTAATGCTGTTGCAAGAGCAAGCTGGCATTGATCCCTACTCTGGGTGCTTGGACACTGAGGCATTGCGCAAGACATTGTCAGGCTCTTTGAACATGGCAAGTACAAGTGAAGGGAGTGGCATGGAAGATCCCGACGGGGGCTCCTTGCTTCACATCGCTTGTGAAACTGCAGATATTGGAATGATAGAGCTTCTTTTGCAATACGGTGCAAACATAAATGCGGTTGATTCAAGTGCACAGACGCCCCTCCACCGGTCTATCATCAGAGGCAAAACTACAGTTGCAAAGCTTCTTCTGTCAAGGTAAAACCGCAGTAGAAGAAAGAAATATTTTCATCTTTTTTGGTGGAAGCATAGGTGGATCAATATTTAGAGAACAATTACATCTCCTAAGTGTGAGGTTTAATTACAAAAGTATTGCCTAAAGTTTGAACAATAACAGATACCCGCCCTTGAGACTTTAACAACGCTAGAATTCGAAGGTTTATATGACTATATCTATATGTGTTAATTAATTCAAACTTCAAGAGGTTTGTTGGTAATTATTCAGAAAAATCAAGAGAGGGTATCTCTACAATTATTCAAAGAAATTTCCATTAATAGATGATATCCCCTAGTATTTAGTGTTGATTCATTTCCTAAGCTTGTGGAGCCATATCTCGGCTTTATGCCATTCTACTTGAATGATTATGTGGTTTTGTTGACTTCAGGGGAGCTAATCCACGGGCTGTTGATAGCCAAGGCAAAGCACCTTTTCAGCTTGCGATGGAATCAAACTTTAACGATGCTGAAGTCCTTGCCTTATTGTCGGACACTCATGGGTGATGAGTTCGGTAGAGATTATACAGAATATTGACGAAGATTGAAGTGGTGAGTTGTGATTTAAGGAGTAATCTATTGTAAGTACAAATGACATGGGTTGCTATCCTCTCGATTTTCGAAAGTTGCAATTGTGGATTCTTCTTAGCGTACATCAAATGCTGCATTCTCGTGTTATAATCCGGGCATTTGGTGAGAGGTGGAGGAAACTTTTAGTCTGAATGGCGATTCTGTAGTACAATATGCTGTATTAGTTCCATCTCTTATTTATCCCGCAGTTTTCTAGTGGAGTTTGGTTTTTGAGGGTTTTGGTGTGTTGTAAATGTTGTTAGTCTCCTAGTTAGAATGTGAATACTAGTTTGTATTTGAACAACAGAAGTTTTTGTTTGTTACTATGGATTGTTAAGACTGGTAGAGAGTAGAGACTTGAGGTCCATTTGTGTGGATGATTTTGAAATTCGGCATGTTTGGATTTATGTTAGTTTTATTGCTGTTGTTTTGGGTTGAAAAGATGTTTCAAATCGATCTATTATTATACAAAAACGAAATAATATGGTTGGATTAGAATTATATCATGGATGTAGGGGTGTGCATTTGGATCGGATCGAATCGGATCGAATCGAGGCTGAAAGTCGATTTTGATCCTGGAGAAATGAGGATCGAAATCGAATCAATTTAAAACGATCCGATTCGATCCAAAATCATTCGATTTCAATCCGATTCGATTCGATTTCGATCATTTTTCCTTTTTTTTTCTTATTTAAGTTTAATATCAATGGGACCAACCACAACACTCAAACAGAGTTATTGAATTACAAAATTCACTTTCATATGGTGAGAGAAAGGTGTTACAAATTTACAATTGTATATGTTTCTCGAAGACAGAAACGTGACCTTCAAATGGACCAAGAAAAAGATGTTAGGTATGTGTATATATAAAAATATAATATTAACATTATATATAGAAATATCTTAGTAGCATTAATAGACTTAGCTTTATAGATAAAGATATAATATTATATATACTATTCTATATTTATTTATTTTTAAAAAATAAGATGAGTATTCGATCCGATCCGATTCTCAGCCTCTAAAATCGAGGATCGAATCAAATGGGGGTTCGATCCTGAGGCAAAAATCAAAAGTCGGATCAAATATTCGATCCGATCCTCGGATCGGATCATTCAATCGATTTTCACCCGATTCGATCGATCCGGTTCTTTTTGCACAGCCCTACATGGATGGGCTAAAGTTCACTTCGGTCCAGCTTGATTATTTCTTAATAACATATATAGCATGTCATTGACTCATTGTAAACATGTCATTTTTCAGGTTTAATTCGTGAAATTGATAATTGATATTTTGGCTCCTGAAAATAGTGACTTTGGTACGTTGCACCCGAAAAGTAATACAGCTGTCCCGTTGCACCCAAAAAATAAAAGAAAAGGTGGATTGACATTAATTTATTTCTTTTTACTTTTCATTTTTCCTAGAAAAAAACACTCCATTATTTGCGATGATTATGTGAAATCCTTTTTATATTTGTATTTTTCTTAGTTATCCAAATATTTTTCGATTTTCAGGGTTCACTTAATTATTGGCAGGAATATCTTTTCTTGAATAAATGAAAAGTCAATTATATTAACATTCACGGTGATGTTTTCGTGTTTTGTCGAGCTTGTTAGACAGAGTTGTCTTGTGCAGTTGTGCTTCAGCTTCTACGTATTCTTCACCTACCGCACGAAAGAGTTAATAACATTAAAACATGCTACTTTCATGCTAGTAATAACTAACAACTACATACATGAGTGAATAGTACATCACCTATATCCCAATTTTTTTTTTACATCCATGTTTCGTCATGTGTCCGGCGAGCAAACACCGCCCGGTTAGTCATCCGCCACCACAACGGACCGATGACCACCCTACACTCCACCACCTATAATTCCCATCACTACCAACACACACATCAAAATAACCCTTACCACGACAAACTATCCGTCTTGGCGTGCGGTTTTCGCCTCTCCAAGTTCATTGATCCAGAGTTCTCGGTCCCAACTCCTGACTCCGCTGAGTTCGACTATTGGTATAACCAGGATCAACTGTTGGTCTCCGCCTTAATTGGCTCTCTTGATGGCAACGTCACCCCAATTGTCTTCTCATGCCGTTCTGCACTCGACGTGTGGACTAACTTTGGTCGTGCCTTCGCCAGCCGATCTCGTGCACGTGTCATGCAGCTGAAGTACGATCTCGCTCACGTTGCTCTCAGCTCTCAAACTGTTAGTGACTTTCTTCGCGGGATTAAACAAAAAGTCGATGAATTGGGCCTCATCGACACGGTCCCCTTTGATGATGACGTTACTCTATATGTCTTAGATGGGCTTGGCGTAGATTATCGTGAAATCTCATCCTCTATACGAGCACGCGAGAACTCTATCTCGTTTGCTGATCTCCACGACATGCTAGTTGGCCAGGAGTCCTATCTCAAACGGCTTGAAGCCTCCTCTTCAACGCTTGTTGCCACGGCGAACAACGTCATGACTCCTTCGTCCAACTCCTACCGTAGACAGTCCAATGCTTGTCGTGGAAATATTTTTGGTGGATGCGGCAACAACAACAACAGGTCTAGTGGCCGTGGTTACGGCAATCGCAACCGCGGTGGCCCTAACCCTACCTATGGCCGTGGTTCATATCAACCGCAACAACAATTCTCTAGTCCGATGACTCACTGCCAATTGTGGGCCAACCCCGGTCACAATGCTCCCGCATGCCCGCAACGCTACCAGCCCGCGGCCTACATGGCCCAATCTCCTCATCGTGGTTCATCTTCCGGTAATTGGTTAGTGGACTCCGGCGCCTCTCATAGCCTTGCTAATGATGTTAGTCAGATGTCGCTTCACTCTGAGTACTACGGTACATAGGAAGTCTCCATAGCTGATGGTAATGGTGTGGCAATCACCCACACCGACACTTCCCATTTACCTTTTCCATCTTCATTTTCATTATTCCCAATGTTCCCTATACACCCGCCGCCACTCTAAACTTATTTTCTGTTCACAACTTTACAAAAGCTAATAATGTCTCACTTGAATTCTTTCCTTATTACTTTGTTGTGAAGGGTCAGGTTACGGGGGCGCAAGTGGCTCGTGGCACGTGTTGTCATGGCGTTTACTATCTTCGGGCTCATTTTCATTCCCTTAGGTCTATTGCAAACTTTGTGTTGGTCGGTGTTCGCAGTTCTTCGGATACTTGGCATGCTCGCTTTGGTCATCTGTCCTTAGCTACTAGTAGTTCTGTTATTTTTAAGTTTTGGTTACCCGTGTCGTCTCGTATGTTAGTTCTGTCCAGTCATTGTGAGTCATGTGCTGTAAGCAAATCTCATAAACTTCCATTTTTTGAATCTTCAATAAAATCGACTCGACCTTTGCAATACATATTTAGTGATGTTTGGGGGCCTGCCTTGCCTAGTGTGGATGGTTACAAGTATTATTCACTTCTTGTTGATCATTTTTCTAAATATTTCTGGTTGTTTCCTTTAACTACAAAATCACAAGTTGCCATTATCTTCCCTCAATTCAAAACACTCATTGAGAAAAAAATTCTGCTCCCCAATACAAAATGTTTACGGTGATAACGGGGGAGAATTCCTTGATCTACGCTCATACTTTAACTAAAACGGAATTAGTTGGATAACTACCGCCCCTCATACACCTCAATAAAACGTCGCCACCGCCACATACTTGAAACATGTCATGCCCTATTACACTACTCGAGTCTCCTCCCTACATACTAGTCTTTTGCCCTCCAAACCGCCATATACCTCATCAACCGCCTCCCAACTCCTATCTTGTCCAGTCGTAGTCCCTTTGAGTCTCTCTTCCGTCGTCAACCTAACTATCTTAAATTACGTGTCTTCGGGTGCTTGTGTTTTCCTTGGTTAAAACCCTACTCCACTTCCATGGTAAACTCGAGTTTTCGTCTCGTCCGTGTCTCGTCCTATATTCATCTCCCGTCACGTTAAATTCCACGAGTCCTCCTTTCCCGCTCTTTCGCCTCTCGCAACACCACAATCACCCGTCCTCGTGCCCACACATACTCCTATATTCCAGCCTCCCTCTCCAAACACTTCCACCCCGGTGTTGTCTCCGCCATCTTCGCCACGTATTGTGCCCCGGTTGCACTCTCTGGCCTTGTCTTCTCGCAACTCTCTGCCACCCTCGCCTGCCTCACAACCACCACATAGTGATTTCACATCATCACCATCAGCCGTGCCTCTCCCTCCTTCCCCCACGTACTCACGGTATGCGTACTCGGGCTCATGATGGCATATTTCGACCGAAAGTCTTCACTACTGCCTCTTGCCATCCGTTGCCTGATGACACTGTCCATACTTGTGTTACTCAAGCTGTTCGCAGGCCTTAGTGGCGTGAAGCCATGTCAGACGAGCTCACGACCCTTGTTGATCATGGTACATGGGAACTTGTTCCGGCCTCATCCGATCAGAATGTTATTGGTTGTAAGTAGGGGTGTGCATTTGGATCGGATCGGATCAAATCGGATTGAATCGAGGCTAGAAGTCGATTTCGATCCTGGAGAAATGAGGATCGAAATCGAATCAATTTAAAACGATCCAACTCGATCCAAAATCATTCGATTTCGATCCGATTCGATTTGATTTCGATCTTTTTTATTATTATTTAATTTAGTATCAATGGGACCAACCACAACATTCAAACAGAGTTACTGAATTACAAAATTCACTTTCATATGGTGAGAGAAAGGTGTTACAAATTTACAATTGTATATGTTTTTTAAAGACAGAAACGTGGCCTTCAAATGGACTAAGAAAAAGATGTTAGGTATGTGTATATATAAAAATATAATATTAACATTATATATAGAAATATCTTAGTAGCATTAATAGGCTTAGCTTTATAGATAAAAATATAATATTATATATACTATTATGTATTTACTTATTTTTAAAAAATAAGATGAGTATTCGATCCGATCCGATTCTCAACCTCTAAAATCGAGGATCGAATCAAATGGGGGTTCGATCCTAAGGCAAAAATCAAAAGCCAGATCAAATATTCGATCCGATCCTCGGATCAGATCATTCGATTGATTTTTACCCGATTCGATCGATCCGATTCTTTTTGCACAGCCCTAGTTGTAAGCGGGTCTTCTGGGTGAAGCGTAATCCTGATGGGTCTGTTGACAGATACAAGGCCGTCACAAAAGAGTTTCATTAGTGCCCTAGGTTGATTATAATGAACTATTTAGTCCCGTTGTGAAACCAATCACTATTCAGAGCTTTCTATCCATTGCTCTCATTCATTCTTGGCCGCTCCGTCAGTTGGATATCAGTTACGCGTTTCTTCATGGTGATCTCCATGAACCCGTCTTCATGCAGGAGCCTATGGGCTTTGTTGACATGTGGTCGCCTCGTCATGTTTGCTGCTTGCGCAAGTCTTTGTATGGCCTGTGTTGAGCACCCCGTGCTTGGTATCATGCACTCAGCTCTGCCCTCTTGGCCTTTGGTTTTCGCCAATCTACTGTCGACACCTCCTTGTTCACGTATCATCAAGGGTCCATTGTGCTCTATGTCTTGGTCTATGTGGTTGACCTTGTTCTCACAAAGTCTTGCCCCGCGACGCTCTCTCGCGTCACCACTTTGCCGTTAAGGATCTTGGTGCCCTATCATATTTTCTTGGATTGAGGTAGCCTCTTGCAACGAATGTATGTTTCTCTCTCAACACAAGTAGACCATCGACTTGTTGCGCCGTCATCGTCTTGATGGAGTCAAGCCTCTCTCCACTCCATCAGTTGCCAAAGCCGCGGCCGTTCCGTCCGTTCTTTTGGCTGATCCTAGTGAGTTTCGCCAGACTATTGGTGGTTTCCAATACCTCACCTTGATCCGACCCGATATTGCATTCACCGTCAATCGCCTTGCTCAATCCCTCAAGTCCCCGACTAATCAGGATTGGTGCGTTGTCAAGCGTCTATTTCGATACTTAAAGGAACGGTTCATCACAGCTTACTTTTCATAAGCCTCGGGATCTCACTATCACCGTGTACTCGGATTCTGATTTGGTGGGAGACTCTCTGATGGTAAATCTACAACTACTTACATTGTGTACTTGTCAAAATCCCATTTCTTGGCGATCCTGAAAACAAACGGGTGTAGCCCGCTTGTCCACTGAGGCCGAATATATCGCGCTTGCTGCCGCCGTGGCCGAAGTCTGTTGGATCAAGTTGTTGTTTCATGATCTTCACCTTCGGTGTCTCACTACACCACGACTTTTGTGCGACAATATCAGCGCAACCCGCCTCGCTCTTCATCCGGTCCTTCACTCTCGTATGAAACACATCAGATTGGATCTTCATTTTGTCTGTGACCTCATCGAGAAGGGTGTGCTTCGAGTTTCTCATGTTAATACCTTGGATCAGTTTGCCGATGTTCTCACTAAATCACTTCCTCGATCCCGGTTTGAGCTACTTCGTTCCAAAATCTCTGTTACTGACGGAACGTCGATTTTGTGGGGGCGTATTAATAATCCCACATAAATTAGAAGTGCTTTACTATTCTCTATTGTACCCCTATAGATTGTAACATGTCAACAATTAAGATAAATAAAATTATTATTTGCACAATTATAATTCTCTACAAATATTACCTCCGCAGCAACAAAATACAAAGGAACAAAATGTGCCTATTTTACATACATGTGACGTGGTCTATTATTTTAGGAAAATGCAAATTACACATATTTCAGAGACAAGATGTGCCTCTTTCACATAAGACACGTAGGTGGTTTGTTAAAGCCTAAAAGTCTCAAATGTAAACCTAGATGTCGAATATTTGTTCATCTATATTTATTTTAGTTTATTCAAGAACATATAAAAGTTTTGAAACATCCAGACTTCCAGAGTTGCTTTTTTCTTCCTCGAATTTATTTATTTATTTGTTTGTTTTCTTTTTAATAAATTTCTCATTATTATCACAACTATAACTACAATTCACTTAAGTATTGAAATTTATACGCTACAAGTTTTATAAAGTCATTACGCTATTAATGTTGCTTTGCGCTCTCACAATATCAAATTGCCACCTTCTCAGACTAAACGTGAACCCATAAGTCACCATTGCCTTTGAATGCAAAATCATAGAGTATTGATAATTTTGGTTTCTCTATCTAAGTCGTGTTTTGTTCTCTTCGCCTACACTTTATTGTCATGTTTTCTAACTTAAACACGGCGGAAAGGCCTTAATGAGAGAGCAGTCGAACAAACTTACATGCCTAGTTTGAGTGTAGTTAGTACTAAATCAAGCTGATTATTCTTTTATACAAACGTTAATGGGTCGATTCTCAATTTGAGACGAAGTTTTCATGTGATCGATGAAATCCCACGCGTCTATGAAAATGTGCTTACAATTAAAAATTCTTAAACAATGCAGTATAATTGCGACTTAGATCGTTAGTGAATCATGGAATGCAACTCAAAAGTGTATATAATTACATCTACAGAAAAATAGTCGTAAAAGTTATTAAAGCTTGTTGAAATTTGAATAAATACAAAAAAAAAAAAACATTTTCTTGAAGTTTAGAAATTATTAAGGACGACTTCATAATGTAAGTACTTTTATAATATGAACTATGAAGAATCGTATATCAAAGTCAAAGTAATGGAGAATATTGCCTACTTATATATTCTTTGGATGAAAAGAAAGAGAAAAAGCAAGAACAAGCCTGTAAAGGGTGACAATCGCTAAACGAGGTTCGGGCACGTGCCAGTACACACGCATGCTAATTTATTCCTCTCCCCAAGAAAATACTATCACGGAAAATAAAAAACTTATCGTATAAATTCTGAGAAAAAAGGACCGCAAAACTTATCAAAAAGGGAGAATTACTCAAACACCCCTTGAGGTATGGGGTAATAACAGAAACATCTTCTCGTGTTTGAGAAACTTTTATTTGAAATTTTTAATAGTTTATTGAATGCGAATTTTACCTCCCCAATTATCATGATTAAGAAATGAAATAAATTTCGAATTGCCTAAAAGAATATAAACCTCATAATGATAGATTTTCACCTTCATATGAGGAGGTTCGGAACGACTATCATTTTTTTTTAGAAAAAAGAAAAATGGGGTACTTCGAATATTAACGCTTAAAAGAAAGGGGATTGACTAAGATTATTGAGTTTCTCGGAAGGGGATGGGTTTGATTATTTAAGGAAAGACTTTTGTTTGTGAAATTTGTCTTGTCCTTTTATTTCAGAATGAAACTTTTCCTTCATATAGCCAGAGAAAGTTGCTCGAATTTACAATGGAGAAAAGATATAATGAGCGTCTCATTGATTACAAACATATTCGTATGTAAATGCGGGTTATGATAAGGTTTGTTCGAAAAGATATGCACGACATCCTTAGGTTTTCACCTCGTAATACGAGGCCGCACCTTCGAGGATGGTTTAGTCTCGTACGTGGTCGGTTAGGGGCCTTCGTTCTTTGATGATGATTTGATGACGTCACAATTGTTAGTATTATCGCCTCATTTATTCTTTTTTTTTTGAGAAATAAATAAACATCAAAACAAATGGTATGTTTGGCAATTTCGATTTGATTTTCATTTCGTATTATCTTAAGAGCGTAAATATACATTCAGGATAAAATAAAAATTTCTAAACAAAAGTAAGCCTTGAGGGGTATTTTGTAATTCTAAAACACGAGGATGCATGTGTTACTATAATTATCTATACCTGAGGGAATATTTGTGTAATTCTCAGAAAAGCAAGAAAGGACCACAGAGTAAACCTTAAATAAATAAAAAAAAAGTAAAACAGAAGCAAAATTAGCACTGTGAAAAAGAGGGGTCTTTTCACTTGCACTAGTAATAATAATAATCACCTCGATAAGACGTTATAATATCACCTCACTCATATCTTTCTTTACCACACAAATGAGAAAAAGCCAATAACTGCATCAATTCCCGTGTCGTCCAATCTGACAGTCGAGAATCTTTCCGCACGAAATCGACGGCCAGGATGGATCGTCTATCACTAAAGCACACAATTCGATGCATCGCTTTCGGCTTTCGTACAGCGACACCAGCTAAGCTAAGCTACTTTTTAACTTGTTAGTGGGCCCCATATTCTCCTCTCTTGGCGCGGGAAAGCATACGACCAATATCTCACTGCATTATTATAACAGTACACACGTTTTTTCTTTTCTAATCTCTTTCAAAGAATACATGAAGTATTGTCTATTAGTTATAATAACTTATAAACGAGTAACAAACAATCTTAAATATTCCTGAAACTGTGAATAGTATATAATTCATGAATTCTTCATTTGGTTTAAATCTATTTATAGCAAAAATACAAAGGAAAAGTAAGATCTTTTCTTTATTATAATTAGCAGTTTTGAAATGAATGCGATGTTGCGAGGGAATATAAGTTGAAAAAGAGAGCCAAGCATTTATTTATTTATTATTCTTTATTCTATATTTTGAATTTGTGTAGATAAAAAGCGTGGGAAACTAGTAAAGAGAGATAGAGCAGAATCTTCTTAAAGCGTGTTTCTTTTCCTCAAAATAATAATAATACTCCTCGCGTTCACATCAGGCAGCAGAACAGAACAACAACAGACCTTTATCCAATCAACAAAAGCCTCTCTTTTTTTCTACTTCATTTTTCATTAAATATATTGTTAAGAGTTTCAAGTTTGGGGAAGAAAGAAAGAAAATTTGGTGAGCTGAATGTAGTCAAAATTAAGTTGGAGATTCTTATGTACTGATTCCATTTCTCTTCAATGTGAAGATTTTTTTTCTTTTTTTCTCTTGCTACTTTACTTGAATGATATTTATCTATTCCTCTCACTTGTTTTTTTTTTTTTCCAAATAGAAGCATTGCAAGGTTGGTTCTTCTGGTAATTACTGGATAAAGTTCCTGTCTTTACCCATTTTGGGCCTTCAAGATTCTTCCCCAGTCCCCACCCACAACCTCTTAAAATTCCTCAAAGTTGATGATATTCTTTCTTTCTGGTTTAAAACCCCCAAAAGCATTGTATTCTGTTTCCCCTGTGAGAAAAAGGGTTCTCAAAGATTGGACCTTTTTGGGTTTTGGCAATGGTGGGAGCTCATAACTTGATGGGATTGTTCGTTACTTGAGACTCTGCTGCTGCCTGTTTTTGTATATGTAGTGGTCAAGGTTTGTGTTTCCAATGGAGAAAAGAATCCGTGTATGTAGTAGTAGTACCAGCACTAGCAGTAAAGTCTTGTGTATGGTGGTCATCTTGTTTGTTTTCTGTCTAAGTATCATCTCTGCTCAGTGCCAAGATAGAAGAACTACTAGACACACCTCCATTGAATCTCCGTCGCCGATTAAGCCGCCGAGTTTCAAGAATAGGTTTCGAAGGATTGGTTTGAGCATATTGTTGGGAATCATCACAGGTTTCATATTTGCCCTTCTGTTTGCTTTGCTGGTCAGATACTTCATCAAGTACATCAACAGGAAGCCAATTCTCAAAGGCCCTGTTGTTTTTTCTCCCAAAATTCCTCCTAGAACACTTCAATCGGCTCTTCAAAACGATCCGCACTTGCTCGGGTCGAGTCCCAATGGCAAGTATTATAAGGTTGTCCTTGATAATGGTCTCACTGTTGCAGTTAAGAGACTCGACCCTTTTAACGATGATTCTTGCCCCGAGGTTCAGAACAAGGCTGTGAAGCGGAAAATTCAACAAGAACTTGAGATGGTTGCTAGATTAAGGCACAGAAATTTAATGAGTTTGAGGGCTTATGTCCGTGAGTCCCGTGGATACTCGTTGGTTTATGATTATGTTCCCACGGGAAGTCTTGAGGATGTGACGAAAAGAGTGAGGGAGGATCAGTTGCAACTTAAGTGGGAGTCCCGCCTTCGAATTGCAGTTGGAATAGTTAAAGGGTTGCACTATCTCCATTTCACGTGTGATCCTAAACGATTGCACTTCAACTTGAAGCCATCAAATGTCATTCTCAACTCAGAGTTTGAGCCTAGATTGGCTGATTGTGGATTGGCAACAATTGTTCCTAATTTCTACAGAACAGCCTCAGGCTATAATGCTCCGGAAGCCTTTCAAAATTGCAGGTAAGATTCATGTCGATGTATTTGGCATTTTACGTATAATTGTTGTACATAAACAAGCAACCAAAATTAGTTCTAGGATAATGTCTTTAGTGCTTCCATGCTCTAGTAGTATAACATGCTGGAATCTTTCTCTTTACCTTCGTTTAGGATACGATCTTGTTAGTTTTGTTTTTTTTTCCTCCTATCTTTGGCTACAATATCTATTCTATATGCCAGTGGATGTATCTGCCTAACTGATTGCATGAACTTTGAATGTGCTTAATTCTAATAATAAAAGAGCCTTAAATATGATTGACCGCCATGAAAATATCGATTTCCTACTTTCTTTGTCAATGGGTTGAAATGAAAACTCTTAAAATCAACTCAAAGCTGCTAATACTTTTAGCTTGAGGGGAAACTGAATTTTAAAGTGGCTACTAGATGAAAGGAAATATTGGTTTTACAAGTATGATATTCATGGTTCACTATTTGAAGAAAACTTAAACTGATTACTGGATTAAATTCTCGTGTGCTGTCTCAATTTATTAATCTAATCCAGAAAACACAAGCAATAACACCTTGATGCCCAGAACATTTCCACCTTGACTCTCATTTTTCGCCTTATATTGTCTGTACTACAAAATTTACCTAAGATTTTATTTGTAGAAGTTGACGTTTATGTTTTGTTTTTGTTGTACTAGGTACACGGACAAGAGTGATGTGTACAGCTTTGGGGTCATATTGGGTGTACTATTAACTGGTAGAGAGCCAACGGATCCATTCTTTGGGGAAGCAGGCAGTGGAGGTAGTTTGGGGCAATGGCTTCGGCATCTTCAGCAAGCAGGTGAGGCACGGGAAGCACTAGACAAGAGTATCCTAGGAGAAGAAATGGAAGAAGATGAAATGCTAATGGCTGTAAGAATTGCAGTTGTCTGCCTCTCAGACTTGCCAGCCGATCGCCCTTCAAGTGATGAGCTTGTTTCTATGCTCACTCAGTTAAATAGTTTCTGAAGGGGTTTATAACTTTTGTACTTGATGCCTTCAATGTCTTGGTATTCTTGAAGTCCAACTGGGAAGTCCAATGTATTATGTTACTTGCTAACTTGTTGAGAAGAGCTTGTGGTTGTTCCCTCGGCTTCTGGGAGTCCATGCATAGGTATGCCGTGGGGGCAACCACTCAGCTCCAGCATGATGGGTCTTTTAAGTGTCTATCTTATCAATGCGGATGGTATTGCTTCAGCCACATTATGCACCGAATTCGTGGTGTATTGGTCGTTATGGCTTTTTTGGTTGCCTTGCTAAGTTCTTGACCTCTGATGGTCTTTGTTAAAGTGATTGATGACGAAGGTGTTGAAATATACTTGGAAAGAAGTCCAACTTGATAACATTTCTATCAGGGTGGGATTGTGTTAACTCTTGCAGACAGTTTTTTCTTGGAAGCACATAGTCCTTTTGCATTTTCATCAAAGCTCCTGAAAGCATCTATTGCCTTTAAACTACGGAAACCACCAGTCAAACGGTGTCATGTAGGGGTGGGAGGGCCGGACCGGATTCTCGTGACCCGACCGGACCGGACCCGACTCGATCGAATTTTTCCCGGGGCGAGAAAAATCCGATTGTAAAACCGATCCGTTGCTGCGGGAATTCTCTCCCGCAGTAACTCCCGCGGATCGGATCGGGAGCCGCGGTCGGATCCCGATCCGCCCCGCCCCTTCCGATTTTTCCAGTAGCCAAACACACACACACAGCAGCACAACTACACACAAACACAAACACACACGCACAGCAACACAAACACACATACACAGCCCGCCCAACAAACACAAACACACACCACAAACACAAACACACACACAGCCGCGCCGCGCCATCTTCGCCCCAATGCCACCTCACCGACGCCGACGACGACGCCGCCATACTATCTCCGTCGCTAATTCGCGCCAATTGTCGAAACCCTCGGTTCGGTTGCGACAGTCACCACTCACCACCGGTAGCACCACGCGAATAACCACCTCGGTCCAGGACGACCGCGCCGCCGCTGCTCCGCCCCTTCGTCGCCCCCCGCCGCACATAAGGGTCTTGTAACTCTTGTAATTCCAGTCCGATTGAACTGCATATTTCGTTTTTGATTTTTTGCTTGAGCTTCCATGGAAGATTGTGACCTCCGATGGCGTAGAGATGCCGCCCTCAACGCCACCACCCCCTCCGCTGCTCCGACACCGTTGATGCGGGATCCCGAGCAGAATCCCGCCTCCCGCAAAGCTCCCGCGATCGCGGGAGTTCCGCATTTCGCGGTGCGGATCGGGATCTGCGACGAGCTCCCGATCCCGCCGATTGTCGGGGGGCGGATTCCCGATCCCCGCGGGAATCCGGCCCAACTCATCCCTAGTGTCATGACACTTATTTATCATTATTTGAGTGATGGATGATTTGGAAAAGAATGATTTCTATTTTCTTTTTAACAATAATTCTATGTGATGTAAATTCAATGATGCGACAAAGAATGGTTTAGAAGATTTGATATGTGCCAACAGGGCTTAAGTAAACTGTGTGCCAACTCGGGTGGCTTCTATGAAATATTCTTAAAACATTAATTAAAGAGTCATGCAAACTTTGGCCTGGATGCAAAAGATATAAGGAAATTCAATATTTATTCTGGAGGTATTCAGTTTAATGAAAACTCAAACATACTCCACTAGGCTAATAGTGCAGCATTTGCTCTGTAAACATAAGCTTTGTTCATTCAAGAGTGAAGGGCCTTCGTTGTTCTCATGCCTTATTCAAGGAACTATACATTCAAATTCACGAAATCATGTGCGCTAAACTATATTCAAATAAAGGTTCAGAACCATGAGTGTATATGGAGGTTTAGGCACAAACCTCGCTTCAGCAACAAAAGCGATTGTGCAACTCAACATTTGATCCGAACAACATATAGTGAATCAGCCAAAACAAATGATGGATGGTGGTGCATACATCTAAACCGAGACAAGGGCGGAAAAGAAGTAATGCGGACATCTTCTTCTAATGTTGTTGTTCTTCTATAACACTCTCTAATACCAGATACTGAAGCGCTATGGAGTATTTGGCAAATCTGCTCATCTTTGCACTAGCAATATCTGAATGCATTTTCGTCAGAACAAATGATCCAGAGCCTTCACCTTCTATACCAAACAACACGAGATGTTAAATTATAAGCAGAATCGCAGATCGAATAAAAGATCCAGCATCAAAACCAACCTTTGGTGGTGTAAATAGAGGAGACCCATCTCTTGTAAATGTAGAGCAATCTGGGAGAGTCCCCTTTGTGTGTGTCGGATAACAGTAGTGTACAAGGATTCTGCTTACTGTGGAAATAGAAAAGACAATCCATTAGCTGCATTATGGTTATTAAAATGACAAAAGCATTGAACATTGAGTTGTTACAGACAAACGAGTGGCAGTTATTTCACATACTTAGCCTGATGATCAATGGCATTTCGACAAAGAGCTAATACTCGGACCATTGCCAAGTCTCTTCCTCGTGGGTTGTTGTATCGCTCTTGGCAATTCCTTTTAGGAAATCAGAGTGATCAAAGGTAAGTAATGTTTGAAATTTCAACGACATAATCTTTTAGCATTAGAGAGATTCAGGATACGATAAAAAAGACTTGTAGGCGCGTAATGAAACAAGAAACGCAGAGCGTAGGAGTTGATGATGATTAATGGAGGGAAGAAACAAATAAAAAGAAATCTATTTACCTTTCATTAAAGAAATCAGCAAAATCGTCTATAATAACGGAAACTGGAAAGGAATCATGATACAAGTGGAACGCAGCGAAGTAATTCTTGATCCCTTCATCATCATCCACATACCTTTAAAACATCGAAATCAAATGCGATAGCATTTAACAACAACAACAACAACAAGAAATGAACATGAAAAAAAAAGGGACATGGGGTAATAATGTGTTAGGCTACTTAATCTGAATTCGTTGAAATGCTTCTGAAGATGGATCCACGCCCTGAAAATTGTTAATTCAATAAAAACTCCCAAATGGAAAATAAAAATCAAAAAGAAAAAGAAGGAAAGTTGCAATAATAATAATAACAATAATAATAATGTGGTACGGTACCTGAGAGAGGAAAGGAGGGTGGGTTTCTAACCTGCGCCGGTTGCACAGGATAACAACTCTGCCGTTACTCTTCAGTGATGAGTTGAACGCGAACTGGAATAACAGTGAGGTTTTGCCACTGCAACAAAACATAAATTGAGGAAATTAACCAAGGGGGGCGGGCCAAAAAAAAATGAATAAAATTTGTTAGAGTCGTACGATGTAGGCGGGCCAGAGAGAAGAATGATCGGGTCGGGTCGACCCGGCCTTGTTTGAGGCGTCAAGAAAAACTTCTCCACCATTTTCCTTCACAATTTTACCAAATTCAAGTTAAGAAGCTTCGAACCAAATGCAATGACAACTGGAGTGGTAGGTTATATGAACCATAAATGAATCACGTCGAGTCGTAAACATAATTTTTTTGTCTCTATACGTTTCGGTTGACGAGCATATCTTCATTTAGGTATTTTAGCTTCATGTCCCGTATGATCTATATCCATGTCTTTTTTGGTCTCCCACAAGCTCTAGTTGTCTGTCCTAAGTCAAAATCTTCAACTCGTTATACCGGTGCATCTATGAGTCTGCGTTTAACATGCTCAAACCATCTTAAGCGATTTTTTCGTCGATGGCGGCCACACCTAATTTATGCCGAATATCTTCAGTGCCTACCTTATCTCTCTTGGTGTTACCGCACATCCACCGTAGCATGCGCATCTCTGTAACGTTCATCTTCTGTGCACGACTTTGCTTAATAGCACAACACTCAGAGCCATAAAGCAAAGCAGACCTAATAGCCATTGGATAGAACTTTCATTTAAGCTTTAAAGGAAAGTTAAGATCGCACAGAATCCCTGTTACACTCTTCCACTATGTCCATCTAGCATGGATGCGGTGGTTGACATCTCCGTCTACCTCTCCATCATTTTCTGTATGGAGCCCAAATAAAATGCGAACTTCTCGGTATCTCTTGGACATCCAACTGAACCGTGCCATCGTTGTTTCTTCGTTATTTGCTAAACTTGTGAAATTGTTGGATCGGAATTGATACAACTTTTCCAAAGTTTCAAAGTTCAAGTTAAGCTGGCGTTACCTTAACCTGATTTTATACAATATTCTTGATAGAGTATAATGTGCAGTGGAATTAAAGAACACAAGAAGATAAATTTTCAATGGTTTATTATAAATAATCAACCATCTAGCCTTACGGCAAAATAACCATGAAAGTTTTAACAAATATGTTCCTCACCACAAATCACTCTCGCTCTTTTGTAGATCGGACTCAATAGAGCAGACAAGAATTTTTTTTCTTAAATCTAATCCTACACTTAACTCGAAAACTTACAAACTTTGCAAAGCAAGAAACACAACAACAATGCTAAATGTATAATCTCTACGGATTAATTAGCTCTATTGTTTCTTCTGTTTCTTGATGTACTTCACACCCTATATATAAGCTTCTTCAAACTTGATTTCCAAGGTATGTTGTACACAGTCTTGGTAACTTATGTTGTTTACATGTTGAACTCTTCTTTCCTTCTTGAACTCGATCACCTTCTTGAATAATAATTTCATTTATTAGATTGATTATAATAAGGAAATACTCCTTCTTTAATTCAGAGTTGATCTTGGAAAGATTCCCAGTTGCACTTGACTCCAAAACTTTCCATCTTTGAAACCGTGTTGACTTGACCGATCTCCTCCTCTTGAATTATGGAAACTTCAACTTAGGAAACTTGTAATGTTATTTCTTATGATTAAAAGATGTTCCTGGACATAAACAAAGACAACTAAAATCCTGGAACTTGATTAATAGGTGAATAAAGGAAAAACTCAAATAAAGCAGTTAAAGACAAATTGACAGAATAGTTTCTGGTTTCAATGTTGCTCTTATGAATGTTGGCTCAACATCCATCCAATATTTAATCCAAAACACTTTACTCATGTTCTAGAATTTCAGAACCATGTTTCAGGTTAAGAATGTTTCGGGTTTCAATGTTGTCCTCAGGATGTTAGCACAACATCCATCCAACATTGATTCCAGAACATCTTATACTTTCAATCTTCCTCATTTTTCCTTTCTTCACAAAACCAATCATCATGTTCCCATAACAGATAATATGTCCAAATATCAATTAAGCATAATCCTTTAAACCTACTAAACTGCTCCCCCTTAATGCCAACTATCAAGCATTAACTTGGCACAACAAAGATATTCATTAAAGTCATCACCACAACTCAGCAACTAGTTGTTCAGAAATTTAACTCATCAATGTTGAAACATCATTAAGACCAGAATGTATCTGCATATAAGTTTAACAGCAGAAACATCATATATAAACTATCTTCATAAGCAAAATCATTAAGAGCAGTTAAAGCTAAGTAGCATACTCATTACAAACTAAATAAATGAAAAAAGAACTAGCAACAAAATATAAACAGTTCAAAACATATCAAAAACAAAAACATAAAAACTAGAAATCAAAAATTAAAAAATGGACTACTCTCCCATTTTTGTGAAGAAAGCTCCTTCATGTTATTAATCAAGACATCCATCTTCTGCATTTGATTTTCCTTGAAAGCAACTCAAGTACCCTGTTTCTTTTAAAACTGTTCATGTCCATAACCCTCTCTTTATGGATATTCCTCCTTCTAAACTCATAAGCCCTGTCCTTTATCTCTTTGGTTAGATAGAAACTACACCTAGCAACTCGACCATGATAGGATAACACAAGAGTGTCACAATATTCTTCTTCATCATCATCATCACCATTAGCTTCAAACTCTTTAGCAACAGTTTCCTCTTCCTCTTCATTCTCTTCCTCTTCCTCAACATCAACCACCTCAACTTCTTCATCCACAACTTTTTTTCCTTTCCTCACTCTCTCAGCCTCAGCCTTAGCCTTAGCATCAACCCTTTTCTTCTCAAGTCTCTCTCTTTGAGATCTTCTAGCCTCAACTCTTTGTAAGGATATTTTACTCATGGGTATAGACACAATTGGCGTTCTCTTTATACCAGAACCAGATCCTTCCCCCTCAATCACATCACTAAGAATATTCATTAAGGGTTTAGGGTTAGCCACATTGACCTCAAATTTAGTTTCCTTGGTTTGAGAAGTATGGGCTTATGATGTTGCGCCAACATTCGACTCAGATTCCATATTTTTAGCTCTATTCGACATTCGTTGGTAGGGAATCGTTGGTCGTTTAGTGGCAACTTGAGCAGTATGCCTTACTTCATCCTCACGCGCAGCAACCCTTGTGCGTGCTGTTGTTTGCTCAACATTTAAGGCCATATCTGCAAGACTTTCCAATGTATACTTGCTTGCCATTTTGCTAATTTGAGAATTGAAAGAAAAATATGTGAGCTTTTCAGATAAATTGCAGAGAGAACACAAATTGCACAAGTGAAAAAATTTTAGGGCAAATTGTTCATTTGAGTCGTGCAGAGTGGAGAGAGAAGGGATGAATGTCAGTGGGATTGTGGAATGTGATCAATTAAGTTTACCCACTGCTCTATTCCCGCGTAAGAACTTCACCACGTGTCATTTAAAAACAACAAGTAACTAGAGCAGTTCAAAATAAAACAATAAAAACCCAGTTTTTAAAATTTTAAACAAATTTATAAGTTACTGTTTTCAATGTTGGGCAGACACTATGACAATGTTGGGATAACATTCAGATCAGAGAGTAGAGAAACATTTCAAGAATCAGTAAATATAGCGTTTGATGATCCCACCTTTGATATATGATCTAATGAAGTTACTATCTCTGATGTTGCCCCAACATTGGAAATAGAGACTGTCCCAACATCGGGAGCAGAAGCTAGAGACACTGAAATTGATATTGTTTCTAATGTTGAACTGACACCTGTTGCTGTTAGGCCAACATCCCCACAGTCCAATTCAGAGGATGACATTATTGATGAACCTAGGAGAGATCGCCCTACTAGGATTCAAAAGAATCATCCAGATTCACAAGTGATAGGTGAAATCACTGGACGCATGAAGACTCGCAACAAAGACAGGGTAAACTATAAAAATATGGTAAGGTTGTGTGCCTGCATGGCTTCCACTTGCACTGTAAGTAATGCTTCCTGTTTTGTTTCTAATATTGAACCTAAGAATGTGACTGAAGCTCTTAAGTATAGTAAATGAATAAATGTTATGCAAGATGAACTGTTATAATTCACCAAAAATCATGTTTGGAATCTAGTACCTAAACATTCTAATATGAATGCTATATGAACTAAGTGGATTTTCAAGAACGAAACAAATGAAGATGGTGTAATTGTAAGGAACAAATCTAAGTTAGTTGCATAAGCTTATAATCAGGTAGAAGTGATATAATTTGATGAGACATTTACTCTAGTAGCTAGGATATAATCTATTAGATTACCTTTTGCTATTGCATGTTGTTTTAAGATTACGCTCTACCAGATGAATGTGAAAGGTGCTTTTCTTAATGGTTTGATAGACAAATAGGTATATATTGAACAACCTGAAGGTTTTGCTGATCCTAAATATCCTAATTATGTGTATAAACTCGAGAAAGCTTTGTATGGTTTAAAACAGGCACAAAGAGATTTGTATGAAAGACTAACTGAATTTTTGTTAAGTCTTGGGTTCAATAGAGGAGATGGAGACAAAACCTTGTTTATTCTAAGAAAGAGTTCTGATGTTTGTATTGCTCAGATATGTGGATGATATTATATTTGGTTCTACTAACAAGTCTACTCTAGACAAGTTTGTTGAGTCAATGACAAGGACATTTGAGATAAGCATGACTGGAGAGCTGAACTACTTTCTAGGGTTGCAAGTGAAGCAACTGGAGAATGGTATGTTCTTAAACTAGGAGAAGTATGCAAAGAACTCGGTAAAGAGATTTGAGCTACATGAGTCAAAACCTTGCAAAACTCCCATGTCTTTTTCTATGAAGATTACTAAGGATCGCACTAGAGACACTGTTAACCCACCATTGTACAGATATATGATTAGTAGCCTTCTATATCTCTCTGCCTATAGACCAGATATTATATTTTCTGTTTGTGTTTGTGCTAGGTACCAACCTGATCCAAAGTAATCTCACTTGATTACTGTGAAGAGAATATTAAGATATATATCTGGAACTTCATCATTGGGCATTTGGTATTCTTTTGATACAAATACAGATCTTGTTGGTTTTAGTGATTCTGATTGGGAAGGTGATGTAGATGATAGAAAATCCACAAGTGGGGGTTATTTCTATTTGGAAAACAATCTAGTTTCATGGTATAGTGGAAAATAGGATTGTGTCATTTTCTACAGCTGAATCTGAATATGTAGCTGCTGGCAGTTGTGTTACCCAGCTTGTATGGCTTAAACACATGTTTTTGGACTATGGGTTAGAAAGTGATACCCTCCTCATGTTTTTTGACAATCTTAGTGCCATTAGTATCTCAAGGTTTAACATTCTAGGACTAAGCATATAGATATAAGACATCATTAGTTGAGAGACATGGTTGAGGATAAAGTGATTAACATTGTGCATATTGAGACAAATAATAAGCTTCCTGATATGTTTACGAAACCTTCAGATAGTGAGAGATTCTTCAGTTTGAAGAAATCTCTCGGCATGTGCAATATGTGAGAATGTTAGGATCCCAGTTGACATAACACCACTGTCTAGCACTAGTTAATGGTTGTGGTGTAGTATGTAACTTTTTTGTTTTTTGTTTGTTTCTTTTCTTTTCTTTTTGAGTCATATTGATCTTTGTTTTGTCATATTTGATTGCGTGGTTGATCATTGTGATTTACTAATCTTTCTAGCTTGCAGATTCTCATCTAAGTTTTGAAAAGTATAAATCTCTAAAGTTTGTCTGAGGTTGTGTTAGCCTAACATATGGAGAAGCTGGGGTACACAAAGTTCACTACTTCGATGTCTATTCGGTTGTGTCTTATTCATATGAAAAGGTTTTACAGAACATGTGGAGAAGCTGGGGTTCATGATGTTGACAGCTTCAATGATATTCAATTGTGCTTATTTGCATGTCTCTGTATGCTTTTGGCCAAGGGGTACATAAAAGTGGTCTTTTCTACTAGGGTGTTTGGGGGTTTCGATTGCCTTCACTTGGTAGCATTTATCACTTAGTGCTCTCTTGAGTGCAGGTTGGTAAAAGAATGCATAAGGAATGGGGGTATTGGGGTGCATGAAAAATGTGTTGCCAGTATTCAAGGCCTTTGAACTTGCCTAACTTGCTGCTGATAATGTTGTAACTGGGGTGTGTGGAGTCTAGTGCTGCCCTCATTCAATAATGTCATTATCCTTTTTTAATCAACCCTCAGTTTTTGTTCTAAAGAGATAATGAAAATAGTGACGATTTGATGTGATGTGATCTGTCGCTTGGTTGAAAAATGATTCACTGTGTATACCAACGTCAATGTCATCATAACATTGTTGCATTCATGCTAGAACTGCATTGTTATTCTTCTTTGGTTAGCGTGATTGACTAGGTTTGGGCTTAGGGGGAGTATATATTCCCTTTCATGTGTTGAGGCATATTCTTTGGGTGACATACTGCAGGTGACACACTATTTGTGATCTTCTATGCTATGGAAGTGGATTAATTCTCTAATTCATAACTGCTTATCTCTATGTGTTTTCTATTTGATATGTTGCTTATTCATGATTTTGATCTAAATCTTATGCCTATGATACTCATTTGCTACTTTGGTGATGTTTCATGTATAAGTTTGGATATACCTTACGCTCTCACATGAAATTGCCTTGAAGAAGCCCAGAACCTCAATAATTTTGGTTTAAAAACCTTCTGGTTTGACCTTACCTGGGCTGGATATCTTTGGTAAGCCTCTTACTGCATCAACCGTCTGTAACTTCTCAAGGTTCCTATAGTGAACATGTCCTAGCTTCCTATGGCACATAACATAATCATCAACTTTAGCATGAAAGCAATCTGCTTCTTCGTGAGCAAGGTAGCAATTATATTTAGATCTAGTACCTGTCATAACAAGGACATTATCACTATTAAATACATCACAAGAACTTTTATCAAATGTAACAAGCAGTTCATCATCACAAAGTTGACTAATGCTTATTAGATTTACTTTCAATCCTTCAGCTAGTAGAACATCTTTGAGGGGTGGAAATCCTTCAACATCTAGCCCTCTTTTCCCAATGATTCTTCCCTTTGTTCCTCCTCCATAGGTGACAGTTCCAACATTGAGAGGGATCAATTGTTTAAGATTTTCCTTGTCTCCTGTCAAGTGTCTAGAGTATCCACTGTCAAAGTACCACTTACCTACAAGGTTAGAGTACACATCAGAAAAAACAACATTACAAACAAGTTTTATCTAAAGAGTCTTTATCTTTTCAATCCAAGTTCTACTTTTCTGTCATGTTCCTAATGTTGGGATAACATCTGTACCAGTGACAGACTCAACATTAGAGACAATTTTTGTTTTCTTCACATTTTCTTTCAAATATTTCTTGCAATAAGGTTTTATGTGACTTGGTTGAAAACAAAATTGACAGATATAAGTAGGTTTACTTTTGTTGGGATTAGCACAACTCATGTCTTTTGATTCATTAACAAAACCTTCTTTAATGAAAACTGAATTAACAACTTTAGAGGTAGGTTTCTCAACATATCCAGGACCATTTGTTCCTTGATTACCCATGCTCCATACCTCATCAAGTTTATATGTACCTAAGTTCCACTTAGCAATGATCTAATTATCTTTTTAAAGCTTTCATTTTACCTCTTTAAGTTCAGCTTCTGTCTTGTCAAGGCCTTTTTCATACATTCTCATCAGTTTCTTCAGTCCATCAATCTACAGTCTCTGAGCTTCATTCTTCTTGGTGAGTTTTTGATTTTCTTTCAGAAGATTATGAAAAGTAGACTTCAAGTCTTCAATGATTTCCTCCTGGGACATTTAACCTTCAAAGTAATACTCTTCATCTAGATCAACTGAGCCATGAAAACTTTCAAAGTTAGATTCATCATTGTTAGACAAAGAATTGAGATCAATATTGGTATCATATTCAGTCCAATTCCCAAAGAAAGTCTCCTGTTCTGATGTTGAGTCCTGGATGTTGGAGCAACATTGGGACCCGTAGCAGTTCTGGAGACCTTCTTCTGTCCAGTTGACTTGAGTGAATAGCGCAGTTGTATGAATCTCTTCAAAGTTTTCTTCAGTATCAGCATTTGATCTAGAGTTATAATCCTCTTCATTGAAATTATCTACACCAACCCAATGAGACTTTCCCTTCTTGCGGAGGGTGTTAGCACATTCAACAGCAATATGACCATTACCTTTACATTCATAACATTGAGTAGTTTTCAACTTTTCAATTTCTTCAGGACTAGATTTTGTTGCCATATATTTAACAAATTTGGGAGGAAGTTTTCTATAACCAGTGGAGGTATTTCCAGGCTGTTTCTCTTTAGATTTATGTTTAAAGTTCAACCTATTGAGTTTCTTGCTAATATTTCCATAGTTAGAAGAAATAATTTCATCCTCATCCTCACTCTCATGATTTAGATAATTTGTGCCTAACAAAGTAATAACTTGTTGTTTGGTAGTTCTAGCAGGAAATTCTAGCTCAAATTCTCTAAGAGTGTTTAACAAGGATTGAAATTCCATGTTGGCAATATCTCTTATCTCTCCCATGGCAATTCTCTTGAGAGCAAATCTAGGTGACAAAGATCTAAAAGCATTATAAACCATAGTTGATTTGAAACAGAAGATCCTAGATTTTCACATTGATTTGTAATGTCAAGGATTTTTTCAAAATAACTATCAATACTCTCATCATCACACATCTTAAGTTTTTCAAAATATTTAAGCAATTGTCTATGTTTAGAGTTTCTAACTGCAATATCTCCTTCACAATGAAGTTCAAGCAGATTTTAGCTGTGGTACAGTTCTGAATTAACTTAAACATCTGAATGGTAACATAACTAAAAATACCATAAAGAGCTTTCTCGTTGTAGTTGTACAGTGTTACCTCGTTTGATGTCCATTGTGACTTCAGTTTTGGTATAATATTTGCATCTTTGTCGTTTTCAATCTTTGGGACAAAATATCCATCAAGGACTGCATCCCATGCTTTCATGTCAATGGATTTGATGTGAACTCTGAGCCTGGTCTACCAGTAGGCATAGTTGATGGATCCTTCCAAGACTGGGAGTCTGCAAGAATTAGGATTGATGTTGTCCATCGCGTTGTATCACCTCCAAACACAGGTGAAATCGGTGCTTGGCTCTGACGCCAATTGAAATTGTTGGATCGAGATTGATACAACTTTACCAAAGTTCAAAGCTCAAGTTAAGCTGCCATTGCTTAACTTGATCTTAAACAATCTTCTTGATAGAGTATAATGTAGCGGAATTAAAGAACACAAGAAGATAAATTTTCAATGATTTATTATAAATAATCAACCATCTAACCTTAAGGCAAAATAACCATGTAGGTTTTAACAAAGACGTTCCTTACCACAAAATCACTCTCGCTCTTTTGTAGATCAGACTCAACAAAGCAGACAAGAATTTTCTCTTTAAATCTAATCCTAGACTTAACTTGAAAACTCACAAACTTTGCAAAGCAAGAAACATAGCAACAATGCTAAAGATATAACCTCTACGGATTAACTAGCTCTATTATTTCTTCTGTTTTTTGATGTACTTCACACCCTATATATAAGTTTCTTCAAACTTGATCTCCAAGGTGTGTTTACACAGTTTTGGTAACTTATGTTGTTTCTTTGTTGAACTCTTATTTCCTTCTTGAACTCGATCTCCTTCTTGAATAATAGTTTCCTTAATTAGATTGATTCTAATAAGGAAATACTCTTTCTTCATTTCAGAGTTGATATTGGAAAGATTCCCAGTTGCACTTGAACTCCAAAACTTTCCATCTTTGAAATTGTGTTGACATGACCGATCTCCTCCTCTTGAATTATGGAAACTTTAACTTAAGAAACTTGTAATGTTCTTCCTTATGATTAAGATATGTTCCTGGACATAAACAAAGATAACTAAAATCGTGGAACTTGATTAATAGGTGAATAAAAGCAAAACTCAAATAAAGTAGTTAAAGATAGATTGGCTCAACATCCATCCAACATTTAATCCAAAACACTTTACTCATGTTCTCGAATTTCAGAACCATGTTTCAGGTTAAAAATGTTTCGGGTTTCAATGTTGTCCTCTGGATGTTGGCACAACATCCATCCAACATTGATTCCAGAACATCTTACACTTTCAACTTGCATTCGAGGTACTCTATTTTTGTTCGACTTAGTCGAAACCCTCGTGCTTCTAATGTTTTATCCATCATTTTAATTTAGCGTTTAACTCTCGTTCTCGTCTCATTAATGACGACAGTAAACAACATACACCATGGTACTCGGTCTTGTATGGTTCTGGTGATTTCATCAATTATAATGACAAACAAAAATGGGCTCAGAGCTGACCCTGATGTAAGCCAATTGTAATCGGGAAGACATCTGTTGAACCGCCACAACTTCGAACACTTGTCACCACATTCTCTTACAGTTCTTTTATGATGTTGATATATTTAATGGGTACCCATTTCTTCACCAAGGTTCACCATAATACCCCTCGAGATACTTTGTCATATGCCTTTTCTATGTCGATAAAGACCATATGCAAATCTTTACTCTTTTCTCGAAAGTGTTCAATGAGCCGATGAATCAAATGGATGGCCTCCATGGTCGACCTTCCGGGCATAAATCAAAATTGGTTCTCAGATATGGGAACTCATCGGTGCTATAGGAAATTCATCAAACATTTTGGGATTATAGCCAAACCATTGACTGCTATGACCACAAAAGGAAGGTTTAAATGGTCTAAGGAGTCATTGACAAGCTTTTGACAAATTGAAGCAAGCCATGATCACTACCCCAGTATTGCAACTACCTGATTTTGCAAAGAAATTCACAATAGAGATTGATGCCTGCTACTATGGTTTGACAGCATTATTGAGTCAAGACAAACACCCCATAGCCTACATTAGCAAGGTATTGGGTTCTAAAAACCTAGGGTTGTCTTTGTATGTAAAAGAGGTTTTAGCCATTCTATTGGTTTTGGGGGAAGTGGAGACCATATCTCATTCAGGGTTAGTTCATAATCAAATCTGATCAACATAGTTTGACATATCTTTTGGAGAAAAAGATATCTACCCCCTTGCAGCACAGGTACATGACTAAGCGGATGGGGTACAATTACAAAATTGAATATAGTAAGGGAAAGGAGAATAGTGCAATTGATGCACTATCCAAAAGGGAGGTAAAAACATGGGAGTGTCATTCTGTGAGTATCTTGCAGCCTGAGTGGATGGCTGAGCTGCAAGAGAGTTATGAGGGTGATGAGGTGGCCATTGGTGCCATTACTCAATATGTGCTGATAAGAGAACTACAGTAATTTGAGTACATGATTTCTTATGCTTTTGTACAATCCTTGTGGCAATTTTACTTGTGTTAGTATTATTTCATTGTTTTCGTAGTTTGAGTCGAGTTGGAGTAAAACGATGCTTATTTGGAGGATTTCAACACTTTTTAGTACAAGGGACAGTAGAGCCACGACGCTACCAACCACGCTACTAAAGGAACCAGTAAATTGAATGCAGGGCGAGCAAGGGTGAATCGTAAGAGAAAAGCTGAATGAATAGAAACACGCGTGATCTGATGCGCAATGAAAATTGACTGCGCAGTTCAGGCACGATGAGCGCGCAATGCAGACACAAAGTGGGCCGACGTTCAGAAACCTTAAAACGAAGCCAAGAATAGGAAAAAATATAATATGAGAAGATGCTCAACAGTTAGGACACCGCTTTCAGCATAAGCTCACCATCATTTTTACCACCACTCTCACAATATTTACAAGAGCATTCTAGGGTTGGAGGAGCAGAAATTCTACCATTTGTAGCATTTCAACCTTAGTTGAGGGCGAAAGGTGAACAAGAAGGGTCAACAATCAGAGTAGAGGAAAGCAGCAAGAGACCATAAGTTTAATCTTTTCTTTCCCTTATTGAATAATCTATGATGATTTGTTTTTTATTCGAATACGACTATGCGTAGCTAATCCTCTCAGTATCTGAGGGAGGATGTAGTTAATCTCATGTGGATGCACCTTGAACCTATGTTTTGATTATGTTTATTGATGACTTTGTTTTGTTGGATATTATTTTTTGCTTATGCTACTTGGTTTGTTTGATGCACACGTTTTTATGAGGGTAGAGTAGTGCCATTGAACGACCCTGTATTATGTTGAATTATGCATATGAGATTGTTAATGCAACACTAGCATAGTAGATCAACCAGATAAATTTTTAGACTTTCGACATTAACGTGTTCGTGGAATCTAAATCATAGTTGGTAACTCTAATTCACTTCCAATACGCTGTATCAATCTTATAACATGGTGAACTTCTGGTGACGGAAAAGTGCTTAACTATCTGACATCATTAGGGATTAGAGGGTTCTTTAGTACATCGAAAGGTGACTAATTTACTACATCAACTTGGAAACAAAATAATCATCAATAAATAGAGTCTTGAAAATGAGTCATTGGTATTTTGTCTAGGAAGTACGAGCATCCATGATTAATAAAATCCATCTCTTAGTGATTTGACAATAGATCATTTTATATATATGCGAGTGTCTGTTACAAGTAAGTAGTCTGGCAATACAACGAGTCTATCTCAAATCAGGCCTACACTATGTATCTCGTGTAGACTTGGTCCGGAACCTGTTGCTCGAGGTCGGGGATGAGTCTCGATACGACGTCAGTGATGATCCTCGATGTGACGTCGGGGATAAGTCTCGATATGACGTCGGTGATGATCCTCGATGTGATGTCGGGGATAAGTCTCGATATGACGTCAATGATGATCCTCGATGTGACGTCGGGGATAAGTCTCGATATGACGTCGGGGATGAGGTCGTTAAAGGAGGCAGAATGATGACGTGGGCAAGACTATGTCGAATGTCTATATCGGGTATAATATCGAATATTTCTATTTGATGTGATGCGGGAGGACCGAGGCGAAGAACTAATTGCCTTTCTCAGTGTGCGGGGCGGGTTATTTATAGGCGCAACTGGCCTATATCAAATTCTACTTTCGATGTCATATCGGGGTTGATCCCCGATATGCTCGTTCATAGGCCGTGGCCCAGAATGGGCCCATATGCTAGAAACCTCCATATCATGTAGTCCCCCAATTTGGGGATTATTATCCTAGGGATAAGAATTCGCAAATTTAGTTTTGAATTTTCGGGTTACCTGTACCCCACGTCCCCCCAGTTCGAAGGATGGAAATCGAAAATGTGGGAAGTGCACTTGGAACTAGTTTGTGCAGTTCCTTAGTGCAGTTACCGCATTGTATGAGGTCCTCGTTTGAACTCTAAGTTGTTTAAAAAATGCGATCTTGCGAATACGGATACAAGAATTCAAAGCGTATGGCAGTCCTCAATTTTTTGTAGTGCTAAGTTTGGGTCGAGCCCTCTGTCACGCGTAGTGCCATTTCTTGCTGGTGCGGTGAACTCACGTCGAAAGTCAAATCGAATATGAGTTTCGATGTAATCCCCGATATAACTCATTTAATGCTGCGGGCTCCAGCTTTTGTTTGTTTATAAAAGTCGGTCCCTGCCTTGTCATCCTTCACTTATTTTATTTCCCTGTGTTGTCACTGTCGGGACTACGTCGAATTTTACATCGGTAACTTTCCCCGATATCTTCTTCGATATAGATTCCGATATATTTTTCGACGTTGCTTTCGATATTCTGCGCGTTTTTGCAATAAACTACCTTAGTTGTTTTGCTTGAGGATGGTTCGTGGTAAGAAATCTCCGAAGAAGAAAAAACTTATTGTATCGCTGCAGTATTATGAAGTTGGCCCTGGTAGGCGAAATGATTTCATCGTGTCAGACGACGAATCTTCTGATTCTGAAACTTCTGCGAGGGACGCTTCATTAGATGACGGTTTGGTGCAAGTCTCCGGAATTTCCGCCAATCTAAGGTTATCCCGAGTCTGTCTACATGAACGGAACTCTCGGTTCCCTGATAAGTATGTCGTGATGCAGTCAAATATTTATGGTGGGAGTGTTATTGTTGGAGATCGCACTGCCATAGCGGAAGGTATTCGGTTGAAGAGGATAGAATTAATGCTATGACCGTGGATCATGCTTCCCATGAACGTATGGCTGCTAACCCTCCCCGGGTCAAAGTGACTCTGCCGCCAGAAGGCGCACCGACTAACTATTGGCATCCTCGGGCTCGGGCTTGCTTTGAGGCGTCCTCGACTAACTATATGTAGTTGTATTATCGGCTGGTGACATTTTTTGATATTGTAGCAGTTATTTCCTCGGGCAAATTTTTGTATGTGAAGTGTGCCCCATGTTATTGACTGGGAGCCGCTTTCATGATGTTTAATGAAAGGCGTCTTATTTGTAGAATTCCTATCTTGTGTAATTCTTTCTGTGATCATGAATACTCTATCCTTGTAGTTTAGTAGTTGTGATAGCCTGATGAATGTCTGGTCTTATGGGCATGGAATTGCCTATCTTTGGTAGGTGATTTGTTACCACTCATGAGTGAGAGCCATCCCCTTGTGACAGGGTATGTTTTTCTCGTGGGTGGGGGTCCGTCCCGTTATCGCAGGGAAACCACTACCGTTTTATAATCAACCCCGTTATCACAGGGGATATTTTTTTTGTGGGTAGGGGCGCATCCCGTTATCATAGGGAACCTGCTACCGTTTTATGATCGACCCCGTTATCACATGGGATGTTTTTTCTTGTGGTGGCCCTGTTATCACAGGGGAAACTTTTTCTTGGATCGGTCCCGTTATCCCAGGGAACTTTTTCTTGAATCGACTCCGTTATCACATGAGATTTTTTCTTGGATCGACCCCGTTATCACAGGGGATATTTTCTCGAATCGACCCCGTTATCACATGGGATTTCTTCTTGGAGTGACCCCGTTATCACAGGGAAGTTTTTCTTTGAATCGACCCCGTTATCACAGGAGATTTTTCTTGAATCGACCCCGTTATCACAGGGGATCTTTTCTCGAATCGACCCCGTTATCACAGGGGATTTCTTCTTGAATTGGCCCCGTTATCACAGGGATTTTTTCTTGAATCGACCCCGTTATCACATGAGATTTTTTCTTGGACTGGCCCCGTTATCACAAGGAGTTTTTTCTTTGAATCGACCCCGTTATCACAGGGAATTTTTTCTTGGATCGACCCCGTTATCACATGGGACCTTTTCTCGAATCGACCCCGTTATCACATGGGATTTCTTCTTGGATTGGCCCCGTTATCACATGAAATTTTTCTTGAATTGACCACGTTATCATAGGAGATTTTTTCTCGAATCGACCCCGTTATCACAAGGGATTTCTTCTTGGATTGGCCCCGTTATCACAGAGAATTTTTTTTGAATCGACCCCGTTATCACAGGGGATTTTTTCTTGGATTGGCCCCGTTATCACATGGATTTTTTTCTTTGAATCGACCCCGTTATCACATGGGATTTTTTCTTGGATCGACCCCGTTATCACAGGGGATTTCTTCTTGGATTGGCCCCGTTATCACAGGGAATTTTTCTTGAATCGACCCCGTTATCACATGGGATTTTTTCTTGGATTGGCCCCTGTTAACCCTAAAAATAAAATAAAGAAGATTACTCTTACTAGGAAAAAACAATATATGGACGATACTATTGTCATGAGTACTTCCGATGAGATGTACCTATAAAGAAAACCCCTCGGAGGATTGCCATACCTTTCGGTCCCTGACCCGAAAAGGTTTACAAGAGCACACGAGGAGAAACATAAGCGTCCCTTGGAAAGTCAAACGGTGAATAAAAAATAGATATCAACACGGCATCGGAAAAAGAGCAAACCCCGATGGATCCGTACGACTTCGATATCCACCAATACGCCAAGAGGGACCACAATGGACCCCGAGTCCCATGACCTTACATGAAAACTTCCTTGCTGAACACTCCTCGGAAAAGACGACCCTCGGACCATCACCCGAGGACCCATTTTCGGAGAAAAATCAGAAGTGAATAACAGAGTGCCCAGATAACATATTCCGAGAACTCCGATGAAAAAATCTCACTTCAAATAAAGCAAATACAGCCCTCGGATATCACACCATGTCCTCGGAGATCACACTAGGTCCTCGGAGATCACATTTACATCCACAGAGATCACTCCTGATTGTTGAAGAAAAGACCCGAATCAAGAAAGAGAAATAAAATCCCTCGGAAGAATAGCTCTATCAAAACAATCTACATCAAAGGCCCTCAGAGCTATCAGAAGAGATGAAGATTAAATCTAGTCAGCGCTTAGTCGATAAAAGATAAACCTTATCCTTATTTTAAACACCTGTATCAAGGTAACGACAACACCTGTCCTTACCAAAGCACATGCACAATGACACCTGCCCCTACCAGAGTCTATATAAAGGGAGGTGATCAGTAGAAGAAAAAAACCACTTAAGATAACTCAGCTTACTTACTACAACTTGACACTCGGATACATAAAAAGAAAGAGAGGAGGAAAAGTTCAGTGAATAAAGGAAGGGAATATTCTTGCAGTTATTCTTATTATTTCCACCTATCGTTGCCTCTGAATCACGGACAGGGCGTTCCGACCCAAATAAATATCTTCCGTTAAATAGGGAATAATTCCAAACCCGTTAACAAAGTGGCGCCGTCTGTGGGAACGCCATAACATCTGTCCTTGAGAGAATTCAGCAGACGTCAGCTAGGATGGATGATCTTTTTGAAAGTGACAACATTCCTTTCTCGAACAGCGACTCAGAAGAAACTTTGTCCAATTACGAATCAGGTACTAGAGACTTTATTAATATTCCCCGATCTGTTTACGAAAGACTTATAGATGCTGCACGAACACCCCGGAGGAATGAACCTATCGGACGCACGTCCTCTGTGCTCTTCGAAAATGGGGATTTCCCCTCGGAGGGAGATGCACCTCCGATGGCGTGGAACCCAAATTCGAATCCTTGGCAACGAGAATCCCGACAGACGCCTCGAAGGTATGTGTGTCATGAAAGAATTCCAGAGAGGGGTCGGGAAGAAATTTCTCGCCCCTCAGAGTATCGAGGAGAGTTTGAACATTCCTTATGGGGAATGATGGATGATTTACGAAAAGAATTAGGTGACCTAAAGAAGACCATGGTCCCTGAAGAGGATCCTACATTCAAGACCACTCCTTTCATTCCCGAAATCGCTTAAGCTTCTATCCCCTCGGGGATGCGACCTGTCAATATCCCGTTATATACTGGAGAAGCTGATGGAAGGGACCCACAGGTTCACATTCATCAATATCTGGCCGGAATGGACCTCTCTTCTGCCCCTGACCACGTGTTATGCCGCGTGTTTCCTGTTACCCTCGGAGGGCGGGCCCAAGCCTGGTTTACTCACCTTCCACCTTGTTCTATTACGAGCTTTGATCGATTAGCCCATTTGTTCGTACGACAATTCGCCTGCAATCGAAGGTACCCTAAATCTGCCACACACCTATTCACTATTAAACAGAAAAAAGATGAATCCTTACGAGAGTATATAAAGCGCTTCACGGATGAAGCACTCGATGTTCCCAACGTTAGCCCGACCATTATGGCGGACATATTAACTCAGGGACTCCGAACGGGGGATTTCTTTAGATACCTTATGGGAAATCGGATCACGGACATGAATGAACTAATGAAAAAGGCAGAAATCCATATCTTGATGGAAGAGGCAGAAGGAACAAAGAAACAAATGGAGCAGGAGGATAATGAACACCTAGAGCGCGTCGAGAAAGAAGCAAAGGCCAAAGAAAAGAATAAGGAAGGAAAACCTCTTCAGCGCAAGGACGAAGGAGGAGTGGTTAAGAAGTTTCTCCGACCCATGCACCTGCCTCCGATGACTGTTACCCCACCAGAAGTGCTCAATATAATGAGGGGTAGCAACGAGTTACACTGGCCCAGGCCGACTAAATTCCCTAACCGAGACAAGGACACTGGGAAATATTGTAAGTACCATAAAATTTACAGGCACACTACGGAAGAATGTACTACCCTTCGTCTAGAGGTGCTCCGCCTGTTAGAAATAGGGTATTTGAAGAATTACCTCAAGGAAAATAACCCCGAGGAGCCCAAAGCACATGTTTGGAAGAGATCACGAAGAGAGGAGGAAGAACAAGAAAGGGAAGAAAGGATGCCTAGTCGGAAGTCACGAGAAGGGACAACTGGACGCCTCCGATCCCAAGAGAGAATTAAAGATCGTCGGCAAAATTCACGAGAGAAAACGACAGGGTATCAGAGTTTGCCTCCTCCACCTAACTCTTACAAAAACAACCCCCCAACAGGGAGAACGATCAATATGATTGAAGGGGGTGAAATTTCCATAACACCTCAGGGTAAAAAGAAGAAATATTTGAAAGAAGCCCGACGAGCAGAACAAGGATTGTCTCTCTGCTCCATTCAAGGATCAAATCTGCCTAGCATCACTTTCGGGCCCAAGGATCTTATGGACGTAATATACCCTCACGAAGATCCATTGGTTATTTCTGCTGTCATCTACAGGTATGAAATCCAACGGATCCTTATAGATACGGGCAGCTCCGTGGATGTACTCTTCTTACCTACCTATCTTGCTATGAGGTTGAAACAAGAAACGTTGGAAACCGTTGAGGTCCCGTTAGTAGGATTCTCAGGAGAAGCCTGTCAAACCCTCGGAACTGTTACTCTTCCAATGTCATGGGGGAAAGGAGCCCTTCGAAGAACGGAATCTATTAAGTTTTGGGTAGTGGAAGCTTCCTCACGAACGTATAATGTCATCTGCGGAAGACCATCTATTCGGGCCTTTGAGGCTATCCCCTCCACTCTGCATCTTAAAGTGAAATTCCCCACTTCTTCGGGAATCGGAGAAGTCCGAGGAAGTCAGTCGAAAGCCAGAGAATGCTGCATGAATGCCATTCCCTCAGAAGAGGACGGACCCTCACTCGGAAATAATAAAAAGTGTAAAACAGAGGAAACACGAGTCCAACCCGTGGAAGAGTTAAAAATGGTGGAATTAGTAGAAGGAAGCCCCGAGAAAGTAATCAAAATGGGCACCCATATGGCTCCAATCATAGAAGGTCAACTGATCTCTCTCCTCAAACAGTTTCATCACCTCTTTGCATGGGAAGGTGGACCACCCGGGCGAATCAGCAATAAGGTATGTCAACACTTTCTTAACGTAAAGCCCGGGGCTAAACCTGTCCAACAGAAGAAAAGGAAAATGGGACCCGAGCGCAACAAGATTATCCGCTCGGAAATACAACGCCTTCTTAGTTTGAAACAAATTCGAGAAGTCATTTATCCCGAATGGTTAGCTAATGTCGTGCTAGTACCCAAGCATGGAGGAAAATGGCGAATGTGTGTTGACTTTACCAACCTCAATGAAGCATGCCCAAAAGATTGTTATCCCTTACCGAGCATAGATCAGCTAGTTGATTCTACTGCAGGGTGCGTGCTACTATCAACTTTAGATGGAGACCAAGGGTATAACCAAATCCCAATGGCAACTATTGACCAAGATAAGACCAGCTTCATCACAGATGCAGGCACATTTTGTTATCTAGTCATGCCATTTGGGCTGAAGAATGCGGGAGCTACCTACCAAAGGTTAGTAAGTCTTATGTTCGCAGGACTTATTGGGAAATCAGTAGAGGTTTATGTAGATGATACTGTAGTTAAAAGTAACACTGCTGAAGAACATCCCGAGGACCTACGGAAAGCGTTGGTCATTATGAACAACTTTGGCATGAAAGTTAACCCTCAGAAGTGCTCTTTTGGTATCCGAGGAGGAAATTTTTTGGGATTTATGGTTACGGAGAAGGGAATCGAAGTAAACCCCGAAAACGCAGAAGCTATCATGGGGTTACCTACCCCTAGGACGGTGAAAGATGTCCAAAAATTAACTGGAAGAATGGCCTCGTTGAGTCGATTTGTCTCCAAGTCTGCAGAGAAAGGGCTTCCCTTCTTCAAGATACTTCGAAATGTCAAGGAATTTCAGTGGACCCCCCAATGCGAGGAAGCTCTCAAAGAATTGAAAAGGTATATGTTGAAACCACCTTTGCTGGTAAAACCTATACCCCAAGAAGAGTTGTTTCTGTATTTATCAGTCGGAGAAGAGGCTATTAGCGCTGTCTTAGTCAAAGAACAGGATGGAGAACATCACCCGGTATATTACGTCAGTAAAACCCTCCTCAGAGCCGAAACCCGATATACCCTAACTGAGAAACTCGTTCTAGCATTGGTTACTACGGCTCGTAAGCTACGTCCCTACTTTCTATCCCATCCAATTACCGTGCTAACTAAGCACCCCCTGAGGGCAATTCTTAACAAGCCTGAATCATCAGGGAGACTGATAAAATGGGCCGTAGAGCTTACTGAGTACGATATTTCCTATGCTCCGAGACCATCAATCAGAGCGCAAGTTCTGGCGGACTTTGTAACAGAACTTACGGGCATAAGATCCGAGGAAAAGGAGCCACGATGGCATGTATATGTAGACGGATCCTCGGTAAGTACACATGGGGGGGCTGGAATAGTTTTGGTAAACCAAGAAGGGGAGGAGGAAAGACTTCATTTTGCGGTTAGAATAGATTACCCCCTCTCTAACAATGAAGCCGAGTATGAAGCTCTCCTTATCGGTATGAGACTAGCAAGGGAAGGAGGAATGAAAAGAGTACTCCTCCATAGTGACTCCCAACTGATTGTTCAGCAAATTAAGGGGTCATATGAGGCAAAAGAAGAAAGAATGCAAGAGTACCTCCGAGTTGTTCGTCAAAGGTCCGAATGGTTTGAAGAATATGATATAGTTCAAATTCCCCGAAAAAAAAACCAAGAGGCGGACAATTTTTCCAAAATGGCTACACAAACAGCCGCAATACATACTCGGAATATTACTCTACTTCATGTCAATGAATCTAAAAAGAGCGAAGGCCAAGAGGTGAATACCATTTCAGATCCCTCATCTAGCTGGGTGACCCCTATCAAGGCTTATTTACAGAATCCCGAGGGATACTCCTCGGACAAGAATATTCAGCGAATGATGTTCAGAAAAACTCTCCGATACTTCCTCAAAGACGGGATACTCTTCCGAAGGACATACTCATGCCCCCATGCTCGATGCCTTAATGAAGAGGAGGCCCAACTAGCTTTAGCAGAAACTCACGGGGGGGTATGCGGAAGCCATACCAGCAGTGAAAGCATGGTCGGACGCCTGATTCGGCAAGGCTTCTACTGGCCCACGATGGCCAAAGATAGCAAAAGCCATGCCGAAAGGTGTAAATCCTGCCAAGCTTACGCCCCTCGGACCCATCAAGCTACAGCTCCTTGGGAACCCCATCTGACCCCTTGCCCATTCTCCAAGTGGGGTATTGATATACTTGGACCCCTCATCCCTGATGCAGGTCAAAAGAAATTTCTGCTAGTAGCCGTTGACTACTTTACCAAATGGGTGGAAGCGGAACCCCTAGCTAGGGTCACCGCTGGGGCCGTTATCAATTTTCTCTGGAGGAGTATTATTTGTCGCTTTGGTGTCCCTCGGAGCCTGGTAAGTGACAACGGTTTGCAATTTACTGAACAAGGATTACAAAAATGGTGCGATCATTGGGAGATAAAACATCGCTTTGCCTCCGTGGGATACCCTCAAGCAAATGGCCAAGTAGAAAGAACTAACAGAACCCTCTTGAAGAACATGAAGGCCCGGCTTGATTGGCATAAAGCTAAGTGGGTTGAGGAAATACCCGGGATATTGTGGGCCTATCGGACCACGCAAAGTGTTGCTACGGGCGAAACCCCTTTTAGTCTATCCTACGGGTGTGAAGCTGTTTTGCCCTCGGAGGTCTCCATAGAAAGCTGGCGAGTCAAGGAATACGAGGAAGTGGCCAATGGCTCAAATTTAGCCCTTGACCTTGACCTTCTAGAAGAAAAAAGAACCCGGGTAGCCCTCCGAATGGATGAGAACAAGGCTCGGATGTCACGATATTATAATACCAAGGTAAAACCCCGAACCTTTCAAGTTGGAGATTTAGTGATGAAACGAGTAGGGGCTTCCAAGAATGTGGGCAATTAGATCCACGATGGGAAGGACCCTATAAGATAGTGGAAATTGTAGGGCCGGCAACTTATCGTCTCGCCAACTCCGAGGAGGCAATACTTCGCAACACGTGGAACGCAAGCAACCTTAGAAAGTACTATGCTTAATGTAATAATCATACATGAATAAAAAGAGTGTTCATATACGAGGGGCTATAGTACAAAAGAAATTAGAGTTGTCTGACAAAATGATGGCTCTACATATGAGACATCGAGACAACCCAATAACACTAAAAACCCTCTGTATTATGAACTAAATTGTATACTATTTGTCGACAAGCTAAGACCCTCCCATGGGACGTTTCCCCTCTCGGATAAGTCTTCTGCGCTGCTCCTCGGAAAGAGAGACTGGGTCATCAAAGAACACAGTTCCGACCGCAAAATCTCTAATAGGTGAAGGAAGAAACTCCTCGGAGACTTGACGAATGTTGAGCTCAGGAAGGAGCAAGCTCGAGGGGAACTCTGGCGAAGCTTGTACGGCATCTTGGCACAATTTATAGCCTATATGCACTAAGTCACGCATCTCACCCCGAAGAGACTCACGAAGATTGGATGGACCCACCACCTCCAGCACAGCTTGGACTCGGGCCATAACCACCTCTACCGCATGAGAACGAGTTATCCCTAGCAACTGCTGACTCAAGGCATCTCTCTCCATCGTAACCTGCGTTAGTTGCTCCTCCGAGGACCGTATTTGACTACGTAACTCCTCAAGATTCCTTCCTAAATTCTGAACACGGGCTCTTTCAAGCACTAATTGGCGTTCCAATTCCCACACCTTATCCTTCTCGGATTATAACGCATGGATATGAGTCTCCTGAGCGGACTCGTGAACCTCCTTCAAGTGAGTTATCTCCACATGAGCCTCTAAGAGACCTTGCTCTAACTCGTCCCGACGACGATATACCAAACCTGGATCTGAAGAGGAGCTTCCGTAAGAACCAAGAGCATCCAACACCATATAAATCTGATCAAAAAACAAAGCGAGTGGCATCAGACCGGAAGACAGGTTAGTATTAAATAAAATGAATAAATACCTCACACAAGTCTTTACAGGCTAAATCTTGGAGAACGGGTACCGAAAGGGTTTTTATCAGCTCACAATCTGTCACGTTCAATAAACCGCTGAGAAAGTTTCGGCAAAATCCCACCTCTGATCCAAGAAGAGAAACATCCTGACTATCCCCGGGGGGAAGAGTTCTCCCGAGGGAAGGGTGCTCCTCGGGCGGTGGTACAGGAATACGATCAGGGATATCTTCCCGGGGCTGCAAGACCTCTGTGCCAGGGGAGAGAAGATACTCCTCTAACACGTTCACCACGGCAGAGCTACGAGGAATAGGCTGTGACACTATAGGATTCCCGTGAAAGTCTGCTGAGGAAAGAGCCGCTATCGTATCTGACGGCCCCGGAGGAATTATATAACTGACTGGGGGGGGGGGGGGGGGGCTGCTACAGGTTCCTCCTCCTCTGAGGAAATCTCAACTATGCCCTCATTCACGAGAGGAACGGAATTACCAATCTCCGCCATCCCGGGACTACCATGCAATGCTCTCCCAAGGAAAACGTCGGTAGAAGACCCGAGGGAAAATTCTCCCATCTCCGCTCCTACAAAAGATGTCAGTAGGAAAACGGTCCGAGGGCACTTATAAAATTTACAAGTTAAAGAATGATTAGTAGAACTTACTAAAATGAAAGTTACTGTGAAGAGGACGAGAAACAGGAGTACATCCCTCCACCCCCTCTTGTAAACCTGCCAAAATCAGGGCCTCGGGGAAATCCAGTAGCCCGGATATGTCATAAGAACCAGAAAAAAGTCCCGAGTGAAGCAATATCTCCCTCACTTGCCCTTGTGTTTCAAGTTTGGGAGCAATATATCCCAGACCCCATCGGATGGGTACCCCCCATGATCTGGCTGACTGACCTCTCGGACGGACGAAGAAAAATCTACGCCTCCAATCCCCTCTACAAGAGTGGGAACTGGATACACGAGTGAAGGTATTTTCCTTGTCCCTATAGGTCAAGCTAAAAAAGGGAGTCCCCTCTGAGCAAGGTCGAAGGGTAAATATTGTTCCCACCCGATAAGGGGACATGGGAAGGTTTAAAAGCTCACTACGAAGGACGTACCCCACCAAATGGCTATAGGAACTTGGTGTTAACTGACTCGGACACACCTGCCAATACCGAAAAAGTATTTGGAAAAAGGGGTGAAAAAACACCCGCAACCCGCAACGCATCTGTTCGGTATAAATGGTCATGTAACCCGAGGGGGGTGCGTAAGCCCTTGGGCCCGAGGAAGGCATTATTATGTCATAATCTTCGAAATCCAAGTTATAACCAGTGAAAAGAGATCTTACCGAGTTTTCACATTCTGTACTCATAGTGGATCCTACACGTCCTCTACCTATCAATCTCGACGGGTTAAGAGGAATCAAATCGAACTCCGAAGACTCATCCGCCAAAGGATATGGCTCCCTACCCAGGAATATCTCCCTGATATGATTGACTCTACGTGAATTTGTAGATGGAATCCTACGAGCTACCCCAAGAGAGGAACTAGCACCAAATGTCGCTTGATTTTCGGATAGATTGTCCCTCGGAGAAACCCTTGATGATCCAGAAGGACTCCGAGCGGTATCCCGAGAAGAACCACAAGACGAAACTTAACCGCTTCTTCTATAATAAGGAGGCATCATCCTATCAGGTAGGTATTATCTTCGTACTTGCAATTATGGACAAACTTGAAAGAAAATCAATGATTAATTATGATTATAAGATTCGAGATAAGTGCATAATTGGTAAAAAGCCTAAGTGCATATATACTCTCTAACTCTTGGTTAAAAGAAGAAGTTTAAACTCTTATTATGTTAACTAAGGGACACGTGTTGAAAAACTTTTTGATTAAGAATGACACGTACCCTACTTAACCATGCAAAGCAACACCTCCTACTTTGGAAGCTTACTTAGTCATCAACCTTATAAGAATTATCATTATCTGATTTAGTTGAATTTTAATCATAAAAACAAAAAATAGAAAAAGGAAGTTGAACAAAAATACTTATTTATTTAAGCCGAAGAGCCCTCGGAAGGGGTAATAGATACAAAGAACATTTATTTAAAAAAAAAACAAAAAATAAAAGAGAGCAAGACTAAGCTCCCGTGGAAGGAGGGAGGGGAGAAGTTGTCTCTTCAGCAGAAGTACCCAATGGAGCGAGACGAGAAATTGGAGAAAATACCCCCCGGAACCGCTAGCCCTCGGACTCGGACTAGTGGCAGAGCGCATCGGAGACGGTGTCGGAGAATCCCGAGAAGATAGCAAACCCCCAAACCTCCCCACAAAATAATGGCAGTCGTCGGGAGTTGGCTTCTTTAACTTGCGAAGATCGAAAGACTTGGGGAAGTCAACGTCCGACCTTACAAAAGACTTAGCCAATCTGGCACACTCCAAATAACCCCATAAAAGGTGACCTGTCAAGAGCTCGTGAGAAGGCGTCTCGGACACTCCTGATTGCTGTCGTGAAATCTCCCGCTGAGCGAATTGAACGGCTGCATCCACCTTAGCTTGCACGTCCTCGGGAGAAAGAAAGTTTATCAACTTTCCTTCAGCTGACTCAGCCCTATCAGTGACTTGGCCCAATGTCTCCTGGAGAAACCTCTCTCTCTCATTCCCGTCCGCCACCGCCTTCTCGAGAGCCGCAATACGAGCAGTAAAGACCCCCTCGGACTCTTTCCTTTACTTCTCCAGAAGAGCTATCTTAGATGCTGCAGCCTTCTCGGATGCCTCCATCTTCTTATAAGCGGACTCCGCAGCGCTTAAGTTACCTTGCAAATCCGCCCTCGCCTTCTCTGCTTCATTAAGAGCAAATTTGTAGTCGGAAATCTTGGTTTGAAGAATGTCCTCTCTAGTTTGACTCTCTTTATCCCGGACTAAGAGAGGTGCCAATTGCGCTCGGAGTACTTCTAAATCCTCTATGTCTTTCCGACCGCGCTCTTCAACGGCAGTGACCGCCTCCCGAGTCTTTCCAATCTGCGGAGAAGTCAACAATAAAGAATTTAACAGAGATATATCATGTAATTTCAGAGGGTTAATTTAGAGAAGCTTACCATGAGCCCCAACCAGTTAAGACTGGTGTACAAAAATTGGTACCCCTCGGCGGGTGTTGAACTGGAGGAGGCGAAAAACCGGAGAATATCTTGGTAAGCTTCCCCCACCGTCCGAGACGAGAACTGCCCCCCGGATCCACTGGGAGGAGCGGGCTCCTGGAATGTATGACCACTCGGAGACAAAGTCACCGGAATATGCCCCCTCGGAGGAGTCGCATCCTTTACGGGAGTCATCACTTCTGAATTCGTAAACACGGCCCGAGAACCACCAACTGTTGTGGGTGGGCTAGTCTTTCCCAACAGTGAATTCAGAATCCCCTCCTTCACATCTCTGTCTTCGGAAGAAGGATCGAACTCCCCTTGAGTATCCTCGGAATCCCCTCGTAAAGCTTTCTGCTCGGGAATGTTGAACTGGGCCAGAAACTCCTCCTCTACAAAAGATACAAACTGTCAGTGAGAGAGAGAATGAAACTAGAAAAAATTATGGAAAGAGGGTGAATAACGGATACTCACCGTATAATGAAGGCTCTTCTACCATCGGAGCTTTTCCTTTATCCATAGCTGCTACATCAAAAGAAAAAGCGTCAACACATCAGCGAATGTTACGAGTAAGGTATGAAAATCTCATTAAAACCTCATAGAAACTTACCACGATGAGCGGATTCGGAAACTGTCGGAGGCTGAGGAGAAGGACCCTCGGAAGACAAGTCTATTACTTCCGTAACCTTCTGAGCAGATTTTTCCTCGGTAACACTTGGAAGGGTCCCCTCCTCGGAAACTCTCGAAGAAGTTCCTATATTAGATTCAGAAGCAGGTAAATTCCCCGACTCAGATTTGGAAACGGGTACCAAAACCAAATCCCAAGAAGCAGGAGCTACTTGGCGCAAGGGAACAGCGCTCCTGATGACCCCCGTCATATCCATACATAGAAGAGAGTTGTCCTCGTAAACTTCACCCTTCTCTGAACCCATCTGCCTACTCTCGGGAGCATTAACTTCATCCTCCTCGTGATCACCCTCCTCTGGTATCTCTGAGACACCACTAGGAGTAGGCTCCCTCGGACTCGACTGCAGGTAGTAGTTTGCCATGACCTCCCCTGCATCAACCCCACCAATGACGTGTATAAGCATAATTTACTACTGTACTCGGAGAAAGAATAAAAGAATAAAAGAATAAATAAAGGGACTTACGAAAGAGACTCCTCGCATCGGGAGACAAAGACAAAGGCCTCTCCACGGCGTCATCGGTGAAAACTACGTAGTGAAGACCGGAGGTCTCGTACAACATTGTGAAGTCCTCTGATTCCATCAATTTGTGCTGGGAAATTATAGGAGATAACACCACCTCCTGGTCCAGAGCATGCACGGGAGTAGTACCCTCTCGCCAATCGAAGGGTACATCCCACTCACCATTAACAGGTCCCACGAAGAAGTATCTATTCTTCCAGACACTATGTGAGGAAATTGCCGCACCCAAAATTCTCTTCGTGGAATCCCCCGTGTTGTCCCGGTGACGAACGTTATAGAAAGGATACCCCCCGGGTGACACCGCTACATCAAAGATCGAAAGAAAATGGTCCACCGTGCACTCTAGTCCATTCACTTGACACCAGAAGACATAAATGCAAATAGCGGCAAAACCGTTCGGCACCATTTGACTCGGGCAGATATTACAAGTCTTGAAAAGCTCACAGAAAAAAGGTGACATAAATGAACGCCACCCGTACTTCACCTGGGCAAAAAACACAGTCAACATACCCGGAGGAGGATAACATGCCCTCTCATCCTTCGTCGGGATTCGGAATACCATATTCTTCTGAAGGACCCCGGTTAAGGTAAACAGATCCGCTACCTGCTTACGAGTAGCAATATTCCGCATCTTTTCCACCTTAGCGAAAGTACGAAGAGGCGGCTCCTTCGATTTGGGAACCCTAGCTTTTTTCGAGGAAGTGGCACCGCCCTCGGCAGCGGCAGCAATTTCTCCCTTGCGTTTACGAGTAACAACTCCCACCGGAATACTCCTCACATTCGCGGAAGAATCGATCGGAGCAGTAACTTCCGAGGAGGTAGCAGCGACAACGGGATCAGTGTTGGCGGAAGAAGCCATCAATACAGTAATAAAAGAGGAATGTTTTTGAAGAACAGAAAAAGAAAGAGTAGAGTTGCTGAGAATTTGAAATGCAAAAGATGAAAAACAGAGATGAGAGAAGAAGATTATTGCCGTAAGAGAAAGATGTTGTGAGAGAATGGAGAAGGGAATGAATAGTTCTCCTATTTATAGGAGTATAAAGACCAAACGGTCACAAAATTCCCACACGTGGAGCATATTTAAAGCTCCACGCATGCTCCGCGTCTGCCACGCCGTTACATATCTGACCGTTGCCAACAGTCAGATATTTTGAAGTTTGAAGCCAATCAACGGCTATTTGCAACCCCTGCTCCGAAACCTCCACGTGTGAGGGCAGTACCCCCAGGGGTAAGAAGGTAATTTCTATATAATCCGTTTGTGAAATTAATGCATATTCCCTCGGAAAAATATATATAAAGAAGACTAAAACAAGAACTAACCCCTCGCCTCACTGAGGACGATGATTAAAATTTTGTATGTCTCTACGAGGACAATCGAAATTTGGGGGGGCTAGTGTTAACCCAAAAAATAAAATAAAGAAACAATATATGGACAATACTATTGTCACGAGTACTTCCGATGAGATGTACCTATAAAGAAAACCCCTCGGAGGATTGCCCTACCTTTCGGTCACTGACCCGAAAAGGTTTACAAGAGCACACGAGGAGAAACATAAGCGTCCCTTGGAAAGTCAAACGGTGAATAAAAAACAGATATCAACACGGCATCGGAAAAAGAGCAAACCCCGATGGATCCGTACGACTTCGATATCTACCAATACGCCAAGAGGGACCACAATGGACCCCGAGTCCTATGACCTTACAAGAAAACTTCCTTGCTGAACACTCCTCGGAAAAGACGACCCTCGAACCATCACCCGAGGACCCATTTTCGGAGAAAAATCAGAAGTGAATAACAGAGTGCCCAGATAACATATTCCGAGAACTCCGATGAAAAAATCTCACTTCAAATAAAGCAAATACAACCCTCGGATATCACACCATGTCCTCGGAGATGACACTAGGTCCTCGGAGATCACATTTACATCCACAGAGATAACTCCTGATTGTTGAAGAAAAGACCCGAATCAAGAAAGAGAAATAAAATCCCTCGGAAGAATAGCTCTATCAAAACAATCTACATCAAAGGCCCTCGGAGCTATCAGAAGAGATGAAGATTAAATCTAGTCAGCGCTTAGTCGATAAAAGATAAACCTTATCCTTATTTTAAACACCTGTATCAAGGTAACGACAACACCTGTCCTTACCAAAGCACATGCACAATGACACCTGCCCCTACCAGAGTCTATATAAAGGGAGGTGATCAGTAGAAGAAAAAAACAACCTAAGATAACTCAGCTTACTTACTACAACTTGACACTCAGATACATAAAAAGAAAGAGAGGAGGAAAAGTTCAGTGAATAAAGGAAGGGAATATTCTTGCAGTTATTCTTATTATTTCCACCTATCGTTGCCTCTGAATCACGGACAGGGCGTTCCGACCCAAATAAATATCTTCCGTTAAATAGGGAATAATTCCAAACCCGTTAACAGCCCCGTTATCACAGAGAGTTTTTTCTTTGAATCGACCCGGTTATCACAGGGGATTTTTTCTTGAATCGACCCCGTTATCACAGGAGATTTTTTCTTGGATCGACCCCGTTATCACAGGGGATTTCTTCTTGGGTAGGTGACCCGCTACCGCTCCTGGGCAGGAGCCTTCCTCCTTATCATGATAATTTTAACGATAGATTGGTGCTGAACCGTATCCGATTGCCTACGTATCCCGTGCAGGGAATCAAGCCTCGCGTAGTTCTTTACATTGCTAATAGCGATTGAAATGCTGAATTTCTTAAGAATAAAAGCGCCTAAGGTGTTGCACGTTCCATGGCCTGGGAAGGGGCTCGCCATGCATGTCCTCGAGATAATAATAGCCTTTTGCATTGGCGTGGGTGACCCTGTAGGGTCCTTCCCAATTGGCTTGTAGTTTCCCAACGTGTTTACTTGCTTTCACACTTTTCAACACCAAGTCGCCTACTTGAAAGCTTCGAAGGTGCACTCGTTTATCGAAACTTTTGGCCATCGCTGCTTTGAAGGCCACCGTCCGTTGGTAAGCTTGCTCTCTTGTGGAACCAATCATCTCTAAGTCCATTTTTCGCAGTCGTGCAGCATGTTGTGGGTCATATTCCGCTATTCTGTATGTTGGTATGCCGATCTCAACCGGGACTACTACCTTGGACCCGTATACTAGAGTAAACGGTGCCTCTCCTGTGGATGTTCTGGGTGTAGTTCTATATACCCATAGAATACCTGGTAGTTCGTCGATCCAACTCCTTCCGGTGGCGTGTAGTCGCCGCTTCAAATATTGTTTAAGAGTCTTGTTGGTGGACTCCACTTGTCCATTTGCCTGTGGGTGGGATACCGCAGCAAAATGTTGGGATATTTTTAATTCTTTGCACCATGCAACCATTGTCTTCCCTCTGAACTGGGTACCATTGTTCGATACCAAAACTCGGGGCAGTCCAAAGCGACATACGATATTCTTCCAGACAAAGTCTATCATATATTTCTCCGTGATGTGCATTAAAGCTTCAGCCTCCACCCATTTCGTAAAGTATTTTACTGCTACTAAGAGAAATTTCTTCTGACCTCTAGCCATTGGTAGGGGACCAACTATATCGATTCCCTACTGATCAAATGGGCAAATGATTTCTAGGGGTTGCATCAGCACAGCTGGCCTGTGTACCAGTTTGGCATGGTACTCGCAATTCTCACAATTATGGCAGTACAGGGTGGCGTCTTGTCGTATCGTTGGCCAGAAATATCTCTGTCTTAATATTTTCTGGGCTAACGCTCTCCCTCCTGAATGATTTCCGCAACTACCCGTGTGTATCTCCCTCAGTATGTACTGGGCGTCCATTGGTGATACGCATCTCAGCAGCAGGCCTTCAAAAGATCTCTTATAGAGTTCACCCTGGTAGATGGTAAACCTGTATGCCTTGTGCTTCAGTCGCCTTTGGGCGTTAAGGTCGGCCGGGAGGGTTCCGTTTGCGAGGTAATCATATATCTCATCCTTCCAACACGACGTACTTGCGATAGGAAAAATAAACTCCACGTCGACCTATTTTTTGTTGGCCTTTGTCACTCTGATCGCCGGCCTAGAGGTGGTCAGCAAGGTCACACGCTTTTCCACAAAGATATCTGAGGAATTAGCGAATTTTGATAAAGCACCGGCCTTTGCATTTTCTGATCGAGGTATTTGTGTCAAATTGAACGTAGTGAACTCGACCGCTAATTCTTTCAACTTTGCCAAGTATAAAACCATGGTTTCTTGCTTTGCCTCGAAGAATCCCGAGAAATGGTTAGCCACTAACTGCGAATCCGTGAAGACTTCCAGATGATCCAAACTGAGAGTCTTAGCCATTCTGATTCCTGCCAGAATTGCCCCATACTTCGCCTCGTTGTTCGTTATAGGAAAGTTCAGACTGATAGCAAAATCAAATTCCCTACGATCTGGGGATACTAGGTGAATTCCTGATCCCCCGCCGTTTGCTGTGGAGGAGCCATCCACATGAAGTAGCCATGCTGCGGGTTTCGAACTAGGACCAGGGTCCTGACTTACAGGAAATATGTGGTGGCACGAATGGTCTAAGTTGTTACCTAGTGCCTTTGCCATAAACTCGGCTAGCACATGTGCTTTAATGGCCGTACGGGGATGGTACTCGATCCCAAATTCGCCCAATTCCATGGCCTATTTTACCAATCTCCCCGAGGTATCAGGATTGGTCATGATCTGGCGGAGTGGTCTGTCTGTCATGACCACTACTAGGTGAGCTTGGAAATAAGGTTTCAACTTACGAGCCGTCATGACGATGGCCAAGGCAAATAGTTCAATTTGCAGATAATTCTTTTCTGCTCCGTGCAAAACACGGCTGACGTAATGAACTAGAGACTGCTTTCTGTTTGCTTCCTTCACTATGTGCTAATGGAGTTGGCGGAGACCGCCAGATACAGATAAAGCGTCTCCCCTGGATCTGGTTTCGCCAAGAGTGGTGGTGCCACCAGATACTTCTTGAACTGTTGGAACGCTCTTTCGCATTCTTCGGTCCACTGTAAGTCCTTGGCCTTCTTCAAAATTTTGAAGAAAGGAACACTCCGCTCTGTTGAGGTAGGAATAAAACGTCCCAAGGCTGTTATGCGTCCCAAAAGGCACTGCACATCCCGTACCGAGCGTGGGGAGGCGAGATTCAACACGGCCTCTATCTTGTCTGGGTTGACTTCGATTCCGCGCTCGTTAACCATATATCCCAGAAATCTTCCTGCTGCCACTCTGAAGGTGCACTTCTTGGGGTTGAGCTTCATCCCATAATTTCTCATAATGGCAAACGATTCCTTCAAATGCTCTACGCGATCTTGTGCCCTCAAACTTTTGATCAAAATATCGTCCACGTATACCTCCATCGACTTTGCTATTAGGCTGTAAAACATCTTCGCCACCAATCTCTGGAAGGTTGCTCCGGCGTTCCTCAGACCGAAAGGCATTACACGATAACAGTACACACCTGTGTCCGTGACAAAGGCTATTTTCGGTTGATCCTCCGTTGCCATAAAAATCTGGTGGAACCCGCTCTTGGCATCCATGAAACTAAATAGGGCGCACCCGACTGCCGAATCTACTAGAAGGTCGATCCTTGGTAATGGAAAAGAATCTCGTGGGCAATGCTTGTTCAAGTCTTTGTAATCCACGCACATTCTCCACTCTGCTGCTTTCTTCTTAACTAGGATGATGTTGCTGAGCCACTCTGAATAACGCAATTCGTAAATATGTCCTGCTCTAAGCTTTTCCACAACCTCTTTCTCTGCTGCCTCGCTCTTCTCTTTGCTAAAATTCCTTTTCTTCTGTCGTATTGGTTTGGCCCGTGGATTAACATTCAACTTATGCTCTATAATCTTTGGGTCGATTCCAATCAGGCAGAATCGCTCCAGGCAAATATATCAACATTCCTTTTTAAGCATTCAATCAACGCCTTCCTAATATCAGGCGATATTGTAGCTCCTATCTTCAACGTGTGCTTCGGTTGTCCCGGGTCGATCTCTATCGTGATAAAATTTCTGGCCGGCTCCATTCTCGGTTCACTCTGGTGAGGAATAACCGCCCTTTCCATCTTGGCGCGTTGCCCCTTATGATCAAGCCTTGACCTCTTGCCACTTTTCGTCATATTGGGATCTGTCTTGTTCAGTTCCTACCCCTCAATACTTCGCTGCCTCTTCCCTGACATCTCGTCTGATGAGCTCCCGATCTAGAGAACCTTGGTTCCCACAGACGGTGCCACTAATTTGACAATAGATCGTTTTATATATATGCGAGTGTCAGTTACAAGTGAGTAGTCTGGCAATACAACGAGTCTATCTCAAATCAGGCCTACACTATGTATCTCGTGTAGACTTGGTCCGGAACCTGTTGCTCGAGGTCGGGGATGAGTCTCGATACGACGTCGGTGATGATCCTCGATGTGACTTCAGGGATAAGTTTCGATATGACGTCGGTGATGATCCTCGATGTGACGTCGGGGATAAGTCTCGATATGACGTCAGTGATGATCCTCGATGTGACGTCGGGGATAAGTCTCGATATGACGTCGGGGATGAGGTCGTTAAAGGAGGCAGAGTGATGACGTGGGCAAGACTATGTCGAATGTCTATATCGGGTATAATATCGAATATTTCTATTCGATGTGATGCGGGAGGACCGAGGCAAAGAGTTAATTGGCTTTCTCAGTGTGCGGGGCGGGATATTTATAGGCGCGGCTGGCCTATATCGAATTCTACTTTCGATGTCATATCAGGGTTGATCCTCGATATGCTCGTTCATGGGCCGTGGCCCAGAATGGGCCCATATGCTAGAAACCTCCATATCACTTAGATACCTTTTAATTAATTTATTTTACAATCTTAGATAGCAATCAATCAATCAATTAAATTATGTTTTAGTTAGTTAGTTTAGTTTTAGTTCTTTAATAAATCTTTCTGATTACAATCTCTAGTTAATCTTACTTCAACATTCTAGTTTATATCTTTAGTTGTTAGTTAGTTAGCTAATATTTTGTTTTTTTTATTTATTCAACGATAAAATCAAAAATAAATTTATTCACCGTGCAATAATGTAATTTCTAAATTATAAATATCTACTTTCTTTGGATTCGATACTTGGGTAGTAACTATACTTATGATTTTATTATTACTTGACTCGTATAATTGCGAATGTGTGATTGAATAATAACACATAGTAAATTATGCCTCAAGTTTTTTGCATCATTGCTGGGAGGAACTGCATATTTGTTAGCAATATCCATTATTGTTGTTGTGTGAGAAACACTTACTTCTACATTATTATTTCAGGTACCAGTAGTGCATGACACAAAGGGCACTGTGACACCATTACTACTTGATCCTGAGATAGAAAGAACCTGCAAAAGTAACCGAAAAGAAACACGAAGCATGTCAAACACTAAAGACGGAGCAACTCCACCATGAGAAACACCACATGGACAACATACTGAAGGAAACCATGGTCAACACTTGGGAGGAGGATATTTTATTTGACCTACAAGACAAGATTCTTGCCAACACTTGAAGGCAATGGATCATGTATTTTAATAACTAAAGATCATGAATCAAGTCAGTCATATTCTCTATGATCGACCAAAATCAATTCGGGGGAGGAATTACTAAAAATCCAATGACACATATCAAAGTCTTTATTAGGATGTGTAAAGTATTTCAACTTGGATCTGATTCAGCGAAATTTAAGTTATTTCCATTTTCTTTGAATGGAGAAGCTAAAAGGTGGGTAAATGAACTACTAAATAATAACATCACAACACGGAAGCAGATGTCACAACTATTCTTACAATAATTTTTCCCACCGACAGAGACAACAAAGATGAAAAGTGAGATAGTTATTTCCGACAAATGGACGCAGAATAGTTGTCTGAAGTATGGGAATGACTCAAAGACATAACGAAGCGGTGTCCATAACACATCTTCACAAACGAGGTACTACTCCAACAATTTTACTTTGGACTCAACACAATATGCAAAAATACACTAGGCATTAGTTAATGAGGGATATTCATGCAAAGAACCGACGAGGATGCATTTGATCTATTAGAAACAATTTCATCGACCATCTCAAAGTGGAATATAGACCGAGGTCTAAGCAAGAGAATGATGGGGGTTCATGAGATCGACACTATTACTTAACTATCTGCACAAGTGGACGCCATCAACACCAAATTGAAGCATATGAATGGGATCTCACCAATCATGGTATGTAACAGTTGTGAAGGGAAGCACCCAACCAATGAATGCAAATGAGTAAATGCAGCTATGCAAGAATAATTCAACTATGATAGTAACTACTTGAGGCGTACTCGAATAGTTACATTCCAGGAACAATAAATCACCCTATTTTTTCTTGGGAAGGGCAACAAACTCAACAACAATAAGAAGGAGTTCAGAATCCAATGGGATTTCAACCAACTGAAACGAAGGCAAATCTTGAGAAAATGTTATATAATTATATGACAAGTACGGATGCAAGAATGGGGCAAATAGAGACGAGATGTCAGAACACCGACAACTTATTGAGGAACATTAAGAAACAACTTGGCCTAATTGCAAATCAGTTAAGTACTCGACCTACTGGAACACTTCCTAGTAATAGAGAGACAAATCCGATGTAACAAGTGAACGTGGCATCAACTGAGGAGGATATTTAGAGCAAAGTTTCAAAGCCAGTGGTGAAGGAGAACTACCCATCAACTCCATATCATTTGAGAATTTGTCACGTGGAACAATTTGCAATGGTTTTCAAAAATCTACGGGATCAACGGCACTTGAAGAAGCAGTAAGACAAGTACCGGAATATGCTAATTATTTGGGAGACACAAGAGTAGTCACGAGAAAGATTGATGAGATCGGGATTCACTAAGTCTTTACACTTCAAGTAATTGAAGGGCTACCAACAAAGCTTAAGGATCCAGAGAGGTTTACTATACCTTGCACTATTAATGATAATTTACTTGAACATTCTCTATGTGATTTAGGTGCTAGTATAAATATCATGCCATGCACTATTTATGAACATCTAAAATTACCTACTTATGAGCAACTGACCTAACTATTCAACTTTTTCATAGGAGTATAATTATCCCGGGGGGGGGGGGGGGGGGGGGGGGGGGAGGGGGAGGTAATAGAAGATGTTATTGTTCAGATTGGTAAATTTACTTTTCTGACCGATTTTGTGGTTATTGACATGAGTAAAAAGTAAAAGTTCCCATTAATTTTGGGAAGACCATTCTTAGCGACTACTAATGCTTTGATTGATGTAGGAGAGAGAATTGTCACTTTTAAAGGTTCACAATGAGCATGTTAGTTTTAAGGTCCAAAAGATGGTTTAACCAAAGAAACCACCAATCAAGAATCTAGCTAGGAGAGAAAATTTAGCGCATCCATTTAACCATGATGGAGAGATTTAAACACCTTAGAATTAGTAGCATCGGGCTAGATGACGTAAAAACTAAGTGATGTTTGGGAGGCAACCCAGTTTTTTTTTTATAGTTTTCAAGTCATTTATTTCTATTGTTATTTGATTTTTCAATTTTGATTGTTCTATAGGGAGAAATAGGGAGCGAACATGAGGAAATTATAATCATACAAGACAAAAAAGAGTTAGACTTTTGACGAAAATCTGACAATAGCAGTTTTTCAAACATGGGGTGGCGCGACGTGGCACATATCACGTGTCTCTGGAAATTTTTTGGACTTGCGCCGATCGCACGACATGATTAACACGGTTTCTGTACACTGCTGATACGGGAATAAGTTTCCTTACTTATTTTGTAACGTCCCAAAAATTAGGAAGAAAATAAATTTATACTTTAGTCCTTGAACTTTTGAATTTTTTTATTTTTGGCCCTAAATGTTTAAAAAAATTTGCATTTGAGCCCCTGAACTTAAAAGTTAGTCTTTTATTATATTTACAGGTCTCTAATCCTAAAACATATATTTCAATTTCAAATATTAACCAAGTTGATTGAATTACCTAGAAAAATTACATAAGTAAATATGTATGTAACAAAGAAATCTAATTATACCTCTTTGAATTTTAATTATAAATAATTGATAGACTTGATATGCAATTAATCAATTGATAAAGTAAGCCATGACATCCTTAAGAGCATGATTAAATTCATATTTTTTGTGATTTATTATATAATAATCAAAGTAGGACCTTAATTAAAAAGTATTTTAACATGATTTTTTTGCTTATAAATAGTACGCTTTCTTCCAACAATTTTCACACCCAAAATCATTTCAGTTTTTCCTTTTTTTTTCCTATGAATCTCTAAGTTAGTGAGTCTACTTTTAGAAAAATTCATCCCAAGTTCTTATTTCATCATTTTCTACCCAAAAATACCCCAAAACTTTTATTGAGCAGACATTATCCATTCGGCTCTGCACCTTAGAAAAATCATAACCAATTGTAGAAAAATCATTTTTGATCAAGGCCAATGGTCGAATACTCCTCATAATGTCCTCTAACTTTCATATGAAGAAATATCTTTCAAATAATGTGATTTAGAAGGTCGAAATTCCTACACGGTAGACTGATGTCTGAAAACTCGAAAATAGGTTCTATGATTTCAAGAGTTATTTAGCCTAGCAAACCTTTGGATTTTCCTTCCCATTTGGGTACACATGTTCCTAGTGATGTTAGGGATTAGTTTCACAAAAATATTTAGAAACAAAGTTCATTTGGATATCCGATCAAAGGGTTGACGAACTAATCAACGCCATCAACGTTCCTCGTACGAGTTAAGGTGAGGTTCCATTTCTGATTTGTTTTAGCCCCGTTTGGCATCCGACCCCGAGGAACTTGGACAAAAAAGCCACTACTCCGTTACCAAACCTCGAACAACCTATATTTCATCATAATCATGTTTGACATCTCATCTCATAACATGATTTTCTTACTCATCGTTAAATCATATCCAATCATTTATTATTTATCATATCTATTCATAATCATGATATTTCTCCAATATTATAATTTCATCTGCTGGTTCTTGAATTGTGTAAAGAGCAACGAACTATGTTCGGGACATGTAACTCAAGAAGCAATGGATATTATCCGGTTTACTAGTTTATTTGTTTATTTGTTATACCCATTGTGACGCCTTTGGGAAGTTGGGCCCAGGGATTGAGTCGAGGTACTGCCGGGCAGTAAGAACTCTCAGTTTAAGTAATTTTTCTTGATACCCATCTATCTAGGCGCCGCTTGCAGTCAGGAGTTGGCTGTAACCCGCGTGCTGGATCGACATGTACTCGAGCATGTCTCTTGATTGTTTGCAAGGTCGCTCCTCGTCGGGAGGCATAAGGTAGAATAGTAGAAGTCATAAGACTGGATTTGTTTATTGTTAAGCACAAGTTCATTAACTATTTTATGAAAACTCCAGTACCATTGCTACATCAAGTTGTCTAGTTGAACTGTTTCTACCGGTAAGATCACTCCCGAAATGTATCCAATAGGTCACAATTATCTCTTGCATTACCAGTTCTTTTATATGAATCTCACTAAGTCATTAAAGACTTATTCCTCGTTTATTCTGTCCATTTCTCAAGATAAAATCAATATGGCAGCATGGATCAAGTGAATAATTGCTCAAGCGTGTAGTTTGAAATATTCGTGTTTTTTCACTAGTGCATAACCATTAAAATAGTCACATTATTTGTAATACCAAGACTTCCACTGTATATATCAAAATATAATTTATAAAACGTGGATGATTTTGATCCTGAAAAAGTGAGACCCCTTCCTATGAGTTGCGCTTTAGTCTGGATTGGGTAAAGTGGTTGGCCACCCCTGAACCAACTCGGATCATAGCATGGCTCGTGGGGCGCGGTCGTTACATATTTAGTACCTTTTATCTATTATTCAGAAATTTTATATATTAGCATGTTGCCTAATTGTATTTACTTTGTGAGGGAATGTTTCCTTAATTTTGAATTTGCCTATATGGTGGAATCCCGGTCCATCTATACTTATTTGTATTACTATACTATTTATATGGGTAAATTCAGAGTTTAGGTCATTATTCTCCCACAAAAGTTAAAACTCCAAGTTGTTCTTCTTCATTGTTATTCTATTTCCTCTCCCACACGTATTCTACTTGTTCAAAACACAATGACATTGCAAAAAAAAACACCAACAAGGACCTTAGGGACATTTCAATTTTCGATGAGGAGGAATAACCATCATCATCTCCACGCGCCCAACCATGCAAAAAACAATAAGACAAAGGATGATGCACTAACAAAGAAGCAGAAATTGGTGAATAAATCATTCATCACTAAGAGAGGTTTTAACATTTTTCACGACCAAATTAAAGATATAGGGTGGACGGGGTTTGTTAAACAACGAGGAGGGGTTAAAAAACTATGGTGATTGAATTCTTTACAAATGCAACTGCGCCTATAACAGGACCAATTTCATTAAGAGGAAAAAATGTACAAATTTCCGCAAAGATTATCAATGAATATTACAAGTTAGACTTAAAGAAGACCACCAGAAATGAGAATCGACTATGTCACAATAAGAATTGAAGGACGTGGTTATCCCAGACACCAATTTTCGAGAACCGAACTTAACTAAGCCTTTTATCCTTTATAATAAACTTGTGCCAGAATATAAGGCTTGATATAATTTTATTATTTCATGTATTACGCCTACTAACCACATGATAGATGCACACTGGGATAGAGTAAGATATTTGACATGGATACACAATGGGATCTATATATGTGGGGCAAGAAATTATGAATTTGACACTTTTCCTACATGAAGAACACCGAGAGTTATCCCACATGGAGGACTGATCACAAGGATTTGTTGAGAAGGGGGAGTCCGATAAAAAAAATCCAACAAGAAGGAATTTATTGAAGATGCCATTACAAGGAAGAAAATTGATGGATTTGGGAAAGCACAAGTTACACCGCCAAAGTCGACGATTCTAGAGGAGTTGGTGAAGAAAACAATGGAAGAGAAGACAAAGCAATTAAAGGACTTCATCCGAACTGAGATCATGCAAGTTCATGAAGATATTCTTTAATCCTGTCTTTTATGGAAAAGTTGAACAAGATGAATGTGGAAGTATTCGACATAGCACCAGACAACACGTGGGAAGAACGAAATTTTCAGGGGAGTCCTCTGTTATTAATTCTTCATTTTTTTGTTTCTTCTTTTTAGAGAGTGGTTCAATGGGGACATTGAACAAGTTAAGTTGGGGGGGGGGGGGGGGGGGTGAATAGCTTCGCTCTTTAAGTTGTTTTACTCCAATTGTTTTCCCTTTTTAGAGTATGTTTTACTTATTTTTAGAGTATATCTGTTAGAATAAAAATTTGAAGCAATAAAGCATGCAAACGTTAGGATCTATGATTATATATGCCTAATATATGAGAACTTTATATGTGGATGATAGGAATACACTTTTTTTAATTTGGTTGAAAGCTTGATCATTTCATATACACCATTCACGATGAGCATAAGTAGAAAATGTTGAGATAATTTTATGGGATTTATGAGAAAATGGGATGTTACATAGAAATTATGAACATTAAGTGATTTACTCTAAATTGTTTTTAGTAAATGTTAATTTGAATTGTTGAGGAAATGAAATAGGCAACCTTTTCTATATTTGAGTTTTAACATTTCAAGCCCATAACCCTTTATGAAGAAATATTCACTCAACCCCACTGAAGCCTTTTCTATGAAGCCTTTGTTTATAAAACCTACTCATGAGCTAGAAGAAAAATTTATATCATACCAATTTTTAAAGATGTATGGAGTGGATTGAAGGAGGGATATGGTAGGAGCTCAAAATTAAAGCATGAGCTAAAAAGCTATATTAACAGAAAATAAGGATGATATAATAGAGAGCACAAGTAACCCTTTGCAAAAACTCTTAGTTTGGGGGTGCATCTCGAAAATATATGAAATATAGAGAAGATTGAATTCTTGTGAAAATGAAAACGTAAATGAAAAGATGCCAAAATGAGCCTAAAATGTATGGCCACCACTTTGCACGATGAAATATCTGTGATGACAACTTGATTAACTTTGGTGTGCAATGACTTGACATCAATGATTTCTAATATTTCAACTTCCAAACATAGGTGGCATTCTTAGATGAAATCCTAATTTGAGTATGTTGTTATTATTAGAACTTGACTTCTTTTGTTTAGAATCTTGCTCGTGAAGATAGTGGCTGATAAGAGAATTATTATAGTGACTTGAGTACCTGATGTCTTATGCTTTTGTACAATTATTGGGGCAATTTTACTAGTTTCAGTATTTTTTTCATTTTATTTTTGGAGTTTGAGTCGAGTTGGAGCAAAACGATGCTTATTTGGAGGATTTCAACAATTTTTAGTAATAGGGGGAAGTAGAGCCACGACGCTACCAACCACGCTACTAAAGGAACCAGAAAATTGAATGTATAGCAAATAAGGGTGAATCGCAGGAGAAAAGCTAAAGGAACAGAAGCATGCGTGATCTGACACATGATGCATTGATCGTGCGGCTTAGGTGCGATGGGCGCATGATGCGGACACAAAGTGAGTTGACGTTCAGAAACCCTAAAACAAAGCCCAGAGTAGGAAAAGATATAATATGACAAGACGCTCAACAGTTAGGGCACCGCTTTTAGCATAAGCTCACCATCAGTTTTACCACAATTTTCACAATATTTACAAGAGCATTCTAGGGTTAGAGGAGTAGTAATTATACCATTCGTAGCACTGCAATCATAGTGGAGGGAGAAAGTTGAACATATGGAGTCAACAATCAGAGTAGGGGAAAGCAACAAGAGATCATGAGTTTAGTCTTTTCTTTTCCTTATTGAATAATCTATGATGATTTATTGTGATTTGAATACAACTATGAGTAGCTAATCCTCTGAGTATCTGAGGGATGATGTAGTTGATATCATACGGATGCACCTTGAACCTATGTTTAGATTATGTTTATTGATGGCTTTGTTTTGTTAGATATTATTTGTTGCTTATACTACTTGGTTTATTTGATGCACGCGTTTCTATGAGGGTAGAGTAGTGACATTGAAGAACCCTGTATTATGTTGAATTATGCATATGAGATTGTTAACGCAACGCTAGCATAGTAGATCAGGCAGATAAATGTTTAGACTTTTGACATTAGCGTGTTCGTGGAATCTAAATCATAGTTGGTAACTTTAATTCACTTCTAATACGCTGTATGAATCCTATGACATGGTGATCTTCTAGCGAGAGGAAAGTGCTTAACCACCTGCCATCATTAGGGATTAGAGGGTTTTTTAGTACATCGAAATGTGGCTAATTTACTACATCAACTTGGAAACAAAACAATCATCAATGAAATACATACATCCGAGATTAATGAAATCAATCTTTTAGATACCTTTTAATTAATCTGTTTATAACCTTAAATAACAATCAATTAATCAATCAATCAATTTTTTTTTAAGTTAGGTAGTTTAGTTTTAGTTCTTTAAAAAATCTTCCCGATTACAATCTCTAGTTCATATTTAGTTAATCTTACTTCAGCATTCTAGTTTTGATATTTAGTTGTTAGTTAGTTCATTAATATTTCCCTATCTTTATTTATTTAATGATAAAAGCAAAAATCAATTTATTCAGTATGCAACAATATAACTGCTAAACTACAAATATCTACTGTCTTGAAATTCGTTACTTGGGCAATAACTATACTTTTCATTTATTATTACTTGATCTGTATACTTGCGAACGTGTGTGGTTGAATAATAACACATAGTTAAATTACGCATCATGCGCAAAACACATATGATGTGTCCTACTTTTCCTTTGAACGGTTGGTTATAAGGTATAAGAGATGTTTTGTATGTGGGGAGGCATAACAACCTCAGACACGAGGTGATAGAGATGCTACACTTTGGTACTTCTCGGGGAGACCTTGGTATCCTAGCTACTTACCAAAGGGTTCAACTTATTTTTCTATAGGAAGGGTTAAAGGAGGACGTGAAAAGGCTGTGTAAGCATGAAAATAGCAAGTACCCTAGACTTCTACAACCTCTACTAATTCCTACTCAGGCTTGGCAACGCATTGCCGTGGAGTTTATTGAGCAGTTACTTAAGTCTAATGGTAAGGATACAATTTCGGTTATAATGGACATGGTCAATAAATACTCACACTTCCTAACATACACATAACTCAACATCATGTGAAACAGCAAACAGACAACAGCGCGTGAAGAGCACATTTGAAGAAAAAGAGTGGGCCTACCTTAAACTGAGTTGTGAAGAGCACGTTTGAAGAAAAAGAGTGGGCCTACCTTAAACTGAGTTGTACCGACAATTATACATCTACAAAAACCCAATTTGAAAGCTCTGTCCAAGGTACGCATGGCACTTTCAGGTAATCCCCAAGGTGGGGGAGGTGGCGTACCACCTGCAGTTGTCAAACATGACAAAGTTGCATCTTGTATTTCACGTGTCTATCCTAAAGCGGCACATGGGGTCCACAGACTCAGTGACTGCGGATCTACCTACAATGGATGAACAAGGAAAGCCAGTCCTTATGCTAGAAAAAATATTAGCAAAACGGATTATCAAAAAGAGAAATGTTGCACAACCCAGTGGCTTGTGAAATGGGCTCATTTGCCGGAAGCGGAAGCAACTTGGGAGGATTGGGAGTGGATTCATCGTCAATATCCATCATTAGACACTTGAAGACAAGATTTTGAAGAGGAGGGGGAGTAATGTCACGATTGGGATATGATTGAGGGTGAATTAGAGGATTTTTGTGGCAAATGTGAAAGCTTTTGGAGTTAATTAGGATTTTCTGCTTATGGGATTTGGATTTTGATTGAAGTGTGAGTTTTGCAGGTCAAAGTAAGCCAAAGAGGAGAAACGGGTTTTTGATGAGAAGACGTGATTCACTTTTGGACAAACTTTGCAACGCTGCGTCTAGACTATATCACATTTCCCTTATTTTTACATTAAACAATGACGTCATTCATTTACATGTTTTTATTATGTTTTGATATTCTATGAAAGCACAAGGTATTTTGGAATCAATGTTATGCGATGTTTGGACAACATTGAGGATAACATTGAAACCAGAGAGCCTGTGTGAAAACTGTTATTTAACTGCTAAATTTAAGTTTTGCCTTTATTCACTTATTAATCAAGTTCCACGGTTTTAGTTGTTTATGTTTATGTCTAGGAAGGTATCTTAATCATAACGAAGAGCTATGGAAGATCCCTTACTTGAAGTTTCCATAATTCAAGTTAAGTTGAATAGTCAACTCAACACGGTTTGCAAAGAAGGAAACAAATTGGCGTTCCACTGTAACTTGGATTCTTTCCAGGATTACTCCGAATTGAAGAAGGTGTGTTACCTTATTAGATCTGTAATAAAGGAAACACTTATTCAAGAAATATGCCGAGTTCACAAGAAAGTCCAAATCCAACAAGGAAACAACAAGAGTTACCAAAACTGTGAACAACACACCTTGGAGTGCAAGTTTCAAGAAACCTATATATAGGTGTGAAGTTCATCAAGATGAAGACAAGACAATAGTTCTAAACAATCCCAGAGATTAATTCTTTGTATTGTCTTCGTCTTGCTTTTGCGAGATTTTTGTATCAACTACATTAAGTCTAGTGCTTAGAAGTTAAGTAGTTCATGCTTGTCTAATTCGTTGAGTCCGATTAATAAAGAGCGTGAGTGAATTTTTGTGAGGAAGGTTTTGTTAAAACCTTTATTGGTTATTTTGCCTAAGGCTAGAATTTTTTTAATAATATTGAAAACTTTTGAAAATTATATCTTCTTGTGTTTTAAATTCCACTACATATTACTCTAATCAAGAAGATCACAATAGAGTTAAGGCAACGCCAACTTAACTGTCAAAGTTGTTGTGTCAATCCACGATCCAACAATTTCAATTGGCGTCAGAGCCAAACACCGACTACACTGGTGGTTTGGAGGTGATACGACACAATGGACAGTGTCAATCCTAATGTCAACATGATTCTAGTTTTGGATGGCTCCAATTATGCATACTGGAAGATCAACATCAGGTCTCACATCAAAGCTATTGATATTCGAGCCTGGCAATATGTGATCAATGGATACTCTCTTCCAACATTACCAAGAGATGGTGAAGGTGATCTAGTACCTTAACCAGAAGCAGACTAGACAGCAGCAGAGGTAAGTCTCTATAACTCTAATGAAAAGGCTCTTAATTCTATTTTTAGTTGGGTTAATCATCACATGTTCAAGTTAATCCAGAATTCTACAAAAGCCAAACATGCTTGGGATATACTTGAATTACATTGTGAAGGAGACTCTGCTGTTAAAGATTCTAAACATAGACAACTGTTTCAGCAATTTGAAAAACTTGAGATGGGAGAAGATGAGAGTGTTGATAGTTATTTTGAGAAAATTCTTGATATTGCTAACCAATGTGAAAATCTAGGTTTTGCTATAACTAATCAAGAGATGGTTTATAAAGCAATGAGAACACTGTCATCTAAATTTGCTCTCAAGAAAATTGCAATGGGTGAATCTAGGAACCTTGCTAATCTACAGTTTCAAGTCTTGATGAATACTCTTAGAGAATTTGAGATGGAGCTTGCCTCACAACCTAGCAAACATAGAGCTATTGCTTAAGAGGATCAAGTCTTGATAATGAAAGTGATGATGAATGTGAATTAATTTCTTCAGACTATGGTAAAATAACTAAGAAATTAAATAAGCCGAACTTTAAAGGAAAAGGCAAAGAAAAAAAATCTTAGTAATAGTACTCCAGCTTATAAGAAATTACCTCCTAAGTTTGTGAAGTACATGACATCAAAACCTACACCTTTAGAAGCTGATAAGTTAAAAGATGTTCAATGTTTTGAATGTAAAGGATATATGGCTAATGAATGTGCTAACACTCTTAGAAAAAGAGGAAATTCTCGTTGGGTTTGTGTAGATGATTTCAATGAAGATGACTTTAATTCTGGAGAAGTGAAGAACAATCAGAAGAGATTCACACTGTTGCGTTACTCACTCAGATTGATTGGACACCAGAAGAGTCCCTGAACTACCTCGGATCTCAATGTTACCCCAACATTTAGGATCCAACATTTGAACATGAGATCGTCTTTGCAGATTGGGATGAATATGATGCTAATATTGAACCTAATCTTGTGTCTAAAAATGACGAATCTAACTTTGATTTTTTCATGCCTCAGTGGATCTAGATGAAGAATATTTCTTTGAAGGTGAAATGTCCCAGGAGGAAATCATTGAAGACCTGAAGTCTATCTACCACAAACTGCTGCTTGAGAATCACAAACTCATCAAGAGCAACAAAAGCCTGAAGGAAGAGATTGGATGCATGAAGGAGATGCTGAAACTGTATGAGAAATACCTTGACAAAACTGAGGCTGAACTAAACGAGGTAAAGGTAAAATTTAATAAAGCTGAACAAACCATCTACTTCTAAGCTTGATGAGATGATGAGTATCAGAGTATGGGAAACCAAGGTAAAAGTGGTTTAGGCTATGTTGAAAAACCTCCCTCTGAAGATGTGAATTATGCCTATATGAAAGCTAGTTTTATCAAGGAAAGTAATAGCTTGAGCTGTGAAATTCCTTTCAACAATGTGCAAAAGCCTAATTTTACCTATCAATATTGTTTTCAACCTGGTCACATTAAGCCTTATTGTAAAAAATATAAAATGGTGATTGAGAAGAAAACAGTAATTAACAGCAATACCAATGTTAGGAGAACCTCTGATCTGAATGTTATCCCAACATTAGGTAACAAAGCTGAAGGACATAAAAGTAGAACTTGGATTGAAAAGATAAAAACTCCTAAGGTTAAAATTGTTTGCAATGTTGTCTTTTCTGCTGTTTACTCTGACCTTGCAGGTAAGTGGTATTTTGACAGTGGATGTTCAAGGCACATGACTGGAAACATTGACAACCTGAAAGATGTGATCCCTTTGACTGTTGGAACATTTACCTATGGAGGAGGCACCAAAGGAAAAATCATTGGAAAAGGAGTACTGGATGTTGAAGGATTTCCACCACTCAAGGATTTGTTGTTGGTTGAGGGATTGAATCTTTCACGTGGCACAAGAAGCTAGGACATGTGCACTATAGAAATATGGAGAAACTACAGAAGTTAAAGGCTGTAAAAGGTCTGCCTAAGTTGACTAGTCCAGGTAAAATTGTTTGTGAAGACTGTCTGAAAGGTAAACAAACAAAAGCTGTTCATACACCACTTCAGGTACAGAGTACTAACCCTCGAACAAAAGTGTTTTGAATTGCTACATATGGATCTCATGGGTCCTATTGAGGTTAGTAGCCTGAATGGTAAGAAGTATGCTTTTGTTATTGTTGATGATTTTTCAAGATATACATGGATACATTTTTTGAAAGAAAAATCAGAAGCATTCAACACATTCAAGATTTTGCATGCTAGCATCAAAAATCTGTATGGCACTTCTGTAGGAAGAATTAGGCCTGACCATGGAAAAGAGTTTGAAATGTAAACTATGTTAATTTTTGTGAAACTAAAGGCATTTTCCATGAGTTCTCTACACCTAAGACACCTCAGCAAAATAGGATTGCTAAGAGGAAGAATAGAACACTTCAAGAGATGGCTAGAGTAATGTTGAATTCTAGAAACTTATCTAAGAAACTTTGGGCTTAAGCTTTGAATACTGCATGTCATATTAGTAATAGAGTTTATCTTAGACCTGGTACTACTATGACACCTTATGAAATCTTGAAGGGTTCAAAACCAACAGTTGCATACTTTCATGAGTTTGGTATTAACTGCTATTTGCTAAAAGATAGAGATTATTTGAGCAAATTTGATCCCAAAGTGAAAAGTGTATATTTGTTGGATATTCTCCTAATAGTGCTGCTTTCAGGGTCTACAATCCAAGATTGCATACTATTTCTGGAAGTACGGAAGATGTCACTGTTTCAAATGTTGCTCCAACATTGGACCCAACATTGAACACAGAAGCTGAAGATGCTGAACTGAAAACTGTAACAAATGCGACTTAACACCAGAAACCCCCAATGTTAGGCCAACATCTGTACTGTCAGATTCTAAAGATGAAATAGTTCCTGAATCCAGAAGAGATCCTCCTGCTAGGATACAAAGAGATCATCTAGCCACTCAAGTAATTGGACAAATTACTGAAAGGGTAAGAACACGCAACAAAGAAAGGGTTAATTACAAGGATATGGTAAGGTTGTGTGTTTGTATGTCTTCTTCATGTACTGTTGAAAATGCATCTTGTTTTGTTTCCTCCATTGAACCTAAGAATGTAACTGAAGCTCTTAAGGATAGTTACTGGATTAATGCCATGCAAGAGGAACTCTTACAATTCACCAAAAGTAGAGTTTGGAATCTAGTGCCTAGGCCTTTACATGTGAATGTAATAGATACAAAATGGATTTTCAAAAATAAAACTGATGAGAATGGTGTAATTATGAGAAACAAAGCTAGGTTGGTTGCACAATGTTATACTCAGGTAGAAAGTATAGATTTTGATGAGACTTTTGCTCTAGTAGCTAGGATAGAATCAATTAGATCACTTCTTGCTATTGCTTGTTGTCCTAGTATTAAACTTTACCAAATGGATGTTAAAGGTGCCTTTCTGAATGGTTTAATTGACAAAGAGGTTTATGTAGAACAACCTAAAGGCTTTGCTGACCCTAAACATCCTGACCATGTGTACAAACTTCAGAAGGTTTTGTATGGCTTAAAACATGCTCCTAGAGCTTGGTATGAGAGGCTAACTGATTTTCTGTTAGGCCTTGGTTTCAATAGAGGAGATGGAGATAGAACATTGTTTGTCCTTAGAAAAATCTCTGATATCTGTATTGCTCAAATTTATGTGGATGATATAGTATTTGGCTCTACTAACAAGTCTACTCTAGACAAGTTTGTTGAGTCCATGACAGGAACATTTGAGATGAGCATGATTCGGGAGCTTAACTACTTTCTGGGATTACAAGTAAAGCAGCTGGAGAATGGTATCTTCCTGAACCAGGAGAAGTATGCAAGGAATCAAGTGAAGAGATTTGAGCTACAAGAGTCCAAGGCTTGCAAAAATCTTATGTCCTCTTCAGTGAAGATAACAAAATATGGCACTGGCAGCAATATTGACCCAACATTGTAAAGATCCATGATTGGTAGTTTGCTATATCTCTGTGCCTCTAGACCCGATATCATGTTTTCAGTATGTGTTTATGCTAGGTACCAAGCTGAGCCAAGGCAATCTCACTTGATTGCTGTGAAGAGGATTCTTAGACATATCTCTGAAACTTCACCTTTAGGCATTTGGTATACTTATGACACTAACACTAACTTGGTTGGTTTCAGTGACTCTGACTGAGCAGGTGATGTGGATGACAGGAAATCCACAAGTGGGGGCTGTTTTTATTTGGGGAATAATTTGGTCTCCTGGTATAGCAAGAAACAGAACTGTGTTTCATTATCAACAGCTAAATCAGAATATGTAGCTGCTGGCAGCTGTGTTACCCAACTTGTGTGGCTCAAACACATGCTTTCAGATTATGGGTTAGATAGTGATACACTTCTCATGTTCTGTGACAATCTAAGTGCCATAAGTATCTCTAGGAATCTTCTCCAACATTCTAGAACTAAGCATATAAACATAAGGCATCATTTCCTAAGAGATATGGTAGAGGACAAAGTGATCAACATTGAACATATTGAGGCAACAAATCAGCTTGCTGATATGTTTACAAAACCTTTAGATAGTGAGAGATTCAGCTTGAGGAAATCTCTTGCCATGTGCAATATGTGAGAATGTTGAGGGAACCAATGTTCACATAACACCACTGTCTAACATTGGTCTACTGGTTGTGGTGTAGTAGGTATTCTATTGTTTTCCTTTGTTGACCTTATTTCCTTGTGAGTCTCCTACAATCCTTGTTTTGTCATGTTTGGTTTGTGTGGTTGAACTCTTTGATGAACAACTCTTTCTAGTTATCAGTTTCACATCTTTGTTTTGAAAAAGTAATAAAACTCTTCTGTTTGTCTGAGGATGTGATAGCCTAACATATGGAGAAGCTAGGGTACACAAAGTTCACTGCTTTGATGTCTATTCAGTTGTGTTTTATTCATATGAAAGGTGTACATGACATGTGGAGAAGCTGGGGTACAACTTCAGTGTTACTCAGTTGTGCTTATTTACATGTTTCAGTTTGTTTGGCCAAGGAACACATGAGTGTGATCCTTTCTATTAGGGTGTTTGAGGTTTAGATTTCTTACATTTAGTAGCACTGATCACTTGGTGATTCTCTTGAATGCAAGTTGGTAAACAAGTATGCATAAGGAACTGGGGTGTTGGGGTGCATGATAAATGAATTGCCAACATTCAAGGCCTTTGTACTTGCCTAACTTGCTGGTGTTAATGTTGTTACTGGGGTGTGTGGAGTTCAGGATGCCCTCATTCAGTAGTGACATTAGCTTTTTGTTTAGCAACTTTCAGTTTTTTGGTTCAGATGAGTTATGAAAATAATAAAGATTATAAAGAGATGTGAACTGTGCTGGTTTGAGGAGTTTTTCATAAGTGCTTCCCATCTGCCTATTTGACATTATATTGATGCATTCATGTAGAACTGCATTGGTTTCTTTCTTGTTGTTGAGTTGTGTCGGTTTAGGCTTAGGGGGAGTATAATTCATGTGTTGAGGGATACCCTTTGGGTGACATACTGCAGGTGACACACTTTTCTGTGACTTTCTATGCTGTGGAAGTGAATTTTTCCTTGAATTCATAACTACTTATCTTTGTGTGTTTCTTGTTATCTATGTTGCTTACTCATGATTTTGATCTGAACATTATGTCTGAGGTACTCACTTGCTATATTGGTTAAGTTTCAGATGTATTATTGGATGTATCTCAAACTCTCACATGAATTTGCCTTGGTGAAGCCTGTACCTCCACCTTCTGGTTTGAATGTTATTGAATGTTATCCCAACATTGTGCACTATCGCAGGCCAACATTGAAAACATGAACTTATAAGTTTTTAGATTTTTTTGAAAACCGCTCTGGTTACCTGTTACTTAAACATTGACGCGTGTGCGCAGGAAAACATAGTGGGATGATTTTATTTGGTTAAGAATCAATAACTACTCACTAAAATTCACTCTCTCTTCAGTACTCACGATTATATTAGGAATCAAAACCCTAATTTCCTTAATTGTGCTTATAACTTCCTATTTGTGCTTACAATTTCTGCAATTTTACTCTCTATTCTCAAAACTCTCTCAATTTCTCTCTGCAAATCTCTCTCACTAACAATGGCGAGCAAGTCTCCTATGCATACTCTTGCAAGTGTTGCTTTAAGTAGTGAACCTACAGCTGCGCGCACTTGTTCTCACACTCGAGGTGATGCTGCAAAATCTGAGGATGCTCAAGTTGCTGATAAAAGAAAGGCGATCCCCTACGTACGACGAGGAAAGAAATCCAAGCAGGGAAAATCGACTTCTAATGTTGAGCCAACTGCTGAGTCAACCACTCCAATCATCAATGAGCCTGAAATTGAGGTAAACATGGCTGAACCTAACCCTAAGATTAATGTTGATGTATCTGTTGAGGGGAGGTTGGTGAAACTGTTGATAAATTGGTGAAGAGTTGGGTTAGGGCTCAAAATAAAAAGAGCAAGGGTACTGGTGAGAAGTTGATTGGTGGTCGAACAATGTCTAAAACTGCCAAGAAACATGCTGAGGCTAAGAAAAGGCAAATTGAGAGGTTAGCTAGGAAGAGGGCTGCTGAAGCTGAGAAAAAGGCTGAAGAAGATCGAAAATCTGCTGCTGCTGCTGCTGCTGCTGTTGAGAGAAAGAGGAAGGGGAAGCAAGTTATGGAAGAGGAAATTGAGGTTGTGGACGTTGAGGATGAAGTGGAAGAGGAGGAGAAAGAAAAGGAGAAGACTGATGAAGAAGAGCAGGATGTTGCTGCTGATGTTAAGGCAACATCAGGGACAGAAGAATACTTTGATGGACTGTATGTGATTTACCCTGAAGATGAGGAGGACTACTTTTCCCTCTATTATCTTACCAAAGATTTGGAGAAGAAGTGGGATTCTTTCAAGAGAAGCGAAATTCACCTTGAAAGAGCTGTAGAGATGGCCAGCTTTAAAGAACACAAAGTGATGGAACTGCTTGAAGAAAGAGGGACTCATCATTCTGTGATGGAGTTGAATGACTATGCTCCTGAGATTGTCATGGAATTCTACCTGAATCTCTCCAAGTGGATAAAAGATTACAGATCTCCAAAGTATGGAAAAGCTTGGGTGATGGGGAGAGTCTTCAATATTGAACCCTACACCATCAACAAGATCTGTGTATTCCCACTTGCTGAAGAATCTGAGGACCCCTACTACGATGATGTGATTGAAGATTTGATAGGAGGGTTGGTCAAAGTATGGAAAGATGCTCTGCCAACTATAACACTCACTTCCCTTAGTGCTGTCTTGCATAAGATTGCACGCTTCAGCTGGATGCCAAGTAAGAATGTTACTGTACTGACTAATGAATCAACAATCTTAGTGTACAAAATCAAGAATTGGCTAGCTGTGAATATGGGGAAGAGGTTTTTGATGTCAATGTCTGAAGTTGCTGGAAGGAAGAATGACATGCTGCCTTTTTCCTCACTCATCTGCCAAATCCTTATCAAGCAAGGATTGAAGACAAGTGCCACTATGGGCTGGTGGAAGAATGAAGTTGAACTTACAATTCTTCCAAGCTACTTGTCTGGTTCAAGAGTGAGAGATCTTCCTTGGAATCCAAAAGGAGTGGTAAGACCAAGCAAAGAGAAGAAGAAGGCTCAGGAGTTTGCTGGAACTTCAATGCCTATGTCCAAAGAGGAAGATTGCATGGTCATAACTTCAACCTTTGTGGATCATCTGCTGAATTGGTTTAGGGGGCACATTGCTGACACTCAGATGGAGATTGAGGATAAGAAGGAACATCTCAAAGATCTAGAGAGCTTGGTGAAAAATTTGGAGAAACTCCCTTCTTCACAAAAAAGGGGAGAGTAGTTCCAATTTTTATTTCTGGTTTTTCTAGTTTTCTGTTTTGTTTCTTAAAACTGTTGTTATGTTTGTGTTGCTGGTACATTATCTCTATTTGGTTTGATTTGATCAAGGGACATATCATTGTTATCTAGCTATGGTATGTAACTCCCTTGTTATCTAGCTATGGTATGTAACTCTAAATATGGCTACTGTTTGAACTGTTCTAACTGCTGTTGCTTATGAAAGCAAATTTTGAACTGTTTTCTGTCTAACCTTTTAGGAAACTCACTAGTTTCAATGTTGAGGCAACATTGATGAATGTCGGAGTCTGAACATCTTTTGATGTAGTGATGGCCTTAATGCTTATCTTTGTTATTTTAACTTTGAATATGTTAGTTTGCATTGAGGGGAAGCAGTTTAGTAGTTTTAATTTGTTTCTTGTTGATTCTAACCTTCTGGATATAGGACTTAATTGGAGCATGTATTGGTTTTGTGAAGAAAGCAAAAATGGGGAGATTGAAAGTGCAAGGTATTCTGGAATCAATGTTATGCGATGTTGGGACAACATTGTGGATAACATTGAAACCAGAGAGCCTGTGCAAAAACTGTTCTTTAATTGCTAAATTTAAGTTTTGCCTTTATTCACTTATTAATCAAGTTTCACGATTTTAGTTGTTTATGTTTATGTCCAGGAAGGTATCTTAATCATAAGGAAGAGCTATGGAAGATTTCTTACTTGAAGTTTCCATAATTCAAGTTAAGTTGAATAGTCAACTCAACACAGTTTGCAAAGAAAAAAACAATTTGGCGTTCCACTGCAACTTGGACTCTTTCCAGAATTACTCAGAATTGAAGAAGGTGTGTTACCTTATTATATATGTAATAAAGGAAACACTTATTCAAGAAAGATACCGAGTTCTCAAGGAAGTCTAAATCTAACAAGAAAACAACAAGGGTTACCAAAACTGTGAACAACACATCTTGGAGTGCAAGTTTTAAGAAACCTATATATAGGTGTGAAATTCATCAAGATGAAGACAAGAAAATAGTTCTAAACAATCCAAGAGATTAATTCTTTGTATTGTCTTCGTCTTGTATCAATACTTTAAGTCTAGTTCTTAGAAGTTAAGTAGTTCGTGCTTGTCTGCTTCGTTGAGTCCGATCAACAAAAAGTGTGAGTGGATCGTTGTGAGGAACGTTTTGTTAGAACCTTTATTGGTTATTTTTCCTAAGGCTAGGAAGTTTTTAATAATATTGAAAACTTTTGAAAATTATATCTTCTTGTGTTTTAAATTCCGCTGCATATTACTCTAATCAAGAAGATCACAATAGAGTTAAGGCAACGCCAGCTTAACTCTCAAAGTTGTTGTCTCAATCCACGATCCGACAATTTCATTATGTCTTATGTACGTCATTTGCCGACATGAGCGAACGTATATCACACCTTGCGTGTGCACTGATTTCATTTATGATAGGACGAGTTATTTTTTCTACCATGTAACTTTGCCTTAAATTTTTAAATGCCCTTTTTGTTTTGGGCTAATTTTTTTTGCTCCGTAACTTTCAATTTTCAACTAAAAATGCCCAAATTGTTTTATTTGGGCTGAACCGCTTACGTAGCAGTCCAATCAATAAAACGCGGGGCCCAGTCAATAAATCGCCCTGCTGACTCATTTCTTTACCACCAAAACATGTTTTATACACAAAGCGTTGTAATTTTATAAATTGTACTTGCACCCCATCACAAGTTGCACTTTGCACCCTAAAATATTTTATATATATACAATTTTTTATATTTTAAAAACTATTCACTCCCTTCTAGAGTAGTTTTTAAGGTATAAAAAAAATTATATATATATATATATATTTATGTTTTAGGGGGAAAAGTGCAATTTCTTATGGGTGCAAGTAGAAAAAATACAAAGGTTTGTCAATAAAATGTTTTTTGGCTGAAAAAAGATGACTTGGCGGCGCGATTTGTTGACTAAGTCCAACGCTTTATTAACTAGACTGCCACGCCATTTAGCCCGAATAAGATGATTTGGACATTTTTAGTAGAAAAATTAAAAGTTACGGAAAAAAAATAGTCTGCTCAAAACAAAAAGGGCATCTAAGAATTTTAGGAAACATTACATGGCAAAATTCGCCCTTTATGCAAATTTACAACAATTTTCTCAAATCTCTCTCTTCTCTCTATTCTTCATCTTCACGCCTCTATTCTTCTCTATCTCTGAGTCTAACAATCAGCGTCAAGAGAACGTGGGGCTCTTGCCAACAGGACTGAGGTTATTAATCCTGGAAATAGGTCTCTATGTGACTGGATTGTCTACTAGGGTATTTTGGTCTTATTTCGTCTAGGTTACAATACACCGAGAAATCGATACAGTGGGGCCTGACTTAACCAAAATAATGCAATCCTATTACAGTGAATGGACTAGATTGGTCCGGAACACCTATTACACATAGAGAAATATAAGATTACAAGAAATAATCCCTAAATGGCCAAGTTGAGGGAACAGTCGAACGTGAGAGATTTGGTACTCTTTGAATGTTGACTTGCGGGCGTTAGGTTCTTATGATATCGGACTGAACTTGGGAACTTGCCAAGCTGCCTAGGTATCCCATTAAGGGAATCAAGCCGAATGTAGTTCAATTGTCTCTTTTGAGCTGCCTCTCTATGGTCGACCCTTGATAGGGCTGCTTGGTTCATTTGGTTCAGCATTGGAGCGACTGAACGGTTTCGATCATATTTCTTTGTAGGATGATCGAAACCTCATTCCGCTTCTTGATTCGGAACCCTGACTCTCGTGGCTTTCTGAGCATGTGCAACGAATTGGCTTGGTTCGATGCGTGCACATCGAATTCGATCCCTCAATGTCGAATCGGGTGAATTCAATGCGCTGTGTGCGACTTCACGGTTTCGATCATATCTCCCTAACGGATGATCTAAACCTCGATCCGCTTCTTGATTCAGAACCCTGACTCACGTAGCTTTCTGGGAATGTGCATCGAATAGGCTTGGTTCGATGCGTGCGCATCGAATTCGATCCCTCAATATCGAATCGGGTGAATTCGATGCACTGTGTGCGACTTCACGGTTTTGATCATATCTCCCTAACGGATGATCGAAACCTCGATCCGCTTCTTGATTACGGACCCTGACTCATGTAGCTTTCTGGGAATATAAGGCATCGAATAGGGGCATCGAATTTGGGCATCGAATTGGGGCATCGAATTTGGGCCTCGAATTTGGGGCATCGAATCAGGGCATCGAATTTGGGGCATCGAATCGACTTGGATTCGATGCGTGGCATCTCCGTCGGTCCCCCCAACTTGTGAGGAGTGAGGGGGTATATATAGACATGATTAGAGGGGCTTAAAGGTCATTTTAGGACCGCATTGAATTGTACAAATTTGATGTGCTCAATCCGCATCGAATTGTGCAAATTCGATGTGCTCTGCGCAGCTTTACTATTTTGCGAATAACTTTCTTTTTGGACCTCCGAATCGCATTCCGCTTGTTGCGTTGCGACCTAGACTCATGTGGCTTTCCAATGACATATTACTCAATGTCTAATTAGCTATAGAGATATAATAGTGACCAAAATACGGCTAAGGTAGCTTTACCTCTAAGCCTCCTCGACACACACCGGTCAATTTCGTGCCAACGTGGCTTTTCTTTGACATGACACATTATACCATATCACTAGTCCCCCAGTTTGGAGTGTGATTTTGGTACATAAGCATACTTCAAACTATAATGAAGTGCTAGAGCCGTTTCGTCTTAGTTTTGGGGTGATTAATATCATTATGCACCAGTGACCGAATAAGCCCACATCATATAATCCCCCAGTTTGGGAGACGGTGTCGATCAGAGAGCGGGTGCCAAACTTATAAGATGTATTCTTGACTTACCGCTTTATGCTAGTTATTTTGATAATGCTGAAAATCATGCCCCTGATTGGGAGGCGGTCTGATGTGTGCGACTAATGCTCTGTGAAGATTAGCGCTCAGAGGTGTGCGCGCTAAGCCCGTAAGGCTCTGGTGCTGATTGTAATGAACAATTTCTAATTTGCTATTTTTGTGGCGCTGCGTTGCCTTTTTATTAGTCGCATGGTTGTCATTTATGACTATTCATTTGTTTGTTTGATCGAAGGCTCGTAATCGTTGCCTTTTCTTTCAATTTCTATCGTTGCTTTTTACTTTATTTTGACAACTCGAGCATTCTTCCATAATCACAAAAAGTTATTGTTGCTATTAGGCGTTTAGACAGAGTCTCCGTCCCTTTTTAGTTATTTAGAGAGCTGCGGTATCTCGTGTCGTTTTAGACAGAGTATCCGTCCTTTTTTAGTTATTGTGAATCCCCTTTTTAGGTCCTGCATGACGTTAGTTTCATGCAAATAACTCATGGTTCCGCTTTGTTTATGCATATAGGCATAATCTGATCGATTCTTTTCATTGTTCTAATGCATCTTGTCATTCTTATGACATATTCTTTTGTCGCCAATAGGACGACTCTCAATTCTATGAATATCGTGGTTTTGTTGCGCATTATGACAACGCACCTAGTTACATTTCCATCTTGGAGGATTTGGCAATAGTTATGATTGTGAAATGATTTCACAAGTCGCTAGTCTGTAAAGACCGCCAGGCATTCAACTCGTAACGAGCTTGCCATTGAGGTTACGGCCAGAATAGCTTTGTATTCTGCCTCATTGCTGGTTGCAATAAAGCTCGACCTTGGGTGTGCTAGCTAGTTGTATGATCATACCGGGTTTTTACCTCCAATGTTATCGTTGTTTCGATAATGTTGCTGATAATAAGGTGCCAAGCTTGATGGATTCTGGCCTCGGTTACCCTTTGCCCCAATGTTGTGCACTGATTTTGCAGTTATGTTTGGTTTAGATCTTTACCCATAGTCGTGAGACTTTATGGAGTGCATTGCTTCCATTGAGGGCGAAGGCTTTACATGATAGGCCGAATCTGAGCTGTTATATCAATGCTAGATCGAATCTGATGAATCTCCAGATCATTCATACTGAGACTATTTGATAGTCATTTCATGTTTGAAGCGAAAACAAATCAGTAGTGTTACTTTACCATATCTCGGAATTTGATTAGTATTACTTATGGCATGCTTCGAATGGATGGAATTCGATCGTCACTGCACAGTCTCAACCTAATTTGATTTTGAAGGTTGTTAAAAAATTGAAATTTGGATGATTACTATCGATCGAATGCGTTTGGATTCGATTGACACTCTGACGGGTCTGCTCTAATGAACAATTTGTTATGTCTAATTTGGCGTTGCGTCACCATGATGCTTTGAACATTGATTTTCAATGGGTCTATACTACTTTCTTTTTTGCAGTTATTTTCTTTCAGCAACATTTTTTTTTATTTCTATGTTACTTGTCAACTCAATGCCACGTCATGTTGCAGAGTTGCTATGGCATCTTTTGCTAAGTTAGTTCAATGTTCATATAATTGTTTTGAGGTTTTCCATCCTGCAGGATTTCTTTGGGTGCACTTGCCACTTGTGGGCAGAGTGTATATCCCCTTTGTCTTTATTTTTGCGGAACTTGTGTTAGCGCTTTCGAAATTTACTTTAATTTTGGCAATTCATATACCATATTGCATCGTGGGGTATCGCCCGTGTTTCATTTATTTCTGCCGCATCGAACATTTGTTATTTCGGCGTAATCAATTTCATTAGATTTTTCATAGACAGTTGTCTGTTGAGACAAACTTCCTCATCTCGTTGCTTTGTTTTTAGGGATTTAATGGTTAGCACTTGTCATTTGAGACAGAGTGTCGATCCCGTTTATTTCTCATTGCTGGTCTCCTTTAGATCATGGATGGTGTTATTTTTATGCAAATAATTTCGCAATGCGTGATTATGCTTCTGTTGCATTTTTGAGACAGTGCTGCTATCGTTGCTTAACCTTGTATGATTTGCACTTTGAGGATTATGGCCTCACTCGGGTATAGGTTTTTTGATATTTTTGATTGGTGCCTCCCAATTGCTGCTTTAGCGTTGCTGGATCGTGCGAAGGTGTGACGTTTATTTGCCCAATACGGTTTTGCAGTTATCTTTTGAATTAATCGCTGTTGTCTTTGAGAGATAGACAACTTAGATAACACGTAGATTATGTTGCTAAGCACCTCGATCGAGCGAGAGATCGTCTCAATGGAGACCTTCGATTATGATAGAAATGATATATAATTGATGGATCTAAAGCGATCTAGTGCTAAGTTTCTCAAGCTTCCTGCATTGATCTTGCAGTTTACGCTTGGTAGAGATCTTTGTCTATCTGGACATTATGTCGCATTTATTCGGATATTTTGTTGCATTCTTGCTAAATGATTTCCCGTGTTCTGTTTATGGAACTTTGTGCTGTCACATGTTATTGCTCTTGGACGTTGACGGCTAATTCTACGAATGGATATCTGCACCTCTTAAGGTGATAATCCTTTTATAGTAGTCTAAATATGCACTCATTTGGGCAGATTTTCATCGTATTAAGTTGGGTAGCTGACGTGGTGCTACTCTGGACACGTTCTCATTGTATTGTTATAATTAGATGTTTACCGTGTTGTTTTGGGTAGATTTGCATCATACCATGCTGGATAGATGTAACTGATTTACCACGTGAAGTCTATGGCCATATCCAGCCTTTCAAGCATATGGATATGTTGTTTGCATCATGCTTCTACTAGCGAATGTCTATCATTTGTGATGTCTAATATGTTTCAGACCATGATGGACTGATGTCCATTTTAGATATATTCCATTTATTCATCTGACCACTTCGGGCCATTATTTCTTTTTTGAAATTTTAGGTTTACGTTTATCTTGTCGGGCTAATGCTTTTGGTATTGCTTTGGACAAGTTTGTTTCGTACCATTTCGGGTAGGTTTGCACCGTGTCGCTTTGTGTGGACATTCTTGGTGCCACTCGGGATACGTTTGGCGTACCGCATAGGACCAGATTCATGGAAATTGTGCCAATTTCGCTCGTTCGGTGGGTGTGATCATTCATTAGAAGTCCCCCCAGTCTTCGAGTGATTAGCAGTATTTGTGTTATATTATTTTGACGATATTAGACCTTTTTGTTTTGCATAGAATCTTTGTAACTTTTTCGCAGTGGTTTTTGATGTCATGGTGCATATCTAATATTATGATTGTGCTTGCCATGAAAAATATGAGCACTTTGAGCTGTTATTATTATCATTAGGGCATTCATGTTTTACCTGAGAGATTGGATCACTTGGGCTTTTATCTCGCCGTTTTGGCATGCGTTTGTGGACCACTTTGGGCCTTCTTACCCCTCCGTCATGTTCTTCCTTCTGACACTTTGGGCCTTCTTACCCCAACGTCATGCTCTTCCTTCTGACACGCGTGGGTGGACCACTTTGGGCCTTCTTACCCCAACGTTATGCTCTTCCTTCTGGCATGCGTGGGTGGACCACTTTGGGCCTTCTTACCCCAACGTCATGCTCTTCCTTCTGACACGCGTGGGTGGACCACTTTGGGCCTTCTTACCCCAACGTAATGCTCTTCCTTCTGACACGCGTGGGTGGACCACTTTGGGCATTCTTACCCCAACGTCTTGCTCTTCCTTCTGACACGTGTGGGTGGACCACTTTGGGCCTTCTTACCCCAACATCATGTTCTTCCTACTGGCATGCAGGGGTGGACCACTTTGGGCCTTCTTACCCCTCCGTCATGTTCTCGTGTTTGTCTTGTTGCAGAACTTCTTGGTTCCTCATTTCGGTTTTTAGCATCATTTCTATAAGACTCCACCTGCATCGTTTACGTAGATAGATACATTTAATAATTTGGAAAAAGTTGGGCTCGGTTTCTTACCGAGGGGTCTACGCTTCTCAGTCTTTGCATGGGACTCAAGCTTTCGCAGCTCATACAATTATTTAGCCGTCGTTTTTTTTTTTTTAACACTCCTATGCATAGTAGCGTTTAAGATGTTGCACATTCCACACACGCTTCTGCTGAACACCCTGCATAGTCTCCAAGTAATTGCATCACTGCAAACTTGCTTGTAAGATTTTGGAAGGCCCCTTCCAATTCAGTTCGAGCTTCCCGATATGATGTTTTGCCGCAATCCCTCTCAGGACCAAATCTCCTACCTCAAAATTTCAGAATTGGATTCTGTTGTCGTTACTTTTAGCCATTGCTGCTTTTAAATGCTACAGTGCGTTGGTACACATCTTCTCTTGTTATGCCTGTTATGTCAAGATCCATCTGACGTAAATGAACTGGTTGTTCGGGATCATAGCCATGAATCTTGCGTGTTAGCAATCCTATTTCGGTAGGCAGTACAACCTCAGTGCCGTAAACAAGAATGAAATGAGTTTCACCCGTCGATGTTCTTGTAGTTGTCCTATGTGCCCATAATATTCCTTGAAGTTCCTCTGGCCAGGTTTTTACTCTGTCTCTCATCCTCCTCTCGAGATAATTTTTCAATGTCTTGTTGGTGGATTCCATTTGTCCATTCGACAATGAATTGCGTGCCATAGTCCAAATGTTCAACATTTAGCCCCAACGTCAATGTAATTTATGCTATAACTGCTTCATACTTGGCCGCATTGTTGGTCACCATGTAATTCACATTAATGGCGAATTCGAATTCTTTGCTACCTGGAGATAAGTGGTGAATCCCAAGGCCTTCTCCATAACTGGTGGCAAATCCATATGTGTGTAGTATCCATGTGGTGGTGGCCCTGCTGGTTCCTGCTGGGTATGATAATCAATGCAATCCGACCTTCGATACCACATAAAACTGAGATTCTTTTATATCACATTAAGGTAAGACAAATCATGACACTATTCGGGGTATAGTCGGTTGTCTGTGTAGGATTATGATTGTAGAATCCCTAATCTCTCTCCGATAATGTTAGTTTTCTTGGTTGAATTACGGATTTGTTTATTGCTCTTAGCACCACCCAGTGTTTTCTTGGGACTGAGTTCCATATTATCAACTCCGTAGTTGTTTCTCGATCTCGATACAGCTATTGGGACTCTTCGCGGTTCTTTTCTCATTGGTCCATTCCCTTTCTTGGCCATTTTACCTAAACAGACTCTTAAGCGTAAGCGAAATGGTGTTCCCACAGACGGCGCCTATATTTTGGTCTTATTTTATCTAGGTTACAATACACCGAGAAATCGATATAGTGGGGCCTGACTTAACCAAAATAATGCTATCCTATTACAGTGAATGGACTAGCTTGGTCCGGAACACCTATTACACATAGAGAAATATAAGATTACAGGAAATAATCCCTAAATGGCCAAGTTGAGGGAACAGTCGAACGTGAGAGATTTGGTACTCTTTGATTGTTGACTTGCGGGCGTTAGGTTCTTATGATATCGGACTGAACTTGGGAACTTGCCAAGCTGCCTACGTATCCCATTAAGGGAATCAAGCCGAACGTAGTTCAATTGTCTCTTTTGAGGTGCCTCTCTATGGTCGACCCTTGATAGGGCTGCTTGGCTCATTTGGTTCAGCATTGGAGCGACTGAACGGTTTCGATCATATCTCTTTGTAGGATGATCGAAACCTCATTCCGCTTCTTGATTCGGAACCCTAACTCTCGTGGCTTTCTGAGCATGTGCAATGAATTGGCTTGGTTTGATGCGTGCGCATCGAATTCGATCCCTCAATGTCGAATCGGGTGAATTCGATGCGCTGTGTGCGACTTCACGGTTTCGATCATATCTCCCTAACGGATGATCTAAACCTCGATCCGCTTCTTGATTCAGAACCCTGACTCACGTAGCTTTCTGGGAATGTGCATCGAATAGGCTTGGTTCGATGCGTGCGCATCGAATTCGATCCCTCAATGTCGAATCGGGTGAATTCAATGCGCTGTGTGCGACTTCACGGTTTTGATCATATCTCCCTAACGGATGATTGAACCCTCGATCCGCTTCTTGATTCCGGACCCTGACTCATGTAGCTTTCTGGGAATATAAGGCATAGAATAGGGGCATCGAATTTGGGCATCGAATTGGGGCATCGAATTTGGGCCTCGAATTTGGGGCATCGAATCGGAGCATCGAATTTGGGGCATCGAATCGACTTGGATTCGATGCGTGGCATCTCCATCGGTCCCCCCAACTTGTGAGGAGTGAGGGGTATATATAGGCATGATTAGAGGGGCTTAAAGGTCATTTTAGGACCGCTTCGAATTGTACAAATTCGATGTGCTCAATCCTCATCGAATTGTGCAAATTCGATGTGCTCTGCGCAGCTTTACTATTTTGAGCATAACTTTCTCTCTGGACCTCCAAATCGCATTCCGCTTATTGCGTTGCGACCTAGACTCATGTGGCTTTCCAATGACATATTACTCAATGTCTAATTAGCTATAGATATATAATAGTGACTGAAATACGGCTAAGGTAGCTTTACCTCTAAGCCTCCTCGACACACACCGGTCCATTTCGTGCCAACGTGGCTTTTCTTTGACATGACACATTATACCATATCATAGGGTCACCGAAAGAGAACTTAGCTTGAAGATCATTCTCGAAGGAAGAAAGTGATGTGAAATCAGTGTTTTTGGTGGTGGAACCACGATCCCGCATCACTGTCGAGGATGCGAGCGTTGTATTAAGTACCTTGATCGATCTGTTCTTGAAGGCCAATACACTACTATGGAGAGGTATTGGAGGAAATGGAAAATGACCCCCGCTCATGGTCATTATCTGGGTATCAAAAGCACTGGGGGTGATGGTTTTCGTGGTGATCGCAGTGGTAGGTATCGTGGGGGTTCGAGCCGTGATGATTATAGGTACACGAGACCATCTCCCAGGCGCTTGCCCTACTGGGATGGACATGATTACTCTCCTCCTAAGCATTCATCAAGAAGGGGCAGACGAACCGATGAAAGGGACGATACACGTGGCCTTAGCTAGGTGAAAGATGTTTGCGTTAAAAAGGTGCATGTTCTTTCATCTTTTGTCTGAATATCAAGAATGGCAGTATACATGATAGTCGAACTTAGTGTTTGCTGTGTGCATTGTACTAGGTAAGATTTGTCATTGTGCCAATTGCAGTTGTTTTGCAAAAGTGAATGAATCATGGAGATTTTTGATATTATCTTGCTTGAACAAGTAGTTACTCTTCTTGTAACGAAAAAAATAAATAAAAAAGTAGTTACTCTTCTGCATGCATAGATTTCAAGCTCACTAAACCCTCGACACCTCTCTGCACGCGCATTAAGTTTGTCTTGAGATTTCTTTTGTTCTTCTAGAATGAGGCAAACAATTCAAAGAGTATGTTATTTTTTGATTAAATTGTAGTAATGGATGTAAAAATGTACAACATCCTCATATTTCTTCTAAAAGGGTTTCAAACATCTTTCGACAACTATTATAGCCTAAGCTCGTTGTTTGATCTTCTTGAAGTTAAGAATTAAATGTGCCATAAGTAAATCAAAGTTTTAGGAAGAAAACATCTCAGCGCTCAAAGTCTCTTTTCATCCGTTGAGATACGAAGATAACACCACGTAGGAAAATATTTCGTGATTCTTTCATTAATTCTCAAAGGTATTTATACAATTACAATAAACTTGCAAAGCACGAATCCTATCTAAGGAAAGATATCTAAAGATATATATAAATATCATACAAATATACTAATACACCCTCGCAGTCGAAACAGGAGGTTCACGAACATTGAGACTGTTTCTAAAATCATCAAAAAGTACGCGAGGAAGGCCCTTCGTAAAAATATCAGCAATTTGGTGTCGAGAAGGGACATGAAGAACCCGAACTTCACAATGAGCAACCTTCTCGCAAACAAAATGAATGTCCATCTCAATATGTTTGGTGCGTTGATGTTGCACCGGATTATTGGATAAATAGATGGCACTAACATTGTCACAATGAACGATGGTAGCCTTAGATATAGGAAAATGAAGCTAAAGCAAGAGGTTGCACACCCAACATGACTCGGAAACAACGTTGGCGACCCCCCTATATTCGGCCTCGACGCTTGAGTGTGAGAGTGTGGCTTGGCGTTTAGCGGACCAAGAGATAAGATTATCACCAAGATACAAACAATAACCCAAAGTTGACCGACGAGTATCCGGACACCCACCCCAATCAACATCCGTGAAAGAGACCAAAGACTTCAGGTTTGCCTTGGAGAGATGGAGGCCGAAGTCGACAGTGCCCTGAACATACCGAATAATTCTTTTTATGGCAACCATATGTTCAGTCATAGGAGCATGCATATGAAGGCAAACTTGCTGAACTGCGTAAGAGATGTCCAGACGAGTAAAGGTGAGATACTGCAAAGTACCAGCAAGACTCCGAAATAGGGTCTGATCTGAAAAAGGAGTACCCGAAGAGGCACTAAGCTTGGCCTTAGTGTCAACGGGAGTAGCGGCGGATTTGCATGAGGCCATGCCGGTGCGCTCGATAATCTCCAAAGCATATGTCTTTTGAGAAAGAAAAAGATCATCCTTGTAACGTGAGACGGCAATGCCAAAGAAATAGCTCAGTGGACCTAAATCAGTCATAGCAAACTCCGCAGAAAGACGAGACATAAGAGAGCAATGGAGAGAATCCGAAGAGGTAGTAAGCACAATATCATCAACATACAATAAGAGGAACGCAAGATCCGAGCCATGACGATAAATAAACAAAGAATGATCTGACCCACTGTGCGTGAACCCAATAGCGCGTGCAAAATCAGCAAACCGCTGATACCACACGCGAGGCACCTGTTTCAGTCCAAAGAGCGACTTCTTCAACAAGCAAACATGATCAGGATAAGTCGGATCTCGAAATACCAATGACTGATGCATATACACGGTCTCCTCCAAATTACCATGAAGAAAAGCATTCTTGGCGTCCAGCTGATGTATGCTCCAAGAAACAAGAAAGAGAGAGAGCAATACTAAGAACAATCCGTATAGTTGCTGGTTTGACCACATGGCTGAACGTGTGAAGACAATCAACGCCAACCTGTTGAGACCTGCCATCACCAACAAGACGAGCTTTGTAGCGCTCAAAAGAACCGTCAGATTTAGATTTATAACGAAAAATCCACATAGAGCGTATCACATTCACATTAGGGGGTCGGGGTACAAGTTTCCAAGTCTTATTTTTAATAAGAGCATTAAACTCATCAAGCATGGCAATTTTCCAATTAGGAACAGATAATGCAAGTTTGGGATTTTTAGGAAGAGGGGAAAGAGTGATAGTGGAGGTAAGATTGAAGTGGCATTTGGGAGTAACAATGCCATGCATTCTACGTGTGGACATGGTCCGTGAGGGAGGAGCCGCGGGTAGCGGAGAGGGGCGGACCCAAGGCAGAGATGGGGGAGGAGGAGGAGGAGGTTGTGGTGGCGGAGATGGAGGAGGAGTAGGTGGTGTTGGCAGAGCCAAAGGTGGAGAGGGCGACGCTGCGGGTGGTGGCGACAGTGAGGGAGGCGGCCCGGGGTCGAGGGGAAAAGGGTTTAGATTAGGGTTTACGAGAGGGTGCAGAGGATCGTCCAAGAAGTGATAAGAGGATGGTTGGGGAGAGAAGTGTTTGGCAAAGGGAAATTGATTTTCATCAAAGACAACGTGCCGTGAGAGAATGACCCTATTTTCTTTAAGTTAAAACACTTGTAATCCCGATGATTTGAAGGGTACCCTAAGAAGAAGCAAAGGGTCGAGCGGGCGTGGAGCTTATGGATGGTGGGGGAGGGAGAGAGGGGATAGCATAAGCACCCAAAAACCCGGAGATGAGAGTAAGAGGGATCCTGATGATAGAGTAGGTGAATGGGAGACTTATTTTTTAGAAGCTTAGATGGCGTAATGTTTAGGAGGTAGATGGCCATGTGCAAGGCGTGATGCCAAAAGGAAGGAGGGAGAGACGCACGATGGAGGAGAGTGCGTATCATATTATTGATGGAGCGAATTTTTCTTTCGACTTTACCATTTTGAGAGGAGGTGTGAGGGCAAGAAAACCGAAATTGCATGCCAAATTTATTACAAAAAGAGTGAAATTGGGCATTATCAAACTCGCGACCATTATCACATTGAAAGCTTTTTTATTTTTGTGAAAAGTTGTGTATTAATGAGTGCACTAAAGTTGGAAAAAATAGTGTACACATCGGATTTTTTGCCAATGGGAAAAGTCCACAAAAAATTAGTAAAGTTATCAAGTAATAATAAATACTATTTGTGACCCGCGAAACTCAAAATAGGGGATGTCCACAAGTCACTATGCACAATATCAAACGGAGCAAGAGTAGTAGATAAAGAGGAAAAAAATGGTAATTGTACTTGTTTACCCAAAACACAAGAATCACAAAACTTGGACAAAGTACCATTACATTTAATTAAATTGTTTGAACGAAGAAAAGCTAAGATAGAGGTGCCCGGATGACCGAGGCGGCTATGCCATAAGGGCGAAGAGACGGCGGTAAGGGCGGCATGTGGAGGTGGGGCACGAGCGGGAATGGAGGTTGGCAGAGGATATAAGTCACCATCACTATTGCATCTCAAAATTTGAATGCTCGTCATGAGATCCTTCACACAAAAATCAAAAGGGTCAAATTCAATAGAAACAAAATTATCACGCGTGAGGCGACGAACAGAGATGAGATTCTTAATTAATTTAGGAGCATAGAGAACATTGTTAAGTTTAAGAGGAGGAAAAGAGGAGGGAAGCACACTATTACCATGACCTTTAATTGGAATATCGTGTCCATTACCAACAGTTATATGACGATTAATGCTCGAATTAAAGTAAGGTGAGAGTGTACCATACGACGCCGTCATGTGAGATGAGGCGCCCAAGTCCATATACCACTGGTCATCGGGTGGAGCAAGAGTCATGGTATGCATGGTTGCATCAATGTCCATGGGAACAGAATGTTGAGGAGTGGGAGACGTATGCGCCGATTATGGAGAGCTGCAAGGCCGATTGATAAAGTTACGGAAGTAAATTCTTCTTTCCTTCATTCAAAGTTCAAACATTTAACTAGTTATATTCTATGCACCGAAAAAAACCAAAAAAGAAACTAAGTTCTATTTTTTTGTTTTATGAAAAAATGAGTTATATTAATTCTCATTTTTCTTGGTTTAAGATATTGCGAAGCTTTTAAAAAGTGCAAATTATTTTTTTACCCTTTATAATATATTAAAGTTGCCTTTTGCCCTTTATTTTTGCGGGCTTCACTTTTGCCCTTTAACTTTTAGTTTTTAACCAATAATGACCATTGGGCTTTTCCACAAGCCGGATCCAAATTGGGCTTCACTTTTGTCCTTTAACTTTCAGTTTTTTAATAAAAAATGCCCACTGAGCGTTTCCACAAGCCCGGTCTAAATTTTACTGACGTGACAGTTGATTAGGATGAGACAGGGGTGCCACGTGGCGCCACATAGTAAAAACAAAATCCAGCACCTGACTTGCCTAACAGAGAATTTACCACAATATCCCCACCCTAAATCCCCTATCTCTCACACACACAAAAGCCATAACTCATAAGATGAACAACTCAGTCGTATTTACCACAAGAGGTTACACTCATATCTTCAAATCACTCACCCTATCCACCACAACCCGTATTAACTTCTTCTTTCTTTTGCATCCCCACAAGTTTGCTTAATTCCAAAGCAACCCACCCCAACCCCTTACTCAAATCCCATTTTTCAAAGTAACAACTGTTATATAAAGCCCATTGCCAAAGTAGGTGTCGGAAAGAGGAATCCTAGTTCTTGCTCCTACAGCCATCTTACAACTCACTTCCACGTTGGGATCTAGAAAGTAACAACGTATTACCTTTGTCAATAAATGAGCTAAAATAGATTGTAAAGACGAGACTTTAACATCCGTAGCCACCTCATAATTGGCCCTGGATTTCAATTTGGCGACGTTTTCGCGCCTGAAGGTAAAAACTCGTTCGAGCAGCGCCTGCGAGTGGAAATTTTTATATGGAATTCAATCAAATGGAGGAACCGGGGTTAACCGATTTTCAAGGAAAGAACGATCGAAAACCGGGGATTTAAGTATCTTGTCGGAACCATTGGAGATTACAGACGAGGAGTCGAAGAAATGCCATGTCCATTACGGAGTGGTTGATGGTGCAGGCGACGAAAAATCCGTCGACAAGTTCGATGACTTGCACGCTAAGTATGGAATTGGAAAGTTCGTCGATGTTTGGAATTCCGTTGAGGGAGAAAAAAAAGCAGACAATGGAAGAAATGTGAGTCAGGTTAATAATGTCGTGCACGTGAACGCCGTGCGCAATGGCGTGGGTGAACTGTGCGTCGTGGTTGTTGCAGTCGACGAAAAAATAATATATTTTGTCTTGGGTGGTGGTGGTGGCAGGAGAGGGGAGGGAAGTAGTCATTGGTTAATGATGGTATTTTCAAAATTTTGTGTTTGATTTGAGGGTGGTTTGTGGAAACGGATTCCTTTGGAGAGGGTCGAGTAGTTCTACTCTTGATAAGGCGCCATTGTTTATGGACATCTTGATTGTACATGTTGCAAATGAAAAAAAAAAACTATGTGGCGCCATGTGGCACCCTGTGTCTATCCTAGTCAACCGTTACATCAGCAAAATTTGGACCGGGCATGTGAAAAAGCCCATTGCGCATTTTTGATTAAAAAACTGAAAGTTAAAGGGAAAAAGTGAAGCCCAATTTAGACCGAGCTTGTGGAAAAGCTTAGTGGGCATTTTTGATTAAAAAACTGAAAGTTAAAGGACAAAAATGAAGCCCGCAAAAATAAAGGGGAAAAGGCAACTTTAACATATTATAAAGGGCAAAAAAATAATTTGCCCTTTTAAAAATTAAAGTCTCTCTCACGAGGGTCTTGTCACTACAACTTAGGGAAACAACCAACTATAGCAAGGGCTCCTGATATCTTAGCAAGGCTTCGTGCGCAGATTTTCAACATCATTAGCACCAAATCCTTGTTCTCTTGTCTTTTGCGTTCTTGGTTTTTGCTACATTTGTTTTTCCTGTCTTAGGGTTTTATTTCGTCGTTTTGTTTTATTTCTTGTCTTAATCATGGTTTTTTCATTTTCCTTTCGACCATTGGTGCTAGGAAATTTAACAGGGTTATCTAACTTTTGATTTTTTTTTCTTTTTTTTCTTTCCGGTGTGAATTGGAGGATTTAAGGTATCATCTCATCTATTGCTTGGTCTGACCGTAACTCACCGCAACGCCTAGTCAAAGTTTTAGTACCATGGGGAACAATGGAGGACGCATGTACTAAGTTGCGAAAAAGTCTCTCTCTGACGTATGAGAAGGGGAAGGGCTAGGGTTTCTTCTTTCTGATGATCTATGGCAACAGGATAATATAACATCAAAATTGGTTTTAGTGGGGCGTTTGCTTACAGGATTTGTTTTTTAACTTCACTTCGTTTTGCACGATGGTCAAGTCGTTGTTCAAAGAAGAAAAGGGTATTGAAATCACTCGAATTACTGAAGAGCGGTTCTTATTTCAATTCTTTCATAAGCTCGGCAAGCAAAGGGCTCTCCACGGGTGCCCTTGGTATTTTAACAAGAACATACTTGTGCTAGGGGATGTTGATAGCATGGAAATCTAGCAACAACAAACTTGGAGTACTGCAGCATTTTTGTTCGCGTCTATGATATTCCACTGATACGCCAAAAGTGCGCCACTGCATATGCGATTGGTAATATTCTTGGCATTATGGAGGAGGTAGACCTTGCAGAATCTTGGGGCATAAGCATGCGAATCAGAGTGCAGACTAATGTGACAAAACCCCTACTCCGATTTCTAAAGGTTCGGGACACAGAGGGTCAAGAGATGCTCGTCTCATTCAAGTACTAGCGTCTCCCGAACTTCTTCTACTTGTACGGAGTGTTGCGCCACATTATGGCCGATTGTGAAGCAAAATACGGCACGGGGACAGAGTTGGACGATGATCAACTACCATACGATGAATGGTTGAGAGAGAATTCAAATAAGATATGGACGTACATGCGACAACGTTTTACGAATAGGGGTGGACGTGGAAACTCATCATTATCAAACAGAGGGCGATTTTGGACAGAGTTAGAAATATGGATCAATCGTGGAACACGAATTAAACGACTTTGTCGCAACAATCATTGTACCAAACGCATAGTGCCCATTATGTCTGTGAGTATAGAGAGGGAAGTTTTCCAAATCAGATGAAGGGTGAGGATGGAAAAATTCCACACAATATAGGGCAAAGGGATCAACTAGTAGTAACTCGTGGTAGAAATATGTGCAGGATTTTAATCGGGTTCAAGATGTGAATGAAACAAATGATGGGGAATAAGAGGCGCATTAAGGGCAATTGCATCGGGAAATAGACACTGGGTTACGATCGGATAGGTTGATTGGGGTTCATCACGTGTACCAATGATTGGTGCATGATCTGGATGCAGGAGATAAACATCAACTCGGCCTGGAGCTACCAATAGCAATGACGACAGACGTGGCAACTAGAGTAGAGATTATAAGCGAGAGAAATCAGAATGGGGTACGTATTTTGAGGAAAGAAGGGTACATAAACAATAGATGGTTACATCGGGAAATGCACACGGGGAAAAAATATTTGTACGTTGAAGGGAAATTGGGAATTTGGCTGTAAAATAAAGTGGCACGACTGGAGGAGTTATCAACAGAATTCTACGACCTTTTGGCGGCGAATGCGATGCAGTCCCGCCAACTCCAATGAGTGCATTATGCTAGAACTATCAGGGCTTGGGGAACCCTTGGACAGTTCGAGAACTACGTCAGTAAGTTTCCATGTTTCACCCCCTTATAATTTTTTTGTCGGAAACGAAGTGCAAGGCAAGAAAAATAGATGACCTCAAAGGGAGATTAAATCTTTTCGGTGTTTGTGTTGAGGTTAAGGGTCTTTCGGGAGATTTGGCATTGTTATGGGATAAGGAACTTAAAGTTGAATTACTTAGTATGTCCAAAAATCATATTAACGCTATCGTAGTGGGAAATGAGCGATCTCTTGATTGGCGGTTCACATGATTTTACGAGGAACTGGATGGAAGTATGAGGATGCGCACGTGAAACTTGCTATGTCATCTTAAGGGAGTTTCGTCTTTACCATGGTTTTGTGCGGGTGATCTTAATGAAATTTTGATGCAAGAGGACAAGAGAGGCGGCCTTAACGACCAAATTGGCAAATTTGAAACTTTAAAGAAATGTTAGTCGACATGGGACTTAGTGAAATCAATTTTGTGGGGCCGAGATATACATGGTGTAGTAGAAGATCTGATCCACATACGGTATTGGAGCAACTTGATCGAGCGTGCGCGGATGAGGCGTTACGGGAGCGTTTTCCTTCTACACAAGTGGAGCACATCACAACTTTGAATTCGTACCATCACACCATTGTTCTAAGGAAGGTGGGAAGCACGTGATGGCGCGGTCCAAGCCACAGTTTTGGTTTGAATCGGTTTGGATCAGGAAAACCAATTGTGAAGAGGTGATAGCACGGCTTTGGCGTGAGTTTAACGAAGGGGGGGAGGGGGATTGAATAAGAGGTTGGATAATTGTTGTCTCGAATTAGTCAAGTTGAATAAAGTGGATGGGGCAGAAATGAAGAAGCGGATTGACAGGATGAAAAAATGACTTCACCAACATCGGATTGGAACTATCACGACGGAATCGAAGGAGGAAAAACAAGAGACATATGGGACAGCTCGAGGAACTTTTGGATAGGGAGGAAATTTATTGGAAGCAGCAGGTGAAAGTACAATGGTTACGTGAAGGAGACCGAAACACATCATACTTTCATCAGATAGCAAGCAAAAGGAGGAGTAAAAATGAGTTAAAGGGCATCCGAGAGGGAGGGGTAACTTACGTACGAATCTGAACGAGATTGAATCACATTTCAGTACTTTAAAAACACATTTGAGTCTTGCGTCCCTACGGAGGCAGCCATTGAGGATGTTTTGCGAGATGTCGGCATGCAGGTCGACCTTTAAGTGAACGAAAGCTTGATCCAACCTTGCACAGTGGAGGAGGTTCAAAGTGCTCTGAAAGATATGTATCCTTTTAAATCCCCAGAAGCTGATGGTTTCTCGGTTGGCTTTTTTTACCAAAAAATTGGGAAGATTGTAGGGGAGGATGTCATTCGGTTCATGCTTTCTTTTCTTAATAATCGTGTTTTACATCCTTGTGTTAATTTCACTCATATTGTTCTGATTCCTGAGTTTCCTAACCCTGATTTGATGACTGAGTTTCGCTCGATTAGTCTTAGAAATGTAGTTTTAAAATTGCTTCCAAAGTTGTTGCTAATCGATTAAAACTGTTTCTATATTCCATTATTTTTGCTTCGCAGTCAGCGTTTATTCCAGGTCGCCTTATCACATATAATATTTTTGTAGCTTTTGAGATTAACAACTTTCTCAAGAATAAAGGGAAGAGGAGAGCCATATGGCGTTGAAACTGGACATGGGTAAGGCCTATGACCGAGTCGAGTGCCCTTTCTGGGGAAGGTAATGCTTAAGTTGGGTTTTGATTCTTCTTTTGTTGATCTTATAATGATGGGAGTGCGTATTGTCTCGTATTTAATTTTGTTGACTGGTAATGAGTTGAGTACTTTTTCCCCAGGAAGGGGCAATCGGCATGGGGATCCTCTATCCCTTACCCGTTCTTATATGTTTCTAAGGTGCTTTCAGCACTTATCACTAAAGCCGAAGAAATAAAGAAAATTAAAGGGGTCAAAACCAGCCGTCATGTTCCCTCGGTGTCACATATTTTATTCGCAGATGATACCTTATTATTTTGTGATGCAAACGAGAAGTTAGCGAGGTGTATCCACAGTATTTTGACATGATTTGAGGTGGCTTCAGGGCAACAAATTAATCTTGAGAAACCAGTAATGGTATTTAGCAAGAATGCGGAAGTACACACTCGTGTAGCTCTTGGGGAGCCGTTGGGTGTCGCAGTTGCCGAACGACACGACAAGTACTTGGGTCTACCCTCCGTTATTGGAAAATCAAAGAAGGAATTTGTTTACTATATTAGGGAACGGATTTGGAATAGGGAACAAGGATATAAGAGCAAAATCTTATCAGGGGCAGGCAACAAAATTTTGGTGAAAGCAGTAATGCAATCTATCCCGACCTTCATCACGAGTTGTTTTCGACTTCTCGACACGTTAATAAAGGAAATCGAATCAATTATAATCGATTATTGGTGGAGTAGTGGGGCCCAAAATAAGATTCACTGGGTGGCGTGGGAAAAGATGTGCAAGCGAAAATTCGATGGCAGACTTGGTTTTCGTGACTTGAAGGCTTTTAATTTGGCGCTCCTCGCAAAACAAGCGTGGCATATTTTACAAAATCCAACGAGCTTGGCGGGATGGATTTATAAGGCAAAGTACTTCAATAATTATGACCTTTTTGTCGCACTTGGTCGTCGCGCCGTTCTTCTCATGGCGTTGCATCTGGGAGTCAATTTCGGTCTTGAGAAAAGGAATCCCATAGAGCGTAGGAAACGGGGAGTCAATTTCAGTTTGGCACGATGCATGGTTACCACGTCCAATTACTTTTTGACCAATTACACCAGTGAACAATGCTGCGCCATTTCCGATGGTGAATGAGTTGATCGATCCGTTAACGGAATGTTGGAATGTAAACGTTATTTGGGATTTTTTGTGGGATGAAGACGCAAGATTAATCTTGTCAATTCCATTAGGGGATCAAAGGAATCAAGACCAAAGTATTTGGCACTTTGGAAAAAAATAGGGTCTTCACAGTGCGAAGTGCGTATCACGTTATAATATCGCAAGGTTTGCTAAAGAAAACAAGGGATATGACTTTGAGCTTAGAACCGCGCGCGTCATGGTCAAAGATTTGGAAGGTCGAGTGTGCAAGCAAGATCAAATTATTCGTGTGGCAATGTTACATGGATGCCCTTCCAACTCGATGGAAATCGGAGCATAGACGCATTTGTTTTGGACTTGTTGTGTGTTACTTGTATGGAAGGGGACGAAATGATACATTATTGTTTTTTTGGCTGTCCACTCGCGCGCCAAGTCCGGGCCTTGTCAAATATTTTGACAGCATTATGGATGCGGGAACAAGAAGCAACGGGCGATTTGTTGTTGAGAATTTGGAGGAGGAAAACGGCGTATACGGTTAGTCTAATGATCATGATTTTCTGGACAATATGGGGTAACCGAAATAGCATTCTTGCAGGGGAAAGAAACTAAAAGTGTAGGGTTTTCTGGAATCAATGTTATACGATGTTGGGACAACATTGAGGATAACATTGAAACTAGAGAGCCTGTACGCAAACTGTTCTTTAATTGCCAAATTTAAGTTTTGCCTTTATTCACTTATTAATCAAATTCCACGGTTTTAGTTGTTTATATTTATGTCCAGGAAAGTATATTAATCATAAGGAAGAGCTATGGATGATTCCTTACTTGAAGTTTCCATAATTCAAGTTAAGTTGAATAGTCAACTCAACACGGTTTGCAAAAGAAGGAAACAATATTGGCGGGTATCTGCAACTTGATTCTTTCCAGGATTCTCCAATTTGAAGAAGATGTGTTACCTTGCTAGATCAGTAATAAAGGAAACACATATTCAAGAAAGATATCGAGTTCACAAAGAATCCAAAATTCAATAAGGAAACAACTTGAGTTACCAAAACTATGAACAACACATCTTGGCGTGCAAGATTCTAGAAATCTATAAAAGATGTGAAGTTCATCAAGATGAATACAAGACATTCGTGCAAAACAATCTAAGAGATTAATGATACATTGTATTGTCTTCGTCTTGCTTTTGCGAAGTTTTTGTATCAACTATTTACGTACAGTTCATAGAAGTTAAGTAGTTCGTACTTGTCTGCTTCGTTGAGTCCGATCAACAAAGAGCGTGAGTGAATTGTTGTGAGGAACATTTTTATTAAAACCTTTATGGTTATTTGGCCTAAGGCTAGGAAGTTTTTAATAATATTGAAAACTTTTTAAAATTACATCTTCTTGTGTTTTTAATTCCGCTGCATGTTACAATATTCAAGAAGATCACAATTGAGTTAAGTCAACGCCAACTTAACTCTCAAAGTTGTTGTGTCAATCCACGATCCGACAATTTCAATTGGTATAGAGCCAAACACCGACTACACTGGTGGTTTGGAGGTGATACAACACAATGGACAGTGCCAATCCTAATACCAACAGGATTTCAGTTTTGGATGGCTCCAATTATGCGTACTGGAAGATCAGGATGAGGTCTCACATTAAAGCTATTGATATTCGAGCCTGGCAATCCATGATCAATGGATAGTCTCTTCCAACATTACCAAGAGATGGTGAAGGTGATCTGATGCGGTTCAAGTTGAGGAGGCGTTGATGTGAAAATTGGGACACCCGAATAAGTGGCGCAAATGCCATAATCAGTCGCAGTCTTAGTTTTCTCTCTTTTTCATGCAAGAATGTTTTTTTTTTCTAATTTTTGGACACTTTCAGCAATATTCTAAAAGTTTCAGGACTTTATAATTATTTACATTCTAGATGTTTAGGTTTGTATCTTTAAAAGAACTTGCGCAGACTTTGACAAGCAGTTTTGATGTTTTAATAATATTGTGAGGTATTCTCACGTCGTCAATTTTTGGTATTCTATTGAATCAACGAACTTTGATAATTGTTCTTCTCGTTCCGCCACGTACGCTGCATCATAGTGGTATCATATTCTAGTCGGTCCTGCATGATGCCGCCCCGCGGAAATCGTCGCGCCACCCACACTACTGATGATGACTTACGCCAGGCCAACTCTGATCTTCAGCGACAAGTGGAGTTGTTGACTGAACGACTGAATGCATTCGTCCATGGGTCTCGTCAGGAAGATGACGTGACTGTTACGGATGAGAACCCTTTTAGTACTCTCCGGCACCGTTCCCCAGAGAGTTCTGCCACACGTTGGGAGCAGAGTTTCAAGGTCGAGATTCCACCTTTCGATGGCTGCCTCAAACCAGAGAAGTTTATTGATTGGCTGTCCCAAGTTGACGAGATTTTGGATTTCAAGGGTGTTCCTGATGATCGTCGCGTGCCTCTGGTAGCAATTCGTTTGCGCAGTCGTGCCCAGGCTTGGTGGCAACAGTTGAAAAACACTCGTGCTCGCAGCGGTAAGGCCAAGATCTCGAGTTGGGACAAGTTCAAGAAGCATGCGAGGGCTGCCTTTCTGCCCTACAATTTTGAGCGCGAATTGTACCAGCGCTTTCAGAATCTGCGTCAAGGCAGTCGCTCAGTTGATGATTATTCCGCAGATTTTTACGAGTTTCTTGCTCGCATTGCTCTGAATGAATCTCCTCTGCAGTTGGTTTCTCGATATATTGGTGGACTACGCCTCCAACTACAGGACGTCCTCAATATGTTTGATCCGTTGACAGTTGCTGAGGCGCATCAACGTGCTTCCCAAGCCGAGAAACAGTTAACTTGTCGTGCCGCTGGCAGTTTTCGTCAACCCCCTGCGCAGTTAGCTCCTATTCCCACCTGTCTCGACCCCAGTCGACTGTCCCACACCCCTGGGTCCCTTGCTCCTACTCGTGGTACTCCAACTGCACCTCCAGATCGTCCTAACGGAGGTTTGCGTTGTTTTAATTGTGGGGACTTTGGCCATCGCCAGGCCGAGTGTCGGAATCCTAAACCTGCTGCTCGTGGTCTTTTGACCGACGTTCCGGATGCGGAATCCCCCACAGATGCAGACTCAGTCCCGATTTATGATGACTATCCAGACGTACTCGATGAGGAATTTGTGTCGGGTGATTTTGTCCCTCTGTTGATGTTGCGCAGATCCTTTCTCACCCCTCGTGCTCCTGATAATGAGTGGGTTATATCTGTGATAATGATACTCAATTGTGATCTTCTTGAATATTGCTAACCAATGTGAAAACCTAGGTATTGCTATGACTAATCAAGAAATGGTTTATAAAGCTATGAGAACATTGTCATCTAAATTTGCTCTCAAGAAAACTGCAATGAGTGAATCTAGGAACCTTGTTAATCTACAGTTTTAAGTCTTGATGAATACTCTTAAAGAATTTGAGAGGGGCTGTTGCTTTAAGAGGATCAAGTCTTGACAATGAAAATGATGATGAATATGAATTAATTTCTTCAAACTATGGTAAAATTACTAGGAAGTTTAATAAGCTGAACCTTAAAGGAAAAGGTAAAGAAAATAATCTTAGTAATAGTTCTCGAGGTTATAAGAAATTACCTCCTAAGTTTGTGAAGTACATGGCATCAAAACCTACTCCTTTAGAAGCTGATAAGTTAAAAGATGTTCAATGTTTTGAATATAAAGGATATGGTCATATGGCTAATGAATGTGCTAACACTCTTAGAAAAAGAGGAAATTCTGATTGGGTTTGTGTAGATGATTTCAATGAAGATGACTTCAGTTCTGGAGAAGCGGAAGAACAATCAGAAGAGATTCAAACTGTTGCGCTACTCACTCAGATTGACTGGACACTAGTAGACACCCTGAACTGCTTCGGATCTCAATGTTACCCCAACATTCAGGATCCAACATCAGAACGGGAGACCTTCTTTGCAGATTGGGATGAATATGATACTGATACTGAACCTTATCTTGCGTCCTACTATGATGAATCTAACTTTTATTGCTTTCATGGCTCAGTGGATCTAGATGAAGAATATTTCTTTGAAGGTGAAATGTCCCAAGAGGAAATCATCGAAGACCTGAAGTCTATCTACCACAAACTGCTGCTTGAGAATCACAAACTCATCAAGAGCAACAAAAACTAGAAGGAAGAGATTGGATGCATGAAGGAGATGATGAAACTGTATGAGAAAGACCTTGACAAAACTGAGGCTGAGTTGAAGGAGGTAAAGGTAAAATTAAATAAAGCTGAACAAACCATTGCCAAATGGAACTCTTCTACATCTAAGCTTGATGAAATGCTGAGTATGAAAAATCAAGGTAAAAGTGGTTTGGGCTATGTTGAGAAACCTCCCTCTAAAGATATTGAGTCTGCATATTTAAAAGCTGGTTTTATCAAGGAAAGTAGTAGTGTGAGTAGTGAAATTCCTGTCAACACTATGAAAAAGACCTACTTTTATCTGTCAATATTGTTTTCAACCTGGTCACATTAAACCTTATTGCAAAAAATTCAGAAGTGTGATTGAGAAGAAAACAAGAATTAATAGCAGTACCAATGTTAGGAGAAACTCTGATCTGAATGTTATTCCAACATTAGGTAACAAAGCTGAAGGACATAAAAGTAGAACTTGGATAGAAAAGAAAAAAACTCCTAAAGTTAAAATTGTTTGCATTGTTGTCTTTTTTGCTGTTTACTCTAACCTTGCAGGTAAGTGGTATTTTGACAATGGATGTTCAAGGCACATGACTGGAAACGTTGACAATCTGAAAGATGTAATCCCTTTGACTGTTGGGACAGTTACCTATGGAGGAGGCACTAAAGGGAAAATCATTGGAAAAGCAGTATTGGATGTTGAAGGATTTCCACCACTCAAGGATGTGTTGTTGGTTGAAGGATTGAAAGCAAATTTAATTAGCATAATTCAACTTTGTGATGATAACTTGCTAGTTACTTTTGATAAAAGTTCATGTGATGTGTTTAATAGTGACAATGTTCGTGTCATGACAGGTACAAGATCAAAGGACAACCGCTATCTTGCTCAAGATGAAGCTGAATGCTACCATGCCAAGGTAGATGAATTTGTCATGTGGCACAAGAAGTTAGGACATGTGCACTATATAAATCTGGAGAAACTACAGAAGTTAGAGGTTGTGAGAGGACTGCCTAAGTTGACTAGCCCATGTAAAATTGTTTGTGAAGACTGCCTGAAAGGTAAACAAACAAAAGATGTCCATCCACCACATCAGGTACAGAGTACTAACACATAGTACTACCCTAGAACCAATAAGTGCTTTGAGTTGCTAAATATGGATCTCATGGGTCCTATTGAGGTTAGTAGCCTGAATGGTAAGAATTATGCTTTTGTTATTGTTGATGATTTTTCAAGATATACGTGGATTACGTTTTTGAAAGAAAAATCAGAGGCATTCAACACATTCAAGATTTTGCATGCTAGTATTAAAAATCTGTATGGCACTTATGTAGGAAGAATTAGGTCTGACCATAGAAAAGAGTTTGAAAATGTAAGCTTTGCTGATTTTTGTGAAACTAAAGGCATTTCCCATGACTTCTATGCACCTAAGACACCTCAGCAAAATGGGATTGCTAAGAGGAAGAATAGAACACTTCAAGAGATGGCTAGAGTAATTCTAGAAACCTATCTAAGAAACTCTGGGCTGAAGCTTTGAATACTGCATGTCATATTAGTAATAGAGTTTATCTTAGACCTGGTACTACTATGACACCATATGAAATCTTGAAGGGTTCAAAAACAACAGTAGCACACTTTTATGAATATGGTATAACTTGCTATTTGCTAAAAGATAGAGACTATATGAGGAAATTTGATCCTAAAAGTGAAAAGTGTATATTTGTTGGATATTCTTCTAATAGTGCTGCTTTCAGGGTCTGCAATCCAAGATTGCATACTGTTCAAGAATCAGTGAATGTCATTTTTGATTATTTAACTGTTTCTGCAGGTACTGAAGAAGTCACAGTTTCAGATGTTGCTCCAACATTGGTCTCAACATTGAACACATATGCTGGAAATGCTGAACAGGAAACTGGAACAAATGATGACCTAACACCAGAAACTTCCAATGTTAGGCCAACATATATACTGTCAAGTTCTGAAGATGAAATAGTTCCAATATCCAGAAGAGATCCTCCTGCTAGGATACAAAGAGATCATCCAACAACTCAAGTAATTGGACAAATTACTGAAAGAGTTAGAACACGCAATAAAGAAAGGGTTAACTACAAGGATATGGTTAAGTTTTGTGTTTGTATGTCTTCTTCATGTACTATTGAAAATGCATCTTATTTTGTGTCCTCCATTGAACGTAAGAATGTAACCGAAGTCCTTAAGGATAGTTACTGGATTAATGCCATGCAAGAGGAACTCTTACAATTCACCAAAAACAGGGTTTGGAATCTAGTGCTTAGGCCATCACATGTGAATGTAAAAGGTACAAAATGGATTTTCAAAAATAAAACTGATGAGAATGGTGTAATTATGAGGAACAAAGTTAGGTTGGTTGCAAAAGGTTATACTCAGATTGAATGTATAGATTTTGATGAAACTTTTGCTCTAGTAGCTAGGATAGAATCAATTAGATTACTTCTTGCTATTGCTTGCTGTCTTAGGATTAAACTTTACCAAATGGATGTTAAAGGTGCATTTCTAAATGGTTTAATTGACAAAGAGGTTTATGTAGACAACCTAAAGTCTTTGTTGACCCTAAACATCCTGACCATGTGTACAAACTTGAGAAGGCTTTGTATGGCTTAAAACAGGCTTCTAGAGCTTGGTAGAGGCTAACTGACTTTCTGTTAGGCCTAGGTTTCAATAGAGGAGATGGAGATAGAACATTGTTTGTCCTTAGAAAAAGCTCTATTATATGCATTGCTCAAATTTATGTGGATGATATTGTATTTGGCTCTACTAACAAGTCTACTTTAGACAACTTTGTTGAGTCTATGACAGGAACATTTGAGATGAGCATGATTGGTGAGCTCAACTACTTTCTGGGACTACAAGTTAAGCAGCTAGAGAATGGTATCTTCCTAAACCAGGAGAAGTATGCAAGGAATCTGGTGAAGAGATTTGAGTTACAAGAGTCCAAGCCTTGCAAAACTCCTATGTCCACTTCCGTGAAGATAACAAAAGATGGCATTGGCAGCAATGTTGACCCAACATTGTACAGATCCATGATTGGTAGTTTGCTATATCTCTCTGCGTCTAGACCTTACAACATGTTTTCAGTATGTGTTTGTGCTAGGTACCAAGCTGAGCTAAGGCAATCTCACTTCATTGTTGTGAGAGGATTCTTAGATATATCTCTGGAACTTCACCTTTAGGCATTTGGTATTCTTATGACACTAACACTAACTTGGTTGGTTTCAGTGACTCTGACTGGACAGGTGATGTGGATGACAGGAAATCCACAAGTGGAGGCTGTTTTTATTTGGGGAATAATTTAGTCTCCTTGTATAGCAAGAAGCAGAACTGTGTTTCACTATCAACAGCTTAATCAGAATATGTAGATACTGGCAGCTGTGTTACCCAACTTGTGTGGCTCAAACACATGCTTTCGGATTATGGGCTAGATAGTGATACACTTCTCATATTCTATGACAATCTAAGTGCCATAAGTATCTCTAGGAATCCTGTCCAACATTCTAGAACTACGCATATAGACATAAGGCATCATTCCTGAGAGAGATGGTAGAGGACAAAGTGATCAACATTGAACATATTGAGACAACAACCCAGCTTGCTGATATGTTTACAAAACCTTTAGATAGTGAGAGATTCTTCAGTTTGAGGAAATCTCTTGGCATGTGCAATATGTGCAAATGTTTAGGAAACCCGTGTTGACATAACACCATTGTCTAGCATTGGTACATTGTTTGTGGTGTAGTAGGTACTGTGTTGTTTTTTTTTGTTGAATTTATTTCCTTGTGAGACTAATTTAATCTTTGTTTTGTCATATTTGGTTTGTGTGGTTGAATTCTTTGATTAACAACTCTCTCTAGTTATCAGTTTCGTATCTTTGTTTTGAAAAAATAATAAAACTCTTATGTTTGTCTGAGGGTTGTGATAGCCTAAAATATGAAGAAGCTGGGGTACCCAAAGTTCACTACTTGGATATCTATTCAGTTGTGTCTTATTCATATGAAAGGTGTACATGACATGTGGAGAAGCTGGGGTGTATGATATTGACAGCTTCAGTGTTACTCAGTTGTGCTTATTTACATGTTCCTGTTTGTTTGGCCAAGGAACACATGAGAGTGATCCTCTCTACTAGGGTGTTTGAGGTTTAGATTTCTTACATTTGGTAACACTGATCACTTGGTGATTCTCTTGAATGCAGGTTGGTAAACAAGTATGCATAAGGAATTGGGGTGTTGGGGTGCATGATAAATGAATTGCCAACATTCAAGGCCTTTGTACTTGCCTAACGTGTTGTTGTTAATGTTGTTACTAGGGTGTGTGGAGTTCATGCTGCCCTCATTCAGTAGTGACATTAGCCTTGTGTTTTGCAACCTTCAGCTTTTGGTTCAGGTGAGTTATGAAAATAATAATGATTGTAAAAAGATGTGTGTTGTGCTGGCCTGAGGAGTTTTTCATGTGTGTTTACCATCTGCCTATTTGACACTACATTGGTGCATTCATGTAGAACTGCATTGTTTTCTTTCTTGTTGTCGAGTTGTGTCGGTCTAGGCTTAGAAGGAGTATAATTCATGTGTTGAGGCATATAATTTGGGTGACATATTGCAGGTGACACACATTTTCGTGACTTTCTATGCTGTGTAAGTGAATTTTTCCTTGAATTCATAACTGTTTATCTCTGTGTGTTTCTTGTTATCTATGTTGTTTGCTCATGATCTTGATCTGAACAATATGTCTGAGGTACTCACTTGCTATATTGATTAAGTTTCAAATGTACTTTTGGATGTATCTCAAGATCTCACATGAATTTGGCTTGATGAAGCATGTACCTCCACCTTCTGGTTTGAATGTTACTGAATGGTATCCCAACGTTGTGCACTGCAGCAGGCCAACAGTGAAAACATGAACTTATAAGTTTTCGAGTTTTTGAAAATCGCTCTGGTTACCTGTTATTTAAACATCGAAGTATGTGCGCGCAAAAACATAGCGGAAAGATTTTATTTGATTCAAATTAAGTAACTGCCCACTAACATTCACTCTCTCTCTACTATTCACGGTTAAATTAAGAATTAAAGCCCTAATTTCCTTATTTGTGCTTACTAATTCCTATTTGTGCTTACTCTGCAAAATTTACTCTCTACTCTCAAAATTCTCTCGATTTTCTCTACAAATTCACTCAAATCACTCTTACTAACAGTGGCAAGCAAGTCGCCCATGCACACTCTTGCAGATGTTGCTCTGAGCAGTGAACCCACAGTTGCGCGCACCCATTCTCATACTTAGGGTGCTACTGCAGAATCAGAAGATGCCTCAGTTGTTGCTAAATGGAAGGCAATCCCCTACGTACGACAAGGAAAGAAGTCCAAACAAGGATAATCGACCTACAACTGCTGAGTCAACCGCTCCCATCACCAATGAGCCTAAAATTAAGGTAAACATGGCTGAACCCAACCCTGAAATTGATGTTGATATACCTGTTGAGGGGGAGAGTAGTGGATCTGCTGATAAATCTGTGAAGAAATCTGTGGATAAGTTTGTGGACAAATTGGTGAGGAAGTGGATTAGGGCTGAAAAGAAAAAGAGCAAGGGTAATGGGGAGAAGTTGAGAACTATGTCTATGACTGCTAAGGAACGTGCTGAGGCTAGGAAGAGGCAAAAGAAGAGGTTAGCCAGGAAGAAGGCTACTGATGCTGAGAAGAAGGTTGAGGAAGAGAGGAAGTCTGTTACTGATGCTGCTGTTGAGAGAAAAAGGAAAGTAAAGCAAGTGATGGAAGAGGAAACAAAGGTGGTGGATGTTGAGGATGAAGTGGAAGAGGGGGAGAAGGAAGAGGAAAAGACTGAGGAAGAGCATGATGTTGCTGCTGCTGATGTTAAGGCAACATCAAGGACATAAGAGTACACTGATGGGTTGTATGTGATCTACCCTAAGAATGAGGAGGACTACTTTTCTCCCTATTATCTTACCCCAAGAGTTGGAGAAGAAGTGGGATTCCTTTAAGAGAAGGGAGATTCACACTGAAAGAGCTGTAGAGATGGCCAGCTTCAAGGAGCAAACGATGATGGACTTGCTTGAGGCAAGAGGGATGCAGCAATCTGTGATGGAGTTGCATGACTATGCTCCTGAGATTGTCATGGAGTTCTACCTGAATCTCTCCAAATGGATTAGGACTACAGATCTCCAAAATATGGAAAAGTCAATGTGTGAAGTTGCTGGTAGGAAGAATGGCATGTTGCCTTTTCCCTCACTCATCTGCAGAATCCTTAGCAAGCAAGGATTGAAGACAAGTGTCACTGTGGGATATAGGAAGAATGATGTTGAACTGACAATTCTCCCAAGATACTTGTCTGGATCAAGAGTGAGAGATCTTCCTTGGAACCCAAAAGGAGTGGTGAGACCTAGAACTCATAAGAAGAAGGCTCATGAGTTTGCTGGAACTTGAGTGCCTATGTCCAAAGAGGAAGATTGCATGGTCATAACCTCAACTTTTGTGGATCAACTGCTGAACTGGTATAGGGGCAAATTGCTGATACTCAGAGGGAGACTGAGGAAAGGAGGAGCATCTCAAAGAGCTAGAGGACATGGTGAAAAATTTGGATAAACTCCCTTCTTCACAAAAAGGGGGAGAGTAGTTCCAAGTTTTTAAATTTTAGTCTTCTAGTTTATGTTTTGTTCTTTATGAACTGTTGATATGTTTGTGTTGCTGGTACATTTATCTCTATTTGGTTTATTTTGATCAAGGGACATGTCCTTGATATCTAGCTATGGCCTGTAACTCTAAGTACTACTGCTGGTGGACTGCTCTAACTGCTATTTCTTATGAAAGTACATTTTGAATTGCTTGTCTAGTTAATCTTTTATGCAGGAAACTCACTGGTTCAATGTTGAGGCAACATTGATGAATGTTGGGGTCTGAACATCTTTTGATGTAGTGATGACCTTAATGCTTGTCTTTGGTAATTTAACTTTGAACATGTTAGCTTGTATTGAGGGGGAGCAGTGTAGTAGTTTAATGTGTTTCTTGTTGATTCTAACTTTCTGGATATAGGACTTGATTGGAACAGGTGTTGGTTTTGTGAACAAAGGCAAAAATGGGGAGATTGAAAGTGCAGGGTTTTCTGGATTCAATGTTATACGATGTTGGGACAACATTGAGGATAACATTGAAACGAGAGAGCCTGTACGAAAATTGTTCTTTAATTGCCAAATTTAAGTTTTGCCTTTATTCACTTATTAATCAAATTCCACGGGTTTAGTTGCTTATGTTTATGTCCAGAAAAGTATATTAATCATAAGGAAGAGCTATGGATGATTCCTCACTTGAAGTTTCCATAATTCAAGTTAAGTTGAATAGTCAACTCAACACAGTTTGCAAAAGAAGGAAACAATATTGGTTGTTCTCTATAACTTGATTATTTCCAGGATTCTCCGATTTGAAGAAGATGTGTTACCTTTCTAGATCGATAATAAAGGAAACACATATTCATGAAAGATATCGAGTTCACAAAGAATCTAAAATTCAACAAGAAAACAACTAGAGTTACCAAAACTGTGAAAAACACATCTTGGCGTGCAAGATTCAAGAAACCTATAAGGGATGTGAAGTTCATCAAGATGAATACAAGACAATCTTGCAAAACAATCTGAGAGATTAATCATACGTTGTATTGTCTTCGTCTTGCTTTTGCGAAGTTTTTGTATCAACTATATACGTCTAGTTCATAGAAGTTAAGTAGTTCGTACTTGTCTGCTTCGTTGGCTCGGATCAACAAAGAGCGTGAGTGAATTGTTGTGAGGAACATTTTTTTTAAAACCTTTATGGTTATTTGGCCTAAGACTCGAAAGTTTTAAATAATATTGAAAACTTCTTAAAATTACATCTTCTTGTGTTTTTAATTCCGCTGCATGTTACAATATTCAAGAAGATCACAATTGAGTCAAGGTAACGATCCGACAATTTCAGAAATCATATGTCGGATGAGTTGTCGATGTGTGCGCAAATATATACTAAAACATGGTGGGAACATAACGGGCAGAAAGCAGCAAAAAGTGTGGGGCGACAGATGGAAATCACCGGTGGGAGATATCATCAAAGTTAACTTTGATGGTGCACATTTTGCAAAGGAAGAGGAGTTCGGATTGGGTATGGCTGCGCATGATCGGAATGATGAATTGATTGCATGGAGGCAATGTCGGTTAACGCTTTGCGTAGAGCCGTTGGGTATTGAAGTTGTTGCGGTATTAGGTGCGGTCCAATGGGCATTAGAGAAAGAATGGGACGAGGTACTATTTGAGTAGATTGTTTGAACATTATTCACGACATTATAAATGGATCCAATGGAGACGCGAGACTTACTAATATTCTTAATGATATTTGCGAATATTTTCGCAACAATCCGGGGTTTGGTATTTGGTGGGTTGGGCATGCATCTAGTGCAGTTGCTCACGAGCTTGCGCAGAACGCCATTGAGGATGTGGATGGTTTTGAAGTTACATAAGCTAGTGTTGGGAAAGTCTTGATTTAGCGTGGTTATTATTTATTATGGTTTGATCTAAAGTATTGACATTGTAATTTTGGCTCTCGCACTATTTCTTTGGTGTGGCGTACAGGTTTGAGAAATACAAGATACGAATTAAAAAAAAAAAAAGATATTCCGAAGCTTTTAATCTTTCTATTGTTTGTCTTACCTGTCACAACCATTAAATAACTATTTCTATATAATCTGAGCAAAACGCACGTGGAATACTTTTTGTGATAATTATCTTATATAAAGTCATCTGCATACAGAAAAAAAAGGCCGCTCTTCTCGATGTATTTGTTCAAAGTGATAGAATCATAGAATACTAGCATCTTCATATTTATATTCAGAGATAGACCGCCAACATAATAATACCAACTATATTCGGTTGCAAGTTTTTTGCGACAGATACTTCATAGCATTTGTTCAAAGGGACAGGCCACTAGCCTCACCATATCAATACTCAATGAGAGTATGTTATTACATAGAGCCAAAAACATTCAGCAAAATCCATAATAATACTAATATATGCAGTCACAATGTTTTTGCACTTCATCGTATTTTCTCAAACAACAAGCCATTAGCATCTCTATATATAGATATTTAGAGAGATTCTTATTACCTATATATCGTGATTTTTTCGATATATGCTTCATAGCAAAGCGCCTTTTTCTATTGCGGAACATATCACATATGATAACCACCAGATGATTACCACTAGAATAGGAAATATTATTATGTATAGTCGCTGTAAAGATGACGTGGTACAGCTGAGGGTTGAGATTGAAAACATATCCCCATCGTGTATTGGTCGAAATAACTGACTGGATGCACCACCTCATCTTATAACGGCTGCACCTAATAACCTCATCACATATGAAGCATGTACCTCCACCTTCTGGTTTGAATGTTACTGAATGGTATCCCAACGTTGTGCACTGCAGCAGGCCAACAGTGAAAACATGAACTTATAAGTTTTCGAGTTTTTGAAAATCGCTCTGGTTACCTGTTATTTAAACATCGAAGTATGTGCGCGCAAAAACATAGCGGAAAGATTTTATTTGATTCAAATTAAGTAACTGCCCACTAACATTCACTCTCTCTCTACTATTCACGGTTAAATTAAGAATTAAAGCCCTAATTTCCTTATTTGTGCTTACTAATTCCTATTTGTGCTTACTCTGCAAAATTTACTCTCTACTCTCAAAATTCTCTCGATTTTCTCTACAAATTCACTCAAATCACTCTTACTAACAGTGGCAAGCAAGTCGCCCATGCACACTCTTGCAGATGTTGCTCTGAGCAGTGAACCCACAGTTGCGCGCACCCATTCTCATACTTAGGGTGCTACTGCAGAATCAGAAGATGCCTCAGTTGTTGCTAAATGGAAGGCAATCCCCTACGTACGACAAGGAAAGAAGTCCAAACAAGGATAATCGACCTCCAACTGCTGAGTCAACCGCTCCCATCACCAATGAGCCTAAAATTAAGGTAAACATGGCTGAACCCAACCCTGAAATTGATGTTGATATACCTGTTGAGGGGGAGAGTAGTGGATCTGCTGATAAATCTGTGAAGAAATCTGTGGATAAGTTTGTGGACAAATTGGTGAGGAAGTGGATTAGGGCTGAAAAGAAAAAGAGCAAGGGTAATGGGGAGAAGTTGAGAACTATGTCTATGACTGCTAAGGAACGTGCTGAGGCTAGGAAGAGGCAAAAGAAGAGGTTAGCCAGGAAGAAGGCTACTGATGCTGAGAAGAAGGTTGAGGAAGAGAGGAAGTCTGTTACTGATGCTGCTGTTGAGAGAAAAAGGAAAGTAAAGCAAGTGATGGAAGAGGAAACAAAGGTGGTGGATGTTGAGGATGAAGTGGAAGAGGGGGAGAAGGAAGAGGAAAAGACTGAGGAAGAGCATGATGTTGCTGCTGCTGATGTTAAGGCAACATCAAGGACATAAGAGTACACTGATGGGTTGTATGTGATCTACCCTAAGAATGAGGAGGACTACTTTTCTCCCTATTATCTTACCCCAAGAGTTGGAGAAGAAGTGGGATTCCTTTAAGAGAAGGGAGATTCACACTGAAAGAGCTGTAGAGATGGCCAGCTTCAAGGAGCAAACGATGATGGACTTGCTTGAGGCAAGAGGGATGCAGCAATCTGTGATGGAGTTGCATGACTATGCTCCTGAGATTGTCATGGAGTTCTACCTGAATCTCTCCAAATGGATTAGGACTACAGATCTCCAAAATATGGAAAAGTCAATGTGTGAAGTTGCTGGTAGGAAGAATGGCATGTTGCCTTTTCCCTCACTCATCTGCAGAATCCTTAGCAAGCAAGGATTGAAGACAAGTGTCACTGTGGGATATAGGAAGAATGATGTTGAACTGACAATTCTCCCAAGATACTTGTCTGGATCAAGAGTGAGAGATCTTCCTTGGAACCCAAAAGGAGTGGTGAGACCTAGAACTCATAAGAAGAAGGCTCATGAGTTTGCTGGAACTTGAGTGCCTATGTCCAAAGAGGAAGATTGCATGGTCATAACCTCAACTTTTGTGGATCAACTGCTGAACTGGTATAGGGGCAAATTGCTGATACTCAGAGGGAGACTGAGGAAAGGAGGAGCATCTCAAAGAGCTAGAGGACATGGTGAAAAATTTGGATAAACTCCCTTCTTCACAAAAAGGGGGAGAGTAGTTCCAAGTTTTTAAATTTTAGTCTTCTAGTTTATGTTTTGTTCTTTATGAACTGTTGATATGTTTGTGTTGCTGGTACATTTATCTCTATTTGGTTTATTTTGATCAAGGGACATGTCCTTGATATCTAGCTATGGCCTGTAACTCTAAGTACTACTGCTGGTGGACTGCTCTAACTGCTATTTCTTATGAAAGTACATTTTGAATTGCTTGTCTAGTTAATCTTTTATGCAGGAAACTCACTGGTTCAATGTTGAGGCAACATTGATGAATGTTGGGGTCTGAACATCTTTTGATGTAGTGATGACCTTAATGCTTGTCTTTGGTAATTTAACTTTGAACATGTTAGCTTGTATTGAGGGGGAGCAGTGTAGTAGTTTAATGTGTTTCTTGTTGATTCTAACTTTCTGGATATAGGACTTGATTGGAACAGGTGTTGGTTTTGTGAACAAAGGCAAAAATGGGGAGATTGAAAGTGCAGGGTTTTCTGGATTCAATGTTATACGATGTTGGGACAACATTGAGGATAACATTGAAACGAGAGAGCCTGTACGAAAATTGTTCTTTAATTGCCAAATTTAAGTTTTGCCTTTATTCACTTATTAATCAAATTCCACGGGTTTAGTTGCTTATGTTTATGTCCAGAAAAGTATATTAATCATAAGGAAGAGCTATGGATGATTCCTCACTTGAAGTTTCCATAATTCAAGTTAAGTTGAATAGTCAACTCAACACAGTTTGCAAAAGAAGGAAACAATATTGGTTGTTCTCTATAACTTGATTATTTCCAGGATTCTCCGATTTGAAGAAGATGTGTTACCTTTCTAGATCGATAATAAAGGAAACACATATTCATGAAAGATATCGAGTTCACAAAGAATCTAAAATTCAACAAGAAAACAACTAGAGTTACCAAAACTGTGAAAAACACATCTTGGCGTGCAAGATTCAAGAAACCTATAAGGGATGTGAAGTTCATCAAGATGAATACAAGACAATCTTGCAAAACAATCTGAGAGATTAATCATACGTTGTATTGTCTTCGTCTTGCTTTTGCGAAGTTTTTGTATCAACTATATACGTCTAGTTCATAGAAGTTAAGTAGTTCGTACTTGTCTGCTTCGTTGGCTCGGATCAACAAAGAGCGTGAGTGAATTGTTGTGAGGAACATTTTTTTTAAAACCTTTATGGTTATTTGGCCTAAGACTCGAAAGTTTTAAATAATATTGAAAACTTCTTAAAATTACATCTTCTTGTGTTTTTAATTCCGCTGCATGTTACAATATTCAAGAAGATCACAATTGAGTCAAGGTAACGATCCGACAATTTCAGAAATCATATGTCGGATGAGTTGTCGATGTGTGCGCAAATATATACTAAAACATGGTGGGAACATAACGGGCAGAAAGCAGCAAAAAGTGTGGGGCGACAGATGGAAATCACCGGTGGGAGATATCATCAAAGTTAACTTTGATGGTGCACATTTTGCAAAGGAAGAGGAGTTCGGATTGGGTATGGCTGCGCATGATCGGAATGATGAATTGATTGCATGGAGGCAATGTCGGTTAACGCTTTGCGTAGAGCCGTTGGGTATTGAAGTTGTTGCGGTATTAGGTGCGGTCCAATGGGCATTAGAGAAAGAATGGGACGAGGTACTATTTGAGTAGATTGTTTGAACATTATTCACGACATTATAAATGGATCCAATGGAGACGCGAGACTTACTAATATTCTTAATGATATTTGCGAATATTTTCGCAACAATCCGGGGTTTGGTATTTGGTGGGTTGGGCATGCATCTAGTGCAGTTGCTCACGAGGTTGCGCAGAACGCCATTGAGGATGTGGATGGTTTTGAAGTTACATAAGCTAGTGTTGGGAAAGTCTTGATTTAGCGTGGTTATTATTTATTATGGTTTGATCTAAAGTATTGACATTGTAATTTTGGCTCTCGCACTATTTCTTTGGTGTGGCGTACAGGTTTGAGAAATACAAGATACGAATTAAAAAAAAAAAAAAGATATTCCGAAGCTTTTAATCTTTCTATTGTTTGTCTTACCTGTCACAACCATTAAATAACTATTTCTATATAATCTGAGCAAAACGCACGTGGAATACTTTTTGTGATAATTATCTTATATAAAGTCATCTGCATACAGAAAAAAAAAAGGCCGCTCTTCTCGATGTATTTGTTCAAAGTGATAGAATCATAGAATACTAGCATCTTCATATTTATATTCAGAGATAGACCGCCAACATAATAATACCAACTATATTCGGTTGCAAGTTTTTTGCGACAGATACTTCATAGCATTTGTTCAAAGGGACAGGCCACTAGCCTCACCATATCAATACTCAATGAGAGTATGTTATTACATAGAGCCAAAAACATTCAGCAAAATCCATAATAATACTAATATATGCAGTCACAATGTTTTTGCACTTCATCGTATTTTCTCAAACAACAAGCCATTAGCATCTCTATATATAGATATTTAGAGAGATTCTTATTACCTATATATCGTGATTTTTTCGATATATGCTTCATAGCAAAGCGCCTTTTTCTATTGCGGAACATATCACATATGATAACCACCAGATGATTACCACTAGAATAGGAAATATTATTATGTATAGTCGCTGTAAAGATGACGTGGTACAGCTGAGGGTTGAGATTGAAAACATATCCCCATCGTGTATTGGTCGAAATAACTGACTGGATGCACCACCTCATCTTATAACGGCTGCACCTAATAATCTCTCCTAGAATAGGGTGCCCCCCCCCCCCCCCCCCCCACAATATTTTACCTAACTTTTACATCATAACAAAAAAATCACACTCATATTCTAACATCAAATGTAAAAGAGATCAAGTGATAATTTCAATTAACACAGCAAATAAAAGCTATTTTACAAAGTTTTTGCAGTTTAATAACATAGCACATTAGTCAAATAACCTCGAACGAGCATAACAGCAAGTAGCAAGCCTAATGAGATTTCAAACTAATTCTCTATTTCAAACTCCAAAAATAATGAGATTTCACGGTTGAATGATATAGAAACACAACCACAAATTCTCCTATATTCAGGCAGGATTCGAATGAGAACTACTCATCTAAACTAGGAGAACTCTGGCTTAATGAAGAATTAAGGGCATATTCTGCATCAAAGTCCTTCAGAAAGAAAACCTTCGCTAAGTGCAAATCTGGTACAACTTTGATTTTCTTTTCATTCTGGCTTCCGAACTTACCAAACAGGTTTACAACTTTCCTTCTAAGTCAAAGCAATTCCAGGAGTGAATGACAGAATAAGGCACCTCGAAGCTAGTTCGTGCATTTTCTGTGCACTGTCATTTGCGCCAGAAACCTCACCAAGTTTCCTAGTTTTTGGTTTACCTTTCTTTCTCTTAGTCTTAAATGATGTTCATGGCTTTGCGGTATGTCTTATATTCTGATCCATATAAGTACTTGAGCTTTTGTGCATTAAGAAAAACATACAGTGTCAAGGGAACTCTCCATGTAGTAAAGAGGATCAACCGCAGCATACTGGATCTTCCGCCAAAAGCTAATCCAATGGTGCATCAACATCAAAAGCAAGAAAAATTAGTCTCTTATCTTTCAGCTGTCTGAGACTCCCCGTTAATGGATGTGTCCAGCATTTCCTCGTTCCCATCATATTATAGATTCTGGAGGAGGAGGAAAGACCCCAATCACCGGCTTCCATGTTCATGCTCGACCATCCTACCAGCCTTGTCTAATCCAGCTTCTAACTTTTTCTTAAAGCTTGAATTTCCAATCATCGATGCAAGATTTGTAAAGGGAGTCATAAGTATCTACTGTTCTTCCTCTCCCTTGGTGAAGATATCCTCTCCACGCTTTGCATGGTTGGAAGTATTATAAGGAGCAACATCAACTTCCATTGGCCCTCTTACCGAATGACCTTCCGTATCTCCGCCTCTCGCATAACTACCTTCTTCATTCACAACCTCTACCTTTCTTTTCTTCTCCCTCCTCCCATTCGAAGGGGCCCCTTCAAGGCCACCACCAATTATTTCTTCATCATCCATTTTCTTCCTCTTCTTGACCGTTGAGGACTTCCCCAAATCTGTTAGTTTTATTACTAGATGCTTCCATCAAGCTAGCAATGCCTTTTTTGCTTATGTCTGTGATATGTTTTATCACCTGAAGCGGCTTGGGGCTTTCCAGCACTAACAGGAGATGGTAGTCATCATCCAATATGCGAAGAGGAGGGACTTCAATGGCAACACAAATATCATTTTCCTTTGCACCCATAGTTGGATTCTTGTCTTCCATGCCCGCCACATGAGTTGGTTCATGATATGATGGCAATACATGACCACCTTTTAAATCGATCAAAAGAAGAAAGCCAACTTCTTGACATTGCTAGCTCCAGTGCACTGCCAACAAAGTTTCAATCACAAATTTTTAGCAATATATACTTCATCGCAAAGCCCCCTTTAGCAAAAGTTCAATTGTGAAACACATCACAGATGATAACCACTAGAATATATAGGTAGATCCACAACCTTTTTTATAACTAAACTTTTACATCAAAAGAATCAAATCACGCTCAGATTCTAATCAAAGGTCAAGGGCAATATACAAAAACGCACAACTAAAAAATTACCTCAAACGAGCATAACAAAAAATCGCAAACCTAAATTTGTACATGACTTACTCATCCAGACAAAAAAAGTTAGTAAAGAAACTAATTCTCTATTTCAAACTCCAAAAGTAATAAGATACGAAGATGATACCTAATGACAAGCTTTAGCAGCCTAGTGGAGGGCTTTTCAACAGGTGCAACAACCACATTTTCTAGTGCTCAATTTGTAGCCAAAATTCTATGTTGCATTTCACATACACGCGCCAAACCCAAATCATCGAGCAGAATCATTTGGAAGATAAAAATTGCAACTTATGAAACGCGATCCTGCTTGACAATTTAATCCAAGACTACGTAGCACGCATGCATTTTGGATACACATATATATATATATATGTGTGTGTGTGCGCGCGCGCGCGCGTATTTTATATATATGACAAAACATATCTAAAATATGAAATGCATTAAACATTTAGTTATCTGGTTTGGTACAAGATTGTAGCCTACATACGAATATAGAAGATTACAAGAATAGTCGTGAACCTAATACAAGGTATGTCAAACTATCACTAATGCTAGCTTCTAGGTTGACGTTGTCGGGAACACCAAAAACTGAAGCTTAGAATGCTTCTGAAGCATGTTGAATATATGAGAATATCGAGTGTGGAAGATATCGAGTAACATATCTAATCTTTATGACATCGGGTATTGGAAATCAAATGTTACGTGGATATCAGGTTTAGTGTATATCGCAAGTGGATAGAATATCAAACGTGGACCTTCGATATCGGAGCATGAACAATTCAATGTATTTAACGAGCTTACTTTGTGATGCAGGGTAATTTTGTCAGCTGACTAGTCACTTCACATCAGACTAACACAAGCTCCTGATTGGTCCCAAGTTAGCTTTGAGTTCTAGAAACCTACACTAATAAACACCATACCTGAACTTGGAGTTTGTTGATTTTGGACTGAACATGGGTTGGGTCAAGCTGCCTACGTATCCCTTATAGGGAATCAGGTCAAGCGTAGTTCATTGTTTATTTGTGGCGGCCATTGTTGCACATCAGACTAATGGGCCATGCTGAATGGGTATGTTGTATATTAGGCTTGTAGCTTATCCGGCCAACATTGGCAGATGAGATGTCATTGAACCGAGCAGGTTGGATGGGATGCCAATCCGTGTTGAATATGAACTCACCAGGGGCTGACACCGTGAAGGCACTCTGATGCTCAAGTCAGTATGCGGGAGTAGTATGTAGTATGCAAGTTGTGGAACTTGATCTCAAATATAGATTATTATAAAGTATCTCGAAATTCGGGTGACCAAAGAGTGTCTCAAATTTTGGATTATCTCAGAGTATCTCGAAATTTGGGTAACCTTAAAGTGTCTCGAATTTTGGTTGATCTCAGAGTGTCTCGAAATTCAAGAAACCTCGAAATGTCTCGAATTTTGGGTGATAGGTAATGTGCTGAAAGTGCTTAACCCAAAACTTATTTATCTCGAAACAAAGTTGTCTCGAAATAGCTTCATCACTCGAAAATTCCCTTAGGCGCAAGAGACAAGATTCGAGTTAATTCAAATCTCGAAACTAGTGTGGGGTTTCGAGTTATAGGTGGAGCTCTGGTCTAGCACAAGTGAAAAATGATGTACCCTTCTGAGTTGAGGTGAGGGGTTTATATAGTAGATGTGGCTCATAAATTAAGCCACCAAATTCGCCCATGATTCCATTAATCTCATCTAACCTGAAATTGCTTATGTCGAAATAACAATGTCTCGAAAGTAAGTTGTCCCAAAAGTATCTCTAACCCGAAACATTGTCTCGAAAGTACCCCTAACCCAAAACATTGTCCCGAAAGTACCTTTAACCACTGTTCTCAGACCAGACCCGGACCGGCCGGTCGGACCGGTCAAACCGGAAACTGGCAGCAGCATTGTAACGGTCTAGCACCAAAAATGGGATGATGAGCCCTTCCGGGCGAACCGGTGATTCTGGCCAGTTCGCCCGGGTTTCCAGAAACCCGGTCTGCTAGTTGGACCAGTGTATTTACTTTTTTTTTTTTTTTTTAAATTTACATTTTCCCCCTGCTTCTTAACTTAAGCACCAAAAACAAGCTGATGAGCCCTTCCGGGCGAACCGATGGTTCGGGCCAGTTCGCCCGGGTTTCCAGAAACCCGGTCCGCTAGTTGGACCGGTGTATTTACTTTTTAAAAAAAAATACATTTTATATTTTGAAGTTGTTTAATATTTTGTTTGCTAATAGTGTTAAGTTGTGATATTAGTATGATATATTTAGGGGTAATTACATTAAACCCCCCATCGTATGGTCATTTTTTTAGTCAACCCCCTTAACTTTGTTTTGACTCAGTCAACCCCCCATCGTATGCCAAAACCATCACTTTACCCAAAGTCAACTTTTTGCACTTTTTTTCAGGGGTATTTTCGTCAAGGCAAAAAAATTAATATTTTTTAAAAAACAAATGTAAAATTTATTAATCGAAAAATATTAATTTTCGGCAAAAAAAACAAATTTCGACCAAATATTTTTTTTCGACAACATTTTTGTTTTTCGGCAAATATTTTGTTTTCGACAATTTTTTTTTGAAAAAAGAAATTTGTAGCAAAAAAATTTGTCAAAAAAAACAAATTTGGTGAAAAAAAAAAATTTGTCAAACAAACATTTTTGTCGAAAAAAAAAATTTCCGAAAACAAAATGCTGTCTAAAAATTAATATTTGTCGATTAATAAATTTTACATGTTTTTAAAATATATTAAAATCTTTGACATTTGACGAAAATGCCCCTGAAAAAAAGAGCAAAAATTTGACTTGAGGTAAAGTGCTGATTTTGGCATACGATGGGGGGTTGACTGAGTCAAAACAAAGTTAAGGGAGTTGACTAAAAAATGGACCATACGATGGGGGGTTTAACGTAATTACCCCATATATTTATTTGGAGATTTTAAAGTTGAGGAATTGAGTATTTAGTTAAGACTTTACTTATACAATTGAGTATTTTGTTATGAATTTTCTTATACAATTGAGTATTTGTAATATATTTTATTGAATCGTTGACTAAAGTCAACAAACCGGTCCAACCATTGGTCCGATCGGTCCGACCTGTTGGCCCTTTACACTGTAGCCTCCCCGGTTCTGTGACCGGCTCGGGTCTGAAAACACTACCTCTAACACAAAACATTGTCCGAAAAGTATGACTAATCCAAAATATTGTTCCGAAAGTAAGATTTAGGGACATATTCCGATATAACTCTTGAGTGAACCTTACTTAGTCCTTTTTAATGTGTTTTCTTACGTGCCTTCTTACGTGCCTTCTTCAAATGAGTGTAGTCGCTTGATTGATGCCACATAATACAATTATAATTTGGTATAACACCTTGAATTGCAGAATATGGGTATTTATAGACCTCAGCGAGGAGACCGCTCCCGAGGTTCCCAGGTACATTGTACCATATCGAATATGCATATTCGATATGGTAAGTGATGTTGGGTGTAGATCCCCGATATCCTGTGGGTGGGCCTATAGATTATCGAGAATTGGCCTAGTTCCTTAATTGGACTGATCCAGTGCGGATAATTCCCATATTATGTAGTCCTCCAGTTTAGGAGGTATCATTGTAAATGATAGCTTGTGCACTAAGTAAATCATGGTATCGGTACGTCTCGTCCCCCTAGTTTATATGCAGGGATTGAGATGGCACGTCAATTTGATATTTTGAATTGTCAGGCCCCCAATATGAAATTGATCTGACAATAAGACTTACATGTGAACTACTATCACAGACTAGTTGGGTTGCCTTTGTGGACTATTTAGGGAAATTATCCTTGGGTATCAATTATTTTGAAACTTTATACCATATCTAAAATCTTCTTGATATCGAATTTTAATCGATATCGAATGTGATTACGGGATGTCGAGTTTGTAGAACACATCAAATATACGTATTCGATGTGGGAGGTGGAACGACTGCAATTAATGCGTCATTCCCATACCAAATCCTATAAATGTGAGAATGGAGAAAAGTGAAAGCATTTGTCTTTCATCGAAAATATACTGCTTCCAACAAAGGTACATCAAATTTCGTTTTGATATCGAATTTATATGTACTTTGATGTCGTGTTTCGATATGAATGGGATACCGAGGTTCCTAAATTTGACATGTGTATTTCATATATCTATCGAGTTTCGATATTCTTGATCATATCGAATGTGGGTCCTCGATATTCTATATCGTATCTTCGACATGCGATAATATATCGAAGTTTTCTGCACTTAGCCAAATTTTGCATTTCCTCAACCCAATTTTGTTGATCGAGTTGCTTTTCTTTTCAGGTTACTTGGAGCAAGATCGTAATAACCGCACACTTTATTAAAGGTGGGTTTCTGATAATCCTATTCCAAATTTATAGATTATGCAGGTATTTCTGTATAAGTATGTGAGTTTCTTTGTGTTTTCTAGAAACAATATCAGAGCAGAGAGAGTTTAGTATGGCTCCCAAGAGTGTTGTCGTTGTTCATCGGGATGAACTTGCGGGTGACACTGCCAGTCCTCTACATCCTTTTGGGGTATGTATCGCCCGTGCAAAGTGACACTGAGATGTGGGATCCAAACGAGTTAGTTGGCGATTCTTACGGGCAGGATGACGAGGATGAGGATTCAGACGAGGAGTCTGATGAGGAAATTGAATATGGCTTGGCTAGGGTAGTCGAGGAAAAATGTTTCTAGACGAAGAGAGATACTAAGATATGGTATCTAGAGTGCCACATAAGCCCAACTATTATTATGATAAATATGATATGAGGGGCTACAAAATAAGGTTCCCTGAGAAAGAGAAGAAGATGCATACCCCGTCCGGGGGTTGGATTATGTTAAAGCCAAACATTTTGTTAATGGGTTGTGGTTTCCCATTAGGCCACTACTTAGCACCTTGTTGAGTAGTATGTGTGTTTGTTTAGTTCAACTGTCGACGAACTCATTCAGGGCATTAGTGGCATTCATCTTAGTGATGAAAGCCTTCAACGCCCCATGTGGCATTAATGAGTTTTAGAAATTATTCTTGACGATCACAAAAAGGAAGTCCGGGAAATGATTTTACTTTGTGAGAGTGAACGCAGGTCACAAATTCTTGAGTGCTACATAGACCAACTACGAGGTTGGCGGCAAACAAAACAAATTTTCTATGTGAAAGAAAAGACTCTGGGGAGTTTGATTGTTTGCCAAGAGTTTGGTCAAAAACATATGATTCGATATGCCTTCGGGTGTAGGGGCTCCAACGTGAGAGGAGTGTTTTTTTACGACCATAGTTAAGCACAAGTTTGACCACACGTTGTCGGTCAAGGCAATGTCATAAGAGTTGGTGGCTTATCGCCCAAACCTTATAGTCGTCCTCATAGCTTGGTACATATCTAAAGATTCATTTCTATTGAGCATATTATGTATGTATTTGTGATCCCATCATAAGTTATGTGTCTAATCGGCTTATTATATCTTTTCCACAACCACTTCATGATGCAAGCATGCAACAATTTGCTGGCGCAAAGCGAACAGCTAGTGCAGACACTGTCAGTGGGGCTGAGGGGTCGTATCTTAATGCACTTAAGACTCGTGGGTGAACTGGTCATCGCTCGCAGGCGAATGAAACTCGTGATCGATGTTCCCCTAACTCCAGCGAGTGACGGGGGAGCTAGCTCCAGCAATCCTCAAGCTAGTCCTACTCATCCTAGTGGAGGCTCATGCTTGGCAGGGCGTAAAAAGTCGTATCCTGCGGGTCCCGCTATGCCCCGTTCATCGATTCGTATAAATCCTAGACCCAATATCAATGTTGGGACCCATGCGTTTAGTGAGAGCAAGGCCGTGTGTACTATGAGGAGAACTTTCATCGTTGTGGCAACGAATCCCATGGTAGGGGAGCAGAACAGGGTTCAAATTGTGCAATGTGGAATTCACGTATTCGAAGCTATAAATGTTAGAACTAGTTTTGTTTTAATTAGTTTTTATATGCATTGAGTAGTGTCAGATGTCAGGTGTTCCATTAACTGATCCATGAAATGTGTGGATTTTGCCCAAGTTGGAAAAATTTTGACCACAAGTATGACCGTGGCGAACAACTCCAATGCCGATAAGGCGAATGCAGTAGCACAGATGGCGACATATATTAAGATGATGGCCAATTTTGGTCCAACTATGGCTGAGAGGGCATTAGCAGAGACAAATTATGATCTAAGCCAGCTTCACAATGCCAATGAGATTCTCACCTTCTGTCGTGTAGAAAATGAGAAGTTGAAGTCCAAACTTGAACAGGTCAAGAAGAACATTTCTGCCGAGAAACAAAAGGTAAAGAGGTTGTCGAGCTAGAGCTAGGAAAAATGAAGGTTGAGAATCTTCGTCTTCAATCGAAGCTTGTCGAGGCCCTCAGAGCCCTCCATTTTGAGGTAGAACTCTTGCCAAGTGTCTTCGTACGCTTATATTTTTCAACAACATGTAGACTTTCGTCTTTAGTATCTTTTTATTATGTTGCATAGGATCCGTCTTCTGAGATTAAGTAGTGCATCGCGATGCACTTCATTCTGAGCAACACTTATAAGAAAATCAAGGGAAGGCATGGCTGGCAGGATCGTGAGAGGCGATCGTAGGACAGATCGAGATGCTTAATGGGTTCCATGAGGGATTTTGATACGAGCCAACTGGATTCCATGTGCGGCCCCAATGGGAAGCCCCTCGATGACTAGGACTTCGATGGGGATACCCATCCTGATGCCTTTGTCGAGATCTTGAAGAAAGATAGCCTAGTATTGATCGGCATGAAGGGCGCGCCTATGTATCCAGAATGAGAGTTGTAGTGGCATTGTGTCTTCTTCTTTCGTTAGTGTAATCATGTTTGGATAATCATGTTTTCCTTCATCTTTTAATTCTGATTTATGGATAATGTTCCAAAGTCGACTACGGGTGGTGGGTCGAAGGTAACTTCAAAGGGTGTCGGCGAAGTTACATCCAAAGCAACTTAGAAGGGGGTCAGTGGCATGAATTCGCCCACAACGACTCAGAAGACTACAATAGGCAATGGAACATTGGCCCGCATAGTGGATTTACTCAACATGTCCCCCGATCACTTTTTTTCGTGGAGGATGTCAGCCTAGTCTATTATTGGAATTTGGAGGGCTGGTGAACGACGTCGATCATGATATCCTGAGAGGCATATCGGATGAGGGTTTGTGGGATAAGTTCTGCAAACACATTTGCAAGGTAATCTTATGGCATTCTCTTTGAGTTCGTGTTTCATCTTTTACCGTTTCTTCCGTACTATCCCTCAGATTATACTATTGCAACTGCCAGTTCTCATTGATGCTCAGGGATGTATCAGGTGAGTCCCTCAATTATTGGTGCCTTGACTTGTGGGCGCGACATTCGATCTGCGTTGCTAAGGAACAACATGAGTGAATCTGCCCGGCTTGAGGAGGAGCTGGAAAAGGCTCGGATCGTGCGTTAAGTGATGGAAGAGAGCCATTGCAAGGAGATGGATGAACTAAAGCAGATCATGGGGAGGGAGACCACAAAGGTAGTTTGTATGACAGAGAAGTTGAAGCGGTCAACTCGGAAGGCTTTTGAAGTCGAGGATGAAATCCACAGGTTCTCCTAGGATTTGGAAGGGTTGCGTCGTTGCATGAATGACATGAAGGCAGAAAACAAGGCTAAGTTGACTATTACTGGGCTCGAGGTACTTCAGAGCGTGTAGGATTCTTCCGGGAAGGCCAAGGCTCTCCAAAAGGACTTTCGAGATATGGTGAGGGTGGGATTTAAGTAAGTTATGACAGTCATGAAGGCGCTTCTTGGGATTTCTGCTGAGTTTGTCCTTTCTGAGCTGGAGTTCCTGTTTGTCCACAATCGATCTTCGTGCACCCGCTTCATGTTCGAAAGACCCCTGTTGGGGCTCCGTCTATCGAGATAATGCTGTACCAGGCAGACATGTTAGAGGAGGAATGTCGGATGACCATTTGTGAGGGAAATCGTCTCGTGTAATCCTCCAATGGCAATCTTTAGAGTTCTTTAAGTTAGGCTCATGTATTAGCTTATTTTGGGGTCTATGTTCAGACTCAAGTGCATGTTTCGCATTTATCTTTCCTTTCTGTTGGATCTTTTGTGAGGGCTTGGTCTACCCTCATTCTTTTGAGCAGCTTTGTCTGCCGACCATCTAATGGAAAAACTTATTCGCTACACTTGCCTCGTTTTTACATAAGCCTCTGAAAATTGTGCTTGCTTTTCTGACGATTACATCGCACATTTAGAGAAAATACAAACACTTGCTATGTAATGCAAAATGCAAACTCCTAGAGTGGGGTCAAAAATTGTTATGAAGTCTGTCTTGGTCCTGATAGGTCTTCACGAGTTGAACTTTCTTAGGCTGAAAGCGTTCCAGAAGCGAGGACACTCTCGTCCTTCTATATCTTTGAGTAGATAAGTGGCGGGGCCGAGGATCTTTGAAATCTGGTAGGGGCCTTCCCACTTGAGCTCCATTTTTCCAATTTTCTTTGTGGCTTGGATCTTTCTTAAAACTAAATACTACTTGGAAGGCTCGGCGTCCGACTCCTGTGTTATAATATCAGTCCATGCGTGTTTTGTATAATTTTGCGCGAGCCACAACTCATTTTTTTTCTTCAAGAATGTCAAGGGTAAGGGCCAGGTTTGGGCTATTCCTTACCTCGTCATACTCTTGCACTCTCCATCTTTGTTTTACCACCTTGGATGGCACGACCGCTTTGGATTTATACACCAGTCATGGTATGATAGGCCCATAGGATACCAGGCACTTCTTTGACCCATTTGGATCGGTATTGCTCTAGACATGCTTTGAGAATCTTTAGAAGGGATCAGTTGGTGCTCTTGTTCGTTTCCTTGGGGGTGTCCAACCAACGTAAAGCGATGTTTGACTCCCCACTGATAGCACCATTTGTTTAGGTATTCATTTTGAAATTGTAACATGCTAACCAGCCTTTGGGGAGCTCCGAGACGACAAAAGATGTTGCCAGAGAAAGTTGATGATGGCACCACTCGTGATTTTAGCTAGAGGTCCGGCTTCAACCCATTTGGTAAAATAGCCAGTTGCGATGAGTAGATACTTCTTCTGGCCCTTATGGGGGACTAGGGCTCCAACGATATCGATTCCCCATTTATCGAAAGGGTAGAGGACTACACGCGGATCACACGGGGCTTCCAGTTGGTGTATCATTGGGATGTGGACTTGACATCTTTTACATTTCTGAGTGTACTCCACACAGTCGGCTAATAGTACCCTTGTCGGAGGATTTTGGTTGCAATGCTCCTTGCTCCTGTGTGGTTGCCCCAACATCCCCCGTGAATTTCTTGTTGGATATGCTAAGCTTTTCGTTCGTTTACACATCGTAGGTTAGGCAGAGAGAAGGATCTCTGATAGAGTGTGCCATTCCAGAGAAACTATCGAGCCATCCATTTGCTCATGACTTGATATCTTTCCCTGTCACTTGTGAACTTTTCGGGAGCTTGGAGAAACTCTATAATTTTCATCATCATCCTTTTTCGGTGGGAGTGATTACAAAGTCGCTTTTCTCCAACTTATCTTTCAAATTTCTGGAGGGTGAGGAAGGTGATCATTCGGTTGTTCACATGTTGTGCCTAGGTGGCTAGTTTGGATGGAGTGTCGGCGTCTTGGTTCTCAGGACGAGGAATTTGCTGGATATTAAATTTGAGGAAGGTGGTTTTATCGATCACGACGACGTCCAAGCATTCCTTCATTCTTTCCTAGCGGGCCTTGTAGGCCCCAGTGATTTGTTGAACCACAAGCTGAGAGTCGATGTGGACTAGAATTTTGCGCATGCCCACTTTATGGGCTAGGCGCATCCCAATGAGGAGCACCTCGTACTCGGCTTTATTGTTGGACACGGGGTAATCTAGGCGTACGACGAAGTGTATAGCTTCTTCATGCTCAAGGGTGTCTGCTTTTCAGAATACTATACCAACTCCTCTATGGGACTATGTGGAGGACCCGTCGACAAATATATGCTAGAGGGGTTCCTCGTCTTCCTCGTCTAGCCCTTCGTACATTTCTACGATGAAATTCTCCAGGGCGTGGGCTTTGATAGCGGGCTCGAGGCACATGTAATATCGAATTCCCTAGCTCTACTGCCCATTTTACCATCTGACCCGAAGCTTCAGGGTGTTGAGTATAGCCCGTAATGGGTGTCGGATGAGCATGGCCACATGATGCATGAGTAGATAGGTTCGTAGTTTGCATGCAACAGTGATCAGTGCTAGGCTAATTTTTTCCAACCTAGTATAGCGGGTTATCCCAATCTTGCAATGTCTTACTAAGATAGTAACGGGCTAACACGGCACTAACGGACTCTTTTCCTATGGCCAAATATAGGAATAATGTTTCCCCGGGTACCGGCTTTACGAGAAGCAGGGTTCTCATAAGGTGCATTTTTGAGTTGTTTGAAGGCCTTATCACACTGGTCGTTCCATCAGATGTCTTTCACATTTTGGAGTATTTTGAAGAAAGAGAGACCTTTCTCCGAGGATCGAGAAATGAATTGGATCAGGGACGCCATTCTTCTAGTCAGATTTTGCACCTCTAGTATGGTCTTGGGTGCTTCCATGTCAATGATGGCTTGTGCCTTCTCAGGGTTGACCTCTATTCCCTTCTTAGTCACGAGGTAACCTAAATACATTTCACCTCGGATCCCGAAGAATCATTTTGGTGGGTTGATCTTTAATCCGAACCGTTTCATAATTTCAAAGGCTCATGCCAGGTCTCACGCATGGTCTTCTGCTTTTTTTCTTTTGATTATCATGTTGTCGACATAGACTTCCAGAGTATCTTTGATGACACCTTGAAACATCACATTCACTAGCCTCTGGTATGTGGCGCTTGCATTTTTTAGCCCGAAGGGCATGACTAGGTAGCAGAAAGCTCTTAAGTCAGTAACGAAGCTAGTTTTTTTCCTGATCGTTGGTGGCCATGAGAATCTTATTGTACCACTGATCCCCATCCATGGTTGAGAGCAGGACACACCTGGTGATGGAATCAAAGAACTGATCAATACTCGCCACGGGGTAACAATCCCTGGGACATGCGTCGTTGAGATCGGTGAAATTTATGCACATGCGCCATCTTTCGTCGGTTTAAGGTACAAGGACAACATTGGCGAGCCGTTTAGGATATCGAACTTCACTGATCCATTGAAGGTCGAGGAGTCGTTGGACCTCAGAATGGATTATCTCGTTTCTCTCGGGTCCAATGGATCGCTTTTTTTGTTGCACAGGCTTTGTCGTAGGGTAAATGTTAAGCTTGTGCTGGCATATCTTCTCGCTAATCTGGCCAGAATGACCACCTTCCCATGGAAAGACGTGTTGGAATTATTTTAAGATGTTGGTGATGGTATTTTCCACATTCTCTCGATGTTGGTGCCGATCTTCACAGCCTTCCATTTATCACCGTCGATGAGTTCAATCATTTTGAGTTTCTTGATTGGCTGGACTCTCGCTTCCTCCATGCGAGGTGTCTAGGCTACAAATTTAGGGGTTATATCCATAGGGCCCGCTGGCAAGGCATTCATAAGACACTCCCAGGCTTGATCCCTCCTCGTGAGAGTGTTGCGGAAGATTCGACATAGGCATAGTCGAGGGTGGACACCAAATCCATACATGCCATGTACTAACTAATATGGCAGTGAGGGTCTCGATCGTTCTTGTCCATTGCATAGGCGGGCAGTCTTGCAAGTTTCACTCCTAGGAAAATCTGAGTTTGTGCCATATGGGGCGCGACTGTGTAGCCCTTAAAGGTGACTTATTTTCCCGGGTTCAGGTTGTGCTGGAGCTCGTGCAACTTCTTTTGCATTTCCTCCACGATCCATTGTACGACTCCTTTAGAACCATTCACACGGCACGGTTAGGACTCCAGTTTTCTTTCTTTCAACGACTTTTGACGTCTTTTGACGACTTTAGGACTCCATTCACACGGCACGGCACGCATGTGTGTGACTATTCTCGATGGCATCCGAGTGCTACGGTGACACTCAAGTAATTTGGAGGGGGAAGATTTCTCGGGGCTCGGCTGAGATTAAAACCTACCCACCCAGTATTCTGAGAGTGCGGGCGAGAACTGGTCCATGCATAGTATCCTTCTTCTTCTCGAGTGGCCCTTTCACCTTGGATGAGGATGTTGTTGATCATGTTGTCATAAACATCCCTCGATACATGGACGTACTCTACTCTGGGTTCCTCCGCAGTTGAAGGCAGAAGGACAACAATATGGTGAGACGGGGCTGGCTATGCATCGGGGACCTCGGGGGTAGGAGCATGGTTCTCCATTGTCCGTCGACGTATCGTTCTTGATGTCTTATTCTCCTTTCTTCTTCATGAATCGTTGTGGCTATGCTTGACTTGCTTTTATTAGGTTACCTCGGGGATTCTGTAGCCTTCCCACAGATGAAGCCATTTTATGATGCAATATCGTTCGACCTCACAAGAGGTGTATGCCCGAGATATTGATCGAGTTTCTTTTGTTCAGAACGCTGATCCCGAGCCTGAAAAGAGCAATCGATTCCTTTATTGATGGTTATAAAAGGGGAGAGATTATACGAGGGGGAACTCAGTCGGGAAGGGGAGCTCTATGACAATGATAGCTTCTAGATTACGAGTATGATTAATCTTCTAGCACTAAGTGACATGCTAAAGTCTATGTGTGAGTGTGTGAGAGTGTTGGGACCAAAGTTTTGAGTGGGAGTGAGTGAAAGTGTTATCTTCAACTTAGTTCTTGTTATTTGGGAGTGCTAACAAGCCCTTATTTATAAGACTTCCATGGGGTCCTTGCCCAATGGTAGTGAGTCTTCTGCTGAAAATAACACCAGGTTGGTCATTCGGGTGGATCTTATTTTGCACCAACGGGTGTTTCTGACAATAATGGCATATGGTAAGGCTTCTTGTGTTCCAATTAGGGTCGTCGACTGGAGGAGCCAATCAGGTGAGCTTTACTGCCTCTAGTGGGTGTTGTGGGTGCTTTGTGCCGATTTGGATTACCGCCCTTTGGCCCAATGCTTTGTCTGCTTGGGGGTGACCAATCGGGGTTGGTCTTCTTCTTATTTATAGCGTGGTTAGGACTTGTGAGGTAAATGCGGACTAAGTTTCTCTTTGTAACCTTTCGTTGTTTTCTGAGATTTTTCCAGTAGTTGGCACTGTTGCTCTCTTCGTTTTTGCCAAGAGGTGAGGATAAAATGTTAAGTGAAATATATTCTAAGTGTTGGCTTACTCGTAATGAAGTTTTATCGGAAGCTTTGTTCGAGTGGATAAAAGACATTACTAAGCCCGACGAGGGCACGACCAGAGAAGGCTCGTTAGGTAAGGAGGATTCATGGACTTGAAGTGATGTTGATTTAAGTGAGACTTGGGGTACGTGTGTTTTAGGGGGGATACCGCTAGGTAACGCGAGTGTGCATTGATTTTGGGATCGTAGTTTCACGAAAAGGTGGGCAGCATAACGAGAGATATCTGTGGAGAGTGAGAAAGTCTCAGTTTTTCAGGTCCCAACAGAGTACTTGGATTCGTCTCCCGTTAGGGTGAAATCATAGAGTGTTACCACGAGGAATATTTAGACTACCCCACATGTCAGGAAATGATAGAGGGGAGAGCAAGGGTGTGACCTGATACCTTTATTCGGGTAGCGCCTTATTCCCTTCCTTGGGATATCAATCATTATTCCCGAATCGTCCTCTCGTAGGAAAAATAATAATATTTTATAATACGCATCATCAGAAGGTGAATCCAAGAACGATGCTAAGATACCTTCCAAGAATGAAGTCTACATTAAAGAATGAGTCTATCTTAATTAGTACTCGGCATAATTAAGGAAACCTTCTTTGAACAGGAGACCGAGATCAAAGGAAGCAGAGTTCTACAAGGAAGAATAAAAGCATTCGACAAACATGTACAACATGCCTTGGAGTTCAAGATATAAATCTATATAAGGCGTGAAGTACATTAACACAAACAACAAAATCAGAGAGCAAAAGATTCTCGGTGATTAGATCTATTGTTGTTGAAGTAGTTTGTCTTGCTTTGCCAAGTTTTAAAATTAACAAATTGGGTGTAAGTCTTGTTTAGAATAAGGAGTTAATCTTTGTTTGCTTGGTTGAGTTTGAACAATTCGAGAGTGAGGAGTTTGAGAATTGTGAGAACATCTTTTGTAAGATAATTTATTTGTAGTGACTATTTCGCCTAAGGCTCGGAAGAACATATTCTTCTTAAAATTACTTCTTGTGTTGATTTTGTTTCCACTGCCATATTCTGTGTTCAGAATGAGTGTTAAGATAACATTAGTTTTGTCTGGTGTTATTGTAACATCGTCCAACATTGTATGATCAAGTCCCAATCTAGCAATTTCATAAGCATCTTATATATTATGTAAAATTATTCATGCTTATTACCTCATGCAATTATCTTCTTGCTTCACTTTACTGTCAAAAAATAGAGATATAGATACTGTAATTGATGGATTTTATTCTACGAAGAATCGAAGAGTTCAACTTTGATATTATTGTTACTTTAGTGTTTAGTAGTATGAAATTTATATTTTTATGCTTTTAATTTGTGTTTAACATTGACTATATATCATTTTATTTTATATATTTGTATTTACTTTCTCGCCTAACTTGAGTATAAAGTAGCACAGAGTAAGATATATTTTTTTGGTCCGCCTCTGGTTGTACCATACATCTTTATTAAATTTGTCACAGTTCAATAGCATGATGAATTTAAGGAAGAAATATTTGTAGTTGGTGATCACCACCGTCAAATATCAGCGTTTGACCCTAAATTGTAGCCAAATGGATTTAATTAGCGGTTCGGACAAAGCAAATGAAGTTTTGACTGAATTTCATGTATCGAATGTTTTGTTACAACGAAAGGAGCAGCTTCTTGTTCATAGTGATCGACCCAAGTAATGTTGCGGTTTGCTGTTCTCTGAAAAAATAAAATACTTGCAATATATTTCTCACTATGTGTAACTGGTTGCCCATTGTTTTACTTACATGCATGGTTTGTCTTAGGGCAGACCTAATTATCATGGTTTTTTTTTATAAATCTAAATTGAAATATCGAATCTTCCCGGTCCCTCCGGTATCTCCTTATAAAACTTCAATTTTTCGTTCTTCTTGAAATTATTCATTAAAATATTAATTAGAATATCATTATGAAATTCATATCATCAACTAAAGCTATTCCACCCAGGAACCTTAGAATTTGGTTTGATACGTTACCTTGATTTGACTTAAAGATTCTGTGTGTAGTAATAATACATAGAATTTTCAGGATATACACTGTCAAAACTAATACAAAATTGTGTCCCTTATTTAGCTTTCAATAAAGGTTACCTTGATAGTTCATTTATGGCAAATAAGTATGGTGGGGGTATTTTAGTAGGCCCAAAAATAAATTGGACCGGCTGACCCCGCATAAGACCCAAAAATAAGAGGGTCGAGCAAGCTCAGTTCGACTTTTTTTAGGACAGCCGAATGTTCCGTGTTCGATTGTTATTTCCCGTACGCAGTGCGGGTCCCGAGGACCGGAGTCTATATATACCTTGTTCCCCGATATTCACGCCACGTATTAATTATTGTTCACCAATCCATATCAATTGAACCCTCCAATTCAACTGTTTAACTGTTCGATACTTTCTTGTTTCGATAGTTTCTGAGCATGTTCGATTGTTAAGCATCAACAGCACATGTTCAAGAGTTATTTGCATCGAACCGTGACCAGTTCGATTTTTTTGCAAATTCAACGATTCCAAGAGCATCAAACCAGTATCATTTGATTGTCAGCAGATCGAAGCTATTTTATTCATTTTAGATTAGCTACGTGTATTAGGTGTTTCGGACTAAGCTAGTCTGTTCATTGTAATAGGCTAGCATTATTTTGGTTGAGTCATGCCCCATTGTAATGTTATTTTGGTGTATTGTAACCCGGACGAAAGGAGACCAAATTAGCGCCATCTGTTGGAACACCACAAGTGCGATAGCTTAGGTAAGATGTTTAGGGTAACTCGATCGCAAAGCAGAGCTGCAGAGAGCAACAATTCTGAGATGCACCATTTGGAAAGCCCGCAGCCAATCCCTGGGCGAGGGCACCATCGGCTCCAATGGAAAGGATGCATCCACCCATTCAGTAGGATCAGCCAGGACAAGTGACGGAGGATTGGCTGGCGCCAAGCATGGAAACAGCGGCGACTGCTACTATTGAATTGCCGACGGCATTCAGGGATGAGATCACGACCATGATTCGCACAGCAGTGGATGCGGCCTTGCCCGCTCCTCAACCTCAAGTACCACCATCGTTCGAAGGCTAGAGAGGGGCTCCACGAGAATAGGGATCGACTACTAGGAGTCCCGCTGATGAAGTTAAAGACAGAGCACAAGTGGATGATCGAAGGGCAAGATCAGAGTCGGTCGAGGTGTAGTCCATTAGACATCACGACGCAACGAGACGTTAGGTCAGTCGAGGAAATGGCTATAGGGCAAAGCGAGCTGAGATCACGAGAAAATTGAAAAGACTGAACAAAGAAAGAAACAAGGTTGAGAATAAGATGGCATTGTTAGGGAGGACACGCAGGAGCACACCCTTCAGTGTCGAGATATAGGACAAGGTCTTAGGACATGGTGAGAAAATACCGTAATTAAAAACATATGACGGGAAACAAGATCCAAAGAAGCATATCTTCTACCTAGATAGATTGCTTTTGCTAGACGGATTCAGTGTCAATGTGCAAGCGCACATATTCGCCACCACTTTGACTGGAGTAGCACTGGATTGGTTGGCAAGAATCCCCTCAGGGACGATAACAAGTTACGAGGAGCTGAGGAAAATGTTCCTGAACCATTTCTTGAGCCAAACGAGGATGGTGATGGATCATTCTCACTTGTACTCGGTGAAGTAAGGAGACAATGAGACATTGAAAGATTTTATGAGCAGGTTTAATTCAAAGCTGCTAAAAATAGACGACCCGAAGGGTGAGATGGTCGCAAACATCATTTTCCACGCGACCAGGAATACAACCTTTTGCGAGGACCTGCTAAAGGCAAAGCCAAGAACAATCGATGAGATCAACAAACTCGTACATCAGGTGGTGCACCGAGAGGAAATGATGGCGGCAAAGGCCATCGATCACGCTCCTAAGGTCAGGGAGAAAGCAAGAGAGGATCGAGGATATAACAAGAACATAAATGATAGGCACATGAACTCTTCGCCTGGAAAGTACACTCTACTCAACACAGATATCATGTCGGTCTATGGGGCGACGAAGAGAAAAGGAAGGCGGAACGAGCCCAGAAAGATGAAAGACTAGCCCGTAACAAGGCTTTTGACCCGCTACTGCAAATACCACAAGCAGAATGGACATAATACGGAAGAGTGCAAGGACCTGGAAGATGAAATCGAGCGGCTAATCAAAGAAGGGAAACTGGCCAAGTACCTCAGAAGCCTAAAGGATGAGGAAGATAAAGCTAACCAAGATAGGTCTCGGTCTCTCCAAAAGGACAAACAGAATATGACAAACAAACCGCAGAACATGGGATATCCACAACTAATGGACGACTAACCCAGAAATGGCATCATACACATAATCTCGGAAGGTTCGATCCGTGCCAATTCCATCAAGGGACGAAAAAGAATCACATTGGACACCGATGCAGACCGCTATGTAGGCTTCAGTGACCTACTCTAGATAGAGGAGATGGGGTCAGAAGAGATCACATTATCAAGAACATACATGTTGAAATTGAGTCCTCAAGCGATTCAGGTCGGTAAGTTAGATTGCCCGTTAGCAATAACGGTTGATATAGTTAACTTCGGTGTGATGAAAGTTTTGATAGATAATTGAAGCTCGGTTAACGTGCTCTTTGCCTCAACTTGGGAGCAAATGGCGTTTGACGATGGCAAGGTAGAGGCGGTCAGTACCCTGTTACGCAGGCTCGGCAGAATGGAGGTAGTCCTACGTGGGATCATCTCTCTTCCCACGTTGCTCGGAACTTCACCACAGAGAAAGATCATGCTCGTTGACTGCGTGATCATCGACTTGACTTTCCCTTACAATGCAATCTTGGGGAGGCCGGTGCTCAACGCTTTCCGATAAATGCCCTCAACTCACCCCTAGATGGTAAAGTTTCCAACCACGATAGGAATATCCAAGGTAATTGTTGATCACATGAAGGGATGGCTTTGTTATGTCGCGTCGCTCAAGATGCCACCTCGTAAATAGGAGGAGGCATTGGATGCACTAGGCCACGTGGAGATGGAAAGGATCTATTGACCCACTCTGTACTATTTCTGCTAGTTGGTTTACTTCACGCCCTTTTGAACAATATTTATGCGTCCCCTAAATTACCGCGTGCTTTGGGGCCAGTATGTAGAAACTTAAAACAAGAACTATGGAGGCTTGAGACCCGGGGACCCCCTCGGGAAGTGTAGGCAACCTGGCTGAGCCTGTATTATTAAATGTCTATCTTTGTTGAGGCTTGAATTTTCCTTTAAAGCACGAAAAGGGATCGCAGCAAGTACACACAAGACAGGCTCGCCTAAGGCCCAAGCAGTCTCAGCACATTAAGACCAACATGGTAATAAATGGGAAACTAGAGCCCAGACTTTTTATCAAAACCCGAGGCAAAAACCTTAGCCCGAATAAGTCAAGTACGAACCCAAAGTCTCGAAAAAGGGATGGACACTTCGCCGAAATGTGGCAAGCGCAAACCTGAAATCCCGAAAGACATAAGGGATGGACAATTCACTGAAATGAGGCAAGTGCAAACCTGCAATCCCGAAAGACAGAAAGGATGGATACTTCACTGAAATGAGGCAAGTGCCAACCTAAGATCCCAAAAAACAAAAGAGATGGACACATCGTTGAGATGAGGCAAGTGCAAACCTAAAATCTTTGAAAACAAAGACGAACACTTCGCCAATACAAGGCAAGCGCAAATCTAAAATCTCTAATTAACATGAGAGACGGACACTTCACCGAAACTAGGCAAGTGCGAACCTGATAATTTCTAAATTGTTAGCGAAATTTTAGCCTATATTGGGAAGAACTAAGCCAATATATGTCGTTCGGTGGGTAGAGCACCACCCACGGCACAACCCGAACAAAAACAAGTACTAGCACATAAGATCATGCATCACCATTACAAATAAAAAAAAAGGTGTCGGACACCTAGCCCTCGAGGATAACACGCGGAGATGCGATAGAAAAACTATCATCGCAAACGTGAAAGGAATTAAAGCAACAAGTCTAAACGATGAAAGAAAAGGTCAATAAATTATCCATGAAAAATAAAGCGACACAACGCCAAACGAAATGTTGAATTGTTCATCCGAACCAAGATTAAACCAATTCGATCAGGCCTCGGCGTCGTCTTCATCATCTCAGAAGGGGGATATGGAGCAGGCAATAGAGGAGGTGGCGACATCCCCAGAGTAACCAACCCATGTCGGTTCAACAAGTTAGCAAACTCGTCTAGAGGAGTTGGCTCATTGTTGGTTGCCAATGGCAAGTGCTGGCGGTCGGGGCCCAACGATAAATTTAGCCACTTGGGGTCAAAGCGGCCGCGTATATAACCTGTACTATGAATCTACTACATCGTCAGCACATGCGCCTTCTTCGCATCCTTTATACCGCGCCGGATACATATTTTTTGAAAAGTGTTACTCCGTAGGAATGCTCATCAATTGCCAGCCGCTGCTCCAGAGTAGGGGGTTGTGCATGTGAAACGGGAATAAGCGACTAAAGAAAGTTAAGCAATTTAGAATTTCACAAAGAAAAGAAAGTAAACCTCATTTAGGCCGCGTGAATATCCTAATAGCTCTGCTTGCTCCACTTTCTCCTTCTCAATCACCACTTGCTCATCAAGTTCCCCCACACATGTGTCCAGCGCGGTCTTCTCGTCCTTTAGCTTATTCACTTCCTCTTGAAGCTTGTATCTTTTCTCCTGAGCGACCTTTGCAGCCTCACGGTCGGCATTGGCCAGCGCACAGAAATCATTGGCAAGCCGCAAGGCCTTGTCCTTTTCATCCAACACGGCCTTAAGCACCTCTGGATTGCTAGTTTGGAACTCCGCTCTCAATCATTCGAGTTCAAATGACCTCTCTTCGCGCGCGCGCTCCAGGCCATGGACCATGAAATCAAAGACTCCCCCGTGCTGAAATACGCCGAATGACACATTTAGAGAAATTAAGCTCTAATGTTATAACCGAAAATTTAGAAGAAGAGTTATAAATTACCGAATTAACCATGTGAAGCACGAGTCCCTCCAACTCCACCCGTTTCTCAGCAGACGTGGGAAAGTGTGTGGTAAGACAAGGGAACAACATTTCTAGCGCATTAATCGCCTTCTCCTCACGCTGCTAGAATCCCCCAACACAAACTTGGGAGGCCCTCATGGTACCCGCTCTAGAACTCTCCCCTACAGGAGAAGCAGAGACGCTAGCCGAAACATCACCGGTTTGGTACACTCCAGGTGGCACAGCACCGCTGGTTTGGGACATAGGCTGATGGACCCTCCTTCTCTTCGCTGTAACGGATGGTTCCACCATATCGAACAGGTCAACCGGTGGCTTGAGTTGATGCCTCAGCCTGCAATGTTGGGGTTTTCCCTTTGGTTTTTCTTTTCCTTGGTGGGGGAACCACTGTAGGCAACTGCGCTTTGGACGCACCGACGTCTCCGCAAGAGCCTGTGTCATGTGGGAATGGCAACTCATTATGAATGATTCTGCAAAAAAGCAAAGCAGTGATCATAACCAATACTTCTAATAACTCGCAAGTCAAAAGTCCATATAAGGAGAAATAAGCCAATGACAATAGTATCATTCCCCGTGTATGGAGTCGTGGACAACCCTGTAAGGGATAGAACCTCACTAATAACTAAGTTCTTAATATTAAATTGATGATTGGTCACGAGGTTAGCTCTAAAGGTGTTCTCCCACCTCGGACCCCTCACCCAACAAGGAATTGGAATTTTTGGTATTTCCACCCATTCTCTCTTATAAGAAGATAATTCATTATCCCAACTCTTCTGAATGTAGAAATACCATTTCTTCTATTGTTTTCAATACCCGAACGCTCCCCGTTCAGAAATTTATGCTTCTTAAGGGACTTCACGTGATAAAACCCTTTCCCCTTGTGGCCCACCTCAAAAAAGCCCATGATTCATCGAGCCTTCAAGGAACGCCCAACCCTTTCATCGCAAATAAGAAGCCCATTATATGCCCGTTTGAGTTCGACGTTAGTTGGCTAGGGACCAACCATATGGACTGAAAGATGCTCATAACATTGGGAAGAATGGGAAATCGCAGACCGTTAATCAGTTAGCCCACGAATACTGTAAAGAACCTCGACGGTGCGGTATGGAGCCTCAACTCCCTGCTTGGGATCCCCTGGTTGAGGGGCGGATCCTGATTCCTCCGAGCTACTTTCCCCATCCTCGACATCGCCCCGGTCTGGAGAATTCTCCCCAGTCGGATTAACATCTACGCCCTCTACCTTGGGAGCCCTCACTAAGCTACTTGACTCGGTACTAGAAGCACTATTCGAATGATTTTTGAGATCAAAATCAACACTCAAAATCGGATCTGACATCTTGACTTACAAGAACTGAAAATAAAATAAAAAAGCAAAAAGCTGACTATGCTAGGTACGTTATCCCTTACTACACGCACACAATCGAGAACGTGTAAGGAAAAATAAAAAGAACAAACGGAAGAGGTTGACAATTAAACTACCTGGAGAAACACGTTGCAGAACACATTTATTCGCTAAGAAATCGCACTGCAAGCAACAGAGAAATAAATAGATAAAATTAGAAGAAAAAAAACTACAAATTTTTTTCTAAGTACACGATCAAACAACAGTCAGTTCGATACAAAAGAGAATCAAACAAGTGTGGTTTGATGCTTCTCACATTTGCACGTCAGTTGGCGGAGAGTTGAAAATGACCCATGTTCGCTCCGTACACCCTTATATAGAGGTGACTAGACCCAAAGGGCCCACGAAGGTCACTGCTGAACCATGACGCGTTCAACACTCTGGGATAGTCGAATCACATCAAATTTGACGCTAACAGCAAACTATCGAATCAGTGAGGATTCGATAGTTTCCAAAAATAGTTGAACCACGTCAAATTCGACAATATAGATAATGATCGAATTCACACGATTCGATACTCAGTATAATAGTCAATTTTTTGTCCGTTCGACCATTCCTGCTTAAGGATATTGTACGACTCCCTAATGGGGAGCATATTTTTAACCATATAGAATCTATTTGGCAACCGACCCTATGGATCACGGCTCCCAAATGGGGGGCATATTTTGAAGCCAAATAAAATCTATATGGCAACCAACCATATTTTGAAGCGAGATAAAATTCATTTTTTAAGCCACATAATATGCTGGAATTTGGATCCGCTCTTGAATCAAGGCTGACTCCCAAGTTGGGGGGGACTATATGGTGGGGTATTTTAGGAGGCCCATAAATGAACTCGACCGGCCTACCCCACATAAGGCCCAAAAATGAGATAGTCGAACAAGCCCAATTCGACTGTTTTGAGGGCAATCAAACGTCCCGCGTTCGATTGTTATTTCCCGTACGTGGTGCTGGTCATGCGGACCGGGGTCTATATATACCCCGTTCCCCGGTATTCACGCCACGCATTAAGTACTGTTCATCAACCCATATCTATCGAACCCTCATGTTCGACTGTCCAACCGTTCGATAGTTTTCTGAGCAGGTTCGATTATTAAACATCAGAAGCACCAATTCGAGAGTTATTTGCATCGATCCGTGGTCGGTTCAATTGTTTCGCATATTCGACAGTTCCAAGAGCATCGAACTAGTATCGTGCAATTGTCAACAGATCGAAGCTATTTTAGTCATTTTAGGTTAGCTACGTGTATTAGGTGTTCCAGACTAAGCTAGTCCATTCATTATAGTAGACTAGCATTATTTTGGTTGAGTGATGGCCCATTGTACTGTTATTTCGGTGTATTGTAACACATACAAAATAATACCAAAATAAAGTATAGCATGCATTGGTATTCATCAATTCCTTAGTTAACTTATTTCAAAAAAATATTAATTTCTAAATTTATGAAAATCTTTTCAAGGACATTAGATAAGTAAAATTGAAACGATAAAAAAAGATTATCATGTACCGACACAAATGAAATGAATTGAATTCATAGAAAAGAAGCATAAGAAAAGATGGCGGAGTGATAATGGAAATATTAAATTGTCCAACAGGCAACAACAACTGCGATAGGAAAATCGAATATTGCTGCCTATGATGCACGGATACTCCAAAAAAATGGCCGGTCAGTGTCGGATACGTATCGGATACCGATACTCTCCGGATACTCTCTGGATACGTATCGGATACGCCACGTGGCGTATCCTGTATTAAAAATAATTAAAAAAGACGGATACACGTATCGGATACCCTGTGAAGCGTATCCGAGGAGTATCCGATACGTATCAGCAATTTATAAGAGTAACGTGGTAGTTTTCTTAAACTAGAAAAGGCCCAACAAGAACCAACTTGCAATATCTTTTCAGAAAATTAAATATAAAATCGTGAAAACCCTATATTTCAAACCAAAATAAAAAACAACACACAAAGCTTTGATATCCTTCAAAATAGTATGTGACTAATGATTGTGCAAGTGATTCGATATAATGTTATTTGGTATTTTTATTTAAATTATATCCTTATATATAATTATTAATATTAAATATTTGACGTATCGCATACGTATCGTATCTTGTAAATTTTAAAAAAGTCGTATTCACGTATCCGTATCCGGCGGATACCGATACTCGTATCCGTATCCGTGCAACCTAGATTGCTGCTTAAGGAGTTTGAAAGTAAATTAGTTTTAACTTTTAGGGTACGCTCGTTGGTTAAAGAGAAAACCGGAACTTAAAAGGCAGTGGGATTAAGAGCTGACACGTAGCTTAAAAAAACATTAGTTTAACTGCTTATTTATTCCTAAGTTTGTAATTTGATTTGAGAGACCGAAAAGAGGAACCTTCCTTTGCCAGCGTGGCAGCTGTCCACTTTTGAGATCACATGCCAAATTTTGCATTAAGCTTCGTGATTAGTCTAATAAGATCAATAATTATATAGCACCAAAATATCCTTTTTATATTTTTGTAGAAGAAAGAAAGAAAGAAAGAAACATTCTCTTTCTCCACTCTTATCTCACTCAAAAAAACTGAGTCCAATCTCATCTCATCTCATCTCAAATAGGAAAGAAGGATTAGAAATGTTATCTTGTGGTGGTCCCATTTACCAGAAATGCGAATAATAAAATGAACAAGTTCTTTCTTCAAAAAAATAAAAAATAAAAAAATGAACAAGTTCTTATAAAATTGATGGTTAGCCAATAATTGCATAGCAAAACAAACGCCTTTCCTGGATGGTTACAAAAAATAAAAATAGAAATAAACTTACACAAATCATCATTCACTTAAGCTACATCAACCATAAAGCTAAAGACAAGTTTTTTTATAGATAATAATAACTACTTTTGTTTATTTATTTTTATCCATGTCTGCTGATGATGTCATGCACTTAAACATCATTTGCTCACTGTCGGTCTGGTCTCTCCCTTTTTTTTTCTGGGTTTTGTGACTTCATTTATAAATCTGTTCAAAGAGAAGTTTTTGGAAACTTTACACCAAAAAGGTTTGATTTTTATCTCTTATTATGTGTTAATTCAACTTAAAGCATCTTCCCTCTTCAGATATTGTTTTTCTGCAATATTATATATATATATGTTTGTTCATCTTTATGCCTAATTAATTACCTCAAACCAACTTCAATAATAATGTGGCTTCCTTTGTTTCTTTTTTTCTCACTTATCTGGCTATAAATGATTGTGCTCCTTCATTACATTCTTGTTGATTGGTTTTTATTCTATTTCTATTTCTGTTAATTCCTTTGGCAGAATATGATGCCTTCAGGTTGTAGTCATATATGTGTCATGAGTAGAAAAGCTTTAGTCTCTCTACTCTCTAATAATTTGAGCACAAACGAATCTTTGTAAGGACTCACCGCTCGCATAGTTTAGCTGCTGGGCTGTTATTGATTCAATCTCTAACTCACTTCCCTCAGTTTATATGGCAATAAACTAAGCTGCGTATCGATGGCCTTGAGCAGCATATATAATAACTCTTTGGTGCTTACGTTATGGTCAAAACTTTTGTTTGTTTCATTGAAAAAGAATCAACATAAGGAGGCACATGAGATTCTAGAGGCTGTTGGCCATGAGTTTATTATGGAAGGTGATAGATAATATAGCTATTTATCTGTACTAGGATGGTGAACATTGAGTAGTAGCATAATCTGCCCAAAAGATATATGCCAATTTAAGAAGCTTCGTATCTTAATATTTTATTTGTGAAAGCATGGCTATTTTAAATTAGGCAAGTTGAGTACTTTGATCTGGTAATACAGGGGTCTAAGCATATTCTATGTTACTGTCCCATTAGTTTATGTGTATTGCATCAATATATAATTTTTGAATAAATCTGTTATTCAATTCCAACTTGCATGGAATTGTCTATCTGTTCTGTAGCCTTAAAAAAGTGTCCATAGTACAGTACGATATGCATGTTGCTCCTTCATTTTATGCTCATTTGAAATGTGTGTCTCAATCCAAGAATGACTAAGCTATTAGATGATAGATCCATCCATTGAGGAAAGAAAGAAAATTTGGTCATGGTAGCTTAATCGAATATAGTTGGATTTTCCGTCCCTTATTGATTTTTTTTTTTCTTCATTCAACTTCTCCTTTGGCATTGCGACCCCCGGCTAGGATTACTTCTGGTTTCTTGTTTCCAAACGGCTGAGACAATATGGAAACTAAAGAATCTAAATCGCTATTGGATTATGGGAAACCTCCATGGCTGTTCAAGGGCAGGTAATTGCTATCCCAGAACTCGATCATCTTATTACTTGGTATCGAATGAAGAATGATATTGGAAAATACTATAGGCTATGTTTCTTGAAATTTCAGTGCCTTATATCAGCTCCATCTTGTCAAGGCAGAAACAGCTCGAGCATTCATTCCCAAAGAATTCAAATTAGTAGAGGCATTTGGGTACTTTCAGTACTCTCTCTGCTAGTCTCACTATAATAATCAGAAAAAGGGTGGGGCTATATGTAATACTTTAGATTTTCATTTTCTTACTTTAATGCAAGTTGGTACTATATGTACTCTACAGATACACTCTTGGTGGATTCTTTCTTGCTAATTATGATGAAAGTCCTGCTGGGGCATTTGATGAGGTTGTATTCTTTATGCTTATGCCATTTTATTATTTAAATAAACACACGTCAGGCTACTAATTTTTGCATATATTTTAGAAACTTTGGTTAGTCATATTGACCATGGGAATGTATTTTTCTGTTTTGGAGAAAGGAAGCAAGTAAAAGCAAACACCAGTTTGAGCTTATGGTTTATTGTCAACTGGCATTAACCTCATTTCTTATACTTTTCAGCTCGTGGTGATCGCAGGAATTGTATGGAATCCACCGACGTCCTGTGCGTAAGTTTAGCAAATGAATATCACCCTACCAGCAGCCGTATTCTGGTCATAGTCAAAGCATGCTGGCATATACATGAACCTGCATGCAGTCTATGTTCATAACTTGTATCTCTATTAAACTTAAAACTCTCCAGAACTTCATAAGGAAAGAAGTTTCTTTGTCTCCTTTTAGTTGGAAACATAATGCCCTTGTCACGAAATTCTGAGTCTACTGTGGTTAATACTGAACTTTTCGCAAGTTTTCATATATATCTTCAAAAGTTATGGAAAGAGTCGATGTAATGAACTTACCAAATATCCTTTAATTTCATTTCCATTGAGTTCAAGAGGGAAATGTTTGATATTTTCTGTTGTTTATATGGAAATTAATCCATTCTGTACAAGTAGCTCTAGTAACATTTCAAGCTCTTTTTGAATAGGTGGGCTGCTAGGGTGTTAGTTAACAGTGATAAAGCATGTGTTCACGGACGACAGGTAGCAGTTAGCTGCGATTGATAATATTGAACTTCAAATGATAATAATTTTCCAACAACGATGGAAGCTTCATAGACCCAATGTGTCTTTGCAGGATGTGGGACTTCCAAGTCAGGTTGCAAATTTTTCCAAGGTGTGTGTTAATCAGATGCTATCTGTTTGCTATGATTCCACACTAATTACATGCAACAACTGAGATTTCTATGTTAAACAATTTTACTTTCTATCTATGTAAGATGTTGATTGCTTTTTTGTCTCTGAGAGGGAGAGACTCAGTTTTTGGCATGATGAACTTTTTGTTAAACACAGACAGTTTCAGCACTTCCGGCAACAAAGCGAAGTCGTTCAAGTAATCTCCTCCACAATTTCGGCATGGCTGAGTCTCCAGGTAGTCCAAAGAATAGCATGAAAGTACAAGTGGAAGAGTTGACAGATAATAAAGCAATGGATATCTGCAGCATCAACCTCTGTGTTCCTGGTCAGTAGGCAAATATGCATTTAGACACTTGTGGTCATCCCCCAACTTATTACTCTTGTTTTTCCGACCTTGATTGAGGGGTTGTGGTAAAGGTTTTGGGAAGTTTAATCTGTGTGTCCATACTGAGCAAAATGCAATGTAAACCTCATTTGTTGGACAGATGCACCTCTTAAATCTTCATTTATCACCTTCTTAGTACATGTTTTTTTAGTTGTGCACTCCAGTTTGGTTATTGGTTTTTGGTTTTCCATGTTCCATTTGCCCACATATCCATGACAGCACTTCAAAACGACTCAAAGTGGATAGGCCCTGCAATCAAAATGTCCCTCCCAAGCTTCAGGTATTTATCTTCAGCTTTGAATACTTTTATCTTAACATACAAAAGAGCTCCTTTGGTTTACTTTTCTATTTGCAGTGGCCGTACAGAGGATGAACCACATCTCCTCAAGTACTCGTGCCAGATTGAATGCAGGTTCAGTTCTACTCATAAGTATCATCATATGTAATTGGTTGAATTGATCATTCGTTCTGAGCTCCGAAGAGTTTACAAGTCTCGATAACATTCCCAGGTTACGAGCAGTGGCACCAGCAAAAGTGTCTGGTCCAGGTGAAAGAACTTTGGAGCATGGAAGTTCGGAGAAAGATATTGCAACAGGGGATCCCAGTAATTTTAAGAGAAATCTCAGTATATCAGTTATGCTATCAAAACCAATTTTAGCTTTGGAGTTTAATTGTCTAAAGATGACAGTTGATCCTCCCTCTGTCATCCCGCAATAGGTTGTTGCTGCAATTGATATTAATCTTGAGTTGATGCTAATTCATTAGTTATTCTGTTGCAAATGATTGCAAATGATCGTTAACTGATGCTAATTTCATTTAAGTATTCCGAGCACTTGCAGCTTATAATTTTTCTTCCATAGTTAGGAATACAACTTGACATGCCGAGCAATGTTGTAAGAAATTACCTACAATATTCAGCGTTCATCGGATGGGGCTGATATTATACTGTGACCCGGAAAAAAGGACCAAGATTGACAAAAAAAAGAACAAATGAAATTGATTTTCTCCTTTGGAGATAAAGGGTGGCCTAAAAAGAAAACATTTACACTTACAACTTCAATGTGGTTCTACTAAGATCAAGACAATTTATCGATCAGAACTCTTCTGGTAAAGGGCTTCCTTCCAAAAAGGCCCTGAACAGTACAAGGGATCTTTCTGGCTGAGAAAATGGAGCTTCGTGCGATGCCCCTCTTATTGTTGCAAAGGATAGAACATTACCATACACTTGAGTCCACCCACCAACCTGGGAGTTTGTAGTAAAAAGCAGAAAGATTAACTTGTCGAAATTCATCAGATGGATTAAGTTTCTGTATTATACCAAAATTTGATGGGGTTATTATTATTACCTGCATTCCAGCAAACCACACACGGTATGGTGTACTGGTTCTTAATCCTAATTCTCGTGCCAGGCTGTGAACCAATTTTCGACTTCCAGTCAAAGGTATAACTGAATCTTGATCTCCACTGTAATTTAGGAGAAGTAGAAGGTTAATGAGTACTTACTAATCAGCAAATATTTGCTTCTTGAATAAGTTTTGAGAATATACCTGTAGACCAAAACTGGAATTCCTGCCTTGATTAGTCTGCCAACAACTGTGATCGTAGGTATCTCCAGATCAAGCAGTTCATAGTCTAATATGCTGAAACAGGAAATCATTAGAAGGGTCAAAAGCTCGGTCGGGAAAAGAGTTGTAGACAAGAATGTGAAAGTTGCTCGAATTACCATTCTGCTATAAGACAAGAGCAAGCAAATTGCTATAATAGTTGTGCTGTCTGCATAAAAGCTTGGGACTGGAATGAAATGATTTGATAGAACATGCTTTATTCTGTTTGACAAAATCTAGTTGTTTGGGTTAAGTATTGCTTTTTATTGATGAATGGGTTGAGTATTTGCTTGTAGTACATCAAGATTAAGAGTAAGGTTTGGCGAGTCTTATTCCCCAACTTTACAAACTAAAGGGGGACAACTTTAGATATGGAGCAAATAACACATTTGTTATGCCTAATAAGTACCCCCTCCTTGGAAGAAACAAGAACCAAATAACCCCATATACATTGTTAGCAGATTGTCTTCTTTTTCATTTAATTCACTATAATTGTTTATATAAAAGAAATGTCCATTATTAAAATCTGCGTAAAATTAATGACATCTATATTTTTTTCTCCACTGATGGTTGGGGGATATCAGTTGCATGCTTGCAGCAAATTTTGTTAAACAAGGATATAGGTATCATTTCACGCATCGGTTTTCCACACGTGGATTGCACTTGCTTATAGAAAGAAGAATTTCATTTATGTTACCATGTGAGAAGTACAAGGTGCACTAATATAAGTCATGTATGTGTCCTATAAATACATGAGTTCTATTAGTACACCTTGCACTTCCCACATGGAAGTATAGATGAAATCATTTTTTATTTCCTACATTTTTCTAACAAGCTGATAAGTTGCCTAGCCGGGGGCGTGATTCCAAAATTCATTAAATGGCTAAGAGACTTACTCGCTGCAGACGAGCCACCGATTGACTCCTACAAGACGAGCATGAAGAGCCTGTTGAACGTCGCGTCGATTCAAGTAATTTACAGTTTCATCCTCCACACATACATCTATGGTCTCTTTAACTTGCTGTACCACAAAATAAAACAAGTTGACAGAAAATAAGAAAAACGCCACATGTTGTAGACTGATAAGATGCTTGAAAGAGGATAAACAATGTGAATACCTGAGGACTAATAATTTTGGATTGGGACAGCACAGATGAGATGCAGACATCAAGAGTAACATCATACTTGTCCACAAATTTGCTAGTTTCTGTAGTAACAATGCTCATCACTCTGGAACAGATGGGAGACAAAGAACCTCTGTAGTATTCACTAACATATCGCGAATAATTGCACGCAGAAGTGAACACTCTGTATGCTGTGTCCGATATCAATCCGTGAGACCAAAAGAACTCCGCCCTCGAGTTGAAGTCGGTCGCAAATTCTAGTACTGGGTTTCCAAGCTGCAGTATATTCAAATATTCCAAGAGTTACAACAAAAGGACTAGTTATCATTAAATTTGACTCAAAAAAACAGTCTTGGTTCAAATGCACAGATGTTCTTAGGAAACAAACAACTCACTGCAATTCCTTTCAAGTTGAACAACTTCTGTTTCTTGTTAAACTGCAGAATTAGCTCGGCCAGTTGAGGAATATAGTGGCCTACAAATAATAAATATGAGGTCAGAATTTATACTTGATCATTTTACACAGTATGAAGGTTTCTTAAGTGTTTGGAGTTGGACAGGAAAAGTTTGCTTACCAGCATAGCTTTCCCCTGTAATGTACAAGCTTCTGTCTTTGTATTGTGGGAACTTGAGGAACCAATTCCGCAAGAACACCAAGTTGTCCCATGCTTTACATAAAAAGAACAACAATGCAGACAAAGTTTCAGAATTTTAAGGAAAGCAATAAAGCATGAATATATTCCTCAAGTCAACAAAGAGACCAAGTACAGTAGTAATGAAGAAAGCAAATGTATAAAGTGAAGCTGAAGTTGTACTACTGGTTCCTTGTAGCAGAAAAAGGCAGTAATCAGCATTTTCCAAGACTAAAAGGTAGTTTTGTAGTTCTATTATCAAAGATTAGTGCTTTCTTGTTCCTTCTTAAAACTGTGAATGGCTTAAAATGAAATTCTTTACTTTTCATGACCAGCAAATAAGTTGCTTCTGAAAGAAAAGAAAAACTAAAAAATGGCATGTCATGAAGTGCTAATGTACCTGTGATCTTGTCATTAACTCCTCCATAAGCAGAAGAATTTGCAGAGTAAGAGAACCCCACTCCAATTGGTGACTCCAAATACAACATATTTGCTTCTGCAAAATCATCACCATAGCAACATTATGTCATCAGACATTAACACCTCCACTTGAAGTGATTTTCATTCAAATCAAAAATGTATGTACCTTTATTCCAGCTATATTCATTTTTGACCAGGCCACTCCCTTTAGGCCTAAATGGTCCATTTTCAGAAAATGCACCTACCCCTAAAGATGAACACCCAGGCCCTGCAAATAAACAAAATACAACTCAGTAATTATATATGCTCTTCTTTCAAGTAAAAAGTACAAATTTTGAAAAAAAAAAAGTATTGACCTCCATTTAGCCAGAGTACTAGAGGCTTTGAAGCTGGATCAACCTCAGCTTCAACGAAGTAGTAAAACAAAGCTCTCTCTTTCTTCTCATCAACGGTAACATAACCAGAAAACTGCCCGAACCCGACATGGGGCTGCCCTGGTAACTCAGATATTCTGTCATTTTCCGACAGTAAAGAGAAAGATTCATCATCCCACCTTAAACAAAAGCATGTTTGTGCCAGTAGACATAATAAAGCTACAATCTTTACAATGTTTGCCATGAAATTTTGATTAATGAGGTTCTGCAGTTAAGTAGTTAGAGGAAAATAGTGAAGTGTAATTAAGGTGGGGAGCATTATATAAAGTGGTAGAAAGAAAAGGCTCTCTATTTTTTTGTTGTCATTATTGTATTAACTTTTGTCGTTTTAGAGATTTCTTTTTTTTGTGTGTGTGTGTGTGTGTTTGTGTGAGAGAGCTGATTAGGATGTTGAATTTGTAAAGGTGAAAAGGGTGAAAGGAAGGTCAGTAATTCCCAAATGACTGTGGCTGAAACTGAATCAGACGGGTGGGGAAGCCTAAATCAAGATTCAAGAACTGTTATCTGGCCTTTTGGGGTAATTACAATTTGCACCACTAAGGTTTAGTTTCCTTACAAAATCTTCTTCTAAAATCTCAGTAATTATAAAGACGTTCGTGAGCTTTAAAGTGTGTAAAGAAAAAAAGGTTATCTGTTATATTGCACACATATGGGTACGAGTACACGTATAATACGGTTGGGGTACAACGACACGGATCCAAAAAGAAAAAAAAAAAAGAAAAGGAATTCGTATAGCATGGATACAACTAATTATTTTAATCATATGTCTTGCTATAATACTATATCAAAGTATAGTAACGCAGTATCAAATGCGGTACTCCATGGTATTATGAAGTATTTGTGCAATATTGCATGTATGTTATGCTTTTCAAGACATGTCGTCGTGAATCGTGATTACTTAAACTTCAGGGGAGTCCATCAGCAGTAATGTTCTTCTAACTTTTAAGGGGATGTCTTTGTAATTGTAATTCGGTATAAATTTATCTGGAATACACGAGAAGAGATGAGAAATTATAGTAATACAAGAGAACTTATACATAACAATGTTAATCTATAACTTAACTTACACAAGTGTTTAGAGTAATTTTGTCCAAAAGTTACACAAGTGTTTAGAGTAATTTTGTCCGAAACACCTATACAAATTACTAGGAACAAGTCTCGATAATAGTGAACCCTAAGCTACACACTGCAAGATGTCGAAGATAGAAGAAGTCGTATCTGGAAGACGCCGAAAGTGGAATATATCGAGTATGGGAGACGTCGAAGGTGGAACACGTCGAGTATATGAGACGTCGAAGGTGGAACACGTCGAGTCTGGGAGACGTCGCATGTGAAGCACGTCGAAGGTTAAGGATGTCGAAGCTGATGGATGTCAAGGATGTATGATCGATGTATGTGGGGTAGGTGAGGGCGCGATTACATCACTTGTCTCGGTATCAGAGACGAGGGTACTTATAGCCCTCGGAATATGGGACCATATGCGGGTTACTCGGGCTATTTCGAGGGTACGTCGAGTATAAATCCTCGACGTGACCCCATGTCGAGCCTAGATGCTCGATATGTTCCAGGCTTCCTGTTGGGTTGGGTAGGCCTTATAGGGCACAACCCAATATATTCCATATCATGTAGCCCCTCAATTTGAGAGCCACTTCCTATAGGTTGTTGGCTTCCAAATTCCTACATACTGGGTATCTCCCGTCTCCGCCGAGTTTATGGGCTATGCGAGAGCTATGGTGAATTTCGAGAATTTAAAAAGTTTATTATTATCCCCCTTATGTTGTCGGAATGAGATGTGCGTGAGTAGAGGCCGTAAAATCTTGATTTGCAATGGGCTTAATATTTCACATTCACGAGAAATCGTAGTGAAGTAGTGCAATTTGTGTTTGCGAGACGTCGAGGATTTATCTTAGATGTGAATCGAATGTTGGGTATTGTCTACCCGATATGGCGAACGCGGAGAGGATGTCGAGGGTAAGTTCCCGACATGTTTGCTCGACATGCAGGGCATTTAATGTATCGTTGGCCTACTGAGGCCCATCGTCTGTCACTATAAAAGATGCCACCCCTTGTCATTATTTTACTAGAGGCGAACTTTATCTTTTTTGTTGTGGTATATCAAATTTAGGCAGGATATCGAGCATTGAGAGAATATGGAAGTTTATAGGTACTCAAGTTTTGTTTTTTTTTTGACATCTTAAGCTATCCGATGTACAATATTCTTGATGTAGCTAATTTCTCGACATATATCTATGTTCGACATGCCTTTTCTCGACATGTACCTGATTATTCGATTTGTTTCTGTTTGATTGCGATTGTATACTCTACATCCTTCTGTGCCTGATACGCTTCTATTCGATGTGCAACAGTGTTTTCGATGTACTAACTTAGCATTTTTCGATGGTACCTATTAAGAATCCTCCACGACGTAAAGATGTGGTGCCTCTGAGGCCCTATACGGCTGCGCAATGCACGACGAGGGGGTTTAACCAAGGTATGGCCTCGCAAAATGTGATTGAGAAGGTAGAGATGCCCACAGTCAACCAAGAAGAGGAAATCCTCGATAGTGGGACCATACTAATTCTTGGCATAGCTGTGCGTGCGTGGTTGCCACAGTTATGGTCCTATAAACGAGAATCTGGGTTTTAAGCTCGACATTTGGTTATTCGACCTTCTAAGGGTGGGGCAACATCTTTGTTGAGAATCGATCTCAGATTAGACAAAATCAGGTTGTTGTCGACATTGTTCGACGCAACGTGCAATTGGAGACGGAGTCTAGAGCCTTCAAGGTTGCACACCCTGTTCGGGAGCCTACTTGTGCTAGGCGCCATTACCTTCTAATGCTTTGCCAAATAAGTGGTACTTGAATGTTGTGCGAAGAGGTAAAGCAACAACAAGTTCAAGTGGAACGAAGGAGACCCACCTCGGTGACCTTTCTATCAAGAGAACTGGTGTACCTGTTAAGAATCCTCCACGATGTAAAAATATGGTGCCTCTGAGGCCCTATACGGCTGCGCAATGCACGATGAGGGGGTCTAACCAAGGTCTCGCCTCGAAAAATGTGGTTGAGGAGGGAGAGATGCCCACAGTCAACCAAGAAGAGGATGGTGGGACCATGTTGATTCTTGGCATAGCTGCGCATGCGATGTTGCCACAATTACGGTCCTATAAACGAGAGCAGGGTTTGATGCTCGACATTTGGTTATTCGAACTTCTGAGGGTGTGGGCAATATCTTTGTTGAAAATCGATCTCAGATTAGACAAAATCAGGTTGTTGTCGAACATTGTTCGATGCAACGCGCAGTTGGAGGCAGAGTCTAGAGCCTTCAAGGTTGCACACCTTGTTCGAGAGCCCACTTATGCTAGGCCATTACCTTCTAATGCTTTGCCAAATCAATGGTACTTGAATATTGTGCGAAGAGGTAAAACAACAACAAGTTTAAGTGGAACGAAGGAGTCCCACCTCGGTGACCTTCCTATCAAGAGAATTGATGTACCTGTTAAGAATCCTCCACGACGTAAAGATGTGGTGCCTCTGAGGCCCTATACGGCTGCGCAATGCACGACGAGGGGTCTAACCAAGGTGTGGCCTCGGAGAATGTGGTTGAGGAAGGAGAGACGCCCACAGTCAACCAAGAAGAGAAAATCATCGATAGTGGGACCATGTTGATTCCTGGCATAGCTGCGCGTGTGTGGTTACCACAGTTACGGTCGTATAAACGAGAGTAGGGTTTGAAGCACGACATTTGGTTATCCGGCCTTCTGAGGGTGGGGGCAACATCATTATTGAGAATCGATCTCAAATTAGACAAAATCAAGCTGTTGTCGACATTGTTCGACGCAACGCAAAGTTGGAGGCGGAGTCTAGATCCTTCAAGGTTGCACACCCTGTTCGGTAGCCCACTTGTGCTAGGTTGTTACCTTCTAATGCTTTGCCAAATCAGTGGTACTTGAATGTTATGCGAAGAGGTAAAGCAACAATAAGTTTAAGTGGAACGAAGGAGTCCCACCCCGGTGACCTTCTTATAAAGAGAATTGGTTTACATGTTAAGAATTCTCCACGACGTAAATATGTGGTGCATGTAATGCCTTATACGGCTGCGCAATGCACGATGAGGGGTCTAACCAAGGTGTGGCATCGAAGAATGTGGTTGAGGAGGGAGAGACGCCCACAGTTAACCAAGAATAGGAAATCATCGATAGTGGGACCATGCTAATTCTTGGCATAGCTGCGCGTGCGCGGTTGCCACAGTTACGGTCCTATGAACGAGAGTCTGGGTTTGAAGCTCGACATTTGGTTATCCGACCTTCTGAGGGTGGGGGCAGCATCTTTGTGGGGAATCGATCTTAGATTAGACAAAATCAGGCTGTTGTCGACATTGTTCGAGGCAACGCGCAGTTGGAGGTGGAGTCTAGAGCCTTCAAGGTTGCACACCCTGTTCGGGAGCCACTTGTGCTAGGCATTTACCTTCTAATGTTTTTCTAAATTTGTGGTACTTGAATGTTGTGTTAAGAGGTAAAGCAACAACAAGTTCAAGTGGAACGAAGGAGTCCCACCCTGATGACCTTCCTATCAAGAGAACTGGGGTTCTCACAGACGGTACCAATAATTTAGTATAACTTCGTCAGGAGTACACGAGATGCGAAATTACAGTAATACAAGAGAATTTATGCCGAGCTATGTTAATAAATAACTTATACAAGTATTTAGAGTACTTTTGTCAGGAACACCTATACAAATGAGTAGGACACGTCTCGATAATAGTGAGCCCTAAGCTAGACACTGCAAGATGTCAAAGATAGAGGAAGTCGAATCTGGAAGATGTAAGTGGAATATGTCGAGTCTGGAGACATCAAAGGTGGAATACGTCGAGTTTAGGAGACGTCGAATGTGAAGCACGTCGAAGGTTGAGGATGTCGAAACTGACGGATGTCGGGGACGTATGCTCATGTATGTGGGGTAGGTGAGAACGTGATCATTTCACTTGTCTCAGTATCCGAGACGGGGGTACTTATAGCCTTCAGGATATGGGACCATCTCCGGGTTTTCCTGGCTATGTCGAAAGTACGTCGAGTATAAATCCTCGACATGATCCTATTCCGAGCCTAGATGCTGGATATGTCTCAGGCTTCCAATTGGGTTGGCCGTCCCTACGGGACCCAGTATATTCCATATCAAATTGCTCAAACAACAGTATTGAAATCAAATACGAGGAACTGTATTTAGTGCAATTGTAGTCCCCCATCTTGTTTTCTTGTGGCATCATCATATTTTTCCAAATCTTTTCGCAATTATTACAGTCCCAAGAAAAATACAGCAGGTTTAAAGTTGTGTTCCACGGAAAAGGATCTTTCTTGTAGCATTCTCTCTCTCTCTCTCTCTTTTTTTTTTTTAATAAAGAATGGTGCATGTGACAACGAAGTATATTATTTCGTTGAAGAATGATACATTTTGCTTACGTACCAGAATCATGCCACAAAGAAAGAAAATCTTCACGTATCTGAATCGTAGGGAATATTTTTGACATCTCTGTTTTTTTCAAAATTGCAGTCAGATACCTCAAAATTTGATCGCTTCAATTCAAATGCCTTTTAATTTTATTTAGGTATTTAGAAAATTAGTTTTTTTTTAAACTTTTAGGCTGCACCACGAGTTTTGACATGTACAAAGTCACAATGAAAAGTTAAGTACTCTGAATTTATGGTTAGCGAAAGCAACTCTACGGACAGTAACCACTTTTTCTTTTCTCTTTAAGCTTTCTCTCTCACAATAAGTAGATAAAATTAGTAGTAGAATTGGAGTATGTAATAAAGGTCTTTTAGTACTGCATTGTAGCCTTTGTGGCTTTACAGAACCACTTTCCTCATCAGACTTGGAAAAAGACCAAAATGAAAAAGTCAAAAAACACATAATATGTTCTAAGAAAATAAATACACATAATTTTCTGGTATTAAAGTGATTATATTATGTGTTGTCACATGTAGGATTGTAAAAGTAGTCATAAATATTATCCATAAATCATATTTCCTATACTTGGTTTTGAAGCTATGCCATTTTTTGATTTTCTCTCTTACATAAATAATGACGCACACATTTCTATCCTTTTTTGTGACAGTTTCTGCAAAGTAAAGAAACCAGCAGATGCATCAAATTTATTTAAAAGAAACAAGTAGCATCTGGCCCTCCGAAGCAAGAGATCAGATGTTTCAATCTTCGCATATGAAGAAAAAAATGGACTTAATGTGACAATTGTTTTGTTTTTATTTAAAATAATAATAATTTTAAACAGAATAATTCAAAATGTTTTGCTTGCCCGCACTCATTATGAAAGGTACTCGTTACTCACTCATGTCTTTGAAGACCAAATTGGCAATTGTGGGGTAGCATATATAGTTTAAGAGAACAAGCTTCATATTTCGTTAAACTTCTTTTTATAGGGACTTATTAGTTAATTATTTTTCTATTAGAAAAAGTAAAGTTTATTCCAACAAGAGTACCAATTCCTCCTTACATTTTACTTATTAGTTAATTATTAGATTTAAAATGCATACAGAGTATAAGGTTGGAGGTTATAGTTTCTTTCCCTTTTTTCTTTTTTCTTTCTTTTTTTGGATGACGTAGAAATCCTCAGCCGCTATCCTTCGGGTGCGTACTGGGTAAACCCCCGAGCCGACGAGCCGACGAAATAGCCTGCAAACCTCGCCAACCGAGTTAAACCACACTAGGTTAACCATGTGTGACAGACTCAGATTCAGAAGGCATAGAATCAATTCGCTCCCAATAAAATTCGAACATGAGACCAAGGAGAGGAGACCCCTCCTCTTTATCCAACTGAGCCACCCACAAGGGGCTCTTTTCCTTCTTTCTTTAAAAAACAAATACTAGAAACGTTGGTATGCGATTTCCGCGTAATTAATTTTTATTTTAAGTATAATATAATTAATTTGTATTTAAGTAATAACTATTTTCTTTAATGGAAAACTTAAATAATAATAATATAACTAAAATAAATTACAGTTATATCCCAACTGACAACAAACTTTAATAGTGTGTCTAAAGGTAAATATGAAATCTTACATCAACATGACTTTACACGTCTTCCTTTATATAATAGTATATAGATGTTATTTCCCACTCTTCGTACCGGTCTTTGACTTCTTTTTTTCAATATAATGACAATTTCTACAATGGAACAGGTTTATCTTAAATCCGTGTTTCCATAATACACTAATACGTCAATTATGCCGATCATATAATATTTTGAGTTAATTGCCATGTCACCAAATGTCACTTTCATTATCAGTTTTTCACCTAATTCTCTCAAATTTCAAAATCAGGTTTTGACCATTGTAATTTGTAAATTTGAAAAGGGATTATTCTACAATAGCCACTCTACGTGTTTATGGCCAAATCTTTGTTTAGGATACAATGATGTCTAATTTTTGATAGTACGAGACAATTGCCCCCATTTTTCACTTTTCAGTAATTTTTCGATCAAAGATTATGAAAAAACATATATTTAAAGTTTTACTAGAAACTTTCCCTTGTTAAGACAGTTCTGATGGTGGTGAGGGTGTCATAAAATTCAAAGTCAATACACGGAAAATTTAATTTAAGTGTATTGAACTTAAATTAAAATTCTCGTGTTATAACTTTGAATCTTGCAACACAATCACCACCATCGAAACCATCTCGACGAGGGAAAGATTCTAGTGAAATTTAAAATAATATTTTGAACGATTTTTGTTCGAAAATTTGAGGAAAAGTGGAAATGGGACAATTTACTACCAAAATCTAGATCTCGTTGGCTTTTAAAAACAAAGATCTTACCTTGAACCCATCAAATTTCTATAGTTTTGGGGTTTAGTAGAATAATCTCAATTAAAATCACCGGCATCTTTTTTTTTTTGTTTTTAGTTTTTTGGGTAATTAAAATCACCGTCGCCTTACTCAACTATGAACTAGATAAAAATTGTTTTCCGTTTGTCAATACCAACTCCATAGAGAGAAATGAGTAGTAAAGACTAAAGACTCAGTCAAACGTAATTCCAAAAGTATTAAACTATAGTGATTAATTCATTTCAATTCCCTTTTTATGGCAACAAAATTATCATTGCTAGTGCACTCCGATTCGTTCATCATGATTCATGATATAGCTAAAAGTATCATGAACGGGTGTGAGGGAAAATTCAACAGGTCGGTGTGCCGTGTGGGAAATTATGCTCCTCAGTTGCAACCTTGGATTGCAAGCAAATAAAAGTATAATTATATTGAATTCTTCTTCGTTTGTAAAGTGATGTTCAACTTTAACTCAGTAAAGCTACGCAACTTTTTTTCAGTTATCCAGATGCTTTATGCAAATTGTCTACACTTGCTTGGACATACGCCCTTACCTAAATCCAATAAGTTAATGTAAGATGGAGAGCATTGGTGATAATTAATCTTGGCTTAGGGAGATCATTAGATTGTTTAGCATATATTTTGTTCTTATTTCGTTTGTGTTACAATACACTGTAAATACAATTTGGCTTGAAATAACCAAAATAATGCTAGCCTACCACAATAAACGGACTAGCTTAGTCCGCAACACCCGTTACACGTAGAAGAATATAAAAAGACCGAAATAATCCTAAATGGCCGAATCGAGGAAACGGTGGCACGTGATAGGTTCGATGCTGAACTTACTCTCGAATTGGAAAACAGTCGAACCAGCTAGGTTCGATACAGAAAACTATCGAACATGATCGGTTAGATGCTTAATAATCGAATCTATTCCTAAAGACAGTCGAACTCACGAACTATGGAATAGTCGAACAAGTCGGTTCAATTGTTATGGGATAGTGATTAGTAATTAATGCGTGGCGTGAATATCGAGAAACGAGATATATATAGAACTCGGTTCGCGAAACCCGCACCGAGTACGGGAAATAACAGTCGAACGCAGAGCGTTCAATTGTCCTGAAAATAGTCGAACATGCCCGGTTCGACTCTCTTGCTTTTGGGCCTTATTCGGGGTAGGCCGGCCCAATTCAGTTTTGGGCCTCCTAAAGTACCCCCACCATATAGTCCACCCAATTTGGGAGTCGTTCTTGATTCAAGAGCGGGTTCTAAATTCCATAATACTACCTTGCCCCCATAGACTAGCTCTGTCTGGGCTTCAAAATATGCTGCCCATTTGGCAGCCGTGACTTATAGGGTCGGTTGCCAAATAAATTATATCTGTCTTCAAAACATGCCCCCCATTTGGGAGCCATGACCCATCGGTTCGGTTGCCAAATAAATTCTATTTGGCTTCAAATTATAGTAGGAACAATCGAACATATGCAAGTTCAACTATTGTGTAGAGTATCGAACCATGTGAATTCGATAGTAAAGTGTACAATTTTGGAACTGTTGAATCCAATGATATTCGATTGTTCTGGAGTGTCGAATCGGGAGGATTCGACTGTTATTATTTAATGTGTTGAATGCGTCAGGTTCGACTGTTAATCGTCGAACCCTAAATTAAGTCGGTGGTGGGCCTATATAAATAGGCCACATGCTTACCAGATTTGTTGTTGCAAACTATTGCCAGCTTAAAAATAACAATCGAACAATCAAATTTGATCGAACCGAGAACAATCGAATTTTTCAGGTTCGATCGATCAAAAACAATCGAAGCACTAGGGTCAATCGAACCAAAAAATAGTCGAACTGCCGTAGCAGTTGAACGTTTGTAACCCTATCGTGAATTTATGATGGCTCGAAATAAGTCAGAAGGTCGGAGTAAGGTCGCGATGTCACCCAAAAACATTTATGCCTCTCAAGGCTGCAAAAACGGGCCTGATCTTCCGAGCGGAGATGCGTTAGTAAGTAACACCTTTCTAGCCGAGGGTTCTTCAAGCATAGCTCCGGGGAGGAGGCTCGCTGCAAGCCCCCCTGGAAGTTTGTCTGCTAATTGGGGTGCCAGTTACGTAGTCCGGAGCCGGTAGATGTTCCTACTGTGAGGCTTGAAGAAATCTCCACGGGCACTTGTGTGTATCGCGTTTGCAGCTTTGAAAGGCATGAGAATTTTGCCTGGCGTAGGATTGTTATGACCCCTGCCGCTACATGAGGAAGAGTCAAGGTTCGGACGAATGCCAAAATCAGGATGATTGAAGAATGTGATGCTCTTCACGACAAGATTGCTGAGAATCAGACACGATTCAATGCTGAGAATCAGTCAGAAAATTGCAATCCAGGACAAACAACTGCAACCCCGTTTGATACGGGTGGTGAGAGTTGGTATACAGCCGCTAAGAGACGGGTTATCGAGGCCCAAGCTACCGGTGAGGCTGCCAAAATTCTGCCCCCACCTCCAAAGCGTCCTCGATTGCCTGGGAATCCAAGGCTAGCGCCTCCCGGTAGTAGGGTGGATTATGGTTTTCTGAATGATGAGAATACGAAATCTATGAACATCAAATTTCTTGGGTATCGACTGCGGAAAGAGCAGTCCATAGAGATCATGAGAGGCATGTGGCCTCAACTTGACCATCGCGTCGTGCTCGAGGAGCTCGGTTACCATGATTTGGCGCGCTTCAATCAGTTGTTCGGTGTCGCGATAAGTATAGTGGTTTATTGATTGTGTCGCGATTATAGTGGGTTGATCGAGGTCCAGGATAAGCATAGTAGAGTGGTTGATAGGCAAAATGTGAATGTTAGGAGTAACGATACGAGTCATCTTGCCGCGCTCGTGAGGCAGAAAAACACGAACCAAAGTTGATCAAGACGCCCTTACTGCCAGCGCGAGCGCTAAAAAGACGGAGTATAGTATGGAATCTCTTCGTGCGGAGATCTCCGCCTTGAAGGGTATGGATCTCTTAAAGAAAGAGAGAGATTACTTGAAAGAGGTGAACAAGGAAGCAGAGGCTACGATCCTTAGTCTGGGCGACAAGGGTCAATATCTCGACTCCGAGAGCTATCGGTGCGAAGTAACCAAGTCTTTTATGAAAAGTGGAGTTTATCACTGGATCGAAATGCGTCAAGGGGCAGAAGATGTGAAATTTGGCATGGAGGTTGGGGTGGACCAAGCTGATTATTTGATGTTTGTAAAGGAAGGGTTTCGAAAAGATATGCTTGGCGTGAGTTGCGGTCCTCGTATGGAGACCCCCAAGGCTGATGAGGGAGATGAGGAAGAGTTTGCAACTCCAAAAATTGGTGACCCCTTTTACTGTGTTTGGCGAGAGCGATAGCCCAACGCGGTGCCTGATTTGAGTAAGCAGAATTTTATTCCCCCCGCGGCACATGAAGGAACAAACCTTGTTGGTTCTGGCGCGGCCGTGAAGAGCGCTCTGGTGGATACCATTCCGACCACCGAGGTGACCCTGGTTTCTGTCGTGGAGACGGCTCTGCCACGTGTTGGTGTTGTGGCATCAGCTCCCGTTCCTGCATCGAATTCGAAGCATGTTTAATGTGGGCTGGCTACCACTCTCAATGACAAAAATCTTATTTCTCCCAGTATTTACCAACTCGATGGATCGTGGGGCGACACTATTGAGGAAGAAGACCTAAGGCTACCGGGTAGATGGAGTGAACTGGATGTTCTCATTTTATCTGAAAAGTAGATTGAGAAGAATTGCACCAAATATGTGTAGTCCCTTGGCCTCGTATTGCATTAGAAGTCCCCCTAGTCACCGGAGTAACTGTCATTTGGTTGTGTACCCTGCTTTTGTTTGGCTAGGCGATTTTGTTATTATTTCTTAGCTTGACGTCTTTTTGATGATGTTGTTGTAACGGCGCCCTTTGCAATGGACAATTTTGTGGCCACGCTTAATATGAGCCCTCTTGAGTCATGCTTGTGTTTTTTTTGTTGAGATTTCGTTGTGCAAACTTGATTGCCAAACGCGGTTGTTTGGACCGTAAATCATCCATTCTTTATCGGATTGAGGTATTTAAGTTTGTATCTGGCCTTGTTGGGTCAAATGTCCAATTCTGCTTTTTGAGTGAGATGTAAGGTTTGCATTTTTCCTCATTGTGTCAAATGTCCATCTCAGCATTGAGTGAGATATTAGGTTTTCATTTGTCCTTGTTGGGTCAAATGTCCATCTCAACTTTGAGTGAGATATTAGGTTTGCATTTGTCCATGATGGATCAAATGTGCATCTCATATTTGAGTGAGTGAGATATTAGGTTTTTATTTGTCCTTGTTGGGTCAAATGTCCATCTCAACTTTGAGTGAGTGAGATATTAGGTTTGCATTTGTCCTCATTGGGTCAAATGTCCATCTCAACTATCGGGTAAGATATATTAGGTTTGCATTTGTCCTCGTTGGATCAAATATCCATCTCTGTTGTTGAGTGCCATTGTGGCCACGTTCTTATTCTTTGGATACTATGTCTGCAGCGTAGCTTCTCCGTACCTGTCAAATTAACGTTCTCCTGATAACGTTAGAACTTTCCATAATAAAATTTTAAATAGGATAGGGCTGAGCTCAGCTACATGCTGAGTTGCCTATGTTTCTCGATTGTTGTCTCGAAACTCAAGCCACCGTAGTTCATATCTCCTCTATTACATTACGATCTCTGTTGGGAAATTGAGTGTTCAAGTGTAGTAGTATCTCAAGTACCGCACGTTCCAGGGGCGAGGCAACTTATGACCCTCAAGGTCTTCTAGATAGTAATACCCTCGTGCACTAGCCTGTACGACCTTGTATGGTCCCTCCCATTTTGGTTGCAGTTTCTCGCATGCTTGCTTGTCTCGATACTTCTCAGTACCAAGTCCCCGACCTCGAAGTTTCTAAATCTGACTTTCTTGTCGTAGCTCTTGTCGAGTTGCCATAAAAGCTAATGTGCGTTGATACGCTTGCTCCCTGGTCAAACCAATCATATCAATATCCATTTGTGTAATCTGGCCGATTGTTCAGGGTCATATTCATGTATCATGTGGGTTGGCATGCCAATTTTGGCCGGTAGAACTTCTTTTGAACCGTATACTAGCACAAAAGAAGCTTCCCATGTCGACGTTTGAGGGGTTGTTCTATAGGCCACATGATTCCATGTAGCTCGTCTCTCCAGCTTTTCCCAGTGTCTTTTAATCTCTTTTTCGAGGTAATCTTTCAGTGTCTTGTTGGTTGACTCCACTTGCGCGTTTGCCTGAGGATGATAGACGAAATTCACATTGTGAGAAATTTACAGCTCTTGGAACCAAGATTTAATTTCTTTGCCAACAAACTGTCGGCCGTTGTCGCACACCATAGACATGGGAATGCCGAAGTGGTAGATGATATTCTTCCATATGAACTCTATCATATTCTTTTCCGTAATTGTTGCCATTGCTTCAGCTTCCACCCATTTGGTGTAATATTCAACTGCCACCACCAAGAACTTCTTCTGACCCTTAGCAATTGGCAGCGGTCCCACAATGTTAATTTCCCATTGATCAAATGGGCACGCTACATCCAGTGGCTGCAGCGACTGCGCCGGTCTGTGGATGAGTCGAGCATGAAATTGGCAACTGTTGTAGTGACGTGAGAATGTCGTGGCATCTTTCAGCAAAGTCGACCAGTAGTATCCCTGGCGGAGTATCCTTTGAGCCAATGCTCTACCCCCAGAATGATTTCCACAACTCCTCGCGTGTCTCTCCTGTATCACGTATTCTGCTTGTGGCGGAGTCAAACAACGTAGAAGGGGACCCTCGAACGGTAGTTTATATAGCTCTTCATTATGGATCGTGAATCGGTGGGCCTTATAAAGCATTATGCATCGGGCGTTGGGGTCTATAGGCAGTACCCCGTCTGCGAGATATCTCATGATCTTATCCTTCCATGACGGTGATTCCATAATCGGCAATCTGTAATCAACTCTTGGCCATTACTTGTTGTACTTTGATATTCCAATGGACGGCTTGTCCTTCGCTAGGAGCGTGACTCACTTTTACACATAAATCTCTGAAGAGCTAGCGAATTTTGACAAGGCGTCGACCTTGGTGTTGTCACTGTGTGGGATTTGAGAAAAATCGAAGAAGCTGAACTTATCGGCTAAATCCTGGAGTTTGGCCGTGTGCAGTCTCATAATCTCCTCCCTTGTCTCGTATTTACCTGAAAAATGGTTTGCCACCAACTGTGAATCCTGAACACCTTCAAATGTTCCATATTGAGGGTTAGCGTCAATTTGACTCCTGCTATCACAACTTCGTATTCAGTCTCGTTTCTCGTAATCTGGAAGTTTAAACTTATGGCAAACTCAAATTCTCGACAATCAGGAGAGAGTAGGTGCACCTCACCCCTCATTCGTAGCATTGATGATCCATCCATATGGAGCATCCATGTGGTAGTCGCTCGACTTGTACTTGCTTGGTTTGAGATTGCCCAGATAAAGTTCGTAGAGCCCGTTATCTGTTACCTAATGTTTCAGCCATAAAATATGCCAATGCTTGAGCCTTGATCGAGGTACGTGGACAAAAATTGAGCCTAAATTCGCTGAGTTTGACCGCCCATTTAACCAACCGCCCAGAAATCTCGGGTATCGCCAACACCTTGTTTTAAAGGCTTGTCTATCACGACCGTGATTGGGTGCGACTGGAAATATGGTATCAATTTTTGGGTCGTTACCACTATAGCGAGGGTGAACAACTCGATTTCCAGATAGTGCCTTTCTACGCCCTGCAACACTCGACTCACATTATGTATCGAGAGCTTCTGAACCCCCTTTTCCTTTTCTAACATTGTACTAATGGCATGTGAAGACACTGCCAAGTATAAATACAACATCTCGCCTTTGTCCGGCTTGGCAAGGAGTGGGGGCTAACCAGACATCTCTTCATCTGCTGGAAGGTCACCTCACACTCCGCTGTCCAAATGAAGCCCTTACTTTTCCTCGTGACCTTGAGAAAAGGTAGATTCTTCTCAGCCGCAGTCGGTATAAATCTTCCAAAGGCCGTTAGACGGCCCACCAAACACTGCACATCTTTCACTATCATTGGCGAGGGTAGATCCATCACTGCCTTGATTTTATCTGGGTTTGCCTCGATACCCCTCTCATTTACCACGTAACCAAGGGTTTTCCCGCTGTGACTCCGAATGTGCACTTCTTTGGATTCAACTTCATCCCATACGTTCTCATGATAGCGAATGTCTCGTCCAAATGCTCGACATGCTCTTCGGTTTTTCAGCTCTTGACCAGCATGTCGTCTATGTAGACCTCCATATACTTGCTAATTTGATGGTAGAACATCTTTGCCACCAACCTTTGGAACGTTGCCCCCACGTTCTTAAGACCAAATGGAATCACCCTATAGCAGTAGAACCCGATGTCTGTCACAAATGTTGTCTTGCTCTGGTCATTTACGGACATGAAAGTATGATGAAAATCGCTCTTGGTATCAACCATGCTTAACAAGGCACAACCCGCCGTCGAATCCACCAACAAATCAATCATAGGAAAAGGAAATGGGTCATGGGGGCAGTGTTTGTTTAAGTCAGTGTAGTCCACACATATCCTCCACGTCACCTCCTTCTTGAGCACCAATGCCACGTTCTTGAACCTTGTTCTCTAGTGCCTAGTTCTTTTCCTTACTAAAATTCTGCTTCTTTTGTCTGACCGACTTAGCATCGGGATTCACATTTAATTGGTGCACTATAATCCTGGGGTCTATCCCATGCAAATCTGAGTATGCCTAGGTGAATATATCAGCGTTCCGCCTGAGACAACCCACCAGTGCGCTCTCTATCTCTAGACTCATCGCTGCTCCAATTTAAATTGTTTTGGTACCGTCCTCCCTGAACAATTGTACTGTCTTGAATTCTCCGAGTGGTTACACTTTTGACTCCTCCCACCATTTCATCAATTGGAGCTCACCTTTTTCCTTGCCTCGCTCCAGAGGTTCGGGCTTTCTCTCATTCTCCAGCTTATCAAGCTTGATCTTCTTTCCTCCTCACGTCTCTTTTCCCGCAGGGCCATTTCCTCTCTTTGCCATCTTACCTAAATAGACTCTTTAGTGCAAACAAAATGGTGTTCCCACAGACGGCGCCAATATTTTGGTCTTATTTTGTCTGGTTTACAATATACCGAGAATACAATACAGTTTGGCCTGAGATAACCAAAATAATACTAGCATATTACAATGAACGAACTACCTTAGTCCGGAACACCAGTTACACGTAAAGAATACAAAAGACCGAAATAACCCTATATGGCCAAACCGAGGAAACGGTCGAACGTGATAGGTTTGATGCTGAACTTACTCTCGAATTAGGAAACAGTTGAACCAGCTAGGTTCAATACTGAAAATTGTCGAACAAGATCGATTAGATGCTTAATAATCGAACCTATTCCTAAAGACTGTCGAACTCACAAACTATCGAACAGTCAAACATGCCAGTTCGATTGTTATGGGATAGTGAATAGTAATTAATGTGTGGTGTTAATATCGTAGAACATGGTATATATAGACCCCGGTCCGCGGGACTCGCACCGAGTATGGGAAATAACAGTCGCACGCATGACGTTCGATTGTCCTGAAAATAGTCGAACCTGCCCGGTTCGACTCTCATGTTTTCTGGCCTTATTCAGGGCAGGCCGACCCACTCACTTTTGGGCCTCCTAAAGTACCCCTACCAGCATAGAAAAACATTCATCCAATTATTATTTTACACATATTGCCACCAGATGTTTCCTCCATCATTTTTTTTTTGCCGTTGTTTATAACATTAGCAACTGAAAATAGAATTTACCTTAATTCATCAACCTGAAACAATACAACCTTAATTAGGAGAATGTATTAATGAACCGTTGTATCTTGAAGTGTAGCAATAAGTACGAATATACCGCAAGGACGTGATTACAAAATAATTATCTCATATATTTGAGAAATAAAAAGAGTAAATTTAGATTATTCGATTGCACCACGTCAACAATACAAAAGCTACATAAAATGTTTTTTGTCAAAATTAACTACGACTGAATTTTAGGAGCTCACTACTAGTACAACTTATTAATAATCAGATAATAATTTTACAAATCAAAATAGTTTTGAGTTTGGGTTTAATATATATAAACTCTAACGGAAAACTTTGGAGAAAAAATGCATGAAACACCCCACATAGTTTGGGAAAATTACATGCATGGAATTTATTTGTGGTCTTTTAATTGTTGGTTTCTTACTTTCTTTTTTATGATTTCAAACACTACTAGTATTGAAGATAAATAATTTACTTCGATAAATACTTTACTTCAATCATAGCAACACTTTCTCCTAGCTTCCTAGCATTAAAGTCAACTATGACAACATGCCTGAGGGGCTACTACGACACTGAAAATTTGCCACCGGAAGTCCTTTATGTTAACCATTTTTCAAAAAAGGTCCTCTATGTTGACATTTAACAGAAAACGTCCTATATGTTGACATCATTTGCAATTTTCGTCCTATATGTTGACATTTAGTAGAAAACGTCCTATATGTTGGCATTATTTGTAATTTTCGTCCTATATGTTGACATCATTTGTAATTTTAGTCCTTTTCAAAAATCTGGCAAGAAAATATTTGTATTTCATTCCTAAATATTTTTTATAATTGCGCTCACACCATAATATATTTTTAGAAATTTAAAAATTTCAACAAACTTAATTAGTAATTTCTTAAGCTTGATTTTATTAATTATCTGATAATTTAAAATTTGAAATAAAATAAAATAATATTATACTTCATCTTCTCCACACCCACCCACCCCAAACCCACCACCACCACCAAACCCAAATCCACCTCAAATGGACTTATTTCCATCACCCTCACACTTCTATGACCTCAATTTTTCATTTTGTGGGGTGTTGGGTAACAATTTTCAAACTATTTCGAACGATTTTGGGTAGCAATTTTCGAAATTGAGATCATGGAAGAGCGATGGTGATGAAAATATGTCGATTTGAGTTGAATTTGGGGTTTCGTGGTGGTGGATTTGGTTGGGGTGGAGGGTGGGGGTACGGTGGAGGGGGCAGGGCTGTTGGGGAAGGGTGGGTGGGTGTGGTGAAGATGAAGTATAATATTATTTTATTTTTCTAAAAATTTTAAATTATCTGATAATTAATAAAATCAAGCTTATGAAATTACTAATTAAGTTTGTTAAAACTTTTAAATTTCTAAAAATATATTATGGTGTGAGTGCAATTATATAAAATATTTAAGGATGAAGATGCAAATATTTTCTTGCCAGATTTTTGAAAAAGACTAAATTACAAATGATGTCAATATATATGACGAAATTGTAAATAATGTCAACATATATGATGTTTTCTGCTAAACGTCAACATATAGGACGAAAATTGCAAATGATGTCAACATATATGACGTTTTCTGCTAAATGTCAACATAGAGGACATTTTTTGAAAAGAGGTTAACATAAAGGACTTCCGATGACAAATTTCCCTACGACACCGCTACCGCAAAGCATAGGGAACATCTCCCATACCTCATATTGTAGTGCCTGCCGCTCACAGAGGGTGGATCCATGCCCATGAGGCCAACATGGGGCCCAGAGGGGAAGGCACTACATTAAGAGTTATGGGAGACTCCCAATAAATTGACATGTCAACCCAGAATTTAAGACAAATTCTCGAGAATTGCGTTTAAAAAAAGTTAGTAATAACCCCGCCAGCTAGACAAAATTTTTCCGTGATTTTAAGAAATTGCACTCTATCTATCCATTTTACGGGATATTAAATGCTAGGGACGAGAGCTGTGCTCTCGTCCCATTCACATGGCGACACGTGTACAAACAGACAAATCCTTTGTACACGTGTCACCATCTGTGCTCTCGTCCCTAGCATCCAATTTCACCCATTTTACACCTTGAGATTACTTCCCTAAAATCTCGTGTGTTTAACTCTACATAAAAAAATCACGTGGCTTGAAAATTCGACATGAAATCATCATTTAATTAATTATTATAAAATAATATTACTATTTTAATTGTCTCTTACCAATCAACTCAAAATGTCATTAGATAGAATTACTCGAAACTTAACATATATGATATTTATTTTTCTATACATCACATGTTGCTCTAACTAATTGTCCAATCTTTTCAAGTGTGATATCTATGTTATGTATGGTCGTGTCTAATGATATATCGATTGAGAATTGGATTCTTCTTCTTGAGCTATCAAGGGTGGCTGGATAGTTGCGTAAGACCTCCTTGTAATTTCAAAATCTCACACATTCTCATTCACTAATTTTAAATAATTATGATATTGTTGTGCGTAATGATATATTCAGAACAAATCTTCTAAATACAAAGCAAAATTAATAAATTAATAATTTTAAATCTTTAAAAATCAAAATCATAAAAGAGCATCCACGATTTGAGGAAATTTATTCCATGATTCTAGGGAAGAGTGACATATTCCTAATATAATCTTTTGAAACCGCGGCGCGGGTCATCTTTCACAAAATTGTGCTATATCGTCTAATACATCATCTAGATAAATGAAATGTGGAAACAATTTAAGATTTCTTAATACCATGTCTCCCTTATGTTATTTTTGTGACATCTTAACATTACCAAACTTAAAAATATTTACCTCCTAACAAATATCTCATTTCCTAATTCCTTGCAATATTGTTATGTGTAACTAGTGAAAGAGATTCTAGCTCGTGTAATGAAATTTATAACTAATTTAATAAAAACATGAATTTCTTCTAATTATTGTCACACACACACACACACACATTTATATATATATATATATATATATATATATATATATATATATATATATATATACCATAGTTTTCAGACCCGGACCGGACCGGTCTGGCCGGGAACCGGTGCCCTCACCGGTTCGGGTCTGCCCAAAAAATGGGTTTTTAGAGTGGACCGGTCGAACCGGTGACCCGGACCGGTCCAGTGAACCGGTTACACCCTTTTTTTTTTTTTTTTTACAAAAGAATACACTTTTGCCCTGGCAGCTTTTCAACAAAACAAAGAAAATTCCCTCAGCCTCTGTACTGCCTGCGACTGAAATAACAAATAAGAAAGAAAAAAAGAGGAGAAAAAAAAACTAGGTCACTAACTGCCGCCGCTTCGCCTACTCCAGCGCCGCGCCGGACCTGCTCCACCGCTGCGTCGTCTGCTCCACCACGAAGCTGCTCGTACAGCTCGGCCATAGCTGCAGTTCCAATAAGTCGCTGCCTCTTTTTTGTTTTTTTTTTAATCTTTATCGATTTTTCATTTTTTTGTTCTAAGTTCTAACTTCTATACTTCTAATCTATGGTTTTTTTGCAGCCTATTGTAAATTTCTAACGAGTTTTCGTTGATTCCGACAATAACACCCTCCGACAATATGGGTCCTATGGAGGAGTGTCTAATTATCAAAATATTGGTGTGAATGTGGATGATCACGATGCCTCGTGATGAATGTATTGTACTTTATTTTGTTGCAACTTTGTTATTTGTGTTTTTTTTGGCTTGGTAAAACTTTGAATTTGGAAACTTAAGTTGGGATTTCTTAGTTGTGAACTTGTGATAATATATTAATATAATAGCATAATATATTTATTTTTATATTTATTTTTGTGGAACGTTGACTAAAGTCAACAAACCGGTTCAACCAGTGGTCCAATCGGTCCGACCTTTTGACCCGCTGCCCAGTAGCCTCACCGGTTCTGTGACCGAGCCGGGTCTGAAAACACTGATATATACACACAGTCACGTATATATTCATCTACTAATCTTTTTACTTAACTTAATTTACACGATAATTTCTGCTCGTAAGTGTCGCACACATAATTACCCTTGATAAAACATAGACTCTTAATACAAAATTCTTCAAGATTTAACTATATATGGCAAATCATAAAAGTTGTGGCAGCCAAAATATAAGAAACGTCATGAGCGAAAACATAATCCGCCCGCTACTACGGTCGGACAATCTCATCCTTGCCGCGATGAAGCTTGTCCCACCGGATATTAACCATTCCGAGCCGCGGCACACTAAAAGACTACGAAAAGTTGAAGAGAACGTCGAAATGAGCAATGCAATGACATGATAACGCGAATTAAGAAATTTGCTCTAAATGTATCTGTAGCCTTTAATTATAATGCAAACTCTAGTAGAAAAGTAGAAGTTCGTAATTTTAATTTAAGCTTCAATAGCACTTATATTTAAAACTTGTGCGTGTTTTCAAGAAATCTTGAATTTAAAATTATTCAACCTACCATAAGCCAAAAGCACCCACACACTAGCTTAAGATTATGGAGCTTTTTAACTTAAAAATTGTGTAACCGAAAAAAATAGATTTGCAAACACCCTAAAATCACTTATTCAAATAAAAAACTAATTGTAGCTTTTTTTAAGAGTTAGCAAACACCACCGTAATATGAAGCACGTGTTTTATTATTTTGTGTTCTTGTTTTTTTAGAACAAAAAGATACAGTACGTACTTACAAATCAACTAAAAAAAGAAGACAAGTAAATGGTGAGTTTCTCAATAGTGCATGCATGATGATTTTTCTTGTTTAAATTAAAGGGAAAATTACATAAACTACCCCTCAACTATGGAATAATTACACAGACTAGCCTTATGACCGATTTTTTGCATAATTATTTTTTACATTTTATTGAATGTAAATTCACGCTCTTCATTTATTTTACAAAGAAAATAAAAATTAAATCAAAATTATGCATTAAACCTCATTTATCTCGTTCAAAAAGACAAAAAAATTATAACCAAATAATATCCTCAAAAAACAATCTGCGAATTTTAGTCTCTGCTATTATTTGAAGTTGAAATGTTGCCTTAATTATTTTAATTTTTTCGGCTATAAGGGTAGTTTGTGTAATTTCCCAAACAAGATGGGTAGTTTGTGTAATACCCTGTAGTTGAGGAGTAATTTGTGTAATTCTCTCTAAATTAAATTAGTAGAAGATTAATTCTGGAAGTGCCCAATTAGTAGAGAATCGCGCTCTAACAATTAGGAATATGAGATCTTTGATTTGGAGGTAAATTAGTCTACGCTTGATAAGAATAAAATACTAGCTAACGTTTTAATATAAAGCAAACATGGTAGTAAGAAGTTTTAAATTGTCACCATATTTCATCCATCCGGATGATGTAGTAAAGATGTAGCACAATTTTGTAGGAGAGGTTCCAGACATTTGAAGTCGTAAGCTTAGTATACGACAATCTCATCTCTTTATCTTTCATTCCCTAATTAAGTGGTTAATGCTATCACAATCATTCCGGATGGATTTGTTTTCTTTCGCAAAAAAACCACTAAAATAAATTTACTATAAGAAATAAATTGAAGTATCACGTTACTTATTACACTACAACAAAACACATTAAATGCAAGGGAAAAATTTCATGCAATACAACCTATTTTTGATGCAAATGACCAATTGCATTGAAATATTTCATGCAATGTTTCGCTGCACTAGGACCCGTTGCTCGCAAATTGCATCGAAATATTTGGATGAAAATGTCAATTGCAACGAAAAACTCTGTTGTAAGAATAAAAGAGATGCAACAAAACATTTCTTTGCAGTGCATAAGCTGCAAGAAAAAATTCGGTTGTAGCCTATGCACTGCAAGGAAAAATTATGCAGGCTGCTTTCTGCACAAAAGCAGAAATAGCCGTGTGGCAGCTTGTGAGTGGTGCAGAGCTTGAAACGGAATTTTTCCTTGCACTACACTCTACAATAAAATTTTCGGTTGCATGTTCGAATGCAACGAATTGTTTCCTTAAAACATTCATTGCAATTGTGTATACTGCAAGGAAATATTTCTTGCAGTATATTTTCGAAAATCTAAAGAAAACAATTGTGGCTGAATTTCACCATATTCAATTATTTCATTTTTATTTTATCTAATTAATTTAGTTATTGTTTATTTGCTAATTATAAATATTGTATTAGCTTTTCATATTTATACGTTTAGAAAAATTATATATGTATAAATTTTGTATAGTCAAGTGTATATACACACATATTTAAACATTTCGTTTAATAAACTTTATTTATTTTAAACATACTTTTCTAATGATTTTTTTTGTATATGTATAAATACATATTTATACATTTCGTATAGATACATACTTATAGATTTTCTATAAATAGTAATTAGTAATGCTTCCTAAATACAATAAAAAAACTTTAAAATTGTAATTCAAAAAATTTAGATGAAAAGGAAATGAGAGATTTTGAATGCAAAATTTATGCATTGCAAAATCTCCTTGCATGAAAAGCTGTGCAAGGAAAACTTTTTTTGCAAGAGAAGCTGTGCAAGGAAAATCTCTTGGAGAAGTTGTTGCAACAAAATATTCCCTTGCAATTTAATTGAATGGAAATATTTTCTTTCACAATTTATTATTGCAAGGAAATATTTTGATTCAAATTCTCTAGCATTTAAAAATTGCCTTTTATCTTAAATGACTATTTAAACCCCTTCCTTCCCCTCCCCCCTCCCCCTACTAAATTTTGTAATTGTATTTTCGATCTCAAATGTATTTTAAACGTATTTCGTTTCTCCATTATTGACGAAATTTGAATATACATGCCTCATTAGTGTTGTAAAAATCGTGGTCAAAGAAAAGTGGAGTTTGAAGTTGCTTTGCATCTTTTGCATAATTATATTTTCTCCCCAAATATTTTTTAAATATCTTTTGTCACTCCGTTTTTGATGAAATTCTGAAGAACACACATGTTTTTAATAGCACATGTTTTTAATAGCATAGTGAATGTTAAAAAAAGAAATGAAGATTGAAGGTGTTTGACGACCTCTACATGTGAAAATACAATTTTAGTTTAGTAGAATATGTGTTCAGGGTTTAGGATTTAGGGGTGAAGATAGATATAGTGTAATATGGTTATAACGTTTGTCTAAAGGATAATTACGGATACCTACCTTGAGGTCCCCTCCAACAAAAAAGTAGAAATCAACTATCAACTTTACCCTTGATCAACTTATGTGTTAAGAGATTTAGATTTAATGTTAAATAAAATACTATTTCATTAACTTGCATAAGTTTTATTTAAAAACTATCGATAAATTTAAAATAATAGTAAAATAATTTTTATTATTTCTTTAACGTCTATTATTGCTATTCATTAATTTTTAAAATTATTTAACTAATCTCTATTTTAAATAAATATATGATCCTACGAAAAAAAGAACTTTAAATATTCTAGCTTGTTAATGCATATTTACGTTGTTTCTTGTACCATATATATTATTAATTAAATAACTAATTTCTAAAATATAAACACATAATTATTTTTTTCACCATTATGGCATGCATATTTTATTCTTGCACCTATAGTAATTTTAAACCAATAGAGATTTAAAAGATAATGTAACATATCATACATTTTTTGCTAATGACGTTGGTTTAATTAAAAAATAAGTAATAATAATTATTATATAGTTGGGTAAAATTATTTTAGTGTTGATTTTAATACTTCTAAAAATTTATTAATTACTTTTAAAATGCAAATATGCTAAATATGTCGTACAAGAAACAATGTAAATATACATTCACAAGATAATATATTTTAAGTGAGGATTTGTTGAATGATTTTTTAAAATTAATGAATAGTAATAACATACATTACATAAATAAATAAAATTATTTAACTATTATTCTAAATTTATCAATAGTTTTTAAATAAAACTTGTGCAAGTTAATTAAATAGACATTTATTTAACATTAAATCTAAATCTCTTATTGCCGCATAAGTTGACAAATGGCAAAGTTGGTAGTTTATTTTTATTTTTTGGTTCGAGGGGGGGGGGGTGATTGTAATTACCCAAACTTCAGGGGAGGTGTTTGTAATTACACCAAACCTCACGGGAGGTATATGTGATTATCCCTTTGTTTAATGTCTTTTGTTACTATGTTTTTGATGAGATTTGAATGAACACACCCACTTATTATTTTGAAAATTGTGGCGAAAGAAAAAGTGTTTGGAGCTCTTTTGCAACTTTTAGACCATTATATTTTTACTCCGAAAGGTTTGTTTACGTCTTGCGTTACTCTGTTTAGACGAGATTGGAAAAAATACACTTTTTTCACTTACTTATTGTTTTGAAAATAGCGGTGAACGAGAAAAGTGAATTCGGAGTTGTTTTACAACTTATAGTTTATTTCATTTTCACCCAAAAGGTTTGTTTACATTTTTTATTATTCTGTTTTTGACGAGATTTGAAAGAACACACCTACATATTGTTTAGAAAATAGGGGTGAAAGAAAAAGTGAATTTGAAGTTGTTTTGCAACTTTTAGTTAATTTCATTTTTACCTCGAAAGGTTTGTTTACGTTTTTTATTATTCCATTTTTGACGAGATTTAACAAAACACACATACTTATTCCTGAAAATAGCGGTGAAAGAAAAAAGTGAATATGAGTTGTTTGGTAACTTTTGGATAATTATATTTGATACTACATAAGATAGTAGCATCTACGTGTTATGTCACGTGGATGCCACAATTGCAAGGATCACCATTATTTGTGTATAACGAACTAGGAACCCTATGATATGTCATTGGAAAGCCATGGGTGTCTAGGTCCTAGTACAACAAATGGATTGCAATTATGAGGTCCGAAGTGCAAGTTATTTTTGAAATGGTGGAGCAACACAAATCTGAACAACATATCGAATATGATGTCGAATATCATATTAGATATGCCATTTTCGACATAACATGCTTCCATTGCCTATAAATACCTCCATTTAGCCATAAATGGAGAGAGAATGCCTAGAGAACCACCCACTACTCCTATGTCAAAGATATTCGACATAGCCCCCGACGTCACCTCCGACATAACATTCGATATCAAGTTCGGCATGCAGCAGACCCGACTTGTATTCGATGTAGAGAACACTATACTTATCCATTAGATATGTACTTTATATTTAAGGACAGCTACACGTGTCTGCTTAACATAGGAATAAGCATATCGAGGTTTCAATATACCTACATTGAGATATGGCCGATATGGTGAAGCCTCGACATCACACCCGACATGCCAGATACCAGATATGATATTCGATGTCGAGGCCGATATACATGTCTCTTCTACATGCCTTATATACTTGGAAAGCTAAGGGAGTCTACTTTCCATATCAAGAAGGGGATCAAGGTCTGGACCTTCATACGAGGAGATATGGTCAAAACTGTAAAGCAGTGCAATGCAGAAACGAGTGAATCACATAGACCGATTAGGGCTCGGTCATCAGAATAGATAAATGAACTACGTTTGGCTTGATTCCCTCAAAGGGATTCGTAGGCAGCTTGGGATAACCCAAGTTCAGTCTGAAATCATCAATGATCCATCATTCCTTCACCACGTCGCTTGGAGTACATGTGTGGAAAGGACAAAGTTGGTTCCAGCGTGGCCTAGAACTAGCATGATGTGGAGTGTTTCGTCAGCCTACCAAGTCAGCATACAAAACCGCCCCAGATCATTGGTGCCATCTGTGGGAACACACTGGAATGTACTTGGAAACAAGCACACAACCTAAAAATCCGATCGAGTTCATCAAGAACAATGGCGAATTGGAGCACCATCGGACATGTACCTTACATCAAGCTAATTCTTACGAATCTGGATTGACCCACATTCGTCAAAACCATGGAGCATACCGAGTACCCAATATCCCCACTTTGCCAATCAAGATAAGTCATACTAATTACATTATATTATTTACCTACATTCTGCAATTAATTACATTATACTTATTCACTTACGTACCGAGCCTATTTTTGATATCGCCCAGATTCGATATCATCTCAGATTCTATACCGCTTAGATTCAATATAATTCCAGATTCGATATTATCTCGGATTTGAGATCGCCCAAATTCGATACCAACCTAGATTCATTTTCTTTCAGACTCGATTGGGTGATTGCCCAGGAATCACTTGGGTGTGTTAATTTGTGCTTTTAATTATGTTCGATAATTGAATTGTCTTTTATCCGTATTATGCAAATTGGGATTTAACTGGTTTTTGGCCGCTATTTATTATTATTCTTTATCTATTGCAGGAGCGGACATGTCCAATGGGATAAGACAGAAATATACCTTAAAACGGTAAAAGTATCTTTTTTTCTAAGAGTAGGCAGATCAGATGCTATCAGTTTTTTGGCTGTTATGTATCTTAAAGTTTTACATTGATATATCCTTGAGAATATATTGTTATCCGTTTCCATGACGGGAACACCGACATCCTCCATAAGCAAAACAAGGAGAAGAAGAGATCCCCTATCCATCGAGATAAAACAAATGCCCTGGTATAACTCCGCTATCCACCGAGATAGACAGGAGACAAGCTGGCATACGAAATCTACAAATGCCCTAGTATAACTCCGTTATCCACCGAGATACGCAGGAGACAAGCCTGCATACGAAATTTATAAATGCTCTGGTATAACTCTGCTATCCTTCGAGATAGGCAGGAGACAAGCCGGCATAAGAAATCTACAAATGCCCTGGTATAACTCCGTTATCCACTGAGATAGGCAGGAGACAAGCTGGCATACAAAAACTACAAATCCTACGGGATAAAAACCACTGATGAGTGGGGAAGACTCTATAAATCCTATGGGATAACAACCACCGAGGAGTGGCAAAGAGTCTAGAAATCTTACGGGATAACGACCACCGATGAGTGACAAAGACTCTACAAATACTAGGACATAACGAGCACCGATGAGTGACGAAGACTCTACAAATCCTACGGGATATCGACCGCCGGCGAGCGGCGTGAGAATCTACAAATCCTACGGGATCATAACTCCCTTATCCATCGTGATAGGCAGGAGAGCACCCGAAAGAGGCAGACATCTACAATTCCTGGGTCATAACTCTTCTATCCATGATGATAGGAACGAGAGCACCCAGGGTAGAATCAACACACCACTCCAAGTATTAACTCCCGTACACACTGATGTAGGCTGGAGAGCAGCTAAAGGAGATGTGAGCCCCACGAAGAGGCGATATAACTCTCAGACAATCGAAAGAGAGAATACAAAAAGATGATAATTTAAGCATACGATAAGAAATATTCAAATAGACTCCAAAACACTCTTTTATTTATGAATTCAAACGAGGAAACAGACAATGTCGACTACACAAACTAGACATGCTAGAAATGGCAGCGTCACTTCTACCAATATGGTAAAATGCCAGAAATGGCAAATGAACATCTACCTATACGGTACAATGCCAGAAATAGCAGAGTAACAACTACTTATACGGTATTATGCCCAAAATGAGAAGAGTAACATGTACCTTTATGGATACATGCTAGAAATGGCAATAGTCACATCTTCCTACACGGTAACATGCCATAAATGGCAGAGCGACGTCTACCTATACAGTTTCATGCCTAAATTGGCAAGAGGAATATTACCTACGCGGTACCAAATCTAAAATGCAAATAAATCTGTACCTACGTGGTACCCTGCCTAAAAACGGCAACAAAACATGTACCTACGCGGTACCCTGTCTTAAATGACAATGAATCATGCACCCACGAGGTACCCTACAACAAATCAAATACATGATTCCTTACAGAGTATTCCTTTATATATTAAAAATAAATAAGTCATTTTGAGACACCATGCGAATCGCAGAAATCCGTGCACAAATATGAGATGACACGCTTGTATTAGTCCAAGTGTAAATGAACAAAGATGAATCAGATTACAACATCAAGTACCCACGCGGTAACCCGCCTCATAAGGTGCAACGACTATTACCTACGCGGTATCCCCGCCTCATAAGACACAAAAACAAGTACTTGTGCTGTACCCCGACTCTCAAGGTGCAGTAAAGCACCGAAATGAGACCCCAACTTTCAAGGGCACATAATGGTCGCCAAATCCCACCTCTAAATCTGGCCCGAGGATACAGAGGTCAAGAAGCTAGTTAGACGCCTACTATACATAATTATAATAAACTAAAGATAACACCTATATAATGGCAGAATACTGTTAGACGCTCAAAAATAGCGTGACAACATGATTAAAGGAATAAATCATTCGTACCATAATTTTATGACAATGGCGTTACATTCGTCACCGTACTGGGACTAAAATTACAACGAGAAGCACGCTCATTATCACGTGCGAGACGCGAGTCAAGAAAAAGACCAAATTCTAAAACATGTTGCAGTTGCAGTGATTACGACATATATGTCCACTATGAAGGTTAACATCTTACCCATGCTTGTTAATCGATTCAAAAACAATCCACTCTACGTGGTACGATATGACTTTACCCTTTAAAGTATTGTCAATTTCTAAATGAAGCCAACACCAACGGTAGATTCTCATCATTAATGAGATCTTCAATAATACCACTGTGACTATAAGATATATAATTGAAGGTTCAAAATGAACAGCTACTGTTCAAAATACATGAAGATGCATTGATTAAATTAAATCGCTCCAAGGAACAAGAAGTGTTAGCCGAAAGATCATTCAAACCATCATAATATGCTGCACTTTACATCATCGTAAACTATACAACTTACTCAAAGAGTGACCAACCTACACCCCTGAGTAACGCAAGCAAACGATCTAATACGCACTTGTAGAAGATCTAAGAATGTCAAGCAACTTATTTGTGTCCATCATCGCATTCATCATTTTCACAATTACTATGGACGAGAATCGTCTTTACGATGACTCCTCGCTCATTACCTACCGTATACTCTTCAAAACTAACAAAACGCATTCTTAAGATATATTGGACATAATCTTCGCATCTCTCCTCGGACCTGTAGTGATATCTCTCCGCAGATCTGTAAGTGATATGAACGTAAACTGCCTTTTACAAAAATTTGCCTCGGAAGCCTCTAGTTCACTATGAACATTCTCAAATTATGTTTCATACGAATTTCTCTCTCGCTGCAACCTTGCTCGACTTCAAACACTTTACTATCAGATTGATCCGCCTACGAGAAAAAGCAAAAAAAAACCAAACGGTTTATGATACCTCATATCCTACAGGAAATGGCAGATACCACCTTAACGGGTAAACTAATCTCCTATCCTATGGGAAAATTCAGAGAATACCTTAACAAGTTGAATTCTCTCCTATTATATGATGATATGCCAACAAACACCTTCACCGGCATAATTATCCTACAATGTACAAGAATAGATGTCTACCCAAGGTAAATGAATTCAAACAAGAATCAAATATTCAAACAAAATAGCAAAAAAAAGATTACGATTATCTAAAGGTTATTAGACAACCATAGCAGAGGCGACATAGTGCCACTTACACTCTCAGTTTCAATTTTGCGTGCACACTTCACGCCAATCAACACGAGACTCTTTTTCTTGAGAATCTCGACAACACCATCTCTATAAATGTTGTGCCATTACTCGAGGCCCCACCCTTATAATACTTGTGGGTCGTAACCCCTAAAACATCACCATTCTAAGTAGTAGGAAATATTTTTACCTGACCTTTCTTTAGGGATTGAGCAGATTACTCACCGGCTTGCTCAGCTGTCTCATTTACCCACTGCTCCTCTCACTTGGCGTTTTTTTTAACTTGGTCTAGCTTGTATATCAACGCCTAAGTCAAATATTTAATCATAACGCCCTAATCTTTCACTCTTTCACAACACGATTAGAAAATTAATATGACCAACTACATCTGAATTTCAATAACAAACAAACAGGTAAACTACCAAATAAAAAATTACACGCTCTCCCGCCAAAGTATGGCCCGAACGCCTTCCACAAAACCTGTTCTTCTTCTTTTCATTGTTCCTATTTATCTTGGCTTTTTCTCACCTATTCATGTGTTCCGGCCCGTTCGAGTAATCTAAGAAAGCCGTTTGATGGTCTTCTGGAATCTATATATCGTGCTTGCAAAGCACATCAGAGTGCTCAACTATCTCCTCGAACATTCTCTTCAGGGTGTTCAAACATTCATTATAACGCATGTTGCCAATCCGCTCCCATGCATCCCTAACACGCAAATCGTCGTCTTTATTCCACTGATATTGGCCTGTACATAAATAATTGAAATAATTTAAATAAATAATGGATAAAAAATCATCATTATAAAATATGTTTAATATTTAAAACTATTTTTAATTAAGAAATTACACAAAATTCTTCCCAGGTTTTCTTACGAAATTGTTTCGGAAAGTCGTGGAACCTAAACCATGGGCGCGTACACAACTTCTTCAAAGTAGTTGAAATAGACGAATTAATGAACGATTGGTTCCTCATCGATATGGAGTATGGAAAAAATGTGACCCACCGCCTATCACTGGGGTTTTTTGGAATATGTGCCCCTTTTCCCTGACCCACCGATTTCTCTCCACGTAGCCATCCACGGGGGTTGTGAGGGTCCTACCTCATCTACACTGAGAGACGATGTCAACCATACGTCACTAGTAGACAGCGCGGGCGAAAGTCTGTGCATATCTGAACCTGAAGCGTGCGCCAAGCCACGAGGCCACTCGGTTGTCGCAATGTTGGGTGGTGGCATCGGCTCTATCTCCACGTCATCAAGAAAGTTATACGGATCAAATTTTGTTTTATTATCCAACATATCATCAAGCAGGGGATCGTACTGAAATCGAGGGAGTCTACGTGGCTGCTCATTACTAGCCTAATCCTTCCCCTTCACCCTCCCCTACCTCATCTACCCATAGACGGTCCCTCATCTCTACCTGCCATCTAAATTAACCAACAAAAATATCAATCTAATCGTCCTTAAATTTCACTAAAATATATTTCAATCTCACAAAAAATTAATCTTCACAAGTGAAGCTTAATAAGAATATATTTAATTCGAATTTCTACCATATAGTTTTCTTCACTAACTAACAAATCTAATTATATTTTCTACCATATAATTTTCTTAACTCGCTAAATATTCAAAAATAATCCCAAAATTTCTTATTAATAATCACATTCCTACGAAAAAGTCTCAATAAATTACGGTATGAGCCCACAAAAATTTTAAACTGGACAATGGAGTCCAATTTTTGATTCAACTACACTTTCTATACCAAAAGCTTTTCTAAACTACAATATTAACAACCAAATAATAACTAAGATCATCTAATTACATGTTTTACCCTATAGTTTTCCTAACTCACTAAATATTTGAAAATAAGCTCAATTTTTTTAAATTATCATATTCCTACAAGAAAGTCCTAATATATTATATTTTCACCCAACAAATACTTTAAACTTGATAATTAAGTCATATTTTTTACACTTTTACCCCAAAAGATGTTTTAAACTGCAAATTTGCCCTTAAAGTTAATATATTAGAAACCAAATACTAAATAATAAGATCATATAATTATATTTTTTACCCTATAGTTTTTTAATTGGGATTACAGGCTTGGTGGTTGTTGTTGTACCCTATAATTTTTTAAACTCACTAGAAATTTTCAAACAAGCCCAACTCTTCTAATTATCTTATTCCTACAACAAAGTCTCAATAAATTACATTCAATATCACAAAAATTTTAACCTTGACAATTGAGTCCTTAATTTTTTCCAACTATACGTTTCACCCAAAAACTTCTTATAAATACAAATTAACCCCTAAAGTTCAATAAACCAACATTCTTCAAAATTCGAAAAACCTACATAGAAAACAATAATCTTATCCAAACGAACATAAACCAACAATAACCAACAAGTATAATAAAAACCCATCAATATATAATAAAAAATAATTGAAACATAGATCTTCGAAATTTCACGAACGTAAATAATATACGAAATTTGAAATAACTCACATCAAAATATTCCTTGGGTTGAGTAGAGTTACATTCCGGTGTTTTTTGGATGAAATTTAGTGGTCCTCGACGAGTAGACGACGGTCAAACGACGACAAAGTGTGTGTGCTTTGTGTGCAAGGGAAGAATCAACAACATGTATGGTAAATAAATGGTCGCAACATAATTTTTCTATGCAGGACCCCATTTTTGACCGGCTAGGGGTTGACGAGGGTGCAACATTCTTTCAAAAAATAAGGTTGCATGCAAACTTTAACAAGTGAGTCAATGTCTCATGCTTTGTTTCTCTATTTAGTTAAATATTATTTTGCACGAATACTACAAAATTTTAAAAATTACCGTGTTAGACACGCGGGTCATACGAATACGCCTTGGACACGCCTATGATACATGTTCAATACGCCACGTGGCGTGTCCTTAATTTTCATTTAAAAAAATATTATGACACGCAAGTTCCACACTTCTCGGATACGTTTAGGTTTCAATTACATACTATCGAAACTATTGTGGTTTAAAACATAATAACTATAAAATCAACTCCTAAAAACTTAATTTACTACATTATAAACCACAAAGAAATTACAACAAAGCTGAAAATCAACTAATCAAATCCTTCTTTATTTTGTTCTCTTGTATGCGGCCTACGTACCTTTGCAACTCCAAGTGAGTTCGAAATTTTCAATCAAGGTTTGATTCTCTTTTCTTTACAATTTTCTTCAACTATATTCCTTTAACTGTTTTACAGAAGCTCATTGCTTGATTCTGATTCAACCAATAGTTTAGATCTAGGGTTTTAAATGTGAATAATTTTGAAATGATGTAAGTAGTGAACCTGCTTCGGACGTGGGTAATTGGTCACTATGGCAATTTATAAGTAAAATTTACACGTATTTTCATGTTATATTTATATTGATAAAAATATATTAAAATTTTTGACGTATTCATGCCGTGTCGAATCCTCTAATTCGTGTAGTACTATTTATATTGTATCATATTCATGCCCATGTATCCGTGTCCATGCAACATAGGTTAAGTAACTCCATATATATATATATATATATATATATATATATATTTGACACTGGAACACCAAATTGAGGTTCTTTCGACGAGTCAACTAATAATTTTAGTTAGAATATCACCACTCTATATACCCAAGTACCTTGACACCAATGGCTGTAAACATAAAATATCATTAAAGGTCAGATAATAATAATCTTGGAATATTTTGAATTGGAAATTTGATTGTGGTAGAATAGCTTCTGGGATCCTTGACATGATAATGTATCTCAAACCACATAACAACAGATAATATTGAAAGATAAAATCGAAACTTATAGTAATATATACCTCCGAAATTGACTCTTGAAAAAAATGTGCTTTCATTTATACGATCTAAGATTCTCATTGTTTGATGATGATGATGTCAAAGCTGATTTTATCTTTTCCATGGCCATACATCAAAAGGTTACGTTTCTGCAAGATAATTGATATAAAGGAAATACTACAAAAATATACCTCCAAGTTAGCTTTTACTTTTCTCTTTTTAGTAGCTTTCTCTTATACACTCTTTGGTCATTTGCTTCTTTTGTAAGTAGTATTTTCTTTAGCATTTAGTCCACGAATTGTTTTTGCCTCTAACGTCCTCATTTACACTAGAGCCATCCATTTTAGCCTAATTTGCATTTTCATGGAACATACTAGTACTCATTGACTTTTTATGTGGACTCTACTCAAAACTTGCCTCAACTATCTCTAATAACTTCTTGAGCCCTTGTTTTGCAATTTCATATGCCTTTTGACTTTCTGAAGCCTTTAAGATCAACTGACTATGAAAATTACATAACTCTTTCTATCGGTAGGCCAATCACTTCTTTATGATTCACTTGGCCCGAGTCATGATTTTCAACTCTCACTGTTTTTTGTTTTGCTGACTTCATTCATCCTTTATTGATATTCTGATCATCAATTTTTGTGACGCGTTTGTAATTTAAAACCTTCAGTGCATGCAACATCAAATTTTGACAATTTTAAATGCTTTGCAGCCACATAATACAAAACCATCCCTTGAATCATACGTAACATTGTGATGATAGTTTCACCAAAGGTCGCAACTTCAAATCTAGTGGTATCATTGTCACCAATAATTTCCAAATCACAATCATGACTTTTGCATACATATACTTGCAACCAATTCACTCTTATTTTCTATTTTTCATGCTATCTTCGAATCATGCGGACTTCGTATGTTGAGGATTTTTTATGACTTTTTAGCATGTAATGTTAGGTTAGGGTGTGGGCTGATAGTAGAAAAAGATAATTTATAGGTTCTAGAGATGCATGTAGTAAATCAATTCAATTAATTTCTTTTTCCGTTCTTATGACCTTACATTTTTGTACGCTCTATTTATTTTCCTTGCATTTTCATTTGTGCAAATTCAATCTACTTCATTCATTTCCGAGATGCACCCCTAAACTTAAGGTTTTCAATGGGTTATTTGTACTCTCTATCATATTCATCCTCCTTTTTGATTTTTGGCCTTTCTTTTTGGTTTTTCGTAGGCTCATACTTTTTTTTTTTTCATATTCCTTCCTTATTCCTCCTTTATTTTGTTAGATTTAATACATCCATCTCCAGAAAAAGGGTAAGACATAACTTCATCTTCTCAAGGGTAGGTAAATGTGGCTAATTAACAAAAAGGATTCACTAGAAAGGGCTTTATCAGGGTTCTGGTGATATACTATATTTGTAAAGGGTGTTGGGCTTGAAAAGGATAAAAAGCAATAGAAAAAATGGCCTAATTCATTACCTCAAGACATGTAAAGTCTACAATCATCTCAAACAATAATCAAGCAAATCACATAAGCTTCATAGTAACATACAATCCACTACTTTCTCATGAACAAACAACACATTTCTTGCAACTTCTACACTTGCAACAAATTGATAGGTGTATATGAAATAAAACTTTCTTTTGACACTATTACTCAAGATGTAATCAACTCACAAGCGTATATTCTTTGTGTCTCAACTTTGTACCATATTATTCATATATCATTGATCCCTACTTATTTATGCTTTCATGCTTCAAACTTGACTCTAATGACTCGATCCTAAAAAGAATAACTAAACTCTAGGATAAATATATAGCATAGATAACAAAAAGGCAAAATGTCCACCCTCAACAAAGAAACATACGGTGCCTTCATCTTTAAAAAATATAAATAAAACATGGATGAGAGTACTACCCTGATCGAGTAACAAGCTCAAATGGTGCTCGTGGGGCTGTTGGTGTTGGTGCTTTTTTTATTTTTTATCCTTCTTTCAATGCTCCAAAATTCCATTCATTGATGGTTGTTGGTGGTCCAGAGTTGCTCCTTGATTTCTTCGAATTTGTTCACCAACTATACGTGGTCTTTATTCATCCTTTCCTCCACCTCTTGAATGTGCTCTGATGAGCGTTTATTTAACGTTATTTGAGTACTCATTTTTATGCTTTTATATAAGTATTGGTGCATATTGATTGGTTTTAGTATGGTTTTGTGTTTTACAATATTTTGGTGAGATAACGCAAAACGAAGCAAAAAGAGCCAAAAATAGATGTTTTTGGGAACATGGCATCAAGACACAATGTTACAATGAGGGAAATTCAAAAATCCATTGATGCAACTGCAATGAGAAAAAAAACTAAAAAATGCATCACAGGGTGTGCTAAATATCATTGGAAATCCACGGAAGTTAGTGTTCCAATACAACAAACGAATCTTAATTCCGACATTCAGAGAGAAATTTATAGCCAAAACTATGACACTGCTCATAGTAGAAACGAGCAGGCACGATCCAAGTGCGACCATAGCGATGTAGCGCTATCCACGATGTTCAGGTGTGACTTGAACAAATTGCACCTGATTCAGACAACAAATTATAGAGCAGTGCGTCTCAAGCACGGCCACAATGTGATCGCGCCACTCAGGGCCGATCTCAAGCACAATCAGACCCAAATCGTGCGACAAGGCTCAGAATCGTACAAAAACCCTAATTTCGGCCCAACTGCTATTTTCCTATATAAAGACATTAGGGCTAAGAAATTCACAACCACTTCACACAATTCATCCATTCACAACCACTCTTCATTATTCACAACAATATTTAGTAGCACATAACAATAATCAGGAGATTTGAGATCGTGAGCAAGGATCCAAGTCAGAGAGCAAGTAGAAAGTAACAAGCGATAACGATTGGGAGTCTATCTTTTCTATAACGATTGTAATCATGAGTAGCTAATTTCATATATTTAGAGTTTATCTATTCTATTTGTAATTTGGAACTTGTAATCATGAGTATCTAATTTCCTAATGAAGTCAATAATGAAGTTGATGATGAAGACAATGGAGCTGATAATCTTGACGATTCTGTAGTTGATAAAGGTGCATCCAACAACGATGACCCCCTTACTAGAATATAGATGCACTTGGGGAGAAGGATTCTCAACCATCGACAAAGTCAATACATTCCATGGCTCGAAGGAGCAATGTATGCGAGAAACTGAATGGTATACAAAAATGGGTAAGATTATCAATTCAAATGATTGCGAGCTTATCATAAAACATCGGACGTGTTTTACCTCGTTTTGAAGAATAATCCAAAGAAGATGGCCCGACAATTTTTGAAACTGGGGTGAACAAATAAGTTCCAATAGAAGAAGATAATCATGAAGCACTTAAATCGACGTCGTGGAGAATCTAGAGACATAACCCTATGCCATCATTACATAAATAAAGATTGACTTTGAGCTAATACCTATTATTTATGCACAAGAAGCGGTAGTGGAGATACAAGTGAGTGATCCAACACTCAAGGCTAATGGTGAGAAGACCGAGTTCAATATCGAAACTGGTGGTGATGACAATGAAAAAGCCGAACCACTCCTACCAATTGAAGATATGGTCACATTTAAGGAGAATCCGATGAGCAACGATATGGTTGTGGATCCTAACACTTAATGGCTCATTGATTATGCACCGACAATTAAAGACTTTAAATTGGAGAATCATTTGAGGTATGATAACTTTCATTTTCAGTGTGTTGAATTTGACTATTTAACATATGCAGGCTTGGGAATTGGAATTGAAGAGCCAACTTATAAGAAGTTGAAGAAAAAGAAAACGACCATATATGCCAAAATCACAACACTACTATCCAAAAGGCGACAAGTTGGAAAAAGTGAGCCACTTCATCGAAAATCAAGAAAAAAGAAAGCATCATATTCCAATGCCATATCAAAAAGGTTGCTACATGAAACTTGCAAACCACTGTATAGGAAAGAAAAAAGAGAAAGAGTTCGTATTAAATTAGTGGTAGATGAAGATAGAAATTTGAAGAAGAATGCAATGCAACATGGAACTCGCAAGCCACCACATATGTAAAGAAAGAGTTCACATGAAAGCAAAGATGGAAGAAGACATGGGGTCAGTAAACAAGGCTATGAAAAAGAGTATCCGTTGGAAGAAGGCGAGAAAACCGGCTAAAGTTGATACATTAAAATATTTTAAAGATTAGAGTCTCATCAGAGTATTCGAACCTCTGTGAATCCATCAATCGCGTCGAGCCAAATAACGTAGAAACTAAACGTTGTGTCGGAGGAAACCCACAAATAGTAAGTTTTTTATTTTTAGTCTTGCAATTAGTTTAATTCTTAGTTATTTTGTTTCGAGTCATATATAGCAAAAAAAATTCAATGTCAGTTAAGCTAACAATTGAGACAGGAAAAGAGACATGGAGAGAATGAAAGAAGATGCAAAATAGATAGAGGAGTGGGACAAAAGCAAGATGATATTTAACAAAAGTAAGGACAACACAAACCAAAGCATAAAGAGCAGAGTTTTCGACAATCAGGCGCGCCCAACACCAAAACTGTTCACATCGCGCCTCACACGCGCGACCAGGACCTCATTCTGACTTATATAGCGTCACAATACATGTCGTGTTAACTTTGTAATCTTGCCTATCACGGGCAACCTCCATGTCCCGCCCGACTATTTTCTTGCACAACACATTTCTTAGTGCATATGGAAAGAAGATACATGCAGCAATCAAAATCTAGGAAAAAATACTGAGCAATCTCTACCCTTTACCTTTTCGACCATACTTATACTTCTCTTATGATTGAAGTCAATTGATGTACATGAATTATTCCTTGTGTGATAACAATTAATATGAAAGAGTTATACAACTTATGAAAAATCACCAAATTTTATTAAGAACTCTTAATTCTTGGACAATAATCACATACATAATTCTCACATCTCTCATAATTTATAAGACTTTTTTTATTGTTTCTAGTTCTAAATTAATTTATTTTCTTGTGAAAATATTTGATTCTTCTTTCTGTTCTTTGTAGAAGAACATGGACTCCATGAGTTACTGCATCATTGATCTAGCTACTGGAAGGAGAGCATATATATGTCACTAGCATCCACAATGAGCGTAGCAGTGCGAATCTAATGAACACATTGGAAGAGATCAATGAACAACTACGGAATACCAACAACCATCTTTGGATATAATTGAGGCACATTGAAAGAAGATAACAAATGAAAAAAATACCAACACCCACAGTTTAACCAACGTCCCATGAGCTTGTTGCTCGATCATGGGAGTGCTCTTATCTATACTTTAATTTATATGTTTTGATGATGAGGACATCGTATGATTTTGTGTTGGGTGTGAGAAAGCTTCACTTTTTGTTATCTATGCTATATATTTGTCTTAGAGTCTAGTTTTCTATAGGGTCGAGTAATTAGATTCAAGTTTAAAGCATGAATAAGTAAGGATGAATGATGTTATATACATAATATGGTTTGAATTTGAGATTCATGAGTATACATGCGTGAATTGAGTATATCTTGCGTAATATTGTCAAAAGCATATTTAGTTTTATATACACCTTTCAATCTGCTGCAAATGTATAATTGTGAATTAATGTTGTTTATTTATGAGAAAGTGGGGACGAAGCATGTGATTATGAATCTTACATAGTTTGCTTGATTGTTGTTGGAGATGATTGTAGATTTTTATGAGTTGAGCAAATAAAATAGGCCATCTTTTTTATCAACTTTGAGCCTTTCAAGCCCAAACCCTTTATGAAGGATAATCCCGACTACTCCGCTGAAGCCTTTTCTCATGAGCCTTTACTTATGAAACCTAATTATCCACCTTGAGCTGAAAAGAAGAAAAAAATATATTCCTACCCATTTCTGGAGATGGACGTAGTAGATCGAAAAAAGGATAAGGTAGGAGCTCAAAATAAAAGCATGAGCTTAAAAGAAAAATATAACAAAGAAAATGGCAAAAAAACGAAAGGAGGATGAATATAATAGAGAGCATATAATAACCCCTATGCAAAAATGTAAGTGTGGGGGAGCATCTCAAAAACCAATGAAGTATAGGGTGGATTGATACTCGTGCAAATGAAAACACAAAAGAAAAGATGCCAAAAAGAGCCTAAAATGTATGGCCAATGAAGAAAGCATAAATAAGGGAGATAAAGTAACAAGTGAGTGTACTATGTGCATCTCTAGAACTCATATATGACTTTTTCTATTATAGCCCATACCCATGCCTAACATTACAAGATAAACAAGTCTTAAATGATCCGCAACATAAGGAGTCTACATAAATTGATGGAAACATGAAAACTAGAGAGTGAGAGTCAAGTTATTACATGTTAAGAACTAGGATCTTCTGAATGTAAAATGTGAATATAATTCTTATGCACAAACAATAGTATCACACACTATTTTAGCACATGAAAATAGCTTGACAATGACTTTATTAAACTTGATGTACATTCCTCATCTCTTATTTTGATCATAGGTCGCATTCTGATAGTATATCCCCATGCATGATTGTTTGACATGTTGATGACTTGAATTCTAATTTAGATTGATTCAGCTTTAAATTTTTTGTTACACGAGGACGAGCAACGATCTAAGTGTGGGGGTATTTGATGAGCGTTTATTTAACGTTATTTGAGTACTCATTTCCTTATGCTTTTATGTAAGTATTGATGCACATTGATTGGTTTTATTATGGCTTTGTGTTTTTATAGGATATTGGTGATATAATACAAAGCAAAGCAAAACGATCCTAAAATGGATGTTTTGGGGAACATGGCTTCAACACACAACGTTGCAATAAAGGGAATCCAACGAAAGCCATTGATTCAAATGCAAGGAGACAAATTACAATACTAATTAGAGGCTTTGCTACATACCAAGTGAGTTTTCCAACGCAACAACATGTCTTATTTTTTACATCCATAGAGAAAGTTATAGCCAAAATCGTGATGCCGAGCAGAGCAGAAAAGAGCAGGCGCGATCTAGGCGCGACCGTCTCGCTGTAGCACCTGCCAGGCGTGATCTTCAAGTACGATCAGACCAAATCACGCCTAACTCAGATAAAAAATATAGAGAGTAGGACGCCTCAATGTGGACGCAGTGCGACCGTGCCACTCAGGCGCGATTAGACCCAAAATTCGCGACAAGGCCCAAAATCATATAGAAACCATAATTTTGGCCCATCTGCTATTTTCCCATATAAATACATTAGGGCTATGCAATTCACAACCACTTTACAAAATTCATCCATTCACAACCACTCATTATTCACAACAGTATTCAGTAGCACACAACAACAATCAAGAGATTTGAGGTCGTGAGCAAGGATTCAAGTCAGGGAGCGAGTAGAAAGTAGCAGATGACAACAATTGGGAGTTTATCTTTCTTCTTTTATTTCTTTATGATGTTCTATTCTATTTGTGATTTAGAACTTGTAATCATGAGATCATGCGTAGCTAATCTCATATGTTTAGAGTTATGGCGTAGTTGGATTGGTGAACCCATGTGGTTTTTTATGTTTTGATTAGACCTTTTTGTTTGTGTGTTTATTCACCTATATTAACCTTAATGCTTTTATGTATTTGGCCAATATATGCCTGATTAGAAGTTATGAGAGGTAGCTAACACCGCCACATAGCACGTTATGTGGGATAGTTGAACCTGTGAGTGTGTGGAAAAGATAAGTTGGACCATGTGCACCTGTTGTATCCAAATAAGCTAGGAACACGTAGGTCAAAACTATTAATTGAAAGCATGAGAAAGAACATAGAGGAGATCCAATGGAACCTAACGCTCTAAACATTCATCCATCATCTGATTATATTTAACTAGTAATTAGATTTAGTATTAGTAAAATCAACCAATCATCCAATTCAATTTAGTCAATTAGTCTACTCTAGTGTAGTCTAGTTTAGTTTAGTTTAGTTTAGTTTAGTTTAGTTAATTTAGATAATTCAACCCGCGACATCCAAATCATATTAAGTGACAAATTGAGAATAAAATAGAAGAAACGAGATTGATTCAATACAGTCCTTGTGGATTTGATACTTTGGGAAGTAATCTTACTTTTCATTTTATATTACTTGACTCGTGTACATGTGAATGTGTGCGTCAGTCTAATAATAACACGTGAAAATACGCATCATGCTTTTTTAACATTTTTTGTTCTTCAGCATGGGTGCTAGTACTTCTTCAATTGATAATGGATGAAGACTCGCAAGAATGGAAGATCTTCTTGATCACTTATCTGACAACGTGATTGATTAGGTATGTATATCAGTGATAGATATCCATGTCGAGCTCATGACAACCGTATTTGATGCAAAAGGCTGTGATGAGTGACCCAAAATACACACCAATGTTAGGAGCGTCTCCTCTTTTGATGGACATCATAATTTTTGGTTGCTCCAACGAAACTCTTCCTTTGTGATCTGGTGGAAGTATTCTTGAACTTACGAACAAATATAACTCCTTGCAAATTGCTTGCAAATCTTCATAGAATACCTCCAACTCTCCATCTTCATTGTACTGAAATGCAAGATAGGGTAGTAAGATATATCGTGAGACTTTTTTGGTTTTTAGCTTGTGTTATAAACCCAAATTCGATAGTGTCATTTGATCTTCAATCAAGTTGTTATATTTGTTTCATCCTCCATGGAAGTGTACACCGATCGTCCATGCAACTAAACATTGCCCTCTCCCTCTTGATAATGTACAAAGTATTCGTGAATAATGGTGTCCTTCATAATATTGGCTCCCTTTATCATGGATGCCAATCCTGTGCTGATTAACATTTTCAACCCTTGTACTTTTGTTCATTAACAAAGTGTATTTCAAGTAGGGCCTCATACATTTTGAAGGTATTGTCGGTGAAGAATCGGGATCTATCAAACTTTGGTTTGACTAATGAAAGTCTTGATGCTTTCCTTGGTGTTCCTATGGCTGGATCAATGGTGTAGCAACGTTCGGATGCCATGCTCTTTAACAAAGAATAGGAAAAAAACATTCCTCCAACAAAATAGATGAATTGAGAACCAAGAATAAGAGAAAAAGTCTTATGAAGTCTAAGAAAAGTATGACTTATGTATGTGTTAACCCTAAAAAATAAATATGAGGATTAACCAAAATGTTAAACCCTAAAAATAGGGATTAACTCGACGATACTATTGTCAAATATACTCTCGAGGAGGAGGCCCACCGAGTGTCACAAACCCAAAGCGGTAAGAAGTGGCACCCAAAAAGGCACCAAAGCGACCCTTGGAAAGTCACGATGAATGAAGAAAAGATATCAACGCGGCATTGGAAAAAGAGTAAACCCCGATGAATCCACGCGACTCCGATATCCATCAATGCTCCAAGAGAGACCACAACGGACCCCGAGTCCCAGAGAATACGAGAACATCACCTCACTGAACACTCCAAAGTCTAAGAAGCCCTCGGAACACTCGTCCCGAAGAATAAAGCACAATAACAATGCCCCATTGAAGATTAAAAACCCCCGGAGAACACGTCATGAAAACCTGAACACAAGGATATTACACTGCTAAAGTAAAGAAGCCATCGGAGCCCACCCCGCATACGAAAAAGAGCAGATTTACCCATCAGAGCATATGCCAAGAAGAGAACAACATAAAATAGACCGCTATCAAAACCACAATCACACCGTCTCACTCATCAAGCCTTTTTAAGAGACCAGGCCCATCTGAAAGAAGAAGTTAAAAGAGCTAACTCATCGGAATCACCTGAAGCCATCTGAAGAGATAAAATTTCGTCCTAGTCAGTGCCTAGTCAACAAATATAAAGTTTATCCTATCCACTCACGCAAATTGCAACACCTGTATTTTATTTAAACAAGCATAGCGACACGTGTCCCTAAAAAACCTATATAAAAGGAGGGACATGCTCAGAAGAGAAGAAACAGATTCGAGAACACACACACATACACACCAATGTACTAGAAAAGTTCAGAGTGAGATTCAGATAATACAAAGAGGGATATTATTGTAATTTGACAAGCTTCTGAATCACGGACAGGACCTTCCAACCCTAAATAAATTCGTTAATTAGGTAGTATTATCAAAACTGTTAACAAAATGGCACCGTCTGTGGGAACGCCATAGAATCTGTCTTTGAGTGCGTTCGGTAAGTATTGCATAGTATGGACAATTTATTTGACAGTGAGAGTCGTTGGACCCACCAAGAGGATTTGGAAACCTCCCATTCGGTCCATCGTTCCTAAGAAAGAGATTTTGTCAACATCTCTCGAGTGACTCCACAAAGGTCGGAGAATCCCCATAAATACCCTTCGCATCTCCTTAACGGAGGAATCGCCATTCGGAAGAAGGCAAACCTCATGTAGGAGGGAGCCCTATGCCCACATCTTGGCATCGTGAGCCCCTATGGGAGCCACTGATGTACTATAATTATGAAGAAACCCCGAGGGTAGGCCAGAGGTACGAAAGGCCATACCCCTCCGATCACTCGGTAGACGGAGACAATACCCTATGGGGACTACTCGACGGATTATAAAAGGAGATGGGTGACATTAAGAAAACCATGGCCCCCAAGGAGGAGCCAACGTTTAAAATCCTTTTGTCCCTGAGATTGCCCTGGCATCTATCCCTTGGAGGATGCGGCCCATCAACGTCCCATTATATACATGGGACACCGATGGGAGAGATCCACAAGATCACATCCATCAGTACTTGGCAGGGATGGACCTATCCTCCGCCCTCGACCATGCTCTATGCCGAGTATTTCCTGTCACCCTCGGAGGACGGGCTCAGACCTAGTTTACCCACCTTCCTCCTAACTCTATAGTTAGCTTTGATCGGGTGGCCAACCTATTCGTACGACAATTCACTTGTAATTAGAGATACCCCAAATTCGCCACACACCTCTTCACGGTTAAACAGCAAAGGAACGAACCTTTGCAGAAGTACATAAAGCGTTTCTCCGATGAAGCGTTAGATGTCCCAAATGTTAGCCCAACTATCTTGGCCGATATCCTAACTCAAGGACTCCGAGCATGAGACTTCTTCCGATACCTTATGGGGAATCATGTCACAGATATGAATGAGCTTATGCGAAAGGCAGAACTTATATCCTCATGGAAGAAGCGGAAGGAACAAAGAGGCGTATGGAGGACGATGATAACAAACACCACAAATGTGCTAAACGAAAAGCAAAAACCAAAGAGAAGGGTAAAGAAGGTAAACCCTCCCAGCGCAAAGATGATGGTGGCACGATCAAGAAGTTCCTTCTGCCCGTACCCCTGCCCCTAATGACAATCGCTTCTGAAGAAGTGCTCAACATGATGAGAGGTAATAATGAATTACATTGGCCCACACCCGCCAAGTTTCCTTATAGGGATAAAGACTCGAGGAAATATTGTAAGTACCATAAAAACTATGGACATACTACCGAGGAATGGACCACGCTAAAAAGAGAACTACTCCGTCTCTTAGAGGCAAGATACTTGAAAAACTACCTGAAGGAAAACAATCCCGAGGAACATAGGCCAAATGTATGGAAAAGGCTCTGAGAGGAGCCGAGAGCAGAAGAAAGAACCCCTAGTAGGCGGTCCCGAGAAAAGACAGCAGGGCGTCGGAGTCTACCTCCCCCCCCCTCGAATCCTACGAAGACAATGCCCCATCTGGATGAACCATTAACATGATAGAGGGGGGAGACATTTCAATGACACCCCATGGTAAGAAGAAGAAATATCTAAAGGAAGGAAGGCGAGCGAAACAAGGACTCCCAGTGTGCTCCGTTCAAGGAGCAAGGCTGCCTAGCATCACCTTCGGGCCTGAAGACCTGAAAGGGATAATCTATCCCCGCGAGGACCCCTTGGTAATCGAAGCTACCATCCACGGATTTGGGATCCAACGAATCCTAATAGATATGGGCAGTTCCGTGGATGTCCTGTTCCTACCTACTTACCTAGCCATGGGGTTAAAAAGGGAACAACTAGAGGCAGCTGAAGTCCCCTTAGTAGGCTTTTCGGGAGAAGCATGTAATACCCTCGGAACCATAACTCTCCCGATGTCATGGAGAGAGGGAGCCCATTGAAGGATGGAGCCCACCAAATTTTGGGTGGTGGAGGCCTCGTCCGGAACGTACAACGCCATATGTGGACGACCCTGCATTCGGACCTTCGAAGCAATTCCCTCTACCCTTCACCTTAAGGTAAAATTCCGCACGTGCTTGGGTATTGGAGAAGTTCGAGAAAGCCAGGCCAAGGCCAAGAAGTGCCGCATGAATGCCATCCCTCCAGAAGAGGATGCACCCACTCTCGGCAATAGCAAAAAGCGTAAGACCAAAGAAATACGGGTTCAACCCGTGGAGGAATTAAAGATGATAGAACTTGTGAAAGGATAGCCATAGAAGGTGATTAAGATGGGCACAAGTATGGAGCCTGAGGTAGAAGCCCAACTAACTGCCATCCTCAAACAATTTCACCATCTCTTCGCATGGGAAGGAGGCCCACCCGGGCGAATCAGCAATAAGGTATGCCAATATTTTCTTAATATAAAGCCTGGGGCTAAACCGATTCAACAAAAGAAAAGGAAAATGGGGCAAGTGCACAAAAAGATTATTCGGTCGGAGATACAACGCCTCCTTAGTCTAAAGCAAATCAGGGAAGTCATATACCCCAAATGTCTAGCTAATGTTGTCCTAGTCCCCAAGTATGGAGAAAGGTGGCGGATGTGCGTGGACTTCACTAACCTTAATGAAGCCTGCCCTAAGGATTGCTACCCCCCTGCCTAGCATAGATCAGCTGGTTGACTCCACCTCTGGCTGTGCACTCTTATCAACCCTGGATGAAGATCAGGGATACAACCAAATCCCGATGGCATCGGTTGACCAGGATAAAACTAGCTTCATCACCAATGCATGGACCTTTTGCTATTTCGTAATGCCTTTTGGACTCAAAAATGTCGGGGCCACTTATCAAAGGTTAATAGGCCTTATGTTTGCTGGACTCATCGAAAAATCATTGGAAGTATATGTGGACGACACAATTGTCAAAAGTTACTCCGCTGAAGATCACCCCGAAGATCTACGAAATGCGCTAGTCATCATGAACAACTTCGGAATGAAGCTTAACCCAAGAAAGTGCTCATTTGGAATACGAGGAGGCATATTCTTGGGGTTCATGGTCACAGAAAAGGGAATAGAGGTTAACCCCAAAAAGGCGGACGCCATCGTAGGGTTACGTACTCCGAGGACAATAAAAGATGTCCAAAAATTGATCGGCTGAATGGCCTCCCTAAGCTGATTTATTTATAAAACGGCGGAAAAGGGACTCCCTTTTTTCGAAGTACTCAGAAACATGAAAGAATTCCAGTGGACAGCACAATGCGAAGAGGCTCTGTGGGAGCTAAAAAATTATATGGTGAAACCGGCCTTGCTGGTAAAACTATCACCCCAAGAAGAGCTCTTCGTCTACTTATCCGTCGAAGAGGAAGCCGTTGGTGCCGTATTAGTCAAAGAACAAAACAGAGAGCATTATCATGTGTACTATACTCCTCAGAGCTGAAACAGGTACACCTTAACCAAGAAACTTCTCTTGACTTTGATTACTACGACGTGAAAACTGCGCCCATATTTCCTTTCCCACCCGATCACTGTTCAAAACAAACATCCATTACGATCAATTCTCAATAAACCCGAGACATCGGGGAGATTGATAAAATGGGCCATAGAATTTACGGAATACGATATCTCCTATGCTCCGAGACCCTCTGTCAAAGTGCAAGTCCTGGTAGACTTTGTGACGGAACTAGCGGGCGTCAAAGCAGAAGATAAGACGCCCATATGGCACGCCTACGTGGATGGATCCTCTATAAGTACTCATGGGGGGCACAGGAGTAGTCCTAGTAAATAAGGAATTTGAAGAGGAAATGCTTCACTTCGTGGTCAGAATTGACTATCATCTATCAAATAACGAAGCCAAATACGAAGCCCTCCTCATCAGAATGAGGCTCGCCCAAGAAGGTGGGATAAAAAGGATACTTATCCACATCGACTCCCAACTAATCGTTCAACAAGTCAACGGCTCTTATGAGGCCAAAGAAGAAAGATTGCGAGAGTACCTTCGGGTAGTCCACCAAAGGCAAGGATGGTTTGATGAGTTCAGTGCCATCCAGATTCCCCGAGAGGAAAACCAGGAATCGGATGCCTTATCTAAAATGGCTACCCAAACAACCGCCATCCACACCCGAAGAATCACTCTCCTCTATGCAAACGAGTCGGAAAAAAGAGAAAGTAAAGGAGTGAATGCCGCAGCGGACTCCCCGATGAATTGGATAACCTCAATCAAGGCCTATCTACAAGATCCCGAAGGTTATTCCGAGGACAAATCTGTACAACAGATTATGTCTAAGAAAACCATATGCTACTTTCTTAAAGATGGAGTACTATTTCGGAGAACTTACTCTTGCCTGCATGCACGATGCCTAAATAAGGAAGAGGCACAGCAAGTCCATTCAGAAATTCACGAAGGGACTTGTGGAAGCCATACCAGAGGTGAAAGCAAGGCCGGGCGCTTGATTCGGCAAGGCTACTACTGGCCCACGATGGCCATAGATTTCAAAGAACACGCCAAGAAGTGCAATCCGTGCCTAGCTTATGCCCCGAGGACCTACCAACCAGCGGCTATTTGGGAACCTAACCTCATGCCATGCCTCTTTGCCAAGTGGGGAATAGTAGGACTCCTTATTCCCGACGCCGGACAAAAGAATTTTTTGCTAGTAGTGGTGGATTACTTCACCAAATAGGTAGAGGCAGAGCCCCTAGACCGAGTCACAACAGGTGCGGTCATTAATTTTCTATGGAGAAACATCATGTGCCGATTCGGCATTCCTCGGAGTCTTGTGAGTGATAATGGACTCCAGTTTACCAGTAAAGAGTTAGAAGATTAGTGTGGCCATGGGGAAATCAAGCACCGATTCACTTCGGTGGGATATCCCCAGGCGAATGGCCAAGTGGAGAGGACTAACCAAACCCTCCTAAAAACATAAAGGCTAGACATGATTGGCAGAAAGACAAGTGGGTCGAGGAGATACCCGACATCCTGTGGGTCTATCGGACCACGCAAAGGCGAGACTCCCTATAGCCTGTCGTACGGCAGCGAAGCCGTTGTGCCCCCAGAAGTTGTGGAAAGTTAGCAAGTTCGGGAATATGAAGAAGTGGCTAATAGCTCCAATCTAGCCCTTGCCCTTGACCTACTTGAGGAAAAGAGAGCCCGAGCTGCTGTTTGAGTAGAGGAGTACAAGGCCCGGATGTCGCGGTATTACAACACCAAGATAAAATCTAGGATTTTCCAGGTTGGAGACCTAGTATAAAAAGGGCCGGAGCTTCCAAGAACGTAGGAAGGACCCTAAAAAATCACAGGAATCATCGGACCGACAACATATCAGCTTGCCAACTCCGAAGGCGCCATACTACACAATACTTGGAATGCCCTTAACCTTAGAAAATATTATGCTTAATGTAATGTAGAAATTTGTACATAAATAAAATAGTTATTTTACAAAGATGGTTCCTAAAAAATATAAAACAATGGGGACAGTATGGTTGCATGACAAAATAATGACCCTACACTTAATCCCATGGAATCATCTATTACAAAGAAAACTCTCAAAAGTCCTTGTGTCATTAAAACCAACCCTATATACCCTAATCCTAATTTACCGGACGCTTTACTTCCCTGATAAGACGAGGCCTCTGCTCTTCGCACAAGTTCACAAGGTCATCAATCACCACAGTCGGAACTACGAAGTCTTCAGGAACCGATGAATCAACCTCTGTGAAAATTTGGCGAATGTTGAGTTCAGGAATAGCCAGCCCCGAAAGGAACCTTGGCAAAGCTCGGACAACATCTCAGCACAACCGGTATCCGATGCGGACTAAGTCATGCATCTCCTTTTGAAAAGACTCATGTAGAACGGATGAACCGAATATGCCCAAAATAGCTTGGACTTTAGCCATCACCACCTCCACCTCATGAGTACGGGATATCTCCAACACCCGATGACTTACCGCGTCTCGTTCTCTTGTAACGTGTAGCAATTGCTCATCGAAAAAGCGTATTTGGTCCCTTTGGTCTCCCATCTGGTCTTCCAGGCCCAACACCCGAGCCTTTTCTAAAACCAGCTGACGTTCCAGCTCCCATAACCTGTTCTTCTCACGCTGTAATATCTCACCATGAACTTCCTGGGAAGACTCACGGTCCGTCTTGAGATGGGATAACTCCTCCTCAGCCTCCAACAAACCCCTCTCCAACTCATCCCGACGACGGTACACCAAGCCTGTATTGGAAGAGGAGCCCCATCGAGAGCCGATGGCATTTAGCACAAAATAAATCTGCACCAAGAAAGCCTATTACCACAACGAAGGCATAAAGGTTAGTGGTATATGAACAAACAAATACTATACCTCGCATAAATCTTTGCAGGCTAAGTCATGCAGGCTGGACAAAGGGAGAGTTTTCATTAACTCACAATCCAGCACGTTCAACAAACCACTTAAGTAGTTCCGACAAAAATTCGCGACTGAAGTGGCCGGAGGAACAGAACCATCACCCTCCTCGAAGGGTTGGGACCACGTAAGAATAGGATTTTCTTCAAGAAGTGGGAAGCCCTCGTGACCAGAACCCTCCCCGATGGAATAAGTCCCCATTTATCATACCAAAGATATCTCCCTCGGGAGAAGACCGCATCATCAAAGGGGGTGTATAGGGATCCACCCGAAAGGCAACAGCCATCAGATTAACTGGGGGCTGCGATTAGCAAGGCCCCCTGATTCCCTCATTCCGAAGAAGAACTTGGTACTACATCATAATTTGAACGGTAAGAGCCCTATCCTCGGAGAGGGCATAGCCACCATTAGGGATTGGCCCTAAAAAAGCCTTATCGAAAGGCTTAATGGCAAACATTTCGATTTCCGCACCTACCAAAAACACAAATATATTATAAACCCGAATCATTGAAGAATATCTCAAATAGAAGACAAAAAGAGAAGCACTTACGAAGAAAGAAGTGTCATGAAGGGACTGATGAGAGAGATTGAAGATCTCCACCCCTTGAAGGCTTGCAAGGACAAAAGACTCAGAAAGCTCTAGCAAACCGTTGATATCATAGAAGCCCGAAATCAACCCCAAACCCGACAAAACCTCCCATTCACGTACCAATGTCTCAAGATTAGGGACGATATATCCTAAGCCCCATTGGAGAGGCACTCCCCACGCGCTAGCCGATAGGCTTTCGGACGGATAAAAAAGAACCTACGCCTCCAATCCCCACGATGAGAATGATGATTGGAAATGTGCTTGAAATCTCTGCTATTATCCCGATAGGCCAGGCTAAAAAAAGTAGGGCTACCTGAACAAGGGCGCAAGATGAATATCGCCCCCACCCGATAAAGGGACATCGGGAGGTTTAGGAGTTCACAGCACAAAATATACCCCACCAAATGACGATAAGAGTTAGGCGTCAATTGGCTGGGACATATCTGCCAATATCGGAACAGGACCTGAAGAAAATGGTGAAAAAACACCCACATCCCACAACGTATTTGCTCGCAGTAAATAGTTAAATATCCCGAAAGAGGATCATAGGCCCTCTGATCGGGGTGAGGAATAATTACATCATACTTATCAAAGTCTATAGCATACTCGGCAAAAAGGGTCATAATAGACCCTCTCTCTTCGGTACTCACCACGGACCCAACGTGCCCTCGGCCCATCATCCTCGATGGACTCAAAGGAGCATATTAAACACAGATGAGCGGTCAGCAGGGGAGTAAGACTCTTTGTCCGTAAATACCTCACTTATATGATTCATTCTATGGGAATCCTCGTACGAAGGCCTGGGTGTGGCCCTAACCGAAAAACTCCCCATAAAGGCTGCAGAACCTTTATCGGATGCATGACGAACGCCCAGCCGCAGTGAAAGATTTCGAGAGAAATTTCGAAAATAATTCCTTGAGGAAGCAGAACCACTGGGTTTGTAATGGGGAGGCATCATCCTGCCAGGTAAGTTTTGTGTTACTCTTGTAATGGTAATCAGAAGTAACTGATCAAGGGGCGAAAGAGTCCCTCCGGAACCACTGGGCGATCTCATCGGAGAAGGGGAGAGAGAGGCCCGAGGAGATAAAATTGTATTGTGCCTCTCAAAAAGAGCATATGCCTCTTCGGGAGTAAGCCTCTTCAACCTTCGAACGTCAAATACCCTCACATAGTATATCCCCGGCCGCAATAACCCCATGGCCAACTTGGCAAACTCCAAATACCCCCGCAATGTATGCCCTGTTAAGATCCCCTATTGACGACTATCGGAGATCTCCGAACACTGCCGCGTCGTCTCCCTTTGAGCATACTGAACCGCCACGTCAACCTTTGCATGCAACTCGTCGGGACAATTTCTCCTCGACTGATTTCTCGCGATCAATAGCTCAACCCAGTTGCTCCTGAAGAATCCTCTCCCTTGATTGAGCCTCCTCCTTCACGTTTTCGAGAAGCTTGATCTTCGACTGGGAAATTTTCCCCAAATCCTCCAACTTCTCATAAGAAGCCTGAAAGCTCTTCATCAGCTCCTCCAGCTTCTTGAGCTCCTTCTGGTCCTCCCCCTATCAAAACATGTAATCGGATAACCTTGTCCGAAGGACGTCCATCTGCACCAAACTTCCTTCCTCTTAGCAACAAGGGAAGCCTCCTACCCTCGGAGGATCTTCATCTCTTCCCCGCTATGGTTATATCCTCGTTTGGCCATAGTAGCCGCTTCCCTACCCTTTCCCACCTAAAAGCGAAAAGAAATCAGGCATAAGTTTTGTCTTACAAAAATAAAATTGCAAGAAGGGATAAGTAGGGAAAAGGAACTCACCATAAGCCCCACCCAGTTGAGGCACGTATGCATGAAATGAAAGCCATCGGAGGGCGCGGTGTTGGACGAAACAAAGAAGCGGAGGACTTCCTGAAAAGAAGCCTCCAATGTCTTCAAGGAGGGCAAATCTTCCAGACGGGGAGGACCCCCTGGAACAAGCATCCCGAAAGAAATACCTCCAGGAGAAAGAGTCACCGGTACGGAGGCAATCGTCTCAGATTTAGTAAACAACGCTCGATGAACTCCCACAGCAGCCGAGGGACCCGCCATGAGAGAATCCAAAAGCGAAACCTTGTTGTCCAAAGACTCGTCGGGCTGCACCACAGGAACCTCTGGAACCTCATCGGAATCACCCAGCGAAAACTACGAATGAGATCTGAGGAGCTGCGTCAACAAATCCTCCCCTGCAAGGATGCAAACAAATTATCTACTAAGTTAAAAACAAACCAAAAGAAAAAAAAAAGGGGGAGGGGACCAAATACCTGGAAGAGGGGTCCTCTCTTCTTGAATCATCAGAGTCTTCCCCTTATCTATGAAACCTGTAGAAAACAAGGCATAAATAATTTAACCTTTCGAAAAATGAAAATATCAACAATACTTAAGAAAAAATTTACAAAAACTTATCGGGGATCGAAGACTCAGAAAATGGCCCAACTAAAGGCGCCATAGAAAGCTCCTCCACTTTCGTCGGAGAAGAGGAATGATCGTCAGAGGAAATGGTCACGTACTCCGGCGCCACCGCTGAAGACGTCCCCTCTGCGGTCGGACTCCTCCCCAAAGGAAAGCCTCCATCCGAAGCAAACTCTCCGCCTGAAGTCCTCGGAGAACATCCCGCAGCAGAACCCGAGCCGAAGGCTAAAACCATAGCTGAGTGCGGGTCCACGATGGTAAGAGGGATAGCCCCATAAATCACGCCATCTGCCCCTATAACAAATGACGAATGGTCTGCCTCCTCCTCTGCCATCGGATGCGTATCAGCGACTTTGGAAGTATTAACCTCCTTGTCCTCCGGATCTTCCTCCTCGGGAATATCTGAGATACCGCTTGATGAATGGGCCAACGAAGTCGGAGCTGCAGACTTCTTTTGACCACTCGGAGCTGCGATATACTGTCCCGATATCATCGTGGTCACGAGAGGATCCGTGGTGCTCTTACGCGAAAAATATTTCGCTAAAATTTCTCCTGCATCACACAAAAACACATAAGAACCATGAAAAATCAAAAGAATCATTAAATATAGGCATAAGCTGAACCTAAAATGCTTACCAAAACAGTTCGCCCCTCCGAGGACATAGATAAAGAATCCTCGATGGAGTCATCAGAAAACACCACGTGATGCAGCCTGCCATCTCGTACAACATACTGAAATCATCCGACTCCATCAGAGTTTTTTGCAAAATTATGGGAGAAAGAATTGCCTCCGAGTCCAAAGAATGAGCAGGTGCCTCAGCCTCCCTCCAGTCAAAGGGCATGTCCCACTCCCCCTACACATGCTTCACAAAGAAGTACTTGTCCTTCCAAGTACTGTGGGAGCTAAGTGTCTCCTTCAAAATTTTCTTCGTGGATGTTTTCGTGGCGTCCTCATGACGGAAATGATAGAAGGGGAGACCCCCGGGCGAACTCACGATGTCAAAAATAGAAAAAAAATTGAGCTACAGTGCAACCCAAACCCTTCATTTGGCACCAGAAGACGAAGATACACAAAAGGGCAAAACTATTCGGGATTACCTAGCTTGGACAAATGTTGCATGCCTTGAAAACCTCACAAAAGAAGGGAGGCATAAACGGACGCCAACCGTACCTTATCTAGGTAAAGTACATCGTGAGGTAACCCATCAGAAGGTTGTTAGCCCTATCGTCCTTCTTGGGAATTTTGAAGGTCATGTTCTTCTGATACGCCCCCAAATCTGTGAACAAAGAAAGCACTTGGCTCCGAGTAGCAGTACTCGCGGTCTTCTCGGCTTTCTAAAGGTTGATTTTGAAACCCTAGTTTTCTTCGGAGTCGCAACGACGCCTTCCTCCGCCGCAGAAGTTCCCACTTTCCTTTTCCGAGTAGCCGCCGCAGGACCACTAGCTGTAGCACCACTGGTAACAGTCGGTGAATCGGTGGCGGAGGTGAAAGCCATGGTTTCCAAAGCTGAGGCGGTGGTGGTGAGGTCGGTAGTAGAGGATGCCATCTAGGTTGAGTAAAAATTTTGAAGTGTTTGCGAAAATTTGAGAAAAAAATCACGAAAGAGAAGAAAGAATTAGAGAGAATTTGCTCGTGAATTTGCTAAAGAGAAATTTGGAATGAAGAAGGTGAGAAGAAGAATGAGGTGTTGGCTATATTTATAGACAACACCACAACGGTCGTGGGGAGCTATTAACTCGCCACGTAACCCCCGAGTTGGACGCGTGGATGGCCACGTTCACCCCAACTAGCCGTTAGGGTTTGACCGTTACTAACGGTCAAGTGGCCGTCCGTTACACCGTCCACCTTAAAATAATAATAATAATAATAATAATAATAATAATAATAAATAATATATATATATATATGTATGAGTATGTCGTTACTCAGAGAAACGGGTCACCCGAGGACAAAACTCGCAAGGACTAAAAGGTAATTTCCCTCCTTACGCTTGCATTTTATATAAATAAATTTATATTTGTGCTCTTAAGAGAGAGAGAGAGAGAGAGAGAGAGAGAGAGAGAGAGATAAAGAAAGTGCCCCTCTCCTCACCGAGGACAAAAAAGAAGAAAAAAAAAGAGTGAATAAAATTCCTCTCGCCTCTACGATGGCGATCGAAATATGGGTGGGCTAGTGTTAACCCTAAAAAATAAATATGGGGATTAACCAAAATGTTAAACCCTAAAAATAGGGACTAACTTGACAATACTATCGTCATATATACTCCCGATGAGGAGGCCCACCGAGTGTCACAAACCCAAAGCGGTAAGAAGTGGCACCCGAAAAGGCACCAAAGCATCCCTTGGAAAGTCACGATGAATGAAGGAAAGATATCAACGCGGCATCGAAAAAGGAGTAAACCCCGATGAATCTGCGCGACTCCGATATCCATTAATGAACCAAGAGGGACCACAATGAACCCCTAGCCTCAGAGAATACGAGAACATCCCCTCACTGAAGACTCCGAAGTCTAAGAAGCACTCGGAACACTCGTCTCGAAGAACAAAACACAAGAACAATGCCCCATTAAAGATCAAAAACCCTCGAAGCACACGTCATGAATACCTAAACACAAGGATATTACACTGCTAAAGTAAGAAGCCATCAGAGCCCACCCTGCATACGGAAAAGAGCAGATTTACCCATCGGAGCATATGCCAAGAAGAGAACAACATAAAAATAGACCGCTATCAAAACCACAATCACATCGAACGAGTACCCCGTCTCACTCATCAAGCCTTTTTAAAAGACCAGGCCCATCGGAAAGAAGAAGTTAAAAGAGCTAACTCATCGGAATCCTCTGAAGCCATCGGAAGAGATAAAATTTCGTCCTAGTCTGCGCCTAGTCAGCAAATATGAAGTTTATCCTATCCACTTATGCAAATTGCAACACCTGTATTTTATTTAAACATGCATAATGACACGTGTCCCTAAAAAACCTCTATAAAAGGAGGGACGGGTTGAAAAGAGAAGAAACAGATTCGAGAACACACACACATACACACCAATGTACTAGAAAAATTCAGAGTAAAATTCAGTGAATACAAAGAGGGATATTATCGTAATTTGACAAGCTTCTGAACCACGGAAATGGAGTTCCAACCCTAAATAAATCCGTTAATTAGATAGTAATATCAAACCTGTTAATAGTATGTGACTAGTATTCAATATATAGGTATAAGAGACCTTAAAAAAATTGCCAATTTTCAATAAGTTTTCTACTTCTCTAATATTTGTAATCACATTAGGAATAATTCACCATATAAGATCATTAAAGAAGTGTAAGTAATGTAGGAAAGGTAAGAGATAGATATTGCTTAGCCAATAGATTTTCTTATTCTCAATATTTCCTCGGGTCTATCTGCGTTGCCCGTGCGACTAGGTGTGTTGTCGCGCGACATTGTGCCTAAACCGTGCGATGCCTGCTGCACATCGTGTCTGCTTCCGGTTTCTGTTTCTTTCTCTAATTTTCTTCTTCTTTCTTTTTCTTCAAGATTGCTCCGCTACCCAATTTTGTAAGCTTAACGCATTGCATAGAGTTTCTACGCATGACTCAACAAAAGTCCAATAACCAAGAATTAAACTAAATTGCAAGACTCAAAATAAGACTTACTATTGCGGGTTGCCTCTCACTCAGTGCATAGTTTTATGTCAGTTAGCTCGACTCTTTGGTGAAGAGTTAGGGATTCTCGAATGCACCATTTGCACCTTAGCTTGTCTCTTCCTTGTTCTTCTTCACATCTCCATTGATAAGGGTCTTTTTATTCCCTTGACAATCGCAGTAATCTTTGGCGGAAAAAATGTACCTCATACTTTGCTAAAGTATTTGGCAATTTTTCCTAAGCGTGCTTGCGCACTGGCTCCAAGCAATGATTAATCGTGATAAGGTAATGCATTGGTGTAAAAACACTAAGAGGTATAACCTCGCAGTCATCTTGTAACTCCACAATGCTGTTGAAATAAATTAATCATCATATTGCTTGAATTTCAGTAAAACCCTTCTTCCCTCTTCCATTCCGACAGATGTATATCCTTTAGTTTGAGATCGACCACTAAATCCACCATGATACTTTGTTTCTCCTTGGCTTGCTCCATTCATATTTTCTCCATCGTGTTGTGAATTTCATAGGCTTGGATTTTCAAATATCCCTTCGAAATGATTGAGTCAATGAACATCTTCTTATCAAACCCCAATCCATAGTAGAAATTCCCCAGGAGTGCTTTCTCACTATTATCACACTGTGGAAAAGATGTGATCATATGTTGGTACCTTGCCCACATAATTTCTTCTTCATTTGTTCCCATGAATAGAACTATTTCTTGTAGATTCCTTTATACCAAGCTCGTGCATCTCATTTAATAGGAAACCAGCGCTCGGCTATGTCTACTTCATCCCAACCAACGTCATTGCTCTTCATGGCTACTAGCTCAGAGTGCGGGTAGGGGTCTTCCTCGGGACCTCCTACAAATTATCTTTGCTCAATTAATTTGAAGAGATCCAAACTATACTTCCCTTTCATGACTTTTTTAAGACTGATGTCGTTTCTCACCCATTCAAGTCAGTCATTTCTGGTGTACCAATACCTGCAAATATTTTTACTAGTAAATTCTCACCAAACAGTATGCATATGTTACCAAAGTTCCTTTGTTGAGAGGTACATGCGGTTGATCACTGAATGTCTCCAAGCGTAGTTGATGGGAGTGCATACCTAGGTTTATATAGGAGCCTTTGGTTAACAATTAAATTGCTACACCTAAATTCCTTCCATTTGCAAGTGCACGAGTCAAGTAATATTAAAATGGTAAGTATAGTTACGAACCAAGTATCATATCCCAAGAGAGTGGTGGATGTATGCTCGAATCACTTAAATGTAAAATCACTAATAGTTTTCACGGTTGCTATCTTTGTGTATGCATGATGAATGTAATATGAATGCAGAAAAATCTGAATGCAGAATTTATTAATATTGTTTTGAATGCAGATGAATACTAAACTAGAATGCAAGTGAACGCAATGTATGAATAGAGAGAATTGTTTTAATGCAAGAAAACAGTCTGAATGTATTGAGAACTAGAATGAAAGCAGGTTGAATGCAAAGGATATGACTTAACTAAACTAATCTAATGCATGACACGACATAATTTAAGATGATTGATTGGGTGAATGCTTTAGTTGTATACGGATGAGTAAAAGATGTTCGGAGGTTGGGTTTCACTATTTATTTAACCATAATAGTTCATAGACAACTACATATATTTTCTTGAGATATTTGATGCTAGTTTGAATCTGCGTGTCTAACGGATCTGCAACCTATAGCTGGACATATTCTATCTATTGAATCATTAAGTCTCTAATAACCTACCGCGTTAGCGAAATCAGCCCAATTATCAGTTATTTTAGAAGAGATATTAATTTCGCAATCTGATTAACTCATCTGAAATGTGTTAATATTTACGTACACAATTAAAAATGCTTTCGTGTGACTAGGGGTTTTACAATGGTTGAATTAGCGTACCAAAGTCACAAATCACATGTGCGGTCCTAGGGTAGTGCATCCTTTCACACAGTGAGAGCAAGACTAATTACGCAAAATAAAGAATAATCAATATAGACACGTGGGCACATCTAATCACACATCAAACAAAACGAATAAACATATTCATAAATTAGAGTTACTCCGATACTCCAAACAAGGGGTAGTTTAGCTACTCATACTCATGAGTTCAATGATCAATAAAGAGTTAAATAACATAAACAAAGTAAAAGAGACAGGGAAAGCTTCATAGATCCGATGGAACATTGTCGCCTTGCTATCTTCTTCAACTCCTACGTGTTATCTTTTTTCTCATGAATCGCCTCTAGAATATGAAAATAAAAGTAAAACAGAGATTCAATGGTGCTTTCTCTCTTTTCATAACTTTCTCGCAACTCTCTAAGGAACAGAAAAGTAACCAAGTGTAGTTATACGTGGTTGTAAGCATTCATAAGCATTTTCCTAAGTGATGCCCGTTATGTCCTATTTATAGAAAGTCGTGTTGCCTTGATTTCGTAGTTGGTTGCAACTTAAACTGCAGAGAAGGTCAGTTTTTCTCTAGGGATACGTGACCTATAGTGTCAAGCGGCTATGTTGTGCACAAATCATAGAGCATTGTCCGTTGTAGCGAAGCTCTCTGCATATTCTGCTGGATGTGTTGATGTCTCTGCTACTCACGCTACCTACTGCATATTGTGCGCTATAGCAGAGCTACCTGCGCGGCTCGCGTTGGTGACTAGATGAGACCCGTGGCTTGAGCAGTTTCATCCGTGTCGTGCAACTCTGTCTTTAACTAGGCCAACTATTGGTCTTCTTTGCTTACTATCACTAGGGTTGCCTCGGTTTATATGATGTTGTAGTGCTTGAATGATGTCATAACGCATTCATTCCAAAAGCATCCATTTCGTACTCGTTTTTCATTATTTTTTCATAACTCGGCAAAAACCTACAAAATAACGAAAGAATATTAGAACCAATAAATATGCACCAAGAAGTATACAAACGTCTAAGAAAACAAGTACATAAATTGTGCTAAATAAATGGTCATCTATAGTCTCAATTGTGCACGAAAAATTAGAAGATAGACCAGTGCCTTAACAATTAAGCTTCAATGTCTCAAACAAATCAATATCGTTACTCCCTGGAAATGGCACCAAACACTTGATGGGAACACTAGACGATGTTTATGAACTTAGTATGCAAATGAATTATCACACTTATGTTCCTTTCGCAAGTGCACAGTTAAGTAATAATAAAATGGTAAGTATAGTTACGAACCAAGTATCGTATCCCAAGTGAGTGGTGAGCTGCTTATCAGAATCACTTAAATGTAAAGTCACTAATGGTTGTCACGATGGTTGTCTTCTATTTTTTCGGACGTATGTTATGTGAATGCAAAATGCTATGAATGCAGAAACCTATGAATGCAAGTTCTGGACAACGGTTTGTATGTAAAGGAATACTAATCAAGAATGCAATGTAAACAATGTGACTTCAAAGAGGATGATATTAATGCAAGAAAACAATTTGAATGCAAAGAGAACTTGAATGTAATGAGGAATCAGATTAACTAGACTAATGCAAAACAGAAAATAAACAAAACAGAATTTAAGATGATTGATGGTTCATTATTTTAGTTGTAAATGAATGATTAAAAGATCTTTGGAGGTTGGGTTTCACTAGTTATTTATACATAATAGTTCATAGACAAACTACCTATGCTTATCTAAGATGTTTTATTATGTGCTTGAGTTAGGGGTGTCTAATGGACCCGTGACTTATAACTGGAGCTATCCTAACTATAAAACCCTTAAGTCTCTAATGACCGGTGCGTTAGCAAATGTCAATTATTTTAGAAGAGATATTATGTCTGTAATCAAATTAACTCAACCACTTCGTGTTAACAAAAAGTGCATAGTTAGTATTGATTTAGTATGATCTAGGGATTGCGCTATAGTTGTGTTAGTGTACCAAAGTCATAAAGAAGAGATATGCATAATTAGCTTAACATCTAAACTCCGGCGATCCAGGGTAGCTTCTATTCTTCTAGCAAGAGTAATACTAATCATGTGGAATAAGAACTAATCAATCTAGACACATGAATTCTCAAACAAAACTGAAGCAAACAAATAAACATATTCATAAATCAAAGCTACCACCTAATGCACGTATATTGAGTGTTGCTACTCTTATGCAATAGTCAACTAATATACAAACTCGCACGTATACGAGTCAAGTAATAATAAAATGGTAAGTAATATTTAAATACCAAGTATTGTATCTCTTGAGAGAACGTATCTTAAGCTAGCAATCTGAATTGTCAAGAACTAGGGAAACAATAAGCGCACTTTCGTATCAACTAAAACACTCTAACTATAAATGATGTCAGGCCGTTAAGCGCTTTCCCTCTCCAGAAGTTCACTGTTGCAAGGATCCATATAGAGTTTTAGAAGAAAGTTAGAGTTCACAACTATAACCTTGATCCTCGGTATATGATAGCGCCATAATGCACGGATACTCAAGAAAGATGGTCGATCAGTGTCGGATACATATTGAATACACCACGTAGCGTATCCTATATTAAAAATAATTAAAAAAGACGGATACGCGTATCAGATATGATGTGAAGCGTACACAAGGAGTATCCAATACGTATCAGTAATTTATAAGAGTAGTGTGGTAGTATTCTTAAACTAGAAAAGGCCCAACAAGAACCAATTGCAATATCTTTTGTGAAAATTAAATATAAAATCTTGAAAATCCTCTATTTCAAACCAAAATAAAAACAACACACAAAGCTTTGATATGCTTCATAATAGTATGTGACTAATGACTGGCAAGTGATTAGATATAGTATCGCATACGTATTGTATATTGTAAATTTTAAAAAAATCTCATCCACGTAGCCGTATTTGGCTGATACGAATACGAGTATCGGTATCTGTGCAACCTATATCGCCGAAGGTCTAGAGATTTATTTGTTTAATCTACTATCCTATGCATAATTCAACATAATACAAGGTAATTCAACATCACTACTCTGAATTAAAAAAAAAAAAAAACGTGTGTGCCAAATATACCAAGTAGCATAAGCAACAAAAAATGTCCAACAAAAGAAAGCCTTAATAGAATTAATCAAAACATAGGTTCAAGGTGCGTTCATTGAGATGACTATATCATATCCGAGACACTGGGAGATTTAGCTACTCATGGTCAAGATTTCATAACAATAATTCATGATAAAGTTGTGCAATAAAGAGTAGAAAAGATTAAACTCTTGATCTCGGTGAGATTTCGACATGTCTTCCCCTTTTGACTCTTTGTTACCTTCCTTCAGTTGATGAATTGCTCCTTTTGATCACCTTTCTCCCAACAATGATCCCAGTGCTTAGAACAATGGAACTTGATGTAGAATAATCTCAAGAGTGTTGAGTATGGTGTTGAATGTTATTACCCTAGTTGTGTGACGACATCTCTTATAGTCTTAGGCATGTAAGTTACAGCTTTAGGGTTCAATGACAAGTCGGCCCACTTCTCCAAGTTGCGCGTTCATCTGCGCAAATCGTGCAGGTTCTTCTGTTGTAGCTTATGTCTGTGGACCATCGAAGTTGTGATGCATGATGTTGCACTGAGCGTGAAACCTATCGATCCAAGCGGTTTGTGGTGCCATCGCGCCTCTTCTACTTCAATCTCGCAGGCTTCCTGGTCACTTCTGTTGATAAGCTACTTCATGCCATCTTGTGTATTGTCTAGGTTATGTTCTTGAACTGCTCTTAACCTTTGCCAAAATGCTCATCATTCATCTTTATGCTATTCCATTCTATTTTTTCTCAAATATTTCATGTTTTGCTCTGACTCAACCAAAAACAGTAAAATGACAAACAATACTAAAACTAGTAAAAGTGCTACAAGGGTCAATCAAAAGTACAAGAAATCAGGTACTCAAATTGCTATAAATAATCACTCATCACCTCTCTACTCCAAATACGGTGTAGTTTAGCTACTCATAGTCTTGACTTCAATAACAAATAAAGAGTTAATAACATGAACATTGATGGGAACTTTGGTGTAGCGAATAAATAGTATAAAGTTAACAAATCAATTGTTACACCTAGATTCCTATTCCAGTAAGTGTACGAATCAACTAATAATTAAATGGTAAGTATAGTTATGAACCAAGTATCGTGTCCCAAGGGAGTGGTGGATGAATTCTTAAATCACTTTAATGCAAAACACTAACAATTGTCACTAGTGCTATCTTTTATGATTGTAGGATGAATGCAGAATGTATGCGTAACGCTTTTAATGCAGAAAACTATGAATACAGATTTTATGAAAACGGCTTTGAATGCATAAGATCGCTAAACTAATATGCAATGAAAACAATGAGAATGCTTTAAACGAAAAGAGTACGATTTGAATGCAAATAATTAATTAACTAAAGATGAATGCAAGGAAGATTTGTTTATTAAGCTAGTGACGAATGCTAAGAACTAATCTAACTAATGCAAGAAAGTAAATAAAACATAAGTTAAGAAGATAAGTTGGCTGAATTCTTAGGTTGTAAACAATAGATTAAAAGATTGTTTAAAGGTTCATAGTAGTTCATAAACAAACTACCTATGTTTACTTGAGATGCGATGCTTGGTGATAGTTTGAAACTCGTATGTCTAATGGATCATTGATCTGTAGCTGGACATATCCTAACTATACAAGCTAAGAGTCTCTAATAACCTACTACGTTAGCGAATTTAGCCAATTGTCAGTTATTTTAGTAAAGTTATCAAATCTTCAATCCAATTAACTCATCAGGATCGTGTCAATATAAATGTGCATAATCAAGATTCATCTAGTGTGATATAAGGGTTGCGCATTAATTGTGTTAGCGTACCAAAGTCACAAATCACACGTATATATAACTAGCTTAACATCTACACTATGCCGGTCCCAGGGTAGTGCATTTGTTCATCGAGCGAGAGCAAGACTAAATACACAACATATATAACTATTCAATCTAGACTCACAATTTTATCAAGTACACATTAAGCAAAAAAAAATAAACATATGCATAAATTAGAGTTACTCCCCTACTCTAAACAACGAGTAGGTTAGCTTCTCATATTCAAGAGTTCAACAATCAACAAAGAATAAAATAACATAAACAAAGTAAAGAGATAGAGGAAAGCTTCACATATTCGGAGGAATGTTGATGCTTTGGCTATCTTCTTGACTCCTACGTGCAATCTTCTTCCTACAAACTAACAAATCTAGAACAATGAAAAAACTTAACTAGAACAAAACTTCATTGGTGTTTTCTCTCTAAGAACTAAAGTGCTATGAGCAATCTAGTGTTTGTGAACTGGTCGAGAGTTGTCGTAAGCGGTGAGAACTGGTGTCTTGAGTGTTGACCATCTTCTCCTATAAATAGAAAAGTCTTGATGGTCTAGTTTCATGAATAGTCACAACTTAATCAGCAGGAAAAGACGTTTATATCCTCAAATTGCATAACCAGATACATCGTGTTGCTACCAGCGAGACTTGTGTGCTTTTCTACTTTGTCCTGCCACTCTCTATTCTCCTCTACGACGCTCTGCTTACTTATGTTGCTCGCGCTACATTTGGCTTTAATGGCGCTATTGATCAGCTCCCTCAGTGTCGCTCCACTCCTTCCTTGGTTGGGGCCCACTTTTGGACTTCTTAACGTGTTGCGGTTAGGTTTTGCCTCCTTTGCATAGCACCATGGTGTACGTCAAGTAGCGTCGTGATGCCATATTTCCCAACAAAATACTTTGTGCTCTTTTAGCTTCGTTTTGTCATGATTCAATAGAATCCTAAGAAACAATTAATATGCCCTAAGAATTATACAAAAGCATATGTAAACGAGTACTAAAATGACACTAAATAAATGCTCATCAAACATAAATAAAGGAGAGAAGAAAAGCGTTTCAAAAACGTTAAAACGTTGACGCCTTGCTTTATCTTCGCGAACTATTGACTCCTGGATATGAAAACAAAACTAGAAAGTAACTCTAATGGTGTTTTCTCTTTTTTCTCTTCTTTTCACAACTCTACCATAAGATTGTAAGTTGTAATATTGTGATGAAAGGCAATGAAAGCAATTGCTTTAAGTGCTAGATGCCCACTCATGTTCATAGTAAAAATGTGGTGCCTTGGTTTCAAAGTCGGCTGCCTCTAAAAGTGTAAAAAATGATAGATTTACCTTGGGGACGCTCGACATATAGTACCGTGTGGGTATGTCGCGCGGGTGGCACGTGTAGTGCTGCTTTTGTGCCAGCCTTCTGGTAGTTGCACGGGTCGCACTAGTCATAACGCGAGTAGTGTGCCCTTCAAACTCAGTTGCTCATGTTGCGCAACTTCTTCCATGTCGCGCGACTCTAATTCTTCTAGGCTTCTTCTCGTGCAAGAGAGTAGGGTTGCACCATTTTGCATAGTCTTGTGGTGCTTGAAGTGGTGTTGTAGTGCTCTGGTTGCATTCGCTTCCAAAAGTATCCATTTTGTGTTATTTTCCTTCGTTTTTGTCTTGACTCGACTCAAAACCAATAAAATGACAAAATAATATAAAAACCAATGAATATGCACCAAGAACTATACAAACGTGTTTAAAACTAGTACTTAAATCAGGCTAAATAAATGCCCATTAGTCGTGTTAGGCATGTCGTTATTCGCCAAATTTGTTTGAGCCACTTTGCATCCGCAACTTGTTCAAAAGTGTGCGACAATGGAGGTGGGAAAATTTTACTTCAAACCTTTCGCGTGGCGGGGCAGTATCTAAAGATATGGGTAACTGATTCCACCTCTTTAACGCATAGAGAACACGTTGTAATTTCGTGATTTACTCAACTTCCTTAATTGGTTTGTGGCAAGCCGATTTTGTCTTGTTAACCATATAATGTGGCATATTTTTTTGCTACAAGGAATTCCTCATATCCATGCAAGGTTTGGTGAAGCTCGCGGCCTAACGGTATAGTCACGAAAAAGCACTGTGTATGCGCTTTGGCACATAAAAATATTGTCCGTTGCTTCAGCCTTGCAACACACTCTGTAACCCTTAGATTTTTGAGATATTTCGACTTCACTAAATCTGTCAAAAGGCACCCTAGATTTTGCAAGATTTTCTAGCAGAATTTAGACATGAGAGACTCATTAACCATTATTGAGGAGAGCAGTTCACAAGCTGAACCCTCCCTCTCATTTGGTGCGTGTCACGCGTTGCCACCCAACAAGGTGAATCTTATGAGTGCTTGGATCATTCGACCAGAGGAAGTCCCTGTTGATTTTGTCCAACTTATTAGAGACACTTTCAGGCCGCCAAATCAATTGGATAATATGAATTTGGATCACCGTTGACACCGATTGTATAAGCGTCGCCCTGCCTGTTAGCGATAAAGTTTTACTCTTTCAATCCGCCAACCTAACAAGGAGTTTTTGAAGTATATCATTGAACTGCTCTCTACTCACTCGCCCATGACCAAGTTGGGCTCCAAGATATTTACCAAGGTTCCCCGTTTGCGTGAGTCCCAAAGTCGCGCAAATTCTTCTCTTCAATCTCATTTTGCCTATACTTGAGAAGAGTTTTTTAAATTTCTTTCAGTTCAGTTTAAGTCCAGATGCTACAGAAAAGGTCAAGTATTCTCTTCATCTACTTCGTAGACTTCATATTAGTTTTCCCATGAGGATCAAGTCACCTACAAAAAATAAGTGTGACATATTTGGTCCCCAACGTCACTGGACAATCGGGTCCTTGTTACACTCTTCAACGGTTTCTTGGAAGATATATGAAAAATGTTCCACACATAGAACAAACAGATACAGGGATAAAGGTTCACCTAACACAGACCGCACCCATATTGGAACGCTTCCAAAAGTTCTCCATTTCAAAGGATTTTAGTTGTCGCATGCCGAACACAAAATAAAATTCTATCAATTAAATTATTGGGAAATGGAACGCCTGCATGGTATCTTCCAAATAATTCCAACTGATTTATCATATGCTTTCTCTAGATCCAGTTCAAGAATCATGGACCCACTTTGTTCTTCTTTGTTTTGGAGTGCAGTGAGTGGAGGATTTCCTGAACTACAAGAATATTATCTTGCGTACTCTGCCCCTTAATAAAGCTTGACTGAGTAGGCGCAATTAGATTTTGCATAAGATCTTTCAATCTCAAAGAAATGCACTTAGTTATAAACTTGTAAATTACATTACAAAAAGAAATTGGACAGAATTGTGAGATAAGCGAGGGGTTTGTCACCTGGGGCATAAGGCATAAATGTATCGCACAAACTTTCTAATCAAATCTCTTAACCTGAAAAGCTTGTTGGACCAAAAGCCAAGAGTGAGGTACTAATTGAACTCCAGAATTTCTAATATCAAATTGCTTGAATTATATCAGGTCAAGTTGTTGGAATTTGTGCCCCCGGTGCAAATAACAATTAAGTATGGACTCAAATCACATTTTCTGAGATAAAAGAACTAAACTAAAAAGTATTTCATTTGAATCATTTGTGATAAACTTGTTATGATGTATTGAAGTGTTTTAATAAATATGCAATAGTTTACGACGTCAATAATACTTGATATTGTCATTTCAAAAAGGATTTTGAAGATCCCGGATCACTAAATCATGTTGCTCAAGATTCAACATATAAGTTGGTGTATGCAAGAGGAATGAAGTTTAGTGGATCATAACATAACAATCAGTGTAGCTCATTTATAGTTAGGAACCTATAAATGAATTAAGTCGTGAATGTAGTACATCATCATAATTCGATGAGTTGATCTTTTTCGATCAGCAAATATGGTGACATCTAGATGTTTGCATTCTCATCTGAATCGTTTGTATAAAGGACTAGAGCACGACGGATAAAAGAGAAATTTGTGAATTATGTTAACAAATAGTTTTTCTTTTTATCATTCGCCAATATTGATGGCCATTAACCCATTGATCTCAATTCATCGTCTTTCATAGACTCCTGCTCGTTGTCGAACTCCTTTTTGACTTTGACGTCGTGATGTTGTCCAACTACCACAACATCTAGAACCCTATCTTGGAGGGATTAGGAGCAAGTAGCTGCAAATTTGATTGGATTGTATGGAATTCTAAAACATATGTTTCCCCTTATTATAATTTGCAAGTACTTGTTATGATTTGAGTGCTCAGTTCATAAATGTTATGAATGTAGTCAAAGGCACTTTATGCTAATGGAAGTCAAGAGTGAAAGATGTGATTAATAGGCTAACAGATTTTACCTATTAGATCACGGAACGTAGTAAGGAGGTTGACTTGACCTGAATTGACTATATCGGTGGACACTCAGAAATTGACTTTGAGTAACTATATATCTATAATGATAAGAGTTCAACATTAAACATGTAATGGAAATGTTCTGATATTAATGGACGAATTAATGGAACAAGAGTTGTGAAATTAATTCGGGACATTAGATCTTTGATTCATAGGTCCACCCGCTCCCCTCACTTTTTAATTTCTTGTACGAATTTAATGTCTTATTGCAAATTAGTTTAGCGTATGAAGAAATAATAGTTATTTCTTAGATCAATTAATTTGATGAATTGATGAATAATTTATTAATATGATTAATTAAATTAGTGATTTGGTTAATTTGATTAATCCATGATTAAATTATGTGATTAATTAGTATTCTCACTTTAATAAGGAATTATAAATTATGAATTTCATTAAAAGGAGTATGTGGAATTTAGAATTCCTCAAATTTAATTTTATGAGATAAAACTAAAATTCAAATACTAACTAGATTTATTATGTAAGAAATAACAAAAAATGTAACTATAATACTGGGCTCAAATGTTGAGCCCAAGTCATATTATGGAACGCCCATAAGTTTACAAGAAAATATTTTAAATGATTAAATCTTTTCTTACTCCATCTAGAAATATTGAATTAAATATTTGAATTCAAATTTTAGAATTAATTAATTAATTAGATATTTCATTAGATGAGATATTTATTATCTACCTTATTTAGATAGGAGAGAATATGGGAGGAATACTAGATATGGTTGACTATCCATATCTAGGAGATTTTATGCATGAGATTTTGATTAAGGAAATAATTTGCTAGACTTTGAAAATCCTTTTCCTTGATATATCATCAAAATCACACGCCTCCCACTACTCTAAGCATAAGACATGGAATTCTTCATTATTTTTTTTATCTTAGTTTTCACTCTTTTAATCAATAAAAGTAAAGAAAATGTCTAGAACAAAAATGAAAAAACAAATACACTATTTTATTATTCAAGAGTTCAACGAGAATTGTTTTTTAGTAGATTCTTGAATTGGGTTTGCAAGAAGTAAAGGAGACCACTCATCTGCGTTCGTAAACATTGTTGTAGTGAGGTCAAATGGTGGCTTGAAGCCTTAGAAAACTCTTCATGAACATACGAACCGTAAGGGTTAAAAAGGTATAATTTATTCTCGTTAGTTTATATATTTGCATGATTTATTAATTATTAAATTACTAATAAAGTGTACGATGATTGTGTGTGGATCACAATCAAAAATCCTCGATATTCAATGCAAGTTGTTGCTCGATGGGTTTTATGAATTGATTAGATCATAAGATGATTCGAAAAATTTATATTTTATAAAATTCCACTTTCGCTAATTCAATGGATCCGGATCTTTACAATTTGAGGAGAAAAAAAATTGGGATGGGGATGTGATTTATCGTAGTATAATTCCCAACACAAGCGCCTTTAAAGGATGCATTGCCCAAACTGTACGCTTCAGTTCTGCCATATAAATGTCTTTACCAACACATTCCACCTCCTCATGCTCTAGGACCTGTTGTAGATGGGAAATTGGAAGAGAGCACAACGGTTGACCCGAAGCCATGACTAGCCTCTTCAAAATATTTTGGTCCTTGATCGTATGTCCTCCACTTTTGACGTCAAAATACGATTCTTCTTCCTTTGGATTAAAGTAGAACGATAGATAAATGACTTATTACTTCCCCCCTCTGCAAACCGTTTAACTCGAACTTTTGATGCCAAAAGGTTTCTTCATGTTTCATGATCCTGCTATATTCCAATAAAAGGCCTCTTTCCAAGTCTTCTAAAAATGAGTTCGACTGTCTTGAAAGATCCTTTTGAGTCCCTTCAATACGTTGTAGGAGTTGACATTTCTTACAAATGATGTTCTCGAAGTATCTTTTGTTCCAAGGTACCATAATCTCAAAGATTTTATCAATAGAATATCACAGCAATCGACCCATGCGCATTGGAGAATATTCTCACAGTTGGGATGGTTCAAGCACATTGCTTCAAACCCAAATGGGACGCTCAAAATCTCGTTTTTTCAACCCAAAGCAGTTCATGAGAATCAGGTGGTGCTCGGTATCCGTGCACGGTAAGTGCAATATTGTATTCTCAGTAAATTTCTCCACCCACTCTGAATTTTCTAAAGCTCTATCAATCAATTCCTTGATATTTGTCATTACCTACCTTTTGTTAGTCCAAGTATACTTAGTACCATGAAAACCCAAATCATGCAGACCCCATGTCGCTATCCGTTTCTGCAATGCGAGACATCTGTTAGTCGAATTAACACTTCCTCCTTGTTTCTTATCGGTGAATCTACCTCATTGAAATCACCTTAAACTAGCCATGGAACCGCAATGAACTTTGCTAAATTTTCCAGACTATCGAAGATCCACACTTCATCAACTTTCATGAGGCTTAACATAGATACCCGAAAGCATCCACTTCTCTTGTTGTTCCAGACTTACCAAGTCATGAATCCATTTATCCTCAATGCTTAAAATATCAACTTCAATGTTATCTAAATCCCAAAGCATTCAGATACCTACATCCATCGAATCCGTCGGGGCAATCTGATATTCTGAGAACCCGAGATACGGCGCAATCATGTAAGCTTGTTTGATTGAGACTCTAGTCTCCCGAAGAAAAATGAAGTTTAAATTAAGAGCTTGAACAAGCTCGCTAAACTTCATCCTGAAATCTTTCTCACTTCCTCCTTGATAATTCCAAGACCCAATCTTCATCGATAAGGTAAAGAGATAGAGCGGATGAATGGGGTTGTCAAAACCCTGACCCATCCATGACAACATAAGTTGTCTCATTGTTTTTAGGGCAAGGTAATGTTGTATGTGATTTGCCCAGTTGCTCAGTATAGACTTCTGCCAGCATATTGGTACATTCTTTGCTCGTTCTAACAGATGTGTGTCTATCTCGAGCTCTCGTACACTCGTTGGAATCTCTATTACATTGATTGCTCTGGCCTCTATTTGTAATATCGTGGAGGGTCCTGGAATTGCTCGATCTGCGTTTAGATTTCCCAAAATTGAGGTTGAACTATCACGTTGAGGACACCAACCTCCACGTTTATCATATGCTCCTCCCCAGTTCTATAATTAGCGGCTTTTGTTTGCTTTTTTCTGCCTAAATTGACTTTATTTATTTTTGCTGATGTTTCCCCTTCCCATACAGAAATCTCCCCTCATTAAATATAGCAAACGAATTATTGCGTGTGGTTAAATTTATGTTACCTTGCTAAGGGTTTACTAAGTTTTTCTTTTCTTTTGCTCTATTCCTTTAAAGAATAGAAGCACTATGTGGGGTACTCTTTTTTCCAGTATAGTCCTTAAGCTCCTCAACTACGTTTCCCGGATGGAAACTGCTCACGGCTTCCTTTTGAGTTGCAATACATTTATTCTATCCGCCCTTTTGAGTAGTAGTGTCTTTACCACTTATTTTCTTCTTTTTGTGATTCCCTTTAGACATCTCCCGGTCACAGCCTTGCTTGATGTTTTTTATGTGACACCACCATCCAATCTACAAATTCACGCTTTTTGCCTTTTCAAGTAGCCAATTCGTAGAGTTTTCTTCTTGTGCGCTCGAAATAGTTTCCACCTCAATGGAATAAATTAATTTTGGAGTTGATGCGTTCTTTTCTGTTCAATAAATACGTTTGCATGATGACCTACTCGTTTGCACGTTTGCATGATGACCTACTCGTTTGCACGTGTAGCAGAGGGAAGAAAGATTTTCATACATGACATGGTAAATTCTTCCACTGATGTAGATGCCCATTTTCAATGGCTTTTTTTTTTAAATTTGCAAAGGAGATGAAATATTATTAAAAGGAGTAAAAGAATCACTCCAAAAGATGTTCATGTATTATAATGGAGGGGGTGAAGAACACCACTCAAAAAGAGAATAAGAGAAATTATCCGTTGTTGACTTAAGACACGACCAAGAACGAGTCTGAATTCCTTCAAAGGTGGTGTATCCCCAAGGTTGATTTCTTTTTAAAATTGAGTCATTTGTACACAACCAAGCAACCCAAATAACAAAGAACCAGATGCAGCGCAAATCAGGTCTCCTTCTTTGTTTGAACAAAATATCCATAAAAACATCAAAGGAGGGATAGGTGCACCTCGAAGAACGAGCTTGAACCCCAACCATTTACTAATCCTCATCCAATATTGTATGGAAAAGAATAGCAGGAAAATAGATGTTCCATCGTTTCCTCGCATACTTCACAGAAAGCACACAAAAGGTTTCCTGATACCACCTTTCTCGTAGTAAGTTTAATTTTTGTGTGGATCTTATTAAGGGCCAAGCGCCATAAAAAATTCTTCATCTTTGGAGGAGCATTCACCTACCAAAGGTCTTCAGAAATCTGAAAACAGCAAGCTTTCGGCTGGAAAGTTCTATATGTAGATCTGACTGAAAAAATTCCATTGCCCTCGCCATTCCTTTTTGAAGTATCCAACTTATTGACAGTAGGCTTGAAGTCCTTCGGGAGGTCCAAAAGATTCGCTAACATTTCAGTTTCCTATTCAAAAAGATGTCGGCGCCATCACTATATCCAAGTCCATCCAGTGTCTATAAACTCGCTTTTCTCTGCAATAGTGGCGTCTTTATCAATCACAATGTTGAACAACCGACAAAGTTTAAGGAATGAAGGATCACTACCAACCCATTTTCCCTTCCAGAACAAAGTACCCTCCAAGTTACCAACATCTTTGAAAACCTCTTTGTTGAAATAATCATTATTAAAAACACTGGTATCCAATTTCATGAGGTCTCTCCACTAAAAAGAGAATTCAGTTGTGTTACCTCTTCTATCATTGAAATCTCTCAGGTGTTGGTAACTACCGTATTTGGCTTAAATAATTTGGTACCAAACGCCTGATTCTTTATTCAAAATTTGCCATTTCCGCTTCGAGAGAAATGCGACACTTAATCTCTCCAAGTCTCGAATTCCTAGACCTTCGGCTTCTTTAAGAAGGATATTGTCTTTCCATTTGACCCAGCTGATCTTTCTTATCTCATCAGATCCGCCCCATAGAAAACACCTTTGCTTTTTTCAATGTTCTTAATAACATTCTTTGGAGCACGACAGAAAGAAAGATAATGGAAGTTCGACAAAGGCATATTAGATAATCGTTACTTTACCCGCAAAAGAAGTATGAAGACTAGCCAATGGAGAAAGTTTATTATGAAATAAATCAACCAACTACTTTCATATTACAAGGCGTCTCAGGTTATCACTCACTGGCAAGCCCAAACAAACAAAAAGGGATATGATCGGTTTTGCAATTGAGAATATCCGCAAAGCCGTTAAGGATCTGCTCACTGATGTCTTTCCCAACTAAGCTACTCTTAGAGAAGTTGACCTTTAGTCCAAAGATCATCTCAAAGAGCCGAATAATAGATTTGATGGTAACAACATTATCTTGCTTACTTTCACAAAAGAGTATAGCGTCGTCGGCATATTGAATGTGAGATATTTCCAGACTATTGGATCCAATTCTCACCCCTTCAAAAAGATGAAGTTGCCTTGCTTCACAGATCAGTCCCCCAAGACCTTTGACATCAATGAGGAAATGCAAGGGAGATAACGGATCCCCTTGCCTTAACCCTTTAGACACGCGAAATTGATTAGTAGGACACCCATTGACTAAAACAGACACCTATGTTGATTGAAGGCAAGTTTGCATCCATTTTCTCCAAGTCCCATAAAATCCCAGTTGGTCCATCATGTCATCGAGATAGTTCTAGTTAACGCAATCAAAAGTTTTTTTCAAAATCAACTTTGAGGATCAAAGCTTGATCTCTCTTTATCTTGATTGCGTCGATCGTCTCATTAGCCAAACAATACAATCAAAATTGTGTCGACCTTTAACAAAAGATGATTGCTCAATTTCAATAACACTTCTAATGGCTTGTTTGTCGGCACTTGAACGCAAAATATTGCAAAATTCTCTCTTGTTTTGTTAAAAGTGTTTCCATAGATTTGATAGGCTAACCAATATAGGTCGCTATCGTTTGAATAACCGATTCTTGAAACATTTCTCTAGTAGGCTCATAATCTGCACCCAAGTAATGACACACTCTATTTTGTCGTTATCCACTCAAAACAATTGGTGTCCATTTTCTTATTGAGTGGAAGCTCCCAGCAAGCTGGCACGATCCTTGTGTTAGTATCTTCACATGTTAGTTTTGCGTGATGCCATTTAGACAATAGCTTCTATACCCTAGGTCTACCAAGTTCCCGCCTTCCGTGAAGTGCCACATGGTGCTCAGTTTGTTCACAAGGTTAGGATAAAACCATGGCTTACCTACTGTCCTGATTAGGATTGAGTCTTTCCATTGCTCCACCATCAATTCTTTGAGATCGTCCACAACTTCAATGTTCTTGAAAGGGTCTTCCCCGCTGGGCGGGTAACCCTAATTTTGCCACATTAAATTGCAGTCTTCTCATCACCAGTTCTCACGTCTTGTGGTCGGGTTTTACTCATGTATGACAGTCGACTGATATTCATGTTATTCATCTCTTGATTTTTGCATTCCAGCTTAGAATTCATTTTCCACAGCCGAACTTGATTTTATGTTCATCGTTGTGAACTCATTTGATTTTTGTGGTCTCTTTTAGGCACCGGGGTGTTTTGACATGCCCTAACCCTTGTGCCAGATTCGTTTACAAGATATTGGAATTGAGAGGGTAAGCGACACCTAACAGTGGTATCATTGTTCGGATCGTGTGACCCTTTTACTAAATTTCTCTTTCTTACTTGTAGTTCTTATAATAAATATCAAAAGAAGAAAAAATATTGTTATTGTTATGAAATAACTTAAACTATTGGGGATTAGAACAATATATCATTAACAACTTAGGAAATAATGTGCAAATATGTGTAAGATAGCTTTGGAAGAATGGTGTAAAATTTCATCTGTATAGCTCTCTATTTATAGTGTCTTCCCTATCAATACAAAACTATAATAATATTATCTAGCCATTGATGAGTATGGGAAATTAATAAGGCCACATGATACCACATGTTTGTGTCTTATAACACTCCCCCTTGGCCGTTTGAATTTTGTAACGTATATGATCCGTCTTCTGCACAAGTCTCATGCTGCCTCATTAAAAACCTTATAAGGAAAAACCCAGTGGGATAAAAACCTTATTAAGGGAAAAAGAGTGCAGCCGTGTGAACTCCCCCTCAAGTTGGCATCTCCAATTCTTCATAAGTCTCGTAGGTGACGCATCCCGATACTTTGAACATGTTTCTTAAAAGTTACAGTAGGGAGTGCCTTTGTAAAGAGATCTGCCATATTGTCACATGATTGAACATATTGGATATTAATTTCTTTGTTCTTCTCCAGTTCCGGAGTGTAGGCAAAATACTTCGGTGTATGTGTTTGGTTCGATCATTCTTGACATAGCCTTCTTTCATCTGTGTAATGCATGCAGAATTGTCTTCGAATAGTGTTCTGGGACCTTCTTTAATTGGTAAGCCAGGTGTGCTTCTTATATGATGTGTCATTGATCGTAGCCATACACATTCCATGCTGGCTTCATGGAGTGCAATAATCTCAACATGATTCGATGATGTTGCAACAAGTGTCTGTTTCTGAGAACGCCATGAAATAGCAGTGCCACCATACGTGAAAACATATCCAGTTTGAGATCTGGATTTATGTGGATCTGATAGGTAACCTGCATCTGCATAACCATACAATTCTTGTTCTGCATTGTTAGGATAAAATAGACCAAGATCAATAGTTCCTTGAAGATAACGGAATAAATGTTTAATTCCTTTCCAGTGCCTTTTTGTGGGCGATGAGCTAAACCTGGCTAATAAATTCACAGTGAATGATATATCAGGTCTAGTACAATTTGCTATATACATTAAAGCTCCAATGGCACTTAAATACGGAACTTCAGAACTAAGAATTTCTTCATTTTCTTCACTTGGACGAAATGGATCTTTGTCTTTAGCTAATGGTCTAGCAATGATAGAATGATTTAAAGGAGTTGCTTTATCCATATTAAAACGTTTTAAAATCCTTTTGGTATAATTAGATTGATGTACTAATATACCATTTTTAGTATGCTCAATTTGTAAACCAGGACAATATTTAGTTTTATCAAGATCTTTCATTTCAAATTCATTCTTTAAATAATACATAGTTGAATGAATTTCTTTGTCATTGCCAATGATATTTAAATCATCGACATAAATAGCAATAATAGCAAAACCAGATGATGTTCTCTTGATAAAAACACATGGACACAAATAATTATTTATATATCCTTCTTTCAATAAATATTCACTCAAACGATTGTACCACATGCGACCTGATTGTTTTAAACCATATAACGATCTTTGTAATTTAATTGAGTACATTTCTCTAGGTTTAGAGCAAGATGATTCAGGCATTTTAAGTCCTTCAGGGACTTTCATATAAATATCATTATCAAGTGATCCATAAAGATAAGCTGTGACAACATCCATGAGATTCATATTTAAGTTTTCATAAACAGCTAAACTGATTAAGAATCGAAAAGTAATTGTATCCATTACTAGGGAATAAGTTTCACCATAATCAATCCCAAGTCTTTGAAAAAAACCTTGTGCAACAAGTCGAGCTTTGTATCTTACAATTTCATTTTTTTCATTTCTTTTTTCGAACGAAGACCCATTTGTGCCCTACAGGTTTCACGTCTTTAGGTGTGAAGACAATAGGTCCAAAAACCTTTCGTTTGTTAAGAGAGTTCAATTCAACTTGCATAGCATCTTTCCATCTAACCCAATCGTCCCGATTTTGGCATTCATCCACAGATTGTGGTTCGGAATCATGATTTTCATTCATAAGATCATAAGCAATATTATATGAAAATATTTCACTTATATTTTTCATCTCATTTCGATTCCAAATAACTCCTGAATTAACATAATTTACAGAGATCTCAGTATTGGGATTTGGTTCGGTGATCTCTTGAGTTATCTCATTTGTCACATTTTCTGTTTCATCATGAATAGTTTCCTCGATAATAGAGTTAATAATATTTTCTCCTTTTCTTTTTCGAGGATTCTTGTTTTTTGAACCAACAGGACGACCACGTTTCTTACGTGCATTTATTTTATTATTGTTGGATATGTCCTTCGAAATTTCAATCCGAGCAGGAACATTCGCAGCTGGTATATGTGATTTGGTTACCCGTTTTATATCTGTAAATGCATCAGGTAATTGATTTGCAATATCTTGAAAATGTAAAATTTTCTTAACTTCCAAATCACATTGTTTTGTTAAAATATCATAGTGTGATAAAGATGGATTATACCATGATATACCTTTTTCCAACTGCTTCTTTTCTCCCCCTAAGGTTGGGAAATTTGCCTCATTGAAATGGCAATCGGCAAAACGTGACGTAAAGACATCACCTGATAATGGTTCGAGATACCTGATTATAGATGGTGAGTCATATCCAACATATATCCCTAACCTTCTTTGAGGTCCCATTTTTGTTCGTTGTGGTGGTGCACTCGGAACATAAACTGCACAGCCAAAAATCTTTATATGGGAAATATTAGGTTCATGACCAAAAGCAAGTTGTAATGGGGAGTATTCATGATACGAGCTTGGTCTAATGCGAATTAGTGATGCAGCATGTAAAATTGCATGACCCCATACAGAGGTTGGTAATTTAGCTTTCATTAACAATGGCCTAGCAATAAATTGAAGGCGTTTAATTAATGATTCAGCTAAACCATTTTGAGTATGTACATGTGCAACACTATGTTCAACAGTAATTCCAGTTGACATACAGTAATCATTGAAAGCTTGAGATGTAAATTCACCAGCATTGTCAAGTCTGACTTTCTTGATCGTATAGTCAGAAAATTGAGCTCTTATTTTAATTATTTGAGCCAAAAAATCTCGCAAATGCCATATTACGAGTAGATAATAGACAGACATGTGACCATCGACTTGAGGCATCAATTAATACCATAAAATATTGAAATGGTCCACATGATGGATGGATAGGTCCACAAATATCACTTTGAATTCTTTCAAGAAATGTTGGTAATTCTGTCTTAATTTTAAGTGGTGAATGCTTTATAATTAGCTTTGCAAGAGAACATGCTTCACATGGACTAGTATTGTTCAAATTGAATTTGGATCCTTTTAATGAATGTCCATGTGTAGTTTCAATGATCCTTTGCATCATTGTTGAACCCGGATGACCTAAACGATCATGCCATAAAGTTAATAATTCAGGATTTTCATTGACTACCATATTTGACTCGATAGCATTAATATATGTATAATGCAATCCTGGTGAGAGTTTTGGTAGTTTTTCAAGTATATATTGCTTTCCTGATATATACTTAATAATAAAAAGACATTTAGTTTTTTTTTTCAGTTTTTGAGTTGGTATCATATCCATGACGATATATATCATTAAAACTCAACAAATTTCTTCTGGATTTTGGGGCAAATAAGGCATCGTTGATGATAAATAGTGTTCCATTTGGTAAAATAAAACTAGCTTTACCAAATCCTACAATCAGGTCAGTAGGACCTGATATCGTATTGATTTTTTCCTTTGTTGGTTTTAGATATGTAAAATATTTCTTACTTGTGAGAATTGTGTGAGTTGTACCGCTATCAAGGATGCAAAAATCACTGGTATGCTCCATACTGGCTTCATGTCAAACAATTGGAGTTAAACATGATATAACAATAAACGAAGCATATATTTGAGAAAAAGAAATAGTTTCATTAAGATACATAAGAAAACACAATTATTGAAAACATGGTACATTACAAGCAGAAATTGCAAATACATATAAATTCAAAAATCACACAACAAGGAATCACACAATGCAAATCAAATCAGGAATTGCGCAGACATGAATCACATAGTTCATATCAAGCCATAGTAACATCATGATCATCGGCGAAATCAGATGCTGCCAAATATGTGGGATTATTAGGCATTTGTTCAACAAGGTTCACTTCCTTTTCTTTGCCTTTACTCTCTTGGTACAATTTACAAAGATGTTCAGGTGTACGACACGTATTGGCCCAGTGTCCTTTCATTCCGCAGTTAAAACAGTAACCTTCAGATTTATTATGAGCATATTTTCTTTTATTATGATGGTTATTGTTATGGACCGTATCACTGGTCGAAGGGTTGTGATAACTACCTCGACCACGTCCACGACCACGACCACCTCTATGGCCACGACCACCTCTAGAAACATATCCTCCTCTGAAACCACCGCGACCTTGATATTGGCCTCTGCCTCGGCCACCATTATTGTAATTTCCTCGTCCACAGAAGTTTGAGAAATTTATGGCATGCGCTTCTGGCAATGCTTGTGCTCCAGTTGGGCGTAGCTCAGAATTCTTAATCAATATATTATTACTATTCTCTGTCGTTAACAATACTCTCTCTAGTTCGTGATACTTAGTGTATCCGACTAGTCGGTGTTGCATTTGGATGAGTATATGACTGACATGAAAAGTAGAAAGAGTTTTTTCAATCATTTCCTCATCGGTAATTTCTGTTCCGCAAAATTTTAGCATTTGTCGGATATTATGGATGGCAGAGGAGTAATCATTTACTGATGTAAAATCTTGGAACCTTAATGTGTTCCACTGATGTATGGCTTTTGGAAGCATTGTTTCCCTTTGGTGGCCATACCTTTCATTCAGATTAATCCATAGCTCAGAAGGATCTGTAATATCGAGATATTCCATTTGTAGAAAATTATCTAAATGTCTACGCAGGAATATAATTGCCTCGCATCGTTGCTGGTCAATACATTCATTTTCCTCAACAATTGTTTCCCCGAGGAATTTCGCAGTAAGATGTGTTTTCACATTTGATTCCCATTGCATATAAGTTTTTCCATCGACAGTGAGTTCGGTGAAATCTACTTTCGAGAGATTAGACATATTGCAGCTAAATGAACATTAAAACAAACATAATTAGGATCAAGACATTTTATTTTAATACGCAACTACACAAGCACAATTATTACAACAATACAATGTAATTATCTCATCTCTAGCCAAATCTTGAACTCAAATATTATTATGATAAAAGAGAGGAATATCATAGGGACAAACATAGGAGTGTCCTCATCTACAAGCATAAACATAAAAATTGAAAGGTAAATGAGGATCAAGATCGCTGTTGTTGTAGAGATCATTTTGCAAGATGAGAGAAATAAGGTGAAGATTTGTGTGGAGTTTGAGTTATGGAATCTGCATATTTATAGAAGAAAGATATTTATAAGTAGCCGTTTTATAGTCGTTAGAAAACGATCATTTTTCTTTATTTTGGCATGTTTTACGAACGGTAATGTCTTTAATAATTTAGCAACAAAACTTAATTGTAATAACATGTAAAATAATTTCCGCCGCATTAATGATGTTCTAACAGGCTTATGGAATAATATTACGATAAGTAAATACACATATATTTTCCGCCACATTACTATGTAAAAACTTTCATGGGCTTGTGGAATAGTGTAAACAGCTAACATAATTGAAATAATCTAATTGGGTAAATAATTTTCGCCACATTACTATGTTAAAAACTTTCATGGGCTTGTGGAATAAATTAAGCAATATAGTAGGAGGTAAAAATAAAACCTTCCATAATAATTAAGTGCTAGTAATCGTTATTAGCTTGGGGTTAACTCAAGCATCAACGAGTGTTAAGATTATCATTAGCGTTAGAGTTAGATAACAATAAAATTATAAAGACATTTTCATATAATCTTAAAATTATAGATTGGCGGTAGTCCGCACTTGTCTATAATAATATAGATAGATGAGCACGTAAATATAAAACTTAATCAACAAAATTATAAACACATATTCATCTAATCATAAAATTATAGATTGGCGGTAGTCCGCATTGTCTATAATAATGTAGATAGATGAACACGTAAATATAAAACTTTCATACCTTTTGACGTTGAATGTTTTCTTTAATGAATGAACTGGATTCTTCCGGATCGAGCACTATCGTGCTGATAACGTGTTATGAAATAACTTAAACTATTGGGGATTAGAACAATATATCATTAACAATTTAGGAAATAATGTGCAAATATGTGTAAGATAGCTTTGGAAGAATGGTGTAAAATTTCATCCGTATAGCTCTCTATTTATAGTGTCTTCCCTATCAATACAAAACTATAATAATATTATCTAGGCATTGATGAGTATGGAAAATTAATAAGGCCACATGATACCACATGTTTGTGTCTTATAACAGTTATCAACTATTTTATTTTTCTAAGATGGAACAAAAAAATTGTATATTTTATATTAAATATATTATAACAAAGATATTTCCATGACATTTCAAACCACAGAGATTTTGGTGTAGGTTTTCATTCTAATACAGTCATAAGGTGTATAATAAGTTTTTGGGGAAAATGCTTAAAACCCACCTATATTTTCAAAATCTGCAAGAAATCCCCTTGTGGTTTAAAATCTGCACGGAACCCTCTCGTGGTTTGAAAAACTCTGCACAAAACCCTCTCGTGGTTTCATAAACTTTGCACGAAATCCCATTTCCGTCCAGCTCCATTAAAGAGTCATTTGATGAAAAAATTAACGGAGTTAGTTCAAACTTAATGGAGTGGATTGTGTGCAAGGTTTTTGAAACCACAATGAGGTTTTGCATAGTTTTTAAACCACTCGAGGGTTTCGTGTAGGTTTTTGAAACGAGTGAAGTTTATGCAGTTTCCCCTAAGTTTTTAAAAGAGAAAATTGACACAAGAGTCAAATCTTTGTTCACAGAGAGTTAGTTAGAGTAACAGTGTCCGATGTCCGACGGAGAGGAGACTTTGGCAAAGTACAACAAGATTTCCGACTTGTTTGGATCGACTTTGGCTAAAGGATTTCAGATTTTCGCTGGCCCAATACCAGTTGGATGGCCTCTCAGCAAAATTTTGAAACTAGATGAGAAATCCACAGAAGAGCCGCAGCCGCAACTTTTTAAAAAGGAGTGGTGTGACAAATTACGTGTATATTTGCAGTCAAAGACCCCAGTATAATTGCAAAGGAAGTTTCCTTTTATCTTAAATTTTTTTGTTAGCCTCTGCATTATCTCATCTTAGTCTAGATACTCATATTGCTTCACTTTTTTCTCTGATCTTTTACTGTAGACATGCAACTCAGTTAAGACTTACGAGTTACCTATTTTATTTTCATAGATTTAACTTAAAATTGAAGCCTTTGTGAATGAATTACAAAGAAAACTTACACATTTATTTATACAAGGAAGAGTTTTGGTGAGCAAGTAAAAGATATACACAAGGAAAGATAATTACAAAGGAAAGATTAACATAGAATCCTAAGTCCTATCTTGTTGAATCGGAAGATAGAATCTCTTTAGAAGATTTATCACTATCTCGTACATGCCCCTGCAAAAGTGGTGTGCCATCGGCTAAGGCAATTTTGTCATGAAAAAAAAAAAATCGAGCACGAGGAAGGTCCTTGGTGAGAATATCGGCTAATTGGTCCTTTGTGCTAATGTGCGAGACGGAGAGGAGACCATTTGCCACAATATCTGGGACGAAATGCACATAAATGGCAATGTGCTTCATGCACGATAGAGAACAGGATGAAGGGATAAATGCGTGGCACCAATGTTGTCACGGTAGATAAGGGGCGGTGTATGTAGCGGACCATGGAGCTCGAAGAGAAGATGCTGAATCCATTGGACTTCAGACGTAGTAGTCGCCAAGGCACGATACTTGGCTTCAGTAGAAGAAAGTGCAACGGCACGTTGCTTGCAAGAGGACCACGACACCGGAGTAGAGCCAAGAAAGATGATGAAGGCAGAGGTATACGTGCGATCGATAGGGTCGTCGGCCCAATCCGCATCAGAATAAGCACGAAGAACATCGCTCGTCTTTTTGTGTAAGAGAAGTCCATGAGATAGAGTTCCCTTGAGGTACCGAAAGATGCATTTAACGACAGTCCAATGATGAGGACAAGAGACAACTTGAGTAAGGTGTTTGACTAGAAAAGCAATGTCAGGTCGCGTAAGAGCCAGGTATTGAAGTCTGCCAATAGCTTGACGATAAAGATGATCATCACAAGGAGTGTCGGGAGTTGTGCTTGCAGCAGTTGTGGACATAGGAGTTGACACAACTTTGGCACCATGCATTTTGTGGCGAGTATGAAGATCCCGAATATACTTCTGTTGAGAGGGAAATAATCCTTCCGAGCAAGGGATGGCCTCAATGCCGAGAAAGTAAGAAAGGGCACCAAGATCCTTGATGGCGAATGTGGAGCTAAGTTGCAAAATAATACGAGAAATAAGAGAAGAGTCATTTCTCGTAAAGTTAATGTCATCCACATATACGAGTAAGAAAATGATGGCAGAACCACGATGATAGATAAACGAGCAGTTCGACTTGGATTGAGAAAAGCCGAGATCCAAGACTGAAGTCCGAAGTGCACGGAACCATTGCCATGGGGCTTGTTTGAGGCCAGAGATGGCCTTGCGAAGGCAGGAAATGTGTGAAGGCAAAGATTGATCAACAAAGCCAAGTGGTTGATGCATGTAGACTATTTCACTAAGTTTACCTTGAAGAAAGGCGTTGCTCACGTCAAGTTGACGAATACCCCAAGAAAGATAGATGGCAAGAGAAAAGACAATGTGAACCGTTCCCAGTATGATGACCAGGATGATCATTTCTAGTACTCTACCTCGGGTCGTTGATGAAACCCTTTGGCAACAAGGCGACCCTAGTACTTGTCGATGGATCCATCGGGTTTGCGCTTGAGGCGAAATACCCATTTGCAGCCGATAATATTAGAGGCAAGATGAAAAGGGACGGGATCTCACGTTCCATGAGTAAGAAGAGCATTATAATTTTCGAACATAGCGGAACGCCAATGAGGATCTTAAAGAGCGGTTGAGACACATATAGGGTCAATCGGTGAAGGCAATGGGTGCTTGGAGCTGGACCTGAGAGCCTTAGGCCTGAAGATATTGTTCTCGATCAAGTGAACATTGTATGTTCCTTGGAAGGAGGTGGAGAATCCAACAGAATGAGCGCAGAGGATGCCGGAGCAATAGAAGAAGGAGGAGTAGGTGGAGGATCCGGAGATACTAGTGGAGCAGTGAGCGGTGTCTATGGTGGAGGAAGCAAGTGAATCGGAGAAGGTCCAGGATTCAGACTTGAAGGCGTAGAAAGAGGCCTCGAGACGGATGGAAAATATTCTTCGCAGAAATGAATATGTCGAGACATAAACAGTCGATTAGTTGTGGTGTCAAGACATTTGCATGCTCTCTGTGAAGTCGAGTATCCAAGAAAGAGACAAGGATGATATAGAAAGGACACCTTGGGCGAGTATCGCTAGTAGCGGAGGATAGGGTTGGAGTTATCACCGGACATGATGAAGGAATAGGAGGGCGGGTGATAATATGGAGGAAAAAATCGTGAGATTATTTTAGGTCTCTTAATACCATGTAGAGAATGTATATTCTTATTATTTGTGAATGAATTACAAAGAAATCTACACCTCTATTTATACAATAAAGAGTTTTGCTGAGCAAGTAAAAAATATACACAAGGAAAGATTAATATAGAATCCTAATTGCTATCTTGTTGAATCCGAAGATAGAATCTCTTTAGGAGATTTATCACTATCGCGTACAATATTAGTTAGACTTTTTTTAAAAAATTAAATAACATCTGAGATGTCATTAATATTGTTTTTTTTATAACCATTAAATTTGTTGTGGATTAACCATAACATACGAAATAGATTATGAATAATATGTGATAGTCAATGGTAATAATTAACAAAACACAGAATCAAGTTTGGATTTAATAGTTTGTTTTGTGACAAATAATTTTAAATTCCTTGATGAACAAGTAGGTTTTTTGTTTTTTATTTTTATATAGAAAACAACACTGATCTATATTTCTTATTTTACTATGAGCACTGCAAACTTCCAGATTTGTTTTTAAGATACAATTGAAAATAAAGAAACCTCTTTGATATATTAAGGTAACATTTTGATATGTCGCACAAGTGAATATTTAAATGTGACAAGCAGCTTGATAAACATGTCACCTTTATAATGTATCTATATTATATATTACGAAAATAAATATAGCTCCTAAATATGTTAAGGTAACATTTGGCATATTATTGACAAGTATCTAAATGCTATACGCAACTTGATGAATAGGTTACCACTTTCTGAAGTAATTTTTGTTTATTCATTTAAGCGAAGTCGCAAAATATGTCTCCAACAAGTAATTAGAGAAATTTTGTAAAATTGCGACCTATGAATGGTAAACTTAGTAATTCTTTATAATTAATCAACAAATTTTATTTGATGGGATATTTTTGGATATTGGGCTGGCACACAAGAGAAAGACCCAGAAAATTGAATATTGAATAGAAGGAATTCGACCTTAAACGAATATTGAATACGCAGGATTCGATCTAAAAGGTAGATCTAATCAACATGATTCGATCTTCATTCCCCAACTGCCATTGGGGCCCACGAGACGGGGTCTATAAATACCCCATCCTCTGACATTATCAGCACGCACTCAAGACTATCTCACAACTACTCAAGATGGAACCCGAAGATTCGATACTCAGCAATTCGATCTTCATTCGATCGAAGCTTCCCGATTCGATTCTCAGCAATTCGATCTTCATTCGATTGAAGCTTCCCGATTTGATACTCAGCAACTCGACCTTCATTCGATCGAAGCTTCCTAATTCGATATAGACCAATTCGACATACACTCTAAACAATCCAATTTGACGCACACTACTCTCGAACAGGAGCGGTTCGACATTCACTCGATCGAACATCAATGATTCGATCTACATTAAATTAATTGTATTTGTACTTGTATTGCCTAGTCAGCTTGTATTAGGTATTCCGGACCAAGCTAGTCCGATATGTATTCGATTAGCATTATTTTGGCATCTATCTGGTCCATTGTAACAGTAACAAGTGTATTGTAACATGTACGAAATAAGACAAAAATATTGGTGTTGTCTGTGGGAACACCACATTTCCCCAGTTTGTTAGGCATGGCAGCCAGGAGAACTAGATCGCAAAGCAGAGCAGCAGAGAGTAGCAATGTTGAAATGGAACGAGCAACGGCAAATCCTACAATCCCAGAAATAGAAGGACCATCAGCATTACCCGTTGGGGTGCTTACGACCACTAGGCGCGAATTGTCAAGACCGTTGGGAGAAGATCAACCTGCGCCGGATGCAGGTGCAACAGAGGCGATAGCTATGACAGCTTTGTTGCCAAGTGCTCTCAGAGATGAGCTATTTCCAATGATCCGATCAGCAGTGGCTGAGGCACTGCTCGTACCACCAGTGTAAACGCCGCCACCCGTAGTTCGCGGTGAGGATGTGAAGGAGAATTGATCTGTGGCCAAGGGCCCGGATGTAGGAAACATAGACAAAGCTCAGGTGGACGACCAAAGGGGAAGATCTAACTCGGTCAATGTGTAATCAAAGAGGCACCACGACACAAGGTGAAGAGAAGAAAGCCACTGCGGCGACCTGAGAAGATGAGAGGAGAACACTGTGAGGAGACGCGAAGAGAGTCCAGGAAACGGTTCCAGAAGGGAGCAAGCCGATGTGATGAAGAGGTTAGAAAAAGAAAGAGTGGTCGTAGAGGACATAATGGAGCGATTGAGAAGTACTCTCCAGAGCACTCCTTTCTGTGAAGAGATAGAGGCGAAATTTTTGGGGCACAGTGAGAAAATACCCGCTCTGAAACTTACGATGGAAAGACGGATCCACACAATCATCTTTTCCAATTGGACACAATGCAAAGTCTGTACAGTTTCAAAGAGAACGTGCATGCCAGAATATTTTCCACTACCTTGGTCGGGGTAGCACTAGATTGGTTCACCAAAATTGCTTCAGGATCAATCGAGACTTACAAGCAACTGAGGAAAATTCTTGAGAATTAATTCTCCAGTCTATCAAGATTGGTACTGGAGCACTCCCATCTATACTCTATCACTCAATGTGCAAGAGAAACCTTGAAGGACTTCATAAGCCGCTTCAACGCGAAACTGCTGAGGATAGACTGTCCCAAAGGAGAGATGATCATGAGCGTAATCTTTTGTGCAACTAACAACGTGGCCTTCAGCGAAGATCTGCTTAGGTTGCAGCCTAAGACGATTGAGGAGATAAACTAGATCGCGCAACAAGTGGTGCACCGCGAGGATATGATTGCCACCAAAGCAATAGTTGTTGCGGCCCCTAAAGAAAATGAAAGAGGAAGAGAGGAACAGAACCACAATAAGAACAAAAACAATAAATACAGGAATTCGTCGTCGAGGTGTTATACGACCTTGAATGCTGACATCATGATTGTATTTGGGATGGCAAAGAGGAAAGGTTGGCCGAAGGAGCCAAGCCAGATGAGAGATTCCAAGATAACAAGGTTGTCAACCCACCACTGTAGATACCACAAATAGAACGAGCATAAGACTGAGGATTGCAAGGATCTCAAGGACGAGATCGAGCGATTGATCAAGGATGGCAAACTCGTGGAGTATGTCAGAAGTTTGAAGAAGTAGAAGGACAAAATAAACAGAGATATGTTTTTCTCTCCGAGAAAAGACAAGCAGAAGGTGATCGACAGGCCGCATGAGGTCAACATAGGAAAAAATGGGTTTGGGAGACGAAAGATTAGAGCCAATCATAACCTCGACTCATGGTTTCAACAGCTTGGAAATAGTGTCATGCGGTATGGTTTCACTCCCAACTTCGCAGGGAAATGCCCCCCAAAGGAAAAAACTGCTAGCAGATTATGCTATGATAGATTTGCCATTCCCGTACAATGCAATTTTGGGAAGGCCAGTGCTAAACGCTTTCCAAGCATTGTCGTCACCATACCATCAAATTGTCAAATTCCCTACTCCTGTTGAAACGGGCGAGGTTATAACAGATCACATGGACGGTTAGCAATGTTATGTGGCATCGCTTAGGTTACGGCCGCGAGAAGAGCAGGAAGCGTTGAATGCTCTGGGTCCCATGTAGATGAAACAAATTAATTAAATCGCTCTTTTCTCAATTTTGTAAGTCTTTGGATCTCCGCACAATTTGAACAATTTTTATTCGTCCCCTCTACCTTCATGAGTATGAGGGGCTGCTATATGTACTAACCTAAAATAGGGATACCGAAGACTTGAGTCCCGAGGACACCATCGGGAAACATAGGGCAGATGAGCTTAAAAGTCGAGCTCTGGCCAATTTCTAATACGATTATATATCTACGCAAGATACTTTTGATTTGATTTGTTTGAATATTGTGTTAACAAATGCAGAAAATGCGAAACCCCGTATTGCAAGATTAAATGCATAGCATTGATGAATTGCAAAACCCAAAAGGAGGCCGCATAACAAAGAGAAGGGACGGACACTCTGCCTAAAATGATAAGTGTTAACCATAAATCCCTCAAAGATGAGGAAAATGGACATACACTCTGTCTAAATTGACATGTGCTAACCGTAAATCCCTCAAAGACGAAGAAACGAGACGGACACTCTGTCTAAAATGACAAGTGCTAACCGTAAATCCCTCAAAGATGAAGAAATGAGACGGACACTCTGTCTAAAATGACAAGTGCTAACCGTAAATCCCTCAAAGACGAAGAAACATGATGGACACTCTGTCTAAAAATGAAAAGTACTAACCGTAAATCCCTCAAAGACGAAGAGAAGGGACGGACACTCTGTCTAAAAATGACAAGTGATGACCGAACTCCCAAGAAGATGAAGTAGAGGGAATGACACTCTACTTAAAATGGCAAGTGCTAACCACAAGTTACGCCAAGCATAGAAGAAAGATAGACACTTCGCTTAATACAGCAAGTGCTGATCAAGAATTCCGCTACAATGAATAAGACACTCTGCGAGAAATCTCACAACAAGGAGAAAAACGTGTAGCCAACAATAAGGTAATCGCAAATAAAATCCTATGAAGCAACTTTACAGTACAATACGACATTGAAATTAGCAAAATAAGAAGTAAATTGCAGAACTCGCATTTGAAAGAAAAGGCAAGAAAGAAATGCAACATATTAAGCGATTAAGACAAAATGCAAATATTAAGCAATGGATATACGAAAAAAGAAGTTCAAAGCAGCAGATTGTTCAAAGCGAAAAGGTGACGCAGCGCCAAACCAAATTAAACTAATTGTTCATAAAAACAGAAAATTTAAACCAAGGCCCTCAGCCTTCGGCGTCATCTTCATCTTTGGAGGAGGGATAGGTGGCAGGCATTGGAGGAGGCGGAGACGTTCCTCGATAAATTAAGGTCTCGCTTTTAAGAAAGCTCACAAACTCGTTCGCAACGGCAGGCAGGTCCTCAACGGACAAAGACAAAGTTTCCCTATTTGGGCCCAGCAACAAATCCAACCACTGCAGGTTGAACCCACAACGCAGGTAACGAGTGATGTGGATTTGCTGCACTGTGAGCACTTGAGTTCTCTTCGCATCTCGGGTCCTTCGTGGAACACTGATCTCTTAAAATGTATTGCTTCGAAGAAACTCCTCAGCAATCTCCACCCGTTGTTGCACGGTAGGAACCTACCCAAACAACGTGATAAGATAAACAAGGAATCATATCAAACTATATTTGATAAGACAAGAGCAAAACAGACAAAATAACTGGCTCAAGCTGCGAGCATATCTGACCTCTTCGGCCTCGACAACTCTCTCCTTCTCAGCGGCGAGTTCCTTCTCGAGCTCTGCAACTCGCTTTTCCAACGCAGTCTTACTGCTCTGCATGTTATTTTCATCCGCTTCGATCCGCTCAACGATCTCATGTGCGAGTTTCACGGCCTCTCTATCTCCGCTAGCCCGGATAGCATAACCCCTCACTTGCTGCAAGGCCTTCTCTTTCTCTGCCAGTGCAACCCTCAGTGCATCGGGATCACTATCCCAAAATCCCACCCTCAAGTGTTCTAGCCCGCTCACCTTATCCTCATGGGCCTTCTTCAACCCTTCAATCATTGCATCCACAACCCCTCCAGTCTAGAAATAAAACAAAAAAAATTAAGCACTTAAGCATAAATCAAGGATTATATCAAACTCTATGGTCGCGTTACCAAGCTAATCATGTGGAGTGCTTGCCACTCCTATCTTTTCCTTTCCTCGACGGATGCCAGGGATGCCACTGCGAGATTCGGAAAGATCACCTTCCATGCATTGATGGCCTCCTCATCAGAATGCTGATAATCTGCGACAGGTGCACGCGGACCTTGGCTAGTCTAAGCCCTAACACTTCCCCAGTAACGGGAATAGGGCCACCAAAAGGCATCGGACCAGGTGTATGTGGAACAAGGGGATAACACCTCCTGTTTGGGAATGAGTTTGGGGCGGCCACCTTCTTTTAGCATGTGCGGCAACCTCTATACATTCAGAAGTTTTGCTCTCATCGACGCCAGGTCCGGCAAAGCTTCCCGCCTGACTAAACTCAGCGAGAGGAGGCGAAGCTTCGCGACCCCCGCCAACAAGATCCTCTAAGGGATCACGCGGATGTAGCAGACTTGCCTATTGGTTTCTATCCCTTGGCTTTCCTCTTCCTAGGAGGAGGCACGGGAATAGGAACAGTTGATTGTGAACCCTCAGCTTCTGCGGCCAAAACTTGACTCGTGCGAGCATGGCAGTTCATGATGAAATCACCTGAGAAAGAGAAAATCGAACGTTATTAACATACCAAAATTGAAACAAAGTGCACCATCAATTGAGAACACAAAAATTTATACCGAGAGTAAATCACCCAGTATAGGAAATCGAAGACAACCCTGCAAGTGACAAAACACGGTTTTCGACAAGCTTTCTAAGATTAAATTGATGGTTATGTATCAGGTTCGCCCTAAACTGTCCACCCCACCCCCCGGGGAATCACGATTTTCGGAACATATACCAAGTCCCGACGATACACAGAAAACTCTTGCGCATAACTTTCTTGGATATAGAGATATCGTTTCTTCCAATCTTTCCCTTATCCAGAGAATCCCCCTCTCATAAATTTGTGATGCCTCAGTGCCTCTATGTGATAGAAGTCATTTCCTTTTTTGCACACCTCGAACAACGTGCAAAACTCATTGGGCCTGCAATGCACATCGAAGCCTTTCATGGCAATGATAAAGCCAACAATATGCCCGCAACGAATTCGGCGTCAGATGGCAAGGTACCAATCCAATAGACATTAGAATACGTCTGACTTCAACAGGCACCAAAAACTGTAAACCGTTAGCCAATTGTCCGACAAAGACGGTGAGGTGTCCGAGAGGAGCAGTGTGCACACATTGATCCGGGCCAGGAATCACTAACTTATGCTTATTCTCAATAATGTACGTTTCGCGCAGGAAGGGGCGACTATACTGTAGACGCGACACATAAGAAGTGTACGCCATACCCGGGACTTCTTCATTGTGTTTATCTGCTTCGCTATCAGCACGATTATCCTTTGTAGGGGGAAGGGGCACAACGTCCTCCCCAGCCTACGGAGCGGGCTGATCATCATCTCTATCCTGATCATCATCCCTCGTGAAATCAACAGCCTCTATATCAATGGCCTCATAACCATCACCTTCAGCGAGTTTCGAACCTATAGGACCACCGCCAAGACCCACTACTGAATTAACTGAATCATAGCTTGAGGCGCTACTAGACTCACTCCAAGACGGAGACTCTAAACTCACCATCTCGATGGACACAAATTGAAATAAAATAAAAAAAAAAAAAAAAAAAAAGTTAATTACAAATGTACGTCACTCCCGATACTTATGACAACTACGCGGTACGCTAGAAGCACACATAAGCTAATACAAAATAACAAGAGGCCGATAAAGCAAACAGTCACCTACCTTGATTAAAACTGCAAAAATCACCAAATTGATTGCGGAAGAACAATGCACAAAAAAGAATAACGAAAACGAAGTTAAAGCGAAAATACTACATTTTCAAGAAAATCGTAGAAAAACTTTTCTAAGGCATTTGGTCGAGTGACCTAACGTTCGATACATCCTATATCGAATCAATTATATTCGATACAGGGAGTATCAAACCGTGCCCGTTCGATACTACTCACATGTCAGTCGAAATTCTCCAAAGCCAAGAATGAGGTCCTCCACCTTTCCTCCCCTTTATATAAAGGGAAAAAGGCCCATTGGGCCCAACAAAAACAATGTCGAATCGAGAACATTCGATATTGCAACCAAAATCGAATGCCCACGATTCGATTGATGCCAAAAAAAGGCCAAAATTACGATCGCATTTCTGCTATTCGATTAACTAGCCAAATCGAATATGCCTCTATTTGATCAGTAGTATAAACTAAGATTTAAATTAATATATGTATAATGCACATATATTCGACAAATTTCAAAATCAAATCCGCAGAATTCGACATTGTCTATAGGTCGGATTCGAGCTTGAGTTTTTAAGATCGAACCAAGGTATCCAAGATAAATATTTGGGACCTACGTTCTCCGAAACTTGGTTCCCAATTGGGGGCATAATTTTCAACAATCAGACGCACAGCAAATACTTGGCCACTGAGTCAGCGCAACGTTTAGAGTTTGGCACCCGTTCTCTGACCAATACCGACTCCCAAACTGGGGGTACTATATGATGGGGTATTTTAGGAAAGGTCCAATAAAGATATTGGGCCGGCCCACAAGAGAAAGACTAGAAAATTGAATATGAACAGAAGGAATTCGACCTTAAACGAATAGTGAATGTGCAGGATTCAATCTAAAAGGTAGATCGAATCAGCATGATCCGATCTTTATTCCCCAACTACCACTGGGGCCCACGGGACGGGATCTATAAATACCCCATCCTCTGACATTATCAGCACGCACTCAAGACTATCTCACAACTACTTAAGATCGAACCCGAAGATTCGATACTCAGCAATTCGATCTCCATTCGATCCTCAACAATTCGATCTTCATTCGATCGAAGCTTTCCGATTCGATTCTCAGCAATTCGATCTTCATTCGATCGAAGCTTCCCGATTTGATACTCAGCAACTCGACCTTCATTTGATTGAAGCTTCCCGATTCGATATAGACCAATTCGACATACACTCTAAACAATCTGATTCGACGCACACTACTCTCGAACATGAGCGATTCGACATTCACTCGATCGAACCTCAATGATTCGATCTGCATTAAATTAATTGTATTTCTACTTTTATTGCCTAGTCAGCTTGTATTAGGTGTTCGGGAACTAGCTAATCTTATTTTATTCGATTAGCATTATTTTGGCAACTATCTGGCTCATTGTAACAGTAACATGTGTATTGTAACTCGAATGAAATAATACCAAAATATTATTAGTAAAATATTATTTTCATACATACCTATCACATGTTTATTTACCCATTGTTCTCAACACTCAAACACTTAAATTACATCCAACTCAAATTTTAATTTTTTATCACATTTTTTAAAATATTTTCGAAACACTCAAATTAAAGTGAGCCAAACCAAATTAATGATAATACATACAAATGGCCCTTCGTTTTCTCGTTTTTTTGATTGGTGTACTAACTCCCAGAGTTGTTTGAAATGTTTTTATTTTCTATTCGTAAGTGTACGGGTGAATACCGTTGTACTCCAATATAAAAATGTCAGCTTTCTCTAATATATCTATATACTATTATATAAAGAAACTCATTGTGACACCAATCTTTTGATTTCCAACTTTAACCTTTGTGTTTTAGCTATATTGTGAAAATTTCTTATTAAATCCCTAAAATAGCCTTACAAATTAAGTTAGACTAATTAATTATATTACTAATTATAATTAATGACTTACTTTTCCCATAATCTGTTTTTCTTCCATTGTTCTACTCAGAATTAATGGGACATGTTATCTAGATAAATCTTCTTCTTTAACCCACATAAAATGACATTGAAAAAAAGAATTATGCTCGCGGGAACGCGTGCTACATTTGCTAGTAAACAAAAAAGAGTACACATCACTATAACACAGTTTTGTGCTAAGTATCACAAAAGGATTCTATGCAATTACAAAACCGTGAAGAGTTTTATGCAAGTTATTGAGACATCGTGGCATTTTATGCAATTTTCCTAGAGATTTTGTGCTGTGGTTTTTATATTAGAATTTGAAAGCCCTCCAGTTCCACCTCGATAGCTAGCCCTAATGAGTGGAACAAGAGAGATTATTAAAAACTATTATCAAAAATTATTTTTTAAGAAGTAGGAATAGATTAGATTCCATGAGGGGTTTGTAGCTTGATAGCCTGAAAAGTTGAAACTAGGAACTGATTATAAGAGAATTTTGAAAGCGCCTAGAGATTAGATACGATGGATGCTGGTGTCAATATGGCAATGATATGCACTCGAGCATGTCGGAGAAACCTTTTTCATTTTAACCCCACGCCTGAAATTTAATCCTGTCATGTTATGTATTTTACCATGTAAAAAATAATTGAATTATATATGTATATATGTATATAAAATTCTAGACAAAGAATTTTAACTTTTGTTTGCAGGGACAGATACGAAAAAGTCATAAAGTTGGGGGACGGATAAGCTACTATATCATTTTTAACCCCACGCCTGAATTTTAATATTGTCTTGTTATGTATTTTACCATGTAACAAACAATTGAATTATAGACGTACATATATAGTAATAATAAAAATTGTAGACAAACAATTTTCCCTTTTTCCGCAGGGACAGATACGAAAAAGTCATAAAGTTATGGGACGGGGATAAGCTACTATATCGCTGTTTACTTACAGTGACAAGTCCACCTCATACCTTTTGCCCTTCAGAAATTTGCACTGCATCATCACCTAACAAGGAGAAACTTCATTCATCAAAAAAGAAAAGCATTATAGAAACTTCCACCTCTCCTTTTTTCTTCTTTTGGTTAGTATGCTATTGGTTAAAAACAAATATTTGCCTATTTTATTTTCCAAGGCAATTTCTACCTACTTATAATACTTACCTTCATGATTTAGGGTGAGTTTCATGACATAAACATGTTGGTTTACTAATTATGAATAAAATCCATAAATTAGTACTATCAACTCAGAGCGTTTTGCAACATAAATACAAACAACAACGAACCCTGCAATTTCAATAAATTATGGTAGACTATATGAACCATGAATGAATCATGCCGAGTTGTGAACGTGAATCTTTTATTTTCATACGTTTCGGTTGATGAATATATCTTCATCTTGATCTTTTAGCTTCATGTCGTTCCGTATGACCTCCATCCACGTCTTTTTTGGTCTCCCACGAGCTCTAGCCGTCTGTCCTAAGTCGAGATCTTCAACTCGTCGTACCAGTGCATCTATATATGGGTCTGCGTTTAACATGCCCAAACCATTTTAACCGATTTTCTTGCATTTTCTCGTTGATGGCGGTCACACCTAATTTATGCCGAATATCTTCATTGCGCATCTTATTTCTATTGGTGTCACTGCACATCCACCGTAGCATGCGCATCTCTGTAACTTTCAACTTATGTGCATGACTTTGCTTAATAGCCCAACACTCGTAGCCATAAAATCAAGCAGGTCTAATAGCCATAAGATAGAACTTTCCTTTAAGAAAAGTTACGATCGCACAAGATACATGTTGCACTCTTCCACATTGTGTAAATATGAGTAGTTAACTTCGCAGTCGCGCAAAATATATTTTTTTGTCGAAAAGTATGGTTTTGCTGGGATTTGAAGATTGCACCGCGGGATTAATCTTGATCTAATCTCAATATAATAAACATATGACACTTTTCTCCTATTTTTTTCTTGTATATTTCTCACTTTTAAATTCTAATTTTTGATAACCGGTTTTTTACCATATATAATTTTTGGGGAGTAAAATAATCTTGAATAAAAAAGAGGACTCAAAATTGAAATAAGGATTAAGTCAACATGAAACCTCATGTTTTCACTTCAAACGCTGGCAAAACAAACTTTTTGACAAAATTTAGGTAGGTTTGGGGTAGTTTTCCCTTATTAGAAATTAAAGTGGACATTGCAAGCACTCTATATATACAGTTTGGTGGTTTAACTGGTGTAACTGTAATTATCTCTTGCTCATAATCTATATATATCCTTTGGTAGTTTTAGATTTTTTTAATATTTTTTTTTTCTCCTTGTCCACTTCTATTACAAAATGACCTGATGATGAACTAGATGGGATGTTATGGTATTAAGGAAAACTTCGACTCTAAATTCAAGTGTACTTAATAAAGTTTCATCTAATAGCGAGCAACATTTGGGTAGCATAATATAATATGGAAGGGGGATGGATGATGAACATGCAACACTGTTATCTATTTCTACAACATATTACTAATCACTTTGTGAAGATCAAGAACAATGTTGTGTCTATTGCGTTGAATGCGTGTAACAACTAACAACAATAATTGATTAGCTGTAAATTTGGATATGCATTGGACCAAAATTGCCTTTTAAGTTAAAGCGCCACTCTTTTTTCCCAATGCGTACCTTTTCATTAGAAGAAATCACTTTTCTCCTTTTGCTGCGTGCCCACTTCAGCTGTTCAGCATGCATTAATATTTATCATAATATATAATAATAGTAGAGTCACATGCTTCATTTGTTCCCAGCTTATGTACCATCTCTTTCGTCCTTTATCGTTCATATGCAATATCTATGAGCTACCTATAAACAGCTATAAGTTATGGGTTAAAAAGAATCGATTTCATTAAAAAAAGGTTATGGGTTACGAATATTAATATAGAATGCTAACTATTTTTTGCTAAATACAAAAACCTGCAACGGGCGCATGCAAACTAGACCACAGCTCAGTGCATTGGATATCCTTAAAATAAATATCTATGTAAATTCTTTGGTCAGAACGCAGGGGCGGAGCCAGGATTTTTTCGGACCCCGGGCTGCTATTAACTTAAAGATCTATGTATATTGTGTAAGATGGAATGGAAAATAAAATTGACCAATAATATTATGGTAAGTAAAGATGTTATTGAAGTTAAACTCTATATTTTTGTGAAGAGTAAAATTGACCAACAACGCTTGTACACGAGCTCTTATGATTATACATGATTCTCCTATAATTAGTATATATGTCTATCTATACTGGAATAGAAGAAAATTTTAATAGACGTATACAATAAACTTTAACAGTCTTATTTTAAAGGACCAAAAAATAAAAAATTTAGTTTGAATGCACAAGAATATACTTCAAAAAAAATTTAAACTTCAAATTTAGTATACTATTCGTATATAATAATACTAGAAACAGTAGCACGCGATCCTCGCATGATTAAAAATTTATTCTGTAGAGTGAAGAAAATAACTTAAATGAGTAAAGATTAAATATGTAATTTATATAGAAATGTTTAAATTTTGAAAACTAAATCACCAATCAATGTAGTTAATGATTCACTTAAATCGTAAGACTAGATTAGGAACTTAGTTATAAAATATTGTGTCAATACTAAAATTATAAGGCTAAAACTGAAAATTAAAAGTTTGGTGTCGCAATTTGTCTTCTTTATATGATAGTATAGATAATTTAGTACACCTTACTAAAAATCTCAAGATTCGGTATCGGTTTGAGAGTAAGAATAGTGGTTTTTTTTAAGTGTAATGAGATTTAAAGATTGACTTATTTTCTTATATTTATTGATTTTGTTAGTTTTTGGGCTTCTTAAGGAAAAATTTAAGAAAAAAAGCAATTAGTGATGAATTGAAATTTCAGTTAGGAGATATTGATTTTGATAATAATTTGAATTTTTCAAGAAAAAAATGTAACATAACAACAATTAATGAATTGTGATATCATTTTGGTGATATTGATTTAAAGCAAAAATCTAGCAAAAACAGATATGTTCCTTCATTGATTCGAACTCAAGACCTGTAACACTCAAAGTAGAGGGATTTACCACTAAGACAAGCCTGCTTTCATGCTATATTTTCCTTACGATATGTATTTGTATCTTATCTGAGGGCTATTTTTTTTTTTTTAAAGATATCTATAATAGGCGAGGTCGAAAATCGACCCCGGGCTGGAGCCTACCCAAGCCCTCTGGGTGGCTCCGCCCCTGTCAGAACGCTATTTGCGCACGTCCTTCCACTTGAAAAATGACAAAAACTCGCTCACCTCGATCCCTTTCATTTTAATATTTTTTTTCTTTTTTTTTATTCTTTTGTGTACATAGTTTTTGTTCATGTTTTATCTATTGTGTCACTTTTCAATTTGGATTAAGGATCTATCTAGACAAGATATAATTTAAGTTGATCATAACCAATTTTTTTTTGGTAATAATATCACAAGGTGCTGCCGGGGAACGTCTCTCATGTCTCAGAAGGCACTACTAAGTCCCCTTATCACATAGGGGTGACCCTCATACATGGGGTCCGCGTGGGGTCTCTTGAGGCATGGGAGGCAGTTCGTGCTGCCGTTATCCATTAGTATGGTTATCTATAATACCCTTTTGTAAGAAATAACTAAGATCGTTTGGTACGTGAACTAGAAGTAAAGTCGTATAAATATAATCTAATCTCTAAAGATTGTAAAAATCACAATCCCAAAAAACCGGGAAAAACTCCAATGATCACATCGGAAAATCTGCCACCGGATCCAACTCCGGACCACATGCAAACTCGCGTAATGGAGGAGGAATCACCAAACTCGAATACTCTAAAACGCCCTCGAAAAGCATGCAACAAAGGAATGCAAAAAGATTGGTGGGGAAACGTTAGGCGAACCAGGTCCAATAGAAAAAGGCACGGAGTCCCCGAGCAAGGAGGAGACCCCTAAGGAGTGGCTCATTGCTAAAGCAAAGACCGAAGAGTACGGAGATTGGATGCAAGTCATAAGGAAGAAAAAATGGAGTAAAACAATATCTCCGGATTTTGGTACGTCGGAAGGGAATGTTAAGTATCATGGTGGGAAAGAAAATTCTATGGAAAGAAGAACAGAATTCCCACGTAGTATACTAGGGAAATTTACTATTTTGGTCATATAACTTGGCATCTTTGTGATTTTGGTACATTATCTTGGGAGGCTGTAATTTTAGTACCATAACTTGGCACCTGTTTTGACTTTTGGTCCCCCCACCATATCTCCGCCCATTCTCGCCGTTAAATGTCTACATGGCAACCGTTGACTGCACAATCATCAATTTTGACCTGATTTTGGGCCCACATTCGCCACCTGACGCCCACGTGGATGCCACATGTTAAAAACAATAACAAAACAAAAAAAATAACAAACCAGCAGCTAAAGTTCATTTCTGCGGCAAAATTAGTCCAACTTCTCTCTCCAAAGCCACTTCTGCGCCATTTCTCTCAGCCTCCATTTTGCCACCAGTTTCGCCGCCGCCGTTACTTCTCAACGCCGACGACCAAGTCGATGACATTTCAGCTGCTACACATGGCTCGCAACACAGGAAAGTTAAAATACGTAAACGAAGATCCAAATCCGAACTATGGTTAGTTTTCTTACGATTGTTTTTTAGAAATATGTTAATACTTGTGTTCGGAGTCATAATCCATCAATGCATGTCTCAATTAAACCCTAATTTCAGAAACCCCAAATTCTCGAACCCTAATTTTCAAAATCCTATTTTTGGTAAACCCTAATTTACCATAATTTCAGAAACCCCCAATTTCAGAATCCCTATTTTGTAAATCCCTAATTTCACAAACTCCCCATTGTGTAATGTCTAATGAAATCCATTTGTTTTTGCATGGAACAGCTTGTGGATCATTATATATTACTTCTGAATTCCAGTATGGTGGAATTGTAACAGCAGAGGGCAATCTCGAAGGTAAAACTATAAAGGTGGTAGTTGATTATGTTGGGCCATCACATATAACCTTTAATGGTATTCAAGCTTTATGCACAAAACGTGGATTTTTGCTTGTCAATGCTATATATCTGAAGCAGCAATGTGGCTATGTTATTCTCCAAAATGACCATGAGATCTCATCATACTTCCTATCATCTCAATTGGGTAGAAATATGGTTCTATTTGTAGATTGTGAGGGAAGGATAGATACAGGACAACAATCAATGTTTGAGGGTGAAGACAATGGGGTGGAAGAAAATAATGATGAAGAGGTTGCTGGTGAAGGAGTTGAGACAGGTGAAAGGGATGAGGAAATTGATTTGGAATACTTTAGTGATCCAGAATATGATATGGAAGAAAATAGGGAGATGGGAATTGATGTGAATGAGAGTGTTGTGGAAACCATGTTGTTTGAAGCTCAATGCAGGCAAGATCAAAGAAAGAATGTTTCTCGTAAAAGAAAAGGAAAGAAAGCACCAGATAGTGAAGGTACATCAATGGTACAAAGGGACAAATTTTTCGCTCCAGATACTGAATTTGGTCTAGCTCCATATGAGTCATTATCAGATGAAGGAGAAGAGAACTTGGTGATGTCTGCTAATGAACTGGACAGTGAGTGTGGTAGTGATGATGAAAGGCCACTAAAGACATGAGAACTTTTTGATATCCAGAACATTTTCAATCCAAATTTGAAACTTGGTATGAGGTTCACAAGCAAGTATGTATGGAGGGATGCTATTCATGCTGATGCAATTAATCAACAGAGATCAGTATGGGTCTTCAGGAATGATAAAAGAAGAATGTATGCTAAGTGTGATAATCCTAGGTGCAAGTGGAGATTGAATGCAAGAAAGGTTCTTGGTGAAGAATCCACTTTCAGAATCAACAAGTTCATATTCACTCATGGTTGTCCTGCCACCAAGAAATCAAGGAATATGAAGTCAAGTTTTCTAGCCAGGAAGTATATGCATCTTTGGAAGTCTGATCCAAATAGAAGTATCAAGGGATTCAGTATAGATGTTGAAGCAGATACTGGTGTATGAGTCAGCTTTTATCAGGCATACAGAGCTAAATTCCTTTCACTGACTATGCTGAATGGTACCTCCCAGGAACAATATGCTGCTTTATGGGATTTCAAAGGAGAAATTGAGAGATCTAGTTCTGGATCCATTGTTCTTCTATCTGCATCATCAGAAAATAAGTTTGATAGATTATATATATGCTTGGCATCTGGTAGACAGGTTTTCTCTTTGGTTGTAGGAGAATAATTGGGGTAGATGGTGCCCATCTCAAGGGACCTCACAAGGGCATTCTGTTGACAGTTGTAGGCATTAATGCTAATAACAACATATATCCATTTGCTTGGGCAGTAGTTGATATGGAAGATGAAAGAAATTGGGAATGGTTCTTATATGTTTTGAAGCTGGACCTACACATAACAAGGAATGAAAGGTGGACTTTTGTGTCTGATAAACAAAAGGGTCTGTTACAAGCATTCAAGAGAGTTTTTCCAGGCTCAGTACACAGTTTTTGTGTAAGGCGTCTTCATGGAAATTTCAAGAGGGCTAGTTTCACAAGAGATGCACTGATAGATGCTTTGTGGAAAGTGGCTAAGGCAACAACAGTGAATAAGTGGAAGAAGAAAATGGAAGAATTGAAAGTTATTAGTCCACAGGCACACAAGTGGTTAGAAGACAAGCTACCTGAGCATTGGAGCAGGTCACATTTTGATCCAAATTTGAAATGTGACAAGCTTCTTAACGATGGATGTGAAGCATTCAACTCTTGTATACTGGATGCCAGGAAAATGCCTATACTTTTAATGCTAGAGTGGATTATGCTTTATTTGATGACAAGGCATCGGAAGAACAGGGATACAACAAAGGCAATATGGAAAGGAGAATGGTGTCCTAAAATTAGGAAAATTGTCTGGCACTTAATGCAGATTCATGTGAGATACTGTAGGCCTGTTAAATCTGATGACAAACACTACTCTGTGCAAACCAAAAATGGAGATACTTATGTTGTTGATCTGGGGGAGTAGAAATGTGGGTGTAGGAAGTGGGATATCAGTGGAATACCTTGTATCCATGCAGTTAGTGCCATAGTTGCATAGGGGCTCAATACTTTAGATTTCATCCACCACTCATATAGTACTGACAGTTATCTAGAAGCTTATGACAAACCTATACTCCCTATGAATGGTAGAAAATAATGGAAGAGTATTAACTTTCTTCCAATTAACCCTCCAAATGATGGAAGAGCAGTTGGAAGACCAGAGGCACTTAGGAGAGGAGAACCTGGTGAGAGACCTCTGAAGAAAAAAAGAAAATGCAGAGGGAAGCCTGTAGAAGTGTCAACTTCTGACCCCAACAGGTTGAAGAGAGTGCAGAGAACAGTAAGAGAAATACCATTAACAGAACACCATGTTGCTAAACAATAAATCAATCATAAGAAAAGTACAACATTTCCAACATTGCAGTAAATAACAAAATAAAAGTACCATTAACAGAACACCATAACATAGTCTTACATTACATAAGAAGATGCAAATAAACAACTAAAAGTTTTAAGTTATTACAACCTAGAATAAAACACAATTAGCAAACAGATCAAAAGAAAAAAACACAATAAAAAAAAGAGCCCATCATATGAAACAACAAATAATAGCAGCCCTTGTATAGTTCATTCTCAACACATAATCAACAATAGGGCTTGATTGATCAATGGGTTTAAAGCTATGCCTAACAGTGGCTTGAGTGAAACTTTGCCGAGAACTCTCATCACCACTGTAAGGTCTCCTCTTCCTATTTGAACCGTCATTCATGTCGTCGGCCCACACAAAGTAATTCGGGTGACGAACACACGATGGACAAATGTAGTAAAAACTCCCGGGTCGGGATGCGGTGCTACTAGCCTGAAAATACAACATATCTCCCCGACCACAAGCGCACGGGATTTGGCGTGGATGAGCCATCTACAGGTGAAATGGCAATTACCAGTTAACAAACGCCCCTAATTTCTAAGCAATTAATCTAATTCTAGCAAAATTGACAGAAAGAGGAATTAACCTAATTTCTAAGAACCCTAAATTGACAGAAAGAGGAATTAACCTAATTTCTAAGAACCCTAAATTCACAGAAAAATGAATTCACATAAAGTAGATGAAGAACACAAATCAGATGAAGAACACGAGTATTCTCGGACTAACCTTCGATTTGTGAATTAGAGTGGAGAATTGTGAATGAGAGAGAGAGAGAGAGAGAGAGAGAGAGAGAGAGAGAGAGAGAGAGAGAGAGAGAGAGAGAGAGAGAGAGAGAGAGAGAGAGAGAGAGAGAGAGGGAGAGAGAGAGAGAGTGTGAGAGACGGATTCGGAACGATTTAACTTTCCCAATTCTGTGAAGTGAGGAGTCGCGTCACGTCGATTCAATCTCAAATATTTGAGAAATCTAACCGTTATGTTTTGTTATTTTTTTTGTTTTGTTAATTTTTTTAATATGTGGCATCCACGTAGGCGTCAGGTGGCGAATGTGGGCCCAAAAATGGGTCAAAATTGATGATTGTGCAGTCATGGGTCGCCATGTAGACATTTAACGGCGAGAATTGGCAGAGATATGGTGGGGGACCAAAATTCAAAACAGATGCCAAGTTATGGTACTAAAATTAAAGTCTGCCAAGATATTGTACCAAAATCGTAAATATGCCAAGTTATGGGACCAAAACAGTAAATTTCCCTAGTATACTCACAAAAACAAAAGGAAATGAATTTCAATTCGGAAAGGAAAATTCCCAACTTCAAAATCCTAGTGGAAGTAAAACACCCCACAATTGAATGGTGCATCTTAATAAACCAAGCAATAAGGCAAAAAGAAAGGGCAGATTATGTTTAGAAGTCCAAATAATCAGAAAGAAAATTATTTTACGGCTTCGGAGAGTGCCGAATTAAAATTGGGAAAAGAAAGCCAATTTCAGCATCTTTAAGGAGAATCTGGGGACAAAAAATTCTAATAATGGCGCAGGAGGATCAGCTCCATCTCAACTAGGCGGATGGAGCCTTCGTCAGCGTAATCCAACCAGACTTCTGGATGATCCAAACACGACACTAGAATTTCTGTGGCCCCTCATGGATATCAGTAATAGATCCGCGGACAATAATGGTAACAGAGTTATTCTCGACGCTGTGGGAACTGGAAATTATCACCCATGCAATAGGGAGAGTGTAACACCTAAGGAATTATTGGCAAACACTCAATCTCAGCCTCTGGGAGAAGACTCAATAGGAGTTCTTTGTGCAAATGTTGATGCGGCAGATGATATCATCATGGATGGGTCGGGATGTTGACGACCCAGTGTGCGCGCACCACCTTATCGGTGTTAAGATGAAGATTGTGTCTTGGAATTGTCAAGGAGCAGGCGATGTGGATTTTCGGATTAATTTACGGGATTTGGTGAGAATTTATAAACCCGATGTGGTCTATTTACTAGATACTCGAGTAAGGGAGGAGCGCGCATATGAAATAGCGCATACTCTCGGCTATACATATTTTGCTATTGTGCCTACTGAGGATATGTTGGGTGGTATTTAGATGCTTTGGAACTCCAAAGAAATCGATGTTGTCATCAATGAACTGGAGGACCAAGCAATTCACGCCATTATCGGTCCAAAAAATCAAAATAAATGGCAGATTTCGGGGGTTTATGTCAAGCCGCACCATGTGGATAAAGTTAGGATCTTTAAAAGCCTTTAGGAAAGATGAAAACTTAACGACTTGTTGTGGCTTATCCAAGGTGACTTCAACGAGATTGGAGCTTCACACGAAAAGGCGGGGGGAAGTGATACGGTCCTTAACAGATGTCTTGCGTTTCAATAAAGAATGAACTCGCGGGGTTCCAAGACTCAAGGGGAGGATTTTACTTGGACAAATAAAAGAGAGGGGTCTGCGGATATTCAAGAAAGGATTGATAGGTCATTGGCGAATGATAAATGGATCGAGCTCTTTCCTAATAATACGGTTTTTCATCTCCCACGCACGCATGGAGATCACCACCCGATTCTCACATGTTGTGAAGGTACACCATGTCGAAATTCTAAGAGGTCATTTCGTTTTGAGGACATGTGGTATAAATATCCAGAATGTGAGGGAAAAATGAGAGAGGTTTGTGCAAAAAGTTTGTAACTCCTTGATGCCATAAAAGTTGTCCCATCCACAATGCTACCATGGAATAAGGAAAGATTTGGCAACATATTTAAGAAAAAAAAAAGAAGAGTCTTGAAACGTATTGATGGTGCTCAAAAAGCCCTCTCACGCCACCCTAATAGGTTCTTGGAAAATTTGGAGCGATAACTTTTAGAGGAGTATAACGAAATCTTGAGAAGCGAGGAGACTTTTTGGAGACAAAAATCATGGGTTCAATGGTCGGGCGAAGGGGACCGAAACACCAAGTTTTTTCATAAGTCCACGATCAATCGAAGGAAACTAAACGAGGTCCTCACTCTTAAGATTGTGGAAGTCTGGGTAGACGATCAGTCGCTCCTCAAATAGCATGCAACTCAATTCTTTCAATCTCTATTTTCGGGAACATACTCCCAAACCCCCACGCTCCATACATACGTTTTCAGCAGTGTGTGGACGGGGAGGCACATGAATCTATGGGACGTGGCCTCACTTTAGAAGAACTAAAAGTTACAGTTTGGGCGACCCATCCTTCGAAGGCCCCGGACCCCGATGGCCTCCATGCACGTGTCTTCCAAACCTACTGGAATTGGATCCGCCCTTCCCTTTTTGAACTTATATTCAACGCATTTAAGGAAGGCGAGTTCGATCCGAATACGTGTTCCGCTTATCTTTGCCTCATCCCGAAAGTGCTAACGTCGTAGACGATATCTCAATTCCGCCCAATCTCCTTGTGCAATGTAATATATAAATTCATCACCAATGCAATCACCCTACGGCTCAAGGATCTCATGCCCGAGCTAGTCGCTCCTACCCAATCTAGCTTTATCAAAGGACGGGAAACGCATGACAACATATTCGTTATCCAGGAAGTCCTCTATTTGTTACGAAATAAGAAGAAATATAAGGTTGGTAGCATGATTCTTAAACTTGATCTTGAGAAGGTGTATGATATAATTAGTTGGAGTTTTCTTGAAAAATCACTCTATGCCTTTAATTTTCCGGGTAACATATTTAAACTCCTCATATTTTGTGTAACGAATGCTTCCACAAAGATTCTTTGGAACAACGAACCCCTAGATGCATTCAAACATGGTTGCGTACTTAGACAAGGGGATCCCTTATCCCCGTATCTTTTTGTCTTTTGTGTCGAGAGGCTCGCATATCTTATTCTAGAGGCGGTGGAAGAAAAAAGATGGGAGCCACATATTCCCTGTCGAGGAGGGCTGATGTTATCCCATATTGTTTTGTCGACGATTTGATGCTCATGGGTAAAGTGACTTTAAAGACAACTCGAACCATCAAGGTAAAAGCTCGGGTTTAAGACTAAGTCTGAGCAAGTCGAAAGGTTTTTTCTCTAACGACAGGGACTTGAATTTGAAAAGACGAATATGTGCCATCTTAGGGTTTGGACACCTCGGTAAATACCTCGGTGTGCAGCTGTTCCATAGTCGCGTTAAAAGTGATGACTTCACTGGGGTGTTCGACAAATTGTCTGTGCGCTATACGGGGTGGAAAAGTAAATCGTTATCTCTTGCATGGTGATCTACTCTCATTCAATTAGTCTCGACATCAATCCCTATTCATATAATGCAATCATGTTGGGTTTCCGAAAATGTTTGTCATCGTCTTGACAAGTTAAACAGGGATTTCCTTTGGTCAAGTGACCCGAACGTGCCAAGCTTCATCTCATCGGATGGAAAAAAGTGAGTAGAGACCGAAAGGAATGAGGGATGGGTATTTGGTTAGCTCGCACAAATAATCAAGATCTCCTTGCTAAATTTGCGTGGAAAAATCTCACGAAACAATCTGAAATCTGGGGCGATTTCGTCAAAGCCAAATATCTTAAGGGTTGTCATCTGCTTTCACATAATACCAAGATGAGTGATAGCATTACGTCGCAGGGAATCATTCGTTGCTTGGAGCATATCAAACCTTTCTTGTGATGAAGATTGGAAAAGGTACGATAATTTCCTTTTGGTTTGAAAATTGGTTGAGTAATATACGCCTATGTGATTTTATGCAAAATATTGACGAGGCGGATCGCAACATAACTCTTCATGATGTCATTGATGTGAATGGCGAATGGTGTTTTGATGCTCTTAATACCGAGATTAATGATTGTTGGACGAGCATTAATACCGAGATTTATGATTGCTGGATGAGCATTATTGAAGGGAAAGTCCTAACTTTGAATGATATGAAGATTGCATTCTTTGGAACGAAAAGGCGTCGGGGATTTTCTCTTGCCAAAGTGCTTATAAAGCATTGTACCGTGCGCACAAGGGTGGGAGCAACTTGGCCAATAAATTTGATTGGATTTGGAAGGCCCCATGTAGTAATAAAATTTGATACTTTTTGTGGCTCGCACAACAAAACCGTCTAGCTTCAAATCAACTTCGCATGAGGAGGTAACTGACGGATGTGGCATGTTGTGAATTCTTCTCGCACCTGGAGGAATCAGCCCTCCACATCTTGCGTCACTGCAGAACGACTAAGGTTTGGCGCACAATGTTGTCCAGACAGGCTTGGCAGAAATTTCGGGAGTATTCGGATGAAGAATGGCTAAGGAAGTATATAAAAAACAAAGATATAGTATGCTCTATTATGTCGAACATACCATGGAATGTAATCTTTGCGGAAGGCGTTTGGATGATTTGGAAGGCGAGAAACGAACATATATTTAAAGGAAACTAGCCAAGAACTTTACAATTATTTGCCAAATCAAACAATTAAGTCATGACATGCTCAAGTCGACGAATAGAGGGCTGAAAGTGGGAAGAGGAAAATGGCAAAGACCAAAAGAGGGTTGGATGAAACTTAATGTCGACGGAAGTGTAGATGTCAAACGCAATAAGGGCGCTATTGGCGGAGTGTTAAGGAATGAGCGAGGCAATTGGATTTGGGGATTCACAGCACTGTTAGCGTATCCGACTGTTTTGGAAGCCGAAGTGGAGGCGATCAGGAGGGGGCTTTTGCTCGCATGGAACGACGAATCATGAACATATGTGTGGAAACCGACTCTCAAGAAGCATTTCGAATGATCAAGGGAGAGATTGGCTGTGTTGCGGGACTTCAGGAAAAAGTTGAAAGAATGTCGTGTTTTGCTTCATAAACCATTAAAACGCAAATTCAATTGGATTAAGAGAACCAAGAATGGACTCGCATACGTGATAGCCAAACAAGGACATAACGATACCAGAGGATTTTGTTTCTTGCGAACACCCACTGCCCGTCGTGTTAGTTTCACTAGTTTCGATTGATGTAACCTAAGGGAACTTGTTTTTCGTTTTAGAATCAAAGAATAAAAAATAATAACTAAACTATGGCAACCAATATTTGCAGAACAGTTGCAAATAAGGAAATCAATCTATTTTTTCCTATTTATACTATAAGTTTAAAACTTATGTTTCCTAAGATAAGATATACTTGCAAAATGTAACTCTCAAATATCTAAATAGTTGATCAATAAATACTGATCAATAATATATACATATATACAAGATGTGCAGTATTACATAAAAAATCTAAAATAATAATAAATAGTAAAAGTAGTTCATGCATGTATTGTAATACATGAGTTTATATTTTCTACATAATATAATATTGTATTTATGTAAAAAATAAGATACTATAGAATATTACTGGATTTTATTTCATGAAGATATGTGTTATAATATACGTAGGTATATTAAAAATAATAAAGGGGTGTTTGCAAGAACTTTTAAAAGTAGATTATGGGTTTTAAGTCATTGAAAATCATTTATTTAATGTTTAAAATTAATGCTTTTGCTTCTTCTCTCTTTAAAAAAGTCAAAAAAAATAATAATAAACAGATGCCCATAAGCATGTCATGAGGTACTTCCATAAACTACTTCTACCCATATATTCCTTAAACTTCTCTAAATGTCCTATTTAAGTCTTAATTAATTATAAAGAAATATCATAATTTCTCTATTTTCTCATTTACGTGATATTCTCTATAATTCTAAATTGTGATGTTTTTAAGAGTAATAAATTAATAATAAAATTTAATTAAAGAAAAAGTAATAAGGAAAAAGAATAGAAAGAGATTCTTAGTTTTTTTTTTACTTAACAATAAGATATTTATATTAACAACTTTCAAATAAAGTTATACTGTCTAAAAGTAAATGCTTACACCAAATAAATTGCGCAATGTAATATAATAAAGATATTAATTCAATTATATCAAATATTAACTTATTTTATTTTTAAATATAACCATCACTTGTATGTGTGAGTGAAATATTAACATATGTATACTTTAAATATGGGTAAATAAATATTATTGCGTTTTAATCAATATTCAAAAGCTGATTTTCACTAGCTATTGCAAATACTACAAAACTATTTTAACTGCTTTAAGTAACTTTTAAAAATACATTGGCAAACACTCATTGTTTTAAGTCAAACGTGACTTTAAGTAATTTTAAGTAAAAGTTATGAAGAAGTAGATTTCATAAGCTCTTGCAAACACTCTCTAAGGTGAGGGTATATATTTTGAGAAATTAAATATAATTTTGCCTTAAACTACAATCACTACAAGAATGGGCGGTCATTAGGGACCGCCCATTAGCGACTGCCAAGCAGTCGCTTGTCTTCAGCGACTGCTGAAGAAACAGCGACTGCTAAGCAGTCACTGTTGAAATTTGCGACTGCTAAGCAGTCGCTATTGTCATAATGGACAATCAGCGACTCCTTAGTAGTCGCTACAAATTTAAAAATTACTGGGCCACACATTTTGGCCCGAGTTGGGCCAAAATGTGGGCCAATTTTAGGGCCGAATTTACCCTAATTCGGCCCTAAACAAATCAGCGACCGTTAAGCGGTCGTTGATTTAGGTATATAAATAAAAAAAATCTTTTAGAAATAGATTTGTGAAAATTAGATTATATATTAGATTAAATTAGATTAGTTTTTACTTAGATTCTTTAATTAGATTGTAAAAATGAGATTAAGTTTATACTTAGATTCTTTAAATAGATTGTAAAAATTGAATTGTTAAATTTGAAATAGTTTTGTGTTAGATTGTTAAATTGTTAAATTAGATTCAAATGTTGATTTGATTTTCTAAATGTTATATTTTTATTTTTACAGTATATACATATTTTTGGCATGACGTCACGTAAGACCACTAGCGGTACTGGAGGTCGAGGTCGAGGTCGTGGAGATGGAGGTCGTACTGGGGTGTCGGGTACTCGTAGCGGTGGATGAGTCACGAGTAGTGTTGGTCGTGGTGGTGTTGGCTGTGGTGGGGTTGGTGCCATTGGTAGTGGCAGTGTAGGTCGTGGTGGTGTTGGTCGTGGTGGTATTGGCCGCGGTGGGGTTGGTGCCAGTGCTAGTGGCGGAGTAGGTGGTAGCGGTGTTGGCCGTGGTGATAGTAACAGTCGAGGGGGTCGAGGTAGGTTCGGACCTGTACGGATTGTCCGATCGGCGACTCGTGCATCAGATGGCCATCCAGCCGAGCCATCCGTCTCGGCACTAGGGTCAGGTGACGTCTCTACGTCGAGGACACCAGTGTTGCAGCGGCAGTTATTAGCAGAGTTTGAGACCACCGAGGTGCCACTACCCGGATCATCAGAGTCCACCAGGTCCGAGGTGCCCCCATCTGCCGAGTCTACCAGACTTCAGACTCCATCACATGTACACGACATCGGAGCTGGACAAAGTCAGAGGTCGAGTGAGTCACCACTACCGAGCCAGTCTCACCCACCGAGGGGACCAAATACACCATGTACGACGGTCCCGGCGGGATAGAAGATTCCGCTTATAGAAATGCATCGGGGTTGTTTTTCCAAGCCCCCTAGTCGTGAGATCGTGAAGGTGATCACTGGCCTCATTCGTCAGTTTATGACTGAGTTTTGGCCCTCCTACACAAAGATTCCCCGCGAGATACGGGAGGAGATGTATGCTTGATTTACGGTGAGTTTTTAATTTATTGTTTAATATCTCATATATTAGTTTAGTAAATTAGGGATTTTTTAAAAAAATTATGTTGAATTTAGTTTATTAATTTATTGTCGTAATTAATTGTTGAATAGTAATTTTTTTTTGCAGAATAGGCTTGGGATTCGTTACTCCGATGGGGCTGCAGTACACAAGGCATACCAGGAGAAGGCGAGGGAGCTTTACCAACTTATGCCGATCCACGTGACTTGGACATTGAGATGACGCGGGCGAGAAACTGGGATCGGGATTTGCTCTGGCAGGTCCAGTCCGAGAACCTAGAGTTGAGGACGACAACGGACCCGAGAGTCGACGCACTAACGACATGGGCACATGGCTTTGTCGAGGACCAGATTGCAGAGGGCCGACCAGTGCGAGAGCTTCCTAGTGAGTTGTTCATGGGGGATGCTATGAAGACCGGAGACGCATTCAGGGTTCCGAGAAAGGTCCATCAGAGAGCAGATCCTTTTGCTCCAGGTACTTCTACCGCCTCTCAGTATGTTGATGATTTTGGGGCTGATGAGTGGTATAGTGATTGTGATGGTGTTGTTGGTGATGAGGATCCCGAGGCCGGTGTTGATGGTGAGGAGAACCTAGATGAGATGTATAGATTGTGGGAGAGTTCTGGTGATGAGGGGGTCGAGTATCCGCCTAGCGATGTTGAGGGTGGACTTCCTAGAGATGATGAGGGGGTGATGTTGGGGACGGTGATGATGAGGGGGGTCATGATGACATGGCTCAGTGATCGGGTGGATGTTAGTGGTTTGTATTTTGTTTGGGATTATGATACTATAGTTTTTTTATTATCGCGTTATGAATTGTGATTGTACTTATAATTAGTGATTGTGATTTGTTTTGGACTTAGTTTTGATTATCGCGTTATGGATATGATTGTGTTTTGAATTGTGATTGTGATTGTGTTTGGATATACAGGTTTGTGATTAGCTAGCGATTTGGAAATTATTGTGTTGAAACTGGTTTTTAACTATTATTAGGTCCAAATCATGTCAAATTTTTTTTTGATTATCGCGTTATGGATATGATTGTGTTTTGAATTGTGATTGTGATTGTGTTTGGATATACATGTTTGTGATTAGCTAGCGATTTGGAAATTACTGTGTTGAAACAGGTTTTTAACTATTATTAGGTCCAACTCATATCAATTTGTTTTTTGATTATCGCGTTATGGATATGATTGTGTTTTGAATTGTGATTGTGATTGTGTTTGGATATACAGGTTTGTGATTAGCTAGCGATTTGGAAATTATTGTGTTGAAACAGGTTTTTAACTATTATTAGGTCCAACTCATGTCAATTTTTTTTTTGTATTTTTTATCGGTTGAAACAGGTTTCCGTTATGAACTATTAGTTATAGTAGTTTGAAATAGGTTTGTGATTAAACAATAACTGAAACATGCATGTTAAATAACAATTACAACTAACTAATGATAATTAATTAGTTGTACATTTGTGAAATATATCTTGAACGTTAATAACTCGATCGATCTCCATTAATCTATTATTTCACAACTAATCTTATATAGGGACCGTTAAGCGGTCCCTAATTTGAATTAGGGACCGCTTGGCAGTCCCTATTGTAAAATCAGTCCCTACTAATATTCATACATCAACATTATGAATTTTTCGATGGTTCGAGGTGCCGGTTGTATGTTTAGTTCATAATAACCATTGGAGTAGTTAAAATAACAATAAGTACAACGACACATTGTATATCCAAACATTATACAAGGAGAACGGGCCGCTTTGAAGATTCTCCTACTGTTTTGTACGACGAATGACATAATGACAAATTAATTCGATCTACATATATACGTATAATTAATGAATACTTGATCTAATGATTATGCCTCATAATCGTATCTATGCTAACGTTTGTGAAGTAAATCATAAACACGGATAACAATTACAACTAACTAATGATAATTAGTTGTACATTTGTGAAATATATCTTGAACGTTAATAACTCGATCGATCTCAATTAATCTATTATTTCACAACTAATCTACTATAAGGTTGGTTTTGCAATCATTTATTACTTCAATTTACATAGTACAATGAGTTTGGTTGCTTACAATCACAAACACAAGAACATCAATCAAGAAAAATCGATTTTTAAGTATGAATCTTAGTAGGGACCGTTAAACGGTCCCTAATGTCAAATTAGGGACTGCCAAACAGTCTCTATTGTCCAATTAGGGACCGCTTAGCAGTCACTATTGTTAATTTAGGGACCGCTTGGCAGTCCCTACTAGTATTCATACATCAAAAGTATGAATATTAGTAGGGACCGTTTAACGGACACTAAAATCGTAAATTTTGAATTTTTGGCAAAATTGTTTGGCGGAAATGAGGGGGAAATTTGAATTTCACCAAAGCAATTCTCAACCGTCGATTAAATCCTAATCTACGGTCATAAGTACCCCATCATGTCTTTAACACGGATCGCCATCTCAAACCGTCAAAATCATCCAACGGACAAAAACTAATTGAATCCCATTATATATATATAACCTCACCACTCTTACACCCATTTCACTATCTCCAAAAAATACTATCTTCTTTTCTTCTTTTCACCAACACAAAAAACACTATCTTTTTTTTCTTCTTTTCACCAACACAAAAACTTTTCTTCTTTTCACCAACACAATCTTTTCTTCATTTTCTTTTCTTTCACTTTCTTTATTTTGGGTTTTTATTTTCTTTTTTTCACCAATACAATCTTTTTTTCTTATACTTTCTTTATTTTGGATCTTCATTTACTATTCTTCACTTTTGATTTCATGTTTTTGATTTCATTCATGTTTTTGATTTCATTCATGTTTTTTATTTCATTCATTTTATATTATTACTCATTTTATTCATCTTTTCACATTCTTTTATTCTTTCATATCAATTGTCATTATATTAACTTTTTATTCATCATTTTATTGTTTTGATCTTGTTAAAGTTTCAATTTTACAAAAAAAAACAATGATATTCCGGATTTAATCCGGAATATAATTGTATTTTTTGTATTTTTTCTGGAGATCATTAGGGACCGCTTAACGGTCCCTACTAATATTCATACTATGGATATTTGTAGGGACCGTTAAACGGTCCCTGTTTTTGATATTAGGGACCGTCAAACGGTCCCTATATTTGATATTAGGGACCGTTCGACGGTCCCTACTAATATTCATAGAAATTCTACGAATATTAGTAGGGACTGTTAAACGGTCCCTATTGTAAAATTAGGGACCGTCTAACGGTCCCTAATTGTTTTCAAAATGTAGCGACTGTCAAACGGTTGCTACTTTCTGAAATAAAATAGGGACCGTTCAGACGGTCCCTATTGTAGAAATTAGGGACCGTCTGGGCGGTCCCTAATGTGCTACATTAGGGACCGTCTGAGCGGTCCCTATTGTAAAAATTAGGGACCGTCTGGGCGGTCCCTAATGTTCTACATTAGGGACCGTCTGGGCGGTCCCTAATGTTCTACATTAGGGACCGCCCAGACGGTCCCTATTTTTCAAAAGTATAGCGACCGCTAAGCAGTCGCTATATTGCGGTCCCTATTGAGGTCATTAGGGACCGCTTAACAGTCGCTAATTTGCGGTCCCTAATGACCTCAATAGGGACTGCTTAACGGTCGCTATTGGCAAGCGACCACTGTCAATAGCGACCACAATATAGCGACCGTTAGACGGTCGCTATTGGACAATAGCGACCGCATGGGGTTCATTAGGGACCGCGCAGGCAGTCCCTAATGACCTCTTTTTCTTGTAGTGAATCCAAATGCAAGTTTATGATTCACAAAATTATCAATGACATGTAATAATGTGACATCCAAATGCAAGTTGTGAAATTGGGAGTCTCATTCAAATAGCACAATTGTCAATGGTGACTTATTTGAAAAGGGTAACTTAATGCACACTTATGGCTAATTTGGTTACCCTTTTGAAATATGTTCACCATTAATAATGATGTGATTTGAATGAGGCTCTCACTTTTGAAACACGCGTTTGTGTGTCAATTATCACATGTGATTGCTAATTTTATAAATACTAAATTCTCGTTGGGATTGTAATTTAAGAGGTTGATTGTACTATAGTTTCTAAAATACCCTTACTTTGTTAATCCATGAAAAGACCAATTTGTTATAAAAACATATATGTATACCTTAATTTAGATAATGTCTTTTAAACTTTTGTGCTACTTTACAATGTTTTAGCGCCCAAATTTTGCACACGAATTTTAGCGCCCAAATTTTGCACACGAATTGAAATAAAATTTTGATAAAAATAATCTCTCATTCCAAATCTTTTTATGATTATCATCAAAGTATTTTAGATTTAAAAATATTAACTATTATTCATTAATGAGAAAATGATAGAGATTAATTCAGAAAAACGGATTGTAAATTAAAGGATAAAGTTGGAATGAGAAAGGATAATCTTCGCCAATATTATGAAATGTGGGATAAGAGGCAGCGATTCATATAAAGGATTAATCACAAGATTAGACCACTAATGATGAACTACTCTAATCATTTAAATGTTAATCCAAATATGAGTTTGAGCTAGATTATGACTCCAATTAGCATGTATAAGACAAACCAAATGTGTCATTGATGTTTTTAATGTTGACAATCAAGAGTACTAGAAATGCATTTACTTATTCTTGGCGCCCTATTCGATGCGCCCTATTCGATGTGCCCTATTCGAGGCGCCCTATTCGAGGTGTCCTATTCGATGCGCCCTATTCGATGCGCCCTATTCGATGCGCCCTATTCGAGGCGCCCTATTCGATGCGCCCTATTCGATGCGTCCTATTCAATGCGCCCTATTCGATGCGCCCTATTCGATGCGCCCCAATTCGATGCGCCCCAATAATGCTGAACCAAGAGAACCTAGCAGCCCTATCAAGGGTCGACCTAAAAGAGGCAACTCAAAAGAGACAAGTGAACTACGTTCGGCTTGATTCCCTTAATGGGATACGTAGGCAGCTTGGCAAGTTCCCAAGCTCAGTCCGATATCATAAGTATCTAATACCCGCAATACAACAATCAAAGAGAGTCTAATCTTTCCCGTTCAACTATTCCATCAACTTGGCCATATAGAGATTATTTCCTGTCATCTTGTATTTCCTTATGTGTAATAGGTGTTCCGGACCAAGCTAGTCCATTCATTGTAATAGGATAGCATTATTTTGGTTAAGTCGGGCCCCACTGTATCAATTACTCGGTGTAAAGTAACCTAGATGAAATAAGGCCAAAATATTGGCACCGTCTGTGGGAACACCATTTTGCTTAAGCTTAAGAGTCTGTTTAGGTGAAATGGCCAAGAAAATGAATGGACTAATGGGAAAAGAACCGCGAAGAGTCCCAGTAGTTGTATCGAGATCGAGAAACAACTACGGAGTTGATAATATGGAACTCGGTCCCAAGCAAACAATGAGTGGTGCCAAGAGTAATAAAAAAATCCCCAATTCAACCAAGAAAACCAACATTATCGGAGAATGATTAGGGATTCTTCAATCCCAATCCAACACGGACGAACGACTACGCCCTGAACGATGTCATAATTTGTCTTACCCTAAGGAGGTATTGAAGGTCAAATCGCATTTGTTTATCAGACCAAGCAGGTACCACCAGGGCCACATCATGTGGATACTACATATAGATGGAATCCAACAACTAGACATCGAAGAATTACCTCGAGAAGAGGATGAAAAACACAGAAAAAACTTGGCAAGAGGAGCTCCAAGGAATATTATGGGCGTGTAGGACAACCACGAGAACATTGACGGGCGAAACACTTTTCGTTCTTATTTACGGCACTGAGGCTGTTCTACCTGACGGAATGGGAATGCCAACATGCAAGATTCACAACTATGATCCCAAACAATCAATTCGCTTACGTCAGATGGATTTGGATATGATAGGCACAACAAGGGAAGATGCGTACCAATGCACTGTAGCTTTCAAAGCAACAAATGCTAAAGCTACAACAACAGAGTCCAATTATGAAATTTTGAGGTAGGAGATCTAGTACTCAGAAGTGTATCAACAAAACAGCATATTGGAAAATTCGAACCAAAATGGAGGGGCCCTTCAAGATCATACAAGCGACCTTGGAATGTGCAACATCTTAGGCGTTATTATGCAAAGGAGTAGAAACAATTGCGATCAGGAGCTAATAAACTGTATGACCTGTGAAGGCTTGAGTCCCGTGCAAAGACTGGGAAACATAAACCCCTCGGTAAGTAATTGAGGCTAACCTTTTCCAAATTATTAAATGTATCTATCTACGTGAACGGCGCAGGTGGAGTCTTATAGAAATGATGCTAAAATCCCCAAATGAGGAACCAAGGAGTTCAGCGACAAAACAAACACAGAAGAACGGAAACTCTGCCCTAAAGTGGCACGAGATACCGAAATTCCCTAAAGAAATTAGAAAAACGGAAACTCTGCCCCAAAGTGGCACGAGATATCGATGAAGGCTCAAAAGGGACGGAAACTCTGCCCCAAAGTGGCACGAGATACCAAAAATCCCTGAAGAAATCAGAAGAACGGAAACTTTGCCCCAAAGTGGCACGAGATACCGATGAAGGCTCAAAGGGACGGAGACTCTGCCCCAAAGTGGCACGAGATACCGAAAAATCCGTGAAGAAATCAGAAGAATGGAGACTCTGACCCAAAGTGGCACGAGATACCGAAAATCCCTGAAGAAATCAGAAGAACGGAGACTCTGCCCCAAAGTGGCATGAGATACCGAAAATCCCTGAGAAAATCAGAAGAACGGAAACTCTGCCCCAAAGTGGCACGAGATACCGAAATTCCCTAAAGAAATTAGAAGAACGGAAACTCTGTCCAAAGTGGCACGAGATACCGAAAATCCCTAGGACAACGAGAAGAACGGAAACTCTGTCCATCATGGCACGGGACACAAAGAATCTTACCCTTATGAGGTATCAAAGAATCTTACCCTTATGAGGTATCAAAAAATCTTACCCTTATGAGGTATCAAAGAATCTTACCCTTATGAGGTATCAAAAAATCTTACCCTTATGAGGTATCGAAGAATCTTACCCTTATGAGGTATCGAAGAATCTTACCATTATGATGTATCAAAGAATCTTACCCTTATGAGGTATCAAAGAATCTTACCCTTATGAGGTATCAAAGAATCTTATCCTTATGAGGTATCAAATAATCCTACCATTACACAGGTGAAGTTTTATTCACATGATACTGGAAACCCATCATGCACGACACGAGCGTCATGACCGAGGTCCATCGACCCAAAGAGGTCAAAAGCAAAATTACACCGACAAAAGTATATATAAGAACGAGCAGAAACCAAAAACTATGATGTTAGGCCACAAAATCGATTTCATAAAGAACCGTTGCAGAAGCGACAAGCAAGAATGTCAATAAACAAAGTGTCCTAATATCATCAAAATTGTATTCAAATATGTCTACTCAGCAAACGACTGGGGGACTTGGAACGAAGAACCAGACTCACCGAACGAGCGAAATTGGCACAATTTCTATGAATCTGATCCTATGCGGTACGCCTAACGTATCCAGAGTGACACCAAGAATGTCCACGCAGAGCGGCACGGTGCAAATCTATCCAGCATGGTACGATGCAAATCTACACGAAGCAACACGATAAACATCTAATTATAACAATACAATGAGAATGTGTCCAAAGCAGCATCACATCAGCTACCCAGCTTAATACGATGAAAATCTGCCCAAATGAGTGCATATTTAGACTATTATAAAAGAATTATCACCTTAAGAGGTGCAAATATCCATTCGTTGAATTAGCCTTCAACGTCGAAGAGCAATAACATGTGACAGCACAAAGTTTCATAAACAGAACACGAGAAATCATTGAGCAAGAATGCAACAAAATATCCGAACAAATGCGACACAATGTCCATATTGACAAAGATCTCTACCAAGCGTAAACTGCAAGATCAATACAAGAAGCTTGAGAAATTTAGCACTAGATCGCTTTAGATCCATCATTTATATATCATTTCTATCATAGTCGAAGGTCTCCATCGAGACGATCTCTCGCTTGATCGAGGTGTTTAGCAACATAACCTACGTGTTGTCTAACCTGTCTACTTTTCAAAGACAACAACAATTAATTCAAAAGATAACTGCAAATCCGTATTGGGCAAATAAACGTCGCGCCTTCGCACGATCCAGCAACGCTAATGCAGCAACTGGGAAGCACCAATTAAAAATATCAAAAACCTATACATGAGTGAGGCCATAATCCTCAAAACGCTAATCATGCAGGGTTAGGAACGATGGCAGCACTGTCTCACAAATGCAGCAAGACCAGAACCACGCATTGTGAAGTTATTTGCATAAAACTAACGCCACGCAGGACATAAAGGGGACTCGCAACAACTAAAAATGGACGGATACTCTGTCTAAAAGGACATGTGATACCGCAAATTCCTAAACACCTAACAGCAACGAAAATCTTCCATGATTATGGAAGAATGCTCGAGTTGTCAAAATAAAGTAAAGAGCAACGTTAGCAATTGAAAGAAAAGGCAACGATTACGAGCCTTCGATCAAACAAACAGTCATGAATGACAACTGTGCGATTAATAAAAATGCGACGCACCGCCACAAAAACAGCAAATTAGAAATTGTTCATTGCAGTTCAAAATAAATATGAGCATCGAACCACCTAATTTGATGCAGCCTCGATCATATTCCCTCAATTCGATGCACTCTAGATTCGATATAGGCCAATTCGAGATACCTTATATCGAATCCACCCGATTTGATCGTCGTTAGACTCGACCTATCGTTGACATTTAGTCAAAACAATTACCTCGAGGTAGATGCAAACTAGATCACTACCCATGACACGACATTTATAAAGCAGATCACTAGCACACAAGTGCGTGCATCGCATCAATTTTGACAAAAGTTATTTGGCAACCGATCCTCCAGATCGTGACTCCCAAATAAGGGGCATATGTTCAAGCCACGCTAGATTTTTATAATTTGGCACTCGCTCTTGAATCAAGACCGCCTCCCAAATGGGGGGACTATACATACTACAATACTATATGATGTGGGTTTATTCAGTAAGCTACACTAGTGCAAAATGACATTAATCACCCCAAAACTCAGGCGAAACCACTCTAGCACTTCATTATAGTTTGAAGTATGCTTATGTACCAGAATCACACTCCAAACTGGGGGACTATATGATGGGTGTAATTTACGATTGGCCCAATACTTCTTTATTGGGCCGGCCCATAACCGCATCGAACGGCTGATGTTCGATGCGCGCATCGAATTGATGTGATTCGATGCGCCTTTCCACAGTTGTCAATGGGTCCCACGGGACGAGGTCTATAAATACCCCGCCCCTTCATCTTTGAGGGAGGGATCAAACCCGGAACCAACCACTACCGCATCGAATGAGCCCATTCGATGTGCCCTATTCGAGGTGCCCTATTCGAGGCGCCCTATTCGATGCGTACTATTCGATGTGCCCTATTCGATGCGCCCTATTCGAGGTGCCCTATTCGATGCGCCCTATTCGATGCGTCCTATTCGATGCGCCCTATTCAATGCGCCCTATTCGATGCTCCCTATTCAATGCGCCCCAATTCGATGCGCCCCAATAATGCTGAACCAAGAGAACCTAGCAGCCCTATCAAGGGTCGACCTAAAAGAGGCAACTCAAAAGAGACAAGTGAACTACGTTCGGCTTGATTCCCTTAATGGGATACGTAGGCAGCTTGGCAAGTTCCCAAGCTCAGTCCGATATCATAAGTATCTAATACCCGCAATACAACAATCAAAGAGAGTCTAATCTTTCCCGTTCAACTATTCCATCAACTTGGCCATATAGAGATTATTTCCTGTCATCTTGTATTTCCTTATGTGTAATAGGTGTTCCGGACCAAGCTAGTCCATTCATTGTAATAGGATAGCATTATTTTGGTTAAGTCGGGCCCCACTGTATCAATTACTCGGTGTAAAGTAACCTAGACGAAATAAGGCCAAAATAAAGTCTAATAAGTCATTGATTCATAAAAATACACTTTAAAATATTTTTTCCTCTCCTCGATATTGATCACGTGTTACAGTAATTTGTTGACAGACTCATCAAGATTGGTGTAGATGAACAACACTTCACTACAGCCGTATAAGAATATTTCTCCTTGTACAACTCGAGAAAAATAAGTTGATTTAATGTTTGACTCTACATACATTTCTAGGAATTCTGAAAAATTAAATGACAAAAATCAATTAAACTATTATCATTTTATTTTATTTTAATGGATAATTATCATTTCATTTATTTATCTTTGTCTTCCTTGAAAACAAAGAAGAATCCACTCTTACAGATAACTTAGGTTAGATAACTCCCAAATTGCTCGAAGTCAAATCCTTAGCAAATTTCATATCGAATGGTCTTTAAAGTTTGTTTTGTCTAAAACTTTATATAGATTTTTTAAAGTTTGTTTGATGTAAAACTTTATTTAGATTCTTTTCAGCTATTGAAATCAAGACAATTTTATTAGCTTATAAGAACGTGTTGTTTTTATTCCACGCTTTTTGTTATTTCCTCTTTTAGTCCTTTTCCTTGTAATATTAGTATTAGTAGCTATAGTACAAATAGGTTGTGCGGCTCCTTTTGTAATTTACTTTTCATTATTCACTTTACGAATTGGAGAGATGAAACCCTAGTTCATCATCTCTCCCAAACCCTCGCTCTGTAATTTTCTCCCAAACGTTGCAAAAATAAACTTTTGATTTTAGTTAACATGGTATCATCCGCTTAGGATTCTTCTGCTGCGGTTTCCACTCCGCAAACTCTAAATTTGCCTCTTTCTGGTGAAACCCTAATTTTGCGTTTTTCCCAATTTTTCTCCCTGTTCCACTAGATCTACTATTCTTTTGTCTCAATATCTTCTTCTCCGGCTGAATCTTCAACCGCTAGTGACTCCGCTTTGGTGGGGTCTCCCTCTCGGCCATTCAGTCCGTCGTCGCCGCTGCCGAAGAATACGAGTGAGGACCCTTCCTCCGTGTATTATCTTGGTGCTCATGACGTTCACTGTGGCTCGATTGTCAGAGATCAACTTACTGGTGATAACTACCCCTTATAGAGCCATGTTATGCGTCTTACCCTAAATATCAAAAACAAGGGCCATTTTATTGATGGATCTCTTCTGATCCCCACTAGAGATGAGGTCATCATGAGATATAACATAAAAAGGGCCACAAACATCACAGTGTATTATTTCAAAGGGGACATAGGTAACATAAATACTTGGGTTTTTCTTCTTACTCATAAATCTGAGGTTGAGTCTATGATTAGAACTTTTCTTAAGCTTGTTCAAACTCAGTTTTCTTCAAATATTAAAATTTTGAGATTTGACAATGGCACTGAATTTATCATGAAAAACTTTTTTGATTCAACTGCATTATTCATCAAAAGAGTTGTGTTGAGACCTCTCAACAAAATGGTTTAGTTGAAAGAAAACACCAACACTTGCTTCAAGTTGCTAGATCTTTAAAATTCCAGTCTAATCTCCCTATTGAATATTGAAGTAATTTTGTTTCTACTGTTGCTTTTCTTATTAATAGACTGCCCTCAAAGATTCTTAACCACAAAAGTCCTTTTGAGTTACTATACCATAAGGCCCCTGATTATTCCTCTCTCAAATGTTTTGGTTGGTTATGCTTTGCTTCTACATTGTCTGCTCATATGCAAAAGGTTGATGCCAGATCCACCAAGTGTATTTTTCTGGGATATCCTTTTGGCACTAAATGTTACATGTTACTTGATTTATCTTCTATGTAAACCTTTATTTCCAGGCATGTTGTTTTCTATGAGACCATTTTCCTTTTTGCCATTCCTAACTATTTTAATAACCCTTAAGAGCAGGACTCTTCTTGCACCAATCCTTTGATTTCTTTGCAGGACATTTTGCCAGCTTCTTTTGAGGCCTCTGATGATGCACCTTCTCTCCCTTTGGATACCTCTGCAGTAGCTCCTGCTCCAGTAGACACTACCCCTAATTCCAGGGGACCAGTATATTTTTTTCTCCTAACTTTTCTTTACATATTGTACCTCTTAGAAGAGCTACTAGGACCACTGGTCCACCTGCCTATTTACATGCTTGTGAGTATGATCTTCATGATCCTCTCCACAAGAGCAATGCCACTGCATCTAACTTTCATCTTAAATATCCTATTGAATCTCATTTATCTACTACTCACCTTAGTGCTTCTCATAACGCATTCACTACATCTGTTAGTTCTACTGTTGAACCTAAGACATATAAACAAGCTTGCATGCATCCTGAATGGCAAGCTGCCATGCAAATGAGTTAAATGCCTTAGAACAAACCAATACTTGGGTTCTCACTGACATACCCCCTGGAAAACACTGTATATGTTGTAGATGTGTTTATAAGGTGAAACTTAGGAGTGATGGTTCAATTGAAAGATATAAGGCTAGGTTAGTTACTAAGGGGTACACCTAAGAAGAGGCTTAGATTATTTTGATACTTTTTATCCTGTAACTAAATTAACCACTGTGAGACTCTTGGTTGCCTTATCTGCTTCACATAATTAGTACTTACATCAATTGGATGTTAATAATGCATTCTTGCATGGGGATCTAGATGAAGAAATATTCATGACCCCCCTCTGGCTATTGCTCTAACAGTAATTCTAAAGTTTGTTTGTTGAAAAATAGTCTTTATGGCCCCAAGAAAGCCTCTAAACAATGGTACAACAAACTAACATCTTTCTTACTTTCTTAGTTCTTTGTTTACTAAGAATTCTTCTACTTCTTTTACTACTTTGTGTATGTATGTTGATGATATAATCTTGGTTGGTAATGACTTTAGTGAAATTACTTCTTTAGAATCTCATTTGCATGCTCAATATACTATCAAAGACTTAGGTAATTTGAAATACATCTTAGGTATTGAAATTGCTAGGACTCATAAGGGTATTTTCTTTTGTCAAAGAAAATATGCCTTAGATATTTTACTTTATTCTGGTTACATGGGTTCCACGCCTAGTAAATTACAATGAACTCAAACTCTAAGTTGCAACTTCTTGATTCAACTGCCCATTTGACTGATCCCTCTGTTTAAAGGAGGTTAGTTGGCGGATTATTGTACTTAATCATAACTAGACCTGATTTGAGTTATAGCATACATTGTCTCACTCAATATACGGCACAACCCTCTGTTGGCCATGTTGTTGTAGCTCACAAAGTTTTATGTTATATTAAAAATAGTCCAGGTAAGGGACTTTTTTATTCTTCCTCCAGTGAATCTCACTTGATATCATTTTGTGGCAGTGACTAGAAGATGTGTGTTGATTCCCGTCGCAGTATCACTGGCTATGCAGTTTATCTGGGCAACTCTCTAATTTCCTGAAAAGCTAAAAAGCAGGCAATAGTTAGTCGTTCGTCGACATAAGCTGAGTATAGGGCGTTGACCACAACCACTTGTAAAGTACTCTGGCTTATTCAACTTCGACATGATTTAAACATCCAGCAGACAAGGGTTCATGTCATCTTTATAGACAATAAGAGTGTCACAGCAATTGCGGTCAATCCAAGAAAACATGGACGCACAAAGCACTTTCAAATAGACTGATTTTTTTTTTCGAGAAAAAGTCCACCAAGGGATATTGAAGGTTCAACACATTTCGAACGAACATCAGCTCGCTGACATTTTCACCAAGCCATTGGGTCTTGTCCTCTTTACACGATTAATGTCCAAGATGGGCATTTTGTATATACATGCTCTTGCGGGAGTATTAGCTTATAAGAACGTGTTGTTTTTATTTTCACACTTTTTTGTTATTTACTCTTTTAGTCCTTCTCCTTGTAATATTAGTATTAGTAGTTATAGTATAAATAGGTTGTGTGGCTCCTTTGGTAATTTACTTTTCATTATTCACTTTACGAGTTGGAGAGATGAGGCCCTTGTTCATCATCTCTCCCAAGCCCTCTTTGTAGATTTCTCCCAAACGTTGCAATAATAAGCTTTTGATTTTAATTAGTTTACAACAATTGAAATGTTGTACACTTGTTGTTCAATTGATCATTTTTAACCATTGGTATTTCAACTTTCAAGGACTTCAATCTGTAATGCACGGACACACCATTCAACAAAATAGACAATGTTGTATCGGATACGTGCCCAATTCTGACATGCATCTCATACTTCCACCAAACATATCTTATACGACATGTGATGTAACATATCCACCAATTTTGTTAAAATAAATCACATATGTATTCAACTCATTGTATAGGTACATAGGGGGACATGTTATGTGTCTTTTTTGAAAACCTTTTAATTAGTGATGAATGTTTGATTGTCATATTAATTTGACTTTCAACGCAAATTACTAAAAATATAGTTAATTCACCTTTTATAACTTTATGCAATATGTATTTTGTGTCTTTTTGTTTTATAAGGAATTGGTCTGCTTATAAATGGGCATCTAAATTTTGTGATTATACTGAGCTTGTTATAATGTATGCCACATTTGTTGTAGGGAATTTTGTAAAGTTAATCCTTTATAGTAACCATATTTCAAAATTAGGAATTTTGCAAAGTTAGATTCTTATAGTAACCACTTTTCAAGATGGCCCTTTAAAGTGCATAGGGCCATTTTGAGTTCTCTAAAGTAATCAAGTTTCAAATTTGGTCCTCCGGTGAGAGAATATTTATTGATTCCTCGAAATTTGGCATCGAAAATTCGTTGTAGATCCAAGAGGGCATAAAAAAATCGCCGTCAATCCGAGAAGGCATCGAAAAATCGTTGTCGATCCGAGCAGCCATCATCGGATCGTCGGTGGCCGTACTATGGAGCCTCAGAATTGCTGGGTTAGTGGTTTTGATGGGTTAAGATTGTGGGTGTAGTGAATTTATGTGATATGGTAAGCCTCTTGAACAAACAGACAAATTTCCATCAAAAAATATTTTAGTTGGAATTGAATCTCAACATGTATTATGTGCTTGCTAGCCAATATTTTTAAGGAATTGTGAGAAAAAAGAAAAAAAACAAATTCTTCAAAGAATTTATTCATTGCAAATCGCCATACTTGATTCCAATACTCCAGTTTATAGAAGAGTCATACATTTGCAAGTCCAGTACTCCAGTTTAGTGATTTCTATTTTATGCACTTTAGTTTTACATACATAAATTTGTGATTTTCCAATGAGTGGATTACTCGTTGACTGAATTTAGTGCTCAAGATCTAGAACCGATAATTTTTTAATGCATTCGACTGTGTTGTTGATGATTTTTTTTTAAGTTTTTATTTGACAAACTACATGTAATACTGATGGTGATGAAGACTAGCGGTGATGATACAAACATGGTGATGGTGAGGGGAATAAGAAAATATATATGGTTTAAGATATAATAAAAATATTAAATATAAGAAACTATTTACACTTTATTAAAAGTAGTAGGGCTTGAGTACAATTATATGAAATATTTGGAACCCAATAAAAAAACTCGAAATTGGATTACTCGTTGACTGAATTTAGTGTTCAAGATCTGGAACCGATAATTTTTTAATGCATTCGACTGTGTTGTTGATGATTTTTTTTTTAAGTTTTTATTTGACAAACTACATGTAATATTGATGGTGATGAAGACTAGCGGTGATGATACAAACATGGTGATGGTGAGGGGAATAAGGAAATATATATGGTTTAAGATATAATAAAAATATTAAATATAAGAAACTATTTACACTTTATTAAAAGTAGTAGGGCTTGAGTACAATTATATGAAATATTTGGAACCCAATAAAAAAAAACTCAAAATTGGAGTAAAATGTGCTTATTTAAAAATTTTGGGGTCTAAGTGTAGTTTTATAAACTATTTGGACAGAAAATGCAAAAAAAAAAACTTAAGATTTGATGTAACGTGTTCGGCACATGCCAAATTTCGGGGAATAAAAAAATATTCTCTCGCTGGAGGACCAAATTTGAAACTTGGTTACTTTAGAGGACTAAAAATGGCCATTTGCACTTTAAAGGACCAATCTTAAAAAGCGATTGTTATAAAAGACCAACTTTGCGGAATTTTCTTTTAAAATCAGTCATTTATAGTGAAAATAGCCGTTTTTTGTCCTTTATAGTGTCCTGTTTGGTCATTTTGCAGTAAAATGACCAATTTACCCTTAATTTTGGCATGTGATATGCACATGATCTCCAATTCAGTTTTTTTTTACTTTCAGTTTGACCTCAAATCTTTTGAGTTTTTATATTTGCACCTCCAATTTTAATAATTGACAATTTTTTAAAAACAAATCCTATTTCAAATTATTTTATATAGAAAAATAACAAAATATAAATTAGTTCAAATATAAATATAAATTAGTTACACAAAATAACAAAAAATGTTGAAGAAAAGCTCCAATTATATTATATATTAGTTCAAATATAAATAATATAATTTCAATTAAGTTGAGTTTAATATTTTCAATCCATAAAAAACATTTTATTTTTACTTATAAACAAAATAACAGAAAAGGAAAAAATATTTTCCTTGGTTTCCTTTTGGTTAGAAGGGCTCAAAGCGCCTTAGGCTAGCAAGGGAAATGGACTTAGGAAAGAAGGATTCAATTATATTGAGTTAATAATTTAATCACTTTTTTTTCAACAAGTGATAATAAGGATTTATTAAAAATTATTTTACATCGTAAAATAAATTATATTTAAGAAAAAAAAAAGTATTTCTTCTTCTTCTTCTTCCCCTTCCCCTCCCCTTCACCCCCACCCCCCACCACCTCAAATTTGCGCCCCTCAACCCCACCACCGCAACCTCCTGCCCCCCCTCCCCCTCTCATCCCAACCAATCCAACCACCACTCAACCCGCAACCACCTCCACAAAATCCAATTAGCACCCAGATCCGTTGCCCCACCTCCCATCCCCTAAGGTCATGTGAAAAATTGAGAGGCGGCTTGTTTGAGGTGGTGGGGTTGAGGGGCAACGGGTTGGGGGTGGCGTGATTCGAAAGAGGTGACGATGGTGGTGAGTGGTTTGGGTTTTAGAGGGTTCTTCTTTTTTTATTTTATAGAGAAAAGTGCAAAACTAGACCCAACCTATAAGTCTTTTTGGGAAACTATATCCAACGTTTGAAAAGTTGCAAAACTATACCTAACATTTGCATTCTGTTCGAAACTAGGCCTAACGTTTAATTTCGGCCAAAAAACGTCATATTTCGACGTCATGACATCATATTCCGTTTTGGTCGAGGGCAAAATAGACATTTCACAAATATATATCATCTTCCTCAACACCCCCCCCCCCCCCCCGCCCCACCACCACCAGATTGGAAAACCAACCCCCACCCCCCACCACCAGATCGGACCACCAGCGCCCCAGCCCCACCCGACACCAGAATCACCAGCCATCGCGGTGATGGTGGCGGGTGGTGGTGGCGTCAAATCGACGCCGCCACGATTTGCAGGCACGGCAGGGTGGGGGTGGGGTGGGGGTGGGGGTTCGGGGATGGTGGGGGGCGGGAGTGGGTGGGGGGTAGGGTGGGGAAGTTTTTCTTTTTGTTTTCTTTTTTTTCTTTTTCAATATTAAAAAATGATATATCTTAATTTATTTATTCTAATAGTAAAAAATTTATATACATATATTGTTTTGTTGATTTCATTAATAAAAATTATATTTATGAATAATGATTTTTTTTCTTTTTTATATATTTATATATGTTAAGGAATTAAATTTGTTATTGTTTTTAATATATAAAGATATACTTTTTTATATATTTATATATATTAAGGAATTAAATATCTTATTGTTTTTAATATATAAAGATATACATTTTTTATATATTTATATATGTTAAGGAATTAAATATTTTATTTTAATAGTTTAATTACATTTGATTTAATATAATAATAGGTTAAATAATGGTTTTTTCTTTTTTTGTATAAATTAGAAGTGTAGTATCGGTTTTGCCCCTGTAAGTGGCCGAAATTAAACGTTAAAACTAGTTTCGAACAGAATGCAAAGGTTAGGCATAGTTTTACAACTTTTCAAATGTTGGGTATAGTTTCGCAAAAAGGCTTATAGGTTGGGTCTAGTTTTGCACTTTTCTCTATTTTTTATTTTGCTTTTCTTAAATAGAATTATTCTTTTTATGATTTAAATTAATTATTAATAAATTCTTATTATCTTTTATTGAAAAAAAAAAGAGAACTTAGATTAAATTATTAACTCAAAATAATTGATTTGTTTTTTCTTTTTTGTTATTTTGTTAGTAAGTAAAAATAAAATATTTTTTTAAGGATTGAAAAATATTAAGCTTAATTTAATTGAAATTTTATTTATTTATATTTGAACTAACATATAATATAATTGGAGTATATTTTAACGTTTTTTGTTATTTTGTGTAACTAATCTATATTTATATTTATATTTGAACTAATTTATATTTTATTATATTTCTACATAAAATAACTTGAAATAGGATATCTTAAAAAAATTGTTTAATATAATTATTATTAAAATTGAGGGCGCAAATATAATAACTTAAAAGATTTGAGGTCAAATTGAAAGAAAAAAAATTGAACTGGAGACCATGTGCACATCACGTGCCAAAATTAAAGGTAAATTGGTCATTTTATTGCAAAATGATCAAGCATAACACTATAAAGGACCAAAAACGACCATTTGTACTGTAAAGTGTAAATGACTAATTTTAAAAAATAATTACATTAAATGACCAACTTTGTGAAATTTCCTTCGTTGTATCTTTTCCTTTATTGTATGTTAGAATTGTACTGTTACATGATTTTTGACACTCACGTGTTTATTTTTATAATTTCAATAGATGTGTAAATGCAAAATACAAATAATCAAATATTAATATAAATTTATATAGACATATCATTAGTGTATCTATATTATCTCACTTTAAAAATTCGCATTGGGTCCCCAACCCAAATGGTAAGAAAGAGGGTCAGTCAAAGAGCAGTCCACTTTGTATGCGTATGCTGATCCGTATTCGTACCATTATAAGTAAATGACTAATCAACAAAACTTATCATGAAACTCTTGACATGTCATTTTTCAGCCCTTCAATTTCCCAGAATTCGCTCAAAATTATGTGTCCCCTCATCACCTTATTCCCTTTCACTCTCTTCACGTCTTGCATGTATTATTGTCTCATTGCAGATCCACTTTCAGTTTTCATATTGCGGCTCACAGACTAGAATATGTAATCATGATTTTTTAAGTACTAAATCGTTTCACTTCACAAAAACTGCTGGATTTTTGCCCATTGTTGTGGTCAAACAAATATGCCATCGGATAACCTCAGATCCGGGGTTTTTTTTTTTTCACCATTGAGCTGTAGGCTACCCCGTAGAACAGATATTTCTCACTTATTAAGTAGAAGTTGTAGAAGAGAATACTAGTGTTTCGCAACTGCATGTCACACGTCTTCTCCTGTTTTTTTCTTCTGTTTTTATGGAAACGCGTAGAGCCTCTATCTTTTGCTGTAAAATGAATATCTCCCCTAGACTTAAATGAAAAATTAGACAATAATTTTAATAAAGAGAATAACTCAGACTGTCATACTCATACATAAAACTATTGCTCTATACCTCGCTTCTCCTTCTTCTTCTTGTTATTGTTCTTCTTTCTTTCTTTTTTTTTTTCGGGTTAACAATTCTTTACTTTGCTCTATCAAATACTTAAACATCGAGAAACAAGTTTTGTATGGTACATATCGCTGACCATTAACGTACATTACTAAATCAGTAAATCCTAACTTCCGGTAGAGCTTGCATAATAAACTGGCAATAATTTTTTATCTTTTCTCAATGGTTTGTTTCTGACAATTTCACAGTTGTTTCGCTTACAGGTCCATTTCCTCAAAATCATGACAAAAGTTTTAGTTCCAAGGTCCTTCGCTGTACCAGGCCTCAGTAACAGAATAATGAAAGACGGGCATCCTATACTGATACTTAACACCACAATGATCTAAGAACCTCAACAGACAGCAACTGAGTAGAATAAACAATAAATTTCACTCTCCCCAAAACCGATTATTGTGTTATTACTTATGACTAAAGAATCCTCGGATATTTGTATGTCATTCATCTTCTCGGTAGGCATATTATTTTAAGAGAATTGATGCCCTTTAGATATCAAATTTCTCGCCTTTGGGGGATTAAATGTGAAAGCAAATTTTGAAAATTTAATCTCAGCTTAATCTGTGAAAGCCTCAATTTTATAGGCCCAGCCGCGTCCAAAGGTCAACTAGCCACTATCTTTGGCCTGCGGCAGCCGGTCATGAGGCCTCAAGATGTCTAATCAACCTTTTGGACTCAAGAACTCTTTCCAGTAAGGGTTCTTGAAATGGTCCTGCCATTTACCAGTTCCGACCAGTTAAAGAGTGGTTCACCTCAAACAGTTTAGTCCCCTTTCCCCAACTTCAAGCAGGTCGGAATACTTCATACTAATGTGGCATTTTTTACCAGATGTGAAGAGATTGTGATAAATTTATTGTTTAATAGCAAAGTCTTGCTCATTCGCTCTTCGGTATAGCAAAGCAGACGCTTCCACCCTGCATATGTAATTAGTTGAAGATAAATAAACTCAAGGCACATCAATGCACAAAGACAGTACAAAGCAATGAGAAAAAGGATATGCATTAACAAACTGTAGTCTTACCAGCCAGGATACACAACATATTTTCTCTTTGAGATCGCCCAGTTTACCTGTTTAATGCAACAAACAGAATACACTCATAATGGGACTTTTTTGTTTTTAATTTGTACATAGGCATAAAAGTAAGCTACAATTTAAAAAAACTAGTGCGACAGAAATTCATGATCAATCTACCAGCAAACATACCTTATCAGTACCAAGTGAATTGGCGACCACATGAGTGACCTGGTCATCCATCTGACTGGTGCACACAGCACCAAATTGCTCCGCTGTCTGCCAGAGAGGATGCATGTGGGGTTTGGCTTGACCAACTGGGAATATTCTGCTGAAAACTATGCGACAACCAGCAAGAATTTTACGTTGCTCAGAAGCTAAGATGTCCCTGACATCAGCTTCGTCTAATGACCGATGTGCAAAGAAGTTTTGGTGTATTCTCTCAATAACCTGTTTTGATAACAATGCCAACATGAATTATTTTGTTTTAGTTTGTAATAGGCCCACCCCCCAAAACCTCACTCCGTTGTCTTCTTTCCCCCCAGTCCACTCTTTTATATTAAAGCAATGTGTACTTGAGAGTCAACGTTCTTTAACTTTTCCAGTCTAATATGCATGGGGAGAAAATTAATTCACAAAGTCAAATGACATGCTCAATAAAAGCTTACCGCCAAAGAAGATGCTAGTGTGCCTTCGTCTGGTCTCTCATCGTGATCGATCTCAAGAAGGGATGGGCCTGATAGCCCAAATTGCCGTCTACTACATGGAAAATATATATACCTGAGAGGATAAAAAAAAACAAATTAATATAAGAAACACCTGGTGTAAGTGTCAAACTTACTTCTATAGAGAAGCCACGCCAATCAAATTACTTTTGTGGTGAGGCCAGACTGAAACAGAATTATCAAGAACAAAGGCAAAACCCTTACCTTTCCACAACAATCAAGTTATGTTTGTTATGAGGCCACACACGAACAGAATCATCCATAATTACAACAGCCGACTCTAGACCTAATACTCCCTCCAAATCCTTAATCTTAGGAACCCTTTCATCACCATCAAATGGTTCTCCATCATCACCCCTCGAAAGAACTCGTCCAGAAAACAATTCCCCTTTTGGATCAAGCAACTTTGCCATCTCATTGGCATAAACCCTGTTTCCCATCGTGTAGAGATGCAGCTCGTAAAGTTTACTTGCCTAAAAGAGAAAAATCATGATGTTTCAGGAGGCAATGAAGGTACTAATACGCAACAAAACGAGAAAAGCAATTTAGCCACCTTTTCTAAGAAATTCCATATCCCAGGTCTTAATTTGGTCCACATTCCCATATGAGGAAACCAAAAGAGATGCTTGTAGGGCTTCTCACGATCCTGTTCCTCTTTCTTTCTCAGCAGTTCAGCATGCTGTGGATCAACTTCGACAAACTGGAAATAAAAAATAAAGTTGATAAAAATACTCCTTTCTATTGTCAACTAATTCCACAGTTTGTATGAAACGAACAAAGTACAAAGTTATACCTTAGCTGAGTTCAAAAGAGTATGATCAAGATCCAAGACAAGACACAGCTTTCGAGCAGCAAACATTTTCTTCTGTTCTTCAAGCCTCCTCGATCTTTCTCTCTGGATTGCAACTTTTTGCTGGTCATCAAAGCCATCAAATAAATGTTCGACATTACTCCAGGCATTTGCATTCAGTGGTCGAGGAGGTCCTGTATTAGCTTCTTCAAGAGCTAAGCCAGTCTCGTTTCTTAAGTTACTAGATTCAGCCAGGGCGACCTTAGTTACCATTCCACCTTGGTGATTTGGTACCGGTTGTGATGATGGAATCTGAGGAGCTACGGGTAAGGACGTAGATACTTGAGACACAGACAAAATATCAGCAATGTTTTTTAGGCTATTAGTAAACTGCTTAGTAATGTCAGGTGGCTTCATGGTACCCGAAGTTACTAACTGCTTCTCCGACTGATATTCTTGTGCTGGAACAGCCAAGTTGCCAGGGACTGGCGAACCAAGCGGAAATTTCCCTTGATCAGGCCCCACAGTCACAGCTTTCTGTGGTACAATATTGTGAAGAAAGCGGCGTGGGTCACGAGGTTTCATCCGTACTTTTCCAGAATCCTCCTGCGCATTAAATGATTGTTTAATAAAACATATCACAACAAAATCAAATGAAAGAAGATTCTGAGTACTTTTTCAAGGTAACTGTCAATTTTTATCAATATATTTGCAGCAAATCAGAAGAGAAGGCAACTGAAACAAGAAATGTGGCTTGTTTTTTCTCGGGTTTAATTTTACAATTATTCACGGTAAATGTTTGAGGATTCTTCAGAAACTTCCTGGAAAGCATCATTTTGGTTACCAAGGCATGGGGAATTCTGAGTTTGTACGTGCACAAAGTTGGCCAAGTTGATCAACCCACAAAAAAAACGAATACCTACCATCGAAACTGTAGGGGAAGGAGTCCGAATTATTCCAGGAGAGATGTGCCCCAGCATTGAGGAATTAGGCTGAGCTGAATTTGTTGATGAAACTGCTCCAAGTCCGGAATTTGAGTTGACTGTCTGTATCATACTTTTGTTATTATCAGAAGACCTTTCATGTTCCATCTTGAGTATATTCATCCATATAGATGGATTCACTGATATATTTCTTAAAAGAGAGTCAATGGAAGTAGTTGCACTGGAATCTTTCGCTGGCAAGTTCATACTCTGAGATGTTAATGGCAACGTAAAAGGGCTGCTGCCTATAGGTAGAGTTGTGGTTGTACTTGCCATATGAGACGATGAGGTTGCACTATAGTGAGGCAAGGTTGTTGCTGGACCTGATACCGGTAAGTTTGTATTGTTACCCACAATAGGGAACTTCTCATTCCCAAATGCTACTGAATTAGGCATGCTATAGCTGATACTGGGGAAATTTCCAGTAGGTTCCAAATTCCTTGAACCATTAACAACCCTTCCTGAGATGTGGTTACCACTAGTAGCTGAGATACCAACTGTCCCCCTGTCCTCCAACCATCCACCGCTACCAGAAACAGCTTGCTTATCATGCACAAATTCAGAACCTGTTGATTCATTTCTTTGTCGTTTCAGCGCAGGACCATCCAAAACTAGTTCCTCATTTGTCTTCTGCTTCTTTGAACTCATTATACCAAGAGATTCCAGTTTACTCTCATTAATCTCAATTGAGGGGCGGCCTTGGTTGAGATTCCTGACACCTGCACCAGAATTAGCCAATCGAAGCCTAGGATCCCTACTTCTCGCTGAGGATGATCTCGAGATGGGGTTTGGATTCGTACTTGCAGGGCCAACAAGCCCAGGGTCGTTAAATCCTTGACCAGTTATAGCAACCATCTCAGCCGCTTGAGGAACCACTGATTTCCGCGTAATTAGTGAGTTCAGAATTCCAACTAGTGGCTGTCCAATATTTGAGGCACTGCTAGCAATAGAACTGGAGACCTCCCCACCCATTTCACAATCCCCAGCATCATCTTCTTCAGAAGGAGTTGGACTTGGAAGCTCACTGTTCATATAAAAGGGACCCTGACCAAATTTCTGCTGATAACTTGAAACGGCTTTGACAGCCTCAGTTTCATAAGGATGCATCATAGAGTTTTCAGGGCCAAGAGCTCGTCTGGGGACAGGCCACTCTGGCTTCATCATCCCTTGCCCCAAGAGAAATCCTTTATCAAAGGGTAAAGGGGCAGAAAGTTCTCGGGTGGGTGATGGAAGACTATCCAAGTCATGATCTTTGTGGAGATCTAGCAACGGAAGAGCCAACCCTTTATGCTTAGAATTATTTAGCCCTGATTTCAAAGATTCAGGAGCAAAGCCTTGCTCAGTTAGATTCCATGATCCGGTTGAGCCAGATTCCATTTCAACCTTACTTTGGCAGTTTGAATCTTTATTACCATGCTCATGTGGTTGTTTTGTTGTACTCTTTTTATCATCCCTCGAAGAACCAGCTGAATCGCCTAGGGAAGACATAATAGTCTCCAACTGTAACAGCATAAACCAAAGTGAGATGACTGCTTATCATCCAAAACAACCTGCAAAGTGGTAAACAGAAAACTATAGCACCTCTTCCAACTGAGCAGAGGAAAAAAGAGGAGGCTTTATGCTTGTAACATGAGCTAGCAGCCTGCAGAAAAGTTCAAAAGGATAGCAGCATTACTGACTCATCTATAACACGTAACAAATAATGGCCCAAAACAAATTGGCATAAGAGCCAAAATCAAACCTCCACAAGACATCTTTATTGTGTTCCTTGAGTTTCCCATTCATGGCAGAGAACCCCTGCATGTACCATATTGTAACTAAGAATATCCCAAAAAATAAATTAAGAAAGGCAAATTAATTTACAAGCTATTTTGCCCCATACGAAATGCAGATCAAATTGATGCACGAGGCAGGCAAGTATCTAAAAGTTAACCGGATATCATACAGATTTGATATTGTTGATCGAAGTTGATAACAGTTGAATGAGATTTTCTCTCTCAGTTAAAGGACCCTCAACAACCAATCTACTCAAGCTGTCTGCCGAGTTCTTTAAGCTCAAACACAATCTATCAAATGATCTACAAAAAGATGATGACATTAGTTTAAAAAACGAAGAAAGGAACCAATGTGGAGTCGAAAGTTCCCAGTCTGACTTACTTCTCCGCATCAGCTAAATTCAGAAACTCCAGCTCTTTCTTTATCAGAGCTACCCGCTTCCGCCTCTCAAACTCATTATTCTCAAATTGTACAGGTGCATCCTCATTCCCAACGGTTACGTCAGAATCCAAATCAATCTCACCTTCCTCCAACTCACCTTCTTCCTTCTCAACCTCCTCCTCCAAATCAGTAACATTGGACTCTTTCACATTACTAACATCATCACTCTTACTACTTTTATCCTCCATCATAACAAAAACCTCGTCAAGCGGTTTATTATTGACGGCCTGCGCCCACGCCAAATTATAGAGCCCCGAATAGGATTTCCTGGAACCAATCTGATACTTGTACACGTCTCTCATCGTCCAAACCCTAGTTCCGCTCCCACCACCAGCACCAGCACCAACAGCAGCACCAGCAGCAGCAGCATTGTTTTTAACAGCAATTTTGAGCTGCTGCGGAGCGGCGGAAGGAGGCGGTGGGATTGGAGCCTGATTAGTCTTAAAATCCTCCTCGGTAATCTCTTCAACCGAGGCAGAATCAGAGATCTCACCTTCCTCTACATCAAGTTGTACTACTTCCTCCTCCTTTATACAATCGCCTTCCATATTTATTTTTTTTATTTTAACAACAAAAAAGCTAGGGTTTTTCCTTTCCTTTCCTTAATTAAAATTAAAAAATCGCCGACAAGAATCTGAGGAATAATAACAGCTGCAACAAATCAAATTCGCATACACACAAATTACTACAGAGAGAGAAAGAGAGATAGAGAGACTCGATCTCAAATCTCAATTGGTGGGCGACGACGAACGAGGAAATTGTTTGAATTTGACCAGAAGGAAAAAAGATACGGTCAGATCTTTTAAAATCTGGTTTTCCCTAAATAAATTCGGATCCAATTTGATCTCGATTTCTCGGAGAGATAAATACCAAATTCAATTTATTTAATTTTCTCTTTTTTTTCTCTTCAGAAGAAACTTAATAGTGAGTGCCCTATTTTTGTATTGCAGCTCCAATTTGACCTCCTTCAAGTATAGTAGTATAGGGGGAAAATGGAAAGATTAGTAGTGGTAGGATTAGGGGAAATTAGATCCCAGGGTGAAGTAGGATTAGATCTCAGCCGTACATCAGACCGGACTCAGGAGGAATTGTTAGATGTGTTTGTGGACTGTTGGGTTCACGAATCTGTCTTTACTCTTTCCTACTAATTTTTACCAGCTAAATAAGTAAATAAAATAAATCTACATAAAATGTATGTAATAATTGTTGTACCATAATAATAAGATTTAGTTTTATTATTAGGAAACTAGCAATCATTTCATTTGTATATGGGATATTTAAGAGCTTTGTGGGCCGGATTTGTTATATTCTTTTTGCTTCAATTTTGTTAATTTTGTTTGGGGCTAAATTTATTTTTTTTTTGAACTCAAAAGAAGGATTTTATTGCTGACGCAACTGCGTCCAAGTCGTCAAAATACATTACAATGTCAATAGACCTCTAAAAATCAATAAACTAGAGCAAAAGTAAATTAAGAAACCTATAGTGCCGAATATTCGCCTCCTGTCCACCTTGAATTGTTCACCTTTGTTTGAAATCAAGTCACTATGAATTGTCCACCTTTGTTTGAAATCAAGTCACTTGATTCCTCACCAAGTAGTGTCATCAAACCTTTTACATGTCAAAACACACACATTTGCACTGTTAGATACTTCACAAGAATCTTTATTATACCATACCAATAAGTTATCAGCACACAATTGATTTATGCTTATAACGTTTTCACATAATCCATCCAACAACATAACATCTTTCAAGGGTGAAAATCCATAAACATTCAACACTTCTTTGCTAATGATTCTTTCTTTAATTCAATATTCATAGGTGACAATTTTAGTGGTTAGTTGTGCACATTCCTTTAAATTAGATTTGTATTCAATCATATGCCTCGAGCATTCACGACTCGACGTGATTCATTCGTGGTTCATATAGCATACCCCAATTTAATTGGGATTACAGGTTTGGTTGTTGTTGTTGTATATGCCTCAAGCATCTACTATCAAAGTACCACATACTTGCAAGGTTATTATGCACATCAAAAAAGAAAACATTGCATACAATCTTGATTTTAGACGACCAAAGTCTTGTGTTGCTCATCATGCTATTCTGTTCAACAGTGTTGGAACAAAATGTTGAGAAACACCAGATTAGTGTTGGCTTAACACCAGTATCAACACAGCGTGAATCTTTTTTTTTGTGAACAAAGGAATTCAATTGCCAAAACGCTAGACTACATCCGACTCAATGAGAGAATATACACTACGGGGAGGGTTAAGCAGAAAGCAAAAAACTCCAGTAGTGGTGTATGCATGTTTCGTCATCGCATCCGCGAGATGATTCGTTGATCTTGGGATCCACTGAAAAACAATAGACCATGATCTCTTCTAAAGAGCTCGATACTATTTAGTTTTGTGGAACAATGTGTAATCGCATTGTGTAGCTTCCTCAATCATGTTGAAAGCCTCATTCAAATCCGTCTCAACCTCTATCCTTTGTACATGTCTTTCAAAAGGCTTTCTAAGGCCAATGCAGTGGACAATTCAGACAAAGGTGGACAATTCTGATTCTTGTAGTGGACACTTCTTCGTCTTGACTTGTTGAACTTTGTTGAATGTCAATCTTCATTGGAGGAAATCTTGATCTTCAAAAGGATATTTGACAAATGTTGATGCGAGGGCTTGGCAGCTTGATCTCGAATCAAACGCAAATTTGATTTAGAACTTGATTTGAAGGTTTGATGAAGAACGATATGATCTTCGTCTTCAGTTCTTCGATTTTGGGGGGTTTTGATCTTCTTGAATGGGCTTCAATCTTCAAAAACGGTTTTTCAAGGGTCTTGGGACTTGCTCTCGGATTAAACGGATTTTTGACTTGAAGACGAATGAAGAACGGTATGAACTTGGTTTTGGATTTGTTGAACTTCGTGGAGTTTGATCTTTCTCAGCAGAAGTGCGATCTTCAAAAATGGTTTTTGGATGGAATTGAGACTTGACGACGGATTGAAAGGGATTCTTTACGAAGAACACTTTGAAGATTGCTGAAGAATGCCTTGAAAATTACTGAACTTATTGAAGAGGATTTGTGAACTTCCTTACTCTGAATTCTTGAAGGTTGAATTGTGTGTTTTGTTCTTCAAGACCACTTCTATTTATAGTTTGTAGAGTAGATCTCAATTAGAATCTCCTCATGAGATGAACGGTTGTGATCGCGTCTATAATTTCGAAATAGATAGATTCTTAAAAGAATGTGCTTTATCAATTTGAGGACTCAAAAATAGAGTTGTCCTAAAAGTTTTTATATCTATTTTGAAAATGATGAGAATGCTAAGATCTTTTGGAAGACTTTATCTAAGTGAATCTTCTTTCCATCTCTTGAAAATTGTGACTTGGTGAAGAATTATTTCCTTGTGTTGAGATTTGGTGGAGAATTCTTTCCATCTCTTGAATATTGAGACTTGGAGGAGAAGGCTTTCCATGTCTTAAGATTTGATGAGCAATTATTTCCTTGTCTTAAGTTTTAATTAATATATTTATTTTAATTCCTTAAATATTGGTATTAAAAATAATATATTTTTCTTTCTTGCATATTAAGACTTACCAACGTTTAATTTAATAGACACAAAATTAACGTGTCTGCAACAATCAACGAAAAATATTGCTATTTTAATTCTTGTGTTACTTTAAGTTAAAAATCTAATTAATATTGTATTAAAACGTCTTACTTTATATTTTCACCAAATACAGAAAGCCTAATGATATAGATTTTAACAATTAAATGATGCTAAATTTAGATTTGTTTTTTAAATTTATAAAATGCAAAAAATCAGGAGCAAATGTGGTATCGGGTTGTAATTTTTCTATGCTTTTTTAGCAAAATCTCATCGGATAAATAAAGTAAAGATTATAACGAAAGGTATATTCTCTATCTTATTTTTAAAAATTCTCACTTAACAAACTCAGCCCTTTGTCAAAGATTTGATTGTCGTTCTATAACCAATGTTTTTTTAATGTTTTTGGCACAACACCCCATGTAATATGCAAAAGAGACGCATTACCTCTTGTAAAAAATAAACAAGCATATTACCCCATGTAATCTTAAAATTGTGCAATATAGCCACTTGTAGAAGGAGGTGTAACTCACTTGCCAAAATGTGAGAGTGTGATTAATTTCTTTATATCATTTCCTCTTAAAAATCTAAATTTTTTAAATTATTTTCACTATGAATGACAAAAAGATGATATAATATTTCACTAATTTACTAAATAAACAAAAAAATAGATATTTAAATAATGAATTTGACAAAGTACAAGTCCAAATACATGAAAAATCGATAGGGATGTAGTGTGCACCAATTTTTGAATTACAGAGATGTAATTCGCCTATTTTAAGATTATAGGAGGGTAATGCGCCTATTTCATAGATTACAGGGAGTAATTTGCCATTTGCTATTTTTTTATTGTGACTTCTAGAAGCGTTGATAACAAAATCTCATAACATACACTAAACAAAACAATTTAAAGTATTTTGAATATTAATAAACAAATCTTGATGATACCACTTATATGACACTATATTATAGGTCGTTATGTGTGCACATATCTATATATTAGAATATTGTCGATGCATTAGTTAAATATTTATATTGTTGAACTCTATAGAGAATGTTGCCAACCTTTTGCTTAAGTTCAAAAGTATTTTTTTGGCGCATAAATTTTAATTACATTTTGCACTTATTAATACTAAAAACATGGCGCATGATTATATCTTTACCATATTGAGTCAAAATTAGTTAGTATAACTATTGTAATAAGGTATTCATGCTTTATTCACAAACATTTATTATGTTATTCATACAAATTGAAAACCAAAATACAGGTACTTGGATATAAAAGCTATAGGCGTAAAGTTATGTCCAACTTATGTTTCTTGTTGCCACTACTACCACCTGGATCCTCACCTTTTGTTTTACTTTGTAAAATAAACAAACTTGACTTACTCACACATATTTCCATTTTGTCAATTAATTCTTCAACGTAGGAAGCTACAAACAGAATTGGACAGTTCTTTGATAAATTCATGTTCAAACTACCGATTCAATAGACTTATCGTGAAACTTAAATAAGCTTAGGGTGAAAGCCATTGATCTTCAGCAATTCAATAGGCTTATCATGAAATTAAAGTAAGCCCACAATATTATAGAATCTATTTGTTCGAGCAATTCTAACCCACTTGACAATGCTATGAAGGCATCAACATAATGCAACATAACTCGTACTCTCTCATGCATACTTGATACCTTGATTCCGTCGCCAAATATTGGACCTTTTAGATTGTGATCAAATAAAATAAAGGCTTTGATGTAATTACTACCAATTTGCTATTGTTTGAAGATACAGTTTTAACTATGGATCCCATTAATCTCAAATTATCAACTCGATATTTTTGCAGCTAACACGGTACCAAGTTATTCTCAAATACTCTTTCATATTTTTTCTGAACTATGACTACCAAAGAAACAAAATCTTTGTAATTTTTAACTTCTTGCTTCCATATCAATATCTTCTTGCAAATATCGTTGACCGTGAGAATCTTTGTCTCTTGAGAATATTTATAAAACAAATTGCAATTCTGTTATTTATTTCTTCATCAGGTTCGAAGATTCCAAACGAGCTGCATGCCTCATTAAATAACTTTTGTCTCTATTTGTGAGAGCTCATTTAAATCCTTCCAAGTTCTAATACTATTCTATAAACCAAAATGTAATTTTTAAATCTCAAGGTCGACTTGGTTAAAATACATAATTAAATTCTTTGAGTCATTTATCTTATCTCTTAACTTAAGTTTGTGAATAGCCATTGAAGCGCTAAATTTTTATCATTTTACATAAAAATTAATAATAAATATATTATTTGTATAAATTAATACAATATAATAGAAATTAGGGGTGTGTGCAAAACAATCTGAATCGATCGAATAATTGATAATCGTATCATTTGATACGGATCGTTTACGGAATCATTTAAATGATCCGATAAACAATCTGATATAAAATACCAAATTAAGGTTTGATATGCTATTTAATTTTTTATGTCGATTATCGGATCGAATCGAATTACCAAACTATTTAATATATATGTATATATATATATATTATTGATATATTAAAGTCGGTCACTTAAACACCATTAAGTAATTATATAATAGTTAAGTAAAGTAATTAAGGGAATTAGGTTTTAAAGTGTCCGCACATATGAGGTGAAAGTGGAAAGCTTACACTTAACTTGAAATTTTAGAGACTTTAATATCATTATGGATTATATACGATATTTTTGGATACTTGTTTATTTCTTCCAAATTTGCATGGATGATATGATACTTATGGATACTTGTTTACTTTGTACAACTTTGCTTACTTGTATTTTTTACGGATGAATGATGGATTAATTGTATCATGATTGTGATGATTTGATGTTTTTTTTTTGTTAAAAATCATGTGATATTTATAATGTATTGATGGTTAAAATATAGAGCTTTAGAGTTGAATTAATGATTAACTTGTTGAGTTATTGAATATTTCTTATATTTTGCATATATTTTTTCAAATGCGATAATTACCTAATCGATCAAAAGTACCCAATTCAAATCCGATAATTACTGAACCGTATCTAAGTAATTTAATTTGGCAAACGATTCAAGTTTTAGAATTACCGGATAAAAATATTTTTTGAAATACCGAATCATTGATTCAATAATAGCATATTGCACACCCCTAGAATGGATACATATGAAATACCAACAAATACACCATTCCCCTCTGAGTGAAATGGGATAACCATACTTTAAAATTTCAAATTGTTTCAAACAAAGCAATCGACTTTTGTTTTATTTTTGATCTAGCAAAAATAAACTTTTGTCCTAAATTCCAATTTCAAAACAAACAAATTGTCGGGATGTTTTAGCCCAAGTGACCTTTAATTTATTTTTTTTGCCTGCAACCAAGTTAGACTTGTTTCAATCAGCTAAACTTTAAGAGAATTTCCAATGATTGAGCATGGTCGTTGTCCTGATTTAAAGGTCTCTTTAACTTCATCTTAAAATACCACACTCTTCGTGAATGACTTATCTTCTTGATCCACAATCGAAGTTCCTTTGTGAGCCAAACTTTGAATATTCTACGATTCTTTAGCTGAAAGATCTTAAATCCAGATTTTCACTAAATAATGGGTTAGTGACCGACTTTTGATGCCCCTTGAAAGATCTTAATTTGGTATTACTTGTTCAGATTCAACCGTTATAACAATGAGACAGTTGCAACATTAAAGAAAGTAATAATGAACACGAGGAATCTTAACGTGGTTTGGTCCAATCTGACCTAATCTACGAGGCGAAAGCCCAAAATAACTCAAAACTTTTATATTGGATTGAGATTTACAGCCTTAGGAATTACGTTTAAAGTAAACTAGACCCCCTCAATTTACTCTTGCAACACCGAAAGACTTACTCTTATCAGTATACCCTTTTTGAGTCTAGAAAACTTCAAGATGGCTCAAAATTAATTTGACTATAAGTTTTCTTACTTAACGATTATTGCTTTGACTCATTAGCATTATTAACACAAAAACTCATATGATATTCTATTAAAGCTTGTCTTCAATATTCTTGAGTCTTCTCATTTTATAAAGATTAAGCAGTGCCTTCTGTCCCCTTTGGAACTGGTTGATTACCTGACGTTTGCAACTTGATTGGCAGACTTCCTTATATAGCCAAATCTTAGATCAGATCAAGGAAACATTCTATGTGATGAAATACGTTGATTTCTATTGTTGCAACATAGCTGATCAAATGATGTTGCAACTGAAAAACTCAGTGTCTGGAAATTGTTTGACTTTTTGCATTAAAAAATAAAGAAAATTACATAATCATAAACAATTTTTGGAGGTTTTTGCACATGTATGACTAAACTTTGAATTTTTGCACTTGGGTATTCCAACTTTCTTCGGGTAGCACCGTCGTATCCAAACTATTAAAAACTGAAATTCGGGCAGAAAAACATCACTCTTCGACCAAGTGGTGTAATTAAAAAGGGTAAAAGGGTCAGATCACCTCAACAACTACTAAGGGAGAGAAAGTTGGGATACCCAAGTGCTAAGATTCAACGTTCGGCTATACATGTCCAAAAACTGCCAAAGTTTGGCTATGATTCTGTAACTTTCCCTAAATATTATTCTCAAAATATAATCAACAATCAATTAATTAAACTAAGTTAATTAACAAATAATTAGATTGAAGATTCAGTCCTAACAAACCCTTGAATGCATTTATAAGTATGGTATTGTGCAGTCACACTCATGTGCATGTTAGCTTCCAACCACTTGTTTTTTCAGGCAAATTTTGTTTTGATTTCGTGATTAGAAAGCTCGTGTCACAATATTACAAATATCTGCTTCTTTCATTAATTCTTGTCAATCTAATATCATTGATTTGGCCTCTAATTTAACTCTCAATTCAGGTGAAGAATGCCCCCGCATTTTGAGTTAGATACAAATTTATACACAATCTTGATCTAAGGCTGCTCTAAAATTGGATATGACCCGACTTATTGGTTGTATGTTGTTTAGGCTAATTGACCTTGTTTTAGAGCGATATTCAACAATGTTAAACGAGTTTATAATGTTTTCATTTATTTTAAAATAACTTTTGTTTCTTCCTATAACTTATCACATAAAGAAAAAGAATTATTGAATCGTATTCCTCTATTAAATACTATACACAATAAAATTTATTACTCCAAATGAAATTCACGATATGGGCAAATGACGTTTGATAAAATGAGAAATTGATAATTAATACAAACCTCGTCACTCACTACATAAATGGACTCTCATGTGGTTAGAAACCATGCGATTGTTGAAAATATGAATTCAGAGCTTTAACATCTTGACAGAATCATTTTCGACTACTCTATCAATTTTCCTTGAGTCATTAATTAAGTTGATTTTGCCAAATTAGGCATACGCTTGTATCTTCTTGTTTATCACCCATCGCATAGTATAACAACTATGGAGTGTTCTACCTTGCCTTAAGATTTTCGTATTTGAACATTCTCTTTTTTAACTTGATTGGATTAACTTTTAATTTAGTTAATGAAATGGAAAAAAAATTGACAATAAATCCATTGCGAAGAAGTTTGTATCTAACTCAAACTGAAATTTCATTACAGAATCATAGCCACGCTTTAGCGGTTTTTGCACATGTATAGTTGTGTACAAGAATATAATGAGAGTGAATGCCCCAACCCTTAGGTTGGCATGATATATATAAGAGTATTTACAAGAGACCAAACCCTAATATAAACAATTACCATAATACCCTAATACACTCCTCAATCTTTATGGGGTGCAACTACGAATAGATTGGAACGATGTTTACAAAATAAATCAGTGGACAGTCCCTTAATAAAAATATCGGCAACTTGCAATTCGGTAGGAACATGACGAACACAAAGGCCACTTTTCGACACCATCTCACGAACAAAGTGATAATATACATCAATATGCTTATTGCGATGTTGAATTGAATTAGCAGTAAGATATGTAGCAGAAATATTGTCACAGTAGAGACTGACTGGACAACGAAGAAAAAGACCCAGATCTGCAAGAAGCTGTCAAATCGAAATAGTCTTAGCGGCGATATAAGCAACATCACGATACTCTGCCTTGATAGAGGATCGTGACACTTTCGGTTGCTTCTTTGAACGTCAGGAAATCAGGTTCTTGCCCAGAAACACTGCAGAACTCATGATGGAACACCGACTATCAGGACACCCAACCCAGTTGGCATCGGAATATGCAAGGACAAGGTTGGGAGAGCTATCGTGATGAAGAAGCAATCCAAAGTCCGAGGAACCCTGCAAATACCTGAAAATTCTTTTCACAACATGAACTTGAGTAGTACGCGGAGCATGCATAAACTGAGACACCACATGAACATCATAAGCAATATTCAGGTGAGTCATAGTTAAATATTGCAAAGCCCCAACCATACTACGATAATCGTTCGAATCAGCAAGAATACCACCATCAAGAAGTGGCAAAGTAACTCAAGAAATAATTAGAGTGCGCACAGGTTGGACATTATGTAAATGAAATTTGTGAAGATGATCATAAACATATTTATGCTGAGATAACAGCAAACCCTGAGAAGTAAGCACAACCTGAATACCCAAAAAATAATGGAGATCCCCCTAGTCCTTTATGGCAAATTGCGAAGAAAGAACATAAATTAATTTGGTAACAAGATTAGGACAACTACTAGTAAGGACTATGTCATCAACGTAAAGCAGTAAAATAACGAGATGACCATTATATTTGAGAATAAACATATAGGTGTCACAACTACTGCAAAGAAAACCAATAGATAAAGAAAGTTGCTGAAATGAGAGAACCAAGCTCGAAGGGCTTGTTTCAAACCATAAATAGACTTATGAAGACGACAAATATGATTAGGTTTAGAGGGATCAGAAAGACCCAGAGACTGCCTCATATACACCTCCTCATGCAAGAAGCCATGAAGAAAGGCATTATTGACGTCTAATTGACGGATAAGCCATTTAGAAGTAACAACAAGGGTAAGAACTAAACGCACAGTAGTAGGCTTAACAACTGGACCGAAAGTGTCAACATAGTCAATACCTGCCTGTTGGTAGTTGCCAAAAATGACAAGTCGAGCTTTAAACCGGTCCACAGTACCATCAGAATGATATTTAATCTTATACACCCACTTACAGCCAAGCACGTTATAATTGTAGTTACGAGGTACCAACTCCCAAGTGTCATTTTGAATTAAGGCCTTATACTCATCATGCATGGCTTGACGCCAATGAGAATGACGAGACACTTGCTTATAATTAACATGTTCAGACTCAAGAACGTCCACATTAAGATTAATTAAAGTACAAGGTTTAGTGATACCGGACTTAAGACGCATAACTACATTATGAGTATTAGACGACAAAGACGTGAAAACGACCGGGGGAGGAGACAAGACCGGACTGGACACAACACCCGAATCAACGTGCAAGAGTGAAGTTTCTGGATTCAATGTTACCCCAACATTGGGTCCAACATTGAAAATAGAATGTTCAGAAGAGACAGAGGCCGAAGTCACTGGTTTCAATGTTGCCCCAGCATCGAGTCCAACATTGAAAACAAAATGTTCAGAAGAGACAGGGGCCGAAGTCACTGGTTTCAATGTTAACCCAACATAGGGTCCAATATTGAAACTAGAACCCAAATTAGAAATTAAAGGATCCCTAACAACTCTAGAAGTGGTGACACAAGTAGGAGATCAAATAGGAAGAGCGAGAAACAGGTTGGTGACACGAGACGACGACAAAGAACTAGGCACAGAGGCAACTAGAGAGCGATAGGGAAATTTTTGCTCAAAAAAGACAACATGACGACTAATAAAAATGTTTCCAGTGACCGGATCAAGACAACGATATTCCTTATAGTTTGAAGCATAACAAATAAAAACACAGTGTTTTGACTTATGTTGTAATTTGTTGATGGACGTATCCATAAGAAGAAGAAAACAAGCACAACCAAAGGTTTTCAGAAAAGCATACGATGGTGGGTGGTGAAAGAGTTTAGCAAACGGACTAACCCTCCTAAAACTGAACTCGGAAGCCTATTAATTGTGTAAACAGCGGTATAAGAAGCATCGACCCAAAATTGAGCAGGCAAGTTAGATTGAAGAAGAAAAGTATGGGCCATCTCAATAATAGATCGATGCTTCCTTTCTGCTACACTGTTTTGGGCTCAAGTTCCTGGACAAGATTTTCTAAAAAGTATGCCATAATCATGAAATTGTCGAAGCATATCAGCATTATCAAATTCACCCCCTTCATCACTTCGAATTTTTTTAATTTTAGAGTTAAATAAATTTTCCACCATCTTTTGAAAACTTAAAAATCGCTCATAAACATCCGACTTGAATTTCAAAGGACTAAACCAAGAAAGTCGTGAATAATCAACAAAAATAACATAATATTTAAAAACTTGGTTTGATAAAACAGGCGATTGCCAAACGTCACTATGAATCAAATATAAGGGATACGGAGATTGATAAGTAATCTCAAAAGGTAAGCGATGAAATTTACCCAATTTACAAGAAACACAATCGTCTTTAAATTTTAAAGAACAATAAATAATTTTAGTAGAGCTAAATTCCCTAAGACTCTAGTAGAAGTGTGACTAAGCCGCACATGCCAACCATCACCAGACTCTTGAGTAGCTAGAAAAGCAGGTATGGATGACTCTGGGCGGATAACTTGAGGTTGAATTGTCCTTAAAACAAACAGAATTGACATCAAAATACACGACACAATTATTATCACGATAAATCTTATGACAAACATCAAATTATGTTTTAGTTTAAGAGGACGGACACGAGAAGTAATATTTAAGTTACCCATGTTTTTAATCGGGAGAATGGTACCATAACCAACTACAACAGAATGTGACCCAGTATAAGCGACTGTATTTGAAAGCTTACCATCATGAGGGGTTATGTGAGATGCCACTCCAGAATCTGGATACCAAACAGAGTCGTTCGTTTCCCCAGCAACAGACATAACACAAAAGCACATGTGATACCATTAGGAGAAGGAGGGACAAAATTGGGATTGAAGCGATACGGGCAATAGGCAGCTTGATGACCTGGAAACTAACAAAGACCACAAGTATCGAAAGAGGGGTAGAGCCTGAAATGCCACTAGACGGATTATTTCTTGCTAAAGGTAAATTAATAGTAGAAGAGAAAGGGCGATGGATATGTTTTTATGACAAGTAAGGGCGATGGGTATGTTTTTATGACAAGTTAAAATAAGAACCCATACCATTCACACGAGTTCTAGAATGTTTCATGCTCCCCAAATTACTCTGTGGCAAACCGCTATAGCCACGACCAGTACTGTTACCTCGACCACAGCCACGAACACCCTTGTTCTTACCACGATTTCGTCCACCCCCTGAACCACGAGAAGACGAGGACTGAGAGGAACTAGCAGAGTTGGAGTGCACCGTAACAAAAAGCTTGTTGATGCGAATTGACCTCATCTAACATGCTCGAAGAATGAAGGCGCTGCTCATGCAATAACAATTTGGGACGCAAATCATCAAAAGTAATGGCATAGGGGAATTGAAGAAAAGTGGTGACAAGATTATCATATGCCCGATCTAACCCTAACAAAGTGCATTGGACCAGATCATGCTATGAAATAGGAGACTGAATAGCAGCCAAAGAATCTGTCAAAACCTTTATCTCACGCAAATACGCATCCATGGACTGTTGTTCTCCCTTTTTAATGTGCATCAAGCAACTTTTTAATTCCATGGAGCGAGCCATACTAGCATGCATGAAATGAGATTTCAACGTATTCCAAACTTCAACCGAGGTGCTCAATTCATAGACATCAGTTAAAACATCACGAGACAACATAACAAACTACGAAGACTTAACATGTTGATCAATCACTATGTATTCAGAAAACTGAGGATTTGGAACCATATTACCGTGTACATCAAGAAGAGTGGACGACGGAACATGGATGGTGCCTTCAACGATTCCAAGTAACAAATAAGAGAGCATATAACAAGTGAATTGAGTCTTCCAAGAAAGATAGTCTTCGGAGTAGCAAGTTGAACTGCCACGTGGATGGTTACCTTTGGCACTGACAGATGTGGAGAGAGTGGAGGCATCGTGGGTGACAAAAAATAGCCGGCATTACTGGAGAGCGGCTGTTGAAAACCCAGCGAAAAATGCGGGGATGCCCCATACGATGATCAAGAGCCAAAAGGGCTTGAAGCTGGGTTCAGATATGCGGCAGCGGAAAAAGAACTGAACAACGACGTTGGGATGGTGGGTTGCGTCGAAAAGGATTCTGACGAAAACCATGGGACAGGAAGAGAAAACCTCGAAGAAGGCAACGATGTGGTGTTGGACAACGACGACGCCATCTGCTTTTCGAGGGAAGTCAAAACTCCAATGGTGGATGATGGAAAAGTCGACATTGATGCACGACATTTTTTTTAGTGGCGGCTAGGTTAAAGAGTTTTGGTGGCTCTTATACCATGTACAAGAATATAATGAGAGTGAATGCTCCAACTCTCAGGTTGGCATGATATATATATATATATATATATATATATATATATATATATATATATATATATATAAGAGTATTTACAAGAGACCAAACCCTAATATAAACAATTATCATAATACCCTAATATGTTGAACTTTGAGTTTTTGCACTTGGGTATCCCAACTTTTCCTCCCTTACTAGTTGTTGAGGTGATCTGATCCTTTTACCCTTTTTAGTTACATCACTTGGTTGAAACATGGCGTTTTTCTGCAGGAGTTTCAATTTTTAATAGTTAGGATACGACGGTGATCCCCAAAAGAAAGTTGGATATTCAAGTACAAAAATTCAAAGTTCAGCCATACGTGTGCAAAAACCGCAAAAGTTTGGCACTGATTATGTAATTTTCCCTAAATAATAATAAATACTTTCTACAAGATAATCAATCAAAATGGTTTAGGAAAGATATACAACACAATAAAGAAAGTCAATTACATCAAAATCTAAAAGGCAATTCAATTACAAAGACAGTTTCCTTATTTCAAGATTTTCACAATATAATTCAAGGAAACATTTGACTTGCAACAACGATAAGATTCCAATAAGTTAAGTTCTCGAACAAGACAATCAAATATTTCATTCAATTAATGGAAACTATATCTCACTTAATTTCTTTCATTAAATCATTTGATACTAATTTAAATAATTTTCAAAACAATGTCAGTACAATCCAGTTATTTTCGTAGATCAGCATTGGTCTAACATAAAGTGTATTGTACATGCGTATATTAATGTATCAAGCCACACAAAAAGAAAATTTGAAGTTCCTTTTAAATGATTCATTCTTATGGTCAGATTTCGTATTTAGTTCAAATATGTTTGACAAATCAAATTAGTTTAAGTATTACATATTTAAACTTCATTGTTTTTCATTAAAAATAGTTAGATCAACATCATGATCAGATTTTTATTATTCACCTACTTCATTAACAAAGAAAATCAATTCAAAGTAAAGTTCAACGAGAGAAAGATTTGTTATTGTTTCGCAACAACGCTAATAACAGACAAATCATAAACAATGAAAAGCCAAAACATAGAAATATGTTTATCCAATTCGTCTATGAGTACCTCTAATGGCGTTACCATGTCACAATTTTTCACTATATATTTTTGTTGTAGAATTACAACTACATAGATGACTATTCACAATAAGCAGGATTCTAATATCAATATTATAAATATTGAGGACTCCCTAACATACCCCCAAAAAGTTTCCTGGGACTGTTGCCTTGAACCCCAGAAAGGCCCCCACCCCTTTTAAATCCCCGATCAACTCTTTCGCGAGTTAAGTCATAAAACATTGTCTTGGATTTACAGTACCAAGCTCAATCAACACTATTTTCAGGCTTCATAATCCATTAGTTATATGTAGTCGATATGTGTTGAATACACCCACACGTCGCATCCGATATGAGTATCCAATTTTTAAATTATATGTTAATTAGGATTCGCCACGTAACATATCAAACACGTATCCAATATATTGTATCTAATACATATTCAATACGGCAAACGATGATTTTTTTCAAATATCCATGCATTTTGGTCGTATATAAAATCTCTATCTTGTATTAATAAAAAGGGTCAATTTACTGTGCCACCTTATCGTAGAAAAAACAACCCTTCCTCTACTTCTCAACATAAATTATTAAGAAAAGAAGCCCGTACAATGTTACCAACTAGGGGTGGGAGGGTCAGGCCGAGTTGCGACTTGCCTGTCGTAGAGCGGCGGGAAATTAATCCCGTCACTACTACAGCGGGACAGTATCGGGAGTTGGAGTCGGATCAGGATCCGACTCAACAACTCCCGACACAGGCAAGGGTTTTTAGAAAACCCTTGTATATGAATCATATTTGTTTTCCCTATATACTAATTTCCTAAACTAAAAAATACAAGCACACACACACACACAGTTGTCCAAAATACACACACACACCCACCAAAACACCCACGACACACACTCACTAGTTTGACAATAGATCGTTTATATAAGTATGAGTCGGTTACAATGGAGTACAAGGGAAATACAACGAATCTATCTTAACAAACTAGGCCTAATCTAGGTGTCTCGATTAGGCTTGGTCCGGAACACCTTGAACTAACGCCTTGATGCTTGGACAGCAGGGGTATATCGATAATTAGGTCGGATGTATATCGGTAATCAACTTCGATGTGATATCGGGGACCATTCTCGATATGATATCGGTAGTGCGGGGGTATGACGTGTCAGTGGAGTACGTGGGTTATCTCGATATCGAATACGATATCGAGAGTGAAATCGGCGATTTCCTTCGATGTGACGCGTGGTAGCTGCGGGATGATAATTGCTTCCTTTGGGATCCGGGCATCGCGTATTTATAGATCTCGGGATCCGGGGACCACATTATCATATCGGTGATTATCACCGATATGATGTCGAAAGTGGCCACCGATATGGTTAAATATGGGCCTGGTTTGGGCCTGGCCCAATATGCGGGAAATGCCCATATCATGTAGTCCCCCAATTTGGGGATTCTTATCTTAGAGATAAGAATTCGCAAATTTAGTTTTAAATTTCTGGGTTACCTATACTCTTCGTCCCGTCAATTCAAATGACGTAGATCAAATTTGCAGGGAATGCACTTTGTGATGAACTTCGATGGATCCCTCAATGCAGTGGACGCATAGTTTGAGGTCCTCATTTGAATTCTATGTTTCTTGTGATTTGAATTTCTTATGAATATGGAAATTGCACTTTGAAAATTGCGATGGGCCCGCCGGTGCAATTGTTATATTTTCGTGGCTTTTTTGCGTAATAGGATAGCATATCGGGTTTCATCGTCGATATGACGTCAAAACGTATATTCAATATGATGTCGAAAGTATCTTTCGATATAGTTAAAGCTTTCGCTTATAAGTAGGGCTTGTAAGAGACATTGAGATCTCGATGTTGTACTTGATTTATTATTATTTTCTCATGCTGATATTCCGGTTATTCTGCATGTATATTTTATTTTTTGAGATATCCCGTGAGAATGGGTTTCACACAATTGATGCGTAAACTTCAAGCCGACCGTGATGCTCAGAAGGCTGTATTGGCTGCGACGGCAGCAGTCGCGGTGGCACCTGAACCAGGGTCTGCATCTAACTTTGATCTGAATAATGCATCCACTGAGGTTCTGCCAGAGGCATCGGGAGTTGAACAACCTCCCCTAGCACCGTAGTACCTGAAAGTATTACTAAGGAATGCTTTGAAAGTGTTCCTGCAACCGTTGGGTCCTTTAGCCAGGACATCCTTGATGTGGTGGGAGGCCTGCATGGTGCGGCCAATCTCTTGGAGGTGTTGACCTCGAAACAGGAGGGTGTGGTTCTTCCACCTGAAGAGACTGTGTTGACTTTGAGACCAGATGCTAGGTCTCCTTCTGGTGAGTACGTAGCTCCACGTTCTGAGTCGATGGCCAACATTCCTTTGACGAGAACGTTGGTGGTTCGGGATCGAATGCCCATGTCGATTTGGGTGATTCAGTGGATGTGCCCTTTACCGTGGGGTCGGGCTATTCGAGCCCTAACCCTATTAGTGGCAAGGGAAAGGCGCATGTTTCAGGTGCGACCGACAAGGGTAAAGGGCCACTGCAGGAGCCTTCGATATTGGGGGGCTTTGCCCCTATCTTTCCTGGAATTCCGATTACGAAGCCTGCCGTTGACCCGGCTAGGGTATCGGGAAATAAAAGGTCTCGTGACGGGACTGTCAACAATGGCCACTCGTCTTCGAGTTCGGGCCCCAATAAAGCAGGTGCAGTCAAATCCTCCAAGCGAGTAGAATTCCCTGAAGCAGATGATGTGCGGGGAATGATGCGGGCTTTTCCTCCTCCAGCAAATGTGCGGGTGCTTACGAAATTCGAGCGGGCCCAGAATATACGCCGCAACATTCACATGTTTCAGAGTGTACGTATCTTAACATGACTTCGATTGATTATATTTGACTGTTTAACATAACGTTACTGATTGTATTGTGTAGACGGCAAAGCTGGCGGTCTCGTGTCTGAATTCAATTCGCGAGTCCAAGGGTGACCCTGATGCTGTCGCTGCCGAGCTCGAGGCTGATATCTTGAGGATGGGGGAGTTCAACTTCAACCCCATGGTGCTAGAGAAGTTGGAGGCTGACGAAGAGGATGCCCTGAAGACATGTCGTAAGCTCCGAGAGGAGTATGATTTGTTGAAGGCCAACCTCAAAACATTGGTGACTGAGATCGACCAAGGAGAGGCGCGTGAGCTTGCGGCCAACAAGGAGCTGGAGAAACTGAAGGCTGAGGTGGTGGCGGTGAAGGTCACTAACGAACGTCTCTCGTTGGAGCTCTCCACTGCCAAATTAGCTCCATTGGACTTGGTATATATCTTGTTTACGACATCTGCTTCTATTTTTTCCTCCTATATTTAATAGAGTTCAATTTGTAGGAACGTCGTCCTGATCTCCTCCGGGTTGGAGCGGAGAAGTTTATGGAAAGCATGAGCTTCCGAGACTTAATTTTCAAGGTTCGGGAGGCAGCATTTCATGCTTGCGTAGGGCAAGTATTGAAAAATGACGATTTCAAGGACTCCCTCGAACTGAGTGGGTTGAACCCAAGGTATGATTATAACGACCTGCCGGTTGGTGGACTAGATGAGGTAGAGGAGAGTCCGGCCGAACCTGACATGTTTTCTGAGGTTGTTGAGAAGTAGACTAAAGGGTCCTCATGGGAGTAGCTGCTTGCTGCCTTTATTGTAACTTGAATTTATCCCTTTCTGGACTATTTCCAATTCGTGGTTCTGTAACTGAATATTTATTTCTCTGTTATCTTCATAATCTGTGACTCTGCGTGGCCTTGTTTTTTGATAACTTGTTGATTTTTTTTATTGTCATGATGATAGAGTATGCAGTATTTCGATGTCTGGCCTTGCATTCATTTCGTTCTCGTATTGATGAGATTTCTTTAATCTGCTTGTTGTCAACAATGGATGATTTGAATTTCCGCGGTGTTGGTAGAAACATGGGTAATCTGCCACCGCTCATTGGTAGGAGCTTGTCTTTGGATATAGGTGACCCGTTACCACTCATGGGTAGGAGCCCGCCCATTATCACAAGAGGACCCGTTACCGCTCATGGGTATGAGCCTATTCTTTGTAGGTGACCCGTTACCACTCATGGGTAGGAGTCCGCCCGTTATCACAGGGGAACTTTCTCTTGTGGGTAGGAGCCCATCCCGTTATCACAAGGAAACTCGCTACAGCTCATGTGTTTAGGATCGACCCCGTTATCACAGGGGATCTTTTTCTTATGGGTAGGGGCCCATCCCATTATCACAGGGAACCTGCTACCGTTCAAATGTTTAGGACCGACCCCGTTATCACATGGGATCTTTTTCTTGTGGGTAAGGGCCCATCCCGTTATCACAGGGAACCTGCTACCGTTCAAATGTTTAGGATCGACCCCGTTATCACATGAGATCTTTTTCTTGTGGGCAGGGGCCCATCCCATTATCACAGGGAAACCGCTACTGCTCATGTGTTTAGGATCGACCCAATTATCATAATGGATCTTTTTCTTGTGGGTAGGGGCCCATCCCATTATCACAGGGAAACCGCTACTGCTCATGTGTTTAGGATCGGCCCCGTTATCACATGGGATCTTTTTCTCTTTGTAGGTGACCCGTTACCGCTCATGGGTAGGAGCCCGCCCATTGTCACAGGGGGACCCGTTACCGCTCATGGGTATGAGCCTCCCTTGTCTTCGTAGGTGACCCGTTACCACTCATGGGTAGGAGCCCCACCCGTTATCACAGGGGAACCCGTTACCGCTCATGGGTAGGAGCCTGCCTTGTCTTCGTAGGTGACCCGTTACCACTCATGGGTAGGAGCCCCGCCCGTTATCACAGGAAAACCCGTTACCGCTCATGGGTAGAAGCCTGCCTTTTCTTCGTAGGTGACCCGTTACCACTAATGGGTAGGAGCCCCGCCCGTTATCACAGGGGAACCCGTTACCGCTCATGGGTAGGAGCCTGCCTTTTCTTCGTAGGTGACCCGTTACCACTCATGGGTAGGAGCCCCGCCCGTTATCACAGGGGGACCCGTTACCGCTCATGGGTAGGAGCCTGCCTTGTCTTCGTAGGTGACCCGTTACCACTCATGGGTAGGAGCCCCGCCCGTTATCACAGGAAAACCCGTTACCGCTCATGGGTAGAAGCCTGCCTTTTCTTCGTAGGTGACCCGTTACCACTAATGGGTAGGAGCCCCACCCGTTATCACAGGGGGACCCATTACCGCTCATGGGTAGGAGCCTGCCTTTTGTTTGTGCCCCTCGGTAACTTTGTAGTTGTCACGATGATAGGTCGTTAGGCACCTGTAAAATAACATAGACAAAAAAGGTTTTGCACTGTACCATCTTATGTCAGAGCATGAAATGATGCGGCCTTGTTATCCGACGAATTTTCCCTTAACCTGTGAATTTCGATTTTTCGAGCAAAAGTGATGCTCTCAGCATGTTTTAGACGTACCTGTTGTACGCTTGTACCTGTAAGAAGGTGATATAACAAATACATATTTGCGGGGTAACTTCCCCGATGCTATGTGCCATAATTTGCACTTTCATGATATTCGATTAGGATGTGCCCCTGCATGAAATGGGAGATTTAATGATACAGTAATATCGCTGAGAAAATAAAAAGTAATGACGGATAATGGTCGAAGGCCAGGTAATCCTAGCTCGCCTACGTATCCCGTTGAGTGGGGAATCAGACCGGCGTAGTTCCCCCTGTTTTAAGTTACAAACCGACCCACGATGGGGCAATGTTCTAATTGTTCAAGCATGATTTTAAAAACTAAGGAAACTTAAACGATTGTATTGGTTGTTTCTCATGGTAATTATTCCATAGCTTGTTGATCCCTATTTGGCCCGATTGCTTCTTCCTCCGTTTCTCTAATTCTTGGCAACGTAAGAGAAGTGATGTAGCAGAACCAAGCCTCTTCCTGGCCAGCGATCACTTCTCCGACCCCTCCTCCTGCTGGGAATTTCACCTTCTGATGGAAAGTGGACACCACCGCTCTTATCGCGTTCAGGGCCGGCCTGTCGATTATGACATTGTATGCAAATGGTCGGTCCACGATCGTGTATTGAACATTGATAGTTCGCATGTGCGGTTCTTGTCCAAATGACGTGGGAAGGTTCACTTGTCCTAGGGGGATTGTTTCTGCTCCACCGAATCCCACCAGTGGCGTATGGACATGTTCAATTACATGGTGGCCGAGTGCCATCTTCTCCAAAGCATGTGCAAATATAACATTGGTGGAACTACCATTGTCTATAAGTATTTTGTGTACAACGTAGTTAGCGATATCAAGCTTAACAACCAAGGGGCAGTCGAGCTTGCCCGCCTGGATGGCTTCGGGGTTGAGATCCAAGAGGTCCCTGTTGGAAAACGTAATAACCTCATCTAGAAGCTCCTCAATTAGCGTCGTGAATCCGACGAAACGGTCCTCGTTCAGTCCATGGGTTATCTTCTTCCTCTGGTTGGTGGAATCTGCTCCCGCAGTCCCGCCGCTTATCATATTAATCACCCCCTCGAAGGTGCATTATTTATTGTATTGCGTCCTTGTCCACTCTCAATTGCCTTAAGGCCCTCCCTTCTTGGGGATTGGGACCGCTCTCTCGATTCAGCATACTGCCCGCTCGCCTTAACGAACTCTATTAACCTCCCGTCCTTAATCAACCTCTCGATCTCATCCTTCAGGTCATAGCAATCCTTCGTGTCATGGCCTTTCTGGCGGTGGTACTCACAGTAGCGCCTAGATTTCTTGGTGAAATCCGTCTCCTTCATTTTTTGAGGCGTATTTAACCAATTCTTGCTTTGTGCGATGGCCAAGATAGTGCGGATGTCCTGGTTGAGGGGAGTATATCTCTTCGGCGACATGTCTCTTCCTCCCCTGCTCCTGTTCCATGCCTCTCTACCCCTTTCCCTGCCGGACTCCTGGGGTCTAAGCTTAGCTGCCATCATTGCGTCTTCATAAATCACGGTATGTGCCAACTCGTTTATCCGATTTATGGTAGGTTCTGTGAGCTTGATCAGTTCTTTGGCAAATCTGTTGTGTGTCGTTGCCCTGAATAAGTCTGTAACACTTGTCCTCCGTAGGGGTTGTCCACCTTCAGTAGCTCCTCATTGAATATGTTCATGAATTCCCTGAGAGTTTCCCCCTCTCTCCGTTTTAACGCTTCCAGATGGTACATGCTTGTCTTCATTCGCTTCTAACTAGAAAAGTGGTTCTCCAACCTCTCCTTCATCTGCTCGAAGCTAGAGATAGATCCCGCTTCGATTATGTTAAACCAGTCTAACGCCGCTCCTATTAGTGTTGTTGCCATTATTTTTGCCTTAATGCCTTCGGAAAAGTCTTGTAAGTTCAAGAGACTCTCCACGGCGTGGATGTGATCCCTTGGGTCACTCTTCCCATCGTATGGTTTTATAGTCGGAATCTTGTCTCCTCTGCACAACAATTATTTCTCGATTTCACAATAGAAGGGAGTCAACGGCCGTCGGTATCCAACTGCTGTCGTTCCACGGTTTACGTTCCTTCTCCCGGCTTCCATGTCCTTAGTCATTTTAGTTGTCTCCTTTATCATGTTACGTCTGTCCTCCTCAAACGTCCTGGCTCTCTGGTCGTTCTCTGTATCATCACTTACTTCTACCCTCTCTTCACTTCTGGCCCTTGTCAAACGCCCTCTTCCAGTGTTGTCCCTTCGACCCCCTTCCGGGGCCTCCTCTTCGTCCCGCTCTTACCTTGTCCTCCACTCATCCACCCTGGATTCATGGGGCCTTGCTTGAACGTCCCTTGTCCTTTGTTCCGCCAGTCGTGGAAGCAAAGTCTCCAGCGTAGCGTCAAGCGCCGCTTCTACAGAAGCGTTGATCTGTGCTAGCATCTTCGGGGTTATGGCGGGAAGGGGAACGACACTCTGTCCTGCAGCCATCGTCTCTTCAGAGCCGGGAAGATTCGCGTTTGGCACCTCGGTCATTGGGACATCCGCCGCCGAGTTTTTAGTGGTCGAACCCTCAGTAGCAGGTTTCGCCGTATTTGGTACGGCAGTGGTTAGACCTGTATTCGTGGCTGGCGATGGCCTCCCGGGCCCGCGCCTACGTCGCGGTTCATTCTGTGCTGGAGGAAGCTCCATCTCAGCTTAGGTCATTGTCTGTTCTTGGTCAATCGGCTGTTGAGGGAGTGGGGTGTCCTCAATCCTCGTGTTTCTAGTCACAACTCTGTTAAATTCGGATCGGGTCCTCCTTCCTTGCATCTTGACGTCCTCGTCCGGAAACTGGTGTTCCCACAGACGACGCTACTAGTTTGACAATAGATCGTTTATATAAGTATGGGTCGATTACAATGGAGTACAAGGGAAATACAACGAATCTATCTTAACAAACTAGGCCTAATCTAGGTGTCTCGATTAGGCTTGGTCCGGAACACCTCAAACTAACGCCTTGATGCTTGGACGACAAGGGTATATCGGTAATTAGGTCGAATGTATATCGGTAATCATCTTCGATGTGATATCGGGGACCATTCTCGATATGATATCGGTAGTGTGGGGGTATGACGTGTCAGTGGAGTACGTGGGTTATCTCGATATCGAATACGATATCGAGAGTGAGATCGGTGATTTCCTTCGATGTGACGCGTGGTAGCTGCGGGATGATAATTACTTTCTTTGGGATCCGGGCATCGCGTATTTATAGATCTTGGGATCCGGGGACCACAGTATCATATCGGTGATTATCACCGATATGATGTCGAAAGTGGCCACCGATCTGGTTAAATATGGGCCTGGTTTGGGCCAGACCCAATATGCGGAAAATGCCCATATCACTCACACATGTGACCAGTCAACAGCTGCCACTGACTCCACCATCACCCCCACACGGTGCGGTCTCTTCAGCCGTCCTCACCTCCCAGACCCACCGCAACCTTGTCTCATTCAAGTGCATAAACCTTAAGGTATTAAATTTTTCTCAAATTTCAAAATTAACTTGAAATTTTATCTAGTTTTGTAGAGATTACTTCTTGTAATTGTAAGGGAGTATGTAAAGACTGAAATGTAAGCATAATTTAACTCAAAATTAGGGTTTTATTTTTTGAATTAGAGTTTCAAATTGGGGGTTTTCAAAATTAGGCTCAAATTATCGAAATTATTGCAATTTGTTGTATCATTGTGCAAAGAAGGGATTTTTAATTATTGAAAATATATGACATTGCACCATTATATGGGTATTATGTTAGAATATGACACTTTGGAACGAGAATTTGGTTGATATTTAAGAAATTCGTTATGGATAATTAATGTTGTTGATTCTTTTATGTGCTTTGTGTAAATAATGTTGCATCGTTTTTCATAGATTGTTGGGATTGTGTGAGGTGTTGAATTTGGTGAACGAATTGAGTATTTATTTATTGAAATTGAAATTGAAGTTGAAATTGAAGTTGAAATTTTGAGTTAATCTCACGCCGTGTCCATTATATTTGTTAATTGTAGATATGCTAAAAGTAAATTCTAGTCGTTGTCGTGGTGGTGGTCGTTCATCAACCGTAGCTTCTTCAAGTAAATCTCCCATCATTGCTCCCCGACGGAGTCCCCGTAAAATGGCTTCTTCTCCCCGTGCTCAACCTACAATGTCTACTGCAAGTGGTAAACACTAGCTACTTCACGTGGTTAGGCACCAGGTACTTCCCGTGCTAAGGCATTGGCTTCTTCCCATGCTAATGGAAAGGTAAAGTCAAATTCTCATGATCCAGAGTCGCCTGAATCCCCACCCAACACATACACAAATGATTATTCGCAAAAGGTAATTTACAAATTATTAATGAAGAGGAAAATGATTATATAGAAATGAGCGATGATAATGATGAGAAAGAAGATGGAGAAGAGGCGGGAGAAGATGAGGGAGAAGAGGTGGGATGTTGGGGAGATGATGGACGAAGAAGGCGATGATGAACTGAAGGAGAAAGTGCATAAGACATCTGTGACGGTCCATTCAAATAAGAACAAGGATGGAAAAATACAGACTTGGGAAAAATTTCACTATCTTACATCACTATATTGGACATCTTTGTGTTGTGACTTTGGAAATCCCCGTCATAAGTGGAAATATGTCGAGGCTATGCTTGATCATAATGTTACCTTGCGACGGACGATTAGAGATGAGTTTTTGACGTTATTTGATGAGTATAAGGTGATGTATGATGAAACTGCAACTATTAGGGCTACTCAAACGTCTATTCCTACCTAGCAATTTCCCTTGAACAAAGAGATCGACTCGAAATCCAATTTTTGGACACGGGTGCAAAAGTCTTCTTATCCTTGAATTGCAGAGAACCTATTGTCTTTGAAGCACGACATTTATTTTATGTACTCTTTAACAATTGCATAGATCGAGCAATACGGAAAGAAGAATGGAATTAAATTAAACTTTTCTAAATGGGGCTGACAATGGCGGGATCACGTCTATCGGGGTGCAACTCCGGGAGTGGCGGATAGCACATCCATGCTCCCGTCCCAAAGAAAACCGTGGGTCGAGATCCCTCCCCGCGGATTCAGGGCCCAACCCAGGCCTATGAATAAGAGATTTGTTAGGACTTAGGACAAAGCCTGTGAAGAAGCCCAAAACAAAATCCAATCGCACCTTCCTCAGCAATTGGATCGATACTCTCTATTCTTTTTTTATCATATATATTATATACATATCTGCTCAGCACACACACACACACACACACACACTGAACACATGGCAGCTGAGCTTCAGCCACCGGACGCCCTAATCTCAACCGCCCCACCACCCATTAACACCACCACCACGACCATCGGACCCGCTGCCGCTCCATCTCTGTCACTCGACCACCCCCCAAAACGACAGCGTCGCCCCAGCGTCCGCCTCGGCGAGATCGGCGGCGACCCACCGTACGATTCCCACCCCCGCCGTACCAACAAGACGTGGCGCTTCCACAAAGACCCAACTTTCGCCGTCAAAACCTCCAAAACCCGACCCCTAACCAACCTCGTCAACGGCGGACCCGCCAATTTGGTCGAGCCCTCTGATAATTACGCCGATTTCGGACACCCCAAGCCTAAAATCAGGAAGCCTGCTAAAAAGGCGCGCACCAATTGGACAAAATTCGACCCCGCCACCATTAACGACAACGACGACGAAGAAGGCGGGTTAATTAATGCTTATCAAGAAGAAGAGACCGAGAATAATAACGAGGAGTTTCGAGAATTTGGGGCGGAGGGTTCGGATCATAGCCCGGTTAATTCAGTGGAGAATGTGGGGTTAGGGTTTTGGGATCATCAAAAGAGGGCAAATCGAGGCGGTAGTCGGGTTTCTATTAGCAATGGAGTGAATCAGAATGGATCAAACTCACGGGAGGAGGAGGAGGTAAAAGGGTGTGACGGGGTGAGGGAGTGGTTGATGGGATTGGGGTTAGGGAGGTATGCTCCGGTTTTCGAGATACATGAGGTGGATGATGAGATTTTGCCTATGTTAACCTTAGAGGATTTGAAGGATATGGGGATCAATGCCGTTGGTTCTCGGAGAAAAATGTACTCCGCCATTCTCAAGCTGAGGAAAGGTTTTTCCTGAGTTGGTTCTTGTGTGTTGTATAAGTCCGGTTAGTAAAGTTTTAGCTTCTTTTTATCGCTTTTGTTTCTTAATCTTGGAAACTTGAATAAAACTGGTATACTTCTGTTATTGGTGTTAGATTTTCTTTAATGAAGTTTTGAGTCTCTTCTTGATAGCAGTGGAACTGTTAGTTAATGTACAAATTATGGCAATATGAAGCAAAAAGTGTTACTTGGTTAGAGTACGAATACATAGGGCATTTTGATTGTGTGGCTAATATGGAAACTAAAGAGTTGCTGGTTCCCCAAGGCTGGCTTGCTTGTAACATTATTGCATTCATTGTCGTGACCAATCAACTTCCTAGCGTCGTACGTGATTTATGTTGTCAATTAAACAAATAAATGTTAGTATAAACTTGCAAAACTATCACTTTACCATCATGTTTGTTTGGATCTGTTATGTGCCTCTTATGAAGTTTCTTATGACCTTTAATGAGTTTTTCGATTATGGAATATCAATAAAGAGGTGTGACGAAGTTTGTTGTCATATGAATTCTTGGTGCATTGAGATTTAAGTGTGGAGCATATAGAAACTAAATAGTTGCTGGTTTTCCAACTTTGGTGGTGCTTTCAAACTGTATAGTTTCTGATTTTGGCTTGCTTGTAAGTTGTAACATTATTGCATTCATTGTCTTGACCAATGAAATTGGTCGATATGTGATTTATGTTGTCAAGGTATGGCTTTTGAGTTGAGCAAATAAATCTAGCAAGCTATCACATTACTGTCATGTTTGTTTGGATATGTAATGTGGATCTTATGAAGTTTTTTATGACCTTTAATGAGTTTTCATGATTATGAAATATCAGCAATGAGGTGATATTTTTTTTTTTGGATTGATAAATTAGATGTCAAAGATTTTGAGGTATGCAGGCATAATTTGATTGATTCTTGTTGCCTTTATATTGTAACTGTTTGTGTGCTTTTACTGGAAGATCTGTGTGCTATAACCTCAGCAATAAGTTGATATTGTTTCAAGTGGAAAGCATCCTTTTGATATGAACATTTTACATTGAAATAGTATGCGTAATTCAAGCTATTGCCGAGTTATGCTCCTGGTTTACATTGATTTTGAATCTTGAAAGTACTGAATGTGTGATTGTAGATTTTCTGTCTGTTGAAGGGATATTCATGAGTGTTACGGGTTTCATTTAACGATAGGAATTTTTCTACTTTCTAGATGTGGGAATTGCTATATTTAACCTCGATGTAACAGGCAAATGTTTCTAAATATCAGATGTCAAAGATTTTGAGGCATGTAGATATAATTTGGTGGATTATTATTGGCTTATTGTAAGTGTTGATGTGCTTTTACTGGAAAATCTGTGGACTTTAGCCTCAGCAACTGTGAACCCAGGTAGTCGAAATAAAAACACTCACCTGCCCACAACAGTAAATACACTTTACAGCAGTAAATTTGCGAGGGGATATCTCTTCTCCACATGTCTGAATGAACCACCTCCAACTCTTGCTGATTTTATTTGTTCTAGTACAATTTCATTTAGTTTTAGTCCCCTCCTTCCTCTTTCCTTTCAAATGTTCTTTCCAACATGCCGGTTTATTTTCTTAGTTTACATGTGTAATTTTGTGAAAGGAAGCTAGTCGAATCTTGATTGAGAAATAGCTGACGACTTGAACTGGATAATCCTTGCCAAACAGTTTGTCATCTTTACATGTTGCTATGTGACGCAAATAGTGAAATTGACTACGTTTATCAGAGAGCAAATTGAGAACTGATAATGTGGCTTGCTAATTTGGGTTTGGATGATAGCTTAACATTCGGATTTCAGGTCAAGTGCTTTATGTTAACTTGGTATTGGCACCTTCTTCTTTTTAGCGCTCATAGAAATGGGTAAGGGGATGGCATGTAAATTATGTAAAAATGGAACACATTAATCAGAGAGTTAACTTCATATTAGAGATATAGTACAAGTGAAACAAGAGAGCTCTAAAAAGCTTCCAGTTTTACTTGGTTTCGATTTCAAGGTTTGTAAATAATTCACATCTAACCAGGGAAAAATGCGGATTGCTCAAAGAGATTCTGAATTAATTTCAGTGATGCATTTTTTAGAAGGCTTGTACTGTTAACACTAGGCTCTAAACAGGGCGAAAATAAATGAAGTCAGAAGCGGCGAATATCTTATCCGAATATGACAATGAAAAACATCTTGTTTTTTCCCTTTTACCACGGACAAGTATCAGACTATACAACAGCATTTGGTGAAAGAAAGAAAGTAGAAAAGAAACATAAAGCTGAAGACATATTAAAAGATATGTAACGGGTCATTAAAAATTCTTGAGGCTCAACATAAGTCGTAGGCCCATGGATCAGAATACCTCTTACGTATATGAGGTCTGATTCTTCAAGAGGAGAAAAAGAAACTAATAATCAATCAATAACAACATTCGGAAAATATTAATTTAAAAGAAAAAAACAACAAACTCACTGCCTAGAATTGTAAAAATTAAAGCAAGCTTTCATAATATAAAGATCATGTGGGTGCCGGAGTAAGTTAACATCTTTTTTCCTTTCTCTGGTGAGTGGTGGGGGTAATTAATTAATAAGTTAATTAATTAATTAGAAGCAATTCTACCATAGTGAAGCACCATAATATGATCAGTCGTTGATGAATTGGGAAGCAAGGTGATGAAGCTGTCCCTTCCACTCCATATATTATCTCTTACATGCTGCAACGTCAAGAAAGGTAGAAGTCTTTGCCCTTTACACCGTACCTCAATCTGCAATTATTTTTATTCTCAAAATTTAGACCCTTTTGTGAGTCCTAAACAATTTAAAGAGCATATCTTATCTTATCAACTAAAAAGAATACACACAATTTTACTTAAGACCAATGAGAAACAATACACTTTTCAATCCTAAGACTAAAGGTATGACAAAATTGTGAGACTATTTTTATTAATCAGGCATAAATTCATTTCAAACAAGATTTTTCTAGGTAAGATTGGAAAGTGATTGATGTAGAACCTATTTGTAATAAATAAGATTCGCTAGGATAAAACCAATCTTATGCTTCCCCTTTTCCTCCAAGAGCCCTCCAATAAAACCAGTTTGAAGTATAATACGTGTAATTACATATTAATCCTATCAACATCTAGAACCGTTGAAATCGACCCTTATAATAATATTAAGGCCGCCTATCCCACGATTGCAAATTTCTCTCCACTTTAATCATTTTACAAGGGACCCATTTAGACTTTGCTCTTAAGCTAAATCATTATACTTTAGACTTTCATTTATCTGATGTTGGAATACCATCTCTCCAACTATTTTTTATCTACTAATAGCATTACTACATTATCACGATTAATACGTAACATTATTTCATTAGGAGTTTTATACAAATATAATATTGACGGATGCAAAAAGGACGGCGAAGAATCGGCACCTTTTTTTAATTTCTTTTTCCCTATTAATTATTATATAGCTTTTCCTAACTTGTATGCAGTATGCTACATCTAACTTCATGCAGGTCTCCTGATCACGTTGCTTTCTCCTCGTGAATATTTATAGGTCAATATATATATATGTATAATGTTCTCTCATATACTCAAATATTCATCTACTTAGTGAGACAAAAAAATCTGAGATACGTAAATATTAAAAATTCTTGCACAGCACCAAAATAATCAATCAACACCTAACTAGACATGCTTATACGATTCAGGCAGTTGTCATTTGATACTCATATTATGATTGGTTACCCACTAAGAATAATTTTAACCATAATTTAATGGGAGATCTAAGTATTTTATAAGAAACATTCCGTAGTATATATTTGACTTCATTTATTTATCGTATCATTTCCTCTTAATTTGATTCTTATCACCACAGGATCTTGATGCTACTGCGGATTATCTATATCATGCATTGCTTTAGCTCAACGTAAAACACGAATACGATAACCCTACATATAGATAACGTACAGCATAACTAGAAATAATACACGGGGATATTAAAATAGTAAAAAGGAATAAGAGATATATTGCATGTAGTTGTTAGACAATATAAAATATAATACATCCCGTTACTCGTGCATTTAAGATAATTATTACTTACATAATTTATAAGTAGGCGACTTTTTCTTTGCCTTTTATCTTTTTTGATGCGACTTTTGATTATCACTTAAGGTTCATATGCTTATTATAGCATAATAAATTATGTGGGAAAAGACAGTTTAGGCCCTACACCGGCTGAGTTCAGACCTTCGATAGCATGACGAAATAAAATTCCATAATCTACAAAAAAACATTACTATGGAAAACGACAGGGTCCAAGTGTTACTTTCGTGAACCCACTACGTGATATGTATTCTTTTTATCGCCCTAACAATAACGGAGAGTATTTCTTTTATTCATCTTGAAGTCAAAGCATCCAATGAGATAATTAGAAAAGATCAAATCCCCTTTTTATGTTTTCCCTACATTAATCATTGCTCAACGGGATGGATTTATATTAATGGTTGTCACGTACTACGATGAATAATCATTATGATAAGCAAATGGCACATATTACTGAAAACAAAGATTCTAATCCTCAATCTCTCAAAAGAAAAAATTTAAATTGTTGTTGATTTGATAGCATATAATCCCAAGATTTTCTCTTCCTTTTCTTGATTTATTACATGCACTCATTAATGAGAGTATTCAAGCTCCTACCCCCTTGTAGTCTCAATCATTGGTCACTTAGTTAATTAACTTGCATGCTGTATTGTGTAGGAAAATTAACATTTAATCTTTTTCTTTCCTTATGGTAACTATAAAACTCATGTCATATAGCTAATAATTATCAGGACGACGACTTAACCAGATTACATAAATTAATGATGTAACAAAGTTGACCTAATAAAGAATAAATTAGAATGCATGGAATCACAAGGGAATGTTGAGTTCCACACATCCATTCTAACAACAACTTTGAATAATTCCATAATGAACACGTCAAACCTTAGCTAACACACAGGAATGATTATTATCGTGAATCGCAGAGTGACACGTAAATACTAATTAACGTGATTTTAATTAATAAATCTTCATGAGAGAATTATTTGGCTGTATGCAGCTGTTAGTTGGTACGTAATAAATTAAGGTTGGGAATATTGTTCAAAATCAAGTAATTAAGTGCAATTCGGATCCTATCAGAAAACTCGTTGACCTTGTTATAGATATAGAAAAGTGCAACAAACAAGTTTGGACTTAAAAGAGACGAGGGGGAATGTTTTGTTACGTCATGCATTTTATGAGGCGACGACTAATCCTTGCTGTGTCTTAGTGACTCAGCGTAGTTTAATCTTAACTGTTATAATACAAGAACTAATAATTAAAAGGGCAAAACGCGAATAACTACTTCAGAAATTAATATCTTCCAGCAATACTGTATATAATGTCATGCGACATGCAAGAAATATTATAGGGAAATAGATAATTGTTTATGAAGGGTATTGGTGGTGGGACGATGTGGTCTTTAAGCCTTAAACGAATGCTGAAATTGATATAATTATAATTTAGTTGAAAACATCTTATATATCTTTCAAATGATGACTCCTCCTCAATAATTAATTATTATATATCCTCGTTGAACTTTTTGATGTGCTTATTAAGCCATTCTATATACTTACAGAAATGGTAATTAACTAGAAAATACAATGAATCACGTACCATTTTCCTCTAAATAAATACAAGACCAAGATTAAGTGGTGCAAAGTGTGTTTGTGGAAATCGGTGAGAAACTATTAACTAATACCCAATTTCACTAGCAAGAATAAACTAGCAAACTTATCTCAATTGACGTGCTTAAAACCATACCTATACGCATTATTTATCATCTTAATCTTACACTCGACTATATATTTCACGGTGTCTTACGCCAAAAATAGGCATTACTGTTTATCTTTTCGTCATCTTCTTAATTCAGGGGTAGTTATTTTATAAATGCAACAAGCATGATTGATGAGTTGTGTCATATGGGTACCTAATATGCTTTATAATTGTTATGGTACATAGATTAATGTGGTCAAGGGTATAAATTTCCAATATTATAGCATCACCCCTTTCATGGTGGTCTGCACGCATACCCACAACGACCATATACGTACGTACATAAACATACACAAACATAAAAATCAAAACTAATTGCATGTACTTCCTTGTCTTTCGTTCATTTCATCTACACACGTCCATGCAAAATAATAGGAGTCAAGTATTCAAGAAGTAAGCGAATTAGGCCAAATCATTGAAATCAGGTTTATTAAGATTCATGAGAATATTTTTTATTTTATTTTATTGCCTGGATTTATAAGGAAGGTAGTATAATATTGGTCTTAAAGAATGATTAACCGTAAAGACAGCCCAATTTGGAACGACTCAAAGAAAAAAATAATTTTGGAACGACTCAAAGACTTGCATTTAAAAAGAAAAAGAAAAACACATAAAGAGAGAAAATAAGACGAAGATTAAGTACACACATTCAAATAATATACGTTCCCAAAACAATTTCTGTAGCAAGGATTTTCTTCCATTTATTGTTGTCCTAAGAAGTAAGATTATATTTATGTTATATATATATATATATATCATACAAACACTAACAATTTATCTGTTCAAGCTATTCACTTATCAATATTATGGAGCATCATGATTCATATATCAACTAGGCTCTCATTCTTCGTCTTGTTAAACGCACACGGATACGTGTGCACACACACGCAAGCATTCATTTTTGCATATTATTAGCCCTTTTGGTTGTTAGTTTACATTTTGTGTAGCTGATAATTATGTGAATGGGAAGTTTCTGATTTTTACTTTACTAATATATATGTTTTACCTGACGTTTCACATCACATTTTGTATATATAGTTTGGATTCTATAAGTTCTAATGGAGTGGAAGGGACATAGTATAGTGCATTCACTTTCTTCAGAACAGAAAATAAAGAGAAGCTAGCAATCGAAAGTGAAACCTCACTTTAAGGTGGCCTGTAGTTTTCTAAATCAACGTTTCTTCACTTCAACCCTAAACCTTAAATCCACCCCCATCATATATAATTAACTAACTGTGGAACACGTTCTTAATTAACGGAAGTTAATTTAATTAGAACATGACTACAAATTGAGAGAAAGACTTGTTTCTAATCAGGAGATTAATTAGGCTAATAGAACAAAAAGAGACTACTTATGATGCATGGTTACCTAGCTAGAAATATACATCATACCTACTTTTCTATCTTGATATAGACAGAAACCTCTTATGGTTGTGCCGTTTCCATCATTATTCCTTTACCTACTATATCTCAAATTAAAAACGGGATGATCAATTTACTTGTTGAAAAGACATATGCTTCTTTAATTTCTATCATAAATTTTATCTAAAGACATAGATAGCTCACATTGCAAGCACAACAAACAAGCAGTGGTAAATTAACATGAAGATAAAATGAAGCAACACCACACTTGGTAAAACAACCGGCCTGTTTTTCTTACTTTTTTTAGGTAAAGAGCCAAAAATAGTAAATTAGAAGCCAAAATAGAAAAAAAAAAACCCGGAAAGAACTGATAATGCGATTGCATACCTCTGATTCATTTTGGAGTAGTGTATTAAGCTTATTAACCAGGTACTTGATAACCAGCCGAATCGTCATCCTCCCATCCCTAAGAATTTGTAAAAGATCAAACAAATTAATATGGCAACCTATTTTAGTCACAAATAACGTAAGTAATGTGTTGTTACAATAAATTGGTCCAACATGAAAGACACAGAAATTAAAAGAATGTAAGTAATTAATTACTTGATTCTCAAGTAGCTCTTGGATATCTGTGGCAAAAAGGGTTCTTTCTCTCTGCAGCATCCAAAAACATGAAACGGACGTTACCAAAATAATGATGATATGTCCTTACAAGACAATAAAAGCTATAGCTTGTTGGTAGGTAGGGACACAAGAAATGGGGGAAAAAACAAAAGAAGAAGAAAAAGGAAAAGGGAACTAAATTAAAATGCTTCCCATTTTAATTTGACTCATAATAATTAAATTAAAATAACATGGTTAGTATTAATTAGTACTTACTGATTGCTTGATGCTTGTAGCATAAACCAAATGCCAGAATGCGGTCTCCTAGGCGTCGGAATGACTCTGAAATCAACAAGACTTGGCCCTGGAGCCGCTGCCATATGATCTACACCCGCATACAGTTGAAATGGCCGGGGAAAGTAAGAACCCGATGGCGCCATTAAAGAAGCAGAAGATTGAAAATTAGAATAAGGTGGCGTTTGTGCCATGTTAATCGGCGGGATCATAGGCCTAACTAGTCCCCAGTTTATCTCTTGTTGCTGCTGCTGCTGGTGATGATGGAAACTCTGATTAGGACTAGTAATATTACTTCCCGCGGGATGTTGTTGCAAGAAAAACGAAGGACTAAACCCTGTCGACGAATTGGTTGTTCCAAAATTCATAACTGGCCTTGGTGCACGAAATTCTTGATGATGATGATGATCATGAGTAATAAGGCCTAATGGCCTACTCATCATCATACTTTGTGAATGACTACTACTACTACTACTAATACTCAAAATCATGTCATTCGTATTATTATTATTATTATTAGTATTACTAGTACTACTTGGCAGAAGTTCCAGCTCCACTAAACCTTTTCGCATCGTCGTTTGAACATCGTTTTTCATTTCTTGGCTATTATTACCTCCGCAACCGCCAATACTGAGGTTTAGCCACCCTTCATCATCTCTTTCTTGATGTTGTTGATCTTTGTTAGAGGTTGATTCTGCTGCAGCTTCATTGAGATTACTACTTTCGGTTCTCGAGTCGTCCTGATCCGCCATTAAAACAACTAGATGATGATGATGATCAGATCCTATGCTACTACAATAGTTATGATCATAACCGCCATAACCCTGACCACCATAAGCACCGGTAAACCGCCTATCTTCAGCCGAGAACATGGTCATGATCTCTCCACAACCACAAGCCCCACCACTACCTGATTATAAGATACAGTCTTGGAGTATATATCCATGAATTAATTAGAACGACTTTAGGATTTGGAGAAATAATAGAGATCTTTTTCTGATGATCCTACAAACATTCTTCTTCTATTGAGGAATCAAGAACAATAAGGGTATCCATTGACCAGATAACAAGTATATATATGATATGATTGATGATTGATGATTGATGAGGAGTATTAATTATGGTGCTTTTATATGTATGTATGTATGTGTATGTATGGTTGAGATAATAACAAGAGAATGTTGTTAAAGCTCACAAATCTCACTTTCTATTAATTTTTTGCTTTTGGAAGTTTGTTGGGGTAGGGGTGAAGGAATGAAATAGTTGCGCGGGGTAGATATGTGGTGGTCAGTCACTTGCGTTTATTTTTATATTGCTATAGGCCTAGCTAGGCCTACTACCTACACCTCTCTCTCATGACAATACTACTATTTTTATTTTAATTATATTATATTTTCCTTCCTGACTTCATTAATGAGATAAAGTACAAGTTCCAAGCTGTTCTTTTTCTAATATATGGGGAGGTTTAGGGCATCTTTGCTTGCAACAATCAAAATTACCATAATATGTCTTTTTGAGATGTCACAAAAAGGCCCTTTTTAGCTTCTTTTGGGCATCGGATACTAGGATATTAATTGCTCGCCCGGGCTTAATCTTTTTCACCTTTTACCTGGAATTGCTAAATCATAACTTTAAATACTAATTAATCACTTTATTCTTACGATTTATTAAGTAAGATTGAATTTTTGGCAACTTCTTTTTCATTTTAAAATGTAATTGAATATTGAAGCTAGCCAGCGTCAAAGGGCCGGGAAGACGAGTGTAATGTTAGAAATAGAAATTACAAATTTAACTATTAGTCAATCCCGTTGTTTCCAGTTCAACGGATGATTGATTACAGTTACAACCATGTTAATTACACCTGTGGCACAATCAATGAAATTATTTACTCCATTGAAATTTACACACCTCTTACTTCAAATTATTCTACAGCAATATATAACACAATTGTTTTTAAAAACAAGTTTTAGCACAACAAAATATATATTGAGGGGTCTTATATATATAAATTAAATAAATAAACAAAATCAGGGGCCGCTGTTGTGTAAATCAAGGAGCACATCTGGAGGGTAGATGAGATTTTATAAGTTATAATGAGGCAATAATAGAATATTAATAATTAATGACACAATTATAAAGAAATGAATGGAGGGGTTTGGCATGCATGATTGTGTTTGCTCTAAACCCAAGGATTATTGAACAGAGAGACGTGGTTTTGTTGTTTAAGACATTCCGTTTTACAGGCATGTGCCCCCCACCCTATTACCTGCAACATTCTACAGTTGACTCAACTGTCAATTGTCCCTCCCTCCTCATCAACTACATTATTATTTATTAATACCCTACGGTAACCCACCCACCCCCAAGCCCCAATGTTACATAAGAGCAAATTCTGATTCTAGGAATCTCAAAATTTGTTGTTTCTCGAAATTCCAGAATGATTAGATATAGTTTCAATGTATATATAGATTTGTAGATAAATATTGTGGTAGCTAGTACATAACGTTGATTAATTCTTTTAATTAAAATCTTGGATTGGGCAAAATTTTGAATCAGAAATCATGAATGTAACTAAAAAACTAAGGCGTAACAAAATGTGAAAGTTTCAAATTTTATCTGGCACACACATTGCTCGAAATTTTCAGTGAACAACTCTTATCTTGTGCGACGAGAATATATATATTTATATATTTTATTTGGGCAGCAGCAGGGCATGTCTTAGTTCGCCTCTTATCTGAAAAGCTGATTTCCACCCTTTCAAAACCATTAAATATGCATGCTCACTCTTTTCGGATCTCATTTTCTTATTATTGATTTGGATCCGATAATTATTAAGAGGGCCAATTATTTTTACTGTTCGTTAATGAAACTAAGTTCATGAATTCCTTGTATCTGGAACTTTGGAAAGTGTCTTTGTTTTCCTCCCTGCAAGAATAATAGCACATAGACTCTAGAACTCCTCAGAAAAAAAAAATCGAACTTGTTATGATATATCTAGTTAAATTACTACAATTCATTAAAAAATAGTCTTACTATTATTCTCTTCTTCCAATAAAATACGTGTCCAATTAAATTTGGTGCAAAACCATCCATAGATCATTTAGGACAGATTGTTCATGGTTTTATTTTTGCACTCAACCTCGAAAGACATCATATCAATTGAATTAAGGTATTACCATTTATATTACAAACACATATCTATCCTTTCATATTTCTAGTGTCAGATCTAGATTCTTGTTTGCGCTAGTAGTGCTCCTCTCGAACATAGGACCTTCGAGCAACATCCCCTTAATTAAGCTGAGTAATGTAAACATCTTTCTCGTTTACTCTAGGGATACCAGTTAGGAATTAAATCACTACAATGATATTTTGTTGAGTTTAGCCTTTAGGCTCCACTCAAAAGGTTTCATGGCAATGAAAAATCATCATTCTTATAATACAGATCCATTATATATATATATATATATAATTAAAGGCTTAATTAAATGTCTGACGATCAAGTCTATGAATTATAGTTTTATATTTTTAGAAAGAAATTATTCTATCCTTTGGCCCCTTTGTGTTGCTAACATGAAAAAGGAGTAGTAGGCTAGTAGCGCGCAATTGAAATGATGAAGTTGTAAGGAAATGAGAAGCATTAATAAGAGTGGAGGCATAATAATGAGCTTTGGTCACATTGCATGGGCATGAAATGAGTTAAGCTTCGTGTCAAAGCAAATGAAACCTGTGGCTCCCAATCTAACATATGATGTGTTGATACTTTCCTACCCAGCAAACATAACAAATTTTTAAGATCTGCAAAAGCCAGGGGTGAGATTTTAATTCCCTAAAACCAAACATGGAGAAAATTAGAAAAAAAAAACGTGGAAAACTATATCTAGCTATATTAAATATATGATATATTTATATTTAGAAGAGGAGGCCTAAGCGAATTTGCTAAATTTTTAAAACGAAATCACAAATTAAGCGAAATATTAATAAGAAGCTATTCTAATTAATTACGGAAGAACCAAGAACTGATATCATAAAAACAACTCATACATATATGTTATATCTTATATATATAGGTAATATAGGCAAAACCGTACCATGTGTCGACTGTAACAAGTCATAACTATTAGATATATTTAGTATAGATTCTTAATTGATTTGTACGTATGTTAGATAAGTCAATTTACCATAATTAGCCTTTGTATTGTATTATTTATAGACACCAAGAGTAATGCGAAGATTCATGCAGCAAATTATTATCTTACTATCTTACATGGTATCACGAGTCTCGTGACCTAACTCTAGCCGCCATCTCTCTCTCTCTCTCTCTCTCTCTCCTCTCCTCACCGTCGGCCTCACGCCTCCCCAAACCTCACGCCGCTAGCCATAATGTCTTAATCAAAGTTCCATCCCGCCCTCACGGTCTCTGACGTACGTAACTTTATTCCAATTACTCTCGAGATAGAAAAAGGACAGTACTCCACGTGGGCGAAACTTTTCAAAATTCACTGTCGAGCCTACCAAGCTCTTGATCACATCTTTCCTCCATCGGAATCCTCTCTCCCTTCCTCTGAAGTCACGACCGCCAAAACTCCATCAAAGGAGGCGACCGCCGATTCTGCGGAGAAAACCGACCCCAAAGACACGGCTTCCACTAAAACTGCCGCGTCCCCTCCGTCTCCTTTGGCACAGACGGATCATGATCAATGGTCTCGCCTCGATGCTATTGTCCTTCAATGGATTTATGGCACTATCTCGTGTGATCTTTTGCACACCATCATGCAAAAAGATTCCATCGCACGTATTGCTTGGGTTCATCTTAAAAATATATTTCAAGATAACCAAAATCCGATGGCCATCTACTTGGAGAATCAATTCACTCAAGTCCAATTAGACTCGTTTCCGAATATTTCAGCCTACTGCCAAGAACTCAAGATGTTCGCGAATCAACTTTTCAACGTTGGATCCCCCGTTTCAAATCAACGTCTTGTTCTCCAACTTATCTCCGACCTCATTGAGAACTTTGATGGCGTTGCCACTATCATCCAACTGACCGATCCACTGCCTCCGTTCTATGAGGCTCGGTCCCGTCTTATTCTTGAAGAGACATGAAAAGCAAAACAGGCCTCCACTGCTGCTCAAGCCGCCGCCTTCATCACCACGGGCCCACCATCCAACGAACCCCCTGCCCGCGGTCCACCTCAGCATCACCGCGGTCAATATCAGCCCTCACGGGGTTTTCGCGACGGTCACCGAGGACGCGGACGCGGACGCGGCCATCCAAAAACCCTAGCCCGCGACCGTGGGTTCCATCCGCCTCTGCGTAGCCCACGTATCTGACTTGGCCCCAGCAGCCGTGGTCGTACCCACCGTGCCCTTATCCGACCAGCACGTGGGCTCGACCTCCTGCTGTGACTCAGCCGGGTATATTGGGTCCTCGTCCTCAACAAACCTATGCGGCGCAGCACACGAGTCCATCTTATACCCCTACAGATATTGATGCTGCATTATACACCATGTCCCTTCAACAACCGGATCAATAGTGGTACTTGGACTCGGGAGCCTCATCTCACATGACATCGGCGTCAGGTACTCATACGTCTTATTCTTTTTCAAGCATGAAAAATAACATACTCGTCGGCAATGGTCATGAAATTCGATAAAAGGTCATGGTAACGCGGTCCTTCCCTTATCCCAACCCCCTCACTTATATAATGTTCTTCATGTACATAACATTGTTAAGAATCTTATCTCTGTTCGTCGGCTTACTACTGAAAATCATGTTTCAATTGTATTTGATCCGTTTGGTTTTACTGTGAATGATCTACTGAGGTGAACCCCTCTTATGTGATGTGATGATAGCACCGGGGACCTCTATCCCATCACCCCCTCATCACTCTGGACCGCTCGTTCCGCTTCTGCTGCCTCTTTCCTTGCCCACACCCCCTCTCGATGGCATCATCGTTTGGGACATCCGGCCCCCTCTATTTTACAGTTTATGCAAAAGAACAATTTAATTCAGTGTAGCCGTTTTTTCGACAACTCGTTATGTGAACCTTGTGTTTTGGGGAAGCAAATTAAACTTCCTTTTTATCCTTCTTCCACTGTTAGTTTATGTCATTTTGATATTGTTCATAGTGATTTTTGGACCTCGCCGGTCCTTAGCTCAAGTGGTCATAAATATTACGCGTTGTTTTTGGATGATTTCTCTAACTCTTTATGGACTTTCCCTATTGGTCGTAAATTTGACGTATTTTCTATCTTTTCTTCCTTTGCAACTTTTATTTTCACTCAATTTGGATGCCATATTAAAAGTTTGCAATGTGATAATGGCAGGGAGTTCGACAACGACAATTTCAAATAATTTTGTCAAAATAATGGCATGACCCTCCGTTTCTCGTGTCCCTACACTTTGGCCCAAAACGGAAAGGCAGAACACAAAATCTGATCCATAAACAACATCATGCGCACCATTCTCTCTCACTCTTCTACGCCACCATCTCTTTGGGCTCGTGCCTTACAAATGACCACCTATCTCCTCAACATACTTCCCTCTAAAACCCTCAATAACGCCTCCCCCTCTCAAATACTCTACAATCGCACTCCCTCTTATACACATCTCCGAACCTTTGGGTGTCTATGTTACCCTCTCATCCCATCCACCACCTTACAAAAACTACAACCTCGTTCCTCTCCTTGTATCTTTCTCGGGTATCCCTCACATCATAGGGGATATAAATGCTACGACTTACTCACAAATAAAATAATTCTCTCTCGTCACGTACTCTTTGAAGAAAATAAATTTCCTTTCTCCACTATAAAGCTCCAACCTACTCCCTCATATTCCTTTTTTTGATGAAGCGATACATCCTCTCCTTCTCCCGCCTCACGCACCACCAACCGCGGCCCAGTTCGAACCCATCCCCACGAACCGGTCCGCCTCTATGCGGCCCACCGTGGCACCTTCCGGCCCAGCCCCACCTCACCAGCCCACCGCGGCCACACTTCTATTGGCCCTCTCCCCCTCCCACCGCAGACCACTCCCCTCTGGCCCAGTCCGCCCGGGCCTCACCCCACTCTCCTCCATCGGCCCAATCCATCACGGACTAGCCCTTTCCCGCCCCTCTCTCCACCGTGGCTCCTCCTCTTGCACCACCACCCCCCACCACGCACCATCGTGACCATGGTATGAACGGTATTCAAACTCTAAAGCGTCTCTTCAATCTTTCCACTTCCTCTCCTCCCTCTCCACTTCCTAAAAATCCTAGACTTGCGTTATCTGATCCTAATTGGAAACATGCTATGCTAGATGAGTTTAATGCTTTGATTAAGAATGAGACGCGGGAGTTAGTCCCGCGTCCGACTAATGTGAATGTTATTCGCTCTTTATGGATTTTTCGTCATAAGACTAACGCTGACGGCTCCTTTGAGCGATATAAGGCTCGTCTTGTTGGTGATGGCAGGTCTCAGCAGGTTGGGATCGATTGCTTGGACACGTTCAGTCCCGTGGTCAAACCAGCCACCATACGCACCGTCCTCAACATTGCTCTCTCTCGTTCTTGGTCCATCCATCAGTTGGATGTCAAGAATGCCTTCTTACACGATAACTTGGATGAAACAGTGTATATGCACCAGCCCTTGGGTTTTTGAGATGCTTCTCATCCGGATTACGTGAGTTTTCTCAAGAAGTATTTGTACGGGCTCAAGCAAGCCCCCCGTGCGAGGTATCAACGGTTTGCTGACTTCGCCTCTACTATTGGTTTTTCTCACAGTAAATCCGACCACTCTCTTCATTTATCATCAGGGTACTGATATTGCCTATTTACAGTTATACGTGGATGATAGGCAATATCAGTACCATTGGCTCCTTGGGTCCTTCTTTTCCCGACTCTACCTTGTTTCGCAGCTTGGCGGGTGCCCTTATGTATCTTACGTTCACCCGTCTGGATATATCTTATGCTGTTCAACAAATTTGTCTTCACATGCATGACCCTCGTATGGAGCATATGGCTGCCCTTAAATGGATTATTCGCTATGTGCAAGGGACAACACAACTCGGCCTCCATCTCTCTCGCTCACGGCTCGATTCTCTTTTATCTTATACCTACGCCGATTGGGCGGGTTATCCCGCCACACGACGTTCCACATTGGGCTATTGCATTTTTCTGGGAGATAACCTTATTTCTTGGTCTTCCAAACGACAACCCACTCTTTCTCGATCCAGTGCTGAGGCTGAATATCGTGCAGTGATCAATGTCGTTTTGAAATCTTGTTGGATAAGGAATCTTCTTTTGGAGCTTCGCCTTCCCCTCTCGAAGGCAACTTTGGTTTATTGTGACACCGTGAGTGCCATCTATCTAACCAACAATCCGGTGCAACATCAACGCACCAAACATATTGAGTTATATATTCACTTTGTCCGAGAAAAAGTCTCTCAGGATCAAGTTCGCGTTCTTCATGTCCCATCTCGATCACAAATGGCAGATATCTTCACTAAGGGACTGTCCCGAGTTCTCTTCGAAGACTTTCGTTCCAGTCTCACGGTTCGTGATCCTTTCGTTTCGACTGCGGGGGTGTATTAGATATATTTAGTATATATTCTTGATTGATTTGTACATATCTTAGATAAGGCAATTTACCATAATTAGCCTTTATTTGTATTATTTATAGACACCAAAAGTAATAAAAAGATTCATTCAACAAAATATTATCTTACTATCAGTAGCCCGATAATTAATGCCATGAACGTATATCTCTTGAAGAACCTCAAAATAAAGTAAAAATGGAATTCAGACTCCTACTTGAACTAAGTTACAACATTATATGCCAATTGAGTGATAAAGTTTTTTTTTTTTTTAGTGATCAAATACAACAAATATAATATAGAAAATACTTTCTCTTTTAACACATATGAAACTAGGGCAGCTGCATTCTAAAAGCTATATGTAACCAATTAGCCATTGATTCGTTTTTTCTAGAAACATGAATCACATTAGCTTCAATCTCTCAACGGAAATTTAGAAAATGACAAAAATGACATATATAACACATTGTAGCTATAATATGACCCACTGAACCAACCCAAAACCTGCTCGACATAATCACATCATTTTTACACACTACGGATGAATTAATTGATGCAAAACTTGAGAGCACGTATGGACGCGTACACGTAATCATAGTGCATGGCATGGGATGCTTTCCCACCACATAGTGACGATTCCATCATCAACATAAATTTGTATGCATTCATGCTGACTTCGATTCATGAATAAAACTGTATTAATTAAAAGGAGGTGAGGGACCAAGACAATTCATCATTGCTTCTTCTTTTGAAATTTATTTTTTCTTGACCCTTTTCTTGGAGTTTTTATCCAAAACATGCATGTTTTGGTATATTGAGGAAAAGGGGTTCCCACTTCTTACATTGTTGAGATCAATTGAAGGTAAAAAATGGATGGTGTCTTTAATGTCTCGTCATCATGGCATCATGAGTACCATCATCAATCCCCCTCTATTTTTCACCAAAGTATACATAGTGCGATCCCAACGAAACTTCTTTTCTTATGCATGTACTATTTCTCATCATACCCTTAGAAATCACCCGTCTCTCTCTCTCTCTCTCTCTCTCTCTCTCTCTCTCTCTCTCCCGGAAATTTAAAATATTATTTGAGATAAAATCATTCCACCCATGTGATTGACCAAGTATCATCAGCCTCTTGATATTTATCATATATTTTCGGCTAATATTATTAAAAAAGTTATTAACTTTGTGAAAGAAACCTTCAAACTAATAATAATGTGAGTTAACCGTTCACAATGAATTAAATGACATAAATGATAACGATATATACTCCAAAATCTATTGAGTTGAACATATAAATTTTAAATGGGCTTACCTGTTTAATCTAGTCCCCTAAAAAAGGAAAAAAAAAAGCGAAATGCACAAATTTGGTTTATTGCATTTTTTTATTTTAACTTCGATTTTACCCCCAATTTTCAAAATTCTTTTCAGCCCGAAGCCTCTAAAGAGAGCCAATAGTAGGAACCATAGTATGGGTTCATTCGAAGTGACATCCAAGTCCCATAGGCTTATTAACACACGTCAGAGTCGCGACTCTCGAAGCATGTGACCAGCCAACTAACAATCACTTCTATTAAATATAATTCCTAAAGCACACATCATCACTCTTGAAAGTTAACATAAAATCTCACATTTATGGTTCCGCTCTGTAAGTCCTAACTTGTAGATTTGCAACCCTCTCTTCCTGAACAAGAGCTCTTCTTTATCTGGCTGATGACTTTACGTACCAATAAGAATGTTCACATTTCATCTATGTCATACTGAAAGTGTTTGCACTGAAATGTTTGGTTTTTGAACCTTTGTTCTATATTACTTAAAGTATTAGCAAGAAAGTTGTTCCTACTACTTTTGTTTTGGTTGAAAACATTGACTTATTTATGGGGTACTAGAGGTACCAATAGGGGTGGGCACGGGACGGGTACTCGAATTACGGATACCCAAATGCGGATACCCGCGCCTGCGAGAAATAAAATTTCGCTACCTTTCCCGTTGCCGCATATAGCGGGTACCCACCACGTAGGTGAGGGACAGGTAGGGAGTACCCAATTTTATGTATTTTCATATTTCATAACCTAAAAACAAGCCAAAAGACTCTCTTAAATCAAATATTTGTACGCCACATAATTTAAATATAAAATATCATAATAACAAGCATCCAATAATCATTCATATCCAACTTAATCATTCATATACCAATGACAATAAAGACTACATATATATAATTAACTCAATTTTAAAAGATAATGCAATATACTAAAAAATCAACAATGATTTAGTTAATTGAGGTGACATAAATCTTAATTATAAAGTATATAATCTTAATAAAATATGCCCCGCTATTTGAAATTAGTATATTATTGATATCCTTGTGTATATCCTAGTGTATATATATAGCATGTCAAGTGAATTTAGAAATTCATCATAATAATAGAACAATCCAATTGTGATGTCTTATTTCTAGTTATTATTTATAGGAGTGTTATATAAGTAAGCAAAGTTGTGGGATGATGTATCCAGAGCAGATTGTCGAGTCGCTTGTTCTAAGAATAACGCAGGCTTGTTAGGCGTTAAGGTAAGATTAAAAATATATATTTTTTTGCTCGAATGGAAATTATACGTATTATATACAAAAATGTTATATCCTGCAAATTATGCAAGCACGATGTTCAAGATCAAGTGTTTACAAATGTTATGATTTAAAGGAATGCACAAATACTTGTTTACAAATCATGAGTTTTCCGTTAATATTATGACAATCATATTATCGTGTTCTACTGAATTATCCCTTAAGGATTTTTGATCTATGTACTGAGCTTCCTGTTTTTAAAAGCGTGCCAATATAGTACATGAATTAGTTTCATGATTGATCAGTTATTGAAGCCACTTTGATGTTTATGTATTGCCACTTGATGGCTATTTCTGGGCCCTGGCATGGATTTGTGAAATTCTCATGGATAACATCGGGCTATCAGTGTAGCTTTCGCAGTCTAGCACCGCTTTGAGCATACTTTATTCTATGTCTGGGATGGGACGTCTCAGCAGGGTGAATCACAGTTGAAGCGTATACCTGGGCACGTCCTCGTCGTTTTCTGGGTCGCTTCTGGATTGGGAGTAAAAGGAAAGGAGATACACGGTTGGATTGTTATGACATGATTGATCTAATAAGTGTTATAATTTGGCATGAAAGTATAAACTTCTCTTCAAAGGCATTCTTGTGTAACCATGTTTTGCGAAAATATATTTTATAGAAAACCCTCTTGTATTAAATCTCACCGAGTCCTTTTGACTCATAAAATTATTTTTATATTTCCATTCTAGATCTACGAGCGCAAAACTTAGAGCTCATTTTATGGGACAAGCCTAGCCGAATATCGATGTGAGGTAATTGATTCTAGAACGTGTTGAGGTGCAATTCTTGGGTATAACTTCCGCTCTACGATGATTTTGGATTAGCTGCAAATTTCAATAGAGAAGTGAGGTGTTCTCCAATGAATCTTGTAGCGGTGGTGCTTTGAGCCAAGAAGGGTGCTTGGTAAGGGGTGTTACATATACACCTAGAAAAGAAAATAATGAGAGTGTGCACTAGCATAATTAAATGGTAGCTTCTAATATCTCCAATCAATATATAAAGTGTATGATTGAAGATGTTGGAGGTAACAACATAAAGAGATGGAGAGATGCTTACTTGGCATAGCTTTCGTATTCTAAGATAACCACAACGTAGTGCCAAACTTCCACCTTTGCTTATAACAAACCTTGTGTGCAAGGCTTTGTACGTTGATACTACATATATCTCGTGATTGTGTATGTCTAGTGTAAAACGGACTTAAGAAACGAGTAGCAACACGCGTATACGTCCAAAAAAGTAGAAAGGTAGAGCGTGGACTAGCATGATTAAAAGATAGCCTATAATACCTCCAACTAATATATAAAGTGTCTAATAGAGATATTGGAGGTAAAAAGGGGAAGCGTTGGAGATATGTTTGCTTTCAATAGCTTTCACTTTTCACAATAACCACAAAGTAGTGCCAAACATCCACCTTTGCTTATACAAAGTCATGTGTACAATGATTTGCATGTTGGTACTACATATATCTCGTGATCTTGTGTGTTTAGTGTAAAACGGAGATACAGAGCGAGTATCAATACGCGTGCACGACCACAAAGGAAAAAAGTAGAGTGTGAACTAGCATGATTCAATGCTAGCTTGAAAGATCTTGATGTTGGGGAAAAGAAGAGTGTATGGATTTCAAATACCATCAAGATCATGGACCAAAATATCAATAACCGCAGAAGAAACCCCTATACCATCCAAGTAATACGTGTAATGTGCAATGTACAATGTGTGCATGTGTGCGTGGTGTTCGATGCCAAAACATAACCATCATGCGTGTAAAGCCAAAGGCACCACAAGATAATACGTGCATCACTATGATTAAGTAGTGATGGAAAAGTCCCAATCCCATGAAAAAAAGGAAGAATTAGGTTAAAGGACGAACAAATATTACCATCATTAAACCACATTCTTCAAAATCTGAATATAAGCTCACGACTCTTTATCCTTAGCAACTAAAGAATGAGTTTGAACAATATCTTCTCCTAGTGCGTTTCGACCATTGAGTTGATTCTTTCAAGCCTCATTCGCAAGTTGATCCCCCACCACATTACCCTCTCAATACACATGAGAAGTCATCCTATTTAAATCCCGCAGCCACTCTTAATTTTTTTTTATATCTAAATTCACTTGACTTGGGCATCCGTTTCCACAATCACTTGATGAATATCAAGATCTCTGCAATGCGATAGACTGTGGTAAATAGCCAAAATTTATGCCTCCATATTTGTCATCTCCAAGAAAGCCGAGTGAAAAGTCCAAAGTGGCCAAGATGATCCCTAAGAATACCGCCTCCTCCCGCTATTCCGGTGTTGCCTTTAGATCATCCATCCATATTGAGTTTGAAACATCCCTCAAAAGGTTAGATCTGAGAAACAACAATTGGCGATTTAGGGGTCGCCCCCTTGATCTTGATTTTCCAAATGAATGCGACATTGCGACATTGAAGAGCTTGAGATAGTACAACCAAACCTCTTGAGCAATATTACTAGACCAAAATAAATGGCTAGTAATTACTTGAGAATTACTACAACAATGATATTTGGAGCTAATTTGCATGCCCGTTTATAATAATATCATCCACTGGAAGAAGTTTAAATGTATAGTGCCATGTAAAAAAGAAATGCCGAGCATGATAACCTTGTGCCATAAGAGAGGGATGAAGTGTTTTTGAGGAATATATTTTGAGAGAGACAAATAAGCCAATTTGGTGGAAGAACAACCATCGACTTCCAGTTTCCAAGAAATAGTATCCTTACTGAGCTCACAAGTGCTAATCTCCATAATATTGTTGGTTTGTTCCCCTCCGAGAACCTCCACAAGCTTACGAAGATTCCAACCATTAGCATCCAAAATATCACAAACTAGAGCACTTTGAGTAATATTAACACCTTACTTAGGTTTTAACAAACCACTTTGTAGCCATTGATCTTGCCAAGAAAGAACTCAACCCTCTTTAATATGCCAAAATATATTCCCATTCGACTGTTCCTTTGACACATATATTGAGCCCATAAAAAATCTTGGTTCCTTAGTCTTCACCAAAGTTCCATGCTAAAGTCATGGGTCATGCTAATAAACGACCGAACCTTTAAGCCTCTTTGATCATACGCTTTGCAAATTCTTTCCTAACTATGCCAATGAATGAACCTTATTTCTTGTGTTGTTCCCAAAGAAACTTAGCAAACATAGTTTCAAGCTTGTTGAGGTCGGTAAGAAGAGGCTCAAGAACTTGTCAAAGATATATTGGTATTGCACACATGACACTTTTTATAAGAGTCAACCTTCCCCAAAAGTTAAGATACTTCATCTCCCAACCACTAATCAAGGCATGGACTTCTTCACTCCAAGAGTTAAAGTGCATAAAAGTAGCTCGACCATGAATAAGAGAAGCACCAAGATAATCGAGAGAAAAGGTACCTTCAATAAAATTAGTGGTATGGGCCATGTCGTGCTTAATTCCTTCACTCGCCTTCGTGCTCATCACGTAGTAACTCTTTTGATGATTTACTTTTTGACCCGATACCATTTCAAAAAGGAGCAAAAAATCAATGAGCTTGCGCGCATTCTCCTTAGTTTCCGAATTAATATAGTGCAATCATCAACATAAGCAAGGTGAGAAACCGAGGGGCTGCCTCTCGTGGCCAAATAACAGCTCCTTTTTTGCTCAAGTAGCTTGTGAAGACCACGAGATAAGAATTCATCCACAATGATAAAGAGGGCGGAGGATATATGATCACCTTGTTGCACTCCGTGCTTCAACTCACAGAAACCATGGCCCTCGCCATTGACAGGGACTGAGAAAAGTAGTCCTCTACACAAGCTTTAATATGTCCCATCCATTGGCTAGAAAAACCAATTTCCTCATGCATTGATTGAGAAATTCCTAATCAAGACGGTCATAAGCTTTTTTCTTGTTGAGTTTAACAATGTAGTTAAACTTGTCATATCTTTTGGTAAGGGTAGAAACCAGCTCTTGAGCTACCAAGATATTGTCCAATTACCATTTTGTGAAGGTGAGACAATGAGGGGAAGAATCTTAACAAGGCGATCATTCAACACTTTAGAAATGACTTATAGCTATCATTACATAAGCTAATGGGCTTGTACTCTCTCCACTCTTTGGGATTTTTTTTATTAGGAATAAGACATATTGGTAGCTTAGGTTCCTCTAAAGAACTCAAGCACCACTCCGTAGACATCATCTTACATAATATCTCAACATGATTATAAAAGTTGGTATTGAAACCATCCAGACCAGCCGCGCTGTCCGATTTGAGGCCAAAAACTGCTTCTTGAATCTCATCTATCAAAGGATATCGGCAAAGCCAAGTATTATCCTCATTCGTAACCATACTGGGGATAAATTGAAGATTATGAAAAGCTCTTATGTTAACCGAATTTGGGAGAAGACCCTCAAAAAATCTAGCCGTTAAAGCCCAAATAGGATTGGGATCATCCATAAGCATATCTCCTTCATAGATTTGAAAGATTTTAGCCTTGGCTTGTTTTTTCCTAGCCATTGCTTTAAAAACCTTGGTATTCATTTCACCTTCCAAGGACCATTTTCATTGAGAACACTGTCTCCAAAAATCCTCTTTCATATTGATAGCGATAAAATGTTCGGCCTTGCACTTGTTCATGTGCATGCGGGCTTGAGGCATTGGATTAGTATCATGTACTATCTCCGCTTCCTGGAGAGCTGTTTTCCTGGCTTGAATATTTTGGAAAAGATTGCGAAAGGTAGTCTTGTTCCACTATTTGAGATGTTTCTTGAGATGGAGAAGCTTCGCTCCAAGATTATAAAGACCCTCTACTCCTGTCGGTTGACTCCAATTAAGCTTTGCCGTAGAGGTAAATTCGTGATGTTTAGTCCACATATCTTGAAACTGAAAAGAGATGATCTTTTTCCGAGCCTCTCTCTCTCAAAATAAATGAGAAGAGACATGTGGTCCAATTGCCTTCTTGCCAAAATGCACTACCTTAGTATTGGAAAAATAATTGACACATTCAAAATTAATGAGATCCTGGTCCAGCCCCTTTCTAAGATCCTACGGGTCCATGTAAACGAATTTCCTTCGTACCCCTCATCTTGTAGGGTACAATCACTTACACAATCCACAAATTCTTCCACATCTCCCATACTCCAAGCCACTCCTCCTGCCTTCTCATGCACATTTAAAACCATATTGAAATCCCCCGTAACCAACCAAGGAAAGAAATAAAATTTCTCTCATGCCATCCCATAAATAGCGCCGTATAGGCCGTGATGTAGAAGCATGAACTTATGTACTAAGAAACGAAATTGGTTGATCCGGAGTAGTGATACGACAATGAATATATTGATCATCATTATCAAGAACATCAACCACAATACCTAGTTCCGAGAACACCAAAATATCCACATTGGCATTTTCCACCACATTTTCAAATTGGAAACGAGTTAGGTATCTCTTCTTATTCAATTTAACTTTTGGCTCTATCAAAAGTTAGGCTTATGCTCTTTTTTCATTTGAGTGACATTCTTACAAGTATTCTCATTCCCAATATCCCTCACTTTCTAACAATTAATTACCTTACCATTTAAGTGACGAGGAGTGGGTAGAGTTACCTCTACATTTTGTTAGGTTGTGGCCGAATTTGTCTATCTTTTTTTGCTCCTGGTTAGCTTTTGTTTTGGGCGCAGCCTTTGGGGCTGCAAGAGCAATGATCTCATCTTTATTTTTGGGTTCAAGCAAATACCTATCTCGAGTCTTCTGTTTTGGCACCATCATAGGTGCACAACTCCTAAGTTTTTCGAGAAACCTGAGGGGGGTGATTGAGTATCTTGAGCTTCTTTCCACGCCTCTTCTTCATCATCCACGGAGTAATCAGCGGCTCTTGTTCCGGATTAAAAGATGGAGTACACACGAAAATAGTACGATTAAGATTAGGAAAAGCAAGAAATATTTTCACAATAACTCAAATTGGGATTAGGAAGAGCAGCCCAAATCGGAGTAATCAGCGGCTCATGTTCCGGGTTAAAAGATGGAGTACACATGAAAATAGTACGATTAAGATCAAGAAAAGAAAGAAATATTTTCATCCACAAATGTGTATGATCCTTATCTTTATCAAACTTAAGCATAACATGCCTTGAGACGAGCTATCTTTCTATGCATGTGAGCATAATATGCTTTTCAATAGGAAAATTCAATATTAGCACCAAATTCAATCTAACATCCAATCCCTTAATTTCATCTTCCTCAAATATTATCATAGGTTTCACATTTATAATATGATTTTTTTAGGCTATATAGCAACACCATAAACCAATGTTCTACTAATATCATAGTTACAATCAAGACCATTAACAACTTGTGCAAAAGATTTACCTTGCATGGGAGGTCGCAGTCAAAAGAGCGTAGGGTCGATCGGTGCAACGTTAGAACACACAGTTTGCTTCACCGGATCTACATTTGTCATCGAGGTCGTCAGTTTCTTCCACTTACCTACAAAATTAGATAAAATTTAAGGAAGTTGACCTAGGGAGAGGGGGGATAATACCTATTGCCCAAAATTTGAGGTTGAAAATATATTTTGGAGGCCTCTGGTCCCAAAACAGACGTCGAAATCAGAATCGGGTTGTAAAATAATGGAGAAATGGCCATAGTGAAAATTTTGACCGTCGTTGCCGGAGAGATAACCACCAGAGACGTTGGTTGGCGAAGGTGGAAGCAATGCCATGATGTTGGTTGGTTGACAGTAGGATCGACTTTTTGTCGTTGTTAACCACCTGGTTGGGCGGCTAGCTGAGGCCTCTGCAGGTCGAGCACCCGCGTGGGCGCGGGATTGTGCAATAATTTTGGAGCTTTTAATTCAGCCCAAAAACTTACAAAATTGTCAAGCAAAGGGGGGTCCCCTAGTTAGCTAACTTACTAGAGAACACTTCTAGTCGCTGAAGACCGCATTTGACCGTCGAAGACCCTCCAAAACCGCCATTGACCATGGCAGCCCAAAATTTTTCGTCTCTTAATTGGCTACCCCTAGGATATCTCCTCCTGAATCGAATTGTATGTACAGATAAAAAAAACCATTGGAACTATGTATTCTCGTGCAAACCTGGGATTAAACCAAAATCTTGACGTCTTGCAATTCTTCACCAAAATGCTTGAAATGCATATTTAATTGAAGCTCTCAACCTTCACAATGCAGTGGTGTAAAAACCAGTCACATCTAAAAAGGAAAAAAACAAGGAAATCAGAGAGAAAATGACAAAGAATACGAACTTGAAGAATTGAAGATCTTGAAAAAGCTTGCACTATTTCGTCCAAAAACTCAAATCCAGTCCAACAATGAGTTCTAATGTGATAAACAGTCACACAAGAATGAAAAGAGGGGGAATAATCAAGAAAAAAATGTACAAACTCGTGAAAATCAAGCTCGAAGATCTTCAATCACGAATGCAAAAGCTTGAAACACAGCTTGGTTGACAGATGATGATGGCATGAGGCTGGTGGGATCAAGTTTTCGATGTCATGAGCTTGCCAAAGAAATATAGGATGGAATTGAACTTGCGCTGTAGGATGGATTTGAACTTGCGCAAATGAAAACAAAAGAAAAGATCAAAAGAGCCTATAAAAATGTTGAGGCCAAGAGAAAAATAAAGGAGGAAGGAAAAAAAAGAGTTTGATTTACTACACACATCTCTGTATCTCATAAATTATTTTTCCCCTATTAGCCCATACCTTAGCCTAACATTGCAAGCTAAAAAAGTCCTAAAAGATCCTCAACACAAGAAGTTTGCATGGCTTGAAGGTAACATGAAAGGTAGAGAATAAGAGTGAAGTAGTTACTTGTGAAACTCTATGATCTTGTGAATTCTCAATATGATGCTTACTCCTATATGAATGAACAACATCGGCACACACTTAGTGCACATGAAATATTGCATGACAATCATTGATCCTCTTTTCCTCTCACCCTCTCCCGGTTCTGGTTCAGAAAGATTCTCTTGTTTGGGCAGGGCTTTAGTAAACTTGATGTGCACATGTTTACTTATATACTCTATCTCATCTCTTATTTTGAGCATAGGTTGCATTCTGAGAGTATATCCTTATGCAAGAGTGCTGACATGTTGATAACTTGAGTTCTAATTTAAATTTAGTCAAACTAATAGGTTTGCTTGTGGACAAGCAAAGTTTAAGTTTATGGGTATTTGGTGAGCGTTTAATTAGCGTTCAATACTCATCTTCTTATTTTCTTATACTTGTGATATAAAAAATTGGTGCATATTTATTGGTTTTTGTATTGTTTCGTCATTTTGTAAATTTAGTCGAGTCAAGACAAAACAATGGAAAAAGAACAAAAAATGGATGTGTTTGGATGGGATTACACTTGGAGTGCTACGACGCTACATCAAGCGCCAAAATTCTATGAAGATCAATGCAACCCTAGCCCACACACTAAAAAGAGCCCAACAGTCGGCTTATCAGCAAGGGAGGTTGCGCGACACGCATAGGGAGCGGCACAACCCGTGCACTAGAGTTACAACTCGCGCGACCCTTGTAGGAGGCAGTGCAAGTCGTACAACAATCAATGCAAGCCACATGAGTGATTCAGGCAGCTTTGCACAACCAGATGCGATACATGTCTAGACCCGCGCGACACAGGGCAAAAATGTCTATTTCACCTGTTTAAGTGACAACTAAGGATCCAGACCGTGGCAAAACAACTTTCCTATATATTGGAGAGGATCACCATCACTTAAAACATGCTTTCATTACTCACTATTACTTTCGGTTACGTTCTATAGTTTAAAGAGTAGTTGTGAGAAATGTTTAAAAGAAGTGCGAAAGAGAGAAGAGCGAAAACACCATTGTACTATGTTCTAGTTTTATTTCCATATTCAAGAGTCAATAAGTGAAAGGGAGAAGACAAAGTAAAGCAGTCAAGAGATAGCAGGCGTTAAAATTCCTCCAAATTTGAATAGCTTTTCTTATCTCCTTTATATTGTTTTATGTTTTTTAACTCTTTACTTTGCATTTAAACTACTCTATGTTTGGAGTAGGGAGGTAACCCTGACTTATGAATATGCTTTTTTTTTTTTTGCTTGATGCGTGTTTGAGAGTTCATGTGTGTAGATTGATTAGTATTTTATCTGGATGATTAGTATTATTCTTGCTGGATGAACTGAAGCACTACCCTAGGACTGCCTGAATGTAGGGCTATGATAATTATGTATAAATACGATTTGTGACTTTGGTACGTTAACGCAGCTATTGCGCAACTCCTAGATCACACTAATTAATCTTAATTTTATACATTATAGTGACAAGAATGGATGAGTTAATTGCATTGCAGACTTAATATTTCTTCTAACACAATTGACAACTGAACATTTTTTGCTAGCACGACATGTCATTGGAGACTTAAGGATTTATAGTTAGGATAACTTCATCCATAGATTACGAATCTTAAATTTTATTTTGGTTACTTTCTGTTTTGCATTTAGTTTAGTTAAATTTTTTTCCCTATACTCAATTAGCTTACACATTGCTTTCCTTCATTTATCTAGTTTCCATAGCTTTCATGATACTCACCCATTGCAGCCATTTAGTTATAGTTTCCATTGCATTCAAAATTGTTTTCTGTATTGAAAACTTGTATTCATAATTTTCTGTATTCACACCGGATTCATTCATTGCACAAACATAGAAAGTAGTAACCATGAAAACTATCAATGGTTTTATATTTAAGTGATTCTAGGAGTGATACACAAATCCATTGAGATACGATAATTGGTTCGTAAATATACTTATGATATTATTTTTATTTGACCGTGCACTTGTCCAGACATCATGTACTTACTTTGTGTTTGTACTAGGTTTCAGGCTGACCCTAAATAATCTAATTTAATTGTTGTGAAGCGAATTTTGAAATATATATCTCCTACATCAAACTTAGGCTTTTGGTACTCACATGTGACTAATAAAAACCTTGTTGTTTTAGTGATTCTGACTGGGTAGAGATTTAGATGACTGAAAGTCAATAACTGGGGGTTGTTTCTATTTGAGAAATAACCTAGTTTCATGGTATAGTAAGAAACAATATTGTGTGTCAACTTTAATTGCTGAATTTGATTATGTTGTAGCCGACATTTGTGTTATTTAGCTTATATAGCTTAAACACATTTTGCATGACTATGGGCTAGATAGTGAAACAATGTTGATTTTATGTGATAACCTTAGTGCCATTAGTATTTCAAGAAATCGTGTCTAGCATTATAGAACAAAGCATATAAGGCCTCATTGTTGCATTGTTGAGAGATCATTTCTTGAGAGATCTAGTAGAGGATAAGATGATTAACATTGAACACATAGAGACCAACAATCATCTTGATGATATGTTTACTTAGCCCTTAGATAGCGAGAGGTTCTTCAGTTTGAGGAAGGCTCTCAGCATGAGTGTTATGTTATCATTGTCGCATTTTAGGGGAAAATTACAAATATAGTCCGTTAATGTGGCCACATTGCGTCTTTATTTTGTTATTGTGTTCGTTTAAAGGGACAATCAGGTATTGTGGATATTTTTGCAATTTTAGTCCTCTGGCAATAAACTTCACCAGAAATGACACGTGAGGCACGTGACTACCAAGATTGGTGAAAATTAAACACACACGTGTGAATTCACCCGTTAATATAGAAGATAGCTAAAGATTAAAGACAACCATTAAATAGTCAAGGCACGTGTTATCAAATCATACGCCCAACGTGAACAAGCATACGTCTGAATTCACGCATATGTGTTTAATTTTCACCGATCTTGGTGGTCACGTGCCTCATGTGTTATTTACAGCATAATTTTTTGACGGATGACTAAAATTGCACAAATGTCCACAATAACGGACTATTTTTGTAAAAGAACATAATAACGGACTAAAGACGCAATGTGACCACATTAAAAGACATTGTTTTTTCAAATTTTCCTGCATTATGGTGTTTCCATAACACCACTGGCCAACACCGTATACTGGTGATGATGATACATTGTTTAGAATTTTTATTTTAATTTTTTTTCTTTGTTTTCCTTGGTTTGTGTCTCCAGTAGTCTTATGACATGTTTGGTTTTGTGTGGTGGAACATGTAATACTATAAGACTACATCTGGTTTTAAAGTTCCCTTCATTTTTTGAGCTTAGCTGAAACTCATTGTTTATGGAGAAGGTGGGGTGCACGGAGTTCACTGCTAAGATTCTATTCAGTTGTCTTATATCCATAAACAAGTGTTGCACTACATATGAAGAAGCTGAGGTACTAGAGTTCACGGCTACATTTTTATTCAGTTGTGTCTTATTCACATGGTTGATGTTTTTGCAATAGAGGTATATGATGGTGAGGTTTAGTACTAGGGTGTTGGGGTTGTGCATTGCCTACACTTGGTATTACTTCTCACTTAGTGTTAAAACCTTTAATGTTGTACAATAAAAAAGTATGCATTAGGTTCTAAGGTGTTGGGGTATTATATTTCCTTCATCCATGCCTATGTACTTACATGTGCTTCTGCATTGGTGGTGTTGAAACTAGGATGTATGGGGTCATGTTACTGCCTACATTTAGTGGATTCACTATAGTTTTTATAAAAACATTCAGACGTGTGTTTTAAGGAGAGAAAAATTATTGATGACTCTTGATCAATGACATTGAAGTGAACTAATTTCAAGTGCTACCGCTCAGTGTTTGGATAACACCATCTTGCCATGTTGTCATAACACTCTGCATTCATTTAGGCATGCACTCATCTTCTTCTATGCCTGTGTCGGTTTGTGCTTAAGGCGGAGTCTGAAGTCTGTTTTCATGTGTTGAGGGATACACTTTGGGTGACTTGGCTGCATAATGAAGGATTGAGTTTAAGTGAATGTTTCCTTAATTATACTTTTCTTTTTTAAGTCGCATCAAGAGGAATGAGGAATGAAGGTTTTGGTATGAGGAAGAAGGAGTTTCACTTAATTAACTCCAAAGTGGACATTGAAGAAGGATTTTTTCTTAATTATCTCCAAAGTTAAATAAGGAAACTCTCCTTTAATGAAGAACGATGGACAATTTAGGAAACAATATAGTACAAGAAAACTAGGCAATCAAAACCGTGTACAACATGTCTTATTGGATTTCAAGGAATATACACTTGTATAAAGACATGAAGTACATCAAGAGAAGACACGAGACAAATGAGCAAAAGAATCTGAGAGATTAAATCTTTAGTTTTGAGTGTCTTGTCTTGTTTTTCCAAGTTTTTGTTTAGCAAATTAAGTGTAAGTGTTTTTAGAGTTAATGAGCTAAACTTGTACGGATTTACATCCTTGGTCGCTTGGTTGTTTTTGTCCTTATAATTCTTAGTGAGGAGCTTAGAATTGCTAGGATACATTTTTGTAAAATCATTATTTATAGTGATTATTTTGCCTAGGCTCGACAAATTATATTCATATAATTTGCTTAAAATTCATACATCTACTTGCGCTCTTTTCTATTACATTGCGTTTCATCACAAAAGTATAAGTAGGTGGTAGGATAACATTGCGACAGTTTTATCGCAACACGCGTGCAAGTATCATATTCGATACGAACAATTCTAGTCTGAGACTATTCTTGAATGGTGCGGTAGCCATAGCTCAGTAATACTGATAAATTGGACAAGTGAGAAGGAAATACAAGAGAACACTTAAAAACATTCTTTACTCAATGGAAATCCACCAAAGAGCGTAGAGCCACTCATTGCCTTAAGAATTTAACAAAAGTCTAAGACTTTGTCAAGGAAGTTATAATATTATTTCAATCTGAGTTGTTCAAATCATTAAAAGGCCATGGACTATTTATTGGTGAGATCGAATTCTAGAATGACTTTTTAACTCTTCAACTTCCTACACATTGACCAACACAAATTAACTCTTAAAAATATAATTGTAACTCTAAATGAAGATAAAAACGGACTCAAAGTAAAGACTAAAGGAAGTAACAACTGAAGTTATAATGGAAGACGAAAGAACTCAAACTAGACAGTATTCGAAGCAGTTTGCGCAGCCTTAGTAACTTCGCCATAACTCTCTCTAGAAAATTTCGAATAACCTCTTGTTTGATTCATTTAAAAGAAGACCCGTAGAGATTTCCAATCATAGGTTGCACAATTTCTGGAACCCTCCCAATCAGAGAAGTTTTACAGAACAAGTTTGGCTTCTTGCTGGACCGGATGCTAAAATATCATGTTACGACCCATAACTTTCTTGAACTTGTTTCCTTGGAAAAAACTTGATAATTAAACTTGATTTATACTTGGATGACTCAGAGCTTAGGAAGAAACATGGAGAAGAGGTTATAAAACAAGTGGACTCGTAGTTAAGAAGAGGGGTATTTTTTTTTTTTTGCAGACTTTATGAAATATTAAATATATAAAATCCCGATTTCTTGAGTTTGAACTTTAGAGATGTTTGTGTGTGTGTGGTGGGAAATACATTGTCAGGATAATGCAATATTATACAAATTTTGTATGAAAAGAAGAAAAAAAGGGTAAAATATATTATTAGGTAATTTGAGTTTTACCCCCAAATGACAGAATAGTAACAAGATATGTTGTTTGTGATCCGAGGGAATGACGCTAGGAAAAGGGGTTGGGAGGGACAACAAGCTTTCAAAAATGATGATGGAGAGTATAACACCAAAATTTAAAGCAATGTAGCCAATCGAGGGTGGGTGGGTGGGGGGTCTGTGCTACATTAGTTTGTATGGTGAAGATTATTACATATATGATAGAAAGTTTATATATCTTAATCGTCTTTTTATGTGAGAGAGAATTAAGTAATATTTTTTAATAAAAATATTTAAATAATAATAAACCTAAAATAAATTAGAGTTATATCTAACTAATAACAAAATTTAATAGTATGTCGAGGATAAATTGAAAAATCAAAAGATTGGTATCGACATAGCCCAATATATGTTGATGGGGGTATTTTAGAAAAGGCACAATATAAAATATTTGGCCAGTGCACAAAGAAAATCCCAAAATATTGTATATCGAACAGGAGCGATTCGATGTAGGATGAATATCGAATGTGCGGAGTTCGATCTAAGAGGTAGATCGAATCAGTGCCATTCGATACTCATCTCCCGACTACCACTAGGACCCACGAGACGTGGTCTATAAATTCCCCATCTTCTGGCCTTCTCAGGATTCATTCAACACACACCTCATACTCATGTACATCGAATTCACCAATTCAATACACCTTTGATTCGATACACTTTGGAGTTCGATCTTCCACCTAATTCGATACAGTCTTGTTTAACTCTGACCAGGATCGAACTACTCCCATTCGAGGTTCTTCCGCATCGAACCTGAATCTTCTGATATACTTAAGGTTCAGTCTACAGTAGGATCGAACCGCTGTCATTCGACACTCGTGGATCGAACGGCGCTAATTCGACCCATCTGCATCTTTGTCTGAAAATGATAACTAGAGTAATTCACTACTTATAATAGACATTAGGTGGTCCAGATCAAGCTAGTCCATACATTGTAATAGATTAGCGTTATTTTGGCATTGTCAGGCCCATTTGTAACAGTTTCAGATATATTGTAACCCGGACGAAATAAGACCAAAATATTGGCGCCGTCTGTGGGAAAATCATTTAAATTGATTTTATATATAATTAGCTGGGATGACAAAGACACGTCGTGCGTAGTGAGATGGCACCGTTAAAGCAAAAAACAAAACACGGGTGGTTAGAGATGTGAATAGAAAATGACCCGAGCCTCAGGAGCAAGGTTGGGAGAAAGTAGAAAACCAACTATTAAAGCAGTGGAAAGAATGTAAATGGAACCATTAGTGGAATTCAAAATTGTTCAGCTATTCAGGGAAAGTGCCGAGAAGATCATAAAGATTGGAGCAGCTATAGAACTAGTGATAGAAGTAGCATTAGTAGATTGTCTCAGGCGTAATTCATATATATTCTCTTGGACCGATTCCGACTTGCACAGAATAGACCCCAGAATTACAGTACACCGCCTAAATATGGATAAAAACGCGAAGCTGGTGAGGCTGAAGAAACGAAACTTTAGCAAGGAAAAGAATGAAGTGGCTGAAGAAAAAGTGCATGAGCTTTTAGCGGCTCGGCATATTTACACATTGAGGTTTTCAAAATGGCTTAACAATGTCTTTCTGGTCTTGAAGAAGGAGGCGACATGGAGAATGTGTGTAGATTACACAGATTTGAACAAGCATTGCCCGAGGGACCCTTTCCCTATGGCTAGAATAGATTTATTAGTCGATTCGATTGCGGGATGCGCACTACTAAGTATGATGGATGCTAAGAGTGGTTTTCACCAGATCTTCATGGCAGTGCAAGATCAGAGCAAAACGACGTTTGTGACAGATACATGAGTATATTGTTACATGGTGATGCCTTTTGGTTTAAAGAACACTGGAGCAACTTTTCAAAGACTTGTCGTGAAGATGTTTTATCATCAGATCGGAAAGTCCATGGATGTGTACATTGACAATATGTTCGTGAAGAGCCTAAAGGCTGAAGAGCATGTGCATCACTTGGATGAAGAATTCACCATTATGAGAGCTTACAGAATGAAACTGAACCCGAAAAAATGTACATTCGGGGGTAACAGCAGGAAACGAGAGAGGAATGGAAGCCAACCCTGATAAAATCAGGGCAGTGCTAGATTTACCTTCACCGATGACGGTAAAGAATGTGCAATGTTTGGTGGGCCATTTCACAGCCTTGGGCAGATTCATATCTACTTCAACAGACAAGAACTTGCCATTTTTCAAGGTCATGAGGAAGAGCAAGGATTTCATTTGGGGACCAGATTGTGAGGAGGCCTTCCAGCAGATGAAGAAATACTTGGTAAGCCCGCCACTTTTGGCCAAACTGGAGGATAGTGAGATGTTGTATTTGTACTTGGCGGTATCCTCACACGCCATGAATACTGTTCTGGAAAAAGAGAAAGAAATTCAGCAATTACCGATCCACTATGTAAGCAGAGTTCTGCAAGGAGCAGAGAGGAACTATTTGGAGATAGAGTTGTTCACTTTGGCAATTGTGGCCACCACACGGCAGTTAAGGCCGTATTTTCAATCTCACCCAATCACGATTGTAACAGATAAGCCATTAAAGCAAGTGTTAGTGAGACCCAAAACCTCCGACAGATTGGTCAAGTGGGAAATCGAACTTAACGAGTTTGGTTTGGAATTTTGGCCGCGAACCTCCATCAAAGCGCAGGCGTTGGCGGACTTCATGGCTGAAACATTGGGTAACAGCGTGGTAGGATCCACGAATTGCATTTTTTCTATATCAGATCAGGCAGGGACCAGCAGAGCTGGCATCATATGGATTTTACATATTGATGGCTCCGCCACGAGCCATTGATGAGGAGTAAGGATTCATCTTTTGTCTCCGGATCGCAGAGAATTCGAATTTGCCATTAGCCTTAACTACATGGTTACCAACAATGAGGCTGAGTATGAAGCTGTTATAACAGGAATAAATCTGGCATTGGCACTCAACGTTGAGCATTTGGACGTATTCACCGACTCATTGCTGGTAGCAAATCATTTTTCTAGAAAGTATGAGACGAAAGAAGAGACGATGAAATTGTATTCTACAAAGATTAAAGCACTGGCAGCCCGCTTCAGTTTTTTCGGCATCACTCAGATCCCACGGGATGAGAACGGTAAGGTTGATGCCCTATCAAAGTTCGCCAGTTTTTAGAAATTCTAGTTAAGAAACGAGTTACTTTATTAGCAATGGGCAAGCCATCGATCGAAATATCGAAGTATAACGACACTACAACGAGAGTGGAATACATAACGTCGATTGAAGAGGGTCCTTCTTAGAAGGACGAGATTATGACATATTTACGTTAAGGAATATTCCCAACGGATCCGAATGTGCGTCGTAGGATGCGTTATAAGGCTTACATGTTCACAATTCACAATGGTGAACTATACAAACGGCCCTTCGAAGGCCTGTGCTCTCTTGCCTGACCCCGACCCAGGCTTACTATAATGAAGAAAATCCACGCTGGATGTTGTGGAAACCATTCTGGGGGAAGGGCATTGGCCCAACGAATTCTGCGCTAGGGCTATTACTAGCCAACTATGCTAAAGGACGCCACAACCTTCTCGCGGCGGTGTGATAACTGTCAGTACCATGCACGCCTCATTCATAGGCCTGCGCAACCACTACAGCCTCTCAACGTGGCATGTCCATTTGATCAGTGGGGAATCGATATAGTTGGGCCACTTCCTATGGCCAAGGGTCAAAAAAGATTTCTAGTAGTCGTAGTGGAATATTATACTAAATGGATCGAAGCGGAAGCTATGTCATCCATTACCGAAAATAACATGATTGAATTCATTGGGAAGAATAGCATATGCCGTTTCAGAATCCCCAGGTATATGATATTTGATAATGGCACGGAATTCATTGGTAAGGAGATCAAATACTGGTTCGTGGAGCTGCGAATATCTCACAATATGACCTCGATTTATCACCCACAGTCGAATAGACAAGTGGAATCCACCAACAAAACGTTGAAAGATTATCTCGAGAGGAGAATGAAGGACACTAGTAAAACCTGGACATAGGAGCTTCAGGGAATACTATGGGCCTATGGAACAACTCCAAAAACATCGACATGTGAAACACCTTTCATTCTTGTTTATGGTATTGAGGCGGTTCTACCAGCCGACATAGGAATGCCAACGCGAAGAATTCACGATTATGATCCTGAGCAATCAGCTCGTTTACGCCAAATGGATCTGGACATGATAGGCACAACGAGAGAGGATGCATACCAATGTACCTTAGCATTTAAAACAGCAATGGCCAAAAACTACACAAAAGAGTCCATTTCCAAAATTCTGAAGTAGGCGACTTGGTCTTGAAAAGCATAGCAGCGAAGGAGCATATCAGAAAATTGGAACCAAAATGGGAAGGTCATTTCAAGGTAATATAAGCTAGTTCAAGAGGCTATTATTACTTGGAGACCATGCAAGGTGTCAAGCTAATGCGCCCGTGGAATGTACAACACCTTAGACGCTATTATGCATAGGAGCTAAAGTAATTGCAGTCGAATGCTAATGAATTGTATAAACTACGAAGGCTTGAGTCCCTTGCAAAGTCTGAGAAACGTAAGCACCTCAGTAAGAAACTGAGCTCAGCCTCTTTCAAATAGAATCAAAATATATCTCTATGTCTCTATGCTAACACTGCAGGCGAGATCTTAAAGAACCGACGCTAGAAACCCAAATGAAGAATCACGGGGGATCGGCAATAATTTCATCCCACATGCACAGCGAAAGCGTCATGACGGAGGTATGTCGCCCCCCAAGAGGTTGAACGCCAATCAAAAATTTCATCCTACATGCACAACAAAAGCGGCATGACGGAGATACGTTCGGCCCCCAAGGGGTCGAACGCCAATCAAAAACTTCATCCCACATGCACATCAAAAACGTCATGATAGATGGATGTTCAACCCCCGAGAGATCGAACGCCAATCAAAAGTTTTACCCCGCATGCACAGCGAAAGCGTCATGACGGAGGTACACATTTAACCCAAAGTGGCCTAACGCAGAAAACAGCCAACTAAAAGCACATTCAATTCAGAGGTTCAAAGAACACAATGCAATACCGTACATGAAAAATGCAGATAAAGGTAGACAAGAGACGAACAATGAAAAGATTAAATTTAGTCAATGATTCGGTAAACTATACAGTAAAGTATAGATCAGAAAACTATGATATCAAGCTAGAAAATCGACTTCCAAAGAAAGCCGTTACAGAAGTGACGGGCAAAAATAAATAAAACTAAAATGGCCTAATATTATCAAAATGGAATGTACAATTATCGCTACTCGGTGGACGATTGGGGGGGACTCAGGACGGAGGACAAGACCCATTGACCGAACAAAATTGGCACAGTTCCTTTGAATCTGATCCTCTGTAAGCACCCGTTCATCGCTTGCGTCCAACCCCCTGGTAATGCAGGATCAGTTCCTTCTAATGTACCGCTTAGGGGTCCGCCAAGTTGATATTTGTTGGGAGATATCAAATTTCGGTCATTTAATGCTTATTTAGACACTGAAGCATCAGACGCAGCAGTCCTGACATCCCGAGAAGGATACATGCCAGTTGGCGATATCAATTTCGACCCCGAAAACTTCGATGTGGGTAGAAATATTTTTCCTTTATCTAACATGGCAACTGAGATTCCCGAGAAGCAGCTATCCTATTAGAGCTCAGAAGAGGTACTGTAGCCCTAACTGCTGACTGTGGTGTAACACTCACGGGAGGTGGAGTGACGTCATCATCACTGTTGCCAAAAGCAGCATGAATAGCATTATTTACCATATCCAAATCAGCTCAAAAATCCTCGGCAACATTCACATCCACTTCTCCGTGCCTCAAAGGCGGACTCAAATCTAGTGTGTCAGACTCAGGCACACTGCCCCCTTTAAGGTCGCGCCACAGAGCGTAAAACGGGTCGCCAGGTTTTGGAGCACGAATTTCCTCTTCATCGTCATCATCGATTTCTGGAGTCTCCATCGTAGGACCGTGGCTAACGTCCAACATATCCTTTTAGAAACCCACCTTCAGATATCCGAGATGATCAGCCTGATCAACACCAAGCTCCATATCGTATTTCTTATCTACGGCACCGCGAAGCAGTTCAAGCCACTTATAAACGCCACTTCTCAAGAATGATTTGGCGACTGAGCATTTATAATGCTCCGATTCAAAATAGTGCACTCTGCGACCTAAATCAACTAAGGCATTCTCAGCGCTGACATTGAATGTCTTGAGGGAGGAATTATCCCGCTTCAAGAAATCATTCTCTCTCTTCAAAGAGGCAATTTCAGCACGTAAAGCTGCCACACTGTCTTCAGCCTTCTTGGCTACCAACCCCTCCTGATGAACATCTTGAACCACTTTAGCAATAACTCTCTCAATTATTGGCGCATGCTATCGCAGTGCGTCGACTGTAGTCACTATTGTGGATATTCGCATTCGATTTGTCAACAAGAGCATTTGTTTATCCTGCACTTCCATCAGACGGCTGTAATCCCGACACATCCGGTACATCACTATCGTTGTAGCAGCAAAAAATAGATGCCCAAAGCACGCTAGACCAAGATGCCCTAGCCTATCTAATACCGCACCGCGGTCCAGTTGAGGCCACAAGCCCTTCATAATTTCTATTGATTGCTCTTCTCGTAGTCGATACCCATTTAGTGTGATACTCAGCGATTCTGAATTCTCGTCATTTAGGAATTCGTAATCGACAATGCACCCAGGCGGGGCCGACCTTGGATTGCCAGATGGTTGAGGTCATTTATGAGAAGGTGGGGGAATCTCACCAGCCTCAACTGCGGCCTCTGTTTCTAGGATCTTTCTTTTGGCAGTAGTATACAAGTCCTCACCTATCGATGTGGAGGAACCCTCTCGGAAAGACCATGGCACACGTCTATATGTTGGATACTTAGCATTAAACTTCGCCAGATTGGAAACAATCCTGTCATTCACCGCATCACCCTCTCCATCAATCTGATTTGAGAACTTGTACCAACCTTAACACGACCACCGGCGATTGTTGGTGTCATTACTAACCTTTGCGAGACAAAGTCCCCATGCCTCTCAAAGTTGCTGACTAAGGGCACTTGGGTGCCGCACTCATGCCACCGAGACTGACCGTAGAACGATCCAACGGTGACGAGGCAAAATGGATAGCACCCCATGTCTCGGATAAGCTCCTGGGAGGCCTAATCGCGGGATGAGTTCTTGCGGCAGCTCCCGCGGCCCTTCCGCAGAAGCGTTATCAGACGTCGGGCCCACATCCGACAAACTGGCTTTGTTGGTTTTTTCTTGAGCTACGTACATATTTTTGGGCGACACAACTGGTTTCTTACGACTCTCAGATTTTTTCCTCGCTATTAATAGGTTCGAGGTGGGGCAGACTTATTATCTCCTATAAAGAAAGAAATTTTCTTTTTTCAATATTGAATCACGAGGATTCGATCCTAACCGATAGATCGAATTACAGTTATTTGATGCTGGTAGATTGAATCAGGACGATTCGATACAGACAACAGAACTAACGAAAATCGCTCCTCGGAAAGAAAAATGAGAATGAGGCGGAAAAGGGCCTTTATATAGCCCACCATCGCCTTTCTCCAGATTCGATATTGATTCATCGAACGCATTGGATTCGATATTACAAGATCGAATCAGCTCAATTCGATGTTTGTTGATGCGACGATCGAATAGCTCCAAAACGATCCAAGCGCATGTTTTCTTATCTTTAATATAAAATACATAATAAATATAACTATTAAAAAGTAAATGATCGGAAAGATTTGGAACCCGAGCATGATTGTCCCAGCAACCAAATGGGGGAGTACTTTTTAAATAAAACGCAATTCGGGGGGGGGGGGGGTAGATGCGAATTATAATGACTAGAAATGTAGTCAAAGCGGCAACCTTTTGAGATTTGAAAGTCACAATTGTACCAACATCGGCTCCCAATTGGGGACATGATTTTCCAACAACGGCAAAGTTGGCGATTACTTGACGGCATGCTTCAAAGTGTTCTAGAGTTTGGAACCCAATCTTGGAACGAGACCGACTCCCAAACTGGGGGGACTATATGATGGAGGTATTTTAGAAAATGTTGAATATAAAATATTGGGTCAGTCCACAAAGAAAGCCCAAAACGTTGTATATTGAACATGAGCGATTCGATGCAGGATGAATATCGAATGTGCAGAGTTCGATATAAGAAGTATATCGAATCAGTGTCATTCGATACTCATCTCCGGACTGCCACTAAGTCCTACGGGACGGGGTCTATAAAAACAACGTCTTTTGGCCTTATCAGGATTCATTCAACACACACCTCATACTGATGTACATCGAATTCACCAATTCGATACACCTTTGATTCGATACACTTCGGAGTTCGATCTTCCACCTAATTCGATATAGTCAGGTTTAACTCTGACCAGGATCTAACCACTCCCATTTGAGGTTCTTCCGCATCGAACCTGAATCATTCGATATACTTAAGGTTCGGTCTCTAGCAGCATCGAGTCGCCGCCATTCGACACTCGTGGATCGAACGGCGCTAATTCGATCCATCTGAATCTTTGTTTGAAAAGGATATTTAGAGTATAATTCACTACTTGTAATAGACAGTAGGTGTTCCAGACCAAGCTAGTCCGTATATTGTAATTGATTAGCATTATTTTGGCATTGTCAGACCTATTTGTAACAGTTTCAGGTATATTGTAATTCGGACAAAATAAAACAAAAATGTATGTATATGTGGTGGAAGATAACAATAATAGGGAAAAAAATTGTCTACATTGAACATGATAATTAAGAGAACGGAATGAAAGGGAAAGGACAGCTTTTGGCTTTTCTTACAGTAGTTGTATTGCATAAATTATAAATTATAGTGGCATCAAAATCATTCCAAAGTTGCCACAAAAAGACGGCCAACTTTTCATAAATTCTCCCCTTCTCTTTAGGGTTGCACTTTTGCATTGCATGTTGCCTTGTCAACAAATAGTTGCTCCACACTCACAGATGCGTTACCAAATTAAGTAGTTCGATTTTTGAACTTAAATCCCACCGTATTTCATTTACACTGTTTAGAAAATAATTACTAGTAATATTTGACAGTGTTTTTTACGTGACATGGTTTTTATGGATCGTCTCTTAAGATTTGCGCTTTCATCAATTTTTGGTTATAACTTCTAAGGCCCCAATATCTGATGGAATAATGGATAGGCTCCACAGACTCCTTTAAGTTGTAGGTTTTATCATGATTCCATATTATTAGCCTAGTAAAACTTTGTGACCGATTGATTATATATGATCTAAGATTCTAAAGTATGTCAAGTTACTATACATATATCTATACAACACATAGGAAAATTAATTCTTATTATATTAAAGGGTACGTATATGGCCAAGTAAAGCTTTGTTTTCATAACTTAACTATATATATATATATATATAGTTATAGTTATATGTTCATTCAAAGAGAAAAGTACAGGGCACGCTTGAATCACTGGAAACTGAAACGAAACATGCATTTCGAATATGGAGACAAGATAATCATATAATATGTTTGTGCTAATCCGTACATGAAATTGTAAATAAAGGTAACAGGGTAGCACCGTAGCAGTAGGGTTTGCATGGCACTAAGCCCTAAATATTCCATTATTTTCTCTGAGATAACCCCACTAGCCATCATTGCCACCACGCCCCAAATTAATTTATTATTTTTAATTCTGTATATGTTTTAATTAAATATAGAGTTTTTGACATAACAGGCCCTATAATATGGATTTCTCTTATTAGCGTCAAGAGCACAATTCTCTACACTCATATAGAGGTGAACCACATACAAATGGGTAAATTCGATGCTGGTAGTACCATCAGTGGTGCTACCAGCTGGAATTTACCATTTAATCCCCCTATTTTTATTTTTTATTTATTTTTTCTTTTCACTTTTAACTCTTCCTTTACTCATTTCAAACGTGACTTATTTTTCTCTTTTTGTCATTTTTGTCATTTTTAATTCTTTACCAAGGCAGTTGCCGTAAAAAAAAATATTAAGTTTTATATCACTGCCAATTACAGCTTGAATTTTATTTGTTTTATCCTTTAATTTGGTATTGTTGTTATTATTATACTAACTTCTAAACTTTGGCAACTACATATTTCCTTATTATATATTAAGTTTTTCACTGTAACATTTTTTCAGTCATCCAAAATTTTCACCTTCTGTTTTGTAAATAACAAATATGTTATTCATGCATATGTTTTTTGAACACATCCAAATCCCCTCTTAAATTGCACATGTATATATCTTGCTTTTATACTTTATTATCTAGAACAAATACACAAAAAGTGGTAATATTAAATTTAATATCATGCAAAAAATTATAATATGATAATCAAATAAACTAAAAAAAAAACACAATATGAAATTATCTAAGGGAGTGGTGTGCCAACTTAAAAAAATAGAATAAGTTCTATTAATTAGATTTTTATTAACAGAATAATATAATACAACTGGAAAATAACCCAAGTACAAAAGAAAAAAAAAGAAAAAAATATTAGTATTACTAGTTTATTCAAGCAATATTTTTGATTCTATGCATTTTAAAACTTTAATTTTTTATTGAATATAAAGTATTTGTTTGCATATTTTTCTTTTATATTCTTTAAAAGCTAACGTATTATTAAACAGTGATTAACATAGAATGAGCTCCAAAAACAATATATATATATATATATATATATATATTCGCACTTTACAAAATAAAAGTGGAGTAAAAAATATAATTTGAATGGCAGCAGAGATAAATGAATATAAAGAATATTATGTAAGTTAATAAGTACTCATATAATAATATAAAAGGAAATTGAATGGAAGCAATACCAAGGAAAACTTTTTCCCTCAAAATAGAACAAGTGTCATGTTCTGAGCTGGTAGCACCACTGTTGGTGCTACCAGCATCGAACCCACCATACAAATGGGACTCATCTCTCTATGAGTGGAGGAGTTGTGTTCCCTGATGCACACCAGAAGTTCCCTTATAATATGAGAAATAGTGACATTACTTCCGTGTAAAAAAATGGCATATTATCCCATATGATATATGAAATAAGCATATTACCCTCTATAATAATAAAATAGCTTACTCATTGTGTTATGTTTAATAAACACATTACCCTCTTGTAATCCTCCCTTCTTATATTTATGTATTAAGGGGCGTGCAACTTTTTTAAGATATAAGGGGTAATGTACCTATTTCTTATATTATAGGGGGTAATTTGCCTATTTATTTTTAAAGGGAGGTGATGTGCCAATTTCGCATATCACAGGGCGGTAATATATCTATTTTTTTTACATGGGATAATACGCTTTTTCCTATATTACAGGAGGTGTTGTGCCAAAAATCCTTAAATATATGTACCAACAATCCCGTGTCCTAACAAACTGCTTCACTCCTGTCCCACCCCTAACCAGAAAGAAAAAAGAAAAAAGAAAAAAAAAAGAAATTAACTAACTATTTACAGTTATTAGTCATATTATTCTGACAAACAAGAGCAAATTCTTCACCAATGCTAAATATTTTCATTATTTGACTTGGCAGACGAGTTGAATATTTAACGTCAAAATTTTCTCTCTTTTCCAATATTTAAATCATTTTTATACGTGAACTAAGCCAGGATCTTTGGGGAAGCCACAATGATGCTGAAGTCAAATAGCGAACAAATATCGAACTAATTATTTAGAATTTGTTATAAAATAACTAAAACTATTTGGGGATTATAACAATATATAAAAAGAAATTAGGAAAATAGGTGCAAATATTATGTAAGATAATCTTTTGAATTGGTGTTTTTCTCTTCATCTTGATGGCTCCTTATATAGGAAAAAATTTCCAACATCTTACACTATTTACAACAACTACTACTATTATAAAATAGTATTCGTACATAATTTTCAACAATGTCTACTTGCCATATTCCACTTGCCATATTTATTATACTTCCCCTTGGCCATTTGAAGATTTTGTTATGTACATGATCCGTTTTCTGCACATGTCTTATGCTGCCTCGTTAAAAACCTTATAAGGAAAAATCCAGTTGGATAAAAACATTAATAAGGGAAAAAGAGTGTAGACGTGTGAATTCCCCCTCAAGTTGGCATCTTCAATTCTTCATAAGTCGCGTAGGTGACGCATCCCAATACTTTGAACATGTTTCTTAAAAGTTACAGTAGGGAGTGTCTTTGTAAACCGATCTGCCATATTGTCACATGATTGAACATATTGGATATTAATTTATTTGTTCTTTTCGAGTTCTTGAGTGTAGGCAAAATATTTCGGGTGTATGTGTTTGGTTCGATCACTTTTGACATAGCTTTCTTTCATCTGTGTAATACATGCATAATTGTCTTCGTATAGTATTGTAAGACCTTCTTTAATTGGTAAGCCAAATATACTTCTTATATGATGTGTCATTGACCGTAACCATACACATTCCCTGCTGGTTTCATGGAGTGCAATGATCTAAGCATGATTCGATGACATTGCAACAAGTGTTTGTTTCAGAGAACACATGAAATAGCAGTGCCACCATACGCGAATACATATCCAATTTGAGATCTGGATTTATGTGGGTCTGATAGGTAACCTGCATCTGCATAACCAATCAATTCCTGTTTTGCATTGTTAGAATAAAATAGACCGAGATTCGTAGTTCATTGAAGATAACGAAATAAATGTTTAATTCCTTTCCAGTGCCTTTTTGTAGGTGATGAGCTAAATCGAGCTAATAAATTAACAACGAATGATATATCAGGTCTAGTATAATTAGCTAGATACATTAAAGCTCCAATGACACTTAAATATGAAACTTCAGAACTAAGAATTTCTTCATTTTCTTCACTTGGACGAAATGAATCTTTGTCTTTAGTTAATGATCTAGCAATGACATGATGACTTAAAGGAGTTTATTTATCTATTTTAAAATCCTTTTGGTATAATTAAATTGGTGCACTAGTATACCCTTTTAGTATGCTCAATATGTAAACCAAGAAAATATTTAGTTTTACCAAGATCTTTTATTTCAAACTCATTCTTTAAATAATTCATAGTTGAATGATTTTTTTTGTTAGTGCCAATGATATTTAAACCATCTACATAAACCACAATAATTACAAAACCAGATGATGTTCTCTTGATAAAACACATGGACACAAATAATTATTTATATATCCTTTCAATAAATATTCACTCAAACGATTCTACCACATGCGACGTGATTGTTTTAACCCATAAAATGATCTTTGCAAATTCATTGAGTACATTTCTCTAGGTGTAGAGCAACATGATTCATGCATTTTAAGTCCTTCAGGACTTTCATATAAATATCATTATCAAGTGATCCATAAAGATAAGTCGTGACAACATTCATGAGATGCATATTTAAGCTTTCATAAACACCTAAACTGATTAAGAATCAAAAAGTAATTGTATCCATTACTGGGGAATAAGTTTCTCCATAATCAATCACAAGTCTTTGAGAAAAACCTTGTGCAACAAGTCGAGCTTTGTATCTTATAATTTCATTTTTGTCATTTAATTTCCAAACGAAGACCCATTTGTGGCCTACAGGTCTCACGTCTTTAAGTGTGAGGACAATAGGTCCAAAAACCTTTCGTTTGTTAAGGAAATTAAATTCAACTTGCATAGCATCTTTCCATCTAACCCAATCGTCCCGATTTCGGTATTCATCCACAAATTGTGGCTCGGTATCATCATTTTCATTCATAAGATCATAAGCAATATTATTTGAAAATATTTCACTTATATTTTTTATTTCATTTCGATTCCAAATAACTCCTGAATTAACATAATTTACAGAGATTTCAGTATTGAGATTTGGTTCAGTGATCTCTTGAGTTATCTCATTTGTCACATTTTCTGTTTCATCATTAATAGTTTCCTCGATAATGGAGTTAATAATATTTTCTCCTTTCTTTTTCGAGGATTCTTGTCTTTTGAACCAACAGGACGACCATATTTTTTACGTGCATTCATTTTATTATTGTTGAATATGTCCTTCAGAATTTCAATCCGAGCAGGAACATTCACAGCTGGTATATTTGATTTTGTTACCCGTTTTATATCAGTAAATGCATCAGGTAATTGATTTGCAATATCTTGTAAATGTAAAATTTTCTTAACTTCCAAATCACATTGTTTTGTTAAAATATCATAGTGTGATAAAGATGTATTATATCATGATATATCCTTTTCCAACTTCTTTTTTTTTTCCTCCCCCTTAAGGTTGGAAAATTTGCCTCATTGAAATGGCAATCGACAAAACGTGCCGTAAAGACATCACCTGTTAGAGGCTCAAGATACCTGATTATAGATGGTGAGTCATATCCAACATATATTCCTAACCTTTTTTGAGGTCTCGTTTTGTTCGTTGTGGTGGTGCAATCGGAACATAAACTGCACGACAAAAAATCTTTATATGGGAAATATTAGGTTCATGACCAAAATCAAGTTGTAATGGGGAGTATTCATGATATGAGCTTGATCTAATGCGAATTAGTGATGCAACATGTAAAATTGCATGACCCTATACAGAAGTTGGTAATTTAGCTTTCATTAACAATGGCCTAGCAATTAACTGAAGATCTTTAATTAATAATTTAGCTAAACAATTTTGAGTATGTACATGTGCAACACTATGTTCAACAGTAATTCCAGCTGACATACAATAGTCATTGAAAGCTTGAGATGTAAATTCACCAGCATTGTCAAGTCTGACTTTCTTGATCGTATAGTCAGGAAATTGGGCTCTTATTTTAATTATTTGAGCTAAAAATCTCGCAAATGCCATATTATGAGTAGATAATAGATATACATGTGACCATTGACTTGATGCATCAATTAATACCATAAAATATTAAAATGGTTCACATGATGGATGAATAGGTCCACAAATATCACCTTGAATTCTTTCAAGAAATGTTGGTAATTCTGTCTTAATTTTAACTCGTAAATGCTTTATAATTAGCTTTCCAAGAGAACATGCTTCACATGGACTATTATTCATTAAACCGAGTTTTGATCATTTTAATGAATGTCCATGTGTAGTTTCAATTATTCTTCGCATTATCGTTGAACCAGGATGACCTAGTCGATCATGCCATAAAGTTAATAATTCAGGATTTTCATTGACTACCATATTTGATTCGATAGCATTAATATATGTATAATGCAATCCTGATTAGAGTTTTGGTAGTTTTTCAAATATATGTTGCCATTTGGAAGTTTTTCAAATATATGTATAATGCAATCCTGATGAGAGTTTTGGTAGTTTTCTATTTGGTAAAATAAAACTAGCTTTACCAAATCCTACAACCAGTTCAGTAGGACCTGATATCATATTGATTTTTTCCTTTGTTGGTTTTAGATATGTAAAATATTTCTTACTTGTGAGAATTGTGTGAGTTGTACCGCTATCAGGGATGCAAAAATCACTGGAATGCTCCATACTGACTTCATGTCAAACAAGTAGGGTTAAATATTGTATAATAATAAATGAAGCATACATTTGAGAAAAGGGAAATAATTTCATTAAGATACATAAGGAAAACCAATTAATGAAAACACAATACATTACAAGCAGAAATCGAAAATGTATATTAATTCAAAAAATCACACAACAAGGAATCACGTAATGCAAATCAAATCTGGAATCACGCAGACATGAATCACATGGTTCATATCAAGCCATAGTAACATCATGATCATCCTTGAAATCATATGTTGCCAAATATGTGGGATTATTAGGCATTTGTTCAACAAGGTTCACTTCCTTCTCTTTGCCCTTACTTTCTTGGTACAATTTACAAAAATGTTCAGGTGTACGACACGTATTGGCCCAATGTCCTTTCATTCCGCAGTTAAAACAGTAACCTTCAGATTTATTATGAGTATTTTTTCTTTTATTATGATGGTTATTGTTATGGACCGTATCACTGGTCGAAATGTTGTGATAACTACCTCGACCACATCCACGACCACGACCACAACCACCTTTATGGCCACGACTACCTTTAGAAACATATCCTCCTCAATAACCACTCCGACCTTGATATTGACTTCTGCCTCGACCACCATTATTGTAATTTCTTCGTCCACGAAAGTTTGAGAAATTTATGGCATGTGCTTCTGGCAGTACCTGTGCTCCATTTGGGGGTAACTCAGAATTCTTAATCAATATATTATTACTATTCTCTGTCGTTAACAACACCCTCTCTAGTTCGTGATACTTAGTGTATCCGACTAGTTTGTGTTGCATTTGGATGAGTATATGACTGTCATGAAAAGTAGAAAGAGTTTTTTTTCAATCATTTCCTCATCAGTAATTTCTGTCCCCTAAAATTGTAGCGTTTGTCGGATATTATGAATAACAGAGGAGTAATTATTTACAAATGTAAAATCTTGGAACCTTAATGCGTTCCACTGATATATGGCTTTTAGAAGCATTGTTTCCCTTTGGTGGCTATATCTTTCATTCAGATTAATCCATAGCTCAGAAGGATCTGTAATATCGAGATATTTCGTTTGTAGGAAATTATCTAAATGTCTACGCAGGAATATAATTGCCTTGCATCGTTGCTGGTCAGTACATTCATTGTCCTCATCAATTGTTTTCGCGAGGAATTTCGCAGTAAGATGCGTTTTCACATTTGATTCCCATTGCATATAATGTTTTCCATCGATAGTGAGTTCGACAAAATCTACTTTCGAGAGATTAAACATATTTCAGTTAAATGAACTTTAAAATAAACATAATTAAGGATTAATATATTTTATTTTAATACGCAACCACACAAGCACATATATTACAATGACAAATTATGCACTCGAACATTGCAATGACAAAAGCAAGGAATATCATAGGTAGAAACATAGGATTGTGCTCAGCTACTAGCATAAAAATGAAAAATAAAAGGTAAACGAGCATCAAGATCATTGTTGACGTGCAGAACATTTTGCAAGATGAGAGGAAAAAGAAATGAATATTTGTGTGGAGTTTGAGTTATGAAATCTGCATATTTATAGATGAAATATATCAATAAGTAGTCGTATTATAGCCGTTAGAAAACAATTATTTTTTTGGTTTAATTTGGCATGATTGATGAATGATAATATCTTTAACAATCGAGCAACTAGGATTAATTGTATAACAAGTAAATAATTCCAACCGTGTTAATAAATTTCAACGGGCATAAGAAATAATATTACGATAAGTAAATACATATTGATATTTCTGCCACATTACTATGTAAAAACTTTCATGGGCTTGTGCAATAATGTAAACATCTAACATAATTGAAATAAACTAAGTTCGTAAATAATTTTCGCCACATACTATGAAAACTTTCACGAGCTTGTGGAATAAACTAAGCAATATAATAGAAATCTTCCATAAAAATTAAGTGTTAGTAGTCGTTTTTAGCTTCGGGTAAACTCAAGCATCAACAAGTGTTAAGATTATTATTAATGTTAGAGTTAGATAACAATAAAATTATAAAGATTTTTTTTTATCTAATCTTAAAATTATAGATAGGCGATAGTCCGCATTGTCTATAATAATGTAGATAGATGAACAAGTAAATATTGAACTTTAACAATAAAATTATAAACACATATTCATGTAGTCATAAAATTATAGATAAGCGGTAATCCGTCTTGTCGTAGATAGATGAACAAGTAAACATAAAACTTTCATACCTTTTGACGTTGAACGTTTTCTTTAACGAGTGAACTAAATTCTTTCTGATCGAGCACTATCGTGCTGATAACATGTTATAAAATAATTAAAAGTATTTGGGATTATAACAATATATAAAAAGAAATAGGAAAAGATGTGCAAATATTATGTAAGATAATCTTTTGAATTGGTGTTTTTCTCTTCATCTTGATAGCTCCTTATATAGGAAAAAATTTCCAACATCTTATACTATTTACAACAACTACTACTATTATAAAATAATATTTGTACATAATTTTCAACAATGACCATTTAACATATTCCACTTGTCATATTTTTAACATAATTCACAATATATTTCACCTACGTCAAATGTAAGTCAAACTGTGAGTCTAACGATGGACCACAATTTAGTATAGGACGTGACAGTAATGTTATTGGTCACATCATTATCAAAATGATACAATTTGAACTAAAACAAAGAGAATAATTATCAAAAAGTCCACGAGCAAGACAGCCACAACAACAGTATACTCCTACTTCAAGCAATTCAAGTAAGTCATTTTATTCCTCTAGTTTGCATCTCACTAGAATTGGCTCATCAGCTGAAGCTCTAAGGTTTACTAGTGGCCTCGATCAATCCTCAAGTTTTTCGACAATTAGTTCCTATCCGAAATAGCAGTTCTGTACGCTCGACCCCACTTAGTTTAAGTGTGTTACTTGACCTCAAACATCAGGATGGCTTAGGTATATCTTTTCAAACTCCCACAAAATTTTGGAAAATCTATTTCTTTTTTTATAGTACATCTTGAATCCAAACCGAATATAATTAAGAACGGAACAGCATGAACATGCAAAATTAAAATAGTAGGAAGAAGATAATCAAATGAACGGGACAGTAACGTTCCTCGTAAAAAGTAAATGAAAGAGTCACGCGCAGCATATAAATAACGGCGTAATACAAGTATATGTGATTAAAATAAACTAAAAAAATCTACAACATCGAATTTCCCGTGGAGTAACTGCAGGAAAGGGGCCATAGAATTCCACGCCTTTTTTTCTGCATGGGACTTGCGTCAATTGGTCTCGTCGTGGACCCCAATTCCCTGACCACGCGTGCCGAACCCGGCCTTCATATTGATGCCTCTGGGTCCCATGCTCCAGCAACTCTTGATCAACGATAATTATTGCTTATTCACGTACCATCTATCAATTAAAACATGATTAGTACAATTCATCAAAAAAAAAAAAAAAACATGGTTAGTACAGAAAAACTAAAATTATTAAAATTTATAACAATATATTAAAAAGATATTGGGAAAGAAGAGCAAATAAATTATATTACTTGTGAATAGTATTTTTCTCTTCATCTTATATGGAAAAGAATTTTCAACATTTTACACTCACTACAACAAAACGCAGCAATTGCATGGAAAAATTTCCATGCAATTGGTCTGATTTTCCATGCAATTGATCAATTGCATGGAAAAAATCGGATGCAAAAATCCCATGCTATTGGTGTCCCGGCAAGAGAATTGCATCCGAAAATTCCAATGCAATAGGTTACTGCATAGAAATTTTCGAATGCAGAGCTGCATAGAAATTTTCGGATGCAAAGTCACCTGCATCGAAAAATTCCCATGCAAAAAATGCCTGCATCGGAAATTTTCGATACATATCCCAAGAGCGGAAGTGCAACGTGGCGGCAGCAGGGAGGTTCGGTAAAAAGGGTTTGCATCCGAAATTTCGGATGCAAAGATTTAATAAATCTTTGCATCCGAAATTTCGGATGCAAAATAAGAGGCTCGGTAAAAAGGTTTTGCATCCGAAATTTCCGATGCAAAGATTTAATAAATCTTTGCATCTGAAATTTCGGATGCAAATAAAAGGTTAAAAGGTTTTGCATCCGAAATTTCGGATGCAAAGATTATTAAATCTTTGCATCCGAAATTTCGGATGCAAAGTACACGAAATGTTTTTAAAAAAAAGTGGCGGAAATTTATCCGCCACTTATTAAATATTTTTGTTTTAATTAATATAAAAAATTATTTTACGTACATTCTTTTAAATTTTAAAGTAATATCTATACATAGTTACTTTAAAATTTTCGTATACTTAATATTTTAAAAAAAAGTGTTTTTAAAACTTGTATTAATAATAAAAATTTGTTATGAAAACTTGTATTAATATTTATATTTTTCATATATATATTTATATTTTTCGTATATATACTTATATTTTTTGTATATATATTTATATTTATGTATATATTTATATTATAAATTTAGAGAAAGAAGAATATTTATAATTATTGTATATATATATTTATTATAAATTTAGAGAAAGAAGAAGTAGAGAGAGAAAGAAGAGAAAAGGGGATAAATGAGAAGTAGAGAGAGAGAAAATTGAGAATTGTGAGAAGTGAACGATAGCTGCTGGGGTATTTATAGGGGGAAGGCAGCAAATTAGCATCTGAAAATTCGGATGCAAGGATATGTTTTGCATGGGAAAATTCCCATGCAAAGAGTACTGCATGGGAATGTTCCCATGCGAAAGATAATGCATGGGAAATTTCCCATGCAACATCTATTGCATAGGAAATTTCCCATGCAAATACATAATGCATGAGAATATTCCCATGCAACATTTATTGCATAGGAAATTTCCCATGCAAATACATATTGCATATGGCTGCAGCTTCATTTACTATTTACAAAAAGACCCATACTTATTAAATTTATATTTACATTTTCGACCCTAAAAGTATTTTAAACATTGTTCGTTCCGTATTTTTGACAAATTTGAAATGTAAATATGCCTCATAAGTTTTATTAAAATAGTGGTTAAAAAAAATGAGGTTTGATGTCGTTTTCTATCTTTTGCATAATTAGATATTCTACCCCAAATATTTTTTAAACGTCTTTCCATACTCCGATTTTGACAAAATTTTGAAGAACACTTATATTTTTAATAACATAGCATATGGTAAAAAAAATTCGACGAGAGGACTTGATTGACACTCTCTACATGTGAAAATACAATTTTAGTATGATAGAGTATACTTATATAGGGTTTAGGGTTTAGGGTTTAGGGTTTAGGGTTTAGGGTTTAGAGTTGAAGATCATATAGTGTTATATTGTTTATTTGCATCTTTCGTTATTCCGTTTTTTACGATATTCGAAAGCACACTCCTACTAATGGTATAAAAGATGTTGGTGGAAGAAAAAGTGGATTTCGAGTTGTTTTGCAACTTTTTACTAATTACATGTTCACCCCGAAATGTTTCTTTGTGTCTTTCGTTACTCCATTTTTTACGATAATTGAAAGAACACTCTTACATATGGTTTAAAAGATGTTGGTTGAAGAAAAGTTAAATTTGACTTTTTTTCCAACTTTTGAATAATTACATTTACAACCCGAAATGTTTGTTTGCGTCTTTCGTTATTCCGTTTTTTACTATATTTTAAAGAACACTCCTACTTATGGTTTAGAAGACGTTGGTGGAAGAAAAAGTTAAATTTGAGTTGTTTTGCAACTTTTGATACCTTACATTTACAACCCGAAATGTGTAATTCATTTTTTTGTATTTTTTGGCATGGAAATATTTCCATGCAATTGCTATAATTTCCATGCGATTGCTTAATGCATGGGAATATTACCATGTTGTGCTCTCTTGCATGGGAATTTTTCGATGCAATTGCTATAATTTCCATGCAATTGTTCTATTGTGTCCGGATTGTTCGTTGACTTTACATCATTTAACTTGACAGAGTTAGTAGTGGATGGCCAATCTATACCAGTGACGATTGAGGAGGAACCCGTGGCAGTGAGCAGTGGCGAGGATGATGATGACGATGAGGTTGACGAGGATGATGACGAGGAGGGGGATGATGAGGAGGGAGGAGAGGAGGTGGACGAAGATAATGACAGTAGCGACCCAGATTATGTTTAGTTCTAATATGTACTTGTATTTCAATATCGAACTTCTCATGTATGGTTTCATTGTATTGTTCGACTATGTCTTAATTTTATGATTTGTTTTATTATTAAATTTAATAACAACTTAAAATGAAAATACTTGGAAGAACAATAGTCCCAATAACAATAGTCACAATAACAACAGTCCCAATAAAAATAACATACTTGGAATAAAAATTACAATAACAAACATAACACATAAGATCTACAATATCTAATCGGCATGAGGTGGGATACTAGGCTGGGGGCAAGAATGCGGAATCTCATCAGTCAACTGATCTACAAACGCCCGCAAGTCGGCTACTGATTCTGGATCCAAAAGGCCAAACTCCCCATCAAGCTGCTGCTGCGTCGGCTGCTGTAATGCTGCATCCCCTCGACCCTGAGACCTCGGCCTACCCAACTCCTGATACTGCACATCCCCTCGACCCTGAGACCTCGGCCTACCCAACTCCTGATACTGCACATCCCCTCGACCCTGAGACCGCGGTCTACCCACCTCCTGATACTGCACCTCCCCTCGACCCTGAGACCGCGGTCTACCCACCTCCTGATACTGCACCTCCTCTCGCTCATGAATCCTCGGCCTACTCATCTCATGGTACGCTGCATCCCCTCGACCCTGGTGTGGTCGCTGATATGTCGTACGATGGGGCGGGTGCTCGTGAGACGACTCATGGTGTGTCCGCTGATATGTCGTATGCTCAGGCTCCCGCTCTCGACAAAGGATACGTGACGTGTCTGGGTAGTACATACCGCCCTCAGGGTTTGGGTCGTAGTCATCAAGATGCGGCGAGATGGATCTCGAGCGATGTGTATACTGTGTACTAGCCTGAGGAGGTGGATGCGTACGCCGTGGGGTCAGAGAAGTGTGAGGTTGCGAACGCTGGGTAGGACTCCCTCGCCAAGCGGGCTGCGGCGGATGGTGGCGCTGTGTAGGCGAACTACTATACATAACTACAGGAGAGCGAGTGACCGGTCTATCATCACCAGGAAAGGGATCGTCTAGGCCCTCGGGTGGCGGTGGTCTATCCGGGTACGGCAAATCTAGGGGCTCCTGTCCGTTTTGCCTCGACATGTTTCTCAGACTATCCGTGAGTAGCTTGCTGTGCTCCCACTGTCGTAACGACCACTCGTACTGTTGCCTCAGCCCCGACTGATACGCCGCATAGGCTCGACGCTGCTCATCCCTCATCGCTGCATAACGTGCCATGTGCGCTGCCTCTCTATCCACATAAGCACGAGCACTACTAGAGGCATCACCTCTGAAATGCGAATGTGTTTGTACCCCCATAACCGGACCAACTGCTGTGGTAGAAAATGTTTTTATCTGATTTTTCTTCATTGGTTGAGCCTTGAACCAGGTGTCGAAGTCCCATGGAGGCCAGTTGCTCCTGTCTGGCCCATGTTTCCTCTGGAGCTCTTGCAAATATTTAAGCTGCAAAAAAAAAAAATGACATATTCCAAAAATTCAATAAGTAAACTGTGGAATTTATAACTCTTAAATTATATTCATAGTAATAATAGATTATTTACCCAAGCCTGGTGAGCTTCATCTGATACCCACTCTTCCGTTACAACTCCTTCGCTATCTTTTGTTTCTTTCACTCGGCCAAGCTTGTATATCTTCGCTATCGACAATTCTTTAATCGTAACACCCTCATCTTCAGCCTGTTTCACAAAACAATTAAAAAATTAATACTACAAATTTTAATACCACATCCTAATATGTATTTTAAGAACCAAATTCCAAAAAAAAATATACCACTTTTTCGGCCATTTCTTGGCCCGAATGCCTCCCACCAAACCAGTTCTTCAATGGCGCCTTCTTCCTGTTGATCTTGGCTTTTTCGCTCCTATTCTTGTGTGTAGGCCCATCCCAGTAATCATAGAAATCTTGCTCATGATTTTCTGGAATCCATATATCATGTCTATTACGATCTTCGCCTTTGTCCCTTATCGCCAACATTATTCTCTTCAATGAGTTCAAGCATTCGGAATAACGATTGTTGCCAATTGTCTTCCAAACATTCCTAACTCTAAGCTCGTCGGCTTTATCCCACTGATATTGGCTCTGCGAATTTAATATAATATAAAATAATTAAAAACAAAAACATATGAAAAATAAACAACAATAAATGAAAAAAAAATGTATTTTAATTAACTATTTTTAATATCTAATAATAATTTCATTAAAAAAACTTACTTCAAATTCATTCCATGCGCTTTTCGTATAAGGTTCAGGAAAATCCTTGAATCGAAACCACGGGCCCTTACACAACTTCTTCAAAGTAGCAGAAATCGACGCACTAATGGCCGATTGGTCCCTCAACGCTCCAGTATATGGACAAAATGTGATCCACTGCCTATGATCGCGGTCACTTGGTACAGGTGCCCCTCTGCCCTGCCCTCGAAGATTTCTCGGCTCATCGTCATCGGGGGAATGTGATGGTCCTACATCGGGGGGCCCTCGTTCCGATGTCGGCCTGTCTGAAGCAGCAGACGATGTCGGCATGTCGGAACCTAAGGCATGCGGCGACTCGGTGGTGGCAGTGCTGATCGGTGGAAGAGGCTCTATCTCGAAGCCAGCAATAAACCCATACGGGTCATAGTGCGTAGGGTGAACCGGTATATCATCATCATCATCATCAAGTGGGTTAAACGGGTGGATCGGGGCTCTACGTGGCTGCTGACTAGTAGATGCAGGTTCCTTCCCCGGACGCCTCCCCCTACGAACTCCTCCACCCCTAGATGATCCCCGACCTCTATCTGCCATCTAAATTATCCGACAAAAATATCAATATAATCTTCCTTAAACTTCATTAAATTACATATTTGCAAACAAGCCCAAAACCTTCTTATTCCTAAAATATACTCTATTAAATACATTCAACACCACAAAAAATTTAAACTTCAACATATTCCAAAAAAAAACTCCAAAACTTCGAATTAATAATCTAATTCCTAATTTTGCTTCAACAAATATTTTCTAAATTACAAAGTAACCTCTAAAGTTCAATAACCAAATACTCTACATATTTGCAAACAAGCCCAAACCTTCTAAATTAATTACCACAAAAAATTTAAACTTCAAATTGGGACTATAACTTTCTAAAAACTACTTTATCTACCCTCAAGTTTTGTTAACTACAAGTTATACCCCTAACCTTTTGTTAAACTACAAATTAAGCCCTAAATTTGCAATTAATTAAACAATTAAGCCCTAATATTACAATTAGGCCCTAAAATCCCAATTACGCCCTAAAATTGCAATTAAGCACTAAAATGGCAATTAATTAAACAATTAAGCCCTAATTATATTAAGATTCCAATTAAGCACAAAACTATTTTAACGTTACACATAACAACACAATAATCATATTCACATTAACAAATAACAACAATAATCAAAATTATAATAACAATTTCAAAATTACACGAATATAAATAATTCATGAAAAATAGTATAAGTTGCGTCAAATTAATCCTTGAGAAGAGTAGAATTGCTTACCGGTGTTTTTGGGCAATTTCCGGCGACGGTGGCGGTGCACGGTGGTGGTCAACGGTGTGAAATGGTGTGTGTATGTGTGTGTTGGGCGGAGAACGAAGCGCAGTAGCAATTTTAATTTTTTGCATCTGTTTAATCGGATGCAATATTACTTTAATATTTTTATTTTTTTTTATTTTTTTTTAATGATGCATCGGATAAAATCCGATGCAAAGATATATTTATATCTTTGCATCGGATTTTATCCGATGCAAGGAGCCTTGCATCCGAAAATTCGGATGCAAGGCTATTTGCATCCGAAAATTCGGATGCAGCCCACGTGGCTGCATCCGAATCCTCGGATGCAAAGGCTGCATCCGAATTTTCGGATGCAGCCTTTCCGAGCCTAACTTTGCATCCGATTTTTCGGATGCAAAGCCTTCTTTTGCGTCGGAATATTGCGATGCAATATAATTGCATCGCAATTTTCCCATTCAAACTATCTTGCATCTGAAAATAAAAATTCGGATGCAAGATTTTCCATGCTATTGGTATGGTTTGTTGTAGTGACTATTTACAACAACTACTATTATAAAAAAATATTTGTACATAATTTTCAACAATGGTCACTAGGTATATTCTACTTGCCATATTTATAACACTCCTCCTTGACATTTGAAGATTTTTTATGTACATGATTCGTCTTCTGCACACGTCTTGTGCTGTCTTGTTATGTACATTATTCGTCTTCTACACACGTCTTATGAACCCCCCCTCAAGTTGGCATCTCCAATTCTTCATAAGTCCCGTAGGTGACGCATCCCAATACTTTGAACATGATTCTTAAAAGTTACAGTAGGGAGTGCCTTTGTAAAAAGATCTGGCATATTGTCACATGATTGAACATATTGGATATTAATTTCTTTGTTCTTCTAGAATTCCTGAGTGTAGGAAAAATACCTTGAGGGTATGTGTTTGGTTCGATTACTCTTGACATAACCTTCTTTCATCTGTGTAATACATTCTGAATTTTCTTCGTATAATGTTGTAGGACCCTCTCTCATAAGTAAGCCAGATGTACTTATATGATGTGTCATTGATCGTAACCATACATATTCCCTACTAGCATCATGGAGTGCAATAATCTCAGCATGATTCGATGATGTTGCAACAAGTGCCTGTTTCTGAAGACGCCATGAAAAAGCAGTGCCTCCATACATGAATACATATCCAGTTTGAGATCTGGATTTATGTGGGTCTGATAGAAAACTTGCACCTGCTTAACCAATCAATTCTTGTTCTGCATTGTTAGGATAAAATAGACTAAGATCGACAGTTCCTTGCAAATAACTGAATAAATGTTTAATTCATTTCTAGTGCCTTTTTGTGGGTGATGAGCTAAACCTGGCTAATAAATTCACAGTAAATGATATATCAGGTCTAGTACAATTAGCTAGATACATTAAAGCTCCAATGACACTTAAATACGCAACTTCAGAACCAAGAATTTCTTCATTTTCTTCACAAGGACGAAATTGATCTTTATCTATTGTTAATGATCTTGCAATCATAGGATGGTTCAAATGTGTTGCTTTATCCATGTTAAAACGTTTCAATATCTTTTTAGTATAATTTTATTGATGCACAAGTACTCCATTTTTAATATGCTCAATTTGCAAACCAAGACTATTTAGTCTTGCCAAGATCTTTCATTTCAAATTCATCCTTTAAATACTTCATTGTTAAATGAATTTATTTGTCAGTGCCAATGATATTTAAATCATCTATATAAACCGCAATAATTGCAAAACCAAATGATGTTTTCTTAATAAAAATGCATGGACACAAAGAATTATATATATATATATATATGTCCCTTTTTTAATAAAAATTCACTCAAACGATTGTACCAAATGCGACCTGATAGCTTTAACCCATATAATGATCTTTGCAATTTAATTGAGTACATTTATCTAGGTTTGATTCTTGATGTTGCGGGTAATTTAAGTCCATCAGGTACCTTTATGTAAATATCATTATCAAGTGATGCATAGTGATTAGCAGTGACAACATCCATGAGATGCATGTTGAGATTTTCATAGACCGCTAGACTGATCAAGAATCAAAATGTAATCGTATCCATTACAAGAGAATACATTTCTTCATAATTGATTACAGGTCTTTGAGAAAAACCTTGTGCGACAAGGCGAGCTTTGTACCTTACAATTTCATTTTTCTCATTTCGTTTGCGAACGAAGACCCATTTGAACCCTACGGGTTTCACACTTTTTGGTGTGAGAACAATGAGTCTAAATACCTTTGCTTATTAAGCGAATCTAATTCAGCTTGCATAACATCTTTTCAGTTATCCCAATCATTCATATTTTGGCATTCAATTACATATTTGGGTTCAGGATCATCATTTTCATTCACAATTGCATAAGCGACTAAATATGAAAATATTTCATCCATATTTTCCATCTCATTTCGATCCAATACCATTCCCGTATTGATATAATTTATATAGATTTCAACGTTCTCTTTATTTATAGGACCTGATTGGATAACTTATTGAGGTATCTCATATGTCACATTTTCCGACTCATGAGGCATAGATTCCTCAATAATAAGATCATTAGGTTTTGATGCTTCTTTTTTTTTCGAGGATTTTGTCCATTGAACCAACCGGACGTCCACGTTTCTTAGATATATCAAAGATAATCATCATTTGATGTTTCTTTTGAAATTACAATATGAGCATTAGCATTTGCAGCTGGTATATGTGATTTTGTTACCCTGCTTATGTCAGTAAATGAATCAGGTAATTGATTTGTAATAGCTCGTAAATGCAAGATTTTCTTTACTTCCAAATCACATTGCTTTGTTAGCATATCAAAGCTTGTCAAAGATAGATTATACCATGATATATCTTTTTTCAACTGCTTCTTTTCTCCCCTGAAGGTTGGAAAATTTGCCTAAATAAAATGGCAGTCAACAAAACGTGCCGTAAAAATTTCATCCCAGGGGCTCAAATATCTGATTATTGATGGTGAGTCAAATCCAACATATATTCTCAACCTTCTTTGTGGTCCCATTTTTGTTTGCTTTGGTGGTGCAATTGGAACATAAACCGCACAACCAAAAATCTTTATATGAGAAATATTGGGTTCATGAACAAAAGCAAGTTGTAATGGGAAATATTCATGATACGAGCTTGGTCTAATGTGAATTAGTGATGCATCATGTAAAATTGCATGACCTCATAGAGAACTTAGCAATTTAGCTTTCATCAACAATGGCTTAGCAATTAATTGAAGACATTTAATTAATGATTCAGCTAAACTATTTTGAGTATGTATATGTGCAACACTATGTTCAACCGTAATTCCAGTTGACATATAATAATCATTGAAAGCTTGAGATGTGAATTCACCAGCATTGTCAAGTCTGACTTTCTTGATCATATAGTCAGGAAATTGAGCTCTTATTTTAATTATTTGAGCCAAAAATCTTACAAATGCTATATTACGAGTAGACAATAGACAGATATGTGACCATCGACTTGAGGCATCAATTAATACCATAAAATATTGAAATGGTCCACATGATGGATGAATAAGTCCACATATATCACCTTGAATTCTTTCAAGAAATGTGGGTAATTCTATTTTAATTCTAACTGGTGAATGCTTTATAATTAGCTTTTCAAGAGAACTTGCTTCACATGGACTATTATTGCTCATATTGTGTTTGGATCTTTTTAATGAATGTCCATGTGTAGTTTCAATTATTCTTCACATCATTGTTCAACCAGGATGACATGGTCGATCATGCCATAGAGTCAATAATTCTAGATTTTCATTGACTAGCATATTTGATTCGATTTCATTAATATATGTATAATACAACCCTGATGAGATTTATGATAGTTTTTCAAGAAAATGTTTCTTTCTTGGCATATGCTTAGTAATCAAAACATATTTAGCGTTATTCACGGTCATTGACTCAGTATCATATATATATATATATATATATATATATATATATATATATATTTAAAACTCAATAAATTCCATCTGGATTTTAAAGCAAATAAGACATCATTGATGATAAACTTTGTTCCATTTGGTAAACTAAAAGTAGCTCTACGAGATCCTTCAATCAATTTAATAGGACCTTCTATTGTACCGACTTGAAATTTTGAGGGTTCTAAATATGCAAAACATTTCTTACTTTTGAGAATTGTATGAGTTGTACAACAGTCAAGTAGGTAGAAATCACCGGTATGCTCCATATCATACTTCAGTTCAAATAAACAATATTAAAACAAATGTTGCAATAAACAGGGTAAATATTTGAAAAGACATTATTTTATCGAAAGCGCACAATAAAAATGCAGGAAGCAGATGATACAACATAAATCACACTAAGCATATTTAGCCAGAAAATCACAAAATACATATTAAGCCAAACGAACATTATAGTCATCAGTAAAGTATGTCGCCTCCATAAAGGTGGAATCATCATTTGGATTTTGTTGGACAAGGTTAACTTCCTTTTCATTACCCATCAAACTTTCTTGGCACATCTTACAAAGTTGTTCTGCTGTACGACATTTGTTGGCCCAATGCCCTTTTATTACACATTTTAAAACAATAACCTTGAAGTTTTTATATTTTTCTTTGTTCTAGTGGTTATTCTTAAAAACGGTGTTGGTATGCGAGGGATTGTGAAAACCCTGTCGAGCACGACCACGGCCTTGGCCACGACCACCTCTTTTACCGCGTTCACCTCTATAGCCATATCCTCCTCCATGACCACCTCTACCTTGACCACGACCACGACCTCGATTGGCATTATCATTGTTACCTCGTCTATAGGAGTTTGCAAAATTAATGGTATTTTCCTCAGGTAATGCATGTGCTCTAGGAGGACGAGATTGATGATTTTTCATCAATAAGTTATTGTAACTTTCTGCCATTAACAATCTTTGTTGGAAGTCGTGATATTTTGAAATATTCAGCAATCTTTATTGTTGTTGGACATTTATCATGGACACATGGAAAGTAGAAAGTGTTTCTCTATCATTTTTATATCATTAAGCTTTCTTCCACAATAAATTAAATCTGAATGAATCTCCATAAGCGCGGAGTTGTATGCACTTACAGTTTCAAAATCTTGGAATCTTAAATTGTTCCAATCATCAGTAGCTTTTGGCAACATGGTTTCCTTTTGATGGCCATATCTTTCCAGTAGCTTTGTCAATAATTTATGAGGATCGGTAACATCGAAATATTCCCTCTTTAAGGTTTCATCTAAATGTTTTTCATATAGATCACAACCTCAGATTTTTATGGATCCTTATTTGTATTTACTGTATCAAGAGTTTCAAAGATACTCTTTGATCTGAGGTACAATTTTGTATCTGATTTCCATTGTCCATAATTCTTGCTAGTGATATTGAGTATACAACTAACTGTACTTGTGAGGTTAGACATTTTTCCAGCTAAATACATAACCAAGAAAAATATAATTAGGATCGAAACATTTTATTTAACACATAATTATAGAAGCACAATTATTACAATAATACAATGTAATTATCTCATCTATAGCCAAATCTTGAACTTGAACATTATTATGAAAAAAAGGAGGAATATCATAGGGGCAAACATATGAGTGTCCTCATCTACTAGCATAAACATAAAAATTGAAAGGTAAATGAGGATCCAGATTGCTGTTGTTGTAGAGATCATTTTGCAAGATGAGAGAAATAAGGTGAAGATTTGTGTGGAATTTGTGTTATGAAATTTGTGTATTTATAAAGGAAAAATGTAAGTAGCGTTTATAGTCGTTAGAAAAACAATCATTTTGGCATGTTTTATGAGCGGTAATGTCTTTAATAATTTAACAACAAAAATTAATTGTAATAAAATGTAAAATAAATTTCGCCACATTAGTGATATTTTAAGGGTAATATTACGATAAGTAAATACATATATATTTTCCGCCACATTACTATGTAAAAAGTTTCATGGCTTAAGGAATAATGTAAACAAGTAAAATAATTGCAACGAATTAAGTGCGTAAGTAATTTCTGCCACATTACTATGTAAAAACTTTCATGGGCTTAAGAAATAATGTAAACAAGTAAAATAATTGCAATGAATTAAGTGCTTAAATAATTTCTGCCACATTACTATGTAAAAACTTTCATGGGATTATGGAATAAAATAAGCAATATAATGGGAGGTAAAACCTTCAATAATAATAAATCATCAGTAGTCGTTTCTAGCTTGGGGTTAACTCAAGCATCAACAAAAGTTAAAATTAGCGTCAGTGTTAGAGTTAGATGCCAGTAAGATATAAAGAGGATTTTTATCTAATCATATAATTATAGATAGGCGGTAGTCCTCCTTGTCTATAATAATGGAGATAGATGAACAAGTAAATATAAACTTTCGTACATTTTAACGTTGAACGTTGTCTCTAAAGACTAGAACTAAATTTTGAAACACTGAATCCTCGTTTTGGGTTTATACTAAATTTTTGGCGAAGGATTCATTGAATAGTTTGAACATTTTGGGTTTATATTAAATACTTTTTTTCTTTGGAGGGATATATTGTAATAGGAAAAAACGATTTAAGAAAATGTATCGGAGCAAGCACCTTCGTGTGATAACGTGTTATAGAAAAACTAAAACTGTTGAGATTTATATATTAAAAGGACATAGGAAAAAAAGAGCAAATAAGGAGTATATTACTTGTGAATGAGTGTTTTTTTCTTCATCTTGATGGCTCCTTATATAGGAAAGAATTTCAAACTTCTTACACTATTTACAACAACTACTACTATTATAAAATAATAGTTGTACATAATTTTCAACAATGGCCCCTCGGCATATTCCACTTGTCATATTTATAACAATTACGTTATTTTTCCTTAGATTAGTCTTCACTAACAAAACCTTAATCACGTTCTACTGGACCGTTCTTTTTGCTAGTGTTGTTTCTTGATTAGCTGAGTAATCATAGTAAATCAACACTTTTTTCCTTCTCAATGCCATTTTATTTCAATAGGTTTATTCCAGTAGTTAAAGTCATGTGTAAAAGTAAAACTAAAAATGTGAAATTGATTTAAGCAAAATCGTTTGACAATAGATCGTTTATATAATTATGGGTCGGTTACAATGGAGTACAAGGGAAATACAACGAATCTATCTTAACAAACTAGGCCTAATCTAGGTGTCTCTATTAGGCTTGGTCTGGAACACCTCGAACTAACGCCTTGATGCTTGGACGACAGGGGTATATCGGTAATTAGGTCAGATGTATATCGGTAATCATCTTCGATGTGATATCGAGGACCATTCTCGATATGATATCGGTAGTGCGGGGGTATGACGTGTTAGTGGAGTACGTGGGTTATCTCGATATCGACTATGATATCGAGAGTGAGATCGGTGACTTCTTTCGATGTGACGCGTGGTAGCTGCAGGATGATAATTTCTTCATTTGGGATCCGGGCATCGCGTATTTATAGATCTCGGGATCCGGGGACCACAGTATCATATCGGTGATTATCACCGATATGATATCGAAAGTGGCCCCCGATATGGTTAAATATGGGCCTGGTTTGGGCTAGGCCCAATATGCGAGAAATGCCCATATCATGTAGTCCCCCAATTTGGGGATTCTTATCTTAGAGATAAGAATTCACAAATTTAATTTTAAATTTCTGGGTTACCTGTACCTTTCGTCCCGCCAATTCAAATGACATAGATCAAATTTGCGGGGAATGCACTTTGTGATGGACTTTGATGGACCCCCCAATGAAGTGGACGCGTAGTTTGAGGTCCTCGTTTGAATTCTTCGTTCACCGTACGAGATTTTGAATTCCTCGCACATATCGGGATTGCACTCTTTGATAAACTTTGGTGAACCCCCCAATGCGTCTGTCCTTGCGTGTTTTTTCACATAACTTGACTATAATGTCCTTTTATCTATATTGAATATCAGTATCGATGTGAGATCGAAATTTTGTTTCGATCTAGCATCTTCTCCAGGGAAGTGAAACTCACTTTGCCTTTTAGAGAAAATTCGTTGTCCCTCCGAAAAGTACGTTGAATTTCACTTTCGATATCGTTTTCGATATCTCTTTCGATATGTTTTTCGATTTATTTCCCGGTTTGGGCCTGAAGTTATTTCCATATTTATGTATATATATATGTGCCTAGATATTTTAAGTTAAATAACTAACCTTGCCATGTTTATTCATTTCAGGCTTTAACGTTCAATTTGATTTTTCTCACTTAGCGCCTCAGTATGTCGTTTGTCGGTAACAATGTTGGCTCAGGTTTGACCGAGATGGATTTCGAAGGGATCGGAGTGGGATTTACTGAAAATGAAATGTTTGGGTCTGACCAATTGATTGGCGACCAATCTAGTGTTGAATTCTCTGCTCCGCCGGAAGCTGACGGCCCAAATGTAGATGAGTAGGGCTTGGGGATCAGCCCCCCGAAATTTAAGACCACGGAGAAGTATGGGGACATGATGTCTCACGTTCCTCATCATGCTGGTCATTACTCCGACGAGTATGACATCCCCGAGGGGTACAGGGTCATATTCCCTAGTGCGGATCAACGAATGCATACTCCACCGAAAGGCTGTATTACTGTTAATGCCAAGCACTTTAAGAACGGACTGCACTTCCTAATTGATCCTGCGGTTAGTGCTATCATACCGAGCATAGGGGTCTGCTTGGGGAAGCTATCCCCCAATTCTCTGGGGTACATCGTGTCTTTCATTTGTGTTATGAGAGCCTTGGGTGCCCCTTGTGGGGTTAATGAGTTCTGGCAACTCTTTTGTGTCATGGTCAACAAGAAGGGCGGTGATAAAGGGTTCTTTTGTGTGCGGGCCCAAGGGGGTCTTAGGTTTGTGCAATATACTCAATCCAATTATGGATTTGGTAATAAGTGTGAGTATATGTACGTCCAAGAGAGGACGACTGGTGAATTTGATGTGCTTCCAAGTGTGTGGTACGAAGACACCAAATATGAGAGACGAGCCGCTGTTGGGACAACTGCACATAGCCTCGAATTTCTGAGGAAGCTGATTAACCATCCGTACGATGGTACTCTGCTTTGCAGTGACATAGTTTTGCGAGCAAGTGGGATATCTCCCGTACCTTATGACGGTCCCTCTACTCTCGGTAAGTGCTATATCTTCACAAACCGATAGCTTTCTCCTGATTTATCTCTTGACCTTATGTTTCATGCATCTTGCAGCCGGTTAGGTAGAGTACTGTAGTCTGGACGCAGTAGCGGAACGTAAATAGCTGGGGGCCGACGCCGCTGCGGAAGATGCACCTCCGCTCGTCAAGAAGAGGGACGGTGAGGGCGTATGCAAGAACGCAAAGAAGACTGCTCCCTCATCGGGTGGAAATACTGCAGGTGTGGGTGGCGCCTCGCAATCTCAAAATGATGTAGATGCCGGGACATCCACGGGGCCAAAAAGAAGGAGGGAGGAGGGTTGTTCAAGTGGGGATCACAGCGGTCTATTCCGATCTATAAGTAATCTTTGTGTCTATTGGATGCGTATTTCTTTTGGGTTTTTTATTCAATTGAGAAGCTAATTCCTTATTGTGAATGTGCAGGTGGCAAGCTTTTTGAAAGGTTTCTTGGAGATGGCTGTTAAGGGCCAATCGGATTACGCAGAATCGCTCCGGGTTACCAACGGTATGCTCGAAAAGCTGGGTAAATACGATCCCATTGCTGCCGTGCAGCTCCAGCACGAGAGAGACGAGGCCCTGGATATTTTGAAAACCAGCGAGAGTAATGTGAGAGGCCTGTATGCCGATAATAAAAGGTTAATCGCAGAGCTCGATGAGGCTCGACTTATTGTTGGTAGTGAGGCGTCCCGATGGGAGGCAGTTGAGGCCGAGGCCGCAGTTCTGAGGGACAGATTAGCCCAAGCTGAAATGCACATGCGGTGCATGACGCTGAGCAAGAGCCAATTGACTAGTGTGGCCAAACAATTCTTTCTGAGTCGATCTTATAAGATAATATGTGCTGAGCGCGGCTTGCTCGAGCGGGAGGAGGCCAAAGCCTCTATTATAGGTCAAATTTAGCTGGAAGGTGGTTTTAAGGACGGTTATGATCCGTCAGCCATACATCCGTTGAAGTGGCCAGATGGAAAATTTCCTGAAGATTCTGACGGTGATGACAAAGACCTGGAGTCGAAAGCGGTGTATCGTGAGATTATCGACCAGAAGAGTGTGGTGTTAATCCATATTAAAGGAGCTCCTCGTTCTCCCGGTTGACAATTTAGGGATTTGTAATTTTCTCTTTTTGTCTATAACTTGATGGTCTACCCGTTAATTCAATCAATCCTTCTTGCGTGTCCTGATTTATATTCGTTCATACGTATTCAATGGTGTGTTTGCTTGTCTTATTATTACGCCTCCTTGCTGTGTCGCCTATCAGGTTATACCGGATTATATTGGCTAATCCCCCTCATCACAAGGAGGTGCTTCTGTTTCTGTTCTTTAGAGTCCGACCCCGTTATCACAGGGACACCGTTATTGCTCAAATGTTTAGAATTGACCCCGTTATCACAGGGGAACTTTCTCTTGTGGGTAGGGGCCCATCCCGTTATCACAGGGAAACCCGCTACCGCTCATGTGTTTAGGATCGACCCCGTTATCACAGGGGATCTTTTTCTTGTGGGTAGGGGCCCATCCCATTATCACAGGGAACCTGCTACCGTTCAAATGTTTAGGATCGACCCCGTTATCACATGGGATTTTTTTCCTGTGGGTAGGGGCCCATCCCGTTATCACAGGGAACCTGGTACCATTAAAATATTTAGGATCGACCCCATTGTCACAGGGGATCTTTTTCTTGTGGGTAGGGGCCCATCCCATTATCACAGGGAAACCGCTACTGCTCATGCGTTTTGGATCGACCCCGTTATCACAGATGATCTTTTTCTCTTTGTAGGTGACCCGTTACCACTCATGGGTAGGAGCCCGCCCGTTGTCACAGGGGGACCCGGTACCGCTCATGGGTAGGAGCCTGCCTTGTCTTCGTAGGTGACCCGTTACCGCTCATGGGTAGGAGCCCCGCCCGTTATCACAGGGGACCCGTTACCGCTTATGGGTAGGAGCCTGCCTTTTCTTCGTAGGTAACCCGTTACCACTCATGGGTAGGAGCCCGCCCGTTATCACAGGGGGGGCCCGTTACCGCTCATAGGTAGGAGCCTGCCTTTTTTTCATAAGTGACCCGTTACCACTCATGGGTAGGAGCCCCGCCCGTTATCACAGGGGGACCCGTTACCGCTCATGGGTAGGAGCCTGCCTTTTGTCTGTGCCCCTCGGTAACTTTTTAGTTGTCACGATGATAGGTCGTTAGGCACCTGTAAAATAACATAGACAAAAAAGGTTTTGCACTGTACCATGTTATGTCAGAGCATGAAATGATGTGGGTTTGTTATCCGACAAATTTTCCCTTAACCTGTGAATTTCGATTTTTCGAGCAAAAGTGATGCTCGCATCATGTTTTGACGTACCTGTTGTACGCTTGTACCTGTAAGAAGATGATATAGCAAATAAATATTTGTGGGGTAACTTCCCCGATGCTATGTGCCATAATTTGCACTTTCATGATATCCGATTAGGATGTGCCCCTGCATGAAATGGGAGATTTAATGATACAGTAATATCGCTGAGAAAATAAAAAGTAATGACGGATAACGGTCGAAGGCCAGGTAATCCTAGCCCGCCTACGTATCCCGTTGAGTGGGAAATCAGACCGGCATAGTTCCCCCTGTTTTAAGTTACAAACCGACCCACAATGGGGCAATGTTCTAATTGTTCAAGCATGATTTTAAAAACTAAGGAAACTTAAACAATTGTATTGGTTGTTTCTCATGGTAATTATTCCATAGCTTGTTGATCCCTATTTGGCTCGATTGCTTCTTCCTCCGCTTCTCTAATTCTTGGCAACGTAAGAGAAGTGATGTAGCAGAACCAAGTCTCTTCCTGGTTAGCGATCACTTCTCCGACCCCTCCTCCTGCTGGGAATTTCACCTTCCGATGGAATGTGGACACCACCGCTCTTATCACGTTCAGGGCTGGCGTGCCGACTATGACATTGTATGCGAATGGTTGGTCCACGATTGTATATTGAACATTGATAGCTCGCTTGTGCGGTTCTTGTCCAAATGACGTGGGAAGGTTCACTTGTCCTAGGGGGATTGTTTCTGCTCCACCGAATCCCACCAGTGGCGTATGGACCTGTTCAATTTCATGGTGGCCGAGTGCCATCTTCTCCAAAGCATGTGCAAATATAACATTGGTGGAACTACCATTGTCTATAAGTACTTTGTGTACAACGTAGTTAGCGATATCAAGATTAACAACCAAGGGGCAGTCGAGCTTGCCCGCCTGGATGGCTTTGGGGTTGAGATCCAAGAGGTCCCTGTGGGAAAACGTAATAACCTCGTCTAGAAGCTCCTCAATTAGCGTCATGAATCCGATGAAATGGTCTTCGTTCAGTCCACGGGTTATCTTCTTCCTCTGCGCCGCTTATCACATTAATCACCCCCTCGAAGGTGCATTATTTATTGTATTGCGTCCTTGTCCACTCTCAAATGCCTTAAGGACCTCACTTCTTGGGGATTGGGACCGCTCTCTCGATTCAGCATACTGCCCCGCTCGCCTTAACGAACTCTATTAACCTCCCGTCCTTAATCAACCTCTCAATCTCATCCTTCAGGTCATAGCAATCCTTCGTGTCATGGCCTTTCTGGCGGTGGTACTCACAGTAGCGCCTAGATTTCTTGGTGAAATCCGTCTCCTTGATTTTCCGAGGCGCATTTAACCAATTCTTGCTTTGTGCGACGGCCAAGATAGTGCGGATGTCCTAGTTGAGGGGAGTATATCTCTTCGGCGACCTGTCTCTTCCTCCCCTGCTCCTGTTCCATGTCTCTCTACCTCTTTCCCTGCCGGACTCCTAGGGTCTTAGCTTAGCTGCCATCATTGCGTCTTCATAAATCACGGTATGTGCCAACTCGTTTATCCGATTTATGGTAGGTTCTGTGAGCTTGATCAGTTCTTTGGCAAATATGTTGTGTGTCGTTGCCCTGAATAAGGTCTGTAACACTTGTCCTCCGTAGGGGTTGTCCACCTTCAGTAGCTCCTCATTGAATCTATTTATGAATTCTCCGAGAGTTTCTCTATCTCTCTATTTTAATGCTTCCAGATGGTACATGCTTGTCTTCATTCGCTTCTGACTGGAAAAGTGGTTCTCCAACCTCTCCTTCATCAGCTCGAAGCTCAAGATAGATCCCGTTTCGATTCTGTTAAACCAGTCTAACGCCGCTCCTATTAGTGTTGTTGCCATTATTTTTGCCTTAATGCCTTCGGAAAAGTCTTGTAAGTTCAAGAGACTCTCCACGGCGTGGATGTGATCATTTGGATCACTCTTCCCATCATATGGTTTTATAGTCAGAATATTGTCTCCTCTGCACAACACTTCTTTCTCGATTTCACAACAGAAGGGAGTCAACGGCCATCGGTATCCAACTGCTGTCGTTCCACGGTTTACGTTCCTTCTCCCAGCTTCCATGTCCTTAGTCATTTTAGTTGTCTCCCTTATCATGTTACGTCTGCCCTCCTCAAACGTCCTGGCTCTCTGGTCGTTCTCTGTATCATCACTTACTTCTACCCTCTCTTCACTCCTGGCCCTTGTCAAACTCCCTCTTTCAGTGTTGTCCCTTCGACCCCCTTCCGGGACCTCCTCTTCGTCCCGCTCTTGCCTTATCCTCCACTCATCCACCCTGGATTCATGGGGCTTTGCTTGAACGTCCCTTGTCCTTTGTTCCACCAGTCATGGAAGCAAAGTCTCCAGTGTAGCGTCAAGTGTCGCTTTTACAGAAGCGTTGATCTGTGCTAGCATCTCTGGGGTTGTGGCGGCAGGGGAAACGGCGCTCCGTCCTGCAGCCATCGTCTCCTCAGAGGCAGGAAGATCCGCGCTTGGCACCTCGGTCATTATCCACCGCCGGGTTTTCAGTGGTCGGGCCCTCATAGTAGGTTCTGCCGTATTTGGTGCAGCAGTGGTTACACCTGTATTCGTGGCTCGCGATGGCCTCCCGGGCCCGCGCCTACGTCGCGGTTCATTCTGTGCTGGAGGAAGCTCCATCTCAGCTTGGGTCATTGTCTGTTCTTGGTTAGTCGGCTGTTGAGGGAGTGGTGTGTCCTCAATCCTCGTGTTTTTAGTCACAACTCTGTTAAATTCGGATCGGGTCCTCCTTCCTTGCATCTTGATGTCCTCGTCCGGGAACTGGTGTTCCCACAGACGGTGTCACTAGTTTGACAATATATCGTTTATATAAGTATAGGTCGGTTACAATGGAGTACAAGGGAAATACAACGAATCTATCTTAACAAACTAGGCCTAATCTAGGTGTCTGGATTAGGCTTGGTCCGAAACACCTTTAACTAATGCCTTGATGCTTGGACGGCAGGGGTATATCGGTAATTAGGTCGGATGTATATCGGTAATCATCTTCGATGTGATATCGGGGACCATTCTCGATATGATATCGGTAGTGCGGGGGTATGACGTGTTAGTGGAGTACGTGGGTTATCTCGATATCGAATACGATATCGAGAGTGAGATCAGTGATTTCCTTCGATGTGACGCGTGGTAGCTGCGGGATGATAATTGCTTCCTTTGGGATCCAGGCATTGCGTATTTATAGATCTCGGGATCCGGAGACCACAATATCATATTGGTGATTATCACCGATATGATGTCAAAAGTGGCCCCCGATATGGTTAAATATGGGCCTGGTTTGGGCCAGCCCCAATATGTGGGAAATGCCCATATCACAAAACTACTGCCATAATTAATATCAAGATGACAAAGAGGAGAGCTTTTTTTTTGTTTGATAATCAAGAGAGAGAGAAGAGAGTAGGAGACCTGCACTCTTAAGTACGTACGTACCAGTGTTTTGAAAATCTGCCGGTTCGACCGATTCGATCGTGAACCGGTAGCTAGGTCGGGCCGATTCTAGTATAAAGTGGGTCGCTCGCTGTAGTGGTCGAACCGACAGTTTTTGCCGGTTCGACCGGCGATCCGCTGAACCGGTTCAACCCTCTTACCTTCTTTTTTTTATTTTTTTTTCTTTCCTATTTTTGGTTTTCGATCAATTGTGAATGAGTCCTATTTCTTGACAATTACAAACTTGCCTCAAAAATTTTAAAAAAAGGAAGAAAAAAAATGCAAAACTTTAAAAGGCCATAACTTTGCGTAGGAGTGTCCGTTTTGGACGCATTATTGTTTAAGAAGTATATGTAAGTGTTCTTAATAAAATTTGGTGATTTTTCTTAAATTGCATAACTCTTCCATATTAATTGTAATCACATTAGGGATAGATAACTCATGTATATCAATGGAATATAACCATAACAGAAGTGCACGTAATTTAGGAAAGGTAAGAGATAGAGATAGCTTAGCCAAATTCCGTAGGTTCTGATTTTGCATGTCTCCTCCTTCCATACGCAATGAGAAAACGTGTTCTTCAAGAAACAGGGACAACCGACATGTTGTTTCACGCAGCTTATGTTGCATCGTCGCTGCGCGATAATTTTAAATGTTGTGCTACTGGCACGACTCACATGAAAAATTGCATGAAGATCTTCAAATGCAGTGCTGCTCGCACTGCTCTCTGGCAAAGCCGTGCGACAGGCACCAAAAAGTGGCGCGACTTGTGCTACTTATTGAAAATTTGCACGTCATGTCTGTGGCTGGTTTTATGTTAGTCTCTCTGCTTTACATCTTCTTTTACCTTTCTTTTCTTCCTCTTTTCCTATCTCAATTTTTATCTCAAAAACTCATTGAATTTTTTTATGCAATATATGACTCAAAGTAAAATAATCTAGAAATTAAACTAAATGCGAGACTCGATTATTAAAAACTTACTATTGTGGATTGCCTCTCACACAACGGTTAGTTTTATGTTGGTTTGCTCGACGCTATTGATGGTAACACGGAGGTTCGAATATTCAGATGAGACTCCAATATTTAAAATATGTCATTGTATCCACTTTCGGCGTTATTCTCGCCTTCTTCCAATGGAGACTCTTTTTCATGACCTTGTTTTTCGACCTCATGTCATCTTCATCGTTGCTTGCAAACGAAATCCTTTTTTTTCCGTCTTTCTATGCAGTGGCTCACGAGTTCCATGTTGCATATCACTTGTATTCTGATCTCCATCTTCATCTACCACCATTTGCATACGAGCTTTTTCTCTGTTTACTTTCCTATGTAGTGGTTCGCAAGCTCCATGTAGAAACATTTTTGAAATGGCGTTGAAATATGATGCTTTCTTTTCTCCTTACCTTTTGATGAAGTGGCTCACAAGTTCCACGAAGTAGCCTTTTAGAGAGCATAGATGTGGACTCAACCTATGTGGTTTTCTTTTTCTTCACCTTCCTGTGAGATGGCTCTCCACTTCCACCTCCCAATTCTTTGAATGTCAAAGTTTCAACTGAAACACATAGGATAGTATATATGTCCATCAAGTGATTTCCAATACAAACTCTTCAATTTTACGCACATATATTCAATGAGCCGTTCAGTGTTTTGATCCACAACCTTGACTTTCCTCACTTGATTCTCCTTCATTGCGACAACATCTTCAATTGTTTGCAACATAAGTCTTGAGTGTTGGAATACTCACTTGTATCTCCATTACCTCTTCTTGTGCATGAATTATGGGCATTGGCTAAAGCTCCGTCTCTACTTGCAGAGGGATGGCATGTGATTCTGTCTCTTGATTCTCCACAACGTTGATTTGAGGTGCTTCATGAACAATCTTCAATGATTTATCTTCTCCTATTGACACCTTTTTCTTACCTCACTTTCAACAATTATTGGGTCATCTTTGTCGTCTTCTTCAAAAGGGTTAGACACGTTCAGTTTTTACCATGAGCTCTAGTCATCAGAATTGAGAATAGTTTTGCACCTTCTAACTATTTTTTGATACCATTTGATCTCCACCAAACATTGCTCCTTTGTGCCATGGAATGTATTGACTTTTTAGATGGTTGAAAATCCTTCTCCCAAAGTACATCTGTATTACATTAATTGGTCATCATTGTTGGATGCACCTTGATCAAACTTAGAATCTTAAGAATATCAACTTCATTGTCTTCCATCTTCAAAACATGATTGCTTTTTGCATAATACACAAAAAATGTGTCACAATCTTCCAAGCATCTATAGATTGAGCCAGAGATTGCAAAATCACCGTAGTAACATGTCTAATTGAACGAGGAATCTTCATCGTCAGACAGATCCTCATCAGACATCTCCGCGTCCATAGTACCTAGAAAATACTCAAGGACTTAAAAAATTCTACCAAAATTGAACAAAATAAAAGAAAACAATTGCGACTAATTGCCTAATCTCTGGCAACGACGCCAAAAACTTGATGCGTATTTAACGTGCTATTTTTTTCTAATACGCACTTTTTCAAGTATACGAGTCAACTAATATAAAATAGAAAGTAAGATTACGTCCCAAGTATCGTATCCCACGAGAACTTTATGAATCATTTTTGCTCCTTCTACTTTATTCTCATTTTTTCAACAAATAAGAAGTGGATTTGTAGATTGAATTAATTAAACAAAACAAGACTTAACAAAAATAATGAATTGAACTGGTTGATTGGTGGATTAATACTTAATTTAAATGAGACGATGAATGGATGTTTAGAGTGTCACGTTTCATTGGATTGCCCAATATGTTCATTCACATGCTTTGTATTAATGATTTGATCTACGCGTTCATGTCTTTTTTCAAGGCCACATGAGGACATGGTCTAACTTATCTTTTCCACACACTCTCTTAGATTCAATTATCCCACATAACGTATTGTGACGGCACACTAGTGACCTTCTATAACTTCTAATTATTCATATATTGGCCAGATACACAAAAGTAATGAGATAAATCCGGGGACCACAGTATCATATCGGTGATTATCACCGATATGATGTCGAAAGTGGCCCCCGATATGGTTAAATATGGGCCTGTTTTGGGCCAGGCCCAATATGCGGGAAATGCCCATATCAATCACATTTGTTGAAGAGACAAAAGATAACGTGCAAGCAATTGCAAGAGGTGTAAGAGCGGCTAGAAAAAGGAGAATGCAGAGTTAGTGAGTCAGTTGGAAAAGATCAAGGAGCACTTCCAGAACAACAATACTCTCTATTGGAAAGAGTTGAGAAAAATTGAAGACAGTTTTGAAAAGATGAAAGTACCACCACTAGTCCGACGAATGTCCTTTGAGCTCGATCAGAGGAGTCCTCTAATCTTTACTTTAATTATTTTATTTTATGCAACAAGGACATCACATGATTTTAAGTTTTGGGGTGGGGTGCTAGCTGCGCTATTTTTTTTGCTTATATTGCTATATATTCATCCTAAAGTCTAGTTTCAGTCTATTTTTTTTTTCAAATAGGGTATTAGAATGAAATTTAAAGCATTAAAACATGAATACGTAGGAATCTATGATAGTATATGCATAATATTGTACAAATTTGAGATGAATGAATACGTGAATACCTTTGGTACATCTCGGGTAATATGGTTAATATCATGTTTTAGTTTCATATACACATTTCAATCAGCTGTTGTGTATAATTGGGAAGAGAATGTTGCTTATTTATGACAATATTACTCATATAGTAATGAAGCATGTGATTATAACTCTTGAAACAGATTGCTTGACTATTTATTGAGATAAATGTAGATGTAAATGTGTTGAGGAAATGAAATAAGTCATAGTTTCAAAAATTTGAGTTTTAGCCTTTCAAGCAAAGAACCCTTTATGAATATAAGATTATCAACAGTACCCCACTGGAGCCTTTTCTATGAGCCTTTGTTTATGTAGCCTACTTTCTTACCATGAACCGGAAAAAAAAATTATATCCTACCCATTTGTAGAGATGGATGTAGAAGATCGTAGGAGGGATAAGGTAGGAGCTCAAAACAACAACATGAGCTAAAAAGGAAAATCTAAATTGTAAATGAGGATGAATTGATAGAGATCACAAATAACCCGTGCAAAAAACTTTAAGTTTGGAGATGTTTCTCGAAAAATCATGAAATACATGATGGTTTGAACACTTACAGAAATGAAAACGCAAATGAAAAGATGCCAAAAAAAGCCTAAAATATATGGCCAAAATAGACGAATAAACACATAAATGAAAAGTTCTTAATCAAAACATAAGAAATCACACAGGATTATCAATCCAACTACACCATAACTCCAAATATAAAGAGTTAGCCACTCATGATCGCAAGTTCAATTTCACAAATAGAAAAGAACATCGTAAATAAAGATAAACTCCCAATCTTTGTCGCCTTGCTACTTTCTCTCGATCTCTGACTTGAATCCTTGCTAACCATCTCAAAATAGGAATTTTCTTGTGTTCTTCTCCTCTGTAGAACGACGCTTGATGTGAAGAATAGTGTGTGGTGTGTGTTGGTATGAGCTTGTGCCCTAAATCACGCTGCTAGTGGTGTTAGCTGCACTGCTATTATGCCAATCATGCTACTCTCTGTTTGTTACTTGGCAGGTCGCGCGACTCAAGTTGCGCAACTCTGTTTTACTATGTGCGGCTTCACGATTTGGCTATAACTTTCTCTCTAAATGTTGGAATCTGGATCCGCTTGTCGCGCTGGAACATTGACTTCCTTGGATTTCCATTGATATGCACGATGACTCCTGATTATATCTTTGACTTCATCACCTTGTGTTTGAATCAATGTCTTTATTTAGATTCTCCTCATTGCAAACTTGTGTCGTGAAGCCGTGTTTCCAAAATCACACATTTTAGGCTCTTTTAGCTTCATTTTGTGTTTACTCACAAAATCGTAGAAAACACGAAACAATAGTAAAACCAATCAATATGCATCAATACTTACACAAAAGTATAAGAAATAAGTACTTAAATCACGTTAAATAAGCGCTCATCACAGTCCAATGATCACGGTTGGGATTATGTGTATATCTACTCAACCTGCACACAACTTATACTATGTTCGACTGAGAGAAATTGATTAAATGCATCAAATACGCACTAATTTGAGTATACTTAGATTGTCTATAGGATCTCATTTTTCTTTAATTGAGCGTCGGCATCATCATGAGTGCTCATTGGTGAAACATCAAAATGTCTGATTCTCAACATAATATTCTTGTGATAGCATTATGCTATCACTATTCCTTATGACTTTAACACTCGATATCACATTTGCTTTTCCCATATGTGTCACATCAAATTTGAAAACAAAAAAAATATTTTGTTTCATGTATTATAGTGGACAAGTGCTAAAAATATGCATGTCATGTACATCTAGACACATAATGACACATTTACCATCAACAACTTTAGTGTAAACACATTTGTCAACATCAATAGAGGAAAAACCATCACTATTAGAACTTTGTCAATTTTTTCATGCCACTGTTTAAGAGCTTCTTTTAGACAATATAAGTATTTAAGACGTTTGCAACTATTTATCCTTTTCACGAAAGACAATGCAACATGGTTTATGTCATATAAAGTCTTCTTCCAATTCACCATTAATAAAAAGCAGTTTAACATCCATTCAATGAATAGAAAGTTTATAAATAAAAGCTAAAACAATTAAAATTCTAGCCATGGGTGAAAAAAGTGTCAAATAATCAATATTTTGTGTTTGAGAAAAATCTTTTGTAACTAGTCTAGCTTTGTATTTTTGATTTGAGCCATCTGCATTTAATTTTGTTTCATAATTCATTTACATATAATAGGCTTTGCCAAGAGGATAAATCAGCCAAAACCCAAGTTCTATTCTAATTAATTGAATTAGTTTAAGTTCTAATTGCTTCTTTCTAAAAGTAGAATCTGAAAAATAAGGTCAAAAAATGCTAAAGGATCATTTTCAACAAGATAAGTGTTGATGTCATCCCCAAAAGAAGTTTCCTTTTCTCAACTCATATAAGAGTTCTCGAGATTTCTTTTATCAAGACAACTAATATCAGGTGCATGAGAAATAACCTCAATTAAAAAAAAACATAATCTCAAAAAGTTCAACATTTTTTGTCTCAATAATTGGATTACAATCATGAATATCACTTTTTAAACAAGAAATATGTATGCAATAGTATTTTTAGCATACCCAATGCACATACAACCAGAAGTTTTTGAACCTATTTTCTTTTCTTAGGATCGGCCAACATAACCTTAGTGAGCACCAAGGTACTTTTAAATATTTAAGGTTAGGTTTATAGCCTTTCCATAATTCATAAGGTGTTATAATGTATTATTTAGTAAGTGACAAGAAAATAATATAGTTGCATCCCCAAAGACTATTAGGAGCAAAAGAACTAACTCGTAATTCTTTCATCATTTCTTTCAAAGTTCTACTTTTCCTTTCTCTACACCATTAAATGGTAGAAAATTTATTTCTGCTCTTTTTTTTCGGCTGCATACTCTCATTGGTGTCTTCTATCTTTTGTATGAAGACATCTTTCCAAATAACATGATCTAGGAGGCCGTATACATAAATCGTAAATTGTTGCCAAGAAATCTGATAGCAACTCTTATGTTACAAAAATTATTTAGCATAGCAACCCTTTGTGTTTTCACAAAATCTTGGACACCTACGTTCCTCATGACATTAGAAATCAGAAACCGTAAAAGGATTTGAAAACCAAGTTCATTTCTAAAATTGTGGATCGGGTTGATACGTTGTTGTTGTTAGCTTAACACTGGAGAGTTAACAGCAGATTTGTACGTTGTTAACTTAGCGATGTTACTTTAACAACAGACCAGAATAATAGTGCAGCGGAATAAACAAACACCAAGTTTAAGAAGTGAATATAGAATTATATTAACTTCCGAGCCATAGGCAAAATAACCCGTAAAGGTTTTGACAAAGGTCGTTCTCTCAATTCTCAAGCTCCTCACTCTTAAATTGATTGAACTAAGCAAAGCACACAAGAATTGCTTCGTATATCTCTAACAGCTCCTCACTCTTAGATCTATCCTAACAATTCACAAACTTTGCTAAAGCAAGACAACACTCAACAACTGTAAATTAATCTCTCGGATTGATTGGCTCTTGACTCGTATTTTTCTTGATGTACTTCACACCTATATATAGGTTCTTGAACTTCGACTTCAAGGTGTGTTGTACACGGTTGGTAATTCTCCTAGTTTCCTTCTTGAACTCTTCTTCTTCGTTCTCGCAGTCCTTCTTGAATAATAGTTCCTTCGTTAGTGATCTAACTAGGGAAAGACTCCTTCTTCAAATCAGGACTGATCTTGGAAAGCATTCCTAGTTCCACTTGAACTCAACTTCCCTTGTAGAGTGGTATGCGTAATTAAGGAAACTTTCCTTCTTGGAAACTTGAGCGTCCAACCTATGACAAGTTTGTTTCCTGAATAATAATCAAAGACAATTACAACTGTGGAACTCAGTTAGTTAAATGAATAAGGCAAAACAATAATAACAAATATACTCAAGATTGTAAATCGGATTCTGCTCTAGCAATGTTAGTCTAACATTGACTTCTCAATGTTAAACTAACATTGACAGAATACCTGTACTTTCAATGTTAAACTAACATTGACAGAATACCTGCACTTTCAATCTCCCCCTTTTTGCCTTAATCACAAAACCTAAGAACCTTTTCTAATCAGATCAAGTTATTCAGACAAACTTTACTATCAGATCACAATGGAAAATAAGTACGCTCCCCCTGAATGTCAGAAGGGACCAACTCAATGTTATTCTAACATTGATACTTTCAATGTTGTCATAACATCTGTCTTTATCAATGTTAACTTAACATTGAAACTAGACAGACGTTCTAACATTGAACATCTCAATGTTATCTTAACATCAGAGAATAGTTAACACCTGCAAAACAGAGTTAGTACTTTGTATCCAAAGTTCAATGATCATAAGCAGAAGCAGTAAGCAACAAGATAAAAATGTACTTAATTACATACCATACTAAGTAGCAAGGAACATACTCCTTGATGAAACCCGAAAACAACCAAATAAAATAATTGTTCATGCTGACAGAAACACAACAGAACTCAGAAAGTTTTGAAATTTGATCATTCTCCCCCTTTTTGTGAGGAAGACAGATCCCTCAAATGCTTCCTGAGGCTGTCTATCTCTTGCAACCTCACTTGCTTATCTGCTATCTCTCTTTGGGTATCCTTGTACTCTCTGTCCAGCCACACCAGGGTCTCCTCCACAAAGGCATCAGCAATGATAGAGCAACTGTCACCACTAGCCACAGGAACTGAAGAAGCAGCAAACTTGTGAGTCTTCTTCTTCTTCTTCTTCTTCTTCCTGCTTGGACCAGCTCCATCATTGGGATTCCATGGCAGACCCTGAATCCTGATCTGAGTGAAGTAGCTCCTGGTGATGATCATCTTGGCCTTGTTCTTGATCCAGCCTTCTGTCTTCTTGGTCTTGAAGCCTTGCTTCACCAGAATGCTGGATATCAGAGAGGGATATGGAATGATTCCCTTTGCCTTGGTTGTGACTTCCCTCATGTGCCTCAGAACCTTCTCCCCTAGGTTCACGCTCAGCCCATTCTTCAGTTTGTACACCAGCTTTGCAGATTCTTTTGTCATAACAATGGTGTTTGAAGAGGGCAGCCAGTTGTAGGTGGAGAGTTTGTGTAGTACATCACTTAAGGAAGTCAGCCTTGTAGTTGGAAAACTGTCATTCCATTTCTTTGTGAGTCCACCAGTGAGGTCAGTGATCACCTCATCCATGCTAGGAGCCTCTGTCTCTTCAGGATCAGGAAGTCCCCAAACCTCATTGATCACATAGGGGCTGATGTCATAGACCTTCATCCTTACCCAAGCTTTGCCAAACTTGGGAGAGTCCTGGTGGGACACCCATTGAGAGAGGTTCATGTAGAACTCTCTAATCACATCAGGGACATATGATGACTGGTTCATCACAGAGCCCAACACTCCTCTAGCTTCCAGCAGCTCAAACAACCTATTCTCCTTAAACATTTCCTCATCAATGTTCCTCTCCATGTGAATAACCCTGGCTTGATAAGCCTCCCACTGTTCTTCTGCCTCAGCAGACACATAAAAGCCAGAATAAGGCTTCTTGGGATACTCCTCCTCAAGCAAATCAAAGTATTCATCTGATGTTGGAGTAACATCAACAGGGTCATCACCTACTTTTAGGTCTTCTTCCTCAACTTCCTCCTCATCTTCTTCTTCCTCCTTATCCTCTTCCTCCTCTTTTTTTTCTTCTGACTCAGACTCAGAAGCTTCAACCATCACCTGCTTTCCCTTTCTTTTCTTAGCAGCAGTAGCTAAGTCAGAGAGAGTCAGGCTCTCTTCTTCTTCTTCTTCTCTCTCAACCTCTTCAGGTTGATTGTCACCCTCATCATCAACATCATGGTTACCATCAGTAGTAACATCCTCAGCCACAATCTCCTCAACCTGATCATCATCCTCAGGAAGAGTCTCCATCTCATCAGCAGTATCCTGCTCAGCAACATCAGCCTCAGCAACCACAGATTCATCCCTAGCATTACCCTCAAGGACCTCATGCACCACCTCAGACTCACCCACAACAACACCCGGGGCCTCTTTCTCCCCATCAATACCAACAACAGTAGTGTCAGGTATATCCAGAGTAGGGTTAGCCATCATTACCTCATTTTCAGGGTTGGTGGGAGTGGAGGTTTGCTCAGAAGTTTTTGGTGTTGAATCAATATCACCCTTAGCTGCTTTCTTGCCCTTACGTCGTTGATAGGTGGATTTCCTCTTCGGAGCGACGGCGGTAATGGCTTCAGCGGTTGCACTTCTGGTCCGGCGACGTCCAGGTTTCTCCATCTGTTCGGCAGCAGCTGCAAGAGTGTCAATGGAAGACTTGCGGGCCATTGTTAGAGTGATTTTAGAAGAAAAACGAAACTCGATTTGCAGAGAGAGTTGAATTTTGCAGAAAATTTTGAACGCGTAAAAAGTGAGAGAAGATTAGGGAAAATTATATACTTAACCAACTGAAGAATAGTGATAGTGGTGTTGTAACATGTTACCAACATAATAGGACCACTGTCACACGATCATACCCATGTTCACCTTACCACGTGTCAGTGTTAGATTAACACGTAACCAGAGCAGTCTCCACACCTGAAAACTTATAAGTTACAATGTTTCAATGTTGGACTAACATTGGTAAGTTAACATCGGAGTAGGAAGTTGTAGGTGCAGGGCTTCATCCAAGGCAACATCATGTGAGAGCGTGAGATATTCCTGTATACTGATCTAGAACCTCACCCAAGTACTTAGGTACCAAGACATAAATTCAGATCATCAGTATGAGAAAGTAACACATCCAACAGAAAAACACAGAGTGGATACACATATTCAGGGAAAAGATGTTCCCATAGCATAGAAGATCACAAAACATAGTGTTTTACCTGCAGTGAGTCACCCAAAAAAGTATGCCTCAACACATGATTCCTAGGATTACTACTCCCCTAAGCCCAAACCAACACAAGGAAAAAAGAATACAGAACGAGAAAGAATGCAACAATGTTAGATCAACATTGGGAGATGGTAACCAAGTACAAACAACTTTACTGACTGGGATCAGGACAAATCAATTTATCTTTATGAACTCTTTTGAACAAAAAACTAGTGAATGTAAAAGGATAGTTTCATCACTGAATGTGGGCAGCACAAGACCCCACACACCCCATCAACTTAACCATCAACAACAGATTAGGCAAGTACAAAAGAACTGAATGAAGATAATACATTTATCATATACTTCTCCACCCCAACCCCTCATGCATACTTGTTTTCCAACCTGTTTGCAAGAGAAATACCAAGTGAACAATGCTACTGAATGCAAGCAGTCGAGACTTCAAAGCACCCCAGTAGTAAGGCTCACCATCATGCATAACCTTGGCCATAGAGAAAACACAAAAATAAGTACAACATAATGACAATGAAGCTCTCAACATCATGTACCCCAGCTTCTCTTCATGCTTTGTCTAACCTAACATGGATAAGTCACAACTGAATAACATCAGAGTAGTGAGCTCTGTGTACCCCAGCTTCTCCCATATGTTAGGTTAACATTCACACACTAACAACAGAGTTCTTACTTTACAAAACTTTTGAAATGTACCTGTCCACCAGTCAACTTAGCCATTCATACAGTTTAACCACACAGCCCAACAGAATCTCTAACAAAGATGTAATATGCAAGAAAGAAGAATGCAGAAAGGAAACGAAAAGAATTACAGATACACCACAATCAATAACCAGTGCTAGACAGTAGTGCTATGTCAACACTGGTGTACTAACATCCCTAGACGATGCACATGCCAAGAGAATTCCTCAAACTGAAGAACCTCTCAGAATCTAAGGGTTTACTGAACATATCAGCAAGCTAATTGTTAGTTTCAATGTGTTCATGTCAATGAGCTTATCTTCTACCATGTTTCTTAGAAAGTGATGCCTTATATCAATATGTTTAGTTCTGGAATGTTGCACATGGTTCTTAGAGATGCTTATAGCACTAAGATTATCACAAAACATAAGTAAGGTATCACAGTCTAACCCATAATCCAGTAGCATGTGTTTAAGCCATACTAACTGAGTGACACAACTGCCTGCTGCTATGTATTCAGAGTCAGCAGTGGAGAGTGACACAAAGTTTTGCTTTCTACTGTACCATGAGACCAAGTTGTTCCCCAGATAAAAACATCCTCCACTTGTAGATTTCCTGTCGTCAGTGTCACCTCCCCAGTCTGAGTCACTAAAACCTACAAGATTTGTGTTAGTGTCATAGGAATACCATATACCAAGGGCCAAGGTGCCAGAAATGTATCTAAGTATTCTCTTCACAGCAATCAGATGTGACTGCTTTGGACATGCCTGGTACCTAGCACAAACACAAACAGAGAACATTATGTCAGGCCTTGAAGCAGACAGGTAGAGTAAGCTTCCTATCATTGAACGGTACAATGTTGGATCAACATTAGCACCATTAACATCCCTGGATATCTTCACTGATGAAGACATGGGCGTCTTGCAAGGCTTTGAATCTGCCAATTCAAACATTTTTACCAAATTCTTTGCATACTTTTCCTGACTTAGGAAAATCCCATTACCTGTTTGTTTTACTTGAAGACCAAGGAAGAAGGTTAATTCTCCCATCATACTCATCTCAAACTGCCCTGTCATTGATTCAACAAAGTTTTCTAGGATAGAATTGTTAGTTGAGCCAAACACAATATCATCTACATATATTTGAGCTATACAGACATGATAATTTTTCTTCAAGACAAACAGTGTTCAATCTCCCTCACCTCTAACAAAACCAAGACTTTCTAGGAATTTTGTAAGCATTTCATACCATGCTCTAGGTGCTTGTTTAAGACCATAGAGTGCCTTTTCAAGCTTGTACACATGGTTTGGATACTTAGGATCTGTGAATCCCTTAGGCTATTCAACATATACTTCCTTATCAATTAGCCCATTCAGAAATGCACCCTTTACATCCATTTGGTATAGTTTTATCTTAAGACTGCATGCTATAGCTAGAAGTAACCTAATAGATTCAATCCTAGCCACTGGAGCAAATGTCTCATCAAAATCTACACCCTCTACCTGAGTGTACCTCTGAGCAACTAGTCTAGCTTTGTTCCTAACTATGACTCCTTCCTCATTACTCTTGTTCTTAAACATCCACGTAGTCCCTATTACATTCACATTAGGTGGTCTAGGTACAAGTATCCAGACATTGTTCTTAGTAAACTGTAATAGTTCATCCTGCATGGCATTAATCCAGAAGTTATCTAGAAGAGCTTCATTCACATTCTTAGGTTCTATGGTGGAGACAAAACAAGAGGCATTATCAACAGTACAAGTGAAGTTCATACAGACACACAGTTTAACCATATCTCTATAGTCAAGTCTTTCTCTGTTGCGTGTCCTTACCCGTTCGATGAGTTCACCTATTACCTGGGATGGTGGATGGTCTTTCTGAATCCTAGCTGGGGGGTCTCTTCTAGGTTCTGTGGCACCTTCATGTTCTGAGTCAGAATCCTCTGCTGTTAGTCTAACATCTGATCTTGCTGGTGTTAGTCTAACATCGTTCCCTGACTCTTGTTCAACGTTTTCAGCTTCCAGTTCCAATGTTGGTGTCACATTGTCAGGAGTAACATTATCGGTTTCCACTGTTGGTTCAACATTGGGAACTAAGATGTCACCAGTACCTGTATCAAGAGTGAAATCATCAAACACAACATTCACAGATTCCTGAATTGTCTTCAATCTAAGATTGTAGACTCTAACGGAAGTACTATTGGCTGAGTATCCTACAAAGATGCATTTTTCACTTTTAGAATCAAATTTACTCAGATAATCCCTGTCATTAAGTAGATAACAATCACATCCAAATTCATGAAAATATGCAACATTTGGTTTTACACCCTTTAAGAGTTCATATGGAGTCATGTTAGTTCCAGGTCTAAGATACACCCTGTTACTAATGTGACAAACAGTATTTAAGGCTTCAGCCCAGAGTCTTTTGGATAAATCTTTAGCATTGAGCATAAATCTGGCCATCTCTTGAAGAGTCATGTTCTTTCTCTCAGCAATCCCATTCTGCTGAGGAGTCTTAGTAGCTGAATATTCATGGAAAATACCTTTAGCATTGCAGTAGTTATCAAAACTAGCATTTTCAAATTCTTTACCATGATCAGACCTAATCTTAGTCACAGTGGAGCCATACAAGTTTTTAATACTAGCACAAAGAATTTTGAACTGATCAAAAGCTTCTGACTTTTCTTTAAGAAATTTTACCCAAGTGTATCTAGAGAAGTCATCTACAATCACAAAGGCATATCTCTTCCCACTGAGACTACTTACCTCAATTGGACCCATTAAGTCCATGTGCAGCAATTCAAAACACCTACTAGATCTAGGGTTAGCATTTTGTACCTGTAAGGGTGTATGAACTGCTCTGGTTTACTTACCCTTGAGGCAATCACCACACACAAGCTTACCTGGACAAGACAACTTTGGTAAGCTTCTTACAACATCAACTTTCTGTAATTTCTCAAGGTTTCTGTAGTGAACATGTCCAAGCTTCCTATGGCATATAGAAGCCTCATCTATCTTGGCATGGAAACATTCAGCTTCCTCCTGGGCTAGGTAGCAGTTATCTTTGGATCTGGTACCTGTCATCACAAGGACATTGTCACTATCATAAACATCACAAGATACCTTGTCAAATGTAACCAGTAGGTCATCATCACACAGCTGACTGATACTGATTAGATTTGCCTTTAACCCATCTACCAACAACACATCCTTCAAGGGTGGAAATCCATCAACATCCAGTGTCCCCTTGCCAATAATCTTTCCTTTGGTGCCACCTCCATAGGTCACTGTTCCAGCACTCAAAGGTATCATTTGCTTAAGATTCTCTTTGCTTCCTGTCATGTGTCTTGAGCATCCACTATCGAAGTACCACTTACCTGAAAGGTTAGAGTACACAGAAGAGAAAACAACATTGCATACAACTTTAAACTTAGGGGTTTTAGCTTTTTCTATCCAAGTCCTACTTTTTTGTCCTGCACCCAATGTTAGTCTAACATCAGAACCTGTTGTAGTTTTAACATTGGACACAAAGGCTGTTTTCTTACCACATTCTTTTATGAATTTTCTATAGAATGGTTTAATGTGGCCTGGTTGAAAACAGTACTGGCAGATAAAGGTAGGTTTACTTTTTACAGTGTTAATGGTTTCAAAACTCATATTATCAGACTCTTTAACAAAGCTTGTAGTTAAATAGGCAGAATTAACATTTGAAGTGGAAGGTTTCTCAACAAATCCCAGACCATATGTACCTGAGTTACTCGTGCTCAGTACCTCATCAAGTTTAGAAGTACCTCCATTCCATTTGGCTATGATCTGTGAATCCTTTTTGAGTTTCTCCTTTACCTCTTTCAACTCAGCTTTAGCTTTGTCAAGATCTCTTTCATAGATTTTCAACATGTTCTTCAAACATTCAATGTCATGCTTCTGTGCTTTATTTTTCTTAATGAGTCTGACATTCTCTCTCTCAAGTCTGAGAAAGGTAGTATGTAGGCCATCAAGAATTTCATCATGGGACATCTCATCTTCATTGAAGTACTCCTCTTCTAGATCAACTGAGCCATGAAAACAATCAAAGTTAGTATCATCACAATCAGAGAGTGTGTCATGGTTAACCTGTGTATCATTGCTGTTCCAGTCTCCAAAGAAGATCTCCTGCTTTGCTGTTGGTTCTCTAATGTTAGAGTAACATTGAGATTCTTGGTAGTTCCTGGAGTCTTCTCCTGACCAGATGATCCGAGTGCAGAGCGCAGCAGTGTTGATTTCCTCCAATTGTTCATCAGCACTTGTTCCAGATTCGAAGTCAGCTTCATTAAAGTCATCTACACAGACCCAATGAGAATTCCCTCTTGTTTTGAGGGTGTTAGCACATTCATGTTTAAAGTGACCATACCCCTTACATTCATAACACTGGACATCTTTCAATTTCTCAGCATCTTGAGGTGTGCTCTTAGATGCCATGTACTTTACAAACTTTGGGGGCAGTTTCTTATAACCAAGGGCAGCATTACTGGTTTGCTTTTCTTTATTTTTATCTTTGTAACCCAATTTACTAAACTTCCTAGTAATGTTACCATAGTTAGAAGAGATCAACTCATATTCATCCTCATCACTCCCTGTAGAATCTGAGCTAGTACCTAGTAAGGCTAAAGCAAGTTGTTTACTAGACTTTCTTAGGAATTATAGTTCAAATTCTTTTAGAGTGTTCATTAATGTTTGAAAGTCCATGTTGGCAAGATCTCTAGACTCATTCATAGCAATTCTTTTGACAGTAAACTTAGAAGATAATGTTCTAAAAGCTTTGTAGACCATGGTTTGATTAGGGATGATAAAACCTAAGTTTTGGCACTGATTAGCAATATCTAGAAGTTTCTCAAAATAACTATCAATGCTTTCATCCTCACCCATCTCTATCTTCTCAAAGTTCCTCATAAGTTTTCTATATTTAGAGTCCCTCACAGCCACATCATCCTCACAATGTAATTCAAGAATTTCCCATGCAGCTTTAGCAGTAGAACAAGTTTGAATAAGTTTGAACATATGATTACCTACCCAACTAAAAATAGCATTGAGTGCCTTTTCATTGAAGTTGTAGAGAGCAATTTCGTTGGCTGTCCATTGTCCCCTTGGCTTAGGTACCAGATCAGCATCTCCATCTCTTGGCAAGTAGGGGATGGTGTAGCCTTCTAGTACTACGTCCCAAACTCTTAGGTCGATGGATTTGATGTGGACTCTGAGCCCGATCTTCCAGTAGGCATAGTTGTTGGGACCCTCCAATACAGGCAACCTGCTGGTATTGGGGTTGGAATTGTCCATCTTGTCGTATCAACGCCAAACACCGGTGAAGTTGGTGCTTGGCTCTGATACCAATTGAAATTGTGGATCGGGTTGATACGTTGTTGTTGTTAGCTTAACACTGGAGAGTTAACAACAGATTTGTACGTTGTTAACTCAGCGATGTTAATTTAACAACAGACCAGAATAATAGTGCAACGGAATAAACAAACACCAAGTTTAAGAAGTGAATATAGAATTATATTAACTTCCGAGTCGTAGGCAAAATAACCCGTAAAGGTTTTAACATAGGTCGTTCTCTCAATTCTCAAGCTCCTCACTCTTAAATTGATTGAACTAAGCAAAGCACACAAGAATTGCTTCGTATATCTCTAACAGCTCCTCACTCTTAGATCTATCCTAACAATTTACAAACTTTGCTAAAGCAAGACAACACTCAACAACTGTAAATTAATCTCTCGGATTGATTGGCTCTTGTCTCGTGTTTTTCTTGATGTACTTCACACCTATATATAGATTCTTGAACTTCGACTTCAAGGTGTGTTGTACACGGTTGGTGATTCTCCTAGTTTCCTTCTTGAACTCTTCTTCTTTGTTCTCGCAGTCCTTCTTGAATAATAGTTCCTTCGTTAGTGATCTAACTAGGGAAAGACTCCTTCTTCAAATCAGGACTGATCTTGGAAAGCATTCCTAGTTCCACTCGAACTCAACTTCCCTTGTAGAGTGGTTTGCGTAATTAAGGAAACTTTCCTTCTTGGAAACTTGAGCGTCCAACCTATGGCAAGTTTGTTTCCTGAATAATAGTTAAAGACAATTACAACTGTGGAATTCAGTTAGTTAAATGAATAAGGCAAAACAATAATAACAAATATACTCAAGATTGTAAATCGGATTCTGCTCCAGCAATGTTACTATAACATTGACTTCTCAATGTTAAACTAACATTGACAGAATACCTGTACTTTCAATGTTAAACTAACATTGACAGAATACGTGCACTTTCAATTTCGATGCCCGATCAAAGGTAAAACCAAAACTACGGTGATTATTCAGTGTATTTGGCACAACCTTTATTTTCTTAATTTATACGTTAAATCACCATCATAATTCAAGTATTTATCACACACGTGAATTTAACATGATATAGTATTAGTTATAATTAGATTATTATGATTTATAATCATGCATTGTCATTTTTGTGATTTTAGTTATAGCCTTTAAATGGTATATTTATCATGTTTAACATACTACTTTCATAAATTTTACAAGATTATTCTTGCCACTTCATGACCTAACCATCAAATAAGATTATTTATCATAATAAACATTCATTATCACATGTTTTGATAAACTTCCTATGTTTATATCTTTATATTTAAGTTATGACATAAATAAATATATTTGAAACTAACTATGTAAAATAAAGTAATAATTGACTAAGTTATACCTTTGTAAGGTGTTACTTCATATGATACTTTTTTGATTTGTGGTTATCAAAAGTTTTGAATTGATTAAAGGCTTAAAAGGCTTCTTAGAGTTAGTTAAGTAATATGTTTTAAGGATTGATTATGCATCAAATTGGATAGTTAATCAAATTTTACTTGTTACCGTTATTTGTCGTCGAAATGACTTTAACATGAATACTCACAGTCATAAGTTTGGAAATATGGTTATTTAAGATAATTTGGAGAGATAAATAAGGTGGTTAAAACTAGGGGTGGGTAATCAAACCCGAAATTCGGGTACCCTACCCTACCCGATCGGGTAATACCCGAATTTTGGGTTCTAATACCCGAACCGTATCCGAATTTTCGGATACCCTATCCGATTGGGGTATTTCAGGTACAGATTCGGGTAGGGTTTTCTAAACAATTCGGGTACCCTACCCGAATTGGATATATATTTTTTTTTTCATTTTTTCCTTTCTTTTCCTTTTTTCTCCTTTTCTATTTCTTTCTCTTTCTTTGTACCCGCTGCAGCGCTGCTCACTGCCTCACTCTCTGTCTTTTTTTCTTTCAAAAATCAAAACACACGCACACACACTCAAACTGTCAAACACACACACATATAATTTATGCATTACAATTTATCATTATTGTTATCTATATGCTTCTGAGAAATATTTTAGACGTTTTGAGTTAGCTAACATAACAAATAAAAACAAATGGTCCAGTTCATCAGATTTTGTGTTTTGGGACCTTAAAACAAGGTTGTAGTTATTAAACCAAGGTACGCATTGAAAATAAACTGGTTTTAATTGGAGGCTTAGAATAGTAAACTAAGTCGGGTGAAAGAAAAGTAATTCCAAATATGATCTAAAATGAAGAATAAGAAAGCAAACTAAATGAATCACACATCAAATCTGCAACAAGATTCATTTATCTTGGCAACTGGTCGAACTTCGGGTACCCCAAACCCGAAGCTTGGGGTACCCGATTCGGTCTGGTATCGGGTACCCGACCGATCAGTGGCCATTTCTTGGCCGCTAGTCGAACTTTGGGTACCCCAAACCCGAAGTTTGGGGTACCCGAATGTTAGGGTACCCTACCCGAAGCTACCCGAACCCACCCCTAGTTAAAACCATAGATATTTGATATTCAATTGAAGCATATGTTATTTCTTTAAATTCACCATCTAAGATTTTCCTGTTTAGTGTAATGACATAAATTAAGCTTATGTTTTATTTACTAGGATCAACATTTTAACTAGCATTCTTAACAAGAACGTCCTCAATTTCACCATCATCGGAATTGAAGAAAAAAAATACTAATATTTGTTGTGGTGAATTATAAATTCAGTTAATTAATATTATTTAATTTTGTTAAATTTTTGAAGAACTAATCAATGCCATAAAGGTTCCCTGTACGAATAAAGGTGAGGTTCCATTTTTGATTTGTTATAGCCCCGTTTGACATCCGGTCCTGAGGAACTTGGACAGAAAACCCACTACTCCGTTATCAAACCTCGAACAACCTGTATTCCATCGTAATCCTATTTTGCATCTCATCCCATAACATGATTTTTCTACTCATCGTTAAATCATATCCAATCATTTATTATTTATCATTTTGATTCATAATCATGGTAATTCTCCGATATTATAATCTCATCTGCTGGTTCTTGAACTGTGCAAAGAGAACTATGTTCGGAACATGTAGCTAAAGGAGCAACAAATATTTTCCTGTTTACTAGCTTATTTGTTTATCTGTTATACCCATTGGGACACCTTTGGGAAGTTGAGCCTAGGGATTGAGTCGAGTTACTGCCGGGCAGTAAGGAGTGTCGGTTTAAGTAATTTCGCTAGATACCCATCCATTTGGCGCCGCTTGCAGTCAGGAGTTGGCTGTAACCCGCGTGCAGGATCGACATGTACTCGAGCATGTCTCTTGATTCATTTGCGATGTCGCTCCTCATCGAGAGGCATAATGTAGAATATTAGAAGTCATATGGTTGGATTTGTTTATTGTTAAGCACACGTTCATTAACTATTCTATGAAAACTCTAGTACCATTGCTACATCAAAATTATCTAGTGAGCTGTTTCTACTGGTAAGATCACTCTGCGAAATGTATATATGAAGTCACAATTAGCTCTTGCATTACCAGTTCTTTTATATGAATCTCACTAAGTCATTAAAGACTTATTCCTCGTTTCTGCTGTCCATTTATCATGATAAAATCAACATGGCGACATGGATCAAGTGAATAATTGTGCAAGTGTGCATTTTAGAATATTCATGTGTTGTCACCAGTGCAAAACCATTAAAATAATCACATTGTTTGTAATATCATGACTTCCGCCGTATATATTAAAATATATTTTATAAAATGTGTATGGTTTTTGATCCTGGATAGTGAGACCCCTTACTAGGAGTTGCACTTTATTCTGATTTGGGTAAAGTTTCTGATCACCACTGAACCAACTCGGATCGGATCAAAGCTAGTGGGGCGCGGCTGTCACAAGAGCAGAAGTATCACGATACAAAAGATTTGAGCACTTTTTGGATGATTATGTACAAGAATTTCTTACACAAGTTCCAGGAAACATTGATTCTTTGGTAACTAACTACAAATTTAGGGGAAGAAAGAATGAAGACGCAGTTTATCATCTGATGAACTACGATATGGCGTGCAAGTTTTATATCGGCACATCTTACGGAAAATTGTCTGAAACTGAAGACGTTCCATCTCAAATTGTTTGGAGCAACTATAGACTGGTACATGGGGCTTGATCCGCTGAGTATAAGTACATCGGAACAAATGGCACAATTATTCTTGGGGCACTACTATCCGCCAATATTAGCAATACCACGTCGCAGAGAGATTATGAGTTTTTCTAGAAATAGGGAAAACAAGTACACGATCCATGGGCAAGAATCAATTTACTTATTAAAAGATACACAGATCATGGAGAAACTTTAACCAGACTACTAGAATCATTCTATGTTGGGTTAAACTATAATAGCAAGAACATGCTAAATTCCATAGCTGCGGGTGTTTTAACACTTACAGACGAATCTGCAAAAGAAGTTCTTGCAGACATTACTTTAAATAATGTCTATTGGAGGAGATCATTATTTAACTCCAGAGCTTGAAGTAAGGAAGCAAAGAGAAGTGAATACTATTTCACATAATGAAGAGAAGAGAAACGATCAGTTGGTGGACTATTCGAGACCACAAAAGGTATATATATAAGAACTAGTGCATATTGTTATTTGTAAAACTGGGCGAGGGACACAATCGACACCCATACCAAATCGTGATGAAGAAACTCAAACAAAACACTTCTACAAAGAGTCGTAGAGGAAATCGAAGATGATGCTGAAGAGACACCAGTTACAGTACCACACAACAACACTAAAAGAAAAAGAACGCCCACATGTAGCACTGTATCCACATAGACTCCTATCTGTAGCACCGTATCCATAGAGACAGGACAAGAGAACAACACCGAAGGTAGACGAGGTTTTTTTTAAGATCATTGAAGAATATACAACTTGAGATACCATTCATGGAAGTAGTTGCTCATGTTTCGAAATTCAACAAATTCATCAAGGAATTAGTCACACACAAGAAGACACTGGAGAGTGCAAATCTGGTTACATTAGCAGGATTGCATGCTGTCACGCTCAACCCAATGCGCCCAGAGAAAGAAGGAGATCCAGGGGGTTTTTCTATTCCTTGCTTAATTCATGATAGATATCATATTAGTGCTTTAATTGATTTGGGAGCCAATGTGAATGTTATGTCATTAAAAACATATTAGAGATTGAAATTCACATAAGTACAACCTACTAATATAATACGGCAATTAGCTGATAAAACGACTAGGGAGCCATATGGAATAATAGAAGATGTTCTTATAAAATTGAATGATGGACATATTCTAGCTGATTTGGTTATATTAGACACATGCGACGATGAAGGACCTATCATATTAGGAAGACCTTTTCTAGCTAGGAGTAACACTATTATAAACTGGGCTGATAACAATATTAAATTTGTGCTTAATAATAAAGAACTAAAACATTCAGGGCACCTGAGAGTGACGAAGATTGTTACTTGGTCGATGTTGCGGAAGAAATTTTGATAGAATGAGCTATTGGAGAACATCAGGATAACATTATCACCAATGATCCGCTAAATACATGTCTGGTAAGATCTACAAAAAGGCGAATATGATAATGCATTGTTAAGGGATGAAGTAATTAACTTAGAAAATACACCACAACAATTTAGTGTATTTATTGTAGAGAACCATTAGAAGAAGGAACAAAAAGGGTATTACCATCATGAATTAAGCGTCCTAAGTTAGAGTTGAAACCGTTACCAGCACATGTGAAATATGTATTTCTAAAAGGGGAAAATGAGCTACTAGTAGTAATTATCGCAAACTTAGAACCTCAACGTGAAAATAAATTAATTAAACTATTGAAAAAAGAGCTTGAGCAATAGGATGGACTATGGCTGATATAAAAGAAATAGATCCTTCTGTATGTATGCATAAAATACTAATGGAAGATAATTTTAAATCATCCGCACAACCCCAAAGACAATTGAATCCAGCTATGAAGGAAGTGGTTAAGAAAGAGGTAATTAAATTACTTGATTATGATATGATATGTGTTATTTCTCACAACGAATGGGTAAGTCCGATACAAGTTGTTCTAAAAAAAGGAGGAACCACCGTGGTGAAAAATGAGAATACTAAATTAATTCCTACAAGGCAAGTCATAGGATGACGTGTATCCATGGACTATTGTGCTTTGAACAAAGCAACCAGGAAATATCACTATCCCTTGCATTTTGTTGATCAAATGTTAGAAAGATTAGCAGGTCACTCTTATTAATTTTTTCTTGATAGATATTCATGATATAACCAATACATGATAGACCCTAAGGATCACGATAAGACTACTTTTACTTGTCCTTTTGAATCTTGAGGGAAAGCATGGAATTATTTGTTATTTGTGAATCTTGAGGAACTTATTTGAATATTATGGGAGATGATTGTATTTCTAAGTGTTGAGGAAGCGAGCCAGGTAATTATTTATTCTATTCTTGAGGCTGAGCCTTATTCATGACCAGTAAACCCGTACCTATTCAATGATCCTCAGAGCCATGCTGAAGCCTTTCGTGATAAATCTTTGTGAAATCCATACGACCCACCCTTCAAGAAAATGAGTCAAAAACTTACCCTTTCAATAGATGAATTGAGTAAATCCATTGAAAGAAAAGCAATGAGGAATAAGGATGCCATGTGTAAAACACGAAGTATGAGCCAAAAAGAGAAATTTACCAAAGAGCCATACTAATTAAATGAGGTATGTTTAAGTACGGGTGCACCAATAACCCTCACATTATAATGTAAAGTATGGGCGTGCCTCTGTAAAACTTATGAAGTACAGGGGTGATGTGAACCTTGCGCAAATGAAAACGCAAGAAGGATCTTAAAAGATCAAGTAAAGCCTGAATTCCACAAGGCTGAGAATACCACAAAAGGGCAAAAGAAAATATAAGAAAAATAAGTTTACGAGAAACATCTCTAGAAACCAAATATAGATATTTTCCCACATATATCACCCCATGAGCCTCATATTGCCTTGAAAATCCTGAAGATCCTCGACATAAGGAAATTACATGAGTTGAATGTAGTAGGAGAATGATGACTAAATGTGAAACGAATGCATGTGAAACTGTGTAACTATGTTTGATATTTTCGACGAATCACATATGTGAAGAATGAGATGATGCATGCGTTTGAAAAAGTTGAGTTTTATATATGATATTAGAATTGGCAAAATCTTATCATTGCAATATGAATACTATAGAGTGCATTCTAAAATTTGAAGCTCGATGACTGTGGAAGTTAGTTGAACTTGTATTCTCTAAGGTAAGTTAAGATAGTTACTCGAGGACGAGCAACAAGTAAAGTGTGGGGGTATTTGATACGTGTGTAAAATATCTATATTTAACCCATAGTTATGAATGAATTTGGGCTTGATTCTTGATTATTTATATGCATTTTAGTTATATTTAATTATGTTTAGGCTTCATTGTCGATTGAATAAAACGCTACTGATTTACGACAAATTATAGGTTTTTAGAAATATGGAGAAAGTTCGGCTCTAAAGTAGCACTCAAGGACTAGAAACTAGCGTGAGCAAAGAGAGAAGCAAAAAGACGTCGCAAAAAAAGGACAAAATGTTGCACGATGTAGAAGCGCAATAACGAATTAGATCGTGTAGGGGTTGCGTGATGGAGAAGCGCGATGTCAAATCGCGTAGGTCAAAAATTTGGGAAAAGCCTATACAATGCTTTAGTAAACTAATGGGCCGAGAAGAGAACTATAAAAGACAACAGTCGTACAGAACAGAGAGGGGGCGATATACGAGAGATACGAGACGCAATAGACGAAAAAAGAAGCAAGAGAGGAAACCCTAGAAATTTCAGCTGCAGCAGAAGAGTAATTGTTTAGGAAAGAGACGAAGAATCATTAATAGCAAAAGGAGTAAAGCAAGATCGAGAGGAATACACAACTATCTTGAAGAATCATTCAACATGATATTTCTTCTCAAACTTTTATTTATTGTGCTTGTTACTTATGGTGTGGAATCTGTTTTGTGAAACGATGAGTGGCTAGGTGTTTTATGCTTAGAGTTAGGAAGTAATTGGATTTAAAATTATGTGAAGACTTGTGATCAAACTTCCTTCGATTGAATGAATTATGTTTATTTATTTATCTTGTATCCAATGCTTTATTATGCCTGATCAATATAATATTGATTTGAAGTTATGGTTGGTCATTGATGTCGCCACATGGCCTGTTCTATGGGTAAATGAACTCATGAGCGTGTGAAAAAAATAAGTCGGACCATGTCCACGTGTGGCATCAATAGAGTTCAGAAACGTAAACATCAATCTAGGAAATAGAGGCATTAGTTTGGACATAGTGGATATCCAATGAACCCGAACCTTTAAGCTATTTTAAGTTATATTGTTTACAACCGCAACAACATTAAGTAGTTAGAATTAGTTAGAGATAGTTAGAATTAGTTTAATTGGTAAATCAATCTTATTCAGTTTTTCTTTTAATTGCAAAACACAAGTATTTATAATCGTGAAAAAACAGTGAAGAAAATTTTGAAACAATTTAGATTTGCAAAAGTTTAATCATAGTCCTTGTAAGATTCAATACTTTGGTAGTAATCTTTACTTTCTAGTTTATATTACTTGAGCTCGTGTACTTGCAATATAATGTGAGTGCTCAAATCTTGAAGTTAAAGTTTCCTATGCTTATACTATAACTAACTCTTGTAGTCACTCCATGAATCTAGTAGTTTTTCTATGAGAAGGCTTGCAACTAACTCTTCTTGCAATGAAATGTTCTTCGCCTTTAAGTCCTCGAGTAACTTGTGATATTCATTGACTTACACCTTTATGATCTTGTCATTAGTCATCTCTCACCTATAAATATTTCCAAGGGAAAATTACGTTAAACCCCCCATCGTATATAGTTCGATTTGCAGTCAACACGCTTAAGTTTGTTTTGTTCGGTCAACCCCCTATCGTTTGTCCAAATAGACACTTTGCTCTAATTCAATATTGTTCGCATAAGTCCTAGCATTAGAATTGGATTTATTTTTGGATGATCACTCAGAACCCATGCAACATGTATAGATAAAAATGAGAAAATTCTTTCTTGCCACTTTTTAGACTTTTGTCCATCAAAGACTTCAAGTTTTGATGTATCACACAATGATTTTGCCAAAGGGATAACTTATAGAATACAAATATCTGTAGGAAAATGAAATGTTGGAGGAACAAAACCATTGCATAATACGATTGGAGGATGAGTTGTTAGGAACATCATTTGTAGAATTTTGATTTTGCCAGAGCAGTACGACTAGAAAACTATAAATTAGAAATATTTGACCTAGCAAATAAACTTTAATATATAGAGCAAAAATAAAGCCACGACTCAAAGTCAAATATGTTCATTAATTTGATTTGTGAAGTTCCTAAAATATGAAGGATTATTTACCAAGATTTGGATATGCTCAAGGAATTTAATGAAGACTGGAAATAAATTCAATGAAGGCAAAAAAAAAACATGTGTTAGATTATTTTGAATTAGTCAAATATTTTAAAATATATCTGACCTTTTTAATTTTTCCTATCAAAACAAAAAATAAAGATTTTTTTTTGATAAAAGTAATGTGAGTCTCTTTGCAAGTAAGTGTCATGTCTTTCTTTGTGAGGGAGCGATCATACCTTCTCTTGTACGATTTCTCAATCCCAGTGTCGCTATCTGGTCAACTGGATGTGATGCTGTCGGCACATAACCAATTCTCTAGTTCTTTGGTGGGTTTTTCGTCACGTTTATGTGCATTCGTTAGGGTTTTCTTATCTGGAGTTTTGTCTTTTCGTTCTCATTTTTTGAATTTAATTCATTTCTTCGAAGTTATTATTGCTCCTGTTTTTGTTTATTGTTCTCGGTGTCGTTCTTCGTTTGCTCTCCAATGGTATTCCAGGTCCCCTTCATTCTCGATTCACCCTCGGACAAGTTTGCTTGCGGTTGTCCATCTCTATATTCAAATATCCTCGCTTTGGATTGCAAGGAGGCGGAAATAGAACCGTTAGTGCAGCGTCTAAGAAATTTTGAGGTTGAAGAAGGTGAACTCATTGTTCTAGACTCGATTTGGCTCAATGCGAATGAATTTTCAGAACTTGCTTTGGTTGAGAGGCTCTTCATTAGGAGGTCGTACACATTTGGGTCCTTTTTGTTTCATCATGAAATCTCTTTCTAAACCCACATCTGGGTTTGGATATTCAAAATATTAAAGGAAAGTAGTTCATTTTTCTATTCAACCACGTTGTCTATAAAAAAATGGCTCTCTAGGGTTACCCATTGTTGTTTGACAAGAAAGTCTTGATATTGAATGATATAGGAGCAGCGGAGAACCCATAGCGAGTCAATCTAGACCTTTGTGTGTTTCATAATCACATTTATGGCCGACCCCTTTCTAGACAGACTAAGGAGATGGCAAGGTTGTCGGGGATAAATTTGGATCTTTTATCGAGGAGGAGATAAAAGCTTGTTGTGGAGTTAGTTTGAGGATTAGGGCAAGATTGACGTCACTAAGCCTAGTTTGAGGTGCTTAAAACCGCGGGGGTTAAGAGGGGAGGAAATAATGGTGGGTTTTACATATGAAAATATCCCAAACTTATGTTATTTGTGCAGAATTATTAGGCATATCGCAGCTGATTGTGACATCCAGTATGAGTTGAGGGAGATCTCTAAGGGTACAGTCCTTTTTTATGGGCCCTAGCTTTGTGAAAACCCGACGAGCTTGGGTGGCTTTAGGTCACATCAGTGTACGCAAGGGGTTCTTAGAGACAATTCTTGTGCTGATTCTGAGAAGAGTAAGGAAAATAAGGGCTCGGGAACTTCATCCTTCCGTCCTAGTGATAAAGTGAGAATATTAAGATCTCTTGTAAGTCGGTGTACACTGCAAATGTCAAACGACAACAAAAATAGAACTTGGCTAACCAAGGAAATTTGAACAACACGATGCATGCGGAGGTAGATGATGTGAAAGTTGGATCTGACCAGGTTAGACATAGGGAAGGTGGGGATTTTTCAATGAGGGTTGTAAAGGAAATAACATCCAAATTTAATCAACTTAGAGTGATAGTGACGTCTAGTAGGGGGAATCCACTTTAATAGTTAATGTGCCTTTTGACACATAGCAAATTGATAACATAAAATTCTTTGGTTGGGTAATTCTTAAAGATTATCGTGAGAGAGAGTAAGTGTTTGAGTGCTTTAGTGTTTATACGAGGGGTTTTCTAGATATAAAGTCCCTTTAAGTGTATAACGAGAGAGAATTATAAGAATGCTGAAAAGAGATATATTGCTTTGCTAAATGTGAATACAAGTGTGTTATGTGAATCTCAGTTAGTAACAAAGGAGGGGTTCCTTCTCTATTCATAGGATTTTGGGCGTATTGTGAGCGTAGCAACTTGGCCGTCTTCAATGATAGGTATGGGCGTTCATTAATGTTGTCTCGTGAGATGTAGATGTGCTGATAGAGTTTAATGCGGGTCACACGTGACTTAATGGTGATTTGTGCTAATAATGACTGATACTCTTTTATTGTACGTGTGATTTTGCAAGTGGGCCATTAAGGTGTCAGCCCGTATCGCGGAGATCATTTGTATCGCACGAGCAGTTTTACGATCCTGTTAAGAATGGCAGATATGTTAAGAATACAAAGGGCACGTGATGGGGATTCATTAAGGTGTAAATAGAATAGAATATAATTTCGCACAAAATTGGTAACCTAAATCCCACTATGTCGCAAGTCACGAATCAAGTAATAATAAAATGATAAGTATAGTTACGAACAAAATGTCCTATGCCAAGGGGGTGATGGTTGTATGTATGAATCACTTAAATGCAAAAGGAGGAATTATTAAAAATGCCCGCTAACTTTCACAAAAAAGTTAAAATGCCCGTTTTTTTCGGGCCTGTCAAAAATGCCCGGTATCTTTAATATAATCTTGCAAAAATGCCCGATGGCCTTATTCGGGCTAAATGTGCCTACGTGGCGGTACAGTGCCTGTCAAAAATGCCCGGTATCTTTCATATACCAAGATTATATGAAAGATACCGGGCATTTTTGCAAGATTATATGAAAGATACCGGGCATTTTTGCAAGAATAAGGCCATCGGGCATTTTTGCAAGATTTATGAAAGATACCGGGCATTTTTGACAGGCCCGAAAAAAACGGCATTTTAACTTTTTTGTGAAAGTTAGCGGGCATTTTTAATAATTCGTCCAATGCAAAAAACACTAGTTATTATTAGTATCTTTTCTCTTGTGTTTGCAAAATGTAATGAATGCTTATGAATAATTTTTAAACTAAAGATGCGATGAATGTTTTTTTATGCTAAGAATGCTTAATATAGAAAGCAATGAAATTAAACTAAAAATGCAAGAATGATCAAATACCTTTTGGGTTTTTGGTTTAAATGTAAGAAAACAATTAAGCTACTTAATCTAATGAAATCAGTTAAACTAAGAATGTTGGGAAGATGAGGGATTAACTAAGCTAAACTAAACTAAACTAAATTAGAACTTAGAATGAATGATTGATTGATTGCTTTTAGCTTGTGGGAACAAGGGTTGGAAAGATTGTTTAGAGGTTGGGTTTCACAATGACTTAACTTATTAGTTCATAGACAAACCACCTATACGTACTTACAGTACATGATAGTTATTTGATGTTTGGTGTTCTAATGGATTCATGACATATGGCAGGAGCTATCCCAACCATATCTGTGAGTCTATAATAACCTACCGTAGTAACAGAATCTGTCCAGTTGTCAATTGTTTTAGAGGAGATATCAAATCTGCAATTCAATTAACTCATCTTAACCATTCTAACAAAACGTGCATAGTTGATTGATCTTGTGTAATCTAAAGGTTGCGCAATCGTTTCTTTCGCAAATCCAAAGTCAGAAATCGCACACACACACACACACATATACACACACACACACACACACACACACACATATATATATATATACATATATATATATATATATATATATATATATATATATATATATATATATATACACACACACTAGCAACTGAGTGCAATCGGAGACCGCGTGCAATATTAATTTTAATGTAAAGATTTTTTCCTATGACATATGTATGTGTCAAGCATATTTTATATCATCAACGATAATAAAAATGTTTTATACCTAAATTTCTTTTTTTCCCCTTAATATTTATATATTTTATTTGTTTTAAAAACAGAGACAAACTCCGGCAAGTAGATACATGCACAAAAAACATAAAACTCAAACTTAATAAACACATGAACTTAATTAATGTTGTTACTGTAATATAATCAATAACAAGGTAAAATAATGGAACCAAGAAATTCGACCAGCGATTCCGTCGCACCCTCATCGGCACTGCCCCATGACGACGGAGACTCTGTCCAATCTTGAATCTAGATTCAATCCAATTCCATGAAGGGAGTCCCGAGAGCGACCCAAATTCACTGAAACGCCCAAGGAAAACGTACGAGTTCTCGGCAAAAAGAGGAGATCCATCTCCAGCATTGAATCTGGATGAGAATCAGCAACCACAGAAACCAGCTTATGCGAGTAAGGTTAAACCGCAGGAAGTGAGAGCGAAGGAATCCAATTTAGCAAATGCACAAGGAAAGGCTAGGGTTCTACCCCCGACAGAAACTAAACTGCATAAGACGATTGAACTGTCGGCAGAGCTGAAAAACTCACTATTTGAGAAATGGAAGAATGCACTCATAATCAATATTTTGGAGATACCATGGTTTTATCCTCACCTCCTTATGAAACATAGTACGATGTGGAATCTGGTCGAAGGTAGTGAAATTGATGGATCTCGAATTTGGGAGCTATTGCCTCAAAGGGGTATCACCCTCCCAACACGAGCGCATTCTTACCCAAGGCTTTTGGCAAATTGCGGGGAGCTTCTTATCAATTTTGCAAGTGGACACTGGAATATCGGTCGGATGACGACACCATCGAATATGACGTAACATAGGTTCACATTCTTAATATTCGAATAGAGATGTTCGAGGAGACAGTCATCCTTAACATCAGGAAAGCGATCGGCGATCCGATTAAAATAGATGGGAATACATCCGCTGCAACGCGAGGAAAGTATGCACGAATTTGTGTACAAGTCACTACGAACAAATCACCGGAGAAAGGTGTTTATATAGGCGTAAAACTATATCAAGTGCAATACGAAAATCTACCATCACTATGCTATTCGTGCAGGCGGGTGGGGCATAATGCGGAAGCATGCAATGAAAAGAAAATGTCTGATGAAGAGAGAGAAGCACCAACAACTATAGACATGGTTGAAAAAGTAGATGCGCATCCGCCTAAGAAGAACGACTGGCTGGTCGAAATAGGGGAAAAAGATGAATATGGTGATTGGTGCATGTGGCTCGACGTAAAAATTGGAATTAGAGAGACGACCGAACAAATGGTCGCAATGGTGCAACTGTTGGGAGGGGTGCGAACCCGAGGAAAATAAACGGGGAAGATTTGGAGAAGTCTAAAACAACTATAGGCCGAGGAAGTGCAAGATTCCTCCCCAGAAAAGGATTCAGATGTGAATAAAACTCCTATTGAAATAGGAAATATGGCCGCAAGGAATAATTCCAATTATAAGAAATCCTCCAACAAAGGAAAGAAAAAGGTGAGCTTTAATACAAAACCCAATTCGGTTGCTAATCATAATTCGTTCGAGACTTTTTTTGATATTCACGAGGGAGAAAAAAATAAAAAATCAGCAAGACCTCGCATTAGTTATGATGCATAGAGAAAAAGGAGGACATGGCGAACGAGGATCATCTAAATCTAGAATGGGTGAACAGAGCTTTGATCGGGGAAATACATCCCAACTTTAGGGAGGTTCAAACTCGGTTTCAATACTTCAGCGGCCCCTCCAAGATATTACTAATCGAACCCAGAATAGTTACAGTGATGAACGTGGCATCGACTGTTTGTGAATTCGAGATAAAATAATTCACGTTAGAGCGGGTGGAGAACATCATGAATCACTGGCAGAAATTCACTTTGAGCTAATGGGAATTGAATCTCCAGAGGATTGTCACGTAGGAACTTCTGAGATAGATGATATTATCATGGATGGGACGGGATATTAAAAATCTTGTCGTGGCGCACCAACTCATCTCGTCGGATATAAAGATTGCGTCTTGGAATTGTCAGGGTGCAGGGAACGAGAATTTTAGAACTAACTTCAGAGAATTAGTTTGGTGTCACAATCCGGATGTGGTTTATCTTATGGAGACTCGGGTTTCTGAAGAGCACGCCCTTGAAATTGTGCCGCAATTGGGATACTAGGATTTTTGCATAGCCCCCACCGATGGGATGGACGGAAGAATTTGGATGTTGTGGAATTCTAACAACATCGAAGAGGTTATAAAAGATATATATGATCAAGGCATCCATGCACTTGTAGGGCCGAAGAACCAAGATAAATGGAGAATATCAGGGATTTATTCTAAGCCGTATGTGAATGACAAGATTCAGATTTTCGACAAACTTGAACATATGGCTGGTAGTGATATTGCCCCGTGGTTGATTCAGGGGGAGTTTAATGAAATAAGCGCGTTCGTTTGAAAAATCGGGAGGCAACGAGGCGGTATCTAATAGAGGTCTCGGTTTTCAACGACGTATTAATTCTTGAGGAGTACAAGATTTAGGCTTCATAGGGCCATTGTTCACGTGGGTGAACAAAAGGGAGGGTCGCGCTATTATTCGAGAACGCATTGGTCGACCGCTTGCAAACCCCGAGTGGGTCCGAAAATTCCCGAAAAATATGGTATATCATTTGCCACGAACCCACGACGACCATCATCATACAATGACATGTTGCGAGGGCACGACACATGAAAAGAGAAAAAGACCCTTCTGCTTTGAAGATATGTGGTACAACCACCCGGAGTGCGAAACTATGATGAAGAATATATGGGATAACAATAGGTCTTTATTGAAATCTATTGAGGCCGTACCCGAGACGATGGTCCCGTGGAATCTAACTAGCTTTGGGAATATTTTCAAAATGAAAAGGGATCTCTTGTGGCGTATTGAAGGAGCACAAAACGCCTTGGCGCGAGGTCCGAATGATTTTCTTGAAAAGCTGAAGCGTGACTTATTGGCTGATTACAGAGAAATTCTTAGGCGAGAAGAGACCTTTTGGCATCAAGAATCTTGAGTAAAATGGTTGGAGGAAGGTGACCGCAACACGGAGTTCTTCCATCGTTCTACAATGACCTGAAGAAAATGCAACCAAATTCTCAAACTAATAATTGAGGATATCTAGACGGAGGACTCGGATACTCTAAAAAATCACGCAATTCAGTTCTTCCATGGGCTATTTTCGAGAACAAACGCGCTGACTCCACCGCTTCAAAGGTCGAAATTTGAACAAAGGATTAAGGATAAGGCCGTGGGAAATCTGGGGAAAGCCGTGCCTTTGGAAGAACTCAAAGCCGTGGTGTGGGCAACTCATCCGTCTAAAGCACCGGGGCCGGATGGTCTTCAAGCAAAAAATTATTAGAAGTTTTGGGATTGGATCCACCCGTCTCTGTTTGCTTTTGTGGATAAAGCCTCCATAGATGGTCAATTCGAGCCTAAGGTATGTGCGGCTTTCTTATGTCTAATACGAAAGCTCTCGGATTCAAGTCTAATTTCTCAATTTCGTTGGATTTCCGTGTGCAATGTTTCTTATAAATTCATTACGAAATTGATTACCATAAGACTTAGGGAAATTATACCGGTCCTGATCGCCCCAACTCAATCGTGTTTTATAAAGGGTCGTAATATGCATGATAATATTCTGGTTATTCGGGAGATACTCCACGCACTCCGAAATAAAAAGAACAATAAAGTGGGATGTATGGTCTTGAAAATCGACCTTGAGAAGGCATACGATGAAATCAGTTGGAGTTTTCTAGAGGAAACGTTGGTCCATTTCAATGTTCTGGGAAATATTATTAATGGCGAACCGTTGCCAGGGTTCAGACATGGTTGTGGCTTGCGTCAGGGGGATCCTCTGTCGCCTTACCTCTTTGTGATGTGTATTGAGAGACTCTCGTACCATATTCTTGAAGTGGTGGAAGAAAAAAAATGGGAACCACTAATCTCATGTCGAGGAGGGCCGCGACTCTCCCCCTTGTTCTTTGCCGAATTTTTAATTCTTATGGGTAAGACGACTCTCAAAATGGCAAAAATGATTAATGAGACTCTTGATAAATTTTGTGCTTCATCGAGATTGAAAATTAGTAAAGCAAAGTTGACAGTCTATTTCTCTAAAGTGGGAGACCGAGAGTGAAAATGGGTATTTGTGCATGCTTGGGCATTGCGCAAACCTCTAACTTGGGCAAATATCTCGGAGTTCAATTATTCCATGGTCGGATGAAAAAATCACCGACTTAGCGCAATGTGATATGTGCAAAAATCCAGAGGAGTTGACACTCCATATCTTACATTACTGTAGCACGATATGGAAAATCTGGGGCACAATACTTCCGGACAGGGAATGGCAGGAGTTTGGTGCGATCGCGGATGAAAAATGGATGAAGCGTAACATACGGGATGTAAGAAAAAATTGCCCGCTATTGCCAATGGTCCCCTGAAAGCTGATATTTGCTGCAGGTCTTTGGACACTATGGAAGGCTCGGAATGAGTGAGTTTTTAGAGGAGTTGTGGAAAAACATTATGGACTGATTTGCCGCATCAAACAACTAAGCATCGAATCTATGAAAGCATCGACGAGGGAGAATAACGAGCAAGGAAAGAGCTGGACCAAACCAAGGGAGGGCGCTCTCAAATTGAATGTGGATGGAAGTGTTTGTGCGACGCGCAACAAGGGAAAAATAGGGGGAGTAGTTCGGGATGCGAGAGGCTAGCGGCATTGGGGATTTCATGCGAGTCTCACAAATGAGAAAGATGAAATGCCATGTCTTAGCGAGAAAATAAAAGAATGTAGGGAGTTACTCAACAAACCGTGGAATATAGACTTCCATTGGATACTACGCACGGGAAATGAACTCACGGATGCAATAGCAAAGCTTCAAAGCAAAGAGGATGGAGAGATTTATATTTTGCAATCCCCTCCCCCCAATCTCAGTCACATGGTGTCGAATGGTGTAGCTTAAGGGCTCTAGTTCTCTTGTCATTATAAAAAAAAAACAAAAATGCATGAACTTCTGGTATACAATACTCATGGCTCAAAATTTCAAATGTGTTATCTTCATACATGGAATATAACCGTTTGACATGTTTCCCATACATTGAAGTTGGCTTATCAATAGTTTTACATACATTTTTTTTGGAACAAAGTGCTACACTTTATTATAACCAAAATCCAGACATTACAATCCGATCCAAAGATCCAGATACCATCTTCAATTAATACTAATCTACTACTCTTGTAACAGATAATTATACAACCATCTAACAGATTAATTCCCTCTGCATGGGGATGTACATTTTCCCATAGGCTTTACACCTATTTATGATGATATTCATGATTTCCTCCTTCATTTGTGGCTTCTGTGTACTATTGTTGAAGACTATATCATTTCTATGCATCCATATTATGTAAATAACTTCTGCTATAGTCATCTCCAATAGGTTCATCTTCCAATTATTCTTTGAACTTTGTTCTATCAACCATTCCAGTTCCTGTGTCCAATCTTTTGGTGTATGTTGTATATGTATCCATCTCAACATTTCCTTCCATATCCCCTATGTCACTGTGCAACTCAAGAACAAATGATCATCTGTTTCTTTTTCCATGCAGAAGCTGCATGTCTCATCAGTTTGAATCCCGTACTTCAGTAGTCTATCCTTAGTTGGCAGGCGGTTAAGACATTGTAACCATAATGTAAATATAGCCCTTGGTCTTGCTTTATTGCTATATAGTATTTTCCTCCATACCGCTGGTTCTTTTGTACCTCTTAGTTCCTTGTACACCATTGCTGTTTTATATCTTCCTCTTCTTGTCATTTCTGCACAAGTGTTGGTCTGCATCATCTGCCTTTATTTTTGTATGCTTTTCAAAATCCAAGAGCAGTTGTTAGTGGGCTGGTATGTTACCATGCTTTCCCTTTTCATAAAGTAAATATGCATCCATTTTACCCACAACTTATCCTCTTTCATCTGTAGATTCCATAGGAGTTTGATTGTTGTGGCTTTATTCCATTCTACTAAGGATATGATGTTCAATCCTCCTTCATGCTTAGTGTCACACACCTTGTTCCATGCCACATGGGCTTTCCTGCTAGCTTCTTCTTTTCCAGTCCATAAGAATATTCTTTACATAGTCTCAATGTGTTCTAATATCTTCTTAGGCAATGGGAAGATATGCATCCAATAATTGGTGATGGCAAAGATCACACTTTTGATGAGTTGTATTCTGCCTGCATAACTGAGTAGTTTTGCTGTCCAATAGTGGATTCTCTCCATAATTTTATCTATGAGAGGTCTGCATTGGTGAACTGGGAGTTTTTTACTGGTGAGTGGGACTCCCAGATACTTGAATGGCAACTCTCCTTTGTTGAATCCAGTAGTGTGTAGAATAAGATCTTGTGCTTCTGCATTCACTCCACCAAAATATACTTTGCATTTAGCTGACTTCCAGTCCAGTAGCCTCAGAGAATTCTTTGAATTTCTCCATCAGAAGTTTGACAGACACCTCATCACCTCTACTGAACATCATCAAATCATCTGCAAACAACATCTTGGATGGAAGTTGAAGTTAGGTTGCTTCTAAATTCTTGTCATACACCTGTATACGTATTCCATGACTAGCACAAACAACAGTGGGGATATTGGGTCCCCCTGTCTTAAACCTCTCTCAGCCTTCAGAATTCTGCTGGGGCTACGATTTATAGCATATCTGTAGGACACTGAAGTTAGAGCAGTCATTACCCACTTGATGAACTGGTTAGGTATACCCATTTCTCTCATAATAACCTCTAGAGCTTTCCATTCCACTGTATCATATGCTTTCTGCAGATCCATTTGGATAGTGCACCTTGGAGTGGTATGTTTTCTTGTGTACCCTCTGATAAGTTCATGTGCAATGATGATGTTATCATGGATGATTTTTTACTAGTATGAAGGCTGATTGACTTTCGTGTACTATATCCTTCACCACTGCTCCCAATCTCTTTGTCATTATTTTGGATATGATCTTATAGAAAGTGGAGCAGCATGAGATTGGTCTCATCTCCTTCATAGTTTTGGCATTGCTGTTTTTGGGTATAAGGGTAACTAGAGAACAGTTAAGGGCAGCATATATTTTCCCTTTGTTGAAGAATTCCCTTACAGCAGCTATCACATCGGTTTTTATGATAGTCCATGCACTCTTGAAGAATTTTGCATTAAGTCCAGGAGCTTTTGGATCACCTATTTATTTTAGAGCTTCCCATATCTCCTTCTCTAAAATAGGTTTGATCAGATTTTCCCTCCCTTCTGTTTGCAGTTGCTTCCCATTTCTCATCACTTCAATATCAATACACTTCATATTCTTGTTACTGTTTCCCACTAAGTTTTTGTAGAACTGTAATACCTCATGTTCTATCTCCTCAATGGTTGTGAGGTTACTACCATTGGCATTTTCCAGTTTGTGTATCCCTGCTCTCTTGTTCTTACTTTTCATAGTAGAATGAAAGTAAGCATTGTTTCATCCCCTAGTTTGATCCAAGTTGCTTTGGATTTATGTAATAGAGTTTTTTCCTCTATCTCCAACATCTCCAGCAGTTGTGTAGTATTTTGTCTCACCTTAAGGATGTTGCTCTCTTTAAATGGATCTTTTTGTAGTTCTGCTTGTGCCTCATGTAATTTTTCTCTTGCTTTTTGTATCTGGTTAAGTGTTCCCTTAATCTTCCTCATCATCTTTTGTATGGTTGGTTGCAATCTGAGGAGTTTATGCCATAGTACAAACATAGGTCTACCCTCCATTGGCTGTTGCCAGTTCTCTTTTACTGCTGCTAGGAACTCCGGTTTCTCAGTTTTATAATTCAGAAATTTGAAACATTTCCCTTTCTTCTTTGGAGTCTCCTGGTCCAGTGTAACTTTGAGGGGGCTGTGATATGATATATGAGCTTGTAATACCTTCACACTACTATTGGGGTAAGCTGTGAACCATTCCTTGTTGCATATTGCACAAATATCTCTTCACAAAATAAACCTTTTGTGATTGAGTGTTTGATTTTATCCCTTTGAGACTCTCTTGTAAGAAATGAACGCATGTCATCATAGAGCACACAACGACTCTCACTTTACTTATTGTCTCAAATGATAAACTACTATCTTTGACCAAACACATTATACTGTAACAACACGTCCTATAAATTTTCATTCATACGCACATCCATACACCTGTTTGCTTTCAGCTAGTCTAACAAACGGCGTCGTCATTTAATGAAGAAGCAAACCCTTTGGTCGATTTACTCCAAGTCAAATCACCTCTTGTAAAATGAGAAGTGTATTTTGACCAATAATGACTAAAAGTGCAAGTGTTGACATCAAGTGTTGGTCCAACACTCTGGAAAGAGGTGTTGGCACAACGCTGAACTCAACACCGTTCGGTCCGATTTAATTATATTAAATATATTGTTTTGCATTTATTCATAAACTCACGTAGTTCTATAGTTGTAGTTATTTGTGAATATTTCAGAGTATCAAGGAACGTGCAGAACATTACTAAGGAACGAAGGGATAAAAGCCAAAGATTCACAAAAGGTCTTGAAGATAAGAGTTGAAGATCTTATGAGGATAATGCTGAAGAAGATCTCAGAATTATCCAAGTGATAAGAGAGCAATAACCAACTTGTGTCTATCACGCCATTGCTCACGGACGATCAACTCCTATAAAGAGGCGTGCTCGACATCAAGAACAACGACAAGACTAGAATTAAGTTCTAAACGTGTAGAAGTAATTATTGTATTTTGTTGGTCTTGTTTTACTGAGTTTTATCTAGCTAAACTATAGTTGATAGGTTAGTTAGTATCAGGATTGGGTTCCTACTCAGTTGTATTTGGTAAAGTCATTGAATTAATGTTTAACGATTATTTGGTCGTATGGCTCGGCAGGTTATATTCACATAACCTGCTTAAAATTCAACTCACTGTGTTCTCCATTTTGTAGCTTAAATACTCTACAACGAGTGTTGGGACAATACAGAATACAATAGGTGTTGGCACAACACTTAGTGTACACAATGTGTGAATCATAACAAAAGGGTACCAATCTCTTTCCATACATTTACAATGACCAAAATCATTATTAAGCTGACTAGTACGCAGTATGTATAGGAGTTCACAATCCTATATCAATATTGGCCAAATTCTACTCTTAAAACTTGGGCTGTACTTAATGACCAGACCTATAGCATGACATATATCAGGATAGATGAGTAGTACAGTAAATCTCAACCGTCAAAGAGATTTCACCAACAAAAGTTTAAACATCTTACTAAATATATTCTTCGTAGATTCTAAAGCTCAAGATATAAGCCATTGTAAGGAGCACCAGTTTTCTCAAAGTTCATTTTAAATCACTCCATGCAGTTCAAGATGCAAAGCATAAAGAAGTTGAATGATTTATATGAATTTGAACCTTAAGAGGGACATTTACCTCAAATTCACTATTTATTCAATGAACAGAAGAATGACCATCTCTAAATGGTTGAAACATACTTCTCATAATCCTAAACATTGAGACATCATTAATATTGATAGAGTTATTATTTTAAACAAACGACACAATCTTTTAGGCATCTCCCAAGTCTGTTTTGCACTTTGCCCCCTAGCTTTGATTTTTAGCACTTTGCCCCCCCAGTTTTGTATTCCGTCAAAATTTACCCCCCCACGAGAATATTCCTTCAAAAAAAAGAATATTCTATTAAATTTTTACACTTTGCCTCCTCAGCTTTCGACATTTTTAGCGTAATATTCGTTTTTTAACGGAATATACGTACTTTTTAACGGTCATGCTACGTCGGGGGGTAACGTTTGACGGAATTCAAAGTTGGGGGGCAAAATGCTAAAAATAAAAGTTGGGGGGGCAATGTGCAAAACGGCCGAAAGCTAAGGTGGTCTTCTGCTTTGTTCCCTTAAAGAAAATAGAATCGCTCATTAGTGTTTCATAAGCACCGAAATCTGATAAAGAAAATGGTATTACACTTTCACAAAGAAAGACTAATGAAATCAATCCCAAAATGATTCTTATCAACCATAGTATAATGAAAACACGGTCTATAAATTTTCATTATGAAGACATAGATCGTTCCCAGTGAGCTTCACATTTAATCATCTCTCTGATATTAATGTGAGAAGGCCATCTAGAAAAGCTCGTTTGAGATTAGCTTTCGATAGATCTTATAAGTCATAGTCAAAAATAGTGTCCAAGGACATAGACCAACATAAAGCATTTAAACTTGGTTATCTATGCCTTTAGTACAAAATCAAGTAACTTATACATGAATTTCTGTACTCAAATCTCAGTCGAGAAATGTAACCTCAAGGTTCATGAAAAATAATCCTAAAACTCATATCTATCACTGAACAATCAATTAGTAGAGTTTCACCCACAAAAGTGAAGTTGTTGTCCATAAACAACATGTTTCCTTTCGAGAGAAAAACTTATACTTCTTAAAGATTTGCACAATCTTAGTATAATTTTGAGAACACACTAGTTCTCGAATATCTTGTGCCTTAATCATAAGTCTACCAGTACATCTACCAATGTAGACATATAGAGATACAGACTCAAAAAACATGTTCCATCTCAAATATTTGAGAAACCATTGTAAGATAGGACATGGAGTTGCTTGTCGCTTGAATTTCATCTATCTCCTTGAGATGGTTTAAAGGAAATCCATGTTGGTCTAATGTCGAAAGACATATACTCGAACGTATCTTATTCAGTACATGTACTGACTTTAATTTTAGTCACGTATCAATAGATTTACCACATAAGGCTCCCACTTGAGTCGTGAAGCTCTGAAGCTTAGATCTCAAGTAACCAATCGACCAAACCATAACTTAAATTAATAAATCACAAATAATCCATTACCTCTTAGTTGTCCTACCAAATAAGGTAATACCTCAAATAACAAGATTCTATGGTTTAATCTCATTTACTCTTACTCCACATGTTTATGATGGGCCAACACACCATAACCAATGGGTGTATCCCATTCTACATACCTTAAGAATTGGAACAATGTTTCTCAACTACAACAAAAAGAGTATGCATAAGGTATTTGTTCCAATGTCATAGGCTGATTAGATCGAGTCTTCCACTCAATCTTATGTAACATAAAAAATTAAATTAAATACTAAGGCAATTGTACATATCAGCCAGACTTTAGTTGAGAAAGAATCTATTACCAAGAAAATCAATCTGACAACTTAAGTCTTTGTGGACTTATCATCGTGTAAAACTTCCAATTTCTTCTAATAACAACACCCAACATATAGGCATGCGAAGAAATCATAAGTTATTAGTGAGATCTCCCTTCCATTACATGTTTTGTGCATTAACCCAACCCTAAGGACCATTATAATCCTACCAATTGGATCTTAAGTCTACAACATCTAAGACACTTATGTATTTCAGATTTGTCAAAAATTAAACATCAACGAGAAATGCACAATATCACCGTTAACTATAATGAAAACGATGGCTTCGTGCCTTGCCTTTGTATTACTTAAATCATAGAAAACTAAGGGAGTTATCTCAAGGGAATTCAGTCTAAGTCATCTTTCAAGATGATTCTTGTGTCTACATTTTCAATAACGAAATTCAAACAAGCGGGTCAAACAAGAAAGTGGACCACTTAGGTGCTACACTATAACCAATGTTTGTTTTCCCGAAGTGACTCAAAGATGTTTATCGAGTACACTATATCAATATTTTCACTACCCTATAAAAAGTTGCATTAATTGTTCCCAACAATTAATGTGGTAAGTAAAACATTTCTTTAGTCACATATTGACACTCTTAGAGAAAGAATGATGTCTAAGCCACCAAATGCTACACATAACAACATGTTCCAACTAAGTCACAAACTCGCTCAAGTCAATGACTCTTAAAAGAATTATAATTCTTTCACTAAAGTCTTACCTTTTCATCTTACATATGGTAGAAAGTAGGAAAAGATTCAGTCGTTACACAAATAAATTTATATGCACTGATTCTTGTTAGGAATGACCTCGCATTTCCTCCCACCTCTCGCTAATTCATATGTGCGCATGAACTAGTTAGATTTCCTTAAGTATAATTCAGTCTCGAGTTATCGTAAATCTAAAATACACGTTGGACAAGATTTATAGCATAACCATAGAGTCGACACAACTTCATAGGAAATCTATTTAAGTGTTATTTACCAATGCAATGCAATAAAAAGATTAGCATTTAGAAGGTAACAGTAACACGACAACCTCATCAGTGTTTATCCTTCCATTTAGAAGGTAACAACAAACACATTAAATCATTCTCTGACCATATCAATAGTCCTTTCATCACTGTCTTATGTTCCATTCTAACATACAACTTAAAACTTAAACATTTTCTCTCGAAGTTCTTGAGAACCTGGAAATAACTTTTAACCATCAACATAGATAACAACATAAATGTTGTTCATCTTAAGTTTAAAGTTGACGTGATCATTTGAACATTCAAATTAAATGATAAACGGATGATACTGTGTCTAATTCTTGAGCATATTACTCCAGGCGTGTTAACTGACTAAAATTATTGATCACACTTGAGCAAAATCATAGTCGTGACCAATCATAATTTAACAAATGCGCAATTTTCATTAGTCAGTGTCTTAAACACTAGTTGGTCATACATTTATATTTCACATATAAAAGTACACCTTCTATATAGATCATTAATCACATGGCTATACAGAATAACACAAGCAGCGGAATGAAATCATCTGTATGCCCTTAGATCTATATTCAAAAAGTAGGGTGGCCTTACTAAAAGGTTTGGAGTGACTTAATCGATGTTGTTAGGGGTATCAAACTATCTTATCCTGATATCTAAAACTATATAAGTTTACAATCATTTCATATTAAAATAGGTGCTTTGTTAGCATTTATTTGAATCTATGAACGTGACCAACTTGGTTGTCGTGGTCTGTCATTTTCTAGAGATATCTTCTTAAATGTCCATTGCTTATACAAGTTTGATTTTATATATAGCAAATCAACATTCATAATAAACGGCCATAAGGTACGGAATCAGAGAGGTAACAAAGTGGCTTATCATCATCCATATCCCAACGTTTATTATCACGAAATTAATTTCTAAATCCGAAAATCTTCTAAGTTCAAGGTGAGAATTTATAAAATTCTGAAAACCATAGAACTCCCACTTTAACTTAGCGTGCATCATGTAAAATATGAAATTACATGCTCAAAACAAATTCACATTAGGAAACAAACATGTAGTTTACATGAACCAAAACTGATTAAACACAATCATACATGTTTTAATACATTCTTTCGTCACGAAACTATGGAATACATCACGTCACATCAAATAATTAAACTAATTATCTTAATGGTCACATGTGATTATTCCAAAATTAAATCGAATCATCAAATCTCAATCACACCTTCGGTAGCATTTAGATCCCCGATCTAAATTATAACATACCAAGTGCGCGAAGAGATTTCTTTTGGGATTTCTAAAGTTTTCCAACATCCATCTAGAACTACGAGCCTCTAAGCTTGGGATTTTCTTCTCGAACGTCTCACCGCGTTTAAAATTGTAAAATTTTAACACAATGGAGTGTATACACACATTTACTTTAGTTGTCAAAACAACAACTATCCATAAGATTATTTCGAGTACGTTGTATGATACTCGAGACCATAATACGACATTAAATACCCAATTTTGTCTCAACTATCAAAGAAAAAAAATTCAAGTTAAACAAAATTAATTATGTCTCAAATAAATGTCCATACACTCCCATTCGGCTCACATGCCTTTCTTGATAATTTCCAGAATTTAAAATAAAATTTCAAAATTTTAAAAAAAAAGATTTTTTTTTTGGAATTATCATTGCATTAAAAGGTAAAAAATCCAATGAAAAATATTTTCGAACTCTCAAAACATTATTTTAAATTATAGAAAAATAGGAAATCCAATTGTGAGAATAATGCAATTTTTGGATCCAAAAACAAACCAACGTAGGCTTCTCACGCGCTCGCAAGCGCTGTCGGTGAAAGTTATCAACTCCGTGCCGCGTGTCACGTTTCTGTGCATAGTCTCCAAAAATCGCAGAAAATCCTAATTTATGGCTAAAAATTGAAAGTGTCATAACTCTCTCAATTCTTGGTCAAATGTAACGTTCTTTATATGGATGGAAAGATCTTGACATGTAGTTTCTAACGCCTTAAGATTCATGCCAAAATTCGTTGAAATGAATTCGCAACATGCAGTCAAATAGTCGTGTAAAACGCAAGGACTTCGTAATATCTCATAAACCACAAAGCCATTCGTTACGAAATTTTGTAGAAATGATAAACATCATATTGACATGCTACAGTAAAAATTTGAAAGCATAAATCAAAGAAATCAAAAAATCACCATTGATGGTCATGAAGCTTTTGATTTCAGGATAACATAAATAACACTTGCATAAGGGGCATGTATACATGTTCATCCATGTTCTAAAAAGTCTGAAATCGATCCATATATAAGGCTTTGATATCAATGAAGGAAACATACTAACCTTCACGGGAGCGCCCACACCCAAGGCTAACCTGCACTACAAGAAAAAGGGTTATTGGCTACGTAAGATTTCGTAGCCAATAACCCCTTTTTTCGTTGCCAATAGCCATTGCCGATACCCTCGTTGCTGATGTTCTTTGGCTACGGATGGCCGTTTCCAATGGCTATTGGATACTTAATCTTCCGTAGCCAATAATAAAATACCAAAATACCCTTTGTCATTGGCTACGGAAGTTTCCGTTGCCAATAACCATTGGTCACAAAAATAATCCGTAGCCAATAGCTATTGGCTACAGAATACTTCAATTGCCAATATTTATTGGCTACAAATCTTTCCGTAGCCAATAGCTATTGGCTTCGAAATACTTTCGTAGACAATAGCCAATATTTATTTTAAAAAAATTGGCCGGCATCTTTTGGCGACGAATTTAATCTGTGTCCAATAATAATCATAATATTGGCCACGAATTTAAGCCGTGGCCAATAATATTTAAACTTTTAAATATTATTGGCAATGGATTAAAGCCGTTACCAATAATATTTAAAATTAAAAAAAATTGCAAATTTTGAATTCTTTAATTGAAAAAGCAATTATAATCATATCCAAATTGAATAAATGTTCTTTTGTTTTAATTAATTAAATGAATGTATTTTATTTTAATTAATTAAATTAATGTATTTTATTTCTATTAATTGAATAAATTTATTTTATTCAATTGACAAAAAATCTTTATTATGATATTTTTTTAGTTGTACAAGTAATTACTAAACAAATTAATTAGATTATTATTATAATTCTATGATTGAAATAATCATTATATAAAAATAGAAGTGTGGACAAATATATGAGGAGTTGTGGGACAAAGAAGTGGATGGTGAGAATGAATTTATGATTGGAATGGTTGGGGTATCTATAGAATATTATAGTATTTTTGGCTATGGAACAATCCGTAGCCAATATTTATTGGCTACGGGAGGTTCCGTAGCCAATATTTATTGGCTACAAAAGATTCTGTAGCTAATAGCCATTGGATACGAACTGTTTTATTGCCAATAGTCATTGGCTATGGAATATTCCGTAGCCAATGTTTAATTTGTAGCTATTTTTTCATTTTCTAATTAATTGTCATTGGCTACGGGAAACTCCCATAGCCAATAATTATTGGCTATGGAGACACCCGTAGCCAATGACTATTGGATATGGAAGCTTCAAGAGCCAATAAAATCTAATTCTCTATAAATATTACGCGTTTTGGTATTGTTCAAAACACAACACAATCCAGCGTTTCTCTTCAAAGGTACATTAAATTGTTCTATTATATTTGTTTTCGTTTATATTTTCTACTCATAGTTTGTTAAATTTTTTTATGGGATAAAAGCATCCAGCCCCCTGAACTATGCACGTTTTTGCGACTTGCCCCCTAAACTAATTTAGCCAAAAATAGCCGAAAACCCGACCAGGGGGCAAATCGAACATACGTGCATAGTTTAGGGGGCAAAACGCTTATTAAATTAGTTTAGGGGGCAAGTCGCAAAAACGTGCATAGTTCAGGGGGCTTGATGCTTTTATCCCTTTTTTTATTAACCAATTTCCTTTTCTTTTGCAAACTAAATGGATGCACATATTCAAATAACCTTGGATTGCTCGCTTTTGTTTATCGGTGATTATTGGTGATGCAATATTGTTACTTACTGAATATTAAAGGCCATTACTTCAAGGGGTAAGTACTTACACTAGTACAGCTTTTAGTTTAAGTTGGATAAACTCTATTAAATAATATATGTACATTTATTAATTCGCTAGATAAGTAATGTATTAACACGGAGATAGAAGTTGTATGTACGATCGCTTAACCGAAAATGGCCATTTGACTGAAAGATTTGTTTATGGGGTTCAACAATTTGTTAAGTTCGCTTTAGATTAAACGAGTTTGTTAGACCGTTATAATAATCCTAGGTGTCCATGTATAAAATGCGACAATAGAAAGTGTTTGCCCGAAGAAGAAGTGGTCGTTCACCTTTGTAGGCGGGGGTTTGTAGAGCAGTACTATGTGTGGGTAGCTCACGGTGAAAATTACACTACAAGTACGACGAATTTTGTAGGAGAGTCGTCAAATCGAAACGTAGAAAATGACGACTATGGAGTTGGGGAAGCTAATGTAGGTTCGATGAGGAATCTAGTTGAGGATGCCTATGAAGGGGAGTTTCCTGCGGCCTATTATAATGAAGAGCTGAACTGTGATGCAGCAGAATTTCACCAACTGTTGAAACTTGCTGAGACGAGGTTGCATAAAGACAAAGATAAGTTAGTGTTGTAGTGGATGGCTGAGTTCCTAACATACAAGATTGAGCATAATGTGTCTACAGCCACAGCCAATAAGTACTTACAGTACTTACAGCCGCTACAATGTACAAGTTGGAGAAAATGATGGGTAATTTAGGGATTAGTTACAAAACAATAGACGTGTGTGAAGATAATTTTTTCTTGTTTTACAAAGAGTACGAGAGTGCGGAATACACAAAATGTGTTGTGTGCGGGAAGGATAGATACGAGCCCGATAGAAAGCAACTAGTTTTAAAAATGAAATCATGGTACTTTCCTTTTGGTCCCCACCTCCAAAGGCTCTTCATGATACGCTCCATCTCAGAGCATATGACGTGGCATATGAAGTGTAGGGAGTCCAATGACACAATGATTCATCCAGCGGCAGGAGAAGCGTGGAAACAATTTGATAGGACTCACACTCAATTTGTAGCGGAGCCACGTAACATTTGTTTAGGTATTTGCACTGATGGAATCACTCCTTTTGGAATGTCTTCGTCTCAATACTCGTGTTGGCCTGTATTTGTAACTTCTTATAACCTTCCCCCGGATCTTTGCATGTGGCAAAAGTATATCTTCTCGAGTTTGATCATATCGGGTCCTAAAGGCCCTGGAAACAAACATTGTGGGAGGTGGGAATACCACTAATAGATAAGTTGAAATCATTGTAGGAGGTGGGCATACCAACGTACGACAACTTTCGTCGACAAAATTTCCAAATGCATGCAGTTGTGACGTGGACTATTAGCGACTTTCCAGCTTACGGGATGTAGTCTCAGTGAAGCACACATGGGAGGTTGTCCTGTTCTTATTGCATGGAGAACATAAAGACGTTTATGTTGACGCATAGAAAAAAACAAAAGTTCTTTGATTGCCACCATCATTTTCAGCCTAAAAATCACGAATACCGCTATAGTAAAAGAGATTTTCGAAACAATAGAGATGAAACAGATGAGCCTCAACATAGAAAGCGAGGAGAATACATGGCAGCTATTGTTGTTAATTTTGCCAAAGGTGCCTTTTGGCCGAACACATAATTGTTGCCGTAGGAGTATCTTTTGGGAGTTACCTTATTGGTCCGCGAACCTAATCCGGCATAACTTGGACGTGATGCACTGTGAGAAAAAAGTCTTTGAGAATATCAAGAACACAGTGATGGACGATTCCGACAAAACTAAAGACGACTTGAATGCAAGGAGAGACTTGGAGTTGGAAACATATATGAGTGAGTTAGTTTTGATCCATGGTGAGGGAACCAGGGTGTACAAATCAAAGGCCAAGAATTGTCTTAGTAAGGAACAAAAGACAAAGGTGTTGGAGTGGATAGCTAAGTTGGATTTTTCAGATGGGTACGTGTCCATCATATTTAATTGTGTACATATGCAACAATTGAAGCTAACGGGGATGAAGAGTCATGACTGTCACGTCTTTATGCAAAGGTTGATACCTGTTGTGTTTTGAGATTTTATTACTAATCTTATGTGAGCTCCACGTGTAGAGATAAGCATCTTCTTCCATGCCCTGTGTGGAACCGAGATTCGGAGGACAAACATGGAATCACTAGAGAAATCTCTCGTGCTGACAATGTGCAAGTTGGAGAAGATCTTTCCACCTGGGTTTTTTGATTCTATGGAGCACTTGACGATACACCTCCCATATGAAGCCAAGGTTGGTGGCCCAGTCCAATATCGTTGGATGTAACCTTCAGAGAGGTAAAGATTTATTATATGCAATGTATAAATTAGATGTTTGAGATATACATTAATTTGGTTAGTGATTCATCGTTAATTATGTTTTATTCGTGTAGGAGTATGTTCGTATGGAGGAAATCGGTAAAGAACAAAGCTCGTGTTTAGGGTTCAATAGAAAATGCTTTTATAATGTCGAAAATCACCAATATGTGTTCTCACTATTTTGAAAAAAATGTAGAAACACGATTCAAGCGACTGAACAGGAATGAAGCTAGAGTTTATGGTGATTTATCAAGACAACTATCCATTTTCCACAAGAAAGGTGAACCTCGGCTTATTGAAACAGGCGAGCGATGTCTTACGGCCGAAAAATTTAAACTTGTGGAGTTGTATATAGTCTTAAACTGCTCGGATGTTGACGGCTGGGTCAAGTGAGAAAATTAAATTACATATAGTTTCTTACACTTGTTGATATTTCTTTAATTAAATTCTCATTACTTATGCAAGGTTTCTTTCTCTATTCGTGGATAGGTTGTTTGAAGACACGTGTTGCTAGAACCTTAGTGCATAACAGACACAACACAAACGAAATATAGAGTTTGTGTTTATTTGGTTATATAATTTTGAATATCTCTTATGTGTTTGTATTTATTTGATTATATAATAACGAATGAATGTTCAAGCAACAATATAATTTGATTTTAAAAGTTAAACTAATAACTAAAATATATATATATATATATACATATATATATATAAGTGTTTGGTGAAACATATATATAATATCACTTGATTTTTAAAAGTAAACTAATAAACTAGAATATATATAAGTGTTTGGTGAAACATATATGTAATATAACTTGATTTGTAAAAGTAAACTAATTTATTAGAATATATAAGTGTTTGGTGAAGCGCGCGCACACACACATATATATATATATATATACTAGCAATCGGGCGCACGCGGGGACCGCGTGCAAATTTCTTCTTAGTGTAAAGAGTTTTTTTTTTTTCCTTCTCTTTTATGCTTTAAGTTTTTACTATAATTTATGTGATTACAAAAATGTGGCTAATACACGTGACAATTCTTAATCCATCTGAATTATTAACAAAAGTTATTGAAGTGTGTTAGATCAAATCTACTCAAATATCCTTTGATGTCTCTAGAAAGAAATTATAAACAAATAAGAGGCGAAATGACTTAACGGCAAACATTAATAAAACTTCAAAACTCAAAACAAAATAAGCCTGAATTTGAGAATTTAGCTAGTTACATAAAATAAAGTAGATTTTTCTACAACTCTCATTTGTAGATATGAATATTTGAAGTCGCCGATGATTTACTGCCTCTCACCCTTCGTTAGCCTCGAGTTTGTTTCCTGTAATTTATAATTTCAAAAAGTTAATAACGTGCTCAAAAGAATAAATAATCCCATAAAAGAGTTTCAAATTAAAAGAACGTACGAAGGGGATTAGAGAAAATAAGTAGAAATGAGGACCAAGTTCTTTGTTGCAAGCTCTATCGATAAATAAGTGAAGATGTACAAATTTGAATATGAGTATATGAGGATATTAAGTTCTTTGTTTCAAGCTTTATTAATTAATCCGAAAATAAGAACAAATTAAATTTTAAATTACGTGCTTATCTATAATTCTATATACTGCGAAACTATATGCAAAAATGGAATGTAAGTAGTCATTTGAAATTTTGGGATTTCGTGAATGTGTTTAGCAAAATATATTATGTAGATATCACCATATCTCGTTTTGAAAAAAAAAAGAAAAAGAAAAAAGATATCACCATATCTCTATTTTTTACCCAGTCTTAACAATATCTCTATTACCCAACCTTAATCATATCTCTCATATTAATCTAAAAATATGTCTGCGTGCAATTTTTTTAAAGTGTTAAGAGTGTTTTTATTTTTAATATTTTTTTTTTACCTATTTTATAACATTAACAACAACGTAAATGCTTAATTCTTCTTAAAGTGAACTTAAAAGTTCATATGATTTAATTTAAACATAAATGTTGAAACCTATTACTAACAGGCTCAAGAAACATCTTTGTAATTAGAAGATATACATACATAAAAACAACCACCACAATTGTTTAATCCTTAAATTAGAATAAACAAACAATAATAATGATATCCAGTCTGTTTTTTGAAAAGTAATTGTTAAATATTTCATTATAAAACCAAGAAAGAACTGAGGAAATGAGTTCAAATGGAGGAATTAGATCCGAAAAATAAAACAAAAATGAGAACTATGTTGAGTTGTCAAACTTGATGATTGAGTAATATGTATACAATTAACTCGTTAAATGAAGGCGAATAAATACACACACAAAGGGATTTAATGGTACGTGAGTAACTTTGAATTCCCATGTAGCAAACTCACACATCTGGCTGCAAGAGATTAAGAGAAAAAAATGTTAAGTTTGAAGTTTATAATATTGAGCAAACAGATATATAATGCACCAACTAAGAATAATATTAATAGATTTTCAAATAAAAATAAAGAATAATATTAATAGAATCTTGTGAACGATTAAAATGTTAAACCATATAATTTAGGTATATAATATTTGGCCAAAATATTTTGCACTATTTTTATTTTAAGGATATTGAGGTAGTACGTATCTATTAATATAATAAGATGCGACGTCACAATAGAAAATAAAATTAAGAGTTGCAAAAACGATGTAGCAGAAAAAACAATTGCTCTCCTGATTACTTCGAAGAAACCCATGCTTCTCTAGTTCAGTAAATATGGATTGGTGGGGACGCCGCTTTGGCCTTTTGAAAGTAATATCTATTAATATATACCCCTGCACGAACTCACAAATCCGACATCTAGTTAGTGAAACTAAAAATAAATAGATGTAAGGATATTTGATTAAAAATCTGGAGCATGAAATTTAAAGTTAAAATTTGAAAACTAAAAAAAAGAAGTTACATAGGTATATCTTTGTGATCATGTGTGACGGAAATATTCAACGTCTATTCATGATATGCAAATTAAATAATAATAGCACATTGGCAAAATATTCTCTAGGCCTTATCTATCTAGCCTGATAAGAATTAAACAATATAATTCGTAGAAGTAATAACAAAATAGAGATTTTAGTCCTACTACTTAAGATGTGATTTCGTGAATCTTTGTATATATTCTTTATTCTCCATATATAACCTGCAAAGATAAAAGCGAATTAAAATTCAAAATTCAAATTATTGGAAACGAAATTAAAGACTAATCACAATATAAGCATACAAATACTTATAACAAAAACCTGACATCAGTTTTGACTTTTGAATCAACTTCAGAAGAATTGAATTGGGTGTATCTCATAGTTCATTAATCTGATAAATTTCCAATATAGTTAAAATCACTTGTAGAATGAGTAACATAGAAAATGAATTTATTGGTATAGCAGTACGAAGAAGCGGACTCTTTACATGTAAATGCAGGAGATTAAAATTCGAAGTATGCAAATTAAAAACAAAAACACATAAAAAACTAAAAGTAGGTAAAATATGAAACTTAAAGAAGCAATAAAATCAATGCGAAACGTTTTAAAAAGTACCTTATATTCAAAGTTGCAGAAAATATTTTTGGAGGTTCTTTTTGGGGAGGAAAGAGAGTACTGAATGATTATCATGGAGTTTTTATTTTTTTCCAGTTGATATAAAATCGTGAGTTCATAATTGATGGTTATCCAATATTCAAATTTTAAATTTATCTTATCAATTTTATTTTTGATCATAAATTTTCCGAGAAGTTTGGAGAATAGTGGAGGAAGTGGGGAATTTTTCGTTCAATGGTGGGACCAAAATATTAATAGTTAGAAATTAAAATTCCATTTTATTCAATTAAAAATTGAGAGAATCTTTTTAGGAGGAAAATAGAAAGTCTGTGTAGTTTTTCTGATAATAATTATGAGATTTTGGAAATTGATTAAGTTTGATTAGATAAGAAAAATAAGGCGATGACTCATTATTCAAATTTTAAACTTTTCTTTTCTCTTTTTCTCTCTCTTTTTTTTTTTTTACGGAGGTTGAGAAATTTTAGGAGATGGGAAGTTTTGGTCTTGGTGTCACAAACCACCGTGTGATGGCTTTGCTTATATTATTAATATATATATATATATATATATATATATATAACTTGATTTTTAAAAGTAAACTAATAAACTAGAATATATAAGTGTTTGGAAACATATATAAAATAGGACTTGAGTTTAATTAAAAGTAAACTAATAAACTAGATTATATATAAGTGCCTGGTGAAACACACATATATATAATATAACTTGATTTTTAAAAGTAAACTAATAAACTAGAATATATATATATATATATAAGTGTTTGGTGATATATATATATATAATATAACTTGATTTTAAAAAGTAAACTAATAAACTAGAATATATATATAAGTGTTTGGTGAAATACATATATATATAATATAACTTGATTTTAATTTTAAAAAGTAAACTAATAAACTAGAATATATATAAGTGTTTGGTGAAATACATACATATATATATATATATAAAATAGTACTCTTTATATTTGTCTTTCAAACTTAGTAAAATGTTACACAAGTGCCTAATCTATGATCGTTTGTAGGCGAAAACACAATCTATGACATTCACTAAAAAAACGTAAAGTAAATTGTCATTTTGAAGAGGTGTTTGGTGAAATACATATATATATATATATATATAAGTGTTTGGTGAAATACATATATATATATATAAGTGTTTGGTGAAATACATATATATATATATATAATATAACTTGATTTTAATTTTAAAAAGTAAACTAATAAACTAGAATACATATAAGTGTTTGGTGAAATACATATATATATATATAATATAACTTGATTCTTGAAAGTAAACTAATAAATAAAATTGATGAAATATAGTAGTATTTATAGAGTTATTTTCCTATTTTTTTTTAAATCGCAATGGCAACGGAAGATGCCATTGCCCTTGGACAAGTGCAACGGACACTGTCCGTTGCCCATAGACAAAGGCTACGGTTTGTCTGTAGCCTTTGGAATAGGCGCCAAATATTGGCGCCTAAACCAAGGGCTATGGCCAAAACGTAGCCCTTGGCCATTGACAAGGGCCAAGGGCTACGGCCAGGCCATAGCCCTTGGTTTAGACCAATGGCTATGACTTTGGCCGTAGCTCTTGGCTATTGGCAATGGATGATGTCGTTGCCCATGTCTACGGGCAACGGGCCGAGTTCGTTGCCCTTGTTAAGAATTTTTTCTTTTATATTTTTCTAAAAAAAAAAGGCATATCCGTAGCCAATGGAAAAATAGTCATTGGTAACCACACCCGTTGACAATGGCCGTTGCTAATGCTCTTTTAACATGTAGTGGTGGACTTCAGCCCGCGGTCAATCTTGGGCTTGCACTTCTATATATATTTATATCTTAGCCTTGAAAAAAAATTATCCCGAGAATATTTATAAAATAGAATAATTGTGTAAGGCCCAACGAAAAAGAAAACTGAAGAATAAACAAGTTCAAGCCCATTATCAAATTACAATAGTTGCGTTAGTTTTTATTTACTACCAAGATGGAAAAGAACCTTTACGAGACAAAAGAGTAGCTCACTAATTCAAAAAACAACTTAAATGCAAAAAAAAAAAAGAAACATTGTTGATCACCTAGCAACTTAGGAAACACCCAAATCAAGATTACACTCATAAAAAAATGATTAAAGCTTCTCATGTTTTCATAAAATTGGCCTCTAATATAATAATTTTTTATATTTTATATTTGTAAAAATAGGTTCATGATCTAATTTCACCGACCCAGTTTGACTCTTTTCGTCTATTTAGCAGACAACAAAATGAGTATTTTGGTCAGTAAAGATTGTTTAGACAATGTTGGGCAGTAAAAGAGAAAAAGCGTACATAAAACGTAATATAGTCGTCTATATATAAATACTGATGGGATAATGATGAATTTTATTTTGTAAGAAATCAAAGTCCAACTCCAACAATATTGTTATTCGTGGGAATACAAGTGTATAGATTTCACTTCTACTATCTTTACCTCAAAAAGTTGTTATATTTTTGCATTTAAGTATTAAGAAAACAAGATTGTTCAATTTAAGTGTTAAGTAGCCCATGGTAAAATAAAATCTTGGGTCCACCCCTGCTAACCTTTGATCCATGTTAAATGGATCCCAAAGTTGCTCGACTTGATTCAATGACTGTTTCTCCTTTTTGCGTGCTCCAATTCAGTCGAATTCCAATCACAAAAGGAAAGGAGTTATTGCCACAGTCCAAGAGCCAAGTTGTAAGCGTTAAATTGTGAAAAAGATGATCAAAAATAGTTTTTCCATTTTATTCTAATTTTTCTACGAAAATAGGGGTTATTGTCTCTTTTTTAAGAAAAACAGACTTTAGATATCAGCAAGAGTTAGGAGGGAAAATGGTAGCTTTTCTAATTCATAAACATGGAGGAAACTATTCCCTCTCTTTTATTGAATTTTGAATTCACGGGTTGGGTTTAGCCCACATAGGCGACTAGTTTAAATATTCCAACAAAAACGTCACGTTATTGGCAAATTGTAAAGTCATCTTATTATACAAAACCCTCAAATTTCGTAAATGGACTAACTTCAAAATAACTACAAAAATATTAAAATAAACATTGAAGACTATTTAATCCAGGAGTTTCGGAAAAAGCCTTGTAATCTAACCCCGCTGCACCTTGAAGAGTTAAGTTCTTTGAAGTTAGAAATCTAAAATAATGTGTAATGACTAATGATGCTACAGAAAATATGAATATTAATGGTAAATGATATAAAATGTAAATCAATGACCACAACCTGAATTTTTCATTAAGTCAAATTATTTGTTCTCAATCTGTAAGTGATGTGAATATCACACACACGTGCATGATTCATAAATTATTTAGCATACTGATAGGTATATTTTAAGATTGACCCAACACTTACATATTGAGTCAGCCCATAACCACATCGAACATCTCATGTTCGATGCGCGCATCGAATTGATAAGATTTGATAAGCTTTCCACATCTGTCATTGGCACCCACAGACCGGGTGCTATATATATGTCGTCCCCTTGTAGTTCGTGTACGTTCTGATTGGAGAATCACTCTGACATAATCAGCATCGAACCACTATTCATTTGGGACGTATCAGATCGAGCATACCCTATTCGATACATATCTTGACCGAATTTGGCGCGTTCGATATGATACAAAGATGAGCACATCGAATTCGATACGTAAGGCGACATCGAATTCGATACGCAAGGCAGCTTCGAATCTCTTAGATTCGATATACTCAAATTCGATACAAAACCCTTATTGTGCATCTCACATCGAGTAACGCCTATTCGACACATCAACATAGAACGCCATGAATTCGATGCGCAATACTTATCTTGTAAATTAATAGTTAAACCTAGTAAGCTTGTAATAGGTGTTCCGGACCAAGTTAGTCCATTCATTAGATTGGATTAGCAATATTTTGGTGATTTGTATTCCAATTGTACTATTTTATGGTGTTCTATTACATTGACGAAATAAGACCAAAGTATTGGCGCCATCTGTGGGAACACTAAATTTTATTAGTTTATTAGGTATGGCATCCATAATCACCAGATCTCGTAGTAGATCTATAGAGGGAACCAATGACGAGGTTGAACGGATAACTCTTGATCAGACAATCCCGAATATTGCGAGACCATCAGCAGTATCCGCAGGGGTACCAACACCAGCAAGGCGATAAATGCAGGGGCTTCGAGGCGCGGAGGCATCGAGAACTGATGCAGATACTACTAGGGCAATGGCGACGACTGCTTCAATCCAATCACCAGGATGAATGATATCATGGCAATGGTAAAGGCCGCGTTGACAGAAGTATTGACTCCCGCACCGCGCTTACTGACACTGTCGCCTATTGAACATCTAGAGGTAGTAAGAGAACAAGGTTCCGTGGCTAGAATACTGAGAGGAAAAGAGAAACAGAAGTCAAGACATGATGATGGAAAAAGCAAACATGCGTCGAAAGAACCATTAAGCAGAGAAAAATCGAACCGTGATGATCAGAGAATGAACATAAAATCAGTCGAGGTACAACCAAAAAGGCACCATGAGAGGAGAGCGAATGAAAAGGAGCAAAACCGTAGGATGAATCAAGAAGAAGATAAGATAGGGACGATAGGAGACGTTCGGAGAGTCATGACTCCAGAAGGGAATATGACGAGGAAGGAAACAAAAGAGAAGAACCAAGAAGGAGTGAGGATAGGGATGACAGGAGACGTCCAAACAGTTACGATTCTAGGAGGGAACGTGACAAAATGACCCAAAAATTAGAAAAGCTTGAAAGAGAAAAAGCAATAATCGAGGGTCGGATGGCACATGTAGACGATATTGCTAACCGCAACCCATTTTCCTAAGCAATAGAAGCGGAAATCTTAGGATATGGGGAAAAGATTCCAGATCTAAAAACTTACGACGAAAAGTTTGATCCCCGCGATCACCTCTTTCAATTGGACAGAAAACTATCTTTGTACGGTTTCAAAGACAATATCCAAGCAAGGATATTTGTGACAACCCTGTCAGGGGTAGTTATGGACTGGTTCAATCAAATTACTCCAGGATCAATCAAAAGCTACAAGCAACTGAGGAAGATGTTTGAGGATCACTTCTCAAGTCAAGCTAGATTGGTTTTGGATCACTCCCATCTCTATACGATGAAACAAAAAAACAATGAAAGTATGAAGGACTTTATGAAATGTTTCAATACGAAGCTGCTAAGGATTGAAAGCATGTCTAGAGAGATGATCGTTAGCATAATTTTCCGAGCAACCACCAACACAATCTTTAGTGGGGACTTACGCAGGCGCAAGCCCACAACTATTGAAGAAATTCATAAAATTGCACAGGAGGTGGTTCACTTTGAGGAGATGATGGCGACCAAAATACCCACTGTTGCACCCTTAAAAGAGAAGGAACGAGCTAGAGAAGATCAAAATCGTAACAACAGCAATAACATGAGCAAAAACTATAAATACCAGGAGAGTTCGCCCAGGTGCTACACGCCTCTGAATGCTCGCATAATGACAGTATTCGGGACAACAAAGAGAAGAGGTTGGTTGAGAGATCCCAGACCTATGAAGGAATCCAAGGCTACAAAGTTTTCGACCCAATTCTGCAAGTACCATAATCAAAAGGGACACGATACTGAGGATTGCATGAACCTGAAGGATGAAATTGAACGATTATTAAAAGATGAAAAACTCGTGGAGTTGGTAAAAAGGTTCAAGAAAAAGAAAACAATGCCAACAGAAAGAGAACTCCATCTCCTAGAAATGATAAACAAAGGATGGTCGATGAACCACATCTATTCGAGTATCCTCAAATTGAAGATGGGAATGCCAGGAAAGGTATGATCAATATGATATCAGGAGGACGAGCGGGAGCGGATTCCACCAACGGCCGGAGAAGGATCACAAGGCTCGTTGAATCAGACAATTTCGTTAATATGGCTAGTACACTAAGGATCGAAGAGATGCCGCATGAATAAATTACGTATTCAACAACAGACCTCTGGAAATTGAGTGCGCGGGCCGTTCAAATGTCGAAACTAAATTTCCCTTTGGTTATAATTGTGGACATAGGAAATTACAGAATCACGAATATGTTGGTGGACCATAGCAGCTCGGTCAACGTGTTGTTCAGTTCCACATTAGCCAAAAAATGGGACTAAACAACCATACATTGGAACCGGTGAGAACATCGCTACATGGATTCCGAGGTCCGGAGATAAGTCCTCTCGGAATGCTTGAGCTCCCTACCATATTGGGTACAGCGCTAAAGAGAAAAACACTTCCGACTCCTGCCAGCACAGCCAAGTAATAGCAGATCATATTGAAGGTTGGAAGTGTTACGTGACTTCGCTTCGGAGACGGCCACAACAGGAAGAAGATGTAGCGAGAGCAGTGGCTCCCATGCAAGTGGAGCACATTGTTTGAAGAGTTCTAGCTCGAGCCATAAGAGTCCTTTGTATTTTGAATATTTTGAACAATATTTATTCGTCCCCTCTGCCATGACAAGCGTGAGGGTCAAACATGTATCAACTTAAAACATGAACATCCGGAGGGCGACATAGGAAAACAGGGCAGAATGAGCTATGAATCAAACTCCGATCTACTCATATAATTTGATTCTGTTTGCAAAGAAGAATCCTTTTGATCAATCGCTTTATATAAAATCCATCTAACCTGTATGATCAAACTGTATGCAGGACATAACGTCAAAAAGGCAACGAGAGGGACGAGAACTCTATTCTTCATGGCACGAGACACAGAAAATCCCCATGGGCAACGAAAGGAACGAAAACTCTGTCCATCGTGGCACGAGATACCGAATATCCCTCGAGGCAATAAGAAGAATAGAAACTCTGTCCATCGTGGCATGAGATACCGAAGGATCCCAGAGGCAATGAGAGGGACGGAAACTCTGTCCATCGTGGCATGAGATACCGCAATTCCCTAAAATCAAGAGAGATGGAAACTCTGTTCATCGTGGCACGAGATACCGAAAATCCCCAAAGGCAACGAAAGGGATGGAAACTCTGTCCATCGTGGCACGAGATACCGAAAATCCCCAGAGGCAACGAAAGGGACGGAAACTCTGTCCATCGTGGCACGAGATACCACAATTCCCTAAAAGACAATCTAAAGAGACGAAAACTTTGCCCATCGTGGTACGAGATACCGAGGATCCCAAAAGACGCTAAGAAGGGACGAACATTCTGTCTATTATGGCACAAAACACGGAAAATCCCACACAAATGACAAGGAAGGACGAAAGTTCTTTCCAAAGTGGCAAATATTACTACAGATGCTTGAAAAAAAAGAAAGGGACATACACTACATGTGAAACTGTAAGTGTTATTTAAAACCCGCAGTTTAGAAAAATATGACCGCTACACTCAAAAGGTGAATAATAACAACTGATCAAAAGTATAAGAAATAAAAGTAATGTCTACAAACGACAAACGATACATATCCCTACGAGGGATAACAATAAGTGGTACGATTATAACCATGTTAGAGAAAAAACTATCCAATGCTTTGTCGCGAAATGAACCATTTTACACAAACATAGAAGAACCCTCAAGTTGTCAAAATAAAGTAAAGAAAACACATAGGAAATTGAAAGAAAAGACAACGAATATGAACTTTAAAATAAAGCGAAACAATACGAAAATTCATAAAATGCAACACTGCTAGTCATCGGATTGTTCAAATAAATAAAGGCGACACAGCGCCACGAATAAAACTAATTTAAAAATTGTTCATAAACATAAAAAACGAATAGAGAGGCCCTCAATCTGTAGCCTTAATTTTCTTCCTTGTCCTCAGAGGAGGGATAAGGCTCAGGCATTGGAGGCGGTGATGAGAGTCCCTGGAGGATAAGATTTTCATTCTCGAGCAGCACGACGAACTCGTCAGGAGCTTCAGGCTGACAAGTCATTCGAGGCGGCAGAGGTTCTCGATTGGGCCCCAAAGAAAGGTCCAACCAATCTGGCTTAAAACCACCACGGACGTTGTCGCATAAAATTGGCGGACGGTCAAAACTTGAGCCTTGCGAGCTTCGCGGTCACATCGACGAGTACTAATCTCTCGAAAGGTGTTGCTCTGAAGGAATTCTTCGACGATCTCCACCTTCTGCTGAGCAAAAACCTATAGGGACACAAAAGAACTTAATAAGAAAGAATACAAAAAAGAACAAAAAATGCTAAGAGTTGGGTTTCTTTACCTCGCTAAGGCCGCGCAAATATCCCTCGTCGTCGGCATAGTAAGCCTTCTCCTTCTCCATCGCCACCTCCACCTCGAGTTCAAAGATTCGTTTGGCCAACTTTTCCTTAAGCTAATCATCCTCCTCATGTACAGTTTTTGCTGCCTCCCTATCTGCATGGGCTCTCCCGGCATAGTCCTGGACCTTTTGCAAGGCCTTTTCTTTTGCGTCAAGGGCAGCCTTTAAGGCTTCAGCATCTCCTCCATGGAGCTCACCTTTGTGCTGTGGTTGACCACTTGTGGCCGCCTCATGGGCTTGCGTCAGTGCATCAAACATAGCGTCCACAACACCGCCGACCTAACAATTAATGAACAATTAAATCAACATTTACAATTCAAAGTCGAAAAACAATTAAGTCAAGTGACATATATTATTACAGTTGTCAATAAGTGAAGAGCGTTGCGCTCCACCACCCTCCTCTCTTCGACAGAGACCGGAAGAGGTACGACAAGGTTAGGTAGAAGAGACTTCAGAGTCTCGATAGCAACAGCCTCTAGAATCTCATACCCCCCAACATGAGCATGTGGAACTTAGCTAGACCCAATCCCTATGCCTGGCCCTGTTGTTGGGGCATGGGCGCTCGTCGCACTCGGACCACCTGCAGGAGCAGAAGGTGGAAAAGCCCCTCCGGTTTCAGAGCGGGTTTGGTGGACTTTTCTTTTCTTGGTCTGAGCGGCGCCTTCGTTATTGTCACCCAGACTAGCTGCCATGCTCTCAGAAGCCTCGACAACACCTCGTACAGTGTCACGATTTCCCCCCAAGATATCCTTGAAAGGATCAACTTCTGAACCAGCATCGACACCAGTTGAGGGTCTGGCAAGGTTTTTCTTGCCCTTACTATTCCTCTTCCTTGGGGGAGGAATCTCAGAAGCAACATTGGTCTGAGAGATGGCTTGATCGGCAGCAACAACTCGGTTCATCCGGGCATGGCGATCCATAATATAATCGACTGCAAAAATATCACATCATTAGAATACTCATTTGACACAAATCAAAAATATCAAAAAGATGCGAATTTATACCGAGGGTAAACCTCCCGTTATATTTAACTGGGGACAAACCAGCTAACGAAAGGACTAGACTCTCTACTAATTTCTTAACATGAAATTGTTGATGTCAAACTAAGTTAGGGATGAACTCGCAATCCCATGAAGTCACGGATATACCGGGGGGTATCGCCACCTTTGAACCGGTATACGAATCGCGGCGGTATTGCCTAAACTCATCCTCGTAGCTCTCCTCAATGTAAAAATACCGTCTTTTCCAATCCTTCCCATACCCCGTTCCTCCATCTTGCAAGAACTTACGGTGCTGTTGCGTTTTGATATGGTAGAACCCTTATTTTCTCCTTGCAATCTCAAACAGAGCATAGAACTCGTTGGGGCTTTGAGGTTCGCGCAGTGCCTTCATGATAATAATGAAACCAATCAAGTTCCCATAAGAGTTTGGGGTGAGTTGTATTGGCACGAGGTTGATCGTCCTCAGAAGCCATCTAAGTTCAAAAGGAATGGGGAAGCGAAGTCCATTCAGCAGCTGGCCAACAAACACAGTCATATGCCCAGGCCGGGGGGTATGCATTCGATCATTTTGGCCCGGGAAGTATGATTTTATACTTATTAGGCATGTCGAATTTCTCGCAGAGTGCCTTTCGACTATGTTGGAGGCGGGACACGTACATGTCATACACCATCCCTGCAACTTCGACGTGATCATCAAATTCCATGTTAATGTGATCTACGTCTTCGTCGGCCTCATTAAGGGCACGATTATCCCAAGATGATGATGCTTGTGAATTATCGCTTTCAGCCTGAGGTGCTGCTTGCTCAGCATCAGCGTCGGGATTGTTACCCGAGGGTGAACAAATGGTTTCTATATCGATTATTCCAATTTCATCTACTGCGGCTATATTCAAACCGGTGGGAGCATTGGGTGGTCCCATCATAGAGTTTTTCGAACTGGAGCTCGAGCCGCTACTCGACTCACTCCCAGACGTTGACTCGGTATTCGCCATCATTGACGAGAAAGAACTAAAATAAATGAAGAAGAAATGAGAGCTGACTACGGGAGAACACGTCACCCATGGCTCTCCCAGCACTCTCACAACATGCATAAAACGACAACTTATTGGAAAGATAAAAAATCTAACAAACTTAAGCATGTTATTTACTTTGACTGAATTTCCAGAAGAAACAACGTTTACTTGATTATTTGATCTGCTAAACGGAAACAAAATGGATCATATTAAAAAAGTAACAATAAACATCAATATAAAAACCTAAAGGAACTAAAAATGTCCAAGGCACTGCATCGAACAACTCTCGTGCCGATGCCAAGCGCATCGAATCGATGTTGTTCGATGTCGGCCGCATCGAATAGGACCAGTTCGATGTGGTTTACCTAAGAGACGAAGTGCGTGAGGAGCAGAATGAGCCTCCCGAAGAACTCCTGCCTTTATATAGGCAGCAGACGGCCCACCATGCGCATATTAGGCAACGCATCGAATGAATCCATCGAACGCGTTTCGTTCGATACAGTATAACTAACGCATCGAACACATCTTGTTCGATGCGCATATTTACTTTTCAGATAACAATTGCGAACAATTGCAATCCGTTCCGAAGTAACATATGAGTAGGAATATCTCAAACCAGTAAAAAGTCGTATCAAGGCGGTACAATACCGACAGCTCACGAATCCAAAACTTATTTTTTTTTAAGTTTGGAAGTCGATCTCTAATCGATATCATCTCCCAAACTGGGAGGATTATGTTATGGGTATGTTTTAAGATTGGCCCAACACTTACATATTGGGCCAACCTATAACCACATCGAACAGCTCATGTTCAATGCGCGCATCGAATCGATACGATTCGATACGCTTTCCACTTCTGTCGTTGGGACCCACATGACGGTTGCTATATATAGCATGTCCCATTGTAGTCCGTGTACGTTGTGATTGGAGAATCACTCTGACATAATCAACATCGAATCACAATTCATTCGAGACGGATCAGACCAAACATACCCTATTCGATACATATTTGGACCAAATTTGGCGCTTTTGATATGATACAAAGAAGAGCACATCGAATTCGATATGTAAGGCGACATCGAATTCGATACGCAAGGCAGCTTCGAATCTCTTAGATTCGATATACTCAATTTCGATACAACACCATTACTGCGCATCTCACATCGAATAACGGCTATTCGACACGTCAGCATCGAATGACATGAACTTGATGCGCAATACTTATCTTGTAAATTAACAGTTAAACCTAGTAAGCTTGTAATAGGTGTTTCGGACTAAGTTAGTCCGTTCATTATATTGGATTAGCATTATTTTGGTTATTTGTATTCAAATTGTACTATTTTACGGTGTTCTGTTACATTGACGAAATAAGACCAAAATACATGCGTAGAGAGTAATTGATGAAACTATTCGAATAAGAGAAATTATCATTAATTTGTAGAAGAATCAAAACAACCAGAGAAAGATGAGAGAGAGAGAGAGAGAGAGAGAGAGAGAGAGCGAGAGAGAGAAACATATTTTGCTCATAAACAACTTTTCATAAACCGATGTCTACATAAGAGAAATTGCTTAGCAAGGAACCGTTTATTACATAGGGGTAAATTTGGAAAACACTTTATTGGACTCCCAACCACCCAAAAATGTTAGGGGTGCTTGTTTGCGTATATTACTAATATATTTTCCCACTATGTGAGAGGAATTATCGCTTTGCTTATATTATTAATATATATATATATATATATATAACTCTCTTAGCATTCTACAGTCCGGGAGGCTCCACTCGGGTGCTTTTGTTTTATCCCAGCGAGACTAAGGTTAGTCACAAAATGTAAATATTATTCAATATAAACATTCAAGGTCATCAAACACACATCAAGTAAAGCAAATAAATATATTCCAAATATCAGAGTTACTCTCAATACTCTAAACAATGAGTAGGTTAGCTCCTCATAGTCATGAGTTCAACAATCAACAAAGAATTAAAAATCATAGACAAAGTTAAAATGTAAAGAAAAGCTTCTCATATCTGGTGGAACATTGTTGCTTGACCCTCTTCGTACTCCCTATTGCTATCTTCTTCTCCACTACCTATCTTGTCTCAAACAATGACTCGACTAATCTAAAACAAGACTTTGAATGTGTTTTCTCTTTAGTGACAAACTCTCAGGTTTTCTTCTCTTTGAAAGTGATGGAAAAGTGGTGAAGATTGTTGTTAAAAATTATTGTGTGCTTGTTGCCTTACTTGCTAAACGTAAACTCCTATTTACAGTTTTTATTCGCTCTGGGATGCATTTTACAATTTCTAACTTGCGGCATAATATTTCCCTAATCGCGCGACCCTCGCGTGATGTGGCTCTAATCGCGTGGCACACGCGCGATGCGGTGGTTAACGCCCTACATTCTGATTTCCTCCCTGCGGCCTCCTGGTGTATTCTTTTCAATTTTGCTATATTTGGTATTCTAACTTCTTGTAGTGCCGTAGCGCCCCCGTAGCGCTTGAACATCCCAAAATAGTGTCTTTTACCGTTTGTTGTCCAAAACTTCCATTTTTTCCCCGTTTAGCCTTGTTTTGTGTTGACTGCTTATTTTTCTAAGAAACATGAAATAATACTAAAACAAGTAAATATGCTATCATAAATATTTAAAAGCACAGGTAAACAGATACTTAAATCTCGCTAATGAGATGCTTATCAAATACCCCCAAACTTAAACCTTTGCTTATTCTCAAACGAACTTACTTAACTGACTCGATCTAAATTAGAATGTAGTTATTGACATGCCAACATGCATGAGCGGGAATTTTCAAAATGCAACCTACGGTTAGAACAAGAGATGAGATAAAATAAATAAACACGAGCACATAAGGATTAATACAATCATCTTCACATTCGTTTCATATGCTTTAATAGTGTGTGATACTATTGTTGAGGCATAAAAGTTATTTTCATGTTGCAAACTTATAAAAACATAACTCTTAACATGTTATCATTTCTCTTTTCACTCTTCACTCTTCTACTGCCATTGACTCCAGTAGATTTAATATGTTGAGGGTCATTTAGGACTTTGTAAGGTTGTAATGTAGGTTCGAGTGTGGGCTATAATGAAAAAATTCATATATGAGTTATAGAGATGTATGTAATAAACCACACATGTATTACTCTTTCCTCCCTTGTTTGTGCCTAATGTCTATAAATACACGATGCCCGGATCCCAAAGTAAGCAATTATCATCCCGCAGCTACCACGCATCACATCGAAGGAAATCACCGATCTCACTCTCGATATCGTATTCGATATCGAGATAACCCACGTACTCCACTGACACGTCATACCTCCACACTACCGATATCATATCGAGAGTGCTCCCCGATATCCCATCGAAGATGATCACCGATATACATCTGACCTAATTACCAATATACCCCTGCCATTCAAGCATCAAGGCGTTAGTTCGAGGTGTTCCGGACCAAGCCTAATCGAGACACCTAGATTAGGCCTAGTTTGTTAAGATAGATTTGTTGTATTTCCTTTGTACTCCATTGTAACTGACCCATACTTATATAAACGATCTATTGTCAAACTAATGGCGCCGTCTGTGGGAACACCAGTTCCCGGACAAGGACGTCAAGATGCAAGGAAGGAGGACCCGATCCGAATTTAACAGAGTTGTGACTATAAACACGAGGATTGAGGACACACCACTCCCTCAACAGCCGACTGACCAAGAATAGACAATGACCGAAGCTGAGATGGAGCTTCCTCCAGCACAGAATGAACTGCGACGTATGCACGTGCCCGGGAGGCCATCGCGAGCCACGAATACAGGTCCAACCACTGCCACACCAAATACGGCGGAACCTGCTACTGAGGGCCCGACCACTGAAAACACGGCGGCGGATAGCATTTTGAATCTGCAAAACTACTCAAAAAACATAAAGGCAAAGATCCTATCCACCACTTTAACGGGAGCTGCACTGGATTGGTTCACTAGGCTGGAGGTCAGATCCATAACGGACTATGAGCAACTAAGGGAAAAGTTTGAGAACCAGTTCTCTAGCCAAAAGAGAATGAAGACCAACATGTTGCACCTAGGCGCGGTGCAGCAGAGGGAAAGGGAGAACCTCCTGGAATATATGAAGAGGTTTAATGACGAATTGTTGAAAGTGGATGAGCCACATGGGGGGCAGGTTATGATGATGCTTTTCAAGGGTACGACCCACCGCAGGTTCGCCGACGAGCTAATCAAATTGACTGAACCCACCATAGCACAGATCAACATGCTCGCGAGCCAAATGGTTTACGAGGATGAGATGATGGCCACACGTCAAGGTACATTTCCCAACAGGAATGCGAACAGAGATCGCAACAGAGAAAGGTCCCCAAGGACGTACACACCGTTGAATAGAGGCATTCTAGAAGTGATGGCTGTGGCAAAGAGGAACAGTTGGCTGACAGAACCCATGCCATTGAATGAGACTCCCAGGATGAAGTCGTCGGGCAAATACTGCGCGTACCACCGTCAGCTCGGACTCAAGACGGAGGATTGTATGCACCTGAGGAATGAAATTGAAAGATTGATTAAAGAAGGAATGTTGGTTGAATTTGTCAGAAACGCCAAGGAGGATTATATGGGGACAAACAATTCTTTATCCCCTAGAAGAGATTACTCACACAGGAGAGGAAAGCAGAAGAGGATCGAGGCACCCGATGAGCAAGGTAGAACCATAGTGAATGCCCCGAGCATAGGCGTCATAAACATGATCAATGGAGGAGCCTTGGGAACGGACACTACTCGCGGTCGAGAAACTATAACACGAAAAGTCTAGGTTGGAGCCTACATTGGGTACACAAATGCAATCATACCGGAAGCGTACCTGGAGCAGGAGATCTCTTTCACCAGGAGAGACTTGGAGCAACTTAGTCCATTGGCCCTGACCGCAGGTAAACTAGATTGCCCTTTGGTTATTACTATTAATATGGATGAATATCACGTGCATAAAGTTCTGGTGGATAGCGGAAGCTCCGCAAACCTGATATTCTCAAAAGCCTACGAGCACATGATGATAGACCCAGGCCGGTTAGAGCCGATATCCACCACATTGATCGAATTCGGCGGAGCAGAGGTAGTTCCACTCGGACAAGTTATATTGCCCACAGTGTTTTGGAGAAACCCATGCACCCGGGTGGCGCCGATAAAATACACAATAGTCGACATCCCGTTTCCCTACCACGCCATCATTGGCCGACCGGCACTCAACCAGATCAGGGCAGTGGTCTCTACTTATTACCAAAAGATCAAATTCCCGACACCTCAGGGAGTCGGCGAAATTCTAGGTGACCAGGTACAAGGATGGATGTGCTATGTGGACTCGCTGAAGCACCCTAAAATTAGAAGAAGACAAGAAATACGAGTCCCACACCAAGAATACATTCCGCGCACGGAGTGATCTCAATGAGGAACAAACAGAACAATATTTTAAATTTCAGTGGTTTTTAAATTATGCTTGAACAATTGAAACATTGCCCCATCGTGGGTTACTTTGTAAACCTAAAACAGGGAGAAATATGCCGGTCTGATTCCCCACTCAACAGGATACGTAGGTGGGTTAGGATTGCCTAGCCTTCGACCATTATCTTTTATTTTGCCCCTTCGTGGGTCAGCATGTAACTAAAACAGGGGGAACTACGCCGGTCTGATTCCCCATTCAACGAGATACGTAGGCGGGTTAGGTTTACCTAGCCTTCGATCGTTATCCATCACTACTTTTTTATTTTCCCTATAATATCATTGCTTTATGGAATCTCATATTTCATGCAGGGATATGTCCTAATCAGATATTACGGAAGTGCAGAGAATTGCACGAAGAATTTGGGGAGTATTCCCATAGATATATATTTAATACATCGCCCTCTTACAGGTACATAACTCGAAGGATCACACATTACTATGTCCAAAAAGGACATAGGGAATATTAAACCCTCGCTTTTCAAAAGAAGGGATTCAGGGGACATCGCCCCAGATTATTGAATATTATCCATCTAAACAGGTGCAACCGGTATAAACAGGTACGACAGGCACGTTAGAACACAATGGAAACACCTTTTGTGTCATGAAACTGAAATTCCAACATTGAGGGAACATTCCGCAGATGACACATGCGCATCATTTCGTGTTTTCACATAAGTTTTTACATTGGAAAACCCTTCTTGTCTGTGATGTTTTACAGGGCATGACGACCCATAGACTCCACGACGACAGAATCACCAATGGACATAGACAAAAAGACAAAAGGCAGGCTCCTACCCATAAGCGGTAACGGGCGGGCTCCTACCCATGAGTGGTAATGGGTCACCTACAAAGAAAAGGCTCCTACCTATGAGCGGTAACGGTTTCCCCTGTGATAACGGGCGGGCTCCTACCCATTAGTGGTAACGGGTCATCTATAAAGAAAAGGCTCATACCCATGAGCGGTAACGAGTTCTCATGTGATAAGGGGTGGGCTCCTACCCATGAGTGGTAACGGGTCACCTAAAAAGAAAAGGCTCATACCCGTGAGCGGTAACGGGTTCCCCTGTGATAACGGGCGGGCTCCTACCCATGAGTGGTAACGGGTCACCTACAAAGAAAAGGCTCCTACCCATGATCGGTAACGGGTTCTTCTGTGATAACGGGCGGGCTCCTACACATGAGTGGTAACGGGTCACCTACAAAGAAAAGGCTCATACCCATGAGCGGTAACGGGTTCGCCTGTGATAACGGGCGGGCTCCTACCCATGAGTGGTAATGGGTCACCTATAAAGAAAATGCTCCTACCCATGAGCGGTAACGGGTTCCCCTGTGATAACGGGAGGGTCCTACCCATGAGTGGTAACGGGTCACCTATATCCAAAGACAAGCTCTTACCAATGAGTGGTGGCAGATTACCCATGTTTCTACCAACACCGCGGAAATTCAAATCATCCCTTGTTGATAATAAGCAGATTAAAGAAATCTCATCAATACGAGAACGAAATGAATGCAGGGTCAGATATCGAAATACTGCATACTCTATCATCATGAAAATAAAAAATCAACAAGTTATCAAACAACAAGGCCCCGCAGAGTCACAGATTATGAAGCTAACAGAGAAATAAATATTCAGTTACAGAACCACGATTTGGAAGTAGTTCGCAAAAGGGATAAATTCAAGTTACAATAAAGGCAGCAAACAACTACTCCCACGAGGACCCTTTAGTCTTCTTCTCAACAACCTCAAAAAACACGTCAGGTTCGGTCGGACTCTCCTCCACCTCATCTAGTCCACCAACCGGCAGGTCGTTATAATCATGCCTTGGGTTCAACCCACATAGTGCCAGAGAGTCCTTGAAATTGTCATTTTTCAATACTTGCTCTATGCAAGCATGAAACGCTGCCTCCCAAACCTTCAAAATTATGTCTCGGAAGCTCAGGCTCTCCATAAACTTCTCCGCTCAAACCCAGAGGAGATCAGGACGACGTTCCTACAAATTGAACTCTATTAAATACAGGAGGAAAAAATAGAAGCAAATAACGTAAACAAGATATATTCGAAGTCCAATGGAGCTAATTTGGCAGTGTAGAGCTCCAACGAGAGACGTTCGTTAGCGGCCTTCACCGCCACCACCTCAGCCCTCAGTTTCTCCAGCTCCTTGTTGGCTGCAAGCTCACGCGCCTCTCCTTGGTCAATCTCAGTCACTAAAGTTTTGAAGTTGGCCTTCAACAAATCATACTCCTCCCGGAGCTTACGACATGTCTTCAGGGCATCCTCTTTGTCAACCTCCAACTTCTCTAGCACCACGGGGTTGAACTCCCCAATCCTCAAGATATCAGCCTCGAGATCGGCAGCGACAACATCAGGATCACCCTTGGACTCGCGAATTGTCTTCAGACACGAGACCGCAAGCTTTGCCATCTGCACAATACAATCAGTAACGTTATGTTAAACAGTCAAATATAATCAATCGAAGTCATGCTAAGATACGTACACTCTGAAACATGTGAGTGTTGCGGTGTATATTCTGGGCCCGCTCGAATTCTGTAAGCACTCGCACACTTGCTGGAGGAGGAAAAGCCCACATCATTCCCCGCACAACATCTGCTTCAGGGAATTCTACTCGGTTGGAGGATTTGACTGCACCCGCTTTCTTGGGGCCCGAACTCGAAGACGAGTGGCCACTGTTGACAGTCCTGTCACGAGACCTTTTATTTCCCGATACCCTAGCCGGGTCAACGGCAGGCTCCGTAATCGAAATTCCAGGAAAGATAGGGGTAAAGCCCCCCAATATCGAGGGCTCGTGCAGTGGCGCTTTACCCTTGTCGGTCGCACCTGAAACAGGCGCCTTTCCCTTGCCACTAATAGGGTTAGGGCTCGAATAGCCTGACCCCACGGTAAAGGGCACATCCACTGAATCACCCAAATTGACATGGGCATTCGATCCCAAACCACCAACATTCTCGGTCAAAGGAATGTTGGCCATCGACTCAGAACGTGAAGCTACGTACTCACCAGAAGGGGACCTAGCATCTGGTCTCTTAGTTAACACAGTCCCTTCAGGCAGAGGAACCACACCCTCCTGTTTTGAGGTCAATACCTCCAAGAGATTGGCCGCACCATGCATGCCTCCCACCACATCAAGGATGTCCTGGCTAAAGGACACAACGGTTGCAAGAACATTTTCAAGGCATTCCGTAGTAATACTTTCAGGTACTACGGTGCTAGGGGGAGGTTGTTCAACCCCCGATGCCTCTGGCAGAACCTCAGTGGATGCATTATTAAGATCAAAGTTAGATGCAGACCCTGCTTCAGGCGCCACCGCGACTGCGGCCGTCGCAACCAAAACAACCTTCTGAGCGTCACGGTCGGCTTGGCGTTTATGCATCAATTGTGTGAAACCCATTCTCACGGGATATCTCAAAAAATAAATTATACCTGCAGAATAATCGGAATATGAGCATGAGAAAATAATAATAAATCAAGTACAACAGCGAGATCGAAATACACATCGGGGAATATATCGAATAAAATTACCAATATACATAGATTACACTAAACGCCAGAGAAGACACAGAAAACTATGATTCTCAAGGTCTCTTACAAGCCCTACTTATAGGCGAAAGCTTTAACTATATCGAAAGATACTTTCGACATCATATCGAATATGCGTTTCGACGTCATATCGACGATGAAACCTGATATGCTATCCTACTACGCAAAAAAACCACAAAAATATAACAATTGCACCGGCGGGCCCATCGCAATTTTCAAAGTGCAATTCCCATATTTATAAGAAATTCAAATCCCAAGAAACGTAGAATTCAAACGAGGACCTCAAACTATGCGTCCACTGCATTAGGGGGTCCATCGAAGTTCATCACAAAGTGCATTCCCTGTAAATTTGCTCTCCGTCATTTGAATTGGCGGGACGAAGGGTAATGGTAACCCAGAAATGTAAAAATTAAATTTTCGAATTCTTATCTCTAAGATAAGAATCCCGAAATTGGGGGACTACATGATATGGGCATTTCCCGCATATTGAGCCTGGCCCAAACCAGGCCCATATTTAACCATATCGGGGGCCACTTTCGTCCTGTTCGTCTCTCCACTTATGGTTTCTTTTTACTTTCTTCATTTTCTCTATCTCGATTTTAGCTCAATAAGAAATTAAAGTAAAATGCTATATATGACTCAAAACAGAATTAAACTAAAGACTCGATAATTAAAAACTTACTATTGTGGGTTACCTCCCACACAACGATGAGTTTATTGTCGGTTATCTTGGCAATTATGCTCAAGAATCACGGGTCCTTTCGTGCACCAATTGCACCGTGGTAATTTTCCTCATGTGTTCCTTTATTCACTTTCTCTTCCTCCAACAAGCTCTCCTCTAACGTTATTGCTTCCTCCCTATTGTAATGGTTCACTTGTAGGCTCCTAGCAAGTTGTGCAAAAGCTTCTTCAAATGTTTCCAACAACTTATAAGATTCATATGTGTTCTTACCCAAAAGTCCTTTTCCCTGGATAGTGTAGTCTAGTATTAGTTTATTCTTCATGCTCATTTCGTAGTAGAAAATTTACACCATTGTACCTCTTCGAATTCTGCATATTAGTTCTGCCTTCCTCATTATTTCTTCGAACTTTTCCCACGCTTACATAATTATCACAGCTTCATCAAGCTCGTAGTTAAGAATTGCTCTCTTTGCTATTATTTCTTCAGAGATTAGCGAAAAGTTCATTTTAAATTCTTCAACTATCATTTCATGTGTTGCATCCTATGTCATAACCGTAGTGAACAAATCAAGTGCTACTTCTGACAAAGACTTAGGAAATACTATTAGCTTTCTTGGCGAATTGTTGTAAATCAAACCATCATACAAGTTCTCAAATCGTATGAAATGCTACACCGGATCTTCATCGTAGATCCCATTGAACTGATACTTCCCAACCTACTTGCTCAAGAACATACGCATCTCTTTGTTAATCTCTTCTTCTTCAGTTGGTGTAGTTGGGTGTAACGCTTGTGCAACTCTTGGAAGAAACATCGCTCTCAGCGTACTTTTGGGTATTTTCTTCTTATAGTTGAAAAGTGCATGTGAAATTTCACTAAGTGGCTCCATGCGTACTCCTCGACTGCAAACAACAAAAGCTATCAATGTCTTAACAAATAAGATAATTATTCACACAAAACAATAAGAATAATGTTACTCCCGGCAACCGCGCCAAAACCTTGATGGGGAGAAATTAGGTGTAAATAGAATATAATATATTTTAGCACATGATTGTTACACTTAGATCTTCAATTACATCATTGTAGTAAGGGTCCTCAGATTCTTCAACAAGTGGAAATCCCCAAATCTTATTGATAGTGTATGGTTCAATATTGAATACTCTCCCCCTCACCCAAGCTCTTCCATACTTTGGAGATCAGTAATCTCTAATCCACTTAGAGAGATTTAGGTAGAATTCCATAACAATCTCAGGAGCATAATCATTCAACTCTATCACATATTAATGAATCCCTCTTGCTTCAAGCAAGCCCATCACTTTGTGTTCCTTAAAATCAACCATCTCTACAGCTCTTTGAACGTGAATTTCCCTTCTCTTCAAAGTATTCCACTTCTTCTCCAAACATTTGGTAAGGTAATAGAGAGAATAATAGTCCTCCTCATCTTAAGGGTAAATCACATACAGTCCATCAGAGTATTCCTTTGTTCCTGATGTTGCCGTAACGGCAGCAGCAACATCTTGCTCTTCATCATCAGATTTCTCCTCCTCTTCCACTTCTTCCTCAACATCCACAAACCCAATTTCCTCTTCCATAACATGCTTCCCTTTTCTCTTTCTCTCAGCAGCAACAAATTTCTTTTCTATTTCAGCATTTTTATCAGCTTCAGCAGCTCTTTTCTGAGCATATCTCTCAACTTACTTTTTTCTGTACTGAGCATGTCTCTTAGCAGACTTAACATCTTTTTGCCCCTTACAAAGCTATCAACAGACCCCTTGGTCTTTTTCTGAGCCCTAATCCACTCAGTCACCAACTCATCCACATATTCTGCAACCTCCCCCTCAACATATATATCAACATTATTCTCAGGATTAAGTTCAACCATATTTACCTTGATTTCAGGTTCATTGATGATTGTAGTGATTGCCTTAGACGTTGGTTTTGAAGTTAATTCACCATTCTTTGATTTCTTTCCTCGTCGCACATAGGGTATCGTCTTTCTCTTTGCACCATCATCTGATTTTGCAGGATCTTCTCTAGTGTGAGAGCGAGTGCGTAAGGCAGATGGTTCACTGTTCAAAGCATCATGTGCAAGAGTATCTAAGAGATATTTGCAAAGAAAAATTGAGAGAATTTTGAGAATAGAGAGTAAAATTTCAAAAATTGTAGGCACAAGTAAGTAAATTAGGGTTGTGATTCCTAATATAATCGCGAGTAGTGGAGAGAGAGTGAATGATAGTGGGAAGTTAATGGTAGTTATCAATTAAATTCATCCCTCAATGTTTTCCCGCGTACACGTGTCAATGTTTAAGTAACAAGTAACCAGAGCGGTTTTAAAAACTTTGAAAACTTATAAGTTCCTATTTTGAATGTTGGCCTACAACAGTGCACAATATTGGGAAAACATTCAAACCAGAAGGTGGAGGTACAGGGCTTCACTAAGGAAAATTCATGTGAGAGCTTGAGATACATCCAAAAATTACTTCTGAAACTTAACCAATATAGCAAGTTAGTACGTCACACATACTGTTTAGATCAAGATCATGAGTAAGCAACATAGATAACAAGAAACACACAGAGATCAGTAGTTATGAATTCAAAGAAAAATTCACTTCCATAGAAAAGAAAGTACAAAAAAGTGTGCCACCACCAGTATATCACCAAAAGTGTATGCCTCAACACATGAATTATACTCCCCCTAAGCCCAAGCCGACACAACTCAAAAATAAGAAAGAAAACAATACAATTCTACATGAATGCAACAATGTAATGTTAAATAGGCAGATGGTAAACACTTGTGAAAAACTCCTCAAACCAGCACAATTCACATATCTTTATAATCTTTATTATTTTCATAACTCATATGAACCAAAAAACTGTAGGTTGCTAAACACAAAGCTATTATCACTACTGAATGAGGGCAGCCTGAACTCCACACACCCAGTGACAACATTAACAACAGAAAGTTAGCAAGTTCAAAGGCCTTGAATGTTGGCAATTCATTTATCATGCACCCCGACACCCAAATTCCTTATGCATACTTGTTTACCTACCTACATTCAAGAGAGTTCACCAAGTGATTAGCGCCAATAAATATAATAAACTAAACCTCAAAGACCTTAGTAGAAAGGATCACCCTCATGTGTTCCTTGGCCAAAACAAACAGAAACATGTAAATAGCACAGCTGAATAACATTGAAGCTGTCAACATCATGTATTCCAACTTCTTTACATGTTTTGTAAATCTTTCATATGAAAAAGACAAAACTGAATAGACAAACATCAAACAAACAGATAAGTTTTATTACTTTTTCAAAACAAAGATGTAAGACTGATAATTATAAAGAGTTGTTCATCAAAGAGTTCAACCACACAACCCAAATACGACAAAATGAGGATTAAATGAGACTTACAAGGAAATAAATTCAACAATGGAAAACAACGGAATACCTACTACACCACAACCAATATACCAGTGCTAGAGACTTCCTTAAACTGAAGAATCTCTCACTATCTAAAGGTTTTGTAAACATATCAGCAAGCTGATTTGTTATCTCAATATGCTCAATGTTGATACCTTTGTCCTTTACCATATCTCTCAAGAAATGATGTTTTATGTCTATATGCTTAGTTCTAGAATGCTGGACAGGATTCCTAGAGATAATAATGGCACTTAGATTGTCACAGAACATCAGGAGTGTGTCACTATCTAACCCATAATCTGACAACATGTGTTTGATCCATACCAATTGTGTAACACAACTTCCAGCAACTACATATTCTGATTCAGCTGCTGATAATAAAACACAGTTATGTTTCTTGTTATACCATTCAACCAAATTGTTCCCCAAATAGAGATAGCCCCCACTTGTGGATTTCCTGTCATCCACGTCACCTGCCCAATCAGATTCACTAAACCCCACAAGCTTAGCGTTAGTGTCATAAGAATACCAAATGCCGAAGGGTGAAGTTCTAGAGATATATCTAAGCATTCTCTTCATAGCAATCAGTGAGATTTCCTTGGATCAGCTTCATACCTAGCACAAACACATACAGAAAACATGATATCAGGTCTAGAGGCAGAGAGATACAACAAACTACCAATCATGGATCTGTAGAATGTTGGGTCAACATTGCTGCCAATGCCATCATTTGTTATCCTCAGTGGAGAGGACATAGGTGTGTTGCAAGGATTGGACTTATGTAGCTCAAATCTCTTCACTAGATTCCTTGCATACTTCTCTTGGTTCAAGAAGATACCCTTCTCCACTTGCTTCACTTGTAATCCCAGAAAGTAGTTAAGCTCACCAGCCATGCTTGTTTCAGATGTTCCTATCATTGACTCAACAAACATATCTAAAGTAGACTTGTTAGTAGAACAAATACTATATCATCCACAGAAATTTGAGCAATAAATATATCAAAGTTTTTATTAAGGATAAACAAAGTTTTGTCTCCATCTCCTCTATTGAAATCTAGACTTAACAAAAAATAAGTTAGTCTCTCATACCAAGCTCTAGGTGCATGTTTTAAGGCATACAAAGCCTTCTCAAGTTTGTACACATGGTCAGGATGTTTGGGGTCAAAAAGGCCTTTAGGTTATTCAACATAAACCTCTTTATCTATTAAACCATTAAGAAAGGCACCTTTAACATCTATTTGGTAAAGTTTAATCTTAAGACAACAACCAATATCAAGAAGTAATCTAATAGATTCAATCCTAGCTACTAGGGCAAAGTCTCATCAAAATATATACCTTCCACCTAAGTATAACCTTGTGCAACAAACCTAGCTTTGTTTCTCATAATTACACCATTCTCATCAGTTTTATTTTTGAAAATCCATTTTGTACCTATTACATTCACATGTAAAGGCCTAGGCACAAGATTCCAAACTCTATTTTTTGTTTAATCCAGTAACTATCCTTAAGATCTTCAGTTACATTCTTAAGTTCAATGGAGGACACAAAATAAGAAGCATTTTCAATAGTACATGAAAAGGACATACAAACACACAACCTTACCATATCCCTGTAATTAACCTTTTCTTTGTTTTGTGTTCTCACTCTTTCAGTGATTTAACCAATTACTTGAGTGGCTGGATGATCTTTTTGTATCCTAGTAGAAGGATCTCTTCTGGATTCTCGAACTATTTTATCTTTTAAATCTGATAGTGCAAATGTTGGCCTAACATTAGGTGTTTCTGGTGTTAAGTCAACCTTTGTTCCAGTTTTCAGTTCAGCATCTCTAGCTTCTGTGTTCAATGTTCGGTCCAATGTTGGACCAACCTCTGAAACAATGACTTCTTCAATACATGCAGAAACAGTTAAATCATCAAAAAATGACATTAACTGATTCTTGAAGAGTATGCAATATTGGATTGTAGACTCTGAAAGCATCACTATTTGGAGAATAACCAACAAATATACACTTTTCACTTTTGGGATCAAACTTGCTCAAATAATCTCTATCTTTTAGCAAATAACAGTCAATTCCAAACTCATGAAAATGTGCAACAATTGGTTTTAAACACATCAAAGATTTCATAAGGTGTCATAGTAGTACCAGATCTAGGATAAACTCTATTGCTAATATGACATGCAGTATATAAAGCTTCAGCCCATAGTTTATTTGATAAGTTTGTAGAATTTAACATCACTCTAGCCATCTCTTGAAGTGTTCCATTCTTCCTCTCAACAATCACATTTTGTTGAGGTGTCTTAGGTGCAGAGAACTCATGGAAAATGCCTTTAGTTTCACAAAAATTAGAAAAGCTTACATTCTCAAACTCTTTTCCATGGTCAGGCCTAATTCTTCCTACATAATTACCATAAAGATTTTAAATATTAGCATGTAAAATCTTGAATGTGTTGAATGCTTCTGATTGTCTTTTATAATTTAATCCATGTATATCTTGAAAAATCATCAATAATAACAAAAGCATACTTCTTACCATTCAGGCTACTAACCTCAATAGGACCAACGAGATCCATATGTAACAATTCAAAGCACTTATTTGTTCTAGGGTTAGTACTCTGTACCTGGAGTGGTGTATGAACAGCTTTTGTTTGTTTACCTTTCAGGCAGTCTTCACAAACAATTTTACTTGGACTAGTCAACTTAGGTAGACCTCTTACAGCATCTAACTTCTGTAGTTAATACAGATTTCTATAGTGCCACATTACATATTCATCTACCTTGGCATGGTAGCATTATGCTTCATCTTCAGCAAGATAGCAATTATCATTTGATCTTGTACCTGTCATGACACAGACATTGTCACTATTAAACACATCACATGAAATTTTATGAAAAGTAACTAGAAAGTTGTCATCACATACTTGACTAACGCTAATTAAATTTGCTTTCAATCCATCAACCAACAAAACATCCTTGAGTGGTGGAAATCCTTCAACATCCAGCACTCATTTTCCAATGATTTTCCCTTTGGTGCCTCCTCCATAGGTGACATTCATATTGTCAATGTTTTCAGTCATGTGTCTTTAGCATCCACTGTTAAAATACCACTTACCTGCAAGATTATAGTAAATAATAGAAAAGACAACATTGCAAACAATCTTAATCTTAGGAGTTTTTATCTTTTCAATCCAAATTTTACTTTTTTGTCCTTCAGCATTGTTACCTAATATTGGGATATCATTCAGATCAGAGGTTTTCCTAACATTGGTACTGCTCTTAATTACTATTTTCTTCTCAATCACAATTCTATATTTTTTACAATAAGGCTTAATGTGATCAGGTTGAAAACAATATTGACATATAAAAGTAGGTTTTTTCACCGTGTTGGTAGGAATTTCACAACTCAAGCTATTAATTTCCTTGATAAAACCAGCTTTCAAATAGGCAGAATTAGCATTTTCAGAGAGAGGTTTCTCAACAAAGCCCAAACCACTTTTACCTTGATTTCCCATACTTAGAACTTCATTAAGTTTAGTAGTACCTGAGTTCCATTTGGCATTGGTTTGTTCAGCTTTATAAGATTTTACATTAACATCCTTAAGTTCAGCCTCAGTTTTGTCAAGGTATTTCTCATACAGTTTCAACATCTCATCCATGCATCCAATCTCTTCCTTCAAGCATTTGTTGCTCTTGATGAGTTTGTGATTCTCAAGCAACAGTTTGATGTAGGTAGACTTCAGGTCTTCAATGATTTCTTCCTGGGACATTTCACCTTCAAAGAAATATTCTTCATCTTGATCCACTAATCCATTAAAACAATCAAAGTTAGATTCAACATTGTTAGACACAATATTAGGTTCAATATTAGAATTATATTCATCCTAATCTACAAAGAAAGTCTTCTGTTCTGATGTTGGATCTAGAATGATGGGGTAACATTGAGATCTGAGGCAGTTATGGGAGTCTTCTTATGTCGAGTCAATCTGAGTGAGTATGGCAGTAGTGTGAATATCTTCTGATTGTTCTTCAGCTTTTCCAGAACTAAAGTCATCTTTATTAAAATCATCTACACAAACCCAATGAGAATTTCGTTTTTTTCTAAGAGTATTAGCACATTCATTTGCCATGTGACCATATCATTTACATTCAAAACATTGAACATCTTTTAACTTATCATCTTCTAAAAGAGTAGGTTTAGATACCATGTACTTGACAAACTTAGGAGGTAATTTCTTATAACCAGAAGAAATATTACTAAGATTTCTTTTCTTTACCTTTTCCTTTAAAGTTCAGCTTATTGAATTTCTTCGTAATTTTACCATAGTTTGAAGAAATTAATTCATGCTCATCATCACTTTCATCATTCAGCGAATATTTGCTAGGTTTTGAGGCAAGCTCCATCTCAAATTCTCTAAGAGTATTCATCAAGACTTGAAACTGTAGATTAGCAAGGTTCCTAGATTCACTCATTACAATTTTCTTGAAAGCAAATTTAGATGACAGTGTTCATTGCTTTATAACCCATCTCTTGATTGGTCATTGAAAAACCTAGATTTTCACATTGGTTAGAAATATCAAGAATTTTCTCAAAATAACTATCAACACTTTCATCCTCACCCATCTCAAGTTTTTCAAATTGCTGAAGCAGTTGACTATATTTAGAATATTTAACAGCAAAATCTCCTTCACAATGTAATTCAAGTATATCCCAAGCATGTTTTACTTTTGTACAATTCTGGATTCACTTGAACATGTGATGATTAACCCAACTAAAAATAACATTAAGAGATTTTTCATTAAAATTAAAGAGACTTACCCCTGGTGCTGTGCATTCTGCTTCTGGTTTTGGCACTAGATTACCTTCACCATCTCTTGGTAATGTCGGAAGAAAATATCCATTGATCACAGATTACCAAGCCCGAATATCAATGGCTTTGAAGTGAGATCTGATCCTGATCTTCCAGTATGCATAATTGTAGCCATCCAAAATTGGAATTCTGTTGGTATTAGGATTGACACTGTCCATTGTGTTGTAACACTTCCAAACCACAAGTGTAGTCGGTGTTTGGCTCTGACGCCAATTGAAATTGTCGGATCATGCATTGACACAACAACTTTGAGAATTAAGCTGGCATTGCCTTAACTCTTCAATGATCTTCTTTATTAGAGTAATATGCAGCGGAAATAAAGAACACAAGAAGATATAATTTTCAGAAGTTTTCAACATTATTAAAAACTTACTAGCCTTAGGCAAAATAACCGAAAATGGTTTTAACAAGACATTCCTCACAATAATTCACTCACGCTCTTTGTTGATCGGAGTCAACGAAGCAGGCAAGTACGAACTACTTAACTTCTAAAAACTAGACTTAAAGTAGTTGGTACAAAAACTATGCAAAAGCAAGACGAAGACAATACAACGTATGATTAATATCTTGGAATATTTAGCACTACTGTCTTGTGTTTGTATTGATGAACTTCACACCTACATATAGGTTTCTTAAAACTTGCACTCCAAGGTGTATTGTTCACAGTTTTGATAACTCTTGTTGTTTCCTTGTTGAATTGGACTTCCTTTTGACGTCGGCCTCTTTCTTAAATAATTATTCCCTTTATTAGAGTCCTAATAAGGTAAGAACATCTTCTTCAATACGGAGTAATCCTGGAAAGAATCATAGTTGTAGTGGAACTCCAATTTGTTTCATTTCTTGAAACCGTGTGTTGTTGACTTTTCAACTTAACTTGAATTAAAGAAACTTGAAGTAAGGAATCTTCTAAAACTCTTCCTTATGATTAAGATACCTTTATGGACATAAACATAAACAACTAAAACCGTGGAACTTGATTAATAAATGGATAAAGGCAAAATAAAGCAGTCAAAGAACTGTTTTCGTGCATGTTCTCTAGTTTCAATGTTATCCTCAATGTTACCCCAACATCGCATAACATTGATTCCAGACTATCTTGCACTTTCAGAATAGACACCAAAGGTAGAAAGAGATGATGTTGTCAGGGGCTGGAAAAAAGATCTTAATCAAAGTAGTCGCTCAGTCTTTACCAACTTCTGTCATGGGGTGTTTTCGATACTCGACTCCCTTATCAAGGAACTTTAAGGTATGACTAGAAAACATTGGTGGGCTAGTGCGTCACACATCAAAATCCATTGGGTTGCATGGAGAAAGATGTATCGAGGCAAGAAACTCAGAGGCATGGGGTTTAGGGATCTTCGTGCTTAAATGCAGCACTTCTTACTAAACATGCATAGAGAATCTTGAGATTTTCGAGTAGTGTTGTTGGCCAAATTTCAAGGCAAAATACTTCCCATATTGCTCTATATTATAGGCGAAGAGTGGTTGTGGGCACTCCTTTCATGGCATAACATCTAGGAAACTATTTTGAGCTTGGCATGAGGTCTACGATGGCATGTACGTGAAGGTTCATTTGTCTTGATGTTGTGGGATGCATGGCTACCTCGGCCTATCCTGTTTCCAAATGAGGGGCGTCATTGTTTAAGGTATGAGGCAGTGGAATCAAACAATTATTCAAGTAGTCTTTTGGGAGGCTGATGCATCGACGTATTGTGTGGTTTGTGGAGGCGAGAATGAGGATGTTTGCCACGTTATTTCTCATGTCACATGGCGCAGCAAGTTTGAGCACTCTCCCATCTTCTGAAGGCATTGATTCTTAAGGATGATAAGGGTATTTTGGAGTGTTTTACTCATATTTCAGCGGCAAAAGACACGAGTAACGTCTCTAAAGCGTAATTCTTCATTGGGTCTTATGGAATAATTGCAATATAATTCTTGTGGGTAGAAGGCGTCGTCGCGGTTGAAGATCGTGGTTTGTGTTGTTAATTACCAAAGTTTATGCTTGAGATCTCTGATCCATCCCCTCGAGTTCTTGTTTCGGAAGCTGACGCGTGGTCTCGACTAAGTAAACAATGGTCAACATACAATTTTGATGGGGCGGTTCTTGTTGAAGAGGGAAACATCGGGGATTGGTTCACCTTTTAGGATGGGGAAGGAAACTGCATTGCGCGACTTCAAAGGAGAATTTCGGCCACCTTGGATAACTTTACTCAGAGATTTTGGCTGCATGAAATTCGGTCCAATTTGCAATCACTCACGGCTAGAGAGTGGTGGTGTTTGAGGTCGACAACTTGGAGGTTTTCAACTTTATAATCTTTAAGAACGAGATGGGTTTTGAAGGAGGTAACTTAATCACAAATATTCGCAACCTTTGTTGTGATCAATTGCCATTCTTATTTCATTGGATTAGGGTCAAGGGAGATAATGTTGCTCATAACCTTGCGCGTTCGACAACTAGCTATATTTCTTGGGTTGCACCGATTGATATGTCTCCGGACTACTTTTCTGTTTGAATTCTCTGTTTTTGTGGAGCTTTGTGTTTCTCTTTTTTTGATACTTGTAGCATGGTTTTCATGAAAATATTCAAAGTGTTAAGGCATGTTCTAGAAAATGTCCTACTCTTAAAAAAACTTAAAAATAAATAAATATATATAATATACTTTTTTTGTGTGAATAAAGAGGTATACAAGAGATCGTTAGACCATATCTGCTCTAAGAAAGCTATCCATAGAGCGGTGGGACCTCTCAAAAGAAATCCTCCCCTTATTAGCTAAGGTCAATTTCACAAGGATGTCTGCCATTCCATTCGTTTCACGAGGAATCCATTAAACCCAGATATTCCACGACATTTGTATAAGGTTATTGCATTCTTTAACTAGTACCACTCGATGTGCTTCAACCTCCTGTTCTCTTTGAATTAATTTGAAGGTTGTGAGTGAGTCCGTGTCCAAAATAAACTGTGGTATTCTCCTTTCCAAAGCCAGCTAAAGTCCTCTTTTTATAGCTTCTAGTTCTGCATCGTCGACCGTTGGTGATTCCTTTCGAAAGCCCCAACCCCATAAGCCATCTTCCTTTAGTAGAACACCTGATGTCATGCCCTTGTTCTCATCTGTATTCAATTTCTCCCATCATATTTCAGGCGTCTTCCATCTTCTCTTTGCTCCCCTATTCTTCGATTTCCTTCTCCCCGCCCACATATACATGCTAAGAAGTTTGATCCAAAATGCGCATTTTTAATGCTTTCCATCTCACCTTTGAAAACTTTGATATTTCTGTTCTTCCATAGCCACAAACACATATTTCCACCCAACTTCCTCGCTTAAACGGCTCAACATCGATTTGCTTTCAAGCATGCACCTGATCCAACTTTTATTAAGATCTCCTTCAAACTCTAATCTGCTGCTCGCTGCCACTACTTTATCCCATACACCACGTGCCACTGAATAGGGCCGAAGCAGATGAATCACTGTCTTAGAGCTGGTTTTGCATACCGTGCAATCCGCAGTTGTAGAGCATCTCCTCGTGCGACGCATTTAATTTGTCGCAAGTTTCTTTTGCGCATCGAGCCACAGAAAGTGCTTCACTTTGTTGTTGATATCTTTACCCCATATCCACAACAAGTCCGCATTAATTGAGTGATCCTCTTAATAGAATTCCAGATAATTCTTGTACACCGTCTGACAACTAAACTCACCATTAGACGCGCATTCCAAAGGATTTTGTCCTAGTTACAGTTCAGCATCACCTTACGATTCACCACCTCCTATTAAAGGGAATTCAACATTATTGTCCTCAACTCGTCGACTCGCCAACTACTATCCAAATTAATGACTTTGTATAATTTCGACTTCGCCTCCAATGGATCAATAAAACAATCTTCATCACATAGCCAAGACGCCCCTAACCAATTTTACTACTAAAACGATATTTTTCTCCCATCCCCAATCTTCCACCTAAAAAATGGATGCATAAGCCCAACACATCTAACAATACCCTTCAAAGTCGTGATATACATTGGCTTAGATTTTCACTCCAAGAGTCGCTCATTCTTCAACTATTTAGCCGTGATAAACTGAGACCAAACCGTGTTCTCTTCTTATTTTTATAGCCATTGAGCTGCTTTATAATCTGATCAAAGATCTCTGCAAAATTGTGATGCTCCCGTGGATCAAGGAAACTCCAAGGTATTTTCCTAAATTGCACGTTTGCTTGAACCTTAAAACATCACAAATCGTGCATTTCCAACATGAGCCCTCACCTTTAGAGAAGAGAACTTTAGATTTATCGAGCCCTGGTTTGAGGCCGTAGGCGCCAAAATATTTATCCAACACAGCTCTTATGGCTTTAGCCGTGCTTTGCATCACTTTCCCCATAAGCACCAAGGCCTTGGCAAAGAAAATATGTGATAGACCCTGACCTCCTCGACAAGGGATAATAGGCTGCCATTTTTTCCCTTTCAACCTCCTCTTGGATGAGATATGCTAACCTTTTGACACACAAAAAGAACAAATACGACAAGAGAGGATCGCCTTGACGTAGGCCACACGAGTGATTAAACAGTTCGAGGGGTGAACCATTCCAAAGAATCCTTGTGATTGCATGTCGAACACAAAATATAATCAAGTCAATGAGCTCGGCCGTGAAGGCAAACACATGTAAGGTTTTCTCCAAAAAGTCCCAATTAACTTCATTGTATGCCTTCTCAAAATCTAGCTTCATTATAATGCACCCCACTTTTTTTTTCTTGTTCATAACAATGTAAAAGCTCTTGTAATAAAAATATGTTATCTTGGGTATTCTTCCTTTTATGAAACTTGATTGAGTTTGCGATATGATTTCTAGCATCATGAACCTTAAGCTCATTGTAATGCTCTTGATTATAAGTTTGTAGAGCATGTTACAGAGTGAGATTGGCCTAAACTGGGAAATTTTCTCTGGATTCTGGGTTTTGGGGATTAGACATAAGAACGCCTCACATAGTGTTGGGTCAAATAGTCGTTCTTTAAACATCCCATCAGCAAACTCCTTAAGCGATTCGTATAACCAATCCCAACTTTTTTGGGTCCAGGGGTTTGAACGGGTTCACATAGTTAACAACTTCGTGCAATTCAGAAAGATCAATACGACTCACCAGTTTAGTTCGGTCCTCCATAGATAAAGTCGCTTGATATCTCAACTTAGATAGTTTATTGCGTACATTTCCATACTCCGAATCTCTGCCACCCGAGAAAAGTTTCACAAAGAACTTTTGAGCGTGTTTCTTTAGCAAGTCTTCGTCTTTCGTCCACTCATTCTCAATTTTGCAGCGTCGTTATCTTGTTACGGCGACGTCGATTGAGAGTGGAACGGTGGAAAAACTTTGTATTTCTCTCCCCATACCTTATCACTTGAAACGAGATTTTTCAAACCAAAAGTTTTCTTCTTGCCTTAGCATAACGTTATACTCCTCAATTAGCTGGATCTCTAACTTTGTGAGGTGCTAATTAAATTTATACCCTAGTGCTTTCTAGATCCCGTTCAGGCGATCAAGTAGAACTTTCTTCTTGTTGAAAATATTCTGGAACGTCTCTTTGTTCCATGGTTCAATAACTCGAGGGACCTTCTTTTCTGCGTCTATCATATTTGGTTTATGCTCCCAAATACTTTTAAGTAGGGGGTACACTCCAGATGATAGAACCAAGTCGCCTCAAATATGAACGGTTTTCTATTATTTTTACTTTATCTGCATTGGCATAACATCAATACTGGATGGTGCTCTGAATGTGTACGTGGCATGTGTGAAACTTCATTACCCGAGAATTCGTCTATCCACGCTTGATTAGTCATGGCTCTATCAATCCTTTCTTTAATGATAGCTCCATCTTCCTGTTTATTGGTCCACGTGAGCGCCGATCCTCTAAACCCCAAGTCAACTAATCCACACCTATCCATGTAGTTTCGAGAGAAATTAAGGTGGTTGAGAGAAACCGTGTTGCCTCTGTGGGAAACCCTAACCCTAATCAGAAGCCAATCACGTACGCGGAAATCACTATGGCTAGAACTAGGAAGAATGACATCAAGATTGACGAAAAAAAGCCGAAGAGAGGAAACATATTCTGATTCAGGAGCTGACAGGCAACAGACTTCTCACAAAAGTGACCTTCACGGATGAATTTGAGAATACAATCAGGAATTAGTGGAAGGACACGCTGATCATTTAGGTATTGAGTAAACCATGGTGCTTCACAGCTCTCCATACCGGACTTAAAACCATGTGGTCGCTTCACACTTTGAAATGATGGATTTAGGTCACTTTGCTACTGTTTGAAAGGTTTAAACTCTTTGAATCGTGGGTTGATTTGGAGGGAAGGTCTATGGCAACTAGCTGGGAGCTTCCTCTCGGTGCGTAAATGGTTCCCAGAGTTTTGAGTGGATACGAATAAGGTTGAGAGTGTGATAACATGGATGCAAATCCCGCATCTCCCAATGTTATTATTTAAGGAATCGATCATTCAATCATCGGCGTTGTACATTGGAGACCCGATTAAAATCGATGGGAACACCTATAACGCCACCCGAGGAAACTTTGCACGCTTTTATGTTCAAGTTAGCACGAAGGCGCCGCTGAAGTTGTGGCTGGATATTAGAGACAAAGTATACCATGTACTCTATGAGAATCTCCCCTATCTCTATTACAAATGCGGAAAAGTGGGTCATGTGGAGGTAGATCGCGAGTTAGCCAAATCTCAAACTCCCAAAGAAATCGCAGAACAAAACACCGGGGAGGAATCAAGGTCGTATACCAGTATTAAGCAAAGGAATGGTTGATGACTAAGGTGAGAAATAAGGAATACATGAACTGGATGGTGGTTTCTAGAGGACGAAATAAAAGGATGGCAACCAACCAAATTAATAGGAATAAAGAGGAGAGGATAAGGTATGCGGTGAAGATCCTAACGAGGAATAGTTATGTTTCCAATTTTCAGCATAATATAAATTATGAGATGCCTACCATGAATTTAAAAATTTCAGCAAAGAGCCTTGAGGCGCAAGGTAAGAGTCAACCTCTTGTTCCCTAAAATTCGAGTGGATCTAAAGGAAAGGCTGTTGGTGAAAAAAGTGAAATGTGTTTGGAGAATGAGTAAGGAAAGAGCCACAACAAAAGAATCGAAGAAAACTCCTAGTAGGAATCTTAATAAATTTGACTCACATGGAGTTTATAAAAAATAGAAGTTTGAAAATATTGCCTCGTTTGAGAAAGTTGAAAACTCAAGTAAGGGAGATGGAGCTTAATGCACTATACGGATAGCCCAACCTCTTGACTGATATGCTATTGGCTCATTGGGCAGTTCTGGACTTCGAAACACAGCATCACTGGTTCCAAGGATCCTCAATGATATTATGAACATAACAGGAGGAACAAATGATTCATGTGTTTAGACTACCATCGATTGTTTGGGAGGTAGAGATGATGATTCACCCGATTTTGAGGGAGGACAACACGAATACATGGTGGCAAAATACATCATTGAACAGATAAAAATCGACTCAAGATATTACGCTAGCGACAAAGGCAGTGACACAGATTTACGAGACATAGAGAGGATCAACTGTTGATTACCCGATAGTACCGCACCATCTATATCCAGTCAATATGAAGATTGTTTCATAGAGCTGTCAGGGAGCGAGACATGTTGATTTAGAAGAAACATATGTGAGCTTGTTCAAATTCACAAGCCTTTAGTGATGTGAATGAAGAGCAACCAAGAGAGATTGCATCATTTTTCGGATTCACAAATTATGTTCTAGCACGTACTGTGCGTATGATAGTCGGAGTGTGGATGTTATGGAACGAGGAGGTTGTGGATGTGGAAATTATATGGGTCAGTGACCTGGAGATACACGCCATTATAAAACCGAAACTTGAGGACCGTTGGCATCTATCAGAGATATACGCGCAGCTCCGTCGCAAAGATAAGGAACGTGTCTTATGCAGCATGGTTTGGATGGCTATGAGTTCGAGTATTCCTTGGCTTGCAATGGGTGATTTCAACGAGGTGGGATTTGTCCACGAACATTATGCTATTATACTTTAACGACACATTTGGATGTTACATGAGCTCAAAACCCCCCATAATTTAGTATAATGATTACACTAAAGTAAAATACTTAATCTTACATTTGGTTGCCAAAAGAGCTCTCAATATCCAACATTAACTTGATGTAAACTCGTGTTTGTTACGCATATAAATGCACATAATTTTTGTGAATTACCAAAACTATCCTTAATTTTTGTGAATTTTCGTGATTCAGTTTTATGTCATTTCGTAACTTGTATAGGCGTCAGCTAAGGGGTAGAAGCTTGTATTTTTTTTCTGAAAAAACAAGACAGAAATGGTATTTAACTTGAGAATTGTTGTTGATGGTTGTGGTATTAAATTATCATGAGAATGGGGGAAGTGAGATTAGTTATATGGGAATATGCTCCAAAAAGGCAATTTATTTAGGGCCCCTCCCACATTTTATTTTCCAACCAAATATGGTATAAACCCATATAATTTAATTAATAAGGTCTATCAAGATTATTTAGGGCCCCTCCCACATTGAGAATCTGAACCACCGCAGAAAAAACAATCGGACCTATGACTATTACCCAACCAGTTGGCCCAAAATTCTTTTTGTCCTGATGTCTGCAAATAGGCTGATAGTTGCTGGTTTTAGACGAGATATTCTGGTACTTAGTACTTACAAAACTTTGATCCAATGAATTTTTATGCACAATTTTAAATTTTCATACAGTAAACTAGTCGAAGTTTATTTCTGTATCATTTATATATTCTCTATATCATGCACCATATCATTGGGGTGTACAAATCACCTCGATCTTTCTCCAAATGATAATTTGACAATCGCTTATGACCAAGGCAAGGACTAGTTAGGAAGAACATACATTCTTCGGTTTGAGGTCAACTTTGACAAATAATCATTTTGTTAAAACATTTGGCAAGGATTAATTGAGCAATATACGGATCACGCGTAGACTGTAGATTATTTAGATCCATAGGCAATTTCCAAATTATGTAATACTAAACGACGAGTATAACCATTAATCTTTGGTTTTTTTTTTTTGAATAAAATTAATCTTCTATTTGATGGAACATATAACATAATATTTGAGCTAAATATTACACTAGCCAATCTCTAACAGAGTATTTCTCAAAAATGGTTAACAACAAGAGATGACCCATAATGCCATAAATTCTGAACTTTCTGAACATTTCCTTAATTTTATGGCTCAGAAAAACGCCTAATGTGTCACAGAGGATTTGAAGTTACATTAGCAGTATAGATCTATTCATGTTCAGTAAAATCATTATTGATTAAAATCTATTCATGTATAGATCTATTCATGTTCACGACAAATTTTTATGAGCTATACGATCTATATTTAGATTGGCAAGTGGTGATTAAGGCAGCAAAATAGTTGATATAAAATCTTTAGTTGGTGTTTCAACTCACTACCCTCAGCATGACTATAACAATGCACCATACTGTTAGATATACTATTAGTTTCATGCTATATAGATGCATGATATGATTAGATTGTGCTAATCTATGCAAAAGAATAATCAAAAGATTAAATGACAAAGACAAATTAACGAGTATGTTACATCAACAACATCCAACCTCATACTTCGATAAACCATTCATTTCCTGAAATGGGTTACACGAGAGTGGTTTTCCATGCTTGAAATGTAATCAAAAAACAGCCAATTACACTTAATGATGATATGTTGTCAGGGAGATTGAGGAGATATGGCAACATGTGAAGTTATATTTGCAATTTGTTTTTGAAGTCCTCGAAACTTTTCATAGTGCCCCTTGTTACTTCCTTCACACCCTTACTTTAAATGAGAAAAGAACTAAGCATGACAAATAGCAGAACATCTTTTTCCAGAGCTCTATCATTGATATATATCTTTAAGTTTAAGCAGACATTAGAGCTCAGATTTTGTGAGGCTAACAGATAGTTGTATTGAGTACGATATCACTTGAAGAATCAGGACATCAGCGGTAACAAGGGACCTCTATGTATAGCAGTTCATTTGTCCATGCTATTTATTTTGGTCTTATTTCGTCTATGTTACAATACACCGAGAAATTGATACAATGGGGCCTGACTTAACCAAATTAATGCCATCCCCTTACAATGAACATACTAGCTTGGTCCGGAACACCTATTACACATAAGTAGATATAAGACGACGGGAAAAATTCTTAAATGACCAAGTTGAGGGAACAGTCGAACAAGACCTATTCGATGCTCTTTGGTTGTCGAATTGAGAGCGTTAGATACTTATAATTTCGGACTGAACTTGGGATCGTGCCAAGCTGCCTACGTATCCCATTGAGGGAATAAAGCCAAGCATAGCTCATTTATCTATTTTGAGTTGCCTTTATTGGACCGACCCCTGGTAGGGCTGCTTGGTTCACTTGGTTCTGCATTGCGCGACTTCACGGTTTTGATCATGTCTCTTTAATGGTTGGTCGGAATCTCGATCCACTACTTGATTATGGACCGTGACTCATGTAGCTTTTAGGACATATATGGGTTCAATTTATGTGAGTATCGAATCACTTGGATTCGATCTATCAATATCGAATGAGTGAAGTTCGACACTGCATAGCGCGACTTCACAATTTCGATCATATCTCCTTGTTAGATGATTGAAACCTCGATTCGCTTCTTGATTCGGGACCCTGACTCGAGTAGATTTCAAGGAAAATACTATATAAGTATCGAACTGACTTGGTTCGATCGATGGTAGATCGAATCGGCTTTGTTCGAGGTACAATCGAATTGTAGTGCACGACTTTACGGTTTCGATCATTTCTCTTCAATGGATGATCAAAATCTCAATCCGCTTTTTGATTCGGGACCCTAACTTATGTAGCTTTCAGGATATATATTGGTTCGATCTAGTTGAGCATCTAATTCACTTGGTTCAATCGATGATTGATTGAACTTGTTGTGCCTAGAAAAGGTTGTGCCTCAAACTGGTTGTGCATCGAACTGGCTATGCATCGAACTGGATGTGATTCGAACCGGATGTGCATTGAACTGGATGTGTATTGAACTAGCAGTGCATCGACCCGGTTGTGCATCGAACTAATTGTGCATCGAACCAGTTGTGCATCGAACCGGCTTGGATTCGACCTTAAAACTTCTTCGTCCGTCCCCCCTACTTGTGAGGAGTGAGGGGGTATATAGAGGCTTGATTAGAGGGGCTTATAGGATTCTGTCGAGAAGTTCAACAAATCCAAAACTAAGTTCATACCGCTCTTCATTCGTGTTCAAGCCAAAAATCCGTTTAATCTGAGATCAGGTCCTAAGACCCTCAAAAAAACTGTTTTTGAAGATTGAAGTCCATACAAAAAGATTAAAACCAAAAAATCAAAGAATTGAAGACGAAGATCATACCAATCTTCATCAACCTTCAAATCAAATTCCAAATCAAGTGTTCGTTCGATCCGAGATCAAGTCGTAAAGCCCTCGAATCAACGTTTGTCAAATATCAAAGTACTTTGAAGATCAAGATTCCTCCAAAGGAGATTGACATTCAACAAGTTCAAGACGAAGATCAAATTGGTCGTCACAAATATTAAGTCAAGTAGATCGTCAATTCACGATCAAGCTCAAAGCCCTTAGATTAACGCTCAACCCAAATACACGTGGAAGATATCAAAATCAAATCCACTCAAGTCAGCCAAATTTCAAAATCATTTGTTTGAGAAAAGAATCAGAGGATTAAATAGAGATTGCATCACAATTGTACTTTAAATTTATTTAAAATTACTTTGTAATCTTTTTTGTCTTTTATTTTTAGAATTCAAGAATTTGTCATTACTGTGTGTCCTCTGGAAATAAGAAAAATAGTACACTACACCTTGACCTGAGTTCCGACTCTTCAAGATATTCCTCACAGTTGTCACATTATCGAATCTTTTTTCAGTTGCACATATGTGTGTACTCAAGAACGCAAAAGTTGATTCTTCTCAAGCGAATATCCAAGGCGCAATACTTGTGCACAACACAATCTTCTCATACGAATTGATTTAGTCCTCATGTGTTGCTGCATGATAAAAGCATACATACTCGTATCAGTTCAATAGGCATAAAGTATGTTTATTTGGCATCAGTTGGCAAAGTTTTTTAAAGCCTTGGCACCAATATATCGAGTTTAAGGAAACTGTATCTGCTTTGCTGACTATACTAAACACCATGAGGTGCTTAGGACATACAGCGATGACAGCACAACTGACAGCATTATACATCTTCCTCGTACATGCTTTTACGACAGTCAACCAATAGCTAACAAACAAAAACCCAAAGGAAACATAATTTATTTCGTAAAATTTTGGCGATCAAGGTGACGTCGTTAGTGAAATCTTCAAACATGGATCACCCTGGATCAGAGTGACAGCAATGAACACACTTGTCATGGGAATTTTGTCAAACAGGTAATAACAATGGACAATGGGACCGCGCCGTCATGTTGAGTGCCAACAAATTGCTGCACTAAAAGGATATTTTATTGGAGGGCTGCTTTCTCTCTCTGGTCATTTTTCTGCAGTGAAGGAATTTCCGTTGGTGCATTGTTTCGTGGCTTTCGAATATAATATAAACTATGCACATACACTGACACCAAAGGGACGCGAAAGCATAAATTCCAAAAGGACAATTTGCTCCTTAATTTTTTTTAAAAATTTAATATGTTCTTTTTTCTGGAGCCTTGAGTAAATGTCTTGAATAAATGTTTTATATATTTTAATTTTTTTTGACAAAAATGCTATCGGTGTTTATTCGGGCCAAAATAACTAACGTGGCGGTACAATCAATAAGTTGCTAAACCTATTCAATAAGTTGTCAATGACACATCATATTTTTCAGCAACAAAACGTTTTTTACACAAGTCCTTGTAATTTTAAATATTATATTTGCACACAAAAATAAATTATGCTTTGCACCCCCAAAAATATATATATATAACTATTTGGTAAAAATAATAATTATATATATAATTAATAATAATAAACATATATGTATATATATAACTATTTATAAAATAATAATTATTTAAACAATATATAAAAATAAATAAATAAACCACAAAATATTGCATTTTGCACCCAAAATATTTTAGGGTGAAAAGTGTAATTTATTTTGGGGTGCAAAGTGCAATTTTGTACTGTCACGTAGACAATTTTGGCCCGAATAAGACATAGGGCATTTTTGAAAGCTTTTTTTAAATATACGGGGCATTTTGGCAAGGCCCGAAAAAATCTGGCATTTTAACTTTTTAAAAAAAGTTAGCGGGCATTTTTAATATATTATCCACAAAAAATACAATTAAAAAAATAAAATAATCATCATCTTCATCCTTACCCCCTCCCCCCCCCCCCCCCCTCCCTCGCCGCCGAGCACCACCACCAACATCGATTCTGCCCCCGAGCACCACCACCAACATTGATTCCACTGCGATTCATAACCTATTCTGTCGAGCACCACCACCACCATCGGTTCTGCCGCGTTTCGTAACCTATTCCGTCGAGCACCACTACCAACATCGATTCTGTCGCGATTCCTAACCTATTCCGCCAAGCACCACCACCAACATCGATTCCGCCGCCGAGCACCACCCTCAAAACTCAAATCTTGTAACATGTTATTTGTATAGCTTCCACTGAGAAACCGTCCGCCATTTCTAGTTGTTAGGGCAAGCGGCGGAGACGGCGGCAACAAGGGGTGGGGTGGGGCTTTACGGGTAGGGTTTAATTTTTTTTTTATTGAATGTATTTTATTGTTATTTGTTTTTCTTTTTTGCATTTTTAATAATTTATTAAAGTATATATATATATGTTTATTATTATTATTTATATATGTATATGTTTATTATTTTATAAATAGTTATATATATATAAGTTTATTATTCCTATTACTTTTATATGTATGTTTATTATTATATAAATATATATATATTGGGGTGCAAAGTGCAATTTATTTTGGGATGCAAATATAATATTTAAAATTACAAGGATTTGTGTAAGAAACGTTTTTTGGCTGAAAAATATGACGTGGCAATGACAACTTGTTGACTAGGCTTAGCAACTTGTTGATTGTACCGCCACGTAAGGCCGAGGGCATAAATGGGGCATAAATGCAAGGCCGAAAAAAAAGGGCATATTAGCTTTTTAAAAAATGTTATGGGGCAAGTTTAATAAGTTGTCCTTCCTAAAATAAATTCTTAAGTACTTGGTGTCGGTCACACATACGGGAACGACACAAACTTGTGCTTCAACGCGTGGTTTGTTATGCCAAAATAATATCATCTATTTGTTGTACACAACAGAAAATATAAATTGAACTTGCTGCATATAAACACATTGACAAATACTGAAGAGCAACATATCAACTTGAACAATAGATGTCTAAGCACTAAATATCACTAAAATGCTATAAACATACGAGAACATAATCAACAATCAACTAAAAGATTCATTTTTTTGACATAATAAAATTGAATAACATCATCAACATGTTCAAAAAAGATATGCGAACATAAATGACGAATGCAGAGCACAGTAAATACTCACACACATACATAAAGACAAACATGGATTCACAAAGGTCCTAGGTCGAGCTTCCTAACAAAACAAAAGCTCTGAGGTGTAGTCCAACGGATAAAGATGATTCTTTACGGTACCACTGACAAAACACGTTATAAGGTGCTAGAATTTGCAACCAATTAGGCTTTTTATATCTATCATAAGTGTAATAAGACTTGGAGAGGAGGAAATAGGCAACCGACAAAATTGTAGCACCTGCAAGACTTATAAAACAGGGCAACCTGATAACATCTTTCTTATTAACAAACTCCTACAACATTACATACAGAATTGTGTTATGCTCAAGGGTTCAAAGATTGCTCTTTTACTCATTTGGTGGATTTTGAGATCTGATTCAGTTGATAAATTCAACTTAAGACAATAGCGTTTGGCAATTTTAGTGGAACGACCGCATTTTGTTATTTTATGTTATATTATGCATTTCTGATTTCTATTTTAATTACGTTGTTGTCCTAGTACGTTTTCTCTATTATGTTGTAGTACGATGATGCGTAATGACGTCACCCACTTGTGGGCTATTTGGGATCATGTACAATTCATTTTATGAAAAAATTACAAGTATCTTCTACTCTCTCTTTCTCTTGAATTCACATGAATTCCTCTTATCCTTGAGTTGTCTAACCATAACTACTGGGTGAGTTGCTCCACAGTTAACATTTGCCTCAGAGCTGAAATCTCAGTGCGCTCTCTGACATGGCAAAACCTAGAAGTCATGTTTCACGTTTAGATACGTTGGAACAAGATCGTGATGAAATAAAAAAAAATGATGTTAAGGAAATTAAAGAGCTATTGTTACAATTAACATTGCAAAAACAAAATGAATCAAAAAATGAGAACACCCAATGGGAAAACTTACAATCACCCCATAAACTCCTTTAGGCCATGGATGTTGGGTAACCCAAATGGGTTCTCAAAACCCTTAATGGATTTTCCCAAATCTGAAGGGGACGACCCAAGAGGTTGGATCCGTCGTGGTAATGAGTATTTTCTGCTGAATGCTATGTCAGATTTTGGAAAAATAGTCATGGTTAGTATGCACATGGAGGGAATGGCTGAAAATTGTATGTGGATAATATTGATTGGATAGAAGCTATGTGTTGGTCTATATTTGCTAAAATAGTGATATAGCGTTTCAAATCAGCTAGGAGTGAAAACTTGATAGGGGAGTTTAACAAACTCCGCTAGATCACAATTGTGGATGATTATTTCATGAGACTTGATGAGCTGAAATCATTTATGGGACAGAAGAACAAATTCCTTGATGAAGAATACTACATTAAAAGCTTCACTAGTGGCCTCAAGGAGTAAGTGAAGGTTATGGGGGAAATACTTTATCCCATGACCTTTACCCTAGGCAAACACATGGCTAGGAAGCAATAAGTGGTGGTGGAAACCCTCTAGAAACAAATCATATTACCTGTGAAATCTAACCCCCATGATGTTTAAGAGTAAACCACCCATTAACACTCAGAAAACCCCAAACCATTAAACAATGTTTCAAAACTACCATTTATTAAACGCGCAACCCCTAATGAGATGGATGCTAGGAGAAGACAAGCCTTGTGCTTCGATTGTGATGAGGTTTATCACATCGAACACAAGTGTAGAAGGATATTCTTGATAATAGGGATGGAATAAGGAGAAGAGGAGTGTTTTGAAGAAAGGGAACCAGTTGAGTTGTTCATTATCTCCGTGCATACTCTATATGATCAAAAGGCAGAAAAAACTTTGAAATTGAAAGGCAGGGTAGGGGGAAACACCATTACTATATTGTAGGACACTCGGAGTACTCACACTTTTATGGATGTGAGAGCTGATAGAAGGTTCGGGTACACAGTAGAAGCTGTGAAACCCATGAATGTTATGATAGAAAATGGGGGTAAGTTGGTGTGCAAGGGCAGTGCTCACAGTTCTAATGGCACATTGGGCAACACATGTTCACTACTACTCCTAAACTATTAAACCTGGGAGAGTGTGGCTTAGTGTTGTGAGTGGATTGGATAAGGAAATTAGGTCCTGTAACTTTTGACTTTGAAAATTACACATTTATGTTCAGACACTTGGGGAGGGAGCTTACTGTAGCAGGAGACACACCTCACTCTAACTTAAGTATTCTCACTGGAGAAAATGCAAGTAAATTACTTGTGAGAGAAGGAGAGGCACTCAAAGCGTGCCAGCTTATGATGATTGAAGAGGGGGAGCACAAAATTCCTAGTATACCTGAAGAATTGAAATAGGTTCTAGGAATTTTCTGAGGTTATGACTCAACCTAAAGGGTTACCCCTAGCCAGGCCTTGTAACCATGTTATTCCCCGGATACGAGGGTCTCAACCAATCAAGCAATCAACTTATATGTACCCTTTTATACAGAGGGAAGAGATGGAAAAATTAGTGAAGGAAATGCTCAACAGTGCAGTTATTCTACAGAGCAACAACCCTTTCTCTGCACCAGCTCTCCTAGTCAAGAAGAAGGATGCTAGTTGGAGATTATGTGTTAATTATAGAAACCTCAATGCCATAACTGTAAAGGACAACTTTTCCATTCTCTTAATAGAATATTTGTTGGATGATCTTGGTCAAGCCGAAGTGTTCTCCAAAATTGATTTGAGACCTGGCTTTCACCAGATCAGAATGAGGGTAAATAAAGTGCCTAAAACGACATTTACAATTATGTCATGGCATTATCAGGTCAAGGTAATGCCCTTTGGGCTTACCAATGTCCCTGCCACATTTCACTCCTTAGTGAATAGTGTTTTCAAAGAGTATTTTAGGAAGATAGTCCTAGTGTTCTTTGATGATATTTTGGTTTTCAGTGAGAACATGGCTAACCATAAGCACCATTGAGACTAGTTTTCAACAAACTAACCGAGCAGTTTTTATTTGCTAACACCTCTAAATGATCATTTCTCCGAGACAAAGTGGAATACCCTAGCCACATCATTGTTTTGGGGGGGGGGGGGGGTAGACAGTAGGGGCTGATCCATTTAAGCTGCAGTGCATGTTAGCCTGGAAACAACCTAAGGATGTGAAAGCTCTACGTGGACTTTTTGGGCTTACTGGATATTACAAAAAATGCATCAGAGACTACGAATTTATAACCAAACCACTCATTGACTTAATAAAAAGGGGAATTTTCTGTGGGATGACAATGCTACTAAGGCTTTTGAAGAATTGAAATTCGCTATGACAACTGCCCTTCTGTTACAATTACCTGATTTCTCCCAACCATTTATTGTGGAGATAAATGCCAGCTATCATTCTTTGGGAGTAGTGTAGACTCAGGGGAGACACCCCAGTGCTTTTATTAGCAAGGCTCTGGGACCAAGGAACTTAGGCCTCTCAGTTTTTGAAAAGGAGTTCATGGCCATCATTATGGTAGTAGAGAAATGGAGGCCCTACTTGATCCAGGGACAATTCACAATCAAAATTGACTAGAGCAGTTTGAAGTACTTACTAGAACAAAATGTGTCGACACCTTTGCAACAAAAGAATATGACCAAATTGATGGGCTATGATTAAAAGATTTAATAAAGACAAGGGAAAGGAAATGTAGTGGTAGATGCTTTGTCTAGGAGAGAGGGATCTGAGGTTGGGTGCAATGCTATTAGTGTGGCACAACCAGCTTAAATGAGGGAACTACAAGAAAGTTATGAGGGGGACTCTTGGGCTCAAGAGGTTATACTACAATGTACACCTGGGTCCTATGATATAAATTACTTTGAACTGAATGATCACCTCGTAAGGTACAAATGAAGACTCTATATTCAATCAGCTGAAGGTTATAGATAGAAGGTGCTGGGTATGATGCATGCTAGTAGTTGTGGTGGACAATATGGGGTCTAAGCTACCTACCAAAGGATGTAACCCCTATTTCTTTGGCGAGGAAGGAAGGAGGCAGTTAAGACATTTGTAAGCCAATGCACAATTTGCCAAAGGTGAAAACATGAGAATGTCAAGAACTTTGGCTTGCTCCATCCATTGCATGTACCAGCTCAGGCTTGGCAACATTTGACTGTAGATTTCATTGAGCAGCTTCCCAAGTCTGGTGGGAAGAATACACTATAGGTGATAGTGGGCAGGTTCACAAAGTATGCTAACTTTGTTCCCATGTCCCACGCTTTCTCAGCATCAACCTTAGCTACTGAGTTTCTTGATACTATCTACATGCTCCATGGGTTGCCACAAAACATCACATCAGATAGAGATAAAGTATTTGTGAGTGGGTTTTGGAGGGAGTTACTATCTGTGTTGGGAGTACGACAGAACCTAAGCTCAGCTTGTCACCCTCAGACCAATGGACAATCTGAGAGAGTTAACCAATGCCTTGAGATTTATTTGAGATGCATGGTTGGGGAACAACCTAAGGCTTGGTCTAGGTGGATTTCTTTAGCAAAGTGGTGGTATAACACCAACTTCCACCTTGTTATCCAAATGACACCATATGGGTATAAGCCCGCACAAATGGGCATTGGACCTTTTCAGAATTTCCTTGTTTTTGGTGTGGAACAACTATTACTAGACAGACAAACCATCAATAAGCAACTATAATATAATCAAACTAGAGTACGCTTGCGGATAAAAAAAATAGTAGATAAGCATAGAGTCGGGAGAGTATTTCGAGAAGGCAATTGGGTTACCTCAAACTCAACCCCTATCACTAGTTGTCAATTGGATCCAGCCCAGGTTGGAAGCTCAGTCCCCACTACGCCGGTCCTTTAAGAGTTACTCACCAGGTTGGAGAATTGGCGTACTGCCTAGAACTGCACTGGATTCGAAGCTCCACCCAGTCTTCCACGTGTCAGTGCTGAAGAAACGAATTAGCATGCAGTAATTCACCACCCCACCTTACTTTCAGTGGGTGAAACTTAAGCGTCAGTGATGTTACCGAGGGTGTTGGTAAACCGTATTATCAAATGTAATAACGCTGCCAAAGCCCAGTGTGTAATTAAATGGGCTCATCTCCCAAAAGAAGAAGCTTCGTGGGAGGATTGGGAGTGGGTAAGGTAGAAATTTTCCAATCTACAAGCTTCAGGTCAAGCTTCAATGAAGGAGGGGGTACTGTTAATCTCAAGGGTTCAAATATTGCTCTTTTACTCATTTGGTGGATTTCTGTATTTTATTATTTTATGTTGTTTTATGCGTTTCTTATTTCTATTTTAATTACATCCTTGTCCTTTTAATTAAAGCATGTTTTCTCTATTATAGGGTAGTACGATGACGCGTGATGATGTCACCCACTTTTGGGCTATTTCACTTTGTGATCACACACATTTCATTTCACGAAAAAATTACAAGAAGCTTCTACACGCTCCCTCTCTAGAATTCACATGAATTCCTCTTATCCTTGAGTTGTCTAACCCTAACTACTAGGTGAGTTGCTCCAAAGTTAACAAATTGAGAAACTCTTCAAAAATCGCCCGCCAATTGTTCTTCGGGGAACGAGGGCACAATCAACTACTGCTAAACTCTTCAAGTATACGTCGGCATAGAATCAACATAGGAATAAACAAGTTCATTTGCACACAACATTTGGCGATTGTGAGTGATGCTTAAGGTGAGGATCTAGCAAATCAAAGTAGCTCTACGAATCGGTGTCCAACTTATTAAGATTATATTGGATTACTTACTTATTTCAGATTATGAGTCCAAGACTTGCTACACTAACCATAATTTAATCCTAAATAATTAAGACCATTAATAGATAGATTTCCATAGATCCCAACATATCTACACTGGTAGATAGGATTGAGGGAGAAATGAAATAAACTTGTGAGTGAAAATTGTTGGCTGAACCACCGCAATAAATGGAGTAATGGGTGGATCTAGTTAGCAAATTTAATTGGCCAATGGTTCTATTGAAACTATGTACGGTTTCAACGGAAAGCTTGCCTCTATATATAGGCATAAGCTTGGATAAGAAAAGGCATCCCAATACAAAATAATAATCTCGTTCTCTCTAAATATACAATGTAGTACTTTGAGTACTTGTGTGTGGGTAGTTTAGGGAGTGTCGTGAGCGGGAGGCGCTATTGGGGTCATTAGGATGAGGGAAAATTATGTGGTTGTACAAATTTTCTACATAGTATATATTTCATGGTTTCCCGTCGATTTTCTCTGGTTAAGAAGTTTCTACGTTAAATTATTGTGTTGTTACTATCGTCAATGTTATATTCATATTGCTTCATAATTACCTCATCAGCAATCCTAGAGGTGATATTTGAGGCAGTTCAAATACCCAATAGTGGTATCAGAGTCTGGGTTCTGATGGAGGTGGAGTTATTCTTTGTAATGCCCCAAAATGGATAAAACATGTGTATAAGAAGTTGATATTTTTAGACAATGTGCATCAGACCTTGATTCCAAAAGGATCCGGTTTCTTATTACTAGTGTAGTTACACTATGAGAGAAAATGTTCAAACGTTTTAATCCCCAACAAGCTATCTGTTGAAAAAAAATCCAAAATAGGACAGCTTCGTATTATATTTTCAATTACGGTCTCAAGCAATTCCACCGAATTAAGACATAATTTTTTTTAACGAATTCCACTCCATTACTCCACGTGGAGTGATGCCACAAAATTCTATAGTCAAACGTGTCAACGATGAATTGGAGTAGAGTATCCTCGGCGGCACGTAGAACTCTTTATGGACTGGACAAAGCAACTTAAGTCTTTTCACCTCATTCATAACAACGAATCGGATCCTGATGTTAATCTTGTAAGCAAAACACTGTAGAATAAAAACTCAAATCTAAGCTCCTCCAAATGAACTCCGCTGCACATAAGTAGCACGTTACCTACTGTGACGCCCACGTCGGTAAAAATTTAATTATTGGTACTTTGAATTGTTTTGAAGTTAAAATAAGATAAAATAATAATAATATTAATAATAATCATTCCTCATTTCAAATGTATGTGCTACATAGAAGAAATTATAATATGTTAATGTTCATTTCAACTTATAGAAATTTATAAAGAATATAGGTTAAAAAAAATAAAGGGCTTTAAATTTTATTATACAAATAAAATGCAATATTCTATTTTGGTTTTTTAAAAAACTATGGACCTTTTCAAAAGTTTAATAGAGCAACTTGTAACATAATTTAAAGTACATGACCAGTTAGCTAAATTAAGTAGTTACTAAGCTTCTTTCACCTAGTTGTAGCAATCAGGCACAACCTTCAAGGATGTTCAGTTCACATCTAGGCATTGGAGATGCGATGCATATGTATATATTTGAGAGTTTAAATACTAAAAGTGTATCAAGCAGTTTAATGTTAATCTATTCATTCGATTATGGATTAAGAAAGAAAAGGATTTGATTGACGTTAATCTTGGAGGGATAGGAATATCATATATAAGTGCCACCTAGCACTTCTGATGGGGTGATTTAAGATTGACCCAATACATACTGATTGGACCGGCCCAAAAGCGCATCGAATTGAGATGATTCGATGTGCGCATCGAATCCACAGGCAGATACGTTGTTATTAGGCCAGCCCATTAGCGCACCGAATAGCCCTTATTCGATGCGCGCATCGAACAAGAACGATTCGATGCCCCTTTCTATATTGGTTAATGGGCCCCATGGGACGGGTTCTATAAATAGCCCGTCCCCTTGAGTTCCGTGCAAGTTTTTGGGGAAGATAACCACCTCAGCACGGTCAGCATCCAACCATCTCTCATTCGACACGCATCAGATCGAACATCCATAATTCGACACGCAGTTGAATAGTGTACTTCCATTCGATACGCCAAAATACGCATCGAATTCGACATCTAATATACGCATCGAATTCGATACCTTCCAGAACTAGTTCGAACCAGCGGTACTGTTTTACATCGAACGAAGATATTTGACACGTTAGCATCGAATGCATACAATTCGATACGCTACATTAATATTGTAATTTAGTTATTCTACCTAATAAGCTTGTAACAAGTGTTCTGGACCAAGCTAGTCCGTTAATAAAGTTGGATAGCATTGTTTTGATCTCATTTTGTAATCTTTTACTGTGTTCTATTACCGTGACGAAATAAGACCAAAATATTGGCGCCGTCTGTGGGAACCCTAAGTTTATTAGTTTGTTAGGCAGTATGTCTAGAATTACCAGATCCCAAAGTAAAGCTATGGAGGGAAATATGGGAGAAGCCGGACAAAGCACACATGAACGAATGACGCAAAATATTGCGGGACCATCAACAGTACCAACAACCGCGATGAGGGAGAATCAAGTACCTCAAGGTGAGAAAGTACCTGCCGTCGAAGCAGGTGCAACTGGAGCAACAGCAACGAGTGCCTCGATTCCAGATAATTTGAAGAATGAATTAATAGCAATGGTGAAAGCCGATGTGGCTGAAGTACTAACTCCAGCACTACCAGTTTTCATACCATCCCCTGCTGAACATCCGGAAGCCTTAAGAGAACAAGGATCTGTAGCCTGAATGAAAAAGGGAAAGGAGAAGGAAAGATCCCAACAAGATGATAGAAGAAGCAGACATGCTTCGGAGGAAACAAAAAGCAAGGGAAAATCCACCCGAGATGAACAAGGAAAGAAGTTAGTGTCGGTAGAGGTGCAATCAAGAAAACATCTTGAGAAGAAAGAAAGGGAAAAGGAGGCAGAATGTGTTACTGAACGAAGAAGAAGAGAAGACATGAGACGCTCAGAAAGTCATGATTCCAGAAGGGAAGGAAATGAGGAAGAGGACCAGAGAGAAGAACTACGAAGAAGAAGAAATAGAGATGACAGAAGACATCCATATGGTCATGATTCACGGGATGAGCGTGATAGAATGGTCAGGGATAAAGAAAGGCAGGAGAAAGGAAAAGCTACAGTTGGGGTTCAAGCAATGCAGGAGGATAATACTTATAGCCGCAGTCCATTCTGTCGAGAGATAGAGTCAGAAATCTTGGGACAGGGGGATAAGCTCCCGGAACTGAAAACGTACGATGGGAAGTCTGATCCCAGAGGTCATATTTTTCAGCTAGATAGGAAGTTGTCCCTTTCGGTTTTAAAGACAATATCCAAGCCAGGATATTTGCAACAACTCTTTTAGGAGTAGCCGTGGATTGGTTTAATCGCATTCCACCAGGAGTGATCAAAAGCTACAGCCAACTCAGGAAAATGTTTGAAGACCAATTCTCTAGTCAATCCAGACTGGTTCTGGATCATTCCCATCTCTACACAATAAAGCAAGAAACTAATGAAAGTCTAAAGGACTTTATGAAACGCTTCCATACGGAGCTATTAAGGATTGATAGCCCGTCAGGAGAAATGATTGTGAGCATACTTTTCCGAGCAACCACCAATACAATGCTCGGTGGGGATCTACTCAGACGAAAGCCCACCACAATTGAAGAGATTAACAAAATAGCACAAGAGGTGGTTCATTTCGAGGAAATGATGGCGACTAAAGTACCTGTTGTTACAATTGTAAAAGAAAAGGAAAAAGGAAGAGAAGATCACAATCGTAACAATTACAATAATAGAAACAAGAATTACAAAAGGGATAGCTCGCCTAGAAGGTACACACCCCATTAAATGCTCACATCATGGCAGTCTTTGGTGCAGCAAAGAGGAAAGGATGGTTGAGGGATCCCAAACCAATGAGGGAGTCCAAGGCAACGATGTATTTAAGTCAATTCTGCAAGTATCACAATCAGAAGGGGCATGATACCGAGGAGTGCATATATTTAAAGGATGAAATTGAACGGCTAGTAAAGGATGGCAAACTTGTGGAGTTTGTCAAAAAGGTGCAGGAGCAGGAAAACAATTTCAACCGGAAAAGAACCCCATCTCCCAGGAAAGATAAGCAAAGGGCACTCGATGAACCACAACTTTTCCAATACCCCCAGATTGAAGATGGGAACGCCAGGAGAGGCATGATCAATATGATATCGAGGGGACCAGGGGGAGCAGATTCTACCAATGGTCGGAGAAAGATCACAAGACTGGTTGAATCGGATAATTTCGTTGATATGGCCAGTATACTAAGAATTGAGCAAATGCCGCATGAAAAGGTTACTTTCTCTACAGCAGATCTAAGAAAGTTGAGTCCACATGCTATACAAATGTCCAATTTAAATTGCCCTTTGGTGATAACAGTGGATCTAGCTAACTATGAAGTCACCAAGATGTTAGTGGACCACGGAAGTTCAGTAAACGTGCTGTTCAATTCTACGTTGGTTAAAAGGGGACTGAATAATCAGACACTAGAACTAGTGAGAACATCTCTTCACGGATTTGGAGGTCCAGAGATAGTCCCACTCGGAATGCTCAAACTCTCAACGTCATTAAGTATTGCACTGCAGAGAAAGACGCTTCTGGAGAATTATGTGATCGTCGACATGCATTTTGCCTACAACGGAATTATATGGAGGCCAGCACTGAATGCTTTTCGAGCTTTACCATCAACTTATCATCAAATTGTGAAGTTTCCAACTCCTAGCGGCACAGGTGAGGTCATATCAGACCATATCGAAGGATAAAAATGCTACGTAACTTCACTCCGGGTTCAGCCACAACAAGAAGAAGTAGCGGCAAGGGCATTGGCTCCAAGGCAAATGGAGCATATTGATTAAAGATTCCATTTCTATTTACAAGTGTATTTAGCATTTTGAATATTTTGAACAAGTTTTTATTCGTTCTCTTTGCTATGACATGCATGAGGGCCAAAAATGTATGAATTTAAAACAGGTACCCCAAACCATGGATCTGGAGGACAACACTGGAAGGCAGGCAAATGAGCAATGACCCAAGCTCAGATCTATTTATATAATCTAATTTAGATTATTCAAAGAAGATTACGTCTAATTATTTGGTTTGCATGAATTTTATCTACTATGCATAATAGAAATCTATGCATGACTGAAGAAAGTAGAAGAACGAAAACTCTGCCCCAAAGTGGCACGAGATACCGAAAATCCCTAAAGAAAATAGAAGAACGGAGACTCTGCCCCAAAGTGGCACGAGATACCGATAAAAGCTCAAGACAAAAGGGACGGAAACTCTGCCCCAAAGTGGCACGAGACCCCGAAAATCCCTAAAGAAATTAGAAGAACGGAGACTCTGCCCCAAAGTGGCATGAGATACCGAAAGAAGTCAGAAGTGACAAAAGGGACGGAAACTCTGCCCCAAAGTAGCACGAGATACCGGAAATTCCTAAAAGCAAACAAAGGGACGGAAACTCTGCCCCAAAGTGGCACGAGATACCGAAAATCCCTAAAGAAAAAATAAGGGCGGAAGCTCTGCCCCAGAGTGGCATGAGATACCAACAATCACTAGGGTGACCAGAAGAAAGGAGATTCTGCCCGATGTGCTACGAAATACTGTAATTCCCAAAGAATACAAGGAAGGGACGGACACTCTATTTATATACCACAAGACACTCAAAATGTCAAGAACAATGAATTGGAACAAACAATTCTGTCCAGAATGGCAAAGGTCACCGCGACAGGTGACAGACACTACGAATAACATTGTAAGTGCTCATTGAAATCCACAATTGGAGAAAACATGAACAAAACTCTCGTAAAGTGAATAACGATTAAGCGAAAATATAAGAAACAAGAGAACTACGTCTAGATTGACGAGCGAAACCTCTTTTCTAAAATAAAATGATTATAATCCTGCAAGAAGAAACCTGATTCAATGTTTCATAACATGATAAACAATTTTCATTGAACAACAGTGAACGGCAGGTTGCCAAAATAAAGTAAAGAACGTAAATGAGAAATTGAAATAAAAGGCAACAGATATGAGCATAATAAATAATTAAACAACTAAAGACGAACATTCAAAAATATGATTGCGCTAAGCATAAAATGTTTGAGCTCATAAAAGCGACGCAGCGCCACGCACGAATTGAATTAAAAATGAAAATTGTTCATAAACAAGGAAATATAGAACAACCTTAGGGCTGCAGATTCAGGCATCTTCTTCATCCTCAGATGAGGGATATGGTTCAGGCATATCTAGCGGTGGTGATAATCCTCCGAGAATGAGATCCTCCTTCTCTAGCAGTGAGGCGAACTCATCAGGTTCTGTTAGCTCAGAAGTTTTACGAGGTGGCAGTTTTTCTCGATTTGGTCCTAAGGACAAGTCTAACTATTCTGGTTTGAAACTGCTACGAACATACTCCGTGGCATAAAACTGATGCAGAGTCAGAACCTGACCATTCCGAGCCTCGAGCTGACCTCGACGAGTGCAAATTTCTCGAAAGGTGTTACTTTGGAGAAACTCTTCAGCTATCTTCACTTTCTGCTGGGAAGTAACCTATAAGAAAAATATATATTAATATGATAACAAGAAAATGGGATGTGAAACGCCATGAAAAGGAATGTATTCTACCTCTTTGAGACCACGCAAATAACCGTTGACATCGGCGTTATGGGCTTCTTCTTTGGCTGCACCCACCTCCATCTTAAGGTCATTAATTTCCTTGTTTAGCTCTTCTTTGAGCTTTTCAGCCTCCGCCCGTGCCTCCTTGGCTGCCTCCCGATCAACATGCGCCTTAGCAGCATAGTCTTTGGCCAATTGCAAGGCTTTTTCCTTTTCATCAAGGGCAGTTTGAAGAGCAGCGTTGTTACCACCGCCAGTAGACTCTCAAAATTCCATTAGGGCCGAGAACATGGTGTCCACAAAACCTCCTGCCTAACAATTAATGAGCAGTTAGTTCATAATTTACAAAGTCAGTTCAGAGGAAATAAACTCGAGCGAGGAGATCATTACCGCTGTTAGCAGATGCAGTGTGTTCCGCTCCACCCTTTTCCTTTCTTCGACAGAGACTGGGAGAGGAACTGCAAGCCCAGGCATCAGTGCCCTCAAGTGCTCGATGGCTTCGGACTCTGAGATCTCATACCCAGCGGCCCGAGCTCGAGGACCTTGGCTAGGCCCAACTCTTGCGCTCGGCTCGGTTACATTGGCCGGAGCATTAGAAGCACTGGGCCTGCTTGATCGTCCGACTGGTGGAGCAACCCCTCCGGCTTGTGACCAGGTCTGAGGCATTTTCCTTTTCTTGCGTTGGTTGCCGGCTTGGACATCGTCGCCTGTTCCAACCGCCATGCTTTATGACGCCTAAGAACCACCTTGCACATTCTCTGGGTGATCCCCCAACATGTCCTCAAATGGATCAACTGTTGGATCAGCAGCAGTGGCAGAAGAGGGACCAGCAATGTTTTTCTTGCCCTTGCTCTTTCTCTTTCGGGGAGGAGGAATTTCAGGCACAATGTTGGTCTGGGAGCTCGTCAGATCAGCAGCAATAGCTCGATTCATTCTCGCGTGACGACTCATGAAGTACTTGGCTGCAATCAACATAAATCGTTATAATCATAACAAGCATACATCAAAAATACCAAAAGAGTTACGCAGTTATACCAAGGGTCATCCTCCCGTTATATTTCACTGGAGACAATCCAGCTAAAGAGAGGACTCGATTTTCAACGAGTTTTTTAACATCAAATTGATGTTCTCGAACTAAGCTAGGGACAAAATCGCAATCCCATGAAGTTATGGTAACGCCGCCAGGAATCATTACCCTTGCCCGGTAAACCATTCACGGCGATATCACCCAAACTCTCCTTCATAACTCTCTTCGATATAAAAATACCTTCTCTTCCAATCTTTTCCATATCCAGTCGTTCCACCATTCAAAGATTTGCAATTCGTTTGAGCTTTGATATGATAGAATCCCTCTTCATGCCTCGTAATCTAAAATAAAGCATAAACCTCACTGGGAATTTGTGGCTGGCGCAACGCCTTCATAACTATGATAAAGCCAATCAAATTTGTGTAAGAATTTGGCATGAGTTGCGCGGGCACGAGGTTTATCTCTCTTAAAAGCCATCTTAGCTCATACGGGATGGGAAAGCGCAGTCCATTGAGGAGCTGACCAACGAATAGAGTCATATGACCGGGTGGTGGGGTATGCATCCGATCATTTGGGCCCGGAAGGACGATCCTATACTTATCAGGTATATCAATTTTTTTACGAAGCCCCTTACGACTATGTTGGAGACGGGAGATGTACTGATCGTATGCCATTCCGGGGACCTCGACGTGATCATCGAACTCCCTATTAATATAATCTACATCCTCTTCACCCTCGCTTGGAGCGCGGTTATCCTGATAGGATGACGAGGACGGATCATCACTGTCCATTTCTGGCACTGTTGGTTCAATATTTGCAGCGGGGCTGTTACCCGTAGGAGAATCAACCGTTACTATATCGATTAAATTATATACATCTACTTCGACTCTGCTCGGGCCCGTGGGTGCATTCGAAGGGTTCCCCTTATTAATTGAACTAGAGCTATAGCCAGTACTCGACTCACTCCCATTAGTGGATTTACTGCTCACCATCTTTGACGAGAATGAACTAAAATAAATTAAAACGGAGGTTGACTAAGGACGAACACGTCACTCAACACTCTAGCACATCACTCAAACATACATAGCATGAACTTGATAAAAGAAATAACTTAGCAAAATAAAAAGCACAAATTTTACCTTGATCGAATTTTAGGTAGAAAAAGCTTTTGCTTGATTAAAAATATCCTAAACAAAAGAGAAACAGTTAAAAAATGCACATATGAACATTTAACGAGAGAAAAAGCAACAATTTTAACGCATCGAATCATCCCAATTCGATGTTGATCGCATCGAATCGGTGACCGTTCGATGTGGTTCGCATCGAATGACGCAAATTCGATGCGTCTCACCTGAAGAGTGAAGTGCGTTGCTTGAGAAATGAGCTCCTCATGACAGTATCTTCCTTATATAGGTGTCGCCAGGCCCATCAAGCCCACTTGAGAGCTCGCATCGAATACCGCATCGAACAAGTATAATTCGAGGTGGGCTAATTTACGCATCAAATTGCAGCTATTCGAGGCGTTAAATTAATGTTCATAGGACCACTGTGAACCGTTCCGAACTATACTATGAATAGAAATATCCCAAATCAGTAAAATAATTGATAATATGTCTAAAAATTTACATGCGTACGGCGAAGACCGTTCAAAGCAACCCCAAATATAGTTTTTAAAATTTTGAAGACGATCTCCACGTTGATATCGTCTCCCAAACTGGGGGGGACAATATGATGGGGGTGATTTAAGATTGGCCCAATACATACTGATTGGGCCGGCCCAAAAGCACATCGAATTGGGATGATTCGATGCGCGCATCGAATCCACAGGCAGATACGTTGTTATTGTGCCAGCCCATTAGCGCATCGAATAGCCCTTATTCGATGCGCGCATCGAACAGGCACGATTCGATGCCCTTTCTATATTGGTTAGTGGGCCACATGGGACAGGTTCTATAAATAGCCCGTCCCCTTGAGTTCCGTGCAAGTTTTTTGGGAAGATAACCACCTCAGCACAGTCAGCATCGAACCATCTCTCATTCGACACGCATCGGATCGAACAGCCATAATTCGACACGCAGTTGAACAGTGTACTTCCAATCGATACGCCAAAATACGCATCGAATTCGACATCTAATATACGCATCGAATTTGATACCTTCCAGAACGACTTCGAACCAACGGTACTGTTTCACATCGAACGTCAGCATCGAATACCTACAATTCAATATGCTACATTAATATTATAATTTAGTTATTCTACCTAATAAGCTTGTAACAAGTGTTCCGGACCAAGCTAGTCCGTAATAGTTGGATAGCATTGTTTTGATCTCATTTTATAATCTTTTAATGTGTTCTATTACCGTGACGAAATAAGACCAAAATAACTTCTCATTTCCACCCGTCAACATACACAGCTTACCCACAAAATATATACGGCTTGATAATATTTGAGCACTCAATTATATCACCTACTAATCAACACAAGAGACCAGCAAAGTAATATTTGGGAATAGACTCGCATATTTTATAAGAAAAGAGAACGCGGTTGCAGGCTTGCACTGAGTTGTGGAGCGAGAAGGGACCAAGATAGCGCGGTTCGTCAAACAAATAATCTTTTATGTTTTAGTTTGATATAGATTGATTATTTAATAACCCGATAATTTCGAGATAAACAGAACATATCAGAACAACTATTACATGTCTAACTAATAAATATCTAAATCAAATACATTTAAAGTATTCAACTAATAAAAAAAAGGATAAAAGAATAAAGGCTCCTGAACTATGCATTTTTGCGACTTGCACCCTTAACAAATTTAATAAGCGTTTTGCCACCTAAACTATGCATGTCTGTTCGATTTGCCCCTTCAATGAATTTCCCAGCCATTTTTTGCTGAAATATTCTCCGTTCGAGGTGTTTTTCCGCCTACTTTTTGTTATCAACTACCAAAACACATCTAATACAACATATATGAGTTGGGTAGGGGGAATATTCCGGCCAAAAATGGCCGGAAATACACTGAAGCGACAAATTGCATTTCTAGCTATTTTTGGCCGGAATACCCCATTCGAGGTGTTTTTCCCCAACTTTTTATCATCAACTAGCATAATACATCTAATACAACACATATGAGTCGGGTAGGGGAGAATATTCCGCCCAAAAATGGCCAAAAATCCACTGAAGGGGCAAATCGAACAGACGTGCATAGTTTAGGGGGCAAAACACTTATTAAATTTGCTTATGGTGCAAGTTGCAAAAATGTGTATAGTTTAGGGGACTTGATGCTTTTATTCCTAAAAAAAAACATAAACTCAACTATCTCAATACCCTACTAAACTTTTCACGTTCCCCAATGCCAAAGGCTCCCCTGTCCTAATACGGTAGTAACCTAGATCGTCGTAATCTGAAAGGAAGGAAAGAAAAAACAAAATTTTACATGAGATAAAAATATTAGTGAGCGTTTATGCGTGTGTGCAAGTGCAGCTGTTAACACATGTTGTTATCCGAATGTTGTAAAATTTCTAAGTGTCGGAACGTCTTGCCTGCTCCACAAATCAATAAGTTGTGTTATTTATTGTTGGATTCTTCACAATAATTATTTGTATTTTTTTCCTCCTATTGTTTTACCCACCCCCAACTGATAGTGGCAGTGTTTCCTATTTATAGAGGGTGGTCATTAGTGCAGCTGCCAATGTGCATGTTTTCTCTTTGACAGATGGCTCTCTTTCTTATATTGATACATCATTCACATGCTTGCCTCGTTGACAAGTGGTTTGTTATAGCTAACTAGGGTAATTTATGGTTAGACACATGGTGTTAACAATAATATGAGATTTGAATCTCTATCCTCGAACTCATCTCTGGTCAACCGATGTTTTCAGGGAAACTATCGAATACTGCCAGGAAGTATCAGAGAGATGCTTAAGGGTAATCATAATCGCGTGAAGTATCATGGAGTCATCCAAGCCTTGGGGTACCTCGGGGATTTTGTATCCTGTTCACACTCTCTTGTCATCATATTCAATGCGAGTCTTTCGGATCATCTAAGTCCGATGACTACTTCCTCCGATGGTTATCCTTTTGAGGATTACTTTGTATACAAAACCATGATGAGGGTCGTAGGGATGGTTATCCATCGGGTTTACACCTGTCCCCCCGAGTTCCATCTAAATTTGGTAGAATATTGAGGAACTCGATAATTTTAACCTTTATTCTTCCGGAACTATCACACGGAACTTAATCATCGATCCCTCCCATAATGGGGACGTTTTAACTTCATAACGGCTCTCAGTTTTTCAAAAATCGTTCTCCTTTAATGGTGGGTTATTAACTTACCCTCCCACACTTTCCTTCTACCATGTTGTCACTCAAGTATAAAGAAGAGAATATTCCCTCCTTTTTCCATTCATTTTTCATCTCTCCTTTTGATTCTCTAACTCTTCATTATCTTCTTCTTTGTTTTTACGGTAAAAACGAGATATGGCTACTACCGGAAATCCCTTTGAGTAAATTTCAGCGACGTCTGCTACCGGGGCTGTCTCCTTTGCCCGTAACGCCGATTCTCTGGCAGTGACGGGGGCTGTCGCTCCTTCTCGTAAGAGGAAAACCGGAGGTAAGGAGGGCGGTGATGACGACGGTGCTGCAATGGTTCGTAAGAAGGGTAAGAAATCTAAGAAATCTACTTTGCCAGAGGAGGCCAGCCTCTTTCAGAAGGTCAGCGATGTCGCCAGTACGGCGACGGAGGTGGAAGTTCAAGCTCTTTTCAACAAGTTTCGTGCTTCTGCCAGAAATCTGGTACTCCAAATTACGACCGAAGATGAGAGGGGTGACAACCCTCCCGATGGTTGTGTCACCATTTATTATATGCAGATACGTGCTGGGCTTCGCACTCTCTTCCCTCTCTTCTATTGCGAGGTTTTCAAAGCCTGTGATGTTTGCCCTAGTCAACTTACACCTAATTGCTTCATCATCTTATTGGGTTTTTTCTTGTGGTGCCTTGCTCGTGGGCTTGAGTGCACCGTAAAGCGGTTCTTTTCCATCTTTAAGGTGTGCGTATCTTCGGCAGGCGCACCGTTCTACTTTTTCTGTCATCGTGACCAGTCCAAAAATGTATTGGTGGGAACCAACGTTTCGTATAGCATTTGGAAGGACAAGTATTTTTTTGCGAGTCCTAACATTGGGGGAAATTGGGACTTCCCTCTTACCTGGAGGGTGCCGGAGGCGCCTATGTATCGAATGGACTCTTCATTGGTCTTTGATCCCGTCAATGATGCGGTACGGTTTTCGTCTTTGGAACATTATCGTGCCTTATACCAGACTGCGGGTTTATATTTCTCCGATAGACTTGGAAAAGAAGGAGAATCCTTTCTCTCAATGTCTGACGATATGAGGCCTGCATTTGGTAAAGTCTTTATCTTCTTCTTCCCCCCACCTTTTTTTCCGGCTATTATGATAGATCTCCAAGGGTTTCTTATGAGAAATTTTTTTTCTTTGTTTTTTTTACACAGTTGAGTCATTGTCAAACTTTATTGCACTTACGAAAGATGAATCTGCTTCCTCTAAAACTTCCTTAAGGATTAGGACCAGATCAATTGATGGGGCGAGTGGTTCTTCGTTTGGTGATCTGCCCTAGAGTTCTGAGGATGCGGTCTTGGAGACTGTTATAGAGGTCACTCCTCTCTCTGCCCCTCCAACGAAGAATCTGGAAGGTCCTTCAGATGCGCGGCCATTCACTTTTACTGCTAGCGATGATTCTCAGGGTCCCGATTTGCTAACTTTATTATCGCGTGGTGCTGCTTTATCTATAAGTTCTCTTGCTTCTCGCACCGTCCCTACAACACCTCTTACCGCTTCGATGGTTGTTCCCACTCCTCTATTTGTGGAGGTTCCCAATGCCGAGGAACAACTTTCTCATGAAAATCTTCCGACTCTGCCATCATTGCCGCCTTTTCCTTAGACGGATACAGCTATCCAGGAGACTTTAGGCAAAGCTTTGGCTTCAACAATGGTTTCCATTTCTCTTTCATCATTGACTCCTTCTACGAGTCTGAATTATATTCCTTCATCATTAGGTACTTTCTTATTACTATTGTCCTTTGAGCCTGGATATTGAAGTTTCCACTGGTGTTCTCTTATCTTTCCATTATTTTCCTCAGATAAGGGAGAAAAGGTTGTGAATTATGATAATCCCTCATTTCCCGTGGGGTAAGTTTTTACCTCCATCATTGCAAATAACTTTTTAACTATGTAATTGTATCTTAATGATACTAATTCTTTTGTACAAAGGATGTGTGGGTTGGTCTACCCAAGATAGTCAAGCGTCTTTCGATAGATGACTTGCTCGATTGCGATGAAAATTTTCCATGGCGTCTTCCTGCTATTAAGGATGTTGAACCTTCGTCAAACCCTCCCCTTCTTCGTGATGATCTGGCTTTTCTGGACAGGATGCTTCCTTCTTTGGTGGTATCAAATGTTTTGGTGGAACCTACTCCCGCCCCACCAGCTGTGTTTACTCACTCTCAACGAGTGATTCTTACACCTTCTCATGTCCGATAAGGCATGTCCTTTTCTAGTCATTTTAATGTGGAGGGCTCTCCGTTCTTCAACTTCACCACTGGGGATGATGCCATCAAAGGCCCTACACCTCCTCCTATGCAAATGAGTGAGGCTATGCACACCATCACCAGGTATCTGAATTCTACGACGGCTCTGACCCATCACAGCGAGGGAGTTGCTCGATTTTTCTCGGAGTGGTTAGCTTAAATGGTAAGGTTTTCTCGCTTTATATTTCTTTCCTTCTCCTCTTCTTTTTATTTATTAATGTTTATTTACCTAATTAGGTTCCGAAGATAATTCCTTCCATTTGGCACGAGGTGGATGCAGCACAAGCTATCATTGTACTCTCTATGTAGAAACTTGAAGCGAGCGATAAACAATTGGCTACCGCCAAGCAAGAGGGGGACAAGCTTCGCACTAGCTATGCTCAAGGCTTGGCTCGGGAGAAGATTCTTGAGGACAAAATATGGAACTGGAGGAGTCTCTGAGTAAGTATCATTCTTTATGTTCTTCTTATGAAGGGGAAATTCTTGCTTTAAAAGCAGAGAAACTCTCCTTGGAGAAAAGGGAAACAGGGCTGCAAAAAGAGATGTCCGAGGTTCCCAAAAGGGTTACTATACTGAAAGAAGAGTTAAAGAAACCTCCTCTAGCTCAGATAGGGTATATTTCCCCAGATGAACTAAGGCTGAAGCTGGATGAAGCCGTCGATATGGTTAAGGATGATACCTTCAAGAGCTGCGAGGAAGATCTGCGCACTCGCCAACAAGGTTATTTTATTGGTTACTCTTTATGTGGATTTCTCCGCTGCGTTAACATGGGCAGGGAGAATAGAATTTTTATCCACAAAGATAGCTGGAGGCGTTTGAACCTGAGTAGCTTACTGATTGATCCTCCCATGATGGAAGAAGCCTTTGAGATGTTTACTCAAGTAGTAGCAAGATCTCCTTCACCGTCTCATGTGCTTCCAACTCAATCGGCTGTTCCGGGTCCCTCAGGTCCTCATTCCTCCTCAACTACTGCTGGGGTCGGCCTTACTTCTCCTGTATCTAGAGTCCCCAAAGATCCAGCGGGTGTCAGCGGTGTTAAATGAGTGTCTTTTGACCCTTCCTCCCACAACATCTCAGTGTAGCAAGCTCTATGTACTTTCTTTCTTTTTCGTAATGCAACTTAATGTACTCTTCTCTTTTCTTCTGTTTTTTTATTTCGAACTTATTTTTCTCGTTCTTCTTTTGTAATGACAACTTACTTTTTATCCATCGAAATGTTTCGATGGTTATGACCATTTTTCATTTTCCGTCTGACAAGCATCTTCTTTTTGTATTGTTGAACCTTTCATCAGAATGTTTCGAAGGTCATGACCATTTTTTCATTCGCCACGTGACGAGCGTCTTCTTTTTATACTGTTACATGCTCAATTCCTAGATGTTTTCCATTTTTTAATATTTTAATCATGCTCCTCACATATTTTCGGAATTTGTGTTTTTATGGCATGAACGTGCGATAACTCCTGAGTCAGAGAATGTCACCCATTATGGTTGTCAATAATCCTTGTGTGTCTAAAATTCCTTCTGCATGGCGCGCTGATTGGTGAGCATCACCGCCCAGGTGGTTTATTATTCCAGTAGCGTGGGTCCTCCAGCGTCCATTTCCCGCTTATAAATAGTTTTGAAGATCAATCATTTATTCTTCGGCTTTCTCAAAAGTTCATTTTTGTTATTTTCTTCTTCTTTCGACACTTTGCACCATTTTATCCTAATTTTTCGTTCATTGATCAGCATGTCTCCTCGCTCCTCCCATTCATCCTCTTCTTCTAGAAATTCTCCCCTTCATCGTACCAGGTCCGAGTCCCTTCATAGTCCCCATGTATCTGCGAGTATGCGAGGGAATGCTAGTGATTAACAGGAATCTTTAGAGATATTCTTGCCATGACTCCTTCAAACTCCTCACTGACTGACTCGTTGCGCTCAATTTTTTGTGCGGGGAATCTTATACTCCTGCAAATCGATTTTCTATTCTCAATACATCTCCTCTGAATACTTGCGCAATGGTAGGAGGTGGAAGAGTCGGGTCTTGTACCAGTATCGAGTCCCTAGAATCGGTTTCATGACTTTTATCCGAGTATCAATTGGACTCGGATGATTATGATATCTTGGTTCCTCGCCCCCATAATCGGGCTTTTGATCCTCCCATTAGCTATATGACCGTCTACGTGGACCAAGTTCGATGTGGTCTCCAAGCATTTTTCATCCCTTCGTCCGTTACTTATTTAGATATTGGCAGATCTACCCCAGCCAACTAATGCCAAACTCATTTCGTTATTTGATCGGCTTCATGCTCTGTTGTAAAATACTAGCCATTCCTTTGACGTCTTATCACGTGGGAGTTGCTTTTATCCTACGTCCTTGCCCTAATGGTCTTCCCTTTTTCAGGTTAGTGGCTCGAGAGAATCCTCAGAGCTTTATTTCTGTCCCTCGTCGATTAGCTCTTTCTGTGGATTGGAAAAAACGTTTCTTCTTTATGAAACCTAAAGGAATAATGTGTAATATTAAATATTATACAATATAAAAGAAATTTTGGAAGAAGAATTTTAGATACAACAATACAACACAAATTATAACAATGAGTTGTAGATATAATACAAGACATCTTTGATTTCATCTTCTTTTTCACCCATCTTGTATCATCCCCACAAAATTTTGGTTTGGTGTAAAAAAGTGACTCCATTTTGTACGCTTTGCCTGCAACAGAAAATGTTAGTTGAAGATTAAAATTAAAAGGAGATGAATTAAGAAAGTTGAAAAAAAAAATTCACCTGCAACTCCCTCTGTCCATGCTGAAAAACGAAGAAATATGAGGAAGAAGGTATGCTGAATGTGGGTGAAATGGACTCGTATATATAGAGGCGTATCTGCAACAGGAACGAACGTTTAGTTCCCATTGCCCGAAACATTGGTTTCCTTTGCTAATGGTAACGAATATTATGCAATGGGAACGAAATTTCGTTCCTATTGCGAAAAATGCGAACTAATTATTTCATTTCCATCAATCCATTTCCATTGGATCCCCTATTTATTAAATTTTATATTTATATTTTCGACCACAAATCATTTTTAAAATTATTTCGTTTCTCCATTTTTTGATAAATTTTTGAATGTGCATGTCTCATTAGTGATGTAAAAATGGTGATTAAAAAACAGCTTTTGAAGTTGTTTTGCATCTTTTGCATAATTGCACTTTCTTCCCCAATATTTTTTCAAACGGCTTTCGTAACTCCGTTGTTTACGAAATTTAGGAGGACACACCAATTTTTCGTAACATACTGTATGATGAAAAAAAAATTGTGGTTTGAAGGTGTTTAACAACCTTTGTGTATGAAAATACAATTTAGACATGTAAAGTGTGTTGTATAGGATTTAGGGTTTAGGGTTTAGGATTGAAGAGAGATATATTGTTTATATTATAATGTTTGTTTGACGTGTTTCGTTACTCCAATTTGGCCGAGATTTGAAAGGACACACCTAATTAATGTTTTGAAAGTAACGGTAAAAAAACACGGACTACAGAGGTGTTTTATAAATTTTCCATATTTATATTTTCATCTCTAAATTTTATTTACCGTGTTTCGTTAGTACGATTTGGACGAGATTTTAAATGACATACCTACTTAGCATTTTTAAAGTACCAGTGAAAGAAAAACGGAATTTGGAGATGTTTTATAACTTTTTCATATTTCTCTTTCTTCCCCAAATTTTATTTACCGTATTTCGTTACTCCGATTTGGACGAGATTTGTAATGGCACACCTACTTAGCATTTTGAATGTACCGGTAAAGGAAACACTCAATTCAGAGATGTTTTATAACTTTTTCCTATTTCTCTTTTCTTCCCCAAATTTTATTTACCGTATTCGTTACTTTGGGTTGGACGAGATTTGAAATGACACACCTACTTAGAGTTTTGAAAGTACCGGTAAAAGAAAAACTCAATTCGAGATGTTTTATAACTTTTCCATATTTATATTTTCTTCCCCAAATTTTATTTACCATATTTCGTTAGTCCGATTTGGACGAGATTTGAAATGACACACTTACTTAGCGTTGCGAAAACACCGGTGAAAGAAAAACGGAATTCAAAGATGTTTTATAACTTTTTCATATTCCTCTTTTCTTCCCCAAATATTATTTACCGTATTTTATTACTCTGATTTGGACGAGATTTGGCATACCTACTTTGTGTTTTGAAAGTAACGATAAAAGAAAAAATGAAATCGAATATGTACCTTTACCATATTTATATTATCTTCACCTAACGTTTATTTACCGTATTTTGCCACCTCGATTTGGACGAGATTTTTCTAGTTAGTGTTTTGAAGGTAATGGTATTACAAAAAAGATTTGTAGTTGATTTGTAACGTTAGTGTAATTACATTCTCCCCCCACCCCTAAATGTATCCAAACAGAAGAAACATAATCCTAATTCTACAAATGACCAACATTATTATTAATTATGATTATAATAATTAATCATATCCTAAAGGTGAGCCACACAAATTTGATACAAATGTGATCCACACAATTTTGACCGGTAACACTGGAAGCCACGATTTTGCACCAATCTGAAGTAATGAGAACCAATATGCTGGTTCTCATTGTCATCCCCAGTAATTGGAACGAAAAGTTTAGTTTCCTTTGTTAATAGGGTCGAAAAATGGCAATCAGTGAGTTCTTCATACAGAGGATTTTATCAAACTCTTCCTCATTCCACTATTTTACGTTTTTGAAGTTTCTTTTTTTGGTTTTCTTTTTCAGTTCACTCATTTATGCTCAATTCATGAATTGAAACGTCTTTACAAGGTATGTTTCAGTTTCTAACTTATTTTGCTATTATTTCACTTGTTGTTGTTATCGTTTTGTAGATGATGAAATACATCTCAAACTCGTTTATTTATCTTTGCTATTAGATTGTAAATATGTTTAAGAACGGCAATCAAAGTTGGATGTATGATAGACTCAATGATGATGGTAATTTGACCGAGCATTTTGAGGTTAGTGTTGAGAATTTCCTTAATTATGCATTCTTGCAACGTTACTCGGGAAGAAAAGTTAAATGTCCATGTTCTAAATGTACAAACGCTAGATATTTTATGAGGGACGTTATTCTTAGACACCTTTACTCGTGGGCATTTGTTTCCCAATATATGGTATGGATTGCACATAGAGAGCCAGGCGTATCTTAGAGACATGAAAATTAAGATTTTGGCAAGTAGACACAAAGTAACGTCGTTGATCTACGGGATATGCTAAATGATATGTATGGTGGCCAATTTGAACACATGTCTTCCAATGATGTTGAAAATAATGAGCCAACATATGCCGAAGCAGATGAATTTTTTGAAATGTTGCGTGCATGTGACATACCCATAGGCTTAGGTTTAGAAATTACTAAATTAGAGTGGGTTTCACTTTCAGATTTTTTGGCAATTAAAACATTGCACAGGATTAGCACCGTTGCTTGTGATAAACTAATTAAGCAAGAACTTAGGTTCTTACCTCATGCTGCCCTGGAAACTTTGCCTGACAGTTTTTACGAGATGAAGACATTTATGAAGAGGTTGGTTCTTGGGGTCAAAACTTTTGATGTATGTTTTAATAGTTGCTTCCTATTTTGTAGCGAATACGAAAGTAGCACTATTATTACATGCCCTGAATGCGGTTAAAACCGGTAAGAGATAAAACAAAATACGAGTAAAAAAATGAAGCTCATTCCTCTTAAGAAGTTGTGGTGCTTTCCGTTGAAACTACGCCTACAACGATTATACATGTCTCGCACCACGTCGGAGCATATGACATGGCACACAAATTGCCGAGGTGATACTAATCAAATGATTCATCCAGCACATGACGAAGATTGGAAGTATTTTGATAAAACCTATCCTAGTATCCAGCACATGACGGAGATCCCGGATCTATGGGAAAAGGATGCCTTGTTCACTTTATTGGACGGGTTGAGGCCTTGGGCTAGGAAAGACTTGGCATCTGCCATAGCGGCAGCGGAGGGCCTAAACAAAATAACGCCAAGGGACGACGACAAAAAGGGCAAGGACCAACGGGACGACGAGGGACAACACGGCGTGGAGGACCGTGGTCGTTCGGTTCGGAGGGACAGTTCGACGGAGCCATGCAAAGCTAGGCTGAGTGATACTAACGGTATGGGACGTTAGGATCACACAGACCGATGATCGAAGTTGAAGAACTATTTCATGTGTGGTGGGGCAGATCACTTTGTCAACAACTGCCCACAACGGAGCCGACCAGCGGCAATGGAGCATCGTGTTGAGAAACTAGAGGAGGATCGCGGGGAGGTGTGAATGGGAGCGCTCCAACTCCTTAACGCGGTTCAGGGACTTAACAGGATGGCACAAGGGCGACAATGGGCGCTCTTGTACGTGGAAGCACGCATTGGGCAACACTTAGTCCGAATTCTTCTTGGCACCGGCGCTAATTATAGCTTTGTGCACGACAAAGTGGCACGCAAGATCGGACTAATCATCACCAAGACGAGCGGGTTCATCAAGACGACCAACAAAGGCGAGGAGCCAATAGTAGGCGTGGCAAAGGATGTTCACGTATGCATGGCACCGTGGCAGGGATCGGTAAACTTCACGGTTGTACCCTTGGATGACTACGACGCCATCTTAGGACTTGAGTGGTTCAACAAGGTACGTGCTTTGGTTGTACCGTTCGCACATCATATACGTGTACTTGGCGACAATTCTTGCACGATACCAGTCCATAGAGGGGAGACAAGGGTAGCAACCATCTCTGTCATTACGTTGATCGAGCCAGAGGCGTGCAACAACCAAGAATCAGAGGCGAAGGAATAGACGGAGGCTCAAGGTGCGCAAGGGAGCCCGCAGTTCCAACGGCGCCAAGGGCGTCGCCGATTTTGGAGGGGGAGGATGTCACGACCGGCTAGGTTCAAGGATGCAAAGGCCTGACGACGCCGACACACTTGTGCGCAATGACGTTCGACCACGGGCACAACAGTCGGCTAACGAGCGAAGGGTACACGGCGTTAGGGACAGGCGTGTGACTTGGGCGCAAGGACGCGGAGCGTCCAAGGTCAATGCGACGAAGGGTCGTGCCGCGGGGCGAGCAAGATGGTCCGAGAAGTTTGACGAGGTTCTAGAGCAATCGAGATGAGACATGAAGGAGCGCAAACGCCACCTTATGAGAAGGACCGGGAGGCATCTAGAAATCAACGATGGCGGTGCAGGGCACCGACTTACGAGAACGAGCGAGAGGAGTCGGGACTACTCTCAAAGGATCCAGAAGATCACATGCAGGACGGTCGCACGTGCCGAGCAAATTGGGGAGGCCGCGAGTAGGTCACGTGTAGGACCAACTTGCGATGTATATACAAAGTTTTGGGGTCACTTTGTAATTACCGATAGTATATGGACGTGTTGTAATTAGTTCGAATCTAGAAGGGACTAGAGTCGACGGTAGTCAGCACCGACTTACTGTGGTTACTGTGGATTCGTTAATCCTACCAGCAGTAAGGTTAGTAATATTGCTAACTGCTTGCGTGGAGCCAAGCCCCTCACTCTATATATAGGAAAGCACCCTTGTGGTCATTTGCAACCTTGCAAAACTTTAGAAAACCTTGGCAAACACTTGTAATCAATTTTGAGCGTTGAATTAAAGAGTTGTAACATTATTTAAAAACACTTGTGATCGCTTAAACTCTTTTTGTAGAACACGGATTTTTTTTTAAGAAAAGAAATACAGTTTTCCTTTTTTAAAAAAATTCATATTATTAGTAATTATTATTCCCTCTTTGTTTTAATTTCTTTGAGTTAGATCATGAACTTTTTGCACCTTGTTTCTTTATCTTTGCACGTTAGAGTTAATAATTATATAACTAATCCTGGTATAACTTAATTAAAAATTGTTAAGTATCATAAAGATATATATATGCACATATTCCCGTGTGAATGAGGTCTTTTGATTTAATATGAGGAATTTGTCTATTATACACGTTTCAACCCTATTACTAACAAGTGTACTTGAGGGTTAAGACCTATTATATTGTAGCCGCAATATGCCTTTTCTTTTACCATCACTCTTCCGCCGTTTCTTTTCTCGATCGCTTCAGGTAATCACAGTTTGTTTCTTCGTCATATGATCTGCTCCTTTTCTGTTGCCATATTGTATTGCATAAATTTATTCTCACAGCGAACTTAGTAGTAGGGGTGTGCATTTGGATCAAATCGGATCGAATCAAGGCTGGAAGTCGATTTTGATCCTGGAGAAATGAGGATCGAAATCGAATCAATTTAAAACGATCCGATTCGATCCAAAATCATTCGATTTCGATCCGATCCGATTCGATTTCGATCATTTTTTCTTTTTTTTTTCTTATTTAATTTAATATCAATGGGACCAACCACAACATTCAAACAGAGTTACCGAATTACAAAATTCACTTTCATATGATTCTCAATGACACTTTTTGACACAAAACACAAATCAATTATAAAAGATACACTCTCACAAATTAATTTTCACCACTTTACACTTTTCATTCACGAGACTATGCACTAGCTTATCAGCAGCTTCATTCAAGGTTACTCCAGCACTCCCAATTTTGATCAATGTCAGTATCACCAACAGTAGCAGTTTCATTCGAAGTATTGCCTTCACTCCCAACATCGACCACAATATCACCAACAGGCAACAACAACTCCAATCAAATGAGTTTCCTCTTGACAATTGTATACGTTTCCCAAAGACAGAAACGTGGTCTTCAAATTGACCAATGGAAAGATGTTAGGTAGGTGTATATATAAAAATATAATAGTAGCATTATATATAGAAATATCTTAGTAGCATCGTAATAGGCTTAGCATTATAGTTAAAAATATAATATTATATATGTACTATTATATATTTATTTATTTTTAAAAAATAAGATGAGTATTCGATCCGATCCGATTCTCAGCGTCTAAAATCGAGGATCGAATCAAAGGGGGGTTCGATCCTAAGGCAAAAATCAAAAGTCAGATCAAATATTCGATCCGATCCTTGGATCGAATCATTCGATCGATTTTCACCCGATTCGATCGATCCGGTTCTTTTTGCACAGCCCTACTTAGTAGCATGATATAATAGACAAAGTGGGCCACGGTTCCTCAACATGAAATTATATAACCTGTCGCATGAAGTCATAAGGGAATTAAGAATCTGATCACATACACCCCTAAACTTCTCATAATACATTAGTATATATATATTATATATATGTCTCGTAGTATATTATTATATTACATATCTCTGCTAGGTGCATTAATCAGAACTAATCAATCTAATCAATCATCTGATGTTTGGAGGAAAATCATGTTATAATTCCTTATTGTATAGATACTTAGCATAAGGTTGATTAATTATATTATGATGCAATGTAGTGTGCGTACATATTTAGTCAGGTAAATATAATTAATTCACTTAGGTTATCATGTAATAAGCATGTACTGATTTTGAGTAAAGAGTTGTTATGGTTATCATAATGGGTTACAAAGCTGTGTATGTAATTACGCGTAACAAGAAACAGAAGAAGATTAATGGGGTTTCACTCGAATCAATTAATGATTACAGTATTCTTATGGATTCTTTTAACGTATTAGGAATGTCTGAGTTTGACGTTTACTATTACTTCTTTCTGGTATTTGTACCACTTCTCAGCAAGTTCAGGTGCGTGTTTCTTAAAACGTACTATTTTTAAATGGAAAGGAATTATGTGCTACATGTATCTTAGTAGTAAATATATATAGTATACATATTTTTAATATGATCTGAAGTGCATTGTGAGAATTTGGTTTCTTAAATGATTGTTAGTTTTTTGGTAACTTGTACTGTGGATTATTTGCGTTGTTGATCGAATGCTTCTAATGTTACCTCATTACTTGGACTGTTAATTGAGTATTTGTATTGTTGATGGATTACTTGTTTTGTTGACTTATTATGTGTACTGATTTACGAGCATGCAATCTTTGCATGTGCAAAATGATTGACGAGCATGCATTATTTGCATGTGAAAAATGATTGACGAGCATGTATAACTTTATACGTGCGGTGATTGACGAGCATGTCTTCTTTTGATGTGTGTTATTGACGAGCATATCTTATTTGACATGTGGTGATTGATGAGCATGTCTTCTTTTGACGTGTGTTATTGACGAGCATATCTTATTTGACATGTGGTGATTGACGAGCATGTCTTCTTTTGACGTGTGGTATTGACGAGCATGTCTTCTTTGACATGTGGTGATTGACGAGCATGTCTTCTTTTGGCGTGTGGTATTGACGAGCATGTCTTCTTTGACATCTGGTGATTGACGAGCATGTATATTCTTATACGTGTGGCGATTAATGAGCATGTATATTCTTATACGTGTGGTGAATGAAGAGCATATATTCTATACACGTGGAACTGACTGATTAGTATATTCTTTAAGTGTGGAACGATTGATAAGTTTGTATTCTTTACATGTGGAACGATTGATTAGTTTTGTATACTTGAGGTTGAAACTTTGTTCTATCTCGATTGATTGTCTGATTGCCTGACTTTGTGACTGCCTGAATGATTAATTGACCAATGTGCCTATTTGTTATTTTTCAATTATTTTCAAAATAAAGTGCACGCCATCACTCTGCACACAAACGCACAGACACCACTGAGATTTTTATCTCACGCATGCATGTTTTTTTCCCTTCCTTTCAGCTTTAGAGCATCGAGCTCAAGACTTGGGGAACGTCTAGAGTTGAGTTTGTTCGGGTAGTTAGTTAGAATTTTTGTATTAAGCACTTCATTCTTTTGTATTGTAACACTTGAATTGTCTTGTTTTTGGATAATTAGTATTTTTCAAGTGTCATTCTTGATATGATATTGTACTGTTTAGCCTTGAAATTTGTGGGCGTTACACTTTTCTTCTGTTCTATCCCATTCTTCTGAGTTTAGCAGCCTCCTTGGAAAAATTAGGCTTTCTAGCAAGTCGGCGAGACAGTGCTTAATAGGCCGCACGGACGCATCGTCGACTAAAAGGGAAGTTTGTCGATAGAAAAGGGTGAAGTCCGTGACATATGTCATATTCTACTTGGGCTGATGTCTCTTTCTGGTCTTGTGTCATGTGTATTTTTGCTTTGTTGCCATTGTAGTCAGGTTACCAAATAGGTGCTTGTTTCGTTGCCGTGTTTGGCATGGTACTATGTAGGTTACGTATGTTTTGGCCGTTTTAGGCATGGTACCGTGTAGGTATATATTTCTTTGTTGTTTTAGGCATGGTACTGTGTAGGTACATATTTCTTTGTCGTTTTAGGCCTGGTATCGTGTAGGTACATATTTCTTTGTCGTTTTAGGCATGGTATCGTGCAAGTACGCATTTCTTTGCCGTTTTAGTCATGGTACCATGTAGATACATATTATTTTGCGTTTTAGGCATGGTACAGTGTAGATACATATCATTTTGCCATTTTAGGCATGGTACATTGTAGGTACATATTTCTTTACCATTTTAGGCATGGTACCGTGTAGGTACATATTTCTTTGCCGTTTAGCATGGTACCATGTACGTACGTATTTCTTTGTTGTTTTAGGCATGATACCGTATAGGTACATAATTTTTTTTGCCATTTTAGGCATGGTACCGTGTAGGTACATATTATTTGTGTTGTGGCTCAGTTGTGAAAATGTGAATTTGTAATGGATTTGACGATTAAGAGACCTGCGTGATTCTATATTTTGTAGGAATTTGGATTGGCTTTCATGTAAGGAGAATTTGTAAGGAGAAAATGTGAATTTGTAATAGATTTGACTATTAAATGGCATGCGTGATTATGTAGTTGAATTCCTAGAACTTGTAAGAAGAATTTGAAAATGGAATGATATGTGACTTGCTCTGATCTTTTGTCGTGTCTAGCGCAAGCGAGTAATAGGAGTTGGAGAAATTAAAACCCAACAAGTGCTCCATGGCCGAAATGCCCTTGCGGGACAGGCTTACAACCTAGACTTGCTTTGATCGTTTGTCGTTCATGTCTAGCGCAAATGAGTAATAGGAGTTGGAGAAATCAAAACCCAACGAGTGCTCCAATTGATCTTACTTTCGGATTCAAGATGTAACAAGGTTCTGTTTTTTTATCTTAGCTTGACTAATCAGTGGTTAGGTTATTAAATTTATGCGTTTGAAAATAATATAGTTTGCATGCTTGAACTTCATACGTGTATCTGTTGGATCATCTGTTATTTCTGCTTGAGTATGATCGTATGAATTTTAGTACTTGATAGCTGATATCTCTGTATAAAAGTAACTTAAAGGGTTTTGGACTTGTGTTGTGGCTCACTTGTGAAAATGTGAATTTGACATGAAAGTTTCATATTATACTTATGAACTGACACACCACTTAACTGATGTGAGCAATGCATTGTAAACTTTGTATTTGGGAAGAGTATCATCTGCTTTTATGTGATCAAAAAAGTATTTAAGAAGATCACCATTATTTGTTTTTCTTTTTCTACCATGTGTTTCTTTGTCTTCGGTCGATTTCAAATGTTCCATTTATATGCGAATTCATAGGTTTGTGATGGTTAAAAGCTGGATGCGATAGGCCTAGGTTAACTGAAGAATATGAAACAGACTAGAAAACTTTCTTGATTTGGCATCTGATAATGCATGCATCAATGAAAAAGTTATTTGTCCATTTAAGCATTGTAAGAATGCATTGCGGGTAAGTAGAAAAACTGCAAAAGAACGTCTGATGGGTTCTTAACGGGATATACACATTGGGTCATACACGGAGAAGGTGCTTCTTGTCCTCAAGATAATGTTCAAGATGAACACATAAATCTTTTCGATGACCTGAGCAATCTTGGAGCACAGATTTTGTCAGGTGAAAGTCCAATGTGCAGTGAAAAGGGACGCCGGATTGGCTTCCCCTCGTGATTTCTTGGAGGGGTTGGAGATGTCATGGGAGTTCCTATTGCTTGGCCTTTTGTATTTGGTATTTTCTTTTTCCTTTTTCTTAATTTGTTATTATTAGGTATAGGTTGTTTGAGTTGTGATGTCGGACTGCAAAATATCAAGATTTGCTTATGTTATTGTTATATTCTAGTGCAGACGTTGGGACCGCGAGAGAAGTTATATGTGGATTTAGGGGTGGAAACGGGACGGGATCCCGTGTGCACGGGAATGAGAAATCAACTCCCGTTCCCGTCCCATTGTGGACGGGATCCCGCCTACGCGGGATCCCGTCGTTGGCAGGATTAACGGGACGGGATCCCGTCTATGCGGGGATCCTATCGTTGGCGGGGTTTTCGCGGGAATATCGCAATTTTTTATAACACAAATGGCGAAAAGGTGGGGAAAAATGTTTCTCTACTTTTTTCCCTTCGACAATCGGCATTTTCGAATACTTCGTATTAAAAAAATGTCTTATTTTCGACATTAACAAGTAACAACTTGTTAACATTAATTAGAATTCAATACGAATCACATTCACAAAGAATCACAATCGCTATTCGCTATCACAAATTACAAAAAAAAAATTAAAATCTGCTACTCAAAAGGCAAAAATTGTCTAACTATTATACTCTAATGTTTTATTCATCTCCTTATACTCCCCTCCTTTTAATTTATTTTAGCAACTAACCCACAAACTCCCTCTAAATTGCATAGGTACTATAAATTAGCGGGATTCCCGCCTCCCGCGGGAACCCAAAAATGATTCTCATTCCCGACCCGCGGCTAGCGAAAATCTCGTCCCGTTGGCTGTGGCGGGACGGGAACGGGATAGGAAATTTCCTGCAAAGGGAATTTCCCACGGGATGGGACGAGAACGGAAATCTTCCCGTCCCGTTCCCACCCCTGGATTTATGGAACATCAAGGAAAATTACCAGTCATATTATTTTTGTTTGGTTTAGTGCATCGGTTTTGTTTACAATGTTGTAGGGCCGAGTTTTTCCTTTGTGGATAGTAAGTGAATTATTAATTCTTGTTGGGAAACTAGGAATGAAGACTATCAAGATCTGTTGTTACTTTTTTTTGTGATTTGCTGCTGCTTTTGGTGAAGAACTGTTTTTTCTTTTTTTCTTTTTATTTAGAATCATTCTTTGGATAGTGATGAAGTTTTCCCTGGGAGAACGGGAAAGAAAAGCATCAATTGGAAAACAAAACAGTTCCAATAACCTCAAGATAGTTGGTAAATAATCAGCATAATTGTGATTTTTTATTTTTTATTTTAAGCACGACTCTTATCATAATTCTATCTTTTTTTCACGGCTTGCATTGGGTGAGAGTAGGGGTGGGGAAGGGATGGGATCCCACGACGTGGGATCCCTCGTCAAGGGATCCCACGTCGTGGGATTCAAAAACTCACTCCCGTTCCCGTCCCTTCAGTTGAAGGGATCCCTCGTCGAGGGATCCCTTGCCGAGGGATCCCCCACTGAGGGATCCCTTAATCCCGCCATTTTTTAGTCTCGAATTAGTCAATTTTTAACACTGGAAATTCCTCCGATTTCCAGATTGTATCTAGTACAAAAAGTGTAATTTTTTCTCCTTCTCCACTTTTACCCCCGAATATTTCATCTTTAAAAGATGTCTTCTTTTCGACATTTATAACGAGAACTGACTTGTTAACATGAATCACAATCCAATAATTAGCCCGAATCATATTTAAAAATCGCAATCTGCAATCACAAATCCCAAAAGAAAACCCTTTGCGACTTAAACTCACAAGATACAAGACACAAATTGTCTAACCATTACAAATAAATATCACAATTTAAATAACTAGCAATAAAAAGTTGTCTAATTCCTAATATTTCTCATATGCACTCACATCACATGTGTTTTTAATTTTGCAACTAAACCCCCAATAAACCTTGTAATTATCGCTTATAAAAAATGGTGGGATTCCCTCCTCCCGTGGGAATCGGAGAATGACTCCCGTTCCCGTCCCTCAACTGAAGGGAATCCCGTCCCTCATAGTCCCGTTGTGAAGGAGTGTGACGGAAAATTTTCCCGCGAGAACATTTCCCGTGGGTAGGTACGGGTAAGGGAATTTCCCTTACCCGTTCCCACCCCTAGGTGAGAGTGAAATTTGGAATTGAGACAAGGATAACATTGTAGTTTCCACATTATAGAGTTTTTATTTGTAATAATAGTCTCTTAAGTAGAAGGCTACAAGTTGTATAAATAGTCTCTTGGTCAGAATGTTGAGTTTACATTACATTTGATACTAATTACTTGCTAACAATTTGAATGAATGTTACAATAAAATTGCTTTTCTTGTTATTATGTTGAGATAATGAGATAGTATCTTGTACAACTGGAAAAGAAACAAAATATCTATATTCACGGTAAATAAAAATGAAATTCTCAATAATAATTTTTTATTCTTTGTTTTTATTGTGTTATCTTGAGGCACATTTAAGGTTTTTTGAGGCATTTAGATTTGTCCTTAAGGTTTTTTGAGGCATTTATATTTGTCCTTAAAAGGTCATCATGGGACACATGCTGAATTAGTAAGACACATATACTTGCCTTTAAAAAATGTTATCTTATGGCAGATCTAAGGGCTATTGAGTCACATAAATTAGCCTTTAAATTATTATGATGAGACACACATAAAAGTTGTCAGGAGAATAGATATGTCTCTATAAAGATTTGTGGGGCACATAAAAAGTGCTTTTTACCTACTAACTCTATTGCGACATAGATTTTATCCAACAAATAATTTAAGTGCCTCCACATGTACCTATGGAGGCATATTTTTCTGTCTCTAAACATGTTTTTTGTTTTAGTGTCTTTTTCACTTTAGCAGATGTATATATTGTTCCTCTCCATGTAATTCATTGATTCGCTCTGACTAATATTTTTCAGCACCACTATTATTGAGTGGTTTTTGCATTTTACTCAAAGAAAGATAACATTGAAAAGTTAAGAATTTTATCTTTTGAAGCGCTAGTCTTTTATACCTTTATTTAGGTATATTACATGAACATGATTTACTTTTTCTATTTTTTTTCTTTCACTTCACAATGTTTCTTGTATTTAGAGTAGATGGTGCTTTTATTTTTTTCAACTGTTACATAGCTCTTTAAAGTAGTGGTAATCTTCTCTAATTATCTAAGAGAGCATTTGGTTCCATGAATTAAATGAATTAAGTGAAATAACTGGTCTAATATGACTTAGTAACTGCTTTCATTCGTGCAAAAACGTTAATGGGCTTTAACCAAAAAGTTGCTCGGCCCAAACTTGTTCACGCTTATAAGGGAGGGCTCGTGGGTCTTTCTGAAAATTAATCGGTTCATCCCATTAGGCACGAAGGTACGTTTCCTCTACACGTTAATATGTTTTGGAGATACTATACATGATCGCAATGAAACTCTAATTCGAAAAATTTTGGGTTTATGCTTCGCATTTGGGAGTTTTTGATAAATGTTTTAAATTAGGTTTTGAATCATCCTCGTAATTGCGCCTATGAGCGTTTGTGTCAGTTTTTGTTAGTTTTAGGGACTTTTATGCCAAAATTAGTATGCACTTGACACACGATATTTAGGTAAATATTATATTAGTCGTATTGCAACAACGTGTTTTCGTGTTTATTTTCCTGATTTTGGTGTCACATCATGAACAGAGAACTGGGTACCAACGTGGGTGGGGCATTAGATACGACTTGTTCAGAAAGATTGAGAAGATTGAAAGGTACATGAATCAGATCACAATGGATAATGATGCTACATGTATTGCACAATTACAGATGGATCCTAATTGTTTTTAAGGCTGTGTTGGCTTTTAAAAGAAGTTGATGGATTGCGGAATGAAAAGTTTGTGACTATTGGAGAGCAAGATACGGTATTCTTAAAGGTGTTGGCACACCACGACTCTAACCGCGACATAGGAATGAATTGCACATGTTGGACGTGATCTGGAGAAACCGTTAGTCGATATTTTAAACGGACCCTAGACACATTGATTAAATGTAGTAACCTAATGTTGGCGACCCTTTAGGCCATTTCGGAGGACAATGAAAATTGTTACTACCCATGGGAGTACAAGGTATTTAACTGGGTTTGTGCTGTTAAAATATTTTACAATGTGTTGTTACTTAATCTAATCAACTCATTGCTCATCAGGGTTGCTTGGGTGCGTTGGACGGGACCATGGTAGATGCCAGTGTACCTACAACCATTCAAATTAATTATTTTTCATGCAAGGGCAGGGTACAGGTCAACGTATTGGGTTGTGATACTAAGATACGGTTTGTTTATCTTTGGTGTGGGTGAAAAAGGTCGGCGCCTGACAGGAGCGTAATTCAAGTTGCGGTATACAGGTCTCCCGCTAATGGGTTTCGAGTTCCACAAGGTATTATTTTGCCAATTATGTAAAATTGGTTCAATATGAGCATACATTATTCAAATAGTTTCTTTGGTCACATTATAACTTATAAAACACATTGTGAGGTAACTACTATCTAGTGGATACGGGTTATGCTAATTGTGATGGATTCCTTGCCCCGTATAGAAGTCGTAGGTATCACTTGAAAGAATCGAGAGACTATTATCTAGTGGATACGGGTTATGCATGTTTATCCTTTTGAAGACTCCTACTCCGACTCTAGTTCCTCTGACATGATCCACTAACTGGTTTTGTCAAGGACATGCAGAATGCACCTGCACGGGGCAATTTTCGTGATGAGATTGCAATGAAGATGTGGAATGGTTGGCGAGCCAACCCATCATTCCACATGATCAAACGTCTATGCTATGTTTTCCTTGTGATCAATAATTTCTATATGTTGTTTGCATTTCTTAGTCATAAAAGACATATGTAAGGCGATTGTTGACAGTTGTGTGTTTTCCGAAAAATATTGTTGAATGAAGAGTTTGGTGGTGTACCATGGGTGAAAGATTGTTTCAATGTGGTTTACTATTTGTACGAATATAGTGTGATTCTTTTACCTTCATATGTGTACTTTAATGATATGTTACTTGGCCATTAAACATTTAAGTTTATGTTCAAATGCATGTAATTGAATGTGTCGAGTCCGGACTAGATAGAGCTTAGAGCTCATCTAAAGCACATTTCTCGAAAAGAAATCATGTGCTATAGGCTCTCACGCCTAAGACACCTACTTGATGATATGACTGGATCGAGCCTAGCTCATCTATACTTACAAGGATAATCTTATCCTTACATGTTTCATAGAAACCACTAATTGTACTATTAAATTAGTTACGTAAGGCCAAGGTTTAAGAAACAAAATAACATATCCTCTATACACAAGGATCAATAAAATAACATCTTATCTATACACAATGATCGATAAAATAACATCTCCTCTATACACGAGGATCGATAAAATAACATATGCTCTATACATGAGGATCGATAAAATAACATCTCCTCCAATTACAAGGATAGATAAAGCAAAGCAAGTCACTTATATCAAGCAATATAAGTCGACAATAGTAATTAAGAATAAGCAAAGTTAAAAATCATATAAGACTTGTTCAATGATTATCATGACTATATTGGAAAACATGATAAACGCATAACATCCATAACACAGTCATAACGAGCAATATGTCTCAAAACCTAATGCCACCAATGGCACCTATCACCATGTAGAACTACAAAGGGTACCAACACCCGCAAACACTAACCCAAAAATATTAAAACAATGTACGAATAACAAGGAACATACGCCTATAACATGCCAACACGGCAGAGCATGAGATAAAGCCTCAAACTGCAGGCTCATTCACATCACCCATGACTCTGGTAGATCCCCATATCACTCTCACCAAGCTCCGGAAGCGTCTTTAACTTCTTCTGAAAGTAGTGGTATCCACCAAACATCGGAAGCCATCCCTCTCTCACACCAAATCTGATATCAACTCATTCGTACATGTGATTTCTTAGTGTTCGGCGTTGTGGCGCTCAAATGAGATATCATGATAATAGAGATATTTTGTACGATGGATTGAGAATGAGAAGGTGGAGAGAAAGATACCTTTGGGTACTAAAGGTCGCGGCGAGCTACACCGCATTTGTCATTAGTAGCTATGTGCTCTCTAAAACATAACACCACAAAGAGTAATAGGGTCTGCAGTTATAGGCTTTACATCAATTCCTTCTATATACTTCACAGAACCCTTCTCAACTCCACCACTGGCAGCTACCTCGACATCCATCATCGTATGGTCTATGTCACCTAGTCAAACGCTATGTCGACTCATAAGGTACGTAAATGCGTTATGGTCCGAAGGTGCTAGAACAGCTGAATTGGATGCCACATCAGGGACTGCTTCTTTCTCATGTTGGGAAGCCAAATATTCCCCATGCTCCAATGTACACCCGTAGTAGTAGTGACTTGTATTGAAACTAGGGCGCACAACCTTCTCAAGCACAACATCTTCAAGGAACTCATTGTAGCCCTTATTGTTATCTATTATGGCTCTCTCTACGGTGATCTAATGCCAAGGCCCAGAGACTATGAACTTTGTAACTACCTCAACCTTGTGGTTATCACTCAATGGTTTCCAAGTAACGAGATGTAAAGAAAATACATTACACTCTAGCAAGAGAATGTTAATTAAATCAATAAGCTAACAAGAGTCTTCGCAAAGAAACTATTACCGCTGCATGTCCTCTCTTAAAGGCCTATGTTTGCTCTCTCTTGACAATGGTAAGCTCCGCCTCAAGCCTCTTGATGATAGCATCACGCTCCTATAAGGCAAGTCGGCGTGACTCCAATATGGTACGGTCTGCAAGTGATTGCTCCTACAAGGTAACCTTCTCGTTGAGAGTGGCATCGAACTCATCATCTAACTTTTGAGTCTTTAGCATCTCCTCGTCTAAGAGATCCTCAGCAGCTGTGAGCTTTTCATCATGAGCCATGTTATCATCATTCCTAGCTACATTGACCTCCCTCTGAACAAAGCTCTTCTGCTGTTTCTTGTGGGTCAACAGTCTATCGTACTTGTTGATAAGAACTCTAAAGGCTAACATAAAGTGAAAGTGTAAGAAAAACACAAATAAGTCAATAACTTCTATCAAATGAAGTGATAACAAAAATAAGAGGGTTTGAATAAACGATACTCACCATTATGTTACAATAGCTAGCGAATCGCCTCAACCCATCTGGACCTCCAACTGTGGCACTAAAGTTATTATCACCCAATTGTGATATGATACTACCCACGTGCTTCAAGGCATAAGCATCCGTCAATTGGTGGCTAGGCCTAAATTTGGCACATAATCACACTATTGATGAGTGTCTAAAGTATAGACTTTTAGCCATCATTATTTGAGGTTTAAGGAAGACTTATCTAAGTAAATAAGCATATTTAAGTATGTTTTCGAGTATTTCAAGTTCTCGTAAACAAGGTAAAAACGTAGCTTATTAGGGGCAAAAGAAGCTAAAATAAAGCCGAAAAGTACAAGATTATAAAGGAAGACCAAATCAAGAGGTAATTGGAAGAAACGACAAGTCATTTTGGTGTGGAACGAAGGAGGAAAAGCTAAAACACCAAAAGTATACAATGAGGAGAATCCAAATGAAGCCATTGACTTAAATACATACTAACAGGGCCACAAGAAGAATAAAAGGTCGTGCTACATATTATTGGAAAGCTAAGCAAGTCCCTATTCCAATGCAACAAACGGATATTAGTTCTGACCTCCAAAAAAGAAGTTATAACCAAAACCATAAAGCTGCACAGAGCAGACAAAATGCATCACTGCTCGGCGCGCGGAACACCACACGTAGCACGTACCAGGCAGAATTTACCGTCGCTGGAGCGCGAGGGGGAGACCCTGGTGCCCGCCTTACGATCCTATGGGCCCAAATCAACGTACTAAACCTAATTTTGGGCCCATACATGATGTTTACTATATAAAGATACTAGGGCTACGAATCTAGAGACATCTCATTATAATCTTACACCATTCATCACCACATGGCACCACCGCCGCCAGAAGAAGAAGAACAATCGAGATTGGGGGATTATTCTTATCTTTTAATCTTTTATTATGATGTTCTTTTTCTTTTATATTGTTAAACTTGTTTTCTTTATGTGCTAATCTTCTCCGTATTTGGAGAAGGGGGTAATGATTATTTATGCACAATGAACCTTTATTTATGAATTCATGTTGAGTTTCATGTGTTTAGATGTGATTCGTTTTATTTTCTACATGTTTGAATGATACACTTGATGAGCATTGATGTGCCTCATGGGTAAATTGCATGTTTGATTTATGTGCTAGAAGTATGACTAACATAACTCGCGCATAAGTTTGATCTCACATGTCCATGTCTTTGACTTGAGAATGTTGAATTGGATACCAAACTTTAATTCTTTTAGATTGATCACGCATGGGTAGCTGGATCTCAAGGGAAGGCGAGGGGATTGTAGATGTAATTAATGTTGTATCTAGAGTTTCGATAATTCATTGAACACATGAACTTAACATGATGAAACTGGTTATTAAGGAATTGGTGGTTTGTCTATGAATCACATAATAAATTGTTATGAACCCGACTTCAAATTAAATTTCATCAATCTGATCAAATCCTTGTTATTTATTTATTTTAGTAGTTATAACGACGAATTATTAAGTTTGCCTCTTATCTTTTTTTTTTAAAAGTTAATATGCTCTTTTTTTTCGAGCCTTGAACAAATGCCCCACGTCTTTTAAAAAGTCTACTAAAAACGTCATCGGCCCTTATTCGGGCTAAGATTGCCTACGTGGTGGTACAGTCAACACGTTGCTAAGCCTAGTTAACAAGTTGTCAATGCCACGTCATATTTTTCAGCAAAAAACGTTTTTACACATATCCTTATAATAGTAAAAATTATATTTGCACCCCAAAATAAATTGTACTTTGCACACAAATATATATATATATATATATAACATAATAATAAATATATATAAACATATATGTATATATATATATATATTAAAAAACAAAAAAATGACAAAAAAAAAGTTAATCATCATCTTCATCACCACCACCGCTGCCCTCTCCCCCACCAGCCCATCCCCGTCGCCGCTGCCGCCGCCACTACCACCATATTCATCGGATCCATCACCGAACACCACAACCATCTTCTTCCCCACTACCACCCCCTACCACCACCATCGGATCCATCGGTGCCACCACCTATCAAAATTGCGCCACCACCGCTTTCCAATCACGCCACCACCATTCCCCAATCAATTACACGCTGCAAATCACGAGTCTAATCGGTGCCACCACCTCCCAAAATCGTGCCACCACCATTCCTCAATCAAATCGGCGCCGAAAATCACTGCAATGAGCGGCTCTAATCGCGGCACCACCACAACAAAAAAATTAGGAATTTTGATTTGGGAAAATTATTGGGGGTGGGGTGATGAAGATGATGATCTATTTTAGTTTTTTAATTGTATTTCTTTTTTGTTTTTTTATATATTGTTAAAATATTTATTATATATATGTTTATTATTTTTACAAATAGTTATATATATATGTTTATTTTTATTATTTGAATATATATTTATTATTTTTACAAAATAGTTTTACATATGTTTATTATATATATATATATATATATATATCTTGTGGTGCAAAGTATAACTTATTTTGGGGTAGAATATAATATTTAAAATTACAAGGGTTTGTTGACTGTACTGCCACGTAGGCAATGTTGGCTCGAATAAGGGCCAAGGGCATTTTTGTTAAAAGAATTATAACATATGGGGCATTTATTCAAGGCCCGAAAAAAAGGACATACTAACTTTTTAAATAAATCTTCTTAATATTTATTTTATCATTGTCTACTAAGCGATCACTATAATTTAAAACCCTATGTGGGATCGATACTTGGTCAGTAACGATATTTCTCATTTTATTATTACTTGATCCGTATATTTGCGAACGTGCATATTAGAGGTATATTGCATATTAAATTGAGCACGTGAAAATATGCATAAAATATCTCATCGGGATGATCCTGAGGGTTGCCCTTGAGGTATATGTCTGTCTTCCAACCACTTCGGCGAATACGCCGAATATCAGCATTACGACCTGCAGGTGGCTCAGTGCCTGCTCGTTTCTTTATTCCAAAATCGTTGGTACCCTCATATGCATGTGTTTTCCCCTTCTCCTTGGCTTTGGCCCTAGCGGTAGTCTCATCGGCCAACTTCTTTGCTCTATGATTCATAGGGGACGCGACTAGAAACTCTGTAAACACACGTGCTTGGTACTGAGGGCCACCTCTACCACGAATGCCTCAAGAAGTGTTACTGGGCCTAACCTCAGCAATAGGAAGCTCAACTCCAATCTTGCTCGACTCAAGGCTATCTCCGGCATGATCAACGCCCATGAACGGATCAACATGAACAGAAGGGATATCCTCATCAATCACAACTCTTACATGGCTAACACACTGAGAACCGCACTCTCCATGAGGTGAACCTCTCTTCTCAGTAGGAACCTCGTGTGCATGACAAAGGTTAACCATCTCATCGTCACTCCCTACATCATCATTGTAAACTCTACCTTAGTCTCCTCTACCTCTTCTCTATGAAGACCACCCAGCTCTAGTCGCCCTAGCTTGAGTGGCAGCTTGGCTCAACCCTAGAGATATGTCTCTCACCATGCTAAATGCATGTGATAAAATATGGGTTAACAACTTGTAAAAATTACCAAAATGCAAGTAAAATATGCAAAGGTAAGAAATATATAAACATGCTAAAAATTTAATAAAATTATACCCAAGGATTATGTCCCTCGGTGCTAGGCATATGAGATTCCACTCGCTCTCAGAATCTCGCTCATGCACAATGTTGGATTATAAAAGTTCTCTCGCTTCACCGTAGCTAAACTATCCCTTCGGTCCTCCTCGTCGATGGGTCTATGTGGTCAATTGTCAACTTCTCCAACACATTCATGACTATAATAGTCGAACTCCCAAGGAATACTTGCCCGGACAAACAAAAACTCATGCTTCCATTTTCTACCAAAGCTTTCGCGAGCTCCGCTATAATACACACAGTTGGCCCTTGCGGAAACATAGTAGAATACAGAGTTATATCTCCCAGTTTGATAATAATTCATTTGGTATAGATACCAAAAATATGGGACACTACAGGAAAGCCAAGAGCCTTCGAGCTCACAGTAGAGCCAATAATGGCACCATACGCGTTGGGAGTATATTGTGCAATATTGAACCCAATGTCGAGCAAGATCTCCCGAACCTCCGGTATAATATGGAACCTCAACCCAATAATATAATACGAGGTGAAAATGGCAATCCACTCAGCAGGGGGAAGATGCAAGCGGTCATTGGGACCCGACATAATGACTTCATAACCTCGTGTTATGTTAAATTCAAACTTAAAGAACTCTGGCATCCTATTGACAGGATGGCGACACATAATCTCATCAAAATGAATCAAAGTCTAATGAATGGGGGCAACACGCTCATCAGCCTCCTCATACGGATCATCCCCCTGATCAGAAAACAAGTCAATAATGTTAGGCTCCTCAACATTCCCTTCTGATTCAGCATCATTAACTGCATCTCAAATATCCAGATAGTCACTATCGATATCCTCCCTGCAAGAGGCCGATTTAGCACTATTTACCTCCATCGATGCCTCATTCCTCGTTACTAGACCCGGATTCATTATTCGACTCGAGGAAATACCAATAACAGTATGCAAATTCTCTAACGATAAATGTTTGCCAATGCCCATAATTTGTATCTAAACCAAGTGGGCAAGACCTAGTCAATTAACCAATGAAGATGGATGATGAAAGTGTTCTTAACGTCCCAAGAGCCTTGAACGCCTCACAGATGATGACCCTGGTCGATATCGTCTATCTCCCTTTGTCGGAGAAATGTAATGCCTTTTCTCATGAAACCTCAGGTTTGGAGAGTAGTAAGAGTGTCAATCACATGAGTACCCAATTTTAACGTTAACCTGCAATAAAAATGCATAAATGGTCAAATACGAGGGAAAATTAGTAAAACAAATGGGAAAACACTTCAAATATACAAAAGCGGTCTCACCCATAATAAATGCCACATCGGATTGTCCAACGTGGCACATCAGTTTGTGCCACGTCATTCAATGATATGGCACGCCAGATTTGGTCCAATGTGTACTACGCAGGATCGAGTCCACGTCGGACTTGACATGGACCACATCTGACCAAAATCCGACGTGTACCATGCTAGTTCTCTAACTGACATGTGACACGTTGGTCATAAAACCAACATGCCACGTGGCCATATTGGTTCATACCAACGTGCTGCGTGGCACATTCCTCCGACCCAAAAACCCGCAAAATTTTTGAAACCAAATAGATTGAGTTCTTACTTCTTCAAATTTGTGGAGAAAATGGCCCTCAAGATCTCACTCTTTCTAGATCTAAGCTCTCGCATCTCTACCTATTGAGGTGGGAAGCGGAAGAGTTAGCTTTAAATAGTGTAGCTATAATGGGCTTAAGTGGCCTTCTAAGGCCCATTAGCTTCTAGTCCATGTTCTGGTGGCCCAATAAATTATCCAATTATTTTGGATCGATAAAAAAAAAGTGGGATTCAAATTTTCGCAAATAAATATTTGCACTTTGGCTCCAAGATTTTTCAATATTTTGGAAAATTAAAAAGTTGTTCTATAATGCTTGCTAAATAAAAAGTGGGACCGTGATAGGCTTGATGAACCGTAACACTTGTCTGTGAATACATGTAATTATGCCTTGCCTCTATTTAGTTTGAAATAAGCTCAAAGACTCGAGCCCATCTCACACTAGAGGACATATGGTGTGCCATAATTACGACACATCGAGAGTATAGAGTTACATTTGAAAACATACATAAATAAGATGACGAGAAGGACACGACCCTCAAAGCGACATAAGGTCGTGTCAAAAGGCTCGAACCCGAGGCATGTCAGGCCACGTAATCCCTCTAAAAGAGGGCACATCGATTAGCAAATGGATGGAAGTTAGACGTGGCACGTCGGGCCAACATGGCTCGTTATGGACTATGTGAAACATAAGACCCACATGCCTTGGCACATCTTATCAAAGACCGACGTGGCAAGGCACGTCGATCTAATGTTCAAAGTGCCACGTCAGACGCTCTCCGATATGGCACGTCGGGTGGCACATGCCTCGTGAAGGGGTACGTCGATTATAAAATGAATATTCACGCGACGCGGCACGTCAAAAACGACACCACCACGTCGGTCTTGTGACCGACTTGGCACCTTGGTCAAACATTGACTGGGTCAGTCAATGTTTGATCGACCCGTCAACGGCGCATATAATCCATCTTGGGGTGGTTCTCACACCCAAGGTCTCCTCCGCATTTGTCCATTTAAGAGGTTGAATCTTTTGGGATCTCAAGGGGGTGAGTGTTTTCTCTCTCTAGAAAGCATGTCTAACATCTACGTCAAATCATAAGTTGTCACGTCTAACCTCATAAGGTTGGCAGATTCACCTATTGTGGCACGTCTACTTACGTCACATCAACTCGTGGCACGTCTTGTAATGCACATGTCATAATAAACGTCTTATAAAGCACCTTCAACAAGAGCACGTCAAACAAAAGCATTTCTACCAGTTTCCTCTACTTCTTCATAGACATCTACATGTCAACAATTGGACTAATTGAGGGTTGAATTTGACTCCCAAGTCAATCATGTCCTCTGACTCGTGATTTGACCACTTAATAGAGCAAATCCCTCTACGTCCTGATAACGAGCCTCCTCGCAAGCTCGATGAGTAATAAGCGTTGTTAGGCCGCCCAAATGTTCTCTAAATGAGACTAACACCTACTATCGATAAGGCCTTGTTAATGAGACATACACCCTATGAGGTCGTCCAACCAAGTCCAAATAGCTAGATAGACACACACGTCTTCTTAGCTAATCGTGACATCTCATAAGACCCTACGCGGGCACAAGTGAATAATGAACTATGTCCTCCTTGATACTTTCTCCTCAGAGAGATACATAGTTAACTTAACCCTACTGAGTTCAGTCGCAAGCACAACAAACTTGTATCCACCTCTGGATTAGGTTTACTTCCTTATTAATTGATTATCCCTAGCTTTATCCTCTTAAGTGCAGCTTTCTATTGCATCAAAAACTCATCTCGTATTGCCTATAAAGGTGTGAGAGAGTTTGGTGAGGAGTAATCTCGAGACTAGTGAAAACACCCAGCGACAGCGATCATGTAGAATCGTGTAGAACGCCACATTTTTCTCTAGAGTCAACCAAACACCGCTCATCGACTTTTTATCAAGAACTTTTTAGTCTGCATCTGCCATCTCCATCGATTTATCCTTTAATAGTTTCTACATATCTTTACCATATAGTAAATCCTGAACCTGCATCCGCCAAAACCATAATCCAGCCCATCCAACTTCTCGATTTTCCTTTTACATCCTTCCATCATATAATTCCTGCATAAAATGTATCGTCCCTCAGAACTCGATGCTCTGGTACCACTTGTTGTTCAGAAAAAAAATACAAAACCACAGTAAGAACAGAGAATCACGCACAATCGAAAGCAATAAATAACAATCAACACACAAGACATAATTTGTTTACCGAGTTCGATTATGTCTACCTCTCAGGGCGATCTAATCCAGGATTTCCACTATGATGATGATAAGCGATTTTCGATTACAAATAAGATATAATTGTGCCTCACATATTAAGAACAATATCTCTCAATCTGACAAGTGTTTACCTCTCTTATTTGTATCTCTCTCTATATCTGCCGCACTCTACAAAGACATTCAAATTATATATTTATAGCGGTTAGGGCATCATAATTGAGATGAGCCAAAACTGGGCCAGAACTATCAGGCGCGATCTGCGCGCGATAGCCCTTGACGGTAATGCCTGCTAGATGCGATCCACGCGCCATAGCGCTTGGCAGGCGCGGCAGTGTTGCATCATGGCTTCTGTAGCCCCACTCTCTGGAAGAAATGCGCTAGTAGCGCCACTTTGGTGCGATAAGTCTCCGTAGCTCCTGGCATGCGCGATCACTGCGGTAGCGTCTCACCGTAGCACCACTCCCTAGTGCACGTCTTGATCTGCTCTTCGTTCTAACCGCTTTTAGAACTCCAATCTTCAATTTCAGTACACCGCCTTCTTTGTCCAGGCTCCACAATCCTAGCACTAAAGGCATAATAACATTTCTACAACTAAAACTAATATAAAAATATTAAATAAATATAATCATTAGACATAAATTGAAAAAAAAAACATTAAATCAAATAAACTTATAATTGGGGGTTTTGTGACTATCGGACGGTAGCAACTGAGGGGGTGGAGAGAGAAGAGAGTTGAGAGAGTGAGAATGAGGAAAGGGGCAGATCCATTTATAATATTTTACCCCAGTTGGACAAACTCTACCAGGGCCCACACCCATTTGGGCGGCAAAAAGCCTGCCCATATGCTGCACTCGCTACTGCCAATAACGACCGCTCGATGGACTAACAATGATGTAATGCGACAGCCATGGTCGCAAATCTGCGATCCCCTTGTAGTGTTAGCTTAATTGTAAATACTTTTATGAACTGATGTGTATGTTTCGAGCTAAAATAATCTTAACGTGAAGTTTTTTTTTTGTTAAATTTTGTATTTCCAAATTATAATTAATTTAACGCGAAGTAACTTACACGAGTACACAATCAGCACGCATCGGCACGACTCTCGTAAATTTGAGACCAATAATATACCAATATTTAAAAAGTCGCTTTTTCTATCGAATTCGTATCGAATACGAATAGGCCCCAAATACACTCTAAAGTACGTATCCCATATGCCACGGGCATATTCTAATCCTAAAATAAATAATTTAACCATTATTGCGTATCGCATAGATATCGGATATGCTGTGAGTCGGTCGTAGTGAACAGTGAACAATTCTTGATGTTTATCTAATTTTGTTAGTATTGTTACATTGTAAAACTCATATATATAGTTGTTGAATATGTTTTCTAGTGTGACTGTGAATGTATCCTTTGATATTTTGAGTTTATGTAGAACTATTTATATATGATTACTAGCAAAAAAGCGCACGCGGGACTGCGTGCAAATTTCTTTTAGGTGTAAAGTATATTTTAGGTTTAATGTGTATATTTATTATAATTCAAAAAAATAAATCCAACCGTGTCTAATAGATGTGACTTAAAGTTGTTTAAGTACCTACAATTTGAACAAATTGTTCATTGATGTGAACTTATCTAATATAATCTCTTTTTCCTGAAGAGAAATTAAAATAAAAAATTTAGAACTTAGTCACCTGAAAGTCTGCAACAGTGATCATATTTCGTAAAAATAAATGAAAAATGTAGTATATATTCTTTATTTATAGGGATTGAATCAACGAAATTGAAAATTATTTAATATCAAACAAACAAAAAGTGAATTTATAAGTATTTTTGTCACCAAGATATGTTGATGAAAATACAATCAATTAGTGGGAATAAGAGTTGTTTCAACGTTAACAACACAATAGGTGACATTATTTGCATGAATAATATTCTCAAACATCCAAAATCTATACTCAAAATGAAACAAAATATATACATTTTGTACATGTTGAGATTTCCGCGGTACAACACATCTCAATTTGCATACAAAATTGAATGTTTAAAAGAAGCATTTTATTCAATATCACTTTTATAATGTATATATTATTTCCATGTATGGCAATAATTCTGAACTTTTACTCTCTATGCATATTTTCTTTCTTCCATACAAATTCGGCAAGACATCCATGCGTAGGCTGTATATACAAAGAATTTATGTAAAATAAGAATTATAATCTTATTTAAAATATCATAATACATCATCAGGTACGTACTGACTATAAAATTCACTTCTTAAGCATAAATAATGATAAAGTTTCGTTAAAAGATAACTATTGACACATTTGAATTGAAGTAGGAATGAAATGCATAAATTCATTCGGCACTGTAAAATTAAAGTTGTACGTATACACCTATTATGCATAATGGAAACTTCAAAAGTTTTGAACTAAACATCTATTCTGCACGTTGAACTAAACATCTATTCTGCACGTTGGAAAGCAAAACAAATAAGCAAACAATATCTATTAATTTTTTCAAAGAAATCATTTCGAGACAATTCCAGATCTAAACACAATAGTAATAATAATAATGATAATAATAACGTATAGCAGGTCCAACTATAGTAGACACATAACAAAAATACTTAAATTTATTTTTGATGGAATGAAGAAGAGAGGCGAACCTGCTGTATTTAGAGTGGAGAGATGTGATAAGAATTATTTGTATCCTACCATCAATTAAAACAAATAGAAAATATTGCATCAGATAATATTTCATTAGAGGATAGAGGGGAAATGTATTGTGACAATGAGGAGAGATGAAAAGATAATTATGTAATGATGATTTAAAGATTTGTGTTCATCATCAGAATTCAAAACCGATTATTTATCCATCCCACCGAGTTAGCATTTAGTTTAAAAATATGTAACACTTATCTGAAAAGACAATTAGACATATTAAGGATTACCGAAAAGTCGCTATATAACTTAAGTTATCAAACGAAAATGTGATACATACGTACATCTCATCACCATTGATCATTTTTATTCAACTACCAGGGTTGTGCAAACATTCATGACAATACATACTAAGAAATGGAATGTTGGCCAAAGGAACTATATAAAATAATGCAACAACATATAAATTTCATGAAAGTTGAAGAAATTAGACTTTCCTTCAATATATTCACATTCAGTAGTAGCACATATTATTTAACAGTCATAAAAAGATAAGAATTATTAAGCTTATCGATTTTACACACATTTCATTGCGGTCGATCGGGAGAAAAATGATATCCATGCAGAGGAGACTATAGGAGCCTGCAACAATAATTCACAAATTTAGAAATTTCATAACAAATCTTGTAAGAAATAAAGAAAGAACATAGACAAAATAAATTCGCAGAGAGAAATTAAATGAGCATGTTATGAAGAGTTTTGAAAATTTGAAACTGTTGAATTGAAAAGAAGGAAGCCGTATACCTAAAATTATAGCAGAAGGCTATGAAAAAAAAAAAGAGATAAAGCCGAAATTAAAGGAAGTGGGGGAGTTAGTGGTGGTTTCTTTTTTTTTTTGAGAAAACAGAAACATTCATTCATAGAGCTGAAAGAATACAGAGTACATGAGTTCATCAAACAGGTTCAGTAAAAGCAAATGGGAGAATTCCCTCTCCGCTATCATCTTGAGTAAAGTCATGAGCTAGGCGATGCGCGAGGCCATTCGTTGTTCTTCTGATTTGTACAACATTGAAGGATTGAACGCTGTTCTTGAGATCAATCACCTTATCGAGGAACGTCGCGATATTTGCCCTTGTCTTTTGACCCCCGTTGATGTATTTGATTACATTCAGACAATCCCCAACAATGTAGAACTGGTCCGAGCCCTTTTCAATTCCAAATTTTGCTGCCACGTTTGCCGCTGCTGCTTTGGATATCTCCGCTTGCCAAGTTCCGGGAATTCTCATACGTTTCCAAGCCAGAACACAACCTTGCGAGTCACGACCAACTATCCCAATACCCCCAGCTGATAGTTGAGTTCCAGTAGCCGCATCAAAGTTAATACACACGACACCTGGGGTTGGAGGCGTCCATTTTGCATTCACGTTCTCACTAGCTTCAGCCATCGATCCCCGAAACTTTATTCCAGCCGCAAGGGACTCCAAATGATATCCTTAGCACACTCAAGAAGCTGTATTGGGGAGTTTCCTTTATTTTCATGCCACAACTTATTTCTATTATTCCAAATGAAAAGACAGCCCACCAGGAAAAAACCAAATTCAGTCTTGTTCAATTTCTTATGAACAGCCATGCACCAGTCCCATAAGTTACTACATTCAAGATATAAAACTGAAATGTTGGACAAAGCCGAGAAGACTCTTGCAAAATGACAATTTTTAAAGAGGTGCAGCGGTGTTTCAATTCCCTCTTTGCATACATTACAATCCTCAGACTTAGACAAATGTCGATGTTTCAAAGTAGCCATAGTAGGAATGATACCTTTTAGCATTCTCCAAGCAAATTGTTTGGCTCTATTTGGTGTAGGCGCACTCCAAATAAAGTTCCAGTCAGTATCATCTGTCCCGCTGGTTCCTCCCCTTCGGTTTTCCACATCACGTCTTCGTATTTCCATTGCCAAATGATAAGCCGAGCGAACAGAATAAATCCCATTCTTTGTATGATGCCACACTATAATATCCATGGCGTCGGGCCTGCCAACAGGTATTTTCAGGATTTCGTTCACATCTTCCTGCCAGAATAAATGATTCAAAATATTCACATCCCAACCGTTAGTAAAGACATCAAGAAGTACATTAACACTGAGAGGGCTATAATTATAGAAATCTGGTGTTCTCGGTCTAAAATTGTAGTTTCCCGGGATCCAGTTGTCCCTCCAAACATCGAAGTTCTCCCCATTTCCAACTCTCGATCTAAGGCCTGCTCCTACCACTTCTTTCGCCAAACAAATGCTTTTCCAAGTAAATGAGGCATTACTTTTTGATGTCGCTTCAAGAATGCTACATTTCGGAAAATATTTAGCTTTCAAAATACGGCTTAGTAAGGAATCGGGGTACTGGATAACTCTCCAAATCTGTTTCCAAAGTAGTGCGAGATTAAAAGATTTTAAATCTCTAAAACCAAGGCCCCCGTCTCTTTTACTTTTGCACAGCTCCTTCCAATTTGTCCAATGTATTTTGTTTTTACCGTCCTCCCCCCACCAATAATTCGATATAATGGATTCTAGTTCATGTAAGAGGTAATCAGGTAGCTTGAAACAACACATCACATAATATGGAATGGATTGTAGAACTGACTTCACAAGTATTTCTTTCCCAACCTTAGATATGGCTTTATTATCAAAAGATTGCGTTTTACCCCAAAGCTTATCTCCGATCCACAAAAAAATCTCTTTTTTACAAACTGCTAAAAGAAAAATGACTTTTATTAATAGATAAATATTTTTATTTTTTTACCTGCCGTTAGATTTAGGGAGAAGTTGAAAATTTTGAAAAAGTGAGAGGTTTTGGACTTTGTGTCACAAACTACCATGTGATGAGTTTGCTTATATTATTAATAGATTTCTTATTGTGTTTATAATTGAATATATTTTATGTGATATGTAAGTGAACTAAACATTAGTCTGACATTTTTAACATTTTATTAACTATAGTTTTTAATAAAAATTGTTGGAGGTACCGTAACGTACCATATTCATATAAAACAACTTGAAAATTTGCATCTCTGTATCTAATATTCTGTCAGATAGATATCATCGGTGGTATTTGTATATGTACAAGATATATAGTTTGAGATAAAAGGTACAAAATACAAATGCAATCTTTGATCAAATAATTTCTCCTCAAAATTAGCATTCACGTTGCTGCGCACTTTCGTTTATTATTTTATTCGGTATGTCAATTTCTTTAACTAATAATAGTAGGGCACCAACTTAATTAAATTATCATATAAAAGTCGTTCAAACACGAAAGTAAATTGCAACAAAATAACATATTTCATTCATATCATGTGTATAAAGCGGTTCATGTGTATAAAGCGGTTCACAATTACATAACTAATATAAAAATTAAAAGCTAAAATAGTCGTAATAAGATTCACACCACAATTAAAACGTGCAAGCCCTTAACTGAAACAAACAAATACACCATACGGATCAAGTACTTGGAGATAACAAGGTGGGGCCCAGATTCAGTACTTTGACGGAGTCACGAGTGTTTCGTCCCTTCGACCTTCCAGATATTGCGGTGCATTTGTTAAAGGTTTTGTTCGCAGGTTGACTATATGTCAACGACAATATTGGTAGTAGAAAACTAGAAATTAAGAAATAAAAGATTATTATGCCGATAAAAATAAAAAAGAAAAAAATAAAAGATTTTGATTAACTAGGTAGCTTATGGCTTTCCGAATGTTTTCAGTTAATATTTCTGCTGCTAATTAATATATTTTCGGTAAAGCACACTAGGCCAATGGAGGAATAGTTGGGTGCGGCGGTCATACGGGGGACGCCATATACCTGCAAATAATTTCAAAAGACGCGTTATTATTATATTAAAGTTGGCACTTAAGTTTCCTGATTGCATATATAGTGACATTGCCACGTGTGAGACACAAGGACAATAAACTATACGCAAATCATGAACATTTTAATAAATAAAATCGTGTTACACGTTAATCTCAACGTACTTTTGACCATTTTCAAAAGCCGACGCTTAAAGAGCTTAATGGACGGTGCCGAAAGATTTTAATTTATAAAGCTTCGTGTACGTATCATTCTGAGACTTTTAATCAAGAAAATACAATTTAAATAAATTATTACCAACTTATATTTTTGTCACTTCCTAGAGTAGTTACTAAGACAAGGGAAGAGACATTTTTGATGAGGAATGAAGGTTGTACTATTTGTGGCAAAAGACACTTAATCAGGACTAAAACTATTATTGCATGCGCGCATTGGATGGGTGAAAATCCGGTTCTTTTCAGCTAATACTTAAGTGCACGACAGTCAATTACAACCTTCACTAAGTTCAGAAGTATCTTTGCCACTAAATAATAATATACCAAGAAGGTAGATAATAAGTTGATGAGTTTTATCAAAAAAAAAAAAAGTTGATGAGCAATATAGCCCATGGCCGCATAACACCAATAAACCAAGATCGATCGAGTAATACTATCCTACGAAACATAATGGTAAGACGACTTCTTCTGTTCTTCACCGGTATTAATGTATAGTCATGAGTCAGGGTTAATTAAGTTCAACGATAAAAGTCATGAGTCATGAGTCATGACTAATCAAATGTTTTCATTTGACAAACCAGTTGACCTGCAATAAATTTTAAACCCTTATACTGGGGAACTTCTGGTGTGCTCTCTTATACACAACTTCTCCCACTCACAGAGAGGTAGGCTCCTGAGAGCACATTTGAAGTTCCCCAATATGAGGGTTTAAAATTTGGTGCCCACCGAGTGAGAGGAGTTGTGCATCAGAGAGCACACCAGACAAAACCCTCATACAGTGCAGACGGCTACCAACGGTTGTTCGATCATCAAATCAAAATTAATCTCTAGTTTACTAACAATAGTATATATTCCATGAATTTGAATCTCAAGAGGAATCTATATTAGTTAATTTAGACAGCTAAAAAGTAAAATATGACTCTCAGTCTCATTCTTTTCTAATATTATTTTTAACTCTTAAAAGGTTGAAGCCGTTATAGAAAGCAAAAAGAATTAGGAGAGTCTCATACGTGCACTGTGCAAAATAACAGGGTTAATTTTATAGTCACGGGGTTAAAGTGTTGAAATTAAGGCTGGAGTCTGGAGAAACGTGTCTCAAACATTATAATATCTTTTTTGGAGATATCAACATTATCAATGGAGCTAGCACGGAAAAGAAACCAAAAAATCACACTCGTGATTCTTGAAATACTTTGCCATTACTCTACTCTATTAACTACTAATGTATACAAATTCTAGAATTGTATTAATTAAATGTCACAATACCTTTACACGATATTTTGTGCATTGAAAGTTGAAATAATATATATAGTATTTGGCCACAGTCTAAGCATGACGTTTTGCATATCGAATTCTACTAAACAAATTATATATATATACATATTATTATTTATTTAAATTCGATTGAATATGAAAGAAACAAAAAATACCGCGTTTTGTTTACCAACCTTCCTGTTCGCTTCTCCAGAAACCTCTGCAAAGACTTCTTCCTTGCTATTGGCAAATCTAAAACAAACCAAAAAAAGCATTTTTCCTTTTAAATTAAAAGAAAATTGTGTAAAAGAGAGTATATAATAGATTAATGAAATTAACTAACCATTGAGATTTTCCAAGAGATTTTCTTTGTCATATGAAATATTAATGGAAGCTGAAGAATCAGCGGGTTTGTGGAGCCCTTCCTCGGCAAGCTTCAGAATATCATTTGCCTGCACCATATATACATACTTTCATTCAAATCACTTTATATCTCTAAGAGATTCATTTATTATTGCACTGGAAATGAAAAAAAGAAAGAAAGAAAGAAAGAATCAAACATGATCAAGTTATCAAACCTGATGCGGTAACACATCGAATACAGCCACAGTTCCATTGTAAAAAACCGTCATGGGAGCAGTAGTATTTCCACCATTCTTCTTAGACGCACAACTTAGCCTTTGTACAACAAACAACAAAAAGGACTTATAATCACTAAAAAAAGCTAAATAAAAAATATGACCTATATACTTAATTATTTATTAAGGAAATGCATGAGAATATAAGTATACCTAAGTGTTGGATCACAAACTGGGAATAGAGTTTGTTTAGTGGGAGAAGAAGGAACAGAAGAAGAAGCATAATTCCCAATCACACTCTTAAGAACTTCTGGACTTATCTTGGATATAACCCCTTGAATGTCTAATTAAACAACAAATGTCAAAGTAAATAATATATGTAGTCAAAGCTTGGTATGCAAAGTGAAGCAAAAATTACGAACCACGGAAGCTTCTTTTGCGTTCAAAAATTGGACGATTATTAGCTGAAGAAGAAGAAGAAGAGAGTCTCTTATAATTTTCCTTCTCCATGTTGAAAAAGTCAAGTTCTGCCATGGTTTCTTATTTGTTTTTGCTTGTGGTTTTCTTTGTCTATATATGAAAACAGTACGTATAGTTCGTAGTATACTCTTTAAGATCGACACGGGTTATATATGTGAATGGGAGTAGCCTAGGCCCTAGTAATGAATAGTGAATTTCGTACATATGCACGTGGAAATTGAGAGCTAATGACACAACAGTAGTTTATGGTTGTGGACATTGATTCTTTAGAAAACACAAAGCCGTAGACACGGCAGGAATATCATTTGGTTACAAAAAAATTTAAAAAAATATAAAAATTTGGCAAAAGCGTTTATTAAAAGAAAAAGAGTAAAAGAAATGCTCCCAAAAGCATTCGAGTCACATGAGCAAAAGCACGCTAGAAAAACAGATTCAAACTCCAAAATACATGCAATCTTTAAGAAATTACAACCAATCAACAAAAGAAACCTTCTCTATGTGATCCAATGAATTTGCCTTGATAAGTTCCACCGTTTTCGTAATGCAAACATCTTCTCCTTTGAATGCAATTTGATTTCTCAGTTTCCAAATGCACCAAAGAATAAAAAACCAAAGTGCTCTCCATTCTTCCGTGATATTTCTCTTAGTAATAGAGAATCGTATGTTAGATAAATTAACTTCCGATGCCTCTTTGAAGAACGGTAGTTATTCTGAACCAATCGAAGCAACACATCCAAATATCGTAAGAAACCTCACACTCGAAGAAGAAGTGACTTGTGAAGTCATTTCCATTATTACAACAAAAAGCAAGATTCATTCCCTATGTGTTCCACCCCTCGCCGCAAAAGATTGCACTTCCTATGATTTTTTTTCATGAAAAGCTCTCCATGCAAAAGCCAAAACGTTTTGCCGGGCTTTTAACATCCAGAGTATTTTGAAAAGATTTAACTGAGTAGGATTGCCATCATCTTAGAGTTTTAAGAAAGCACTTCGAACCGAGTGATATGATTCCTTGTTTTATCCCACTTCCAAACCCAATGGTCCTCGTCGTTGTGTGGATATGGCAACACTCCAGGAGGAGCATCAGCTCTTGAAGAATTTGGTTTACCCAAGAGAAAAGTGACCTTCGCCATCTTAATTTCCAGGTCCAATCGTTTCCCCTCCACTCTCCAACTTCCGTAACGGTTGAGTTTTTGTCTAAAGAGCCAGAAAATAGCCTTTGAAAGCGAATAAAGAGAGGTTCTTCTCCAATCCATACAGTTTGTGAAAATCTTGTTTTATCATCCTTTCCAACAACTCTCTTTAGCCCTTTCTAGAACCAGTCTTCATAACCATTAGACGTAGTGATGAAAGAGATGTTGTTGACATCACTCCACCAAATTGACGTGTTATTCTGACATCTTGAGGTTTCACGTACTTCATAAGGTTTGGGGAACTCATTGTATTTAACAAGAGAATTTTCGCCCACAACTTATTTTCCTCATGTAGCGCACACCATTTCCGCTCTCCCAGTAATGCCAAATTAAAGATATGCAGATTTTTATCTCCAAGAACGTCCTCGTTTCTCCATTTCCAAATCTTCTCCCAATAAATCCAACAAATTTTCATTCTCGTTTCATCGTTGTAGAAGGAAAACAAAGAAATAGTTAATCCTGTAAAACCTGAGTTTCATAGAATGATTTTTCCTCCAAAAGAAATATTATTGCTTTTCAAAAAGATAATCTTTAAATGATCGTCTCAATAGCCGATAACCATGTCCCAAGCTTCCTTGATTTTGCTCCCACTTTAACAAACAGGTATTTGAATGGGACGCCACGAGTTTTACAATTTAGTAAGTCCGCATAGTCCATCAGATATGTTTCACTCACATTGATGACAATCATGTTACTCTTCTGGAAATTAACTTTAAGCCATCACATCAATTCAAAGTTTTTAAATAAGCATTTAAAAGCCCCAATTATTACCAAAGTTATTTTCACCAAAAAACACTACAAAAAAATTGGGTCTTTCCCGACCGCAAAATCGGTCGGGAATAACCCATTTGCGGTCGGGAAAGACCCTTTCCCGACCGCATTGCGGTCGGAAAATCGCGGTCGGTGTTGCTTCGGTCGGGAAAAGTTTCCCGACCGCAGCTCGGTCGGGAAGAACTTTTCCCGACCGCCTTTCCCGACCGGCATGCGGTCGGAAATTTGCCGACCGATTATTCCGACCGCACACCGGTCGGAATATTTCCCGACCGCATATCGGTCGGGAAATACTTGAATTTTATTCCCGACCGCACTGCGGTCGGGATTATATGAATTTTTGTCGGGAATTTTCATAAGTATTCCCGACCGAAATTCGGTCGGGAATAATATTCATAGTTATTCCCGACCGAAATCCGGTCGGTAAATGTTGAAAATTTGGCGGGTTGGCTAAATTTTCAAATTTTAAACTTTTCCCGACCGAAATTCGGTCGGGAATACTCGAAAAAAATTGGCGGGACTAGGCGGGAAATTCAAATTTTACGAAAATTCAAAATTTTTAACTTTTCCCTATAAATACAATTCATCATTCTCCTCATTTTTTCATCTACTTTACATTATTTCTTCAACTTTCTCTTTATTCCAAGAATTTTTTTCTACAACACACAATTTATTCTTTCATCTTCAAACAATTTTTTCCACAAAACAAATTTTTTCTCTTCTTTCTTCAACTTGAAACAAGCATTTTATTCTATTTTAAATAAACACTTATTTAACTTTTTTGTGCTTTAGATTGAGCAATAAATCCAAAATTTAATTGTCCATCTACAACACAAAAAAGCTAAAGAATGTTTTAGATTAGGTAATAAATTGAAAATATTTCAAATTATTAAAAATAATAATATTTCGGTAATTATTACCGGAATATGATTTTTTTTTATTCTGGCGAGTTTTATTCGCGACCGCAATTCGGTCGGGAATAGTTTAAATATTATTCTCGACCGAGATTCGGGCGGGAATAGTTTAAATATTATTCCCGACCGGAATTCGGTCGGGAATAATATAAATATTATTCGCGACCAAAATTCGGTCAGAAATAATTTTATATTATTCGCGACCGAAATTCGGTCGGGAATAATATTTATATTATTCGCGACAGAATTTCGGTCGGGAATAATATTTAAACTATTCCCGACCGAATTTCGGTCGGGAATAATATTTAAACTATTCCCGACCGAATTGCGGTCGGGAAACTCCCGACTGATTTTCGGTCGGGATTGGGCGGTCGGAAAAACCCCGGGACGACCGAAAGGCGATCGGAAAACTTTTTCCGACCGAAGCAACGCCGACCGCTTCTTCCCGACCGAATAGCGGTCGGGAAAGGGTCATTCCCGACCGCACATGGGTCATTCCCGACCGGCTTTGCGGTCGGGAATGACCCGATTTTTTTGTAGTGGAATATGTAGGTGTGCATGCTAAAAACATCTTCATTCATTTTAGAGCTTCTTACCATTTAGCTTGTTCGTGGAGTCCGACACTGGGCACAAGCTTGAAATATTCATTCAATAGTGTAAGATAATAATTTATTGAATGAATCTTCTCATTACTCTTGGTGTCTATAAATGATACAATACAAGGCTATGATAAATTGTCCAATCTAAGATATATGCAAATCAATCAATAATATACTACATATATACAAATATATATCTAATACATCCCCACAGTCGAAACGGGAGGTTCACGAACAGTGAGACTAGAACGAAAGTTATCGAAAAGAACTCGGGGCAGCCCCTTGGTAAAAATATCTGCAATCTGCGACCGAAAAGAGATGTGAAGAACTCGAACGTGACCCCGAGAGACCTTTTCTCGAACAAAATGAATGTCCTACTGAACATGCTTGGTGCATTGATGTTGCATCGCATTATTGGTGAGATAAATGGCACTCACGTTGTCACAATAAACCAAGGTGGCCTTCAAGAGGGAAATGCGAAGCTATAATAGAAGGTTTCAAATTCAGCAAGACTCCGAAACGACAGTGGCAACTGCACAATACTCGGCTTTGGCGCTAAAGCGAGAAAGAGTAGGTTGACTTTTAGAAGACCAAAAAATAAGGTTATCACCAAGAAATATGCAATAACCAGACGTGGATCGCCGTATGTCCGAGAAACCCGCCCAATCCGCGTCCTTATAAGATAGGAGAGAGTCGAGCTGTGAACGAGAGAGGTGAAGCCTGAGATGAGAGGTCCCTTGGACATAGCGAATAATCCTTTTGAGGGCAGCCATATGTTCCATCCAAGGGTCATGCATGTGGAGGCAGATCTCTTGAACAATATAATAAATATCTAGAAGTGTGAAGGTGAGATACATAAAAGCACCAACCAAGCTTCGAAATAAAATGGAGTCAGAAAATGAAGGACCCGAGGAGCCGAGATTGGGATTGGGGTCGACGGGGGTGGCGGTGGGTTTATAAGAAGTCATGCCTGCACGCTCAATGATCTCGCTGCATATTTGCTTTGTGAAAGAAAAAGACTGCCTATAGTGTGAGAAATAATAATACCCATGAAATAATGAAGATTACCCAAGTCCTTCATCGCAAAATTAGAGCTAAACTGTCCAACAATAGACTGACGGAGAGAGGGAGATGATGTAGTAAGAATAATATCGTCCACGTACAAAAGTAACTAAGCAATATCAATACCTCGATGATAAATAAAGAGAGAGTGGTCGGATTTACTGTTAGAGAAACTAATAGTAGAGGCAAAATCAGCAAAGCATTGATACCAAGCTCGGGGAGCTTGCTTGAGTCCGTAGAGATATTTCTTTAAGAGACACACGTAATCCGGATGATGTGGATCCCAAAAACCTAAAGGTTGATGCATGTAGACCATTTCATCCAGATTGTCGTGTAAGAAGGCATTCATGACATCCAATTGATGAATAGACCAAGAACGAGATAGAGCAATGTTGAGGATAATGCGTATGGTGGCGAGTTTGACCACGGGGCTAAAGGTGTACAAACAATCGATACTAATCTGCTGAGACGTGCCATCACCACCAAGACGAGCCTTATGTCGCTAAAAAGAGCTGTCTGCATTAGTCTTATGGCAAAAAATCCATAAATAACGAATAATATTCACATTAGTCAGAGGCGGGACTAACTCCTACATCTCATTCTTTATCAAAGCATTACATTCATCTAGCATAGCATGTTTCCAATGAGGATCAAATAACACTAGTCTATGATTTTTAGGAATGGAGAGGGAGTGGAAGAAGTAGAAAGATTGAAGAGACATTTGGGAGTGCGAATACCGTTCATGCCACGGTTCACAATGCTGCGAGAAGGACAGGGCGGCAGCGCTAAAGGAGGGACCACGGGTAAGTGGGACACGGGTGAGAGAGGAGTCGCGGGTGGGTGGGCCATAGTGGCTGGAGCGGTAGTGGTTTGGGCCGCGGGTAGAGAGGTAATGGTGAAAGAGGCTAGAAAAGGCTGGGCCGTGGGAGGAGGGGATGGGCTTAGGGTTGGGGCCTCGGGAAGATGGGTCGCAGTGGAGTAGGCCATGCTGGTTGGGGCCGAGGGTGGATGGACCGGGGGAGAGTGGGCCGGGTGTTGGGGCCGCAGGATGAGGGGTTGGGCCGTGGCTAGAGGTGTGGCCGCAAATATGGTTGCGAGAGGCGGAAAAAGTAGCAGATTTATGCTATCTACAAGGAAAGAGTATGTGTGAGGAGGTTGGACTTATATAATGGATAAAGAGAATTTATCTTCATCAAAGAGTACGTGACGAGAAATGATGATTTTGTTTGTGAGTAAGTCATAGCATTTGTATATCCTATGATGGGAGAGATAACCAAGAAAGACACAATGAGAGGAACGAGGTTGGAGTTTGTGTTTATTAGTGGAGGGTATGCGAGGGTAACATAGACACCCAAACGTTCGGAGATGTGTATAGGATGGAGTACGGTGCTGTTTTGGAGGGAAGTATATTATGAACATAAGTGGTCATTCGTAAGGCGTGAGGCCAAAGAGAGTGTGGTGTGGATTAGTGATTGAGAAGACTGCACATTATGTTGTTTACGGACCAGATTTTATGTTTCGCTTTCCCTTTTGGGGCCGAGGTATAAGGGCAAGAGAAGCGAAGAGTTGTGACAAAACTTTTTGAAGTTATCATTGTCGAATTCCCTGCCATTATCACATTGCACACTTTTAATACGGCATCCAAATTGAGTAAGAATAAAAGTTGCAAAACAAGAAAAGATAGAGTATACGTCAGATTTGCAACCTATAGGGAAAGTCCATAGAGAATTGGAAAAATAGTCCAAACATAGCACATAATATTTATGACCACTTAAGCTAAGGACCGGCAAGGTCCATAAATCACTATGAAAAATATCAAAAGGACGTAGACTAAAGGACGAAGAAGAATGAAAAGGATGTTTAATTGATTCCCCAAAACACAAGGTTCACGTAACGAGTTGTCAGAAAAATGACTACATTTAATTAAATTGTTCTTATGCATAAATCATAAAACAGAGGGGCTCGGATGACCCAAACGATCATAAAACAGAATATTATTTTTCATGCTTGAAAAAGAATAAGACGTAAGAGTACCTGACACCGATGTCATGTGAGAGGAAGCCCCCGAGTCCAAATACCACTGTTGGAGCAACATTATGTAAGGCGGCATCAATGTTTGTAGGTGCATAGGAGGGACCGATTTGCTGTGCCGCATAGGATTGTTGAGGATGAGGACCCAAAATCTCGGGTTGAGCTGCAGTAGGAGGCCGAACTCACGTGCTAGTGGGATAAAGGCATGGGAGGTACGACCAGGGATGCTAAGGCCACGCGGGATAAGGTGACCATGTCGCGGGTGGAGGCGCCCAAGGCCGTGGCCATGTCCCCTATGACCACCATGATGACCTTGTAATGATTGAGATTGACCGTTGTGGGGTTGGGACGAGCCGCGGGCAGGTGGTGCATCGGACGGTGGACCCGTGCTGAGGAGGGCGGCGGTGTTGGAAGTAGTGGAAGCTTGCTTGGCTTTCCGTGTTTCTTCCAGAATGAGACGAGACTGAGCCTCATAGGAGGGAGGCAAGTGATCGCTCTGCTGGATGATAGTAGCAACGCCATCGAAATTCTCATTAATGCCGGAGATGAGTTAAAGAACAAGGTGTGGGTTGGAAACAGGAGATCCGCCGTTGGAAAGCTGGTCCGTGACCATCTTGAGTTCATGGGAGTATGCTGAGATATTCGGGAAGGCTTCTAATTAGACTTAAGTGAATTGATTTTCCATGTAGACAACTCTCGAAAATTTTGTTGTCTTGGAAGATATTTTCAAGACGAACCCAAGCAATGCGTGCGGTGGAGTCTTTCTGCATGATGGTGGATCATACGAAATAGTGTCGTATATCCATTGAAGGACTATATCATCAATTCTAGACCATAGATCATGATCTGTCGTCACCAATTGAGAAGGGGATGGGGACAATGTGGCCTTAGAGGAGTCTGCGGTCGTTTTGTCCGTCTTCTCGGTGAGTGAGTGAGAGAGAGAAAGAGAGAGAGAGAGAGAGAGAGAGAGAGAGAGAGAGAGAGAGAGAGAGAGAGAGAGAGAGAGAGAGAGAGAGAGAGAGACTAGGTCACGAAACTCGTGATACCATGTAAGATAACATTTTGCTGAATGAATCTTCTCATTACTCTTGGTGTCCATAAATAATACAATACAAGTCTAAGTATGGTAAATTGCTTAATCTAAGATATATATACAAATCAATCAATAATATACTACATATATATCTAATAAATAGTGCCGGAATTGAAACAGAAAAATTAAAACTGGTGATTTATAGTGTACTAGGTACCATTTGGATTTTTAATTGTGACAAGTGCTAGTTCTAGTTGAAGTTATTGAAAGTATATTTGGTCAGGCAACTTTTATTATTTTGCTAGAACAAAACACTGAGTTTGCACCTGCTTAGTTTTTTTTTTACAGGCAAAGAAAGAGTTTTATTACTTACTGATCAAAAGAGAGTGGGAGTACAAGTCATACGCCCAAAGTAAAGAAAAGAAACTAACAACAATTACATCAAACAATGCTTTTGGGGTATTGGTGCCAATCGACAAAGGAAAAGGAGAACTCTTTCTTAATCGCCTTCATGCAACTCCACGGGTGAACTTACACAAGTTCCAATATTTTTTCGAGTTAAACTTAGCAGTTTCTGAAGCAAACTGAATTCTTACATATCTAAATTGCTCACACCACAATTAACCATAGAAGATCTCATAATTCATCATTTTTATTCATTGGTACATAACGCGTCGAATTGTAGAAAATTATTCCATGAATCTCTTTGTAAGGAAATAGCAACCCCAAAGAATCCCAAACTCACATCCAAATATAATACGCCATATAACAAGAGAAGAATAAATGCATTCATCCTCCTTACCACAAAAAAAGCATCTCACTCGGTTCCAACTTGGAAGAATACCACGCCGATGTAAGACAATACACCAAATTTTCAACTTTAAATCTCAAATTTTCCCCTAGTTTTCCGATATACACTACACCAGAAATGGTCTTTAGTGACCACAAATCAAGTCGCTAAACACTATTTAGCGACCCCATTATGGTCGCAACCTTCCAGTTGCAGTTGCCTTGATCGCTAAACTTTTAGTGATCGAAAGGCAGTCGCAACTGGTTTCTTTCGTGCAGACCGCGGTCACAACATTTGCGACAGAACCGCAGTGGCAACATTTGCGACTGCACTGCGGTTGCTATTAATAGTTGCGACCGTAATGAGGTCACTTATAAAAGGTGTGACTACAATGTGGTCACTAATAGTTGCAACCACGATGATGTCGCAAAAAACGGTCGTAACATTTAGCCACCACAACGCAGTAGCTAATAAGTTTCGAAGCAATTGCAATGCGGCGCGATGGCTAATGCTCTTCACGATTTTTGTAACCGCGATGGGGGGGGCTAATAATATTCAAGGTATTAAAGACCGCATTGCGGTAGGTAAATTATAGGAATATTATTGTTTATTTTGGTTATTATTTGAATTATTGCATTGAAAAAACAAAGAAAATGTTCGTAAGACAAATAATTTCGAATAAATTGAAGATAGAAAAAGTGTTTATTTGAACGAAAAGAAATATGTGGACTTGATTTTGTGAATAAATAAATAGCTTAAAGATTTTGGAAAAATATCAAAGGTATGAGGAAATGAAGAGTTTAATGTTTATTGAAGAAATAATAGTGTTTGGAGATTTAGAAAAATTGATTGAAGAAAAGAAACGGAGAAATAGGTAAAAGTATTGGGTAATTTTTGATGAAATGAGAGTGAAAGAATGAAGTATATTTAGATTTTAGGGTGAAAAAAATTAATTTTTTAATGTTTTTTTGAATTTCCCCCTGAAACCCGCCAATTTTAGAGTCATTTGCAACACCATCACGGTCCCAACAAATTCAATTTTTTTGAAATTTTAATATTTTCGCCAAATTCGGCAAAAGTTGCGACCGCAAAGCGGTTGCAAATGATTATTTCCCATATTTGCAACCGCAACTCAGTTGCAAAAGCCCATGAATATTAGTTGCCATCGCACTGTGGTGAATAATGCCATGTGAATATTATTAGCCACCGCAGTCCTTGGGATATTAGTTGCAACCACAAAAGCTTTAAATTTTTGGTTCTTTTACATACGATCTTGATGTGTTTGTGATTTTAAATAAGGAATTTTATTAATAAATTTGTATTGAAGTAATATTTAACTGCGGTGGCTAATAAACTTTGGATATTAGTTGCAACCGCGGTGCGGTCACAACTGATCAAAAAAAAACTTTAGATTTCTAGTTTTTTTAATACGATCTTGATGTGATTGTGATTTTAAATAAAGAATCCAATTAATAAATTTGAATTGAAGTAATATTTAATTAGGTTAATAGTATTTGAGTTATGAAAATAGTAAGTTATAGGTTAGCTAAGTTATGAACTACATAAAGCTATTTTATGTTCTACATCTAATTATACGTAGTGGAGTACTCATCTCATATGCGATTGGCATTCATTACAATAATTAGTATAGATGTTATAATGATATTTATATAGTTTTCCATCTAATCAATAACATACGTAGTCATTTGGTAGACAGTCAATATAGTTATTACTTAAAAGTGTCATTATGTGCCGACCCTTAACATGATTCTTGAATGTGCAACGAAACTAATTTTTTGTCTTTGTTTAACTTATGTGTACTTATTATTGTTGTAATTGATCATTAAACCAACAACATGCCTTAAATTATAATGCGTAAATGCGTAAATTAATAACATGAATATTATTCATCACCGCCATACGGTTAACCACCATTTGCAACCACTTTGCTTTGGCTAAAGCTGCTTTTTTAATTTTTTTGGCCGCATTAACGGCTAGGACTAGTTGCGAGCATTACGGTAGAAACTAACTAGTACTAATTGTGACTGCAATGCAGTGGCTAACGCTAGTTATCGTGGCTAGTTGTCACCGCAACGTGATGGCAACTAAGTATGTTGTCCCTATAAATACTTCCCCCATTCATTTTGGGAATTCATTCCAAACTTTCACATTGGCTAAATCCACAATATTCCACTATTACAACTCATTTATTTTTTTCTCAATAATTTCTTATTGCAATGAACACTATTTTGATATATGTTTGGTTGTTTATTACTAGATATTGTCGTAAATGTGACGAGGATCGTTCACTCATAATACTTGACAACTTGTCTTCTGCGCTGCAAGAAGTAAGTATATCCTTCACTTTTTTGCTTTCATTATTTTGTAGCATGTTTGGGATATTTTATATAAACGATATTGATTCGTAGAATTACTATATTAGTTTTTTATTGTCTAAGATTAAAAATGGATTATCTCGCTGATAGATCTTTGATGTACGATAGATTAGATAACAATGGTTATTCGAAAGAGCATTATGGGGTTGGGGTTTGCTCATTCGCACAAGATGCCTCACAACAGAACAAAACACTTTGATCTAAGCAATTATGTTAGGTAACCGTGCCAGAAATGCAACAATTTAAAGTTTTTTAATCAAAATGTAGTACGTGATCATTTTTATAATATTGGGTATGAGTGTTGCACGGAGAGAAGGCGACCGACGCATCCACATCGTATTTAAACGATTCACCACCCTCTAATTTTCACATAGATAGCTTTGTCCACGTTAATAATTCGTTTAGAAAAGTGGTTGTGGATGCATATGGGGGTCAAACTGTTGAGGGAGTGGTGTGTAACGAAGATCCAAATGCTGATGCGAGGGAGTTCTACAATTTGATGCATTTGGGAGACGTACAAATGCATATTAAGAAGCCGAAAATGGTGTTGCAGTGGGTTGCAGGGTTTTTTTACGTACAAGACCATGCACAAAGTTAGTAAAGACGTTTGCGAGAAGTTTTAAAGGTCGTCTAAAGATGGTATAGACCCATAGATTGAGAATATGTTACCTCATACGCTACCCAATATGAATAGGATGCTTACGAGATTGAGGTTAGGGAATACAAGGATCAATGTCTGTAAGAATTACTGTTTCGTGCATTACAGCGAGAACACCAACAGGGATCTCACCTCATGTTCGATATGCAAGGAGGATAGGTACGAGGCTGGTAGAAAGTCGAGAGTCGCGAAGAAGAGATTGTGATACTTCCCTCTAAACCCTCGACTTTAGAGGTTGTTCTTTATTGTAGGCACTTCAAAGTATATGTCATGGCATTTGAAGTGTCGGCAGTCAACTGATCAAATGATTCACTCGGCTATAGGCGAGGCTTCGAGACACTTTGACCGGATGTATCTAGACTTCCCAGTAGAGCCTAAAACGTACGCCAGTCTACACACGGATGGATTCACACTATTTGGGTAATCTGGTAACAATTACTTTTATTTGTTCGTGTTTATCACCTCCTATAACATTCCTCTTGATTTATGCATACGGTCGGAGTTCATATTTTTTAGCCTTATTATATCTAGGTCAAAGAGTCCTATAACAAACTTGGGTGTATTGCTGAGACCGATAATTGACGAGCTAAAAGGTTTGCGGATTAGTGGTTCGTGGACATATGACAGCTCTCAAAAGAAAAACTTCCAAATGCGAGCGCCTGAATGTGAACTATCAGAGATTTTCCTGCTTATGGAATATTGTTCCAGTGGAGTATGCACGAGAAGTTATCATGTGCTTATTGTATAAGGGACACATATTCTTTTACGTTGAATCATGGCGGAAAAGCCTCGTGGTTTGATTGTCATCCTCGATTTCTACCAGAGCATCACGAATAGAGGCACAACAAAAAGGAGTTCTACAAAGATCGAAAGACACGAGGACCAATTCCAAGGAAAATAGGTCGTCAAATGCGCAGCTCAGCTAGGCCTAAATAAGGGCAAAAATCAAAAGCAATTGGTTAGTGACCGTAGTGCGGTCGCCCTTTTCTGGTTGGAAAAGGGTTGTCGTTCTCGTAGGTACGTAAAACTATAATTAGTTTCAAAAGAGTGTATTAAAATCAATTTCTTCCAACCACAAGTCACATGTGTTTCTCTAGGAAAAATAGTATGGGTATCAATATTAAAGGATTAAAATTAAATCTTGTATATTAAAAAAAAAAAAAATTGGCCCTTGATACAATAGAGAACCAATATTGTATCTGGTACAGTAACCGGCCCCCACATTAACAATCGTTGGAGGTGAAAATAACTATATTGTTTAATTTCTTAGGTAGATTGTTTTTGTCTAGATTCATGCGATTAAGATATCAAGAAACCTTAAAAAAAATTGTTCAATATTGCATGCAAACAGTTATTGAATTATAGTGAAAAGTTACATACGATTAACCTTCAATCAGAGCACGATAAAGTGCAATTATTCTAGTTAGTACTTAAGTAACATCTTAGTCCAACTAATAATAATTCATAATAATATATCCATGTGTTGGAATTAAAGTTTCAAATATCTCCCCAATTTGAGCATGAGTCATATATCTTGGCCACAGAGTTTTCTTTAGCCACGGCAAGTTTCATACATATTTGTTCTTTATTTCCTTTTTTATTTCTTATTAAAGCAATAATGTATGTCATTGTCATTGAGGATAGCCATACATTAAGGTTTCAATTAAGTAAAGTAATTTTAGAAATTGATTTTAAAAATCCAATCTGCAAAAGGAGGAATCCGGTTTAAAAGGGTAACGGAGGCCTACACGCCTTCAATGTATATATCGTGCAAAAAATGTTCTGCGCAGCGTGTGAAAAGTTGTACGTAGGTATAGAATTCATTCAACTTAATTAGTAGCACTTAATTTTAATTATGGGGATTACTTTATTCGGTGAAGTTTTAGTCCTACTTCGCGAAGTTTGGATTAAGTTTCTTGACATGAGTGTACGTCACCATTTCTATACTCTGTAGAAATAGTAGCTTTAACATGGCCTGACTATTTTTCTTTCCGCTTTGTAAGATCTTAAATCTATATTACTTGTAAATAGATACAGTTGAACTTGACAATAGTTGCAACTGTACCAAAAAGTAAGACAGACGTGAGTTCTTTAACCTTTAAAATCAATTTTATTGTTGTAATTGTAACAAAAGACAGTTAAACAAAAAACGATAAAGAACACAAGGTTTTACGTAGTTCGTTCCAAATGGTCCTTGTCCACGGGGATTGAACCCAAATTGTTGACTCAATAAATATCCTACTTAAAAATTACAATGATAGGTTTTACTCATACGTAAATCTAGACTCCCTCTAATTTATTGTTGCAACACCTGACCCTTAAATGTTTTCGGTATATTTATTTGAGTCGAAAACATCAAGAATACCCAAAGTTCTTTTGACTCGAAGTTTTTCACTAAAAACTTTGACTCGATACAGAACTGAAATCACTAACTATCTTTTTCAAACCTTGTCCTCTAAAGTGTTGAGTCTTCTCCTTATATAGGCATAAGCAGAATCTTCATCAGATCTTCAGTTACAATCCTTTCATATCTTATTTCCTTATCTAATAAGCGCGCCGATATCCAGTTGCAATCCGATTCCATCTTCTTGCCTTGTCCGATATATTCTGCATGATCACAGTAAGATATCCAACGTATATACCTAATAATATATCTAGATACATAGATAGAAGATATGGTTAATATCCAGTATGATAATCTTAAAGTTAGGATAATACCTTCTAAAGATAAGGTAAGTGAATTAAGAAAACTACCATCTAAAAGACTAACTTAACCCAATGATTTACAAAACAATATCAATTATAAATCCCAGTTGAGCCGATCCGAATTCAACCCAATCCGGAGGAAAATATAGTATTGAGTCTCTTCGTCTCTTCGTCTTGTCTTTACAAGAAGCCTACTCGTTCATCTTGTTAAGTGTCGATTGGGTTCAACGACTATTATTTTGATGAATCGCCAATACACTACAAAAAAGGGCGGTCATCCGTTACCGTCGATCGGCGATCGATAAGAGGTCGCTGATATGTCATGTGACCGCTTAGCGGTTGCGGTTGCCGTCCCGACCTCCCGGCGGTCGCGGTCGCGGATGGGGGGTGGGGGTTTTTCTATAAAAATCCCATCTTCCCTCTTCATTTCTCACACCACTCTTTTCTCACTCCACCCCCCCCCCCCCCCCCCCCCCCCCCCGTTAAGTTTTTTGATTAACTTTTATATTTAATGTTTTAATAACATATATTTCATTGTTAAATTATTAGTAGTTTAGTTTATTTATTGTTAAATTTAGAAATAATGCCTTTAGGGGATCTTTATAACTTAGAAATAATGGCTTTTAGGGGATCTTTATAACATAGAAATAATGCCTTTAGGAAATCTTTATAACATCGAAATAATGTCTTTAGGGGATCTTTATAACTTGGAAATAATGTTTTTAGGGAATGTTTATTTAATGTTAAATTGTTAGTTTAGCTAATTTAATGCATTATTATTAGTCTAGCGTATCTAATGTTTTATTGTTAGTTTAAATGCATGTTAAATTGTTAGTTTAGTTAATTTAATGTATTATTATTAGTTTAACTTATTTAATGTTAAATTGTTAGTTTAGTTTATTTAATGTATTATTATTAGTTTCGCTTATTTAATATTTTTTTTAGAAATAATGCCTTTAGGGAATCTTTATAACTTAGAAATAATTCCTTTACATAATCTTTATAAATTATAACAAATGATCTTTAGGGAATATTTAAAACTTAATAAAGATTGAATTTTAGGGAATATCTCTTAATCATCTAACTTGGATAATTTTTTGTAGTTTCTAATGTATATTCGTCATGTCCGGCAGTCGTCGACGTCAGAGTGGCAGTAGTCGACCACGTTCGAATGACAATGGTCGACCAACTAAGGATGCTCCCGATGTTCCCCCCGATGGTAGTGGTCGAGGTAGTATTGGACCTCGTATAGTTATTAGATAGTGTGGTCGCAGTTGCGATGCCGCGGGCCCCAACGCGTCTACATCGTTGATGCCTACACTACATTATTGCCTTTCTTTTGATGTTGCGGCCTCGCCCGATGTCGAGTCCACTGCAGCAAAGCTGCCCCAGATGGCACATACGTCATCTGGATCTAGGGCTAGAGCACCATCTTCAGCAGGGTCCACCAAGGTTGGCCCGAGTTAGAGGTTGACACAGAATCCAACATTGAGAGTATTCACAGCCATGCAGCCAGCTAGGGGCCACTACAGAGGTGCGGCGGCACCCACTAACCAGTCTCGTGGCTTGTTTGAGTCCCCCACTAGCAACGAAGTTGCGACGACGGTCACGGATCTGATGAGACTGTTCATGAGTAGATTTTGGTGTAGCTATTTGACGATGCCCGCAGAGGTGCGAGGCAGTATTTTTGTCAAATTTACGATGAGGAATTGTTTCACAAATATAGCATATTATTTAATTTAATGTATCAATAAATCAAAAGACGTAATAAGAATAATCTTAAAACTTGGGATCTGAGCGAGGGAAAAGATCGACGTACATGCGGCCTACGAAACGAAGGGGAAGTTGTGTTATAAGAATTTGATATACAACACCAAGAAATAGTACTTTGAGAGGGTTGATGATCCGAAATATGATGGCTTTCTGAAGAGTTGGATGAACAGCGTGTTCGAAGCGGAGGCGATTAAGCATTGGGCCACAAAGGATCATTTGAATGTGCCGCAGAAGTCTAAGAAAAATAGGAGAGGAGGCGAGGAGCCAGTGGAGGGGAAGCAGGCACCTCCCACTTTCTATGGTGGATCTATCCACATAGAGGAAATCATAAGTCGGCTGGTAAGATTTATTAAAATTAAACAATATGGGCGTAATCAAGTAATCATAATATATGTGTAATTAAGTTTGACGTACTCTTTCTTGAAATGTGTAGGATGAGGCCGACCCTGAGCGGGTGGACCGTATTCGACACCATGAGGCCTACAAACGTGGTCACACAAAGAGGGTGAAGGGGACGGGTAGTAATACAGGTGTGCCAGCGAGGCGCGAGTGGACAGATCATGCGGCGAAGGCCATTTACATAAGTTATTCTAACCTCATACTCCTTTTATTTTTTCCTCAACTAGCTTTGAATTCCTTATTCTAATCTAAATACTGATTCTTTCAAATATTAATGCTGAAGAAGTACATGAGGCTATTGAGGGAAAGTTATCCGGCACCAGATCCACTCCTAGTGTTCGATCCGGACTGTTGGACCAAGGCATTTGGTCCGATGAAGAAGGGGAAGGCAAATGGTTTATCGAGGGAGTCATGCCCGGAGGCACACAAAATTCAGTCCTAGAAATAGCAAGATTATGCACAGGCCACCATCGAGGACTTGCATACACAGATCGGAAGATGGACGATGTGCATACCAGTATGGAGCTCTGGAGAGATGTGTTTCGCGAGAAGATGGGATTTGACATTCCACCGATTCTAGATTCGGTGTTCATGGGGAATGCACGTAGGACGAGAGTTGGACATACGATTCTACCCATTCATAGGCCACCGCGGTCGAGGCCATATTCATATGCCCGAGTTCTTCCACAAGGCCTACGTATGTCGAGGAGTACGATGATGATGACTCCAATGAGAAGGAGATGCCCGCAGATGGGGGATGACGGTGGTGTAGATTTGGGTGGTGAGGATGATGGGGGCGCAGATGTAGGTGGGCCCGACACTTATGAGAGGGCCATTTATAGTTGGGATGATGAGTTGTATATTTATTTGTATTTGTACTGTTAAATTTTAAATTGTGTACTTTTCTTATTGTAATCGTAACTAAATTGCATACGGTAATGTTGGACTTTTAAATTTTTATTATTGTAATGTTGGACTGTTATTATAATTTATCTTTTGGCCGTTAATTTAAATTCGTTATGTTAAATTTTAGTGTGCTTTTATCAAATATAAAATGTTATTTTTGAAAACCGTTACAAATAAAGTGTGTCAAAAAAATATATAAAAATATTTCATCATATAAAAATGGCAGATAACTTTTTGAATTAGTTATTAGCCATTCAACAAAATTTAAAAGAAAATGACTTTAACCTCACACGGATGAGTGATTCCAATTACAAAAGGAATGTTAGATAATAGTAAGAAAAAAAGTTTTACCCTAATTTAATTATTTTTTTTCTTTTAAACCGTTACATTTTCACCTCTTTTCTGTTCTTTACTTCACATATGTATGCCTATAATTCTTGAATTTAGATCTGTCTTTGACTTTTTTAATATTTTTTGTCATATTTTTGGTGGTTTATCATTATCGTATATAGTTGAAAATATTTAGCAAAATGCTACAACAAATTAACATTTGTATTAAAATAAAAATAAAGTCTAAATGAATGATTTTACTACCGGTTACATCAAAAAAAAAATAAGAAACTTAATAGAAAGAACAATTTGTCATTTTTGTTTTCTAAGATTTAAATAAACTAATTTTGGTGTACTAGTTTTGTCCACAAGAAATAAAAAACTGCACCGAGGGAATTAAAAGAGAGCACATAATAACTTAAAAGGAGAATATTTGTGTCAAAGAATACATTTAATAATAAAAAGTTGATTAAATGTGGACTATAAAATTCTATAAATTTGTTCTTGCATGGAAAGAGAATATAATTACCAAGAGAATGTTTTTACTAATCTTTGGGATTCACTGATACTAGTAAGAGAGAATTGTGAAAATAGAAAAGGAAGATATGAGAAATCAAGGAATTAGAAAAGGAAAATAGATTATTTTGATTTGAAAAAAGGTAAGTGGTAAGAAACAAAATATATCGAATATGTGTTATTCGAGACCGCTAGGCGGTCACGAAGAAAATGGGGCGACCGCATGGCGGTCACGAAAAATTCTTCTTTCGTGACCGCCGAACGGTCACTAATAATATTCATATAAAAGTTTATGATTTTATGGAACGATCTTGATGTGTTTATGACTTTTAACAACAAGTCTCATTATTACATGTGAATTGAAGTAATAAATGAGCACAACATTAGTTATTAACTTATCGAAATAGTAGATTAGATGTGATTAGACGAGTTATGAACGAATAACCTATTTTATGTTCTATAACTAATCATCATTGGACAAATTAATATTTATGCCCTGTAAGTTTGCCCATTTAATGAATCTGCCCAATAAGTACCGAATTTTTAAAACTAACCCACCTTTTGGCAATATTTTTATTTTTCTGCCCACCCTCTGCCACATAGGAAAAAAATCGCATATGAAGAAAATTCGGTACTTATTCGACAGATTCATTAAATGGGCAAACTTACAGGGCAGAAATATTAATTTGTCTATACCTAGTTCTTTTAATTTTTATACGTGATTGTGTTGTAAAACCTTATAATTTGCCTCGTTTTAACTATTTTATCAATTTAACAAAAAACGCGACTTAAATAAACAACCGAAAATAAAAAAATATCGAATGAGGGCTATTCGTGACCGCTGGCATTCGTGACCGCCAGACAGTCACGAAATTTCTGGAACTTTCGAATTTGAAATATTTCGTGACCGCTCGGCGGTCGCGAAAGATCCTAGAATTTGGCAGAATCGAGGAGAAATTCAAATTTTTCGAAAATTTAAAAATTTCACCCAAAATTCTATATATACCCACCATTCTACCCACTAACTTTCAATGCACTCAAATTATACTCTCAAAAAAACCCAACACGTTCACCTCTTTCTTTCTATTTTTTTCAAATCTACAACACTTTTTCTTCTTTTCAAAAACAAAAAACCCCAACAATTTCTCTTCTCTTCTGTTATTTTCTTCTATTCCCAAAAAAAAAAACCCAACACATTTCTTCTCTTCTTTTCTTTTTTTATATAAAAAAACTGACCTAACATACTTTTTATTCGCAAAACAAAAATAATATATTCTGATAAATCACCGGAATACTTTTTTTTTAATTCGCATTTTCGTGACCGTCGGGCGGTCACGAATAGTATGAATATTATTTGTGACCACCGGGCGGTCACGAATAAAATAAATATAATTCATGACCACCGAGTGGTCACGAAACGTCGGCGTTATTCGTAACCGTCGGGCGGGCACGGGATGGCGTTTCGCGACTGGCCGGCAGTTGCTGATGACCCATGCACGGGGTCTTTCGCGACCGGTCATCGGCGACGGCCGGGCGGTCGCGAATGAACCCCTGTTTTTGTAGTGATATCTGTGGCAGGTACAAATATTAAGTTAAATACGTATACCACTAGTATGAAAAAAAAAAAAAAGCACGCAATTATTCTTATCAAATATAAAGTGTGCAAGTTATAATCAGAAACGTATACGTCACAATTCCAGGACGAATTTGGATTTGTGAAACACTCTCAAAATGAAATAAAGATGGTAACAGTAACACATCCTCATTTTCCTCATGCAGCGAAAGCCATGAAGTTGTTAGACTTCTCCAAGTTTCTTCTTCAAAATAAGTACATTGCAAATATTTGGTAAACTTTGTGACCTACTTTTTTCATGCTTTAAGAACTCCAACTACAACTCTATACATTGTATTTAGCGCTATTACTTGTTAGATAATATAATAAAAGGATAACCGTGACATATGTTTTAAAAAAAGGTCGTTATTTAGGCGTCTATGATGATATAAATTACATGATATTTTGATGAACGACTAGATAAGTGGAAAATGTTAAGGCTGTCCTTTTTACAATGGGAGTTCAAATCACATTCTTGATTATATTCGGATATTATATTCAGTTAAAATTATTTTATCTGACCATGATCGTCAGTAAAACGTAATTACCATAGAAAAGGTACAATAAGGAGATAATATCATGGTAAAATCATATGATAGTCCATGTTTTATCTCACCAAACAAGACTTTGCCCATAATCACACCTTCCAGCACCAACAAAATGCACATACCCGTTGCTGCTGGCAACTGACCAGGGCACAAATTTGGGGTCTGTGATAGAGGCAAAAAGAGTTCCTTATAATCAATTTTATATAGAAGTGTGATAGAGGCAAAACGAATTCCTTGTAAAAGAAGAAGCAAATCACCCGTATGTTTTTCGCAAGAGGCAAATAAAGGAGGAATTGTTAAAAATGTCCATTAAGTTTGAAAAGTGTTGACTTTTGCCCTGTAAGAAAATAATTTGGAAAAATGCCCTGCACGTTAATTTTTTTTTTGCTAAAAATGTCCAACAGACTCACTTCGGGCTTGGGCGGTCTACGTGGACGCCACGTGTAAAAACTTTGTCCAAGTGTAAAAACTCAAACGTTTTTCTTTTAATTTTTATCCAAATCTTTTGTGTTTTTATATTTATACCCCCAAAATTTTATATATATTTTGGTAATTATGTAAAAATCTCATTTAACGTTAAAGTTTGACCTTTTTAATACATAAAAAACTTATTTTTAATTAATAAAACAATAATAAAAAAAAAACTCCGATTCTATAATATATTTATTCAAGTATAAGAACTTATTTATATAATGTCAAACCTAAACTTATTTCATCTTTTATTAACTAAAAAACAAAAAGAAAGAAAAATACTTTAGTTTTGAAATTGTGGATCGGGTCGATACGTTGTTGTTGTTGTTAACTTAACGCTCACGTTTTAACAATAGTTTGGTATGTTGTTAATCCAACGACGTTACTTTAACAACATACCAGAGTAATAGTGCATCGAACTAAACAAACACCGTATTTAAGAAGTGAATATACGATTATATTAACTTCCGAGTCGTAGGCAAAATAACCTGTTAAGGTTTTAGCAAAGGTCGTTCTCTCAACTCTCAAGCTCCTCACTCTCAAATTGATCGAACTAAGCAAAGCACACAAGAATTGCTTCGACTATCTCTAAAAGCTTCTCACTCTTAGATCTATTCTAACAACTCACAAACTTTGCTAAAGCAAGACAACACTCAACAACTTGTAAATAAATATCTTGGATTGATTAGCTCTTGTCTTGTGTATGTCTTGATGTACTTCACACCTATATATAGGTTCTTGACTTGGACTTCAAGGTGTGTTGTACACGGTTGGTAATTCCCCTAGTTTCCTTATCGAATTCCTTTTCCTTGTTCTAGCAGTCCTTCTTGAATAATAGTTCATTCGTTAGTGATCTAACTAAGGAAAGACTCCTTCTTGAAATCAGGACTCGTCTTTCCTAGTTGCACTGGAACTCTTCTTTCCTTGTAGAGCGGTTTGCTTAATTAAGGAAACTTCCCTTCTTGGAAACTTGATCGTCCAACCTATGACAAGTTTGTTTCCTGAATAATAATCAAAGACAATCACAACTGTGGAACTCAATTAGTTAAATGAATAAGGCAAAAAAAAAAATAATAAATATAAACAAGACTGTAAATCGGATTCTGCTCAGCAACGTTACTCTAACACTGACTTCTCAATGTTAAACTAACATTTCCAGAGTACATGTACTTTCAATCTCCCCCTTTTTGCCTTAATCACAAAACCTATGAACCTTCTCTAATCAGATCAAATTATTCAGATAAACTTCACTATCTTATAACAATGGAAAACTAAGTACACTCCCCCTGAATATTAGAAGGGTCTACCTCAATGTTATTCTAACATTGATACTTTCAATGTTGTCATAACATCCATCTTTGTCAACATTGGATTAACATTGAGTCCAGATAGATGTTCTAACATTGAACATCTCAATGTTAACTTAACATCCGAGAACAGTTAACACCTGCAAAATAGAGTTAGTACTTTGTAACCAAAGTTCAAATAACATAAGCAGAAACACTAAGTAACAATATAGAAAAGTACTTAATTATAAACCATACTAAGTAGCAAGGAACACACTCCTTGATGAAGAATAAAACAGAAACAGAAAAATGCAAAGAAAACAGAATTGTTCATACTTCAATAGAAAACATGAAATTTGATCTACTCTCCCCCTTTTGTTGAGGAAGGCAGATCCTTCAAATGTCTCAATACTTTCTTCCCTATGTTCACACTCAGCCCATTCTTCAGTTTATACACCAACTTTGCAGATTCTTTCGTCATAACAGTGGTGTTGGAAGATGGCAGCCTATTATAGGTGGAGATCTTGTGTAGTACAGCACTTAAAGAGGTAAGCTTTGAGTTGGAAAGCTGTCATTCCACTTCCTTGTGAGCCCACCAGTGAGGTATGTGATCACCTCATCCATGCTAGGATCCTCGGTCTCCTCAGGATCAGGAAGTTCCCAAGTTTCATTGATCATAGAAGGACTAATGTCATAGACATTCATCCTTATCCAAGCTTTTTTTCCAAACTTGGGAGAACCATGGTGGTACACCCACTGAGAGAGGTTCATGTAGAACTCTCTGATCACATCAGGGACATATGATGACTGATTCATCACAGAGCCCAGCACACCCCTTGCTTCAAGCAACTCATACAACCTGCACTTTCAAGTTTCATTCAATTACTACCACTGCCGCCACCATCATCAACACCACCATCACCATAAACTCACATCCCCACCACCCCCTCCCCCAAACACACCCAATCCCGCCACCATCATCGATTTGTGCCAAACTCATCGCTCCTCCCCAAACCCACCACCACAAAATTCACTACCACTACCACCAACACCATACCCCGTCGCCGCCCCCTTATCCCCAATCAAACCGGCCACTACTAGAATCAACTCCTTATAAACCCGCCACCTACCCCCATACACAAACCCACCACCACCACCATCAATTTCTACACGAAACTCTTCCATCTCCATACCCAACACAACTCGAAATCGAATGTTTAGAAGGAATCACAATTGAAGAAGGTGTTTCATGATGGAATCAAAATCGAATTTGAAGAAAGATTTGTGACATAAGGGAGGTGGTGGCGGCGGCTTGGTGGGGAGGGGAGGTAGTGGCTGAAGGGTGTTGGTGGGGTGGGGGGTGGATTTAAAAAAGAAATAATTTCAGATAAATTGTTAAAGTAAAATGGATTTTAAAAATTTAAATGAAATTTAAGGCAAAGATTAAAAAAATCAAAGTATAATGGAATAGAATGGATTTTAGTAATTGAATAACCGTAATGCAATTAATCATTTCTAGATTAAAAACATTTTTTTTTATTATTTGCCAGAGTTACAAGAATAAGAATTTATCTATAATTTATTTTTTAAAATTTTAAAAAAATTAAAAAGGTTGTATATGGGTGCTAAACATATTTTTTTTGTGTAGTATCCTAACTAAATAAAACTAAGGGGAGAGTTTTGTTAATTAAAATATTATATTTGGTGAATTTCGAATTCAATATAACACAAGGGTAATTAATTTTGTCCACCTAAGCGTACATTTGGCAGCCATGTAGGCAGAAAGCCCGAACAAGAGCCCATCGGGCATTACAAAACAAATGTTAACCTACATGGTAATTTTCGAAATTATTTCTTACAGGGCAAAAGCCAATATTTTTCAAACTTAATGGGCATTTTTAACAATTTTCCCGCAAATAAATCACATGTGAAAATAAAATTGATGAAAAAGGAACCATTGCATGTACTAACAAAATAAGGGGGGAGGTTTGCCTATCAGATAGTAGTTTTTCTTCCGCATATTACATTTTTTTTCTTTTCTTTTAACTTATTTATTTTTATGTTTTTGAACAATAGCTCCATGAACAACTACAGTCGTGTTTATTTAGTGAATCTATCACTCACTCAATGTTGTGAAGTTTATCCAGTGCCCAATTCAAATTATAGGGAGTTTTTTTTTTAACTTCGGACGCAATTTCATTATAAAACTTCGCCGATAGAATGAATCCGGCAAAACAACGTCAATACATGCATTAATCGAGCTACAGAAACATGATTAATCACACTCGAACAAAATGAAACACAAATAGACCAACATACTAGAAAAACCCAATTAATCATTAGCCCAACTCTCGTCAATCAAACACTACAAAACTGAGCGCCCTTTTCCGACCGAGAAAAGGGCAACTGGAATTCCGTCACAAACTTTTGCGATCGGTTGCGACCAGAGTCCAGTCGCAAATAACAATTGCGACCGAATTTCAGTCGCAAAAGTTATTTGGGACCGGAGTCCAGTCGCAAAAATTTATCTGCGACTGAACTCCCGTCGAAAACCTTTGGCAGGACAAAATCTCGCCAAAGGCGTTGCCCTAATTTCGGCGCAGCTGGGCCGAAGCTAGCGACTGGGTCGCGGTCGCAAATGCTCTTATTTGCGACCGCAACCCGATTGCTAATGAGGGAGGTATTTTCTATAAATACCTCCCTCCTCTTCCCTCATTCTCACAGAGGTATTTTCTATAAATACCTCCCTCCTCTTCCCTTATTCTCACACATCTCTTTCTCTCTCTCCCCTATTCTTCTCCACCGCCCCCAGGCTTTTAGCCATCGGGTTTCGGTCAGAATCTGGGATATGGTAAGTTTTCGCCTTTTCCTTGCTTTCAATGTTATATTATTGTTTAAATAGGTATTTTTATGTTAAATTGTTTGAATTGTTAGATATTGTAGAAATTGTTAGACTTTAATTATTATTTATGCCTCTGCGAATTGTTAGGCTTTAGGAATTGTTAAGCAATTAGGCTTTAAATATTATTAGTGCATTTCTGAATTGTTAGGCTTTAAACGTTATTTACGCCTTTAGGAATTGTTTGATGTTGTAGAATTGTTAGACTTTCAACATAGTTTATGCTTTTCAGAAAACCAATTTATAAATTAGAAATCATGATACTTTTAGGGAATTTTTATAAACTAGAGATGATTATGTTTAAGAATGTGTTTTTAGGGGAATATGTCTCCAATTTAGTATCTAAAATAGTTTAGGGTATTATGTTTTTTATGATTTATGCATGCCTCATATTTAATGATTTTAATTATATATTTATGTTAAATTTTATTATAGCTTTATAAAATGTTATTTATCTTAGAATTATTTGATTTTATATTATTTTTAGGACGTTGCCTTTTAGGAATTGATGTTAGATATCTTAGAACTAACAATTTTTAAAACATAGTTCATGCTTTTAGGAAAGCTATATAACTTAGTAATGATTAAATTCTAGGTCATTTCTATAATTATAAATAATCTAACAGAGTACTTTTGACTTAATTAGTACGTAGTACTTAGTCGACGACATGTCGGACGATCCCATGCTCGCCGTGTTCTAGCTAGCCCTCAAAGAGGGGGCGTGGTGGTACACGGAGTGGCGGTCCTCGCCTCTGTACAGAGATCATTTGGATACTACACCACCCGCTCGTGTCGAGGCCCCCACCACTTCTCAGTCTCGTGGGTGCTATGGTGAATCGACTAGAGGTACTCCACCAGATGTAGTGGTTTCACATCGATTAGATGATCATCACGTAGCATCGATGCCATATATATCATTTGGATCGAGGCGTAGTGTACCTAGGCCACCATCTACTGAGTCTACCAGAGGAGTACCGAGTAGATTGCCGATAGACGATGCCGCTACAGGACAATCTATAGGACCATCTACAGCCACGCAGCATCGACCTGGTAGGGGTCTATCTAGAGGCGTTCCTGTAGCGCCTGACTTTAGAGGTCGTCGTAGAATTTCTTTGGATGCCCACGGGCTTTTTTGTGAAGGGGCACGGGATATCGACGATGATTACCAAGATCATTAGGACCTTTATGACGTCTTGTGTTCCTTTGTACAATGAGGTCGAGCAGGCTGTTAGAGATCAGATGTGGATTAAGTTTTCAATGAGATTACAGAACATAAATATATAAATAAGAATTTTATTTAACGAAGCGTATTTAAAACCATGCCTCAAAATATAAAAACCTTAATTATTTACAGAAAACATACAATATTGATCAAGATGTTTGGGCTTTGGAACATGTGGCCTATCAGAAGAAGGCTAGAAAAAGGTATAAGGAGGTGGTATACAATGCAAAGAAGAACTACTATGCGAGGAAGGATGATCCAAATGGGCGGGGCGTCTGAACACTAGGTGGATAAATGACAAGTTGGAAGCTGAGTTTGTACAGCATTGGGAGTCACAAGGGCATATGCAACAATCAGAGAGAGCACACAAGAACAAGAGAGGAGGAGAGACCCTTGAGCAACGCCCTCTTGCACGACCCACTCATGCTAGTAGGTCCATCAGCTACGCAGAGATCCGTCGTTGGATGATATGTCTTAGTAAATTCGACGTTATACGAATAACATTTGTCTTAAATTTATAAAGTTTAACGAACTTTTTGTGTTAATATGTAGATGCTTGTGAACCCTCAGAGGCCTACATAACCTCGACATGATGAGGCGTATCATTTTCAGTATAGACATGTTCCAGATGGTCTGCTCGCTAGAGCTCCATGTCGCAGCGTTTGGCTAGACCACGCGTACATGGCTATCTACGTAAGTATTTGAAGTGTTTACTTGTAATTTATCTCCTGGTTTTTATATATATTAACTTATTCATTATTAATTACATACTAATTATTCGATCAAAATGATATGGAGGCCTACATAGCCTTGAAGACAGAGAGGTATAAGGCGGATCAGCTTCAATGGCCCTTCATCGATACAAAGTTGTGAGAGAGGGCGTCCGGAGGAGTGAAGAATGGAAAGGTTGCGGGTCTGCCTTCAGAGGCACTGCCAGATGCTTTTGGTTTTCAATCGAAGAAAGTGCCAGACTTGACGCAGGCCAACACGAGGACCTTGGAGTCGGAGAACCGTCGTCTTATGATCGCTACTAATCAGAGGGTTGACGCCCTATTAGATCACATAGAGCACTTGGCCCAGCACATCACTGATGCGACGGTACTTCTCCTTCTAGTTCGCTTCCAACTGGATTCATGTCAGAGGCTCTCCGATCCTATCGGGGTACCATGCCAACGCGCCCACCCCCGCTCTCGCCGGCCGTACGTGATCCATTTGCTTCTTTATATTCGGCTGCTCCGATGTATGCGCATGAGTACGAGGATGACTACGATGAGGCGGCTGAGGATCTTGACGCCACTCTTTATGGTGATGTTGCTGATATTGCTGGTGATGGTGCCGAGGGTGGTGGAGACTCCATTCACAGTACCTTCGGATTTGCTGATGAGGATTATGAGGACTAGTAGTATTAGTAGTTGCTTTTTATTCTGTAACGAATAATGTGTTACGTAATTTTAAGGTAATTAAGTTCCAGCTATTTACTCTTGTACTGTTTAAGTTATATTAATGGATATTGCTTTATTTGTAATTCATTAATATTTATGTAATGACTTTGTGTTTATGTAGGTTTCATGTAAATTCTTGTGCCTTTTATTTTAGTACTAGTTTAATAGTACTTATTGTACACAATTGAGTTTTAATTGCATTAGAGGATCACTAATTTTGCAACCAACAATCTTCGCGCTACAAATACAAATTGTAATCTGAATCAAACGGTGTGAATCCATATTTATTAAATATTTTAAACACATAAATCGACCGCTAAATTATAATTACAAGCTACTCATACATATTGTCCTCGGACTCTGAGTCACCAATTCTATCGTCCTCTTCCTCTATGTCCACATCGTCCTCCTCTTCTGAACTTTTATCGTCAACCACATCAAATCCCTCGTCAGCAAATTGGATATCCATATAATGTCTTTCAACATTTCATAGAAGTTTGTGGCCTCGGATCCTCCCATGTTTCCCTTCACATAAACACCACTACAATCATCACTCTTCTTCGGCCCCAACGTCATCTCATTTTGAAATCTGAAACCATTTACAATGTATCCATCGTAAGTAGCCATTGTATTAGCCGGACCAGTGATTAGAAGATCTATTCGTACATTCGTACGTCGCTCTCGTAGCACCCACATGAATACGTCCGCTTGAACTATGCTATGTACTCGTGCTTCCTCTTGGATTGTACCTCCATTGGACTAAGTCCACCGCACTCCTCTTCCTCAAATAGCCTATGTAGGAAAAATTTTATAAATACATTAAACAATAACTTACTTGACCCATTCATCAAGCGTGGACAGTTTAGTAGCGTGTAAAGCTCTATTTGCTCCATTTCATCAGAAGTCAAGTGTCGTCTCTTGTTTAGTGGTCCAACTGGCCCGCCTTTCATGTGCAATATTATAAGTTCATCATTCCACTTTGTGCTATCTGACGTCTCGTTCCTATTGAGGTGGTTATATCTAGTCTGAACGAAGCCATCCAAATATTGAGAACACAAATTGGACAATTTTTCAAGTAGGTATGAATTGGCTATGGATCCTTCCATCCTCGCCTTTTTCAATATTAAACCCTTCATGTCGAACATCCATCTAATTCATAGAAATGTTTGATTAGATAAAGAATCAACACATTATAAAAGATATTGATTTTAAAAATACAAAATCGTAGCTCTTGAATGATTACATCCATCTGTAGTGGACTGGACCCCCAACTCTTGCCTCGTACGGAAGGTGTATGGCTAAATGCTCTATAGAGGCAAAAAAATGAAGGTGGAAAGATCATATCCATCTTGCACATAGTGGCAATAAATGGTTTCTCCAGTCGCTCCATATCGGTAGCCAAAACCTCTGAGGCACAAATCGCCTTGAAAAATAGACTAATATCTACTAAGGTCCCCCAAATCTTGGGTTCCAAGAAGTCACGAAAGGCAATCGGGTTCAGTCTCTAGATGAAGACGTGGCAATCATGACCCTTCATACCATACAACTTTCCTTGTTGTTTTTGTACAAAGTGACCCAAGTCCGAGGTATATCCAACACGAAAATTAAATTATGTCAGCCAATCTAGCACCATACTCTTTTGCTCCCTTCACATAAACACCGCTAAAATCATCACTCTTCTTTGGGCCCAACGTCATCTCATTCGGAAATCTGAACCCATTCACAATGTATCCATCGTAAGTAGCCATTGTATTAGCCGAACCAGTTATTAGAGGATTTATTCGTACGTCGCTCTCGTAGCACCCACATGAATACATCTGCTTGAACTATGCTACGTACTCGTGGTTCCTCTGGGATTGTACCTCCATTGGACTAAGTCCACCGCACTCCTCTTCCTCAACCATCCTATGTAGGGAAATTTTCATAATTACATTAAACAATAACTTACTTGACCCATTCATCAAGCTCTGGACAGTTTAGTAGCGTGTAAAGCTCTATTTGCTCCATTTCATCAAAAGTCAAGTGTCGCCTCTTGTTTAGTGGTCCAACTTGCTAGCCTTTCCTGTGAAATATTATAAGTTCATCATTCCACTCCGTGCTATCTAACGTCTATTTCCCATTGATGTGGTTATATCTAGTTTGAACGAAGACATCCAAATATTGAGAACACAAATTGGACAACTTTGCAAGTAGGTATGAATTGGCTATGGATCCTTCCATCCTCGCTTTATTCAATATTAAACCCTTCATGTCGAACATCCGTCTAATTCATAGAAATGTTTGATTAGATAAAGAATCAATACATTATAAAAGATATTGATTTTAAAAATGAAAGTGCAGGACTTTCTGGAATCAATGTTAGATGATGCAATGTTAGACGATGTTGGGTTAACATTAAGGATAACATTGAAAGCCAAGAGCTTGTGCGAAAACTGCTCTTTAGTTGCCAAAAATAAGTTTTGCCTTTAACCCGAGTAGTCACATAACATGTGACCTCAGCCTAGACTATTTTGTAATATCTATTCATGTGAAGTTTGCTTATTATTGAGATCCCCAAGAAGGGTATCATGACAGGTACCAGAGAGCGGATAATCAACCCCGAACGGGAAGCTACAAACACAAAAAGATGGATACTTTACCATATGAGGCAAGTGCAAACCTAAAATCTTGAAGCACGAAAGAGATGGACACTTTGCCAATATGAGGCAAGTGCAAACCTAAGATATCGAAACACGAAAGAGATGAACACTTCGCATGAGGCAAGTGCAAACCTAAGATCTCGAAGCACCAAAGAGATGGACACTTTGGCAACATGAGGCAACTGTAAACCTAAGTTCTGGAACCATAAAAGAGATAGACACTTCGCCGATATAAGGCAAGTGCAAACATGAAAATATCGGAACATTAAAATAGATGGAGGCTTGTCCAATACAGAGCGAATGCAAAGCTAGGAACCCGAGACACTAGGAAAAACATATGTGCAACCCGACAGGGACGCGCATCGACCATGGCTATAGGAGCCACCAACGACTTTGCAAAATCCCAAAAGGGCAATATCCGAGTCAGCCAACTCAGCTACAACAATTCGAAAGGCACAAGTACTAAAAAGATGCTAGCACATAGGAGTACACAACACCACAACAAGAAAGAAAGCAATGATAAAAAACTAGCCCATGAGCCTAATATACGCCCACGCACGCCCGTACACGAGGTGCGAATGCAATATGTTCGGAAGACAAGATCAGAAGAAAATAAAAACATCCATAATTAAAGATAAGGCGACGCAACACCCAATATCAAAATAGGAAAGTGTTCATAAAAACAGAAAATTAAACGAAAACACTTAGGCCTCAGTGTCATCCTCGTCATCTTCAGAAGAGGGATGTGGAGCAGGTAGTGGAGGAGGCAGCGACATCCCAAGAGTAACCAACTCCCCCTTGTCCAAGAATCAAAGTTCCATCCGTAACCAGCTTGGTCACAACAAACTTATGGTTGGTCACGAGGTTGGTTCTAAAGTTATTTCCCCACCTCAGACCCCCTACCCCACGAGGGATTGAAACTTTTGGTATTTCCACCCAATCCATCTTTAAGGGTGAAAACTCCTTATTCCAACTCTTCTGGATATAAAATACATTTTCTTCTAGCTCTTTCCGTAACCCATGCACTCCCCATACATAAATTTATATATCTTAAGGGCCTTCACGTGATAAAACCCTTTACCATTGCGTCCCGCTTCAAATAAATCCCAAAATTCATTAGGGCCGCAGAGCACACCCAACCCTTTCATCATAAGTAAGAAGGCCATAATATACCCGATCGAATTCGGTGTAAGTTGGCTAGGAACCAAACTTATGGTTCAGAAGATATTCATCACGTCGGGCGGGATGGGGAACCAAAAACCATTAATCAAATGCCTGACAAATACCGTAAGGAACCACGGTGGTGCATTATGGACCCTTTGTTCTCCCCGATGAATCTTACTCTTATAATTTTGACCTACATGAAAGGTCGTCTGCAAGTATGCTCGACTATACTGCAACCGCGAGACATAGTCATTATATTCCAGGTCCACAGGCTTCGCATCATCATCGGACTCACCACCTCCTCTCCCACATTTCGTTTGACTCACTTTCAGAATGGTTGTCCACGAAATCATATAAAGGCTCACCTTCCAGCCCTTGTTGGGCGGCAGAACTTTGGATTTCTTTCGAGCCTTCACTGTTATCATCCCCGACTCGGACTGGTGACACTTCTCCGACAGATTAAAATCAACATTGGGAGCACTCACCAAGCTACTTAACTCGGTACTAGATAATTGACTCCAACCACTCCGGGCATCAGCATCCGCACTCAGATTCTGGTCTGACATCTTGATTACAAAACTAAAAATAAAAGTAAAAATTGACTATTCTAGTTTCGCTGACCTCTGCGACATGCACATAGACAAGAGGATTTAACGAGAACATGAAAAATATACACACAAAATACGACCAAACTACCTTGAGAACTACGTTGTCGACCACACCTACTTGATGGACAAATAAAACTGCAAATAACAAATAGAAAAGTTAGAAAACAGGCACAAAGATTTCCTAAGTAAAACTATCGAAGGATAGGAACAGTTGAATAGACAGTTTGATACAAAAGAGTGTCGAACAGGTACGAGTCCACTTGCACAAAGTTGCAAAAAAGCTTCGTCCCATCCGTACACCTATATATAGAAAGAACTCGACCCACATGGCCCACGAACACAACGATCGAATCACACATGATTCGACACTTCTACAACAGTCGAATCATGTTAGATTCGACACTATTAATAACTATCGAACATAACCTAGGTTCGATAGTGATTTAGCCTGCAAAATAATGTAAAATTGCATAACTCTTAATGATCAAATCAACCAAGGTTCGACACTCAACAAGCAATCTAATATATGAATGTTCGGCCGTTCCTAATATATAAGATAATAAATCACTGGAATAACCGACCCTCCGGATTACGGCTCCCAAATGGGGGCATATTTTGAAGCCAGATAAGATTTATTTGGCAACCGATCCTCCGAATTACGGCTCCCAAATGGGGGCATATTTTGAAGCCAGATAAGACTTCTTTGGCAACCAACCCTCCGGAATACGGCTCCCAAATGAGGGACATATTTTGAAGCAAGATAATATTTATTTGGCAACCGATCCTCCGGATTACGGCTCCCAAATGGGGGGCATATTTTGAAACCATAAAAGATTTATTTGGCAATCGATCCTTCGGATTATGGATCCCAAATGGGGGGGGGGGGGATATTTTAAAGCCAGGTAAGATTTATTTCACAACCGATTCTCCTAATTACGGCTCCCAAATGGGGAGGGGGCATATTTTGAAGCCAGATAAGATTTATTTGGCCATCGATCCTCGTGATTACGACTCCCAAATGGGGGGCATAATTTGAAGCCAAATAATATTTATTTGACGAGGGATCCTTCGGATTACGGCTCCCAAATGGGCGGCATATGTCGAAGCCAAATAAGATTTATTTGTCAACCTATCCTCCAGATTACGGCTCCCGAATGGGTGGCATATTTTTAAGCAGACACCATATAGTTGTCGAATGAGAGCAGGTTTTAAAACAAGTCGAGTCCAAATCCATGACATCATCAATAATTACAGATTTTGGCACCCGCTCTTGCATCAAGACTGACTCCCAAATTGGACGGACTATATGGTGGGGATGATTTAGGTGGCCCACAAGTGAGCTTGGTCGGCCTGCCTCGTTAAAGGCCCATAAAGATGAGAATCGAATCGAGCTGGTTCGATAGTTTTGGAACAATCGAACTTCTCTGTTCGATTGTAATTGCCTGTTCGCGGAGTGGGTCTCGCAGACTAGGATCTATAAATACCCCGCTCCCAGATATTCACGCCACGCATTAATTACTGTTCACCAACCCACATCAATCAAATCCTTACTATTCGACTGTTATTCGGTTCGATAGTCTTACGAGCAAGTTCGATTGTTAAGCATCTACCCCGTCCCGTTCGAGAGTTATCAACATCGAACCGCTGTCAGTTCGTGAGTTTTTCTTGCATCGAATCTACCCCGTTCGACTGTCTGCACTTCTGACCGTTCGAGACTACTTTAGTCACTCTAGAGTAGTGAATGTGTATTAGGTGTTTCGAACAAGCTGTTCCATTCCTTGTAATAGGCTAGCATATTCGATTTCTTATTTTATGATGGACAGGTGTAATCATTCGAAAGAGTATTTATAATTTGGTTTTTTTTTTCAAGTTTCAAGAATGTTCATGTAATTATTTAAACAGTTGGGACTGCTTTTGTAATTTGCCAGAATCTCAAGTGTTAAATGTAACAGTGTAATAATCCTAGGAAAATTTAAGGTGGGGGCCCGGTTTTGGTACGAGTTTACGGGCAACTTTTGTTGGTTCCGTTTTTTATCCTTCACATAACAAACCACAAAAACAAAAAGGGCCGAGGAAGATATGTGCTCCAATCGTGCCACACCTTCGAACTGATGGGATTTTATTTTTTTTGGGGAGGAGAATATCATCCCAACCTGTCGTATTGCTTTTTATATTCGCTTATTTCCTTGTCCAACTTTGCATCTTTTCAGCAGCTGAAAGTGTTCTAATTTCTAACCTCGACTTCACAGTGCACACACATTTATTTCTGATTCATCTCCGAGCTTTTTTACTGGGCCATATTCCTAATAAGACAAATAAATACTGGAATAACTGGGTTACTTTAATTGTATCACTATGTAAGTATTTGTGTTTGTGCCGGTGTGTATTATATTATGTTTTTCTTTCACTTTATTGCTAATTTCTTATTTGTATTATGTAGCTTTCTAAAATAGGTGAGATTTTAAATATGTAAAATATGTCATTGGGCCATCAATGGGCCTTGTGCTGATCGTCCAAGTGAACTCTTGGGCTATTGTGATCCCATCATGTGTGATATTAGTGGCCCAAAATTGGAATATATAGAACAGCCCATTTCCTGAAAACCAATGTAGGTTTTACCGGGTGTTGCATTGAGTAGTATTTTCAAAGGTCAACATTTTAAGTTTTAATCTACTTTTTACAACAACAAAAGAGTTAAGTTTGTTTTTGTTCGTATAATGGATTTGGATTATAGATTTACTCGGAAAAAGTTACATTGACGAAAATTATCAACATCTGTGAACACTGTATTATATGTTATTTTAGTCATAATTTTTATTTTTATTTGAGAAAGAAAAATCTCAATTGATGGTAAGAACACAGATTAACTTGAAGAAAATTCACAATGCGTGATAAGAAAACTAATTCCAATATATGCAATATAGTTGTAGTCAATAAATAAAATAATAATTGCCTTATAATATCTAGGCTAATTTTCTAGCACGTCTAGTGAACGCTTCTGTATCACTAACCAATACTATTTTCACTCCTTTATTTTGACATTAAAATGACAATGTACTGTTGATGCGTTGTGAATCCGAATAACTGATGAATGCCAACTTTTGTACAGTTGCATGTTATGACATGACAACCCATCATCTTATGCTACATTATTCCATGATACTTGGGATTCAATGACATCACAATGAAAATGCAAATATCAAATAAAAACTGATATAAGTACATAGCAATATTTCATGCACTTTTACACGTAGAGTTAAATACATTTATCTGGGAGAATGTGTATGTGATTAGTTTGTACTAAGACATATATATATATATATATATATGTATGCGTGTATATACTTTAATATATAGGATTATACATTTGGATTATGAAGATTTACCCACTTTTTATCTGACTAGGACTCGAACTTGTCGTTCGGTAATAGGCAACTCAGATTAACCATCTAGCATCATGTCTGTTTATGAAGTCGTATTTCAGGTGAGTGTTCCTAAATTTTATTATTTTCAAAACTGGAAGGAATGCGTGCATGTATGCTATATTTATATATATGTAACCATGATTTCCTGCATATAGAACTGTTATTTCTTCAAAGAAAGTTATCGTGAATTGGGTACTTGAACTGTCCACTTCTTCAAAAGCAAGTTTTCTCTAAACTCGGTACTCCGACTGTTCATTTAGCGAAAGGAAGATTTATGTAAATTGGATATCTAAAATATTCAGTTTTATCAAAGCAAGTTACCCGTGCATTGGCTGTTTTAAATGATTGAAATTGTTATGATGAATGGTGTCAGTTGGTTTACTCGGTCCCGATCGAATATGTAGTTGGATCCAACTTAGCGTGGGAGTGCAGGGGTACCACCGAGCGGCAGCGGGCTGGCCGGTATGGGTCGTTGTCCCCATTGGCCCATTCCCTCTCAGGCATAGCAGGAGGTTGTTGTTTCTTTGTTGGGTACACTGTTTCCGTATGTTCCATGGCATACGTTATCGATTCCAAGGTCGCTCCTTGGACGGGGAGATAAGGACTGTTATGAGGTGATATGGTTGACTGGCATCAGCAAAAACGTGGACACCTATCATCAAACGTGAATTTGTTTTTTAGTTAAAGGTTTTTGTTAAATCACGAATGCTTTTGATTCACTATTCTATTGCATGACATTTGTATGCGTTAAAATTCCTTTATTAAACTGTTTTCAAAAGAAAGTTATGGAAAGAAAATGCTACACTTGCACACACGCATGAACACTTACTGAGATTTTTATCTCACGTAAAATTTGTGTTTTTTTTCCTTTCTTCCTGATTATGATGAACTAGGTTACTACCGTGTCCTGACCTAGGGTTTGGCATTGGGGAGCGTTCAAAGTTCACTAGGGTTTGGAGTTAGCTAAGTTTATGTTTCTTTTCCATTAGTTTTGTACTTTGAGTGCATTTGATTCAGGTATTTAATATTTGGACATGTAATAGTTGCTCTGATATTGTTTTGTTTATCTCAAAAATATCGGACTGTTACACTTGGTATCAGAGCTTAGGTTAGGGTACCTATGCTATGCTGGGATAAGTTCTTCGGACTATGGGACTAGTTTGGGTAATAGGATTTGGTGAACCTGCTTAGGCACTCAAGTTGTGATGCATTACTCTCAGGCGGCCGACCGATGTGTAATTCCTCACATACTGCGGTTTCTCTTTGCTCAAGTTGTTACGCATTATTGTCGGTCTGGCCAACTGATAGTAATTTAGTACACACTAAAGCATCGAGTAGAGGGTTGGGGATGCGTGAGCATGTGGTGTGCCTTTTAGTTGTCATAGTAGGGTTTTCAAGTGACTGCGGTGTCGTCATACTTACGCCTGATTTTCTATGATGCAGTACATGTACATCTTATTCTCTTCCTAGAGAATGGGAAACCTGATGTTTTGTTTATATTTGGTTTAATCCTCGATTATTTACGTAAAACTGTAACTTACCTTAATCGTGTGCCTTGTGTGCTCTCGTATCGTAATTGTGATGATAGCTGAAATTGTCATAACCTGTAAGTCTTATCTTATTTTCATAAAACTTGTGAGATAGATAGTTTATTTTTTTGTCGATCGCTACTAGAGAGCTCTTCATTAGTAAGCAATCATTTCTTATCCAATATTTCAATACGTTAGGAAACATATTTCCTTAATAGACTAATTAGATTTCATATTGAATATGAATTTGGGGCCAAATTCTTTTAAGGAGGGAAGGATGTGACGCTCTAGAAATTCATGAGATATATTTTAACATATATATTATTTTCTAGCACAACAAATTTTAATTTTGTATTTAAGACGAGAAAAATAATATTATCAATTTGTGCTAATTGCTTGAAATTTTGTTGTTAGTTATTTCTAAATTATGATATCTAAACAAAGATTTATGTTGACTTATGAAAGAGTTGTAACTGCTTCTTAGTGAATTATGGTACTTAATATTAAAGTGAAAGGAGGATGGAGGGTTTAATTGCAAAAATGAAGTTAGCAAAGATGACTCAACAAAATAACTTATCTCAATCCGATAGATACATATGAAGTTAACAAAATGAAGTTAGCAATAGAAGGCTTATATCAGCCGTCTCTTACAAATTAAAAATTTATATGTGTAAACATATTCGTTTAGATACATATCTCTCTCTATTACATATTCATAATTATTCTGGACCGTATAAGAAAAGGAAACGAGAGATGTGAAGGGGTGAGGCAAAGAAACCCAAATCGGTAAAAGAAAAAAGTCTCTCGCATGAGAGTTTTGACGTCTCTAATTTTTAGGGCTGGTTTCTTCTTTCTTCTTCCATCAACGGTCACCGCGCTCGGCTCTGGACATTGCTCGCTGTTCGGTTTTCACGTCATAGTCTCCATAATCTCCGAGTCTTGAGTCGACTCCATCATACACCACGCTAGGGTTTCGGGGCGGGAACTGTCATCGTTTCTCTACCAGTTTTTCCGCTTTTGTTTTTTGTTTTTTCTCTCTTTTTCTTCCGTGTGGACTGGTCTTCTCCCTGATCATCAGGTCCAGGCGGTTTTTTTTCGGTACTAATCTTTCCGTTTTTTGTTTTCTCTCTTCTTGGTGTGATAGGTTTGCTGACTAAGGTATCGTCTTCACCTCGGCTGCCCTGACCGTTACCCACCGCAACGCATTCTCAACTGTCTGGTACTGGGGTTAACTATGGACGAAGACTGTCGGAATTTTAGTAACGGCCTTACATTGACTGATGAGGAGGGGATGGGTGGGGGCTTCCTTCTCCCGGATAGTGCATGGCAGCAAGATAACTTGGATGCGGACCTCATGCTTGTTGGCCGCCTCTTATCTGGGAAAACAACAAATTTTACGTCTTTCTGCATAATGATCAATACTTTGTTTAAGGCAGGGAAGGGGATCGAGATCACACGAATTAGCGACGACCGTTTCTTATTTCAATTTTTTCATAAACTGGATAAGGAGAGGGCTATGCAAGGTTGTCCATGGTCGTTTGATAAGAACGTGCTTGTCCTTGCTCCGGTGGACAAGAATGAAAATCCCATTGCCACGAACTTGAACTTCTATAGCTTTTTTGTTAGAATCTACGACATACCGTTGGCACGCCAAACAAGAGCAACTGCATCCGTTATCGGTAACCTCCTGGGTATCATGGAGGAGGTTGATTTGGCGGAATCACGGGGGTTGAGTATGAGAATTCGGGTTAGAATAAATGTTACGAAGCCTCTCCTTCGGTTTTTGAAAGTGCGGGGCAGCGAGGGACAAGAGATGGTGGTTTCTTTTAAATACGAAAGGCTCCCAAATTTTTGCTATCTCTGCGGGATGTTGGGGCACATTATGGCGGATTGTGACATGAAATATGAGTTCAATAATGAGGGGGAGGCAGTGTTACCGTATGGGGATTGGCTTCGTGAAACTTCTAATAGAACGGGTTCTTTCATTGGCCAAAAATTCACGGACAAAGGACGAGGGGGAGGGTCGACAAACTCGAATGGACGGAGAGGGTCAACAGGGGGTCGCGGTTTCTTCGAGCGTAGCAACTCGAACCACTCGCAACAGCACTGGCATGCAAGTCATCGGGATACTTCTCCTCAATCATCCGAACGTACACACACTGCGCCAATCCTTAAGACGGAGCCTGGAGGGGTAGGCCGTAACCCCCAGAGTCAGATTTTCTCTGTGCATGCAGCGTACGTGCAGAACAGTGATGAGGGAACCGTGGATAGTCACGGACCGCTAGCCATGAAACCGGTAATTAGCGAAGCAACAAGCAATGTTGTGGGGGTGCAGCAGGTCTTTCAGCGCTTGGACAGGGACTTAAGGGAATCGGTACGGGTTACTACAGCAAAGCTACGGGTTACAAAGGAAAGGAAAAGTGACGGTACACGAGTGGTTCGACGTGAGGGTTTCATGAATCAGGAGGTCACGGTCCGGGAGTTCCAGGCAGGGAGAAAGCGGTTATTTTATGAGGATGGGGCTGAGTTAAGGGGGAAAGGAAAGCGAGCACGGTTGGAGGAACTTACCATGGAGATTGACACTCTTTTGGCGGAGACTGCGAAACAGTCCCGCCAATCCCAATGAGTCTCCTATGTTGGAACTGTCAGGGACTGGGGAACCCTTGGACAGTTCGGGAGCTACGCTTTTTAGCTTCTAAATACCGCCCCCCTCTAATCTTTCTGTCCGAAACTAAATGCTTGACGAGGAAGATAGAGGTTCTGAAGAGTAGTCTTAATTATTTTGGTATTTGTGTTGAGGTTCAGGGGTTGTCGGCAGGTCTCGCGTTATTATGGGATAAAGCATGGGATGTTGAACTGTTAAGCATGTCAGCGAACTACATTGACGTTGTTATCATTGGTACGGAGAGGGATCAAGATTGGAGGTTTACGGGATTTTATGGCGAGCCTGACGGAGCTAAAGTTATGCGCACATGGAATGTACTGCGTCAACTTCGTGGGGTTTCGTCACTACCGTGGTTGTGCGCGGGGGACTACAATCAAATTTCCAGTCATGAGGATAAGAAGGGTGGTGCCCCTCGCCAAAATTGGTTAATTAGAAATTTTAGGGACACACTCGTGGACACGGGATTGAGCGAATTGGATTTTAGTGGACCTTGCTACACTTGGTGTAGTAGGCGACCATCACCGCATACTGTTTGGGAAAGGTTGGACCGCGCGTGCGCATATAGTCGATGGCGTGAACGTTTTCCGGGGGCTGCAGTTGAGCATGTGGTCACGGTTAGATCAGACCACCACGCTATTTTGATCCACTTACGGGCCAGCACGGGTATGTCTCATCCTCCGCCTCGGTTTAGGTTCGAAGCGCATTGGCTGATGCAAACTGATTGTGAGGAAGTAGTGCGGGGATGTTGGGGGAGTTCAGCGAACGGGGTCCTTCGGGAAAAGTTAGATGAATGCCGTGGGGGATTGGTTAAGTGGAGCAAGGTTGACGGTATTGATTTGAAGCGTCGGATTGAGCGGTTGAGAAGGGAATTGGTTCGTCTTCGTGGGGGTAGTATCTCGGCTGAATCGAAGCTTGAGGAGAGACACATCAGTGGCAAACTGGAAGAATTACTGGAGTCAGAGGAGGTTTATTGGAAACAGCGGGCTAAGGTTCAGTGGTTGAAGGAAGGGGATCGTAACACTGCGTATTTTCACCGTCGGGCTAGTGAAAGAAAAAGGAAAAATGAAATCAAGGGTGTTCGGGATGAGGGTGGTACTCTCTTTTCTTCTCCTGGTGAGGTTGATCGGGTCGCTATTGAGTATTTTGCATCTATTTTTCAGTCTAGTGTGCCTTCAGAGGCAGCTATTGAGGATGTTTTACGAGACGTCGACGTGCGGGTCAGCCCTGAGGTGAACAATAGCTTGCTGCAACCGTTCACAGCGGAAGAGGTTCACAAGGCTCTGAAAGATATGTATCCTTTTAATTCTCCAGGTTCTGATGGTTTTTCCGTTGTTTTCTATCATAAATTTTGGCATATTGTGGGGGAGGATGTGATTCGTTTTGTCCTTGCTTTCTTGAATGATCGAGTGTTGGATACTACTATTAATTTTACTCATATTGTGCTTATTTCTAAGTGTCCTAATCCCGAATTTATGTCTCAGTTTAGGCCTATCAGTCTTAGCAACGTGTGTTTTAAAATTGCATCCAAAGTTGTTGCTAACCGGTTAAAACCTTTTCTTTCTTCCATTATCTCCCCCTCCCAATCTGCTTTTGTTCCAGGAAGATTGATCACAGATAATATCTTGGCGGCTTTTGAAGTCAACCACTTTCTGAAAAATAAGAGGACGGGAAAACGGGGATTTATGACGTTGAAGCTTGACATGAGTAAGGCCTATGACCGTGTCGAGTGGCCGTTGTTGGAGAAGGTAATGCTTAAACTAGGCTTTGACCCTCTTTTTGTCTCTCTTGTTATGATGGGGGTCCGTTCAGTGTCGTATTCTGTTGTAATTAATGGGCGGGAGTCAAGTATTTTTTTCCCCGAGAGGGGCATTAGGCAGGGGGACCCTCTGTCCCCCTACCTCTTCTTATTTGTTTCTGAGGTTTTTTCAGCACTGATAGCAAAGGCGGAGGAAAGGGTGACTTGCGAGGGGTAAAAATTTGTCGTCAGGCCCCCACGGTGTCGCATTTGCTGTTTGCCGATGACACCATGGTGTTTTGCGAGGCAACTAAGGATTCGGCCGACTGTATAAAGAGGATTCTGGAGCGTTTTGAAAAGGCCTCGGGGCAAAAAATAAATAGGGATAAATCTGTGGTGGTCTTTAGTCATAATACGGGGGCTCAGAGTCGCGAGGATGTGGCAAACATTTTGGGTGTGGCAGTCGCAGAAAAACATGAAAAATACCTTGGGATGCCTTCGGTGGTGGGAAAGTCTAAACGAGAGCTCTTTCAATATATTCGTGAACGTGTGTGGAAGAGGGCACAAGGATACAAGGGTAAGACTTTATCGGGGGCGGGGAAGGAGGTACTCATCAAGGCCGTTATGCAGTCTATCCCAACTTTCATCATGAGCTGTTTTCGTTTACCGGATAACTTGATTAGAGAAATAGAATCCATAATTTCAAATTATTGGTGGAGCAACGGAAATCAAAATAAAATTCATTGGATTGCGTGGGATAAATTGTGTCGAAGGAAGAAGGACGGGGGCCTTGGTTTTTGGGATTTACGTGCTTTTAATCTGGCCTTACTCACAAAGCAAGCGTGGCGAATTTTTATGGACCCTTCTAATCTGATTAGCCGCCTCTACAAAGCAAAATATTTTCCGAACACAGAGTTATGGGATGCACGGCTAGGGGCAGCCCCCTCTTTCTCTTGGCGTGAGATTTGGGCGTCTATTGAGGTGTTACGAAGGGGAATGCGATGGCAGGTGGGGAACGGTGCGTCCCTCACGGTGTGGCATGATGCGTGGATTCCTCGTCCTACTACGTTTCGGCCGATCACCCCCGTAAATATGGATGAGCCGTTTCTTTTGGTTAGGGATCTAATTGATATCAATACGGGGTGGTGGGATGTTGGTTTCATGAGGAGTGTACTTTGGGAGGTCGACGTCGAGCAAATTCTCACTATTCCATTGGGGGAGGTGCACAATGAGGATCGACAAATTTGGCATTACGAAAGAAAGGGAGTGTTTACGGTGAGAAGCGCGTATCACCTCATTGTGTCGCAAGGATTACTAAACAATACGAGGGAGACATCTACAATTTCTGCCCCACATGAAGTGTGGTCGAAAGTTTGGAAGGTTGAGTGTGCAAACAAGATAAAAATATTTTTGTGGCGTAGTTGCGTGGATCCTTCCAACTAGGTGGAATTTGGCTCGTCGTCGCATATGTGTGGATTGTGAATGTGTGATTTGCCACACAGGGTCGGAGACTGCACGACATTGTCTGTTCGAGTGCGACGTGGCGAGGCAGGTTTGGGCGCTCGCTTACGTCCCTCAATCGCTGTGGATCCGCATGGCCGAAGGCTTCAGCGAATGGATACTCCGAGTTGCGAAGACTGCGTCGCTTTTTATGGTTAGTTTGGCGGCGACGATTTGTTGGACACTATGGGGCAATCCAAACAGCGTTCTAGCTGGTGAAAGGGGACGTAAACCTGATGAGATGGCAGAATTTGCCCGAGGCTACATGACGACCTGGCAGCAATTTAATGGGAAACAGAGAACAGGGACGGGCGTGACTGAGTTGGGGGGCTGGAAGGCTCCGATTGGCGACATTATCAAGGTAAATTTTGATAGAGCACAATTCTGCGAGGAAGGGGCAATTGGCATTGGGTTGGTGGCTCATGATTCTAAAGGGGAGATGGTAGCATGGCGCCAACGTCAGAGGGGGTCGTTTATGGACGCAAGGGGCTTTGAGGCTCTGGCGGGTTTATACGCGGTCAGGTGGGCGATTGAACGCGGTTGGGAGAACGTTGTATTTGAAGGGGACTGTTTAGGAGTTATCTACGATATTTTGAATGGCACAACGAGTGAGGTCGGGATTGCCAATTTGCTTGGGGATGTTCGACGTTATTTCATTTCTCACCCGGGGTTCTTCATTCGATGGGTGGGTCGTGAGTCTAACGCGGTGGCTCATGAATTGGCACGACATGCTGTGGAGGACGCAGACGGTTTTGATGTCACGGCGTAATATGATTGTTTTTTTGTCTCCTTTTGTTTTTGCGTTTTTTGTTTTCTGGTGATGGTTTTGTTCTTTTCTTTGCTGACTGTCGTGGCATATTTCCAGATTGTGGAAGTATGTCTTTTTTGGAGGTAATATATGATCCACTGTTCTGAGTTCAAAAAAAAAAAAAAAACCCAAATCGGTAGACTTTTGTTTACGGTAAGCTTTTATATTTCAAAATTATTTCTTAAAGGTCTATTATCTGGATACATATTTGATTACATTTGCAGACATCCATGGTACCACCACTGGTGGTACCACAATCATACATATACATACATATATTGATTGGTATGAGTGTGGTACCACCAGTGGTGGTACCACCAGCATCCAATATAGGTCCATCCAGATGGGATGGATTCATATTAGGATTGATTAATTTAGATAAACTAAGCTCAATGGATAGACATGTAATAATCCACTTATTAGCTTGTTGGATTTTATATATTAGATGACAACTTTTCATGTTGTACTGGAAGATCTGACTATGTATTAGTTATTTACCTCGGATTTTATGAATTATGTTTCTGTATATTCTTAGTAACTGATTATTTAGGACGAATTATTATTTCTGCCCATTATTTTCTTTTTCAAAATTTAAATGCTCGTTTTTCAAAACATGCTAAAAATGTCTGGTATCTTTTAAAATTTCTACTAAAAATGTCTGAAGTGAAATTTTCAGACAAAAAAGTCTACGTGACTGCATAGTCAAAAAATCGTTTTGCCTAATCAAAAAGTCGCGCCCGACACCTACTATTTGTTTTGAAAAAGGACAAATTATTATTTCTGCTCATTATCTTTTTTTCTAAAACTTAAATGTCCGTTTTTCAAAACATGCTAAAAATGCCCTATATTTTTTAAAATTTCTACTAAAAATGTCCGAAGTAAAATCCTAGGTGTCGAGCGCGATTTTTTGATTAGGCAACGCGATTCTTTGACTAGGCTGCCACGTAGGCTTTTTTGTCCAAAAATTTCACTTCGGGCATATTTAGTAAAAATTTTAAAAGATACATGGCATTTTTAGCATGTTTTGAAAAAAACGAGCATTTAAATTTTGGAAAAAAAGATAATGGGCAAAAGTAATAATAAGACAAAATAAATAAATTGCTGATTATCTATATGGAAATGTAAAAAACGGGGTCACCTTCCTACATATATGTGTAGATAATAAATCATAGGATGAGAGGCAAAGCTATTAATTTAATCTGCTTGTGGTACAACTAGTTTATAAAAATAATAGAAGGTGTGTGTGCATTTAATCCTTACTTGTCAATTTATGGACCATGGGAGTTTAACGGATATTCATTTGTTAATCATGTTAAACAAACTTTTGTACAGTTGCATGTTATGACATGAAAACCCATCATCTTATGCTACATTATTCCATGATACTAAGGATTCAATAACATCACAAGATAAATGCTAATATAAAAAAAAAACAGAGATAAGTACATAGGAATATTTCATGCACTTTTACACGTAGAGTTAAATACATTTATCTAGAAGAATGTGTATGTAATTAGTTTGTACTAGGACATATATGTATGCGCGTATATACTTTAATATATAGGATTATACATTTGGATTATGAAGATTTACCCACTTTTTGTATGACTAGGACTCGAACTTGGGTAGTGTTTACTCATGTGCCGTTCGGTAATAGTCAACTCAGATTAACCATCTCGCATCATATCTGTCTATGAAGTCGTCTATGGAGTCGTATTTCAGGCGAGTATTCCTAAATTTTATTATTTTCAAAACAGGAAGGAATGCGCGCATGTATATCTATATTTATATATATGTAACTATGATTCCCTACATATGGAACTCTTATTTCTTCAAAGAAAGTTATCATGAATTGGGTACTTGAACTGTTCAGTTCTTCAAAATAAAGTTTTCTCAAAACTCGGTACTCCGACTATTCATTTATCGAAAGGAAGTTTTCTATAAATTGGATATCTAAGCTGTTCAGTTTTATCAAAGCAAGTTACCCGTGCATTGGCTGTTTTAAATAATTGAAATTGTTGTGATGAATGGTGTCCGTTGGTTTACTCGGTCCCGATCGGATATGTAGTTGGATCCAACTTGGCGTGGGAGTGCAGGGGTACCACCGAACGGCAGCGGGCTTCCCGGTATAGAACCTTGTCCCCATTGGCCCACTCACTCTCAGGCATAACAGGAGGTTGTTGGGTACACTGTTTCCGTATGTTCCATGGCATACATTATCGATTCCAAGATCACTCCTTGGACGGGGAGATAAGGATTGTTATGAGGTGATAAGGTTGACTGGAATCAGCAAAAACGTGGACGCCTATCATCAAACGTGTATCTGTTTTTTTGTTAAAGGGTTTTTGTTAACCCATGAATGCTTTTTATTCACTATTCTATTGCATGGCATTTGTATGCATTAAAGTTCCTTTATTAAACTGTTTTCAAAAGAAAGTTACGGAAAAAAAATGCTACACTTGCACACACGCATGAACACTCACTGAGATTTTTATCTCACATAAAATTTTGTGTTCCTTTTCCTTCCTTGCAGATTAAGACGAACTAGGTTCCTACCATGTCATGACCTCAGAGCTTTGGCATTGGGGAGCATTCAAAGTTCACTAGGATTTGGAGTTAGCTAAGTTTATGTTTCTTTTTCATTAGTTTAGTACTTTGAGTGCATTTGATTCAGGTATTTAATATTTGGACATGTAATAGTTGATCTGATATTGTTCTGTTTATCTCGAAAACATCGAGCTGATACACGATTTTTCAATCCAACATCGGACAAGAGAGGTATGGGCAAAATCATAAAGTTGCACAATGTTGATCTCCAACTCAAATTCATAACACGAATTCTCAACTCGAATTCAACTTATAGTAGTTGAATTCAAGCTATCATGGCTTATATTTCCGGATACCCTTTTAGTCTAGTTTTAAAATCAAGAAGCGGTTTGTTAATCCGACATTGGATGTGAGAGGTATGGGAAAAACAGTAAATCCACGTAGTGTTGAATCATCCATAGCAGATATTGAGCCATCCACTAACATCCGATGAGCAACGGTTCACCCTTTAAATGCCGACCTTCACCTTCGACAATGTTCGTCTATACTAAGAACAATGAACTACGTTCGACTTGATTCCGTACATGGGATACGTTGGCACTTGGCTTAACCCCAAGTTCAGTCTGAAATCAGCAAACTTCCCAATCCTCTTTAATAAGTTCTAGTTTGACCTAGAAGCCATGGACGAACTGCAACTGAGTAAGGCATCGGAGTGGTTTCACGGTGTCAGCCCCCGTCTAGTTCACATGTCGTGTGTCCAGTGCAGGTTTCCTGAATCAAAGCTATCTCAACACCAATAAGGAGCTTAGGTTAGTCTGACGTGAAGTGATTAGCGAACACACAAATATACCCCGCATCAGTGGTCAGCCTCCGTCGAGTTCACGTATCGTGTTTCTCGTGCAGGTTTTCCAAACTCAAAGCTAACTTGACACCAATCGAAAGCTCAAACTAGTTTGACGTGGAGTGACTTAGTAAGCAGATGAAATTACTCTACCTCAGTGGTGCCGTCTATGGGAAACCACAAATGCATTAGGATGGAAACACCCATGACAACCAATAATGATAATAACTACAGTTCATCTGAAATGGCCAATCCAACGGCTGGCTATCAACAACTTGAACATTTTCTCAAACCAAAGGGGAGGCAACTACTATCTCTATAAAGCATAGAGGATGAGGCTTTGTGGTGTTACTGAACATGGTTGTAGAATGGTCACAGATACAGTCTATCAGCAGCTTGACCTCTTGACTCGGGCCAAGAGGAAGGCGACTACCATCCCTAGCTAGCAAAAGGATGAATATTCTGTGATTGAGACTAAACAACGTTGCAAAGCAACTGCGTAGGCAGCCAACCAACATGCCATCCAAGATCTTGTAAATCCATCGCCACCAGAACATGTGGCACAAATGATTTAAGCATTGTGCGCACTAGGATGACCTTTTATCCCACTCATTCCTACCACCAACCTAAGATCCAGGCTAAGACTAAACAACAAACAAAACTCTTATTTGGGTGGTGCGCATGCTAGTCCTGACTCAAAGGCGTTCGCATAGACCAAAGGCTATTGTTCCTCGATTTCGTAGAAAGATGCATTATACGTCCTCCATTGTACGCGTATCATCAGCTAACATGCCACTTCACGCTGACTTTCAATGAATTGCGTAAACCGTTGAGATACGACAATTCAATGGAAAATTCATGAAAGAAATGGCCCAAAATTGCTATGATAAGCAAGGTGGCAAACCTTTGAGCAAAATCTCCATGAATTGAAGCCGCAAGTGCGCGACGAATGTTTGGGTGAAATCCCCATAAATTGGAGCCACATGTGCTCGACGATTACAAAAGCGCAAGCCTTTGGGTGAAATCCACATAAATTTGAGCCACAAGTGCTCAACAAATACAAAGATGACAAGCCTTTGAGGTGAAATCTCCATAAATTGGAGCCACGGGTGCTCGAGAAATACACATGCTACAAGCCTTTGGGTGAAGTTCCCATAAATTGGAGTCACAAGTGCTCGAGGTACACAACAAGCAATGAGATGTGCCCGAACGATTGACTTGAAATAAATATAATCTTCTTCATTGGCAAAATATTTTGTTGTATTTTTTGTTTTTGTGCATATTCGTCTATGGTCAAGTAAAATATGCTACTACACACGGTTGAATAGTGCAACAAGGTTGGATTTCCGGGGCTTCAATGCTTAAAAACAAGCTAGGCGAAGAGCCTATTGGGTAAAAATCTCACAAAATAGGCGAGCTATAATAGCCCTACATAATTAAGCTAGGCAAAATGTCTATTGGGTAAAAATCTCATAAAGTAGGCGAGCTGTAACAGCTCTATAGAATTAAGCTAGACGAAGAGCCTATCGGTTGAAAATCCCATAAAGTAGGCCACCTATAACAGTCCTACATAACTAAGCTAGGTATTGGGTGAAAACCTCACATGATAGGCGAGCTATAACAGCCCTACAGAATTAAGCTAGGCGAAGAGCCTATTGGGTCAAAATCCCACAAAGTAGGTGAGCTACAACAACCCTACAGACCTAAGACACGTGAAGAGCATATTGTGTGAAAATCCCATAAAATAGATGAGCGGCAATAGCCATATCGAATTAAATAATTTGCAGGAAAAAAAATCAGAAGAAAGCAAGGTCAAGAAAAGAAGAAAAAAAAGTAAGATCAAGGAAGAAAGAAATAAACAACAAAAAAAACTTCATTAACGAAAACAAATATCTCGAAAGACCTATGTCTGCCAAAGCAAAGTACTAAACACGACGAAGAACAAAACTATACTTGTTCCAAAAAGACAAGAAATAAGTATCAAATGCACTAGAAGTTGAAGAGCAAAACAAAGGCACAATTTCTAAAAAGTAAAGCCAATAGGGCCACCTTCCACTCTTAAGAAGCCTGACCGCCAATGGCAACGTCATCCTTCCCTACAGAAGTAACACCTTCTAAGACTTCTATCATATCAATGACAATGCGTAGCTCGTCTATAAGATCACCACCAACCGAAACTTTAGAAGACCTGCGACGACGTTCTTCATCTTCTCTTTCCATGTGTGCATGATCCTCAGCAATGAATCCAACCCAATCATCTTTGAGGCATAAGCATGCACTAGTAAAAAGATTCAGAGTGGCCGACTGAATAGCTACCTCTAGATCCTTCATTAGAGTAACAATACTCATGGAAACTAGCAAAACAACATCAGAAGGATGCAGTTGTGAAATAAAAGAAGTTGGATCAATAGTTATGTTGCCTCAGAGGTGCGACTGTCTCAGAAAAAGTCAAGGGAAGAACCACTGTAGCTGTTGTCTCTATGACATCAGCGGTAGAAAAGGCGGTAGTCGGCAAAATCCTAGAGGTAGCAACAGAAAAAACATCGTCGGATGTCGTGAAATCTTCGGGAGGAAGAGTACAATAGCAACAGCAACGTCAATCAAAAGTATCACTTTCGACTTACATTCTTCCTCTATATAAGATTTATTGGTCGCTTGGTATTTATTGAGGGTTCTATCCCACCTGTCGAGCCTATCCACAATAGACTTATGATCAATTTGAAGCTTTTCAAGCTTGGCTTAAGCGGCCTCAAGCTCTTATTTTCTCTTATCTTCCTCATCAACGACCTCCTGGTGTAACTAACTTTGCTCCTCCAGGCTCCAACCGCAACTTGAGCCTTTTTACATATTTTCTTCTTCTCTTTAGTAGCGGCTTGTGCTTCTTTGCACAATTTCTTTTGCGACATCCTGTGCTACTCTCTTGGCCTCTTAATAAGGCTTTGATCCTGACGCCTTTTGCTACTCAACGTTCTTTATGCAAGGCACTTTGCCTCTTCGACTAAGAGAACTTGTTCGACTTCAACATTGACAATAGAGTTCTGACCAATTTTGGTTTCAACTTATATTAGGACAAAATGCAAATTATGGCCTCTCGACTGTGTAAGTTTGCAAGGCGTTCGTATGCTATGACCACCTTACAAACTAGCAGACTTTTGATGTATCATGATTTGTATTGCTCACGTGTCATGCCATGTGATCGCGCGGGCTTTGAAAAACGACAAGCCACAACAACTTTAGTTGGTGGTTGTGTGTCTTAAGCATGAAAGTAAGAGGCAAACACAAGCATGACTTGTAAAATTCACGATGAAACATTTAGACCAGATCAAGATATAAGCCATACGTCATTGGAGAGATATGAATGTCTAGTTTTTAACGCAAAAAAATGAATCTCAATTTCGATGAGTATTGAAGAAGTTATGATCAAATTAGTAAAATTGCACATAATTGAATAATAGGAGCCAAAGCCCACCCACATAATGGAATAAGAGGGGCCCAAGCCCACCAAAATAGCTCAAATAACACTTATAAATACCCCCACACTCTTCACATTTGAGGGGAGGGGAGGGGGGGCACAACCTTAAACTCGAGTTCTCAACTCAAATTCGACTTATAATAGTTGAATTAGAGTTATCAAGTCTTGTATTCCTAGAAATCCCTTAGAGTATAGTTTGCATATCAAGAAACGGTTTGTTAATTCGACCTCGAACGACAAAGTTATGGGCAAAGTCGTAAAGTTGCACAATGCTAATCTTCAACTCGAATTCGACTTATAATAGTTGAATTCGAGTTATCATGGCTTATATATATGGAAAATCCTTTGAATCTAGTTTCTAAATTAAGAAGTGGTTTGTCAATCCGACCTTGCATTAAAGAGGTATAGAGAGGTATGTGAAAAATCATAAAGTCGCGAAGTGCTGAAGCAAATATTATACCACAAACTAACATCCGATGGGCAATGGTTCATCCTCTAAGGCCGACCTTCACCTTCGACCATGCTCGTCTTACACTAAGAACAATAAACTATGTTCAACCTAATTCCCTACACATGATACGTAGGCAGTTTGGCTTAACCCCAAGCTTGGTCTGAAATCAACAAACTCCCCAATCCACTTCAATAACTTTTATCTTAACCTAGAAGCCAACGACGAGCCGCAACTGAGTAAGGCATGAGAGTGCCTTCGCGAAGTCAGCCCCTTTCTAGTTCACGTGTCATGTTTCCATTGTAGGTTTCTCAAACTCAAAGCTAGCTCAAGACCAATTAGGAGCTTGGGTTAGTCTGTTTCCAGTCCGCACACAAATTTACCCTACATGTGTGGTCAACCCCCGCCTAGTTCACGTGCTGTGTTCCTAGTGCAGGTTTCCGAACTCAAAGCTAACTTGAGACCAATTGGGAGTCGTACTAGTATGACGTGGAGTGACTTAGTTAACAGTCGAAATTACCCCGCATCAATTTTTACTACAAGATAAAAGGCCAGTAGCGACCAGAAACACAGTCGCTAATGACCTGCTTTCGATCGCTAAAGGCCTTTTTGTGACCAGATTCTAGTCACTAAACTCCGGTAGCAATTGCTTCGGTCGCTAATGTTTTAGCAACTAGAACGTGGTCGCAACAACCTTTTAGCGACTAGAATCCAGCCGTAACTTTTGCTATCGGACTCCTATGGCAATATTTGCGACCAGATTTCAGTGACAAATGGGATTTGCGACCATACTCTGGTGGCAAAATTTGCCATCGGAGTGCAGTCGCAAATATTTTCAAAGTATTTGTGACCAGAATTCGATTGCTAATACTTTTAACACTTCTAGCCACCGAATTCCGTTCGCAAAAGTGTTTGAGAGTTTTAGCCACCGGAATCTAGACGCAAGTATTCTTTAACGTATTTGCTACCAGGTCCCGCTCGCAAATAATCTTCAACGTATTTGTCATTGGACTCCAGTGTCAGTCAAAATATACTTGAATAATTGTTAGGAAAAGTGTTTATTTGAAGAAAAAGAAAGAAATAGTTAGAAAAAGTGTTTGTTTAAATTAAATTGTTTGGAGATTTATAAAAGATTGAAGAAGATATAGTATGTGTTGGTATTATTTTGATGAAATATTTGTTTTTGGAGAATTAGATAAATAGATGAAGAGAAAAGAATTATGTGTGTTGTGTAACTGAGATGAAAATTGTGTGAGAAAATGAAGTATATATAGAATTTGAGGAAATGTTTTGTAGTTTTGGAAAATTTGAATTCCTCCCGAACCACACCTAAATTTTCGAGTTTTTGCAACCGAAACGTGGTCGCAAATTGTTTGAAATTTGAAATTTCAAAAAATGCAGATTTTTTTTTTGTTTTTTGTGATCGGATTTCGGTCGCAAATTATGTTTTTCTAGAATTACGACCGGACTCCGGTCGTTAATTCTCATGAATATTACTTGCGACTGAACTCCAGTCACAAATACTCATGAATATTACTTGCGACCGGACTTCGGTCGCAAATTGTTAAAATCTTTAAAGTTTTGACTATCTTTTGATAAATCTTTATGTGTTTGTGATTTTAAATAAAGAATCTCACTAAATACTTTGAATTGAATTAACATTTAGTTACTTTTAATGTTCTTTAAATTATGAAATTAGTAAGTTACAGTTTATTAACCTATGTATATATATTAAACCCTTTTTAAGTTCTTTATACAATCATACGTAGTAGTGTACTCGCTCCTTTACGATTAGCATTCGTTACAAATGTTAGCATAGAGGATGCTATTGTGATATATATATATATATATATATAGGTGTTATATGAAATTAACATATTCATAAGTTGTTATTACCGACATATACCAATATAGTTACAATTGACATTATGAACCGATGCTTTAAATAATTCTTTAACGTGCAACAAAACTAATTTTTTAACTTATATATAACTAATATTGTTGTAATTGATCATTAAACCAAAATATATCTAAAATTTGAACGCAAAATGCGTAAATTAAAAACATAAATATTATTTACAACCGTATTCTGGTCGCAAATACTCACAATAGCGACTGGATAATGGTCTGAAAACACTATACCCTAAACCCTATCAATAGCGACCGAATTCCGATCGCTAATATCCACGGCTAGAAGTATCAGCGACCAGATTCTGGTCGCTAATAACAACGGCTATTACTATTAGTGACTGGAGTCCAGTCCCTAATAATAACAGCTAGTTCTATTTGTGACCGAATTCCGGTTGCTATTAGCGACCGGAGTCCGGTTGCAAATGAGTCAGATGGCACTATAAATACCCAACCCCATTCAATTTGAGAATTCATTCCAATCTTCCTCATTTGCTAAGGTTTCCACGAATCTTCCTTGTTACAACTATTTTTTGTTAGTTTTCTCAATAGTTTTTTATTATAACGATCACTAATTATTTGTTTATATGTTTGCTTGTTTATTATTAGACATTGTGGTAAATGCAATGAGAGACGTGTACACACAATACTTGATCTAAGTATTTTTCGCACTACAAAAAGTAAGTATTGACTCTACCTCTATGTTTTCATTATTCTATTATAACATGTTTGTGATATTTTAGATAAATGATATATATATATATATATATATATATTGATTGGTAGAATTAATTGTAACAATTTTTTTTTTAATTTTCTTAGATTAAAAATGGATTATCTTGCCTATAGATCTTGGATGTACTATAGGATAGATAATAATGCTGGTTATTTGAAAGAACACTACGTGGCCGGGGTTCGTTCATTCATACAACATGCCTTGCATCAGAAAAAGTACTTAGATCTAAGTAACCGTATTAAGTGTCTGTGCCAGAAATGCAACAATTTAAAATTGTTTTATCGAAACGTAGTCCGGGATCATCTTCATAAGTTGGGCTTTACGTATCAACATTGGATATGGGTGTTGCATGGAGAGGAGGCGAGTGAGGCATCCACATCATATTTACATGATTCACCGCCCACTAATATTCACGTGGATAGTCCGGTTCATGTTGATACTTCTTTTAGAGAAGTGGTTGTGGATGCATATGGGGGTCAATTTGTTGAGGGAGACGTGCGCAACGAAGCAAGTCCTGACGTGAAGGAGTTATACAATTTGATGCATTTGGAGGGCATACAAATACACCGTAAGAAGCCAAAAATTGTGTTGCAGTGGTTTGCCGAGTTCTTGACATGCAAGACAATGCACAAAGTTAGTAATGTCACTTGCGAGAAGTACTTAAGGTTGTCTAAAGATGGTACGGACACAGAGATTGAGAATATGCTACCTAATACGGATCCCGACATGAATATGATGCTTGCAGGTTTGGGTTTAGGGTACGCACAGATCGATGTATGTAAGAATTTTTGTTTCTTGTATTACAGCGATAATGCCAATAAGGATGTCACATCGTATCCAATATGCAAGGAAGATAGGTACGAGGCTGGTAGAAAGTCGAGAGTCGCAAAGAAGAAATTGTATTACTTCCCTCTAAACCCTCGATTACAGAGGTTGTTCTATACTGTAGGCACTTTAAAGCATATAACTTGGCATTTGAAGTGTCGACAATCAACTGATCGAATGATTCACCCGGCTGCAGGCGAGGCATGTAGACATTTTGATCGTACGTATCCGGACTTCGCAACATAGCCTATAAATGTACAACTCGGTCTATACACAGATGGTTTCACACTGTTCGAGAAATCTGGAAAGAATTACTCTCGTTGGCCCGTGTTTCTGAACACCTATAACCTTCCCCCGAATTTATGCATGCGGTTGGAGTTCATATTTCTGAGCCAAAGAGTCCCAGAAAGAACTTGGATGTTTTGTTGAGACCGGTGATTGACGAGTTAAAAGGTTGTTTGATATATGACAGCTCATGAAAGGAAAACTTCCAATTGCGAGCGGCCCTTATGTGGACTATTAGCGATATTCCTGCTTATGGAATGTTGTCCTAGTGGAGTACGCGTGGGAAGATCTCGTGTTCTTATTGCATGGGTGACACAAATTCTTTTACGCTTAAGCATGGTGGAAAAGTCTAGTGGTTCGATTGCCATCGTCGATTTCTACTAGAGCATCATGAATGAAGGTATAACATGAAAGAGTTCTACAAATATAGAGAGGCACTTAAAGCGCATATTCGAAGGAAAACAGGAGATGAAATGAGAGTAATTGTGGACCTTATTGGTCCACATACTTGATTCACAACAATCTAGATGTCATCCACTGTGAGAAGAACTTTTCGAGAACATCATCCACACGGTGTTGGATGATGCTAAGTCGAAGAACAACATTAAGTCTAGGCAAGATTTTAAGATATTGACTAACCGAAAAGAATTGTTCTTGGTACCCACTGGCAGAGAAAGTGAATAGTTAAAGCCAAAGGCAACCAATTGTCTTACTAGGGAGCAAAAGAGTATGGTGCTAGATTGGCTGGCAAAACTTAATTTTCCTGTTGGATATGCCTCGGACTTGGGACAGTGTGTGCAAAAACAACAAGGAAAATTGTATGGTATGAAGAGTCATGATTGCCACGTCTTCATCCAGAGACTGATCCCAATTCCCTTTCGCGACTTCTTGGAACCCAAGATTTGGGGGACCTTGATAGAGATTAGTCTATTTTTCAAGGCGATTTGTGCCTCAGAGGTTTCGGCTACCGATATAGAGCGACTAGAGGAACCATTTATTGTCAATATGTGCAAGATGGATATGATCTTTCCACCTTCAGTTTTTGCCTCTATAGAGCATTCAGCCATACACCTTCCGTACGAGGCTCGAACGGTATAACACAAAAAAAGGAATGAAAATCATTGAAAAAGGTAGCATTCTTTAAGCCGAAAAGTGGAGAAGTAAGTAGACCCATGCCAACTGAAAGAGTTGGAGGTCCAATCCACTATAGATGGATGTATCCATTCGAGAGGTACGAATTTGTATTTTTTGAAAATTTTGGACCGTGGATTGACACAACACTTTTGACAGTTAAGCTGGAATTGCCTTAACTCTATTTGATCTTCTTGATAATAATAATGTGCAGCGGAAGTAAGAACACAATAAGATATAATTTTAAGAAGTTTTCAATATTATTAAAAACTTCCGAGCCTTAGGCCAACTAAGCATAAATGTTTTATCAAAAACGTTCCTCACAACAATTCACTCACGCTCTTTGTTGATCGGACTCAACGAAGCAGACAAGTAAGAACTACTTAACTTCTATGAACTAGACTTAAGTAGTTGATACAAAAACTTCGCAAAACAAGACGAAGACAATACAAAGAATGATTAATCTCTTGGATTGTTTAGCACGATTGTATTGTTTTCATCTTGATGAACTTCACATCTTTTATAGATTTCTTGAGTCTTGAATGCCAAGATGTGTTGTTCACAGTTTTGGTAACTCTTGTTGTTTCCTTGTTGAAATTTGTCTTCTTTGTGAACTTCATATATTTCCTAAGAATGTGTTTCCATTGTTACCGATTTAACAAGGTAACACATCTTCTTCAATTCGTAGAATCTTGGAAAGAATCGCGTCGCATAGAACATCTAGCTTGTTTCCTTCTTTTGAAACCGTGTGAGTTGACTATTCAACTTAGCTTGAATTATGGAAACTTCAAGTAAGGAATATTCAATAGCTCTTCCTTATGATAAAGATACCTTCCTGGACATAAACATAAATAACTAAAACCGTGGAACTTGGTTAATATGTGAATGAAGGTAAAACTTAATTTTGGTAACTAAAGAGCAGTTTTCGCACAAGCTCTCGGCTTTCAATGTTATCCTTAATGTTAACCCAACATCGTCTAACATTGCATCATCTAACATTGATTCCAGAAAGTCCTGCACTTTCAATCTCCCCCTTTTTGCCTTTCTTCACAAAACCAATATCTGTTCCAATCAAGTCTTATATCCAGAAAGTTATAATCAACAAGAAACAAATTAAACTACTAAACTGCTCCCCCTCAATACAAGATAACAAATTCAAAGTTAAAGTGGCAAAGACAAATATTAAAGTCATCACTACACCCACATATGTACATATGTTCAGACCTCAACATTCATCAATGTTGCCTCAACATTGAAACCGGTAAGTTTCCTGCATAAAAGGTTAACTAGACAAGTAGTTCAAAATGTACTTTCATAAGCAAAAGCAGTTAGAGCAGTTCATCAGTAGTACTCAGAGTTACAGGCCATAGCTAGATATCAAGGACAAGCCCCTTAATCAAATAAAACCAATTAGAGATTAATGTACCAGCAGTTCAAAGATATTAGCAGTTCTTAAGAAACAAAACATAAACTAGAAGACAAAAATTTAAAATTGGAACTACTCTCCCCTTTTTGTGAAGAAGGGAGTTTCTCCAAATTTTTTACCATGTCCTCTAGCTCTTTGAGGTGTTCCTTTCTTTCCTCAATCTCCCTCTGACAATCAGCAACCTGCCCCCTATACCAGTTCAGCAAATGATCGACAAAAGTAGAAGTTATGACCATGCAGTCTTCTTCTTTGGACATAGGCACTGAAGTTCCAGCAAACTCCTGAGCCTTCTTCTTTTCAGCCCTTGGTCTCACCACTCCTTTTGTGTTCCATGGAAGGTCTCTCACTCTTGATCCAGACAAGTAGCTTGGGAGCATTGTCAGTTCAGTATCATTCTTCCTCCAGCCCACAGTAACACTTGTCTTCAATCCTTGTTTGCTAAGGATTTTGCAGATGATAGAGGGAAAAGGCAGCATGCCATTTTTCCTTCCAGCAACTTCAGACATGGACTTCACAACCCTCTCCTCCATGTTCACTAACAGTCCATTCTTGATTTTGTAGACTAAGATTGCTGATTCCTTAGTCAAAACAATGACATTTTTGCTTGGCAGCCAGTTGAAGCAGGCTATCTTGTGCAAGACAGCACTCAGGGAGGTGAGTTTTGTGGTTGGCAGAGCATCTCTCCAGATTTTGACCAACCCTCCAATCAAGTCCTCAATCACATCATTATAATAGGGGTCCTCAGATTCATCAGCAGTAGGAAATCCACAGATCTTGTTGATGGTGTAGGGGTCAATGTTGAAGACTCTCCCCCTCACCCAAGCCTTTCCAAATTTTGGAGATATGTAGTCCCTGATCCATTTGGAGAAATTTAGGTAGAACTCCATAACAATCTCAGGACCATAGTCACTCAGCTCCATCACTGATTGTTGCAACCCTCTTGCCTCTAGCAAGTCCATTACCTTGTTCTCTTTGAAACTGGCCATCTCTATAGCTCTTTCAGTGTGAATCTCCCTTCTTTTGAAGGAATCCCACTTCTTCTCCAACTCTTGAGAGAAATAGTAAGGAGAAAAGTAGCTCCCCTCATCATCAGGATAGACCACATACAGCCCATCTGTGTACTCCTCTGTTTCTGATGTTGCCCCAACATCAGCAGCAACATCCTGCTCTTCTTCAGTATCCTTTTCCTTCTCCTCTTCTTCCTCTTCATCCTCAACATCCAACACCTCTACTTCCTCTTCCATCACTTGCTTTCCTTTCCTCTTTCTCTCAGCAGCAGCAACAACATTCTTTTCATCCTCAGCCTTCTTCTCAGCCTCAGCATCCCTCTTCCTAGTTGATCTCTCAGCCAGCCTTTTCCTTGCCTCAGCCCTTGCCTTAGCAGACTCAGACATATTTTTGAATTTCTCCCCATTGCCCTTTCTCTTTTTCTTTTGAGCCCTAATCCACTTCCTCACCATCTTGTCCACAGACACATCCACGGATTTCTCCATAGATTTTTCAACGGATTCACTACCCTCCCCCTCAACAGTTAAGTCAACATCAAGTTCAGGGTTGGGTTCAGCAGTATTTACCTCAATTTCAGGTTCATTGGTGATGGGAGTGGTTGAATCAGCAGTTGGCTCAACATTGGAGGTCGATTCTCCCTGTTTGGACTTCTTTCCACGTCGCACGTAGGGGATCGCCTTTCTTTTAGCAGCAAGATGAGCATCAAATGTCTTTGCAGCAGCGCCTCTAGTGTGTGAACGAGTGCGTGCAGTAGTGGGTTCACTTCCCAGGGCAACATCTGCAAGAGTTTGCATGGGAGACTTGCTTGCCATTGTTAGTAGAGAAGTTTTGAAAGAAATCGCAGAAGAAAATTGAGAGAATTTGAGAGTTGCGAGAGAAATTTTGCAAAGTAAGCACAAATATGAAAATCACAAGCACAATTAAGGAAAATAGGATTTTGATTTTTGAAATAACCGTGAATAAGGGAAGAGAATGAATGTTAATGGGCATTTACCAAATTTGAACCAAGTAAAACTTTCCCACTATGTTTTCCCGTGCACATGCTTTGATATTTAATTAACAGTTAACCAGAGCGGTTTTTAGAAAACTGAAAACTTATAAGTTTCTGTTTTCAATGTTGACCTGCAACTGTGCACAATGTTGGGATAACATTCAATAACATTCAAACCCGAAGGTGGAGGTACATGCTTCACCAAGGCAAATTCATGTGAGAGCTTGAGATACATCCAAAAATACATCTGAAACTTAACCAATATAACAAGTGAGTACCTCAGACATATTGTTCAGATCAAAATCATGAGTAAGCAACATAGATAACAAGAAACACACAGAGATAAGCAGTTATGAATTCAAGGAAAAATTCACTTCCACAGTATTGAAAGTCACAGAAAAGTGTGTCACCTGAAGTATGTTACCCAATTGTATGCCTCAACACATGAATTATACTCCCCCTAAGCCTAGACCGACACAACTCAACAACAAGAAAGAAAACAATGCAGTTCTACATTAATGCAACAATGTAATGTCAAGGAGGCAGATGGTAAACACTTTATGAAAAACTCCTCAAACCAGCACAGCACACATCTCTTAACAATCTTTGTTATTTTCATAACTCATCTGAACCAAAATAGAAGGTTGCTAAACACAAAGCTAATGTCACTACTGAATGAGGGCAGCCTGAACTCCACACACCCCAGTAACAACATTAACAGCAGCAAGTTAGGCAAGTACAAAGGCCTTGAATGTTGGCAATTCATTTATCATGCACCCCAATACCCCAATTCCTTATGCATAATTGTTTACCAACCTACATTCAAGAGAATCACCAAGTGATCAGTGCTACTAAATGTAAGAAATTTAAACCTCAAACACCTTAGTAGAACAGATCACCCTCATGTGTTCCTTGACCAAACAAACAGAAACATGTAAATAAGCACAACTGAGTAACAGTGAAGCTGTTAACATCATGCACCCCAGCTTCTCCACATGTCCGATACACCTTCCATATGAATAAGACACAACTGAATAGACATCAAAGTAGTGAACTTTGTGTACCCCAGCTTCTTCATATGTTAGGCAATCACAACCTCAGACAACAGAAGAGTTTTATTACTTTTTCAAAACAAAGATGTGAAACATATAACTAGAAAGAGTTGTTAATCAAAGAGTTCACCCACACAAGCCACATATGACAAAACACAGATGAATTCAACAAAGGAAAACAACAGAGTACCTATTATACCACAACCAATATACCAGTGCTAGTCAGTGGTGTTATGACAACACTAGTTTCCTCAACATTTTCACATATTGCACATGCCAAGAGATTTCCTCAAACTGAAGAATCTCTCACTATCTAAAGGTTTTGTAAACATATCAGCAAGTTGATTAGTTGTCTCAATATGTTCAATGTTCATTACTTTGTCCTCTACCATATCTCTTAGGAAATGATGCCTTATGTCTATATGCTTAGTTCTAGAATGTTGGACATGATTCTTAGAGATACATATGGCACTTAGATTGTCACAAAACATGAGAAGTGTATCACTATCTAGCCCATAATCTGAAAGCATGTGTTTGAGCCACACAAGTTGGGTAACACAGCTGCCAGCTGCTACATATTCTGATTAAGCAGTTGATAATGAAACACAGTTCTGCTTCTCGCTATACTAGGAGACCAAATTATTCCCCAAATAAAAACAGCCCCCACTTGTGGATTTCATGTCATCCACATCACCTGCCCAGTCATAGTCACTGAAACCAACCAAGTTAGTGTTAGTGTCATAAGAATACCAAATGCCTAAAGGTGAAGTTCCAGAGATATATCTAAGAATCATCTTCAGAGCAATCAAGTGAGATTGCCTTGGCTCAGCTTGGTACCTAGCACAAACACATACTGAAAACATGATGTCAGGTCTAGAGGCAGAGAGATATAACAAGTCTAGAGGCACAATCATGGATCTGTACAATGTTGGGTCAACATTGCTACCAGTACCATCTTTTGTTATCTTCACTGAAGAGGACATAGGAGTTTTGCAAGCCTTGGACTCTTGTAGCTCAAATCTCTTCACCAGATTCCTTGCATACTTCTCCTGGTTCAGGAAGATACCATTCTCCAGCTGCTTAACTTGTAGTCCCAGAAAGTAGTTGAGCTCACCAATCATGCTCATCTCAAATGTTCCTGTCATAGACTCAATAAACTTGTCTAAAGTAGACTTGTTAGTGGAGCCAAATACAATATCATCCACATAAATTTGAGCAATGCATATATCAGAGCTTTTTCTAAGGACAAACAATGTTCTATCTCCATCTCCTCTATTGAAACCTAGGCCTAACAGAAAATCAGTTAGCCTCTCATACCAAGCTCTAGGAGCCTGTTTTAAGCCATACAAAGCCTTTTCAAGTTTGTACACATGGTCAGGATGTTTAGGATCAGCAAAGCCTTTAGGTTGTTCTACATAAACCTCTTTGTCAATTAAACCATTCAGAAAGGCACCTTTAACATCCATTTGGTATAGTTTAATCCTAAGACAGCAAGCAATAGCAAGGAGTAATCTAATTGATTCTATCCTAGCTACTGGAGAAAAAGTCTCATCAAAATCTATATCTTCTACCTGAGTATACCCTTGTGCAACCAACCTAGCTTTGTTCCTCATAATTACACCATTCTCATCAGTTTTATTTTTGAAAATCCATTTTGTACATATTACATTCACATGTGATGGCCTAGGTACTAGATTCCAAACTCTGTTTTTGGTGAATTGTAAGAGTTCCTCTTGCATGACATTAATCCAGTAACTATCCTTAAGGGCTTCAGTTACATTCTTAGGTTCAATGGAGGACACAAAATAAGATGCATTATCAATAGTACATGAAAAAGACATGCAAACACACAACTTAGCCATATCCTTGTAATTTACCCTTTCTTTGTTGCGTGTTCTAACTCTTTCAGTAATTTGTCCAATTACTTGAGAGGCTGGATGATCTCTTTGTATTCTAAGAGGGGGATCTCTTCTGGATACAGGAACCACTTCATCTTCAGAATCTGACAGCACAGATGTTGGCCTAACATTGGGAGTTTATGGTGTTAAGTCAACATTTGTTCGAGTTTCCAGTTCAGCATCTCCAGCGTCTGTGTTCAATATTGAGTCCAATGTTGGAGTAACATCTGAACCAGTGACTTCTTCAGTGCCTGTAGAAACAGTTAAATCATCAAAAATGACATTCACTGATTCTTGAACAGTATGCAATCTTGGATTGTAGACCGTGAAAGCAGTACTATTAGGAGAATATCCAAAAAATATACACTTTTCACTTTTGGGATCAAATCTGATCAAATAATCTCTATCTTTTAACAAATAGCAGTTAATACCAAATTCATGAAAGTGTGCTACTGTTGGTTTTGAACCCTTCAAGATTTCATAAGGTGTCATAGTAGTATCAGGTCTAAGATAAACTCTATTACTAATATGACATGCAATATTCAATGCTTCAGCCCAGAGTTTCTTAGATAGGTTTTTAGAATTCAACATAACTCTAGCCATCTCTTGAAGTGTTCTATTCTTCCTCTCAGCAATCCCATTTTGCTGAGGTGTCTTAGGTGCTGAAAACTAATGGAAAATGCCTTTAGATTCACATAAATTAGCAAAGCTTACATTTTTAAACTCCTTTCCATGGTCAGACCTAATTCTTCCTACAGAAGTACCATAGAGATTCTTAATACAAGCATGCAAAATTTTGAATGTGTTGAATGCCTCTGATTTTTCTTTCAAAAACTTAATCCATGTATATCTTGAAAAATCATCAACAATAACAAAAGCATACTTCTTACCATTCAGGCTACTAACCTCAATAGGACCCATGAGATCCATGTGTAGCAAATCAAAGCACTTATTAGTTTTAGGGTTAGTACTATGTACCTGAAGTGGTGGATGGACAACTTTTGTTTGTTTACCTTTCAGGTAGTCTTCATAAACAATTTTACCTGGGCTAGTCAACTTAGGCAGTCCTCTTACAGCCTCTAACTTCTGTAGTTTCTCCAGATTTCTATAGTGCACATGTCCTAACTTCTTGTGCCACATGACATATTCATCTACCTTGGCATGGTAGCATTCAGCTTTATCTTGAGCAAGATAGCAGTTATCCTTTGATCTTGTACCTGTCATGACACGGACATTGTCACTATTAAACACATCACATGAACTTTTATCAAAAGTAACTAGAAAATTATCATCACAAAGTTGACTTATGTTAATTAAATTTGATTTCAATCCTTCAACCAACAACACATCATTGAGTGGTGGAAATCCTTCAACATCCAGTACTCATTTTCCCATGATTTTCCCTTCTATGCCTCCTCCATAGGTAACTGTTCCAACAGTCAAAGGGATTACCTCTTTCAGGTTGTCAATGTTTCCAGTCATGTGCCTTGAACACCCACTATCAAAATACCACTTACCTGCAAGGTTGGAGTAAACAGCAGAAAAGAGAACATTGCAAACAATTTTAACCTTTGGAGTTTTTAACTTTTCTATCCAAGTTCTACTTTTATGTCCTTCAGCGTTGTTACCTAATGTTGGGATAACATTCAGATCAGAGGTTCTCCTAACATTGGTATTGCAATTAATTACTGTTTTCTACTCAATCACAATTTTATATATTTTACAATAAGGCTTAATGTGACCAGGATGAAAACAATATTGACAGATAAAAGTAGGCCTTTTCACAGTGTTGGAAGGGATTTCACAACTCAAGTTATTGCTATCCTTGATAAAACCAGCTTTCAAGTAGGCAGAATTAACATCTTCAGATGAAGGTTTCTCAACATAGCCCAAACCATTTTTATCTTGATTTCCCATACTCAGCACTTCATCAAGAAGAGATGTAGAAGAGTTCCATTTGTCAATGATATGTTCAACTTTATTTAGTTTTACCTTTACTTCTTTCAGCTCAGCCTCAGTTTTGTCAAGGTCTTTCTCATACAGTTTCATCATCTCCTTCAAGCATCCAATCTCTTCCTTCAAGCTTTTGTTGCTCTTGATGAGTTTGTGATTCTCAAGCAGCAGTTTGTGGTAGATAGACTTCAGGTCTTCGATGATTTCCTCCTGGGACATTTCACCTTCAAAGAAATATTATTCATCTAGATCCACTGTGCCATGAAAACAATCAAAGTTAGATTCATCAAAGTAGGACGCAAGATAAGGTTCAGAATTAGTATCATATTCATCCCAATCTGCAAAGAAGGTCTTCTGTTCTGATGTTGGATCCTGAATGTTGGGATAACATTGAGATCCGAAACAGTTCAGGGAGTCTTCTGGCGTCCAATCAATCTGAGTGAGTAGCGCAGCAGTTTGAACCTCTTCTGATTGTTCTTCAACTTCTCCAGAACTAAAGTCATCTTCATTGAAATCATCTACACAAACCCAATGAGAATTTCCTCTTTTTCTAAGAGTGTTAGCACATTCATTAGCCATATGACCATATCCTTTACATTCAAAACATTGAACATCTTTTAACTTATCAGCTTCTAAAGGAGTAGGTTTTGATGCCATGTACTTCACAAACTTAGGAGGTAATTTCTTATAACCTGGGGAACTAGTACTAAGGTTCTTTTCTTTACCTTTTCTTTTAAGATTCAACTTATTGATCTTCTTAGTAATTTTCCCATAATTTGAAGAAATTATTTCAAAATCATCATCACTTTCATTGTCAAGATTTGAACCTCTTAAAGCAACAACCCTATGTTTGCTAGGTTGTGAGGCAAGCTCCATCTCAAATTCTCTAAGAGTATTCATCAAGACTTAAAATTGTAGATTAGCAAGGTTTCTAGATTCACTCATTGCAATTTTCTTGAGAGCAAATTTAGATGACAGCGTTCTCATAGCTTTATAAACCATTTCTTGATTAGTCATAGCAAAATCTAGGTTTTCACATTGGTTAGCAATATCAAGAATTTTCTCAAAATAACTGTCAACACTTTCATCTTCACCCATCTCAAATTTTCAAATTGCAAAAGCAGTTGTCTATATTTAGAATCTTTAACAGCAGAATCTCCTTCACAATGTAAATCAAGTATATCCCAAGCATGTTTGGCTTTTGTACAATTCTGGATTAACTTGAACATGTGATGATTAAGCCAACTAAATATAGCATTAAGAGCTTTTTCATTAGAGTTATAGAGACTTACCTCTGCTGCTGTCCAGTCTGCTTCTGGTTTTGGAACTAGATCACCTTCACCATCTCTTGGTAATGTTGGAAGAGAGTATCCATTGATCACGGATTTCCAGGCTCGAATATCAAGAGCTTTGATGTGAGACCTCATCCTGATCTTCCAATATGCATAATTGGAGCCATCCAAAACTGGAATCCTGTTGGTATTAGGATTGACATTGTCCATGGTGTTGTATCACCTCCAAACCACCAGTGTAGTCGGTGTTTGGCTCTGACGCCAATTGAAAATTTTGGACCGTGGATTGACACAACACTTTTGAGAGTTAAGCTGGAATTGCCTTAACTCTATTTTGATCTTCTTGATAATAATAATGTGCAGCGGAAGTAAGAACACAAGAAGATATATTTTTAAGAAGTTTTCATTATTATTAAAAACTTCCGAGCCTTAGGCCAAATAACCATAAAGGTTTTATCAAAAACGTTCCTCACAACAATTCACTCACGCTCTTTGTTGATCGGACTCAACGAAGCAGACAAGTAAGAACTACTTAACTTCTATGAACTAGACTTAAGCAGTTCATACAAAAACTTCGTAAAACAAGACGAAGACAATACAAAGAATGATTAATCTCTTGGATTGTTTAGCACGATTGTCTTCTCTTCATCTTGATGAACTTCACATCTTTTATAGATTTCTTGAGTCTTGAATGCCAAGATGTGTTGTTCACAGTTTTGGTAACTCTTGTTGTTTCCTTGTTGAAATTTGCCTTCTTTGTGAACTTCATATCTTTCCTGAGAATGTGTTTTCATTGTTACCGATTTAACAAGGTAACACATCTTCTTCAATTCGCAGAATCCTGGAAAGAATCGCGTCGCAGAGAACAGCTAGCTTGTTTCCTTCTTTTGAAACCGTGTGAGTTGACTATTCAACTTAGCTTGAATTATGAAAATTTCAAGTAATTAGTCTTCCATAGCTCTTCCTTATGATAAAGATACCTTCATGGACATAAACATAAACAACTAAAACTGTGGAACTTGGTTAATATGTGAATAAAGGTTCTCAAAGCAACAATTTTAGTAATGGCACGTAGCAGAGCCATCCCTATCTATGTTCGCCAATCACCTCACCAGTTCCGACTAGGATTCAGAACTTCATCATCTAATGGTGAGTTGACGGCACTACTCTAAAATCGTTGAGCGCTGGTCTCCCCAAGAGAGCATTGTAAGGGTTGTACAAGTCCAAGATCACGTAGTATATGAGCATGGTCTTCTTTTGCGAGGAAGTCCCAAGCAAGGTCAAAGAGTGACTATTCCGCGCGAAACCACCTCCATTCCACTGAACCAGCATAGTGGGGTCCTTACTGCCTCCATCTTTCCATCGCCTAACACCATTTGTTGCCACGTGGAGGCGAAGAGCACGTTGGCTAAGCTTCTATTATCTATTAAGACTTTCATGACACCAAACTTACCAGCCTGAATAGCATGAGGACTCAGTTTCATCAGATCTGCTTTTGAGAATGTGATCTCTTCTGGGGCCATCTCCTAGATCCTAAGAAGGTCCATGATGCCCACATAGCGATCCCCGTCTATCTCCCTCGTCACCCTCTTTTGTCCTTTGACCTAGTCAGCACCAATCGGACTTCTTGATCATGTGAATTATGCCCTTCCTAAGCTGATTCATCAGTTGCAGATAGTCAAGTATTTGCGAGTTATCCGTGGCCTTCTGTTTGTCTTTGCGGGTGATCACGACATGTCCCTGTTAGCCCTATCTCCATTTTCTTTAAAGCCTTTGACAGATTCCACAAGCTTTTCATCCTTAATGACCCTATCCGTACGGGGAACATATCCGAGTACACCATTGAGACTCAACAAACCGAGATCTGTCCACTACCCGCGGATAAAACTCAATACACCCTCCCCTTTCGTAGAACCACAACCCCTAAAGGTCATACACTCCCATGTTACCCAAGCGGTACTCTCCTAAGATACTCGACTTTTGAGCCCTACTAACATCCTATGAGCCTTATCTAGCAATAGTCCCATCGGGCTTACATATGCCTTTTCGCCAACTCGGATAAAACCCCCCGATAAACGCTTATCACGAGTACACCCACACTTAGAAAATATTTCACTAAACTTTATTCTCACCTCTTGGCAGGAACGAGGAGAGCAGTGATGTCAGTTAGCAAGACCACGAAACAAACAAAGAAAGGCTGTAAGAGGGAACCCACTATGAATTTACTCCCTAACTCCCTACCAATCGTCATAAATAAGGAGAAGACCAAATCAGGTTGGTCCCCCTCCCCCCCACCCCCCGCGCGCAGAAGATGAAACATTAGGCCTGAAGGGAGCAACTCCTATTGGTTCAGAACGCCTAAAACACCTACTGGATGCAGAGAACTTCATTCGATTGGATCCCCCAGCCAACGTCCACATTGGCGTAGAAGAAGTCTATAGGCTACCCTTGTCGAAAATGCTCATGGGGGTAGAAGAAGACCCACCTAATTGGTTAACTTAATCGAGGAAATTACTCCCAATAGAAGACTAACATCAATTGGTCGAAGACCCCCATAAAAGTCGTATAAATAGGAGCTTGTTAGCACTTCCACAACAACTAAGTTGGAGACAAGACATTCACTCACTCACACTTACACCTTTTCTCATCAACTTTAGCCTCACCACTTTCACTCACTCACACACGACTTAGCAAGATTCCAGCACGACATTTGGCACTTAGATGCTAGGAAGAGTGCTATACTTGTAATCCCAAGTCATCCTAGTAATAGCGCCTCCCCCCCAACGGAATTCCACCAATATCAATAAAGGCATCGCTCGCTTCTCTTAGGCTCGGGATAAGCGTTTCGAATAAAACTCACACGATCAATATCCTGAATTTTTCCTCCACGGGGGGTCAAATGGTTTTGTATCACCAAAGGAAAAAAAATATTTGTTTTCCAGCTATTTGGCAATTTGAGATTTTCTCGAAAAAGAAGGAAAATCTTTGAAAGAGATAGAAAAATATGGTGTAATTGTATCGAGAAACCGTGTGAAAAGTTATCTGAAATATCAAAACATTATCTCACTTCCTACAAAACAAGTGGGAAGATTTCAAATTTGTATGAGTCAAACGCCTAGAAAAGATTGATTTTTTATTTACTAAGAAATTCCTGAAAAATCTTATTTTTCCCTCGTTTTCCCTTTTTCTTTTCCTTCACTCCAATTTTTTAAGAAACAAACGAAGCATAAGGGTACGTTGTTTAGAAAAGATAAAATGACAGTACATTGTACACTTGGTCTACACCTTAAATGGTGGAGCCTACATTAGATAAGAGGGAAGGGGAAAAATATTTTCTTCTTTTTTAGATAAAATGGCTAGACATGGAACCATGAACTTTGCAAATGGAACCTTGGAAAATGCCTTCCCCCATTATGTTTATCAAATTTGTATACTAACCTATAAACTAATGAAAATATAGATTTTAGATTTTATGTCTTATGACCGGCCTCTAACTACTTTTTACATATAAATCTTGTTATAAAAATTTTTGAATTACCTAAGGACCTACTGTAACTAATTCTCAATGCATATGTTTCAAATAAAACATTTTGAAGTGCCAGTTTAATGATATACCATATCGTTGTAAGTGCAATCACGCGATAGTTAACAATTTTTGGATTCATTATGTGTCATATATTGTATGTAATTTGCCCAAATGCTAGAAACCTCCATATCAGTATGCATCACACCAAGTCTTTGTTGGGACGAAGCTTTCTTAGTTCATAAAACACTGGATTGTTGGCTTGTCGCCTTCTAAGTTTACTGCATCACCAGGTTTATGTCTTCTCTATTTATTGGACCACTAGATTACGAGCTATCATGCTTCTTATCCTATTGGACGGTCTAATAGCTGCCTTACCGCCCTGTCACCTAAAGAATATAGGTTCACTAGATGTACTAGAGGCTCATTAATCAGTCCACACGCCTATTCATTGGCTCACAAAATATCTATAAAAAAATCTCCCAAATATTGAAAGGTACATTAGTTTTCCCTTTACTTTCTCTCTAGTTGTTTAGACTCCGCTTACTCACATAAGCATTAAATTATCTTAGTTAGAGATCCTCTGATAAGTTTACATCACTTGTTGACTTAACCATTGAAGTTTACATCACTTGTTGACTTAACCATTGAAGTGTCTTAGTTGGAAACCATTTACAAGTTTAAGTGTCTTATCTAAGTGTAGGTTTTTTAAATTAAAGTTGAGGATTAAATATTCTAAGAGTTAGCACGACAGCTCGGTTTGACATGGAGTATCAAAATAATTTTTTTTTGTAATAAAGAGCATAAAATGGAAATCAAACCATTTCAGACACTAACAATGAATCTAACTGAGGAGGATCTATGTCCCAGAACATATCCTTTGCACATTCACCTATATCTATTTTGCTTAAACTATCTACAACTTTATTTGCAGATCTTGGTATCCATTTGAATTTGGCGTTCCATGGCTTGTGAAGTAGGACCTTTCATTGATGGACCATCTCGGCGATGTTCGATTGTGCCTTCAATTCCCTTGCACAAGTTTGTATGTCATGATGGAGTCCATCTCAATCTCGACATTCGACAAGCGTTTATCCCATGCAAGCTCCAATCCTTTCTTTAATGCCTCTAGTTTCGTTTCTTCCACGGTTGGGGATGTCAATCCCTTCGTAAAGCCCCAACAGCAGATTCCCCCATTGATTCCCAAGACTAGCGCGGCCATGCCTCGGTTATTCTCCCCATAAAGACTTCTATCAACGTTAAGTTTAAACCACCTTTTCTGAGGTTTTTGCCATTTTGGTTCGTTGTTGCCACGGTTTTTCCTCTTCCACTCGCGAAGATCACATCGCAACATATTTATTTGAAAAATTCATCTTTGAACGCTCTTCTTATTTCCTTGAAACATTGTTGAATTCCTATGCTTCGAAATCTGCCATAATGTTGCAACAAAAAACGAGCACCACTGCTCCTTAGGCGCAACAGAGTTCGACACTTCCAGTTTTCAAACATTTGCCTTCAGCCAAGCTGTATCGGCGAGGTTATTAAATTGACTTCTTTCGTTCCTCATAATTATTTTGTTCCAAATTTCCCTTCCTGCGCACCAGTGGCGCAGCATATGCATAATCATTTCATCCCTACAAGTACATAGCAGGCAGTCAACCTCTTAAGTGATTTTGGCGTGTTTTGAGTAGGTGATTTGTTACAAGTCTTTGTTGAGCAATAAGCCAAAGGAAATGTTGTAGTTTATTGCTAACATCGACATCTCACATCCAATTAATCTCCCTACTTCCTCCTTTTTCATCTGAATAAAGCTTAAGGACAACTTTATACGCCGATTCACAAGTGAATTGTTTCGCTCCATATTACTCTGTCATCAACATTTCTAAGAGAAACCTCATTGCCCCTCAGATGTCACTTGGGATTAAGGTGTGCAAGTTTTCGAAATTCCAGTCTCCCTCAAAATTGAGGACATCACAAAGCATCAACCCCGCTTCTGTGTGATTGATTTCGAATCCCTCTTCGCACCATAATGAGATCCGCGTGCCCCTTCCAATTTTCCCTCATAGAAACGGAGTCATCAATACAACACACCGAACAATTCCTTTCCACGTTGTGCTATCCAAAGATTTCGTTGTATACTGCAAGAGACTTATTCCCTTCAAGTATTTGGCTACCATAAAGTCGCTCCATACCGTTACATATTTATTATAATCTTCCATCTGAACTTAGCCAACATTACCTTGTTACTTGTCTGTGTAACTCTATTTCCCAAACCTCCATCCACTTTCGACTTTGTCACTCTCGGCCAACCGACAAGGCGTAATTTTTTCTAAGTGACATTCGTGGCTTTTTTTAAATAAAAAATGGTCCTTTATCGTGGCTTCATTACGAAAAATAGTCATTTATGTCCACATTCAGTCCTATCGTGGTTTTTCATCCAATTTTGGTCCTCCACCCTTTTTTGTTATTTCTTTTTGCACCTTGAAAAATATTTATTAACAAAAAACCCCACATATATTATTTTAATTAGTAAACAGCCTCCATATGTTATATATTCACCTAAAATTATATATTCACTTTAAAAAAGTTAAACAATATATAATAAACTTAATTACGTAAATGCTAAATATTACATTAAAAAAATATACCTTTATTAACTAATAAACAATTTTCCTTCAATTCTAAAAGATATGCTCAAAAAAGTGCAGTTGCATATTTATAATTATGGATATACTTATAATTTTATTTTTAAATTTTAAAAAAAACTTAAAACAGAGATTAATATAATATATTTCTCAATTCAAAAATATTATAAGTTTTTTATTATATATTTAAGTTTTTGTTTTTTGGTATTTTTGACTTTTTTGTTGTTTTGATTGTTTATGATAATTTAAGAATTTTGATTTTTTTTATTAATTCTTCATATTATTATTATATTTAAAATTTGTTCATATTCAGGAAATAAATATTGACTAAACATCACTCAATTAATCTGGATTTATTAAATATCTCAAGATAAATATAAAAAAAAAACTTTAAATAAATAATAAAGAATTAATATTTTTTGAATTGAGAAATATATACTATTAATCTTCGTTTTAAGTTTGTTAAAAGTTGAAAAATAAAATTATACGTATTTCTAAAATTATAAATATACAACAAAAAACTTGTGTGGGCTTATATTTTAGAATTAAAGATAAATTACTTAATTAGTTAATAAAGGAAACTTTTTAAAATTTAATATTGTATTTATGTATTTTAGTTAATTATAATACTTTTTTTAGCATTCTAAGTGAATATGTAATTTTAGGTGAATATATATAACAAAAGTGAGCTTTTTAATAATTGTAAATAATACATGTGGGTTTTTTTTGCTAATAAATATAGTTTAAGGCAGTGTTTTGAAATTCGACCCGGACAGGCCGGTTCTCTTGTTATAGCAGGTTGCATGTTGTAGTGGGCGAACCGACAAAAACCGCTGGTTCGCCTGGCGAAGCCCTTTTAATTGTTTTTTTATTGAAATTACCTTTTATGCCCATGTGAAGCTCAGTCTTTAATAAAAGAAAAAAAAACCTCCAAGTTTCAGCAGTCAGCTCACGACTCACGATTGGGGGAAAAGGGAAAAAAAAACCTAAGCTCAACTCTCCACAAATCGGTGCCGGATTCGCCGCCGCTACACGCCTGCACCACACTTACGCTCCTGATCGCCGCCCCTGCTTGCCAGACCGCCGCTGAACCGTAGCTTTCAATTTTTTTTTTGCTTGAACTTTGAACTTTGAACTTTGATGTTCTTTTTGTTATAAACTTATAATATATGGTGACTTGTGTATGAAGTATGAACTATGAACTATGAAGTGGCTATGAAATATGAATATAGTGTGGTATCTTAGTTGCTTAATCTTGTTTCTTCAACAATTGAAATAAAGTGAAGTTTGTTAATTTTAGTAGATTAGTAAATGAGTTTGTTAAATTTAGTTTGTTATTTTTTTTACTAAAAGTAGCTTATTAAATATTAGATTTGTATTTTACTATTTTAGTGAGGTATTACATGATGAATTAGGTAACTTATGGGTTGTATGAGAGGGTGCAAGTGTGGATGTGGATGTGGATGATCATGATGTCTCGTGATGAATGTTTGTCTTGTTACTACTTTCTTATTTGAGTTTATTGTTGGCTTTTACAACTTTGAATTTGGAATTATGTGTTGAAGGCTTTAAATTATGGACTATATTTGTATGAGGAATTTAGTATTTTGTTACGATTTTTGTTATACACTTGAATATTTTTTATATATTTTATTAAATATTGACTTTAGTCTACAAATCGGTCCAATCAGTGGTTCGGCTGGTTCGACCTGTTTGACCCACTACACGGTAGCCACACCGGGTCAGTCACCGGGCCGGGTTTCAGAACACTGGTTTAAGGTGCAAAAATAAATTAAAAAAAAAAGGTCTGAAGGAGCAAACTTTGATTAAAACCCATGATAAAGGACTAAATATGGACAAAACTGCGATAAATGACTATTTTCGTAATGAGACCACTATAAAGGACCATATTTGAAAAAGCCAATCGACATTCGTCGATCACAAGAAATCCCGATTGAGTTTATCAAGGGCATCAAAAACATGCTGGGGGCCACACGAATTGCATGAAGTAGATAGGTAGCGTCGCGCCAATCGATTGGATAAGGGTTCCGCGACCCGCAATCGATAAGAATTTGCTTTTCCAATTACGGAAGCACTTCAGCACTGTGTCAACAATCTTCACATATGTTGCTCTATCAACATGCCCATGAATTAGTTTAACCCCAAGGTATTTGCCAAGATTTCGAGTTTCCCGAACCAGGGGATTTCTCTTATAACTCATTTTAGAGACGACCCTCGCCTTTGGAGAAGAGAACCTTGGATTTCTGAGGATTTAACTTAAGACCCGACGCCTTACAGAATTATCAAGAACCTCTTTCATTGCATGCGCCGTCTATTTTGTCGCCTTTCCCATAAGGATCAAGTCATTCGCGATAAATAGATACGAAAGCGCCAGTCGTCTGCGATAAGGTAAAATCGGCTTCCACTTCTTCCTCCTCGTGGCTGCTTGAATCAAATATGAGAGTCACTCAATGCACAAAACGAATAGACAAGGAGACAAAAAGTCCCCTTGTCGAAGCCCACAACCATGATTAAATACCTCTATAGGCGTTTTGTTCCATAAAATATGCGTAGCAGCATTATGTACGCAGAACATGATAATAACAACCATCTCGACTGGAAATTTGAAAGCAAACAAGGTCTCCTCTAAAATACCCCAACTTACCTTGTCGTATGCCTTCTCCAAATCAAGTTTCAGCACCAGGCACCGTATTTTATTCTTTTCCCTAGATCTTGTAAGACCTCTTGTATAACGAATATATTGTCATGCGTGCTCTGCCCCCTTGATGAAACTTGACTGAGTTGGTGCAATGAGATTATGCCTCATCCCCTTAAGTCACATCGTAACACACTTAGTAATAATTTTGTACAAGACATTACATAAGGATATAGGTCTAAATTGTGAAATCACCTCGGGTTTGGAGTTTTCAGAATAGAACAGAGATGAGCTTCGCAAAGTCCCAGGTCGAAACTTTGCGAGGAGAAAACCTCCCTAGTAAAATCTACTATCGGTGTTTGAACCCACTCCCAACCCTTTTGATAGAAACCCGCTTGTAGCCCGTCTAGTCTGGGAGCTTTTAGTGGGCGTATTGCGAAAAGAGTCTCCTTAACCTCATCCACATCAATGCTTCTAACAACTAACTGATGCTCCTCCCTTCTCAATTCTGTTTGGAAGTCCAAAATTTTTAACTTCCCCTTGTTCCCACTGGAATCCAATGCATGTTGCCGAAAAGAGATTTTTATAGTATGTTCGCGCATGACTTTTAAGCACATTTTCCGACTTCTACCTATTATTCTCGATTTTGAGCATTTGAATTTTATTTTGCTTCCTCCTAACCAGCGTCGAACGATGGAAATACTTTGTATTCCTTTCGCCTTCACTAATTCATTAGATACGAGATTTTTGAAGCCAAAATATGTCTTCTTTTTTTAGAACCTCATTGTATTCCTCAATTAATGTTTTCTCCAACTTGACAAGAAAGTTGTTCGAATTATAACAGAGACTTTTTTTAGATACCTTCAATGCGCACCTCTAACTCCCTTTTTTTCTTGAAAATGTTATCGTCTTGTTTTTATTCCATGGAATAATTTCCTGGGAACTTTCTCAATCGCTCCCACTATACCCACACTTGTGTTCCTAATTATTCTCAAAATCTTCGAGCACTCCTCAGGTCGGAACCACGTAGCCTCAAATTTAAACGGTTTTGGTCCTCCATTTTCCTTATGGTCGTGACACCTTATTAGAAGAGGATGGTGGTCCGAGTGGAATCTCGGCAAATGGACGACCTCATATTCTGAGTATTTATCGAACCACCCCTGGTTTGCAAGATCTCGGTCAATCCGTCCCCGAATAATGGCACCATCCTTTCTTTTGTTTGTCCACGTAAAGATGGACCCTTAAACCCCATATCCATAAGTGTGCATCATGTAATTTCCAAAAAAGTGGAGTCTACTAAGCGCCACTATGTTGCCTCCTGACTTCTCATGTGTAAATCCCACTTCATTGAAGTCCCCCTTTGTCAACCACTGTAAGTTCGAGATCCGCGCGATATTAGCCATGCTCTCAAACATCCTGATTTTATCCCTTCTTCTTTGTTGAGCATAAATCCCCGAAAACCTCCATTTATCTTATTGTTTCGGGTTAATAATTGCATGAATTGCTTGATCTTTAATACCTACTATTTCCACATCAACCTTTGGCTCTTTCCAAAGCATCCAAACCCTGCCTACCATGCCCACCGTAGGGGCTAAGACGTAACTGGAGAAACCCAAAAATGGTGTTATTTGTCTCGCATGAACTTCACTTACTCTAGTTTCAAAAATATAAACCACGAACGGTCCATGAAGTGGACTAACTCACAGAGATTTCTCCTAAAACAAACATTCTTGTCTCCATGACTATACCATGTAATGATCTTCATATTAACTTGATAAAGGCGATGCGGAACTATCGGGTTTTCAATTATTGATCCCCTCCATGCTGCAAAAAAATTACATCATCGTCTCCCTCGCAAGTGTTAATTGGCGAGTCAACTCCCTTTCGCTCGAGGCCACTTTTTACCACCATGTGTTCATCTAATCTACCCTCTAAATTGGGTGGATCATTGTCTCTACTTCCCATACACTCAACGATATGGTTAGTGCATTGATCACCGGTTCCTCTTGCTCCGTTCGTGATATCTTGGAGGATCTGTGAAGGGTTAGATGACGTGTCTCGAACTCCAAAAATTTCCAATGCGCCAACATTAGATTGTGTAACTAATTTTCTTGAATTTCTTGTCCGTTGAGTTCCAGCCTGGTTTTCCTTGCCAGTTTCTTGCACTTTTTCCTTAGGGTTTGCAATCTCTTCACCTTTCAAAATTCTGAGATTATTAATAATAACCAAACCCCTATTAGGAATTCTCTTTCCTTCTGCGTTTCCAACTCTTGCCTTAATATTATTCTTATGGATTATCTTATCCTTCCCCACAGAATTTGACTCTTTCGGCTTCGACGCGCTATGGGTCTCTGGAAGGATTCTCTTTCCTTGTGCAGTTGGGTTTTGGGTTGTAAAAGTAATTTTTCCAGATCCCAACTCCTCGCCATCTTGTGGATCTAGGTTATTTATGAGCGTGAATTTACCGTTATTTGAGTACTCATTTCCTTATGATTTTATATAAGTATTGGTGCATATTGATTGGTTTCAGTATAGCTTTATGTTTTTATAGAATTTTGGTGAAATAATGCAAAATAATGCAAAAAGAGCCTAAATATGATGTTTTTTGGAACATGGCTTCAAAACACAACGTTACAATGAGTAGAATCCAAAAGAAACCATTAATTAAAATGGAAGGAGAAAAAGTTACAAGAATAATCACATGCTTTCTACATACCATTGGAAAGCCAAGGAATTCAGTGTTCCAACTCAATAAACAAAACTTAATTATGGCATTCATAGAGGAAGTCACATCCAAAATTGAGACGACGCGCAGAGAAGAAGACCAGATCGCGCGGCTCAGGCGCGACGTACGCATTGGCACGCGACCAGACTAAATTGTGCCATTTTCGGACACAGAAATAGAGAGTAGCGCGATCAGGGGTGTGACGCGGCACATAGCGCGCCAGGAGCGCAATTAGATCCAAATCGTGCGTTAAGGCCCAGAACCATACAAAAACCCTAATTTTAGTCCAACTCCTATTTCTCCTATATAAAGATACTAGAGCTGCGGATTTGAAGAGACCACCACAACCACCAAGAACAACATTCATTCATTCACACCCACTCTTTATTATTCATAACAATATTCAGTAGCACACAACAACAATCAGGATATTTGAGATCATGAGCAAGGATTCAAGTCATAGGGCGAGTAGAAAGTAGCAAGGCGACATCGATTGGGAGTTCATATTTCTTTTACAATTTCCTTACGATGTTCTTTTCTATTTGTGATTTGGAACTTGTAATAATGAGTAGCTAATTTTGTGTGTTTAAAGTTATGGCGTAATTAAATTGACAAACCTATGTGATTTCTTATGTTTTGATTAAAACCTTTTTGTTTATATTTATTTATTGTCTTGATCTAAATACTTTTATGTATTTGGCCAATATATGAATGATTAAAAGTTATGGGAGGTTAGCTAACGTCACCACATAGCACGTTCTAAAGGGATAGTTGAACCTCTTGAGTGTGTGGGACCACCAACGTCATCCCATGTTCTGTTGTGGCATCGAAAGAAGCCATTAACCTGTAGATCACAACTATTAATTAAAAGCATGAGAATGAACATAGGGGGAATCCATTGAAACCTGACGCTCTAAACATTCATCCACCGTTTGAGTAGATTTAAGTAGTGATTAGATTTAATGTTTGTATAAGTTAATCATCATTCAATTCAATCCAGTCAACAAGTTTAGTATATCTTAATTTAGTTTACTTTCGTTAGTTTAGATAATTCAACCTACAATTTACAAACCTTACTACGTGACAAACTTGAGAATAAAATAGAAGAAGCGAGATTGATTCAATACAGTCCTCGTGGGATTTGATACTTGGGACGTAATACTACTTGACTCGTATACTTGCAAATGTGCATAATTTATTATTAATAGCACGTGAAAATACGCATCAGTTATCATTCAATGTTAGTATACCAAAAAGATTCTTCCTCGATATCGTTCTCACCTTATTAGTTCCATTAGGCATAGGATTTATCTCCCTCTCCCCCTAGTGACCTTCATCCATTCCCCAAAATCATTCGCTTTTACTTTTTCAACAAGCCAATTTTCTTTCTCTGTGTTCCTAATGGGCCTTGCCGCCTCTTTCATGATCGGATTCTCATCCTCACTACTTCTCTGGTTTTTCCCGATTGCACAGTTAACTTCAATATGCCCAACCCTGCCACATTTGTAGCAAAGCGAATGTAGATTCTCATATACCACCTGACAAATTTTGTTGTGAATGTCTAAACCCGACGTTAGAGGAACGTCCGTACTCACTTGCACACGAATTCTTGCAAACTTCCTATGTGTCGCGTTGTACGTGTTCCCGTCAATTTTGATAGGGTCACCAATGCATGACGCCAATACTTGGATTATGCCTATATTCATTAAGTCCATTGGTAATTTGGAATCTTTACCCATGTAATCGCACTATCCACCTTGTCCGTGGATGTGCGGAAGTCTGGGCACCATTTTCGTATCGACAGGAAGCTCCCCGTTAATTTCCACGGGCCTTCTGTGAGAATTTTTCATTGAGTTTAGTCCTTAAGGCAATAGTAGCCATGACCAAGGTCCATCAATTCAAAATCACATTGCAGTGATTACATAGTATCTAATTTCGTTTTGAGGGCCACATAATACCAAGGTCTTCCTAGAACCTGGTAATTAGGGTGTCCTTCCAATCATTCATCAGTTGGTTTCTGAGCTCTTCCGAGAATGTGATCCTTATGAATATGTTCTTCCTTACTTTCGCTATTTTATGTTCATTGATTCTCACGTTTCTTAGTTTGTTTTTTGCCATTACGATTGTCGCTAGTGTGGGTGGTGCATGATTAGGGTTAGGGTTTCCCCCAATCATGTGAGCCTCTTTCATAGTATCCTCCCTTCCCATGTCGATACTAAGTGAACGTGATCTTTTTTGTTGTCTCGACTCTAGTATGTGGTCATCCGGTAGATCGAATTCTGTCAGCGCTAGAAGTAGAGGGTTTTAGCATATTCTTTTTCTTAGTTTGCCCATCAATGAAGAGGGTTTTTGCATTCTGTCGCCGCTGGAAGTTGATGATGATGACACCCCAACATTAAATATAAAGTAGACTTTAATATTGATTTTTTGGGGCTTTTTTACACGATCGCAAGTTGTATCTATCATCAAATCAAAGAAGCCAATACAAGTGAGATATGCACCTAATAATAAATTCGGGGTTTTAGTAAGAAAAATAACACAACTTCTTTGTTAATAATAAATAACATTAAATTCTTCATGCTTGTAGACCTATCCATATTTTTCTCCTTTATCAGCTCTAATTATTTGCTTTTTATGAATGAACTGTAATTATTCATACGAAATTAAAATAAAATATTCATGGAAAAGTTTCAAAAATAGTCCCACAATGGTGAAACTTTTCAATTGTAGTCGCATAATAATTAACTTTTTAATTTTAGTCCTATATTGATCAATTTTATCAATTTTAGTACTACATACCGTAATAGACCCACATTATCCTTGTTTTCAAATTCTTTGTCAAGAAATCGTTAATTTTGTCTTTCTTAATCGTACAATCTAGGTTTAATGTTCTTTTCCCAAATTCGTCCAAGCCTAAATCTAATTTGTCAAATATAAATTAAAGGATTTTGGTCCAGAGTACCAAGATTGACAAAATTTTGATCAATATTTGACCATAAGTAAAAAGTTGATCACTATAGCCTGATTTCGGTTCTGAAGTACCAAAATGATGAAGATTGATCAGTATATTAAAAAAAAAGGTAGTCCGGTGCACGAAACACCCCCGCAATGCGAGGGTTCGGAGAAGGGTCACACCGCAAGGGTGTATAAGAGGCAAGCCTTCCCCTGTCAAATTTGACAAGAGGCCGCTCCCAGAATTTAAACCCGTGACCTCTCAGTCACACAGCAACACCTTTACCGATGCGCCAAAGCTCTACTCCAAGATTGATCAGTATGCAACTAAAAAAAAAGTAAAATATTGTAGAATTAAAATTAAAAATACCATCATTATGGGACAATTTTTAGTTTTCTAAAATTTTCATGCTAACCTCCCTTCCTTCAAATAAATAAAAATCTCAATACTCATCCCACACTTTTATTTTATACAAGCCAAGTATTTTGTGTATGCAGTATGCACAACACATCACACACACAAACACAGGTAAGTGTGTGAGAATCCTTTTGTCTTTGACCAACTAATTGAGATAGAGATGTTGATGGATTGAGACAATGTGTGTGCCAAAAAGGATAGAGAAAAGTACCTCTCATGTTCTCTGTTTGGCTCTGCACCCATTTTTCTCTCTCTCTGCTATGCTATGTGGGTTGGTGTTTCCTCTATATATGCACAAATTTCTAATAAGCCTTTCTGCCCGAGATTCCTTTTTCCTGTCATGCAATTTGGAGCAAACGTTTCTTTTGTTGTGTACATCAGTCCCAGGCTAAATTACCCCTTCTCATATCTCTTTCTCATTTACCCCACCCTATACAATTAATTGGACCAACCTCCATATGATTTACTTCACACATATATCAATTTATATGTCATCTCTCTTTCTGCTTATTTGTTTCCGTGACTTGTCAAAATCTCTTAGAAGAAGGGTTTGTAATTGTAACAGTATATAGAGTTTTATTTGCATTTTCAGCTATTTCTGATCCTACGGTTGAGACTATACAGTGCTCTGATATTTTGCAAGTGTAACATTGCTTGAGACTAATTGAAAAAGGAAATAGGAGAAAAGAAAGAAAACGAGAATCTACAAAGATTATTCGCTTTAATAGTGTTATATATATATATATATATACACATACTATTATATAAAGGAAGATTGTATGTAAGGACTGATCTTTTTGTTTCACGGAACTTCCCTAATTTTAGCAAAATATAAAGTCAAAATGATATGATTACGGCTGTAAAATCCCCCTAAAATCACGAGCAAATTTAAAAGTTCGTATTCTTCTTCCAGCTATGATGGCGAGAAATTCCTCACTTTTTGCTAGTTGACATATAAAAGATTCTCTTTAAAAATCTAAGGTCAATATCCTCACCCAAATAATAATGATTACATTTCGAGTGCTCGTATAATTTGTGGAAGAAGTGATGAAAAGAAAGTGGAATCGATATAATAATCAGATTCATTTTCAAAAGACGACTTTACCTTTAGAATCAAAACCGGGAGAAGCCAAAATAGCTCTTCGCTATACTAATTTATGTGTCACTGTTAGTCTAATTGCACTTATAAGGCGTGCGTAGCAGCACGACTTAGTGAATGAGACGTTGAGTGCTTATAATTTGTATATATATTATTCTTAACTAAAATTATATGTCACAAATCTAATGGTAATATATGCAATGGCGTATAATTTGCGACATAAAATTGAAATGGGAAGGATGACCATCAACTTCAGGGATCTTAAATCTTTACCGTAGGTTTTTTGTTTGAAATAGAGTTTATACGTGTAATTTAGATTATTCAACAACTTGATCACATGGACTACTATTTTTATCGGGAATTACCTATAAAAGAAGAGATTGTGGAGTCAAACCACGACGGGCGTGTTCGCTGATGTTACATGCACTATATTCTAATGCATTATGGTATTGACTTCAAGGAATGCAACATCATGGAAAGATTAATTAAATTCTCCTGATGAATAAATAATAGGGATAATTACGGATACAATTACAACCACTTCCCTTCCAACCAAAAAGTAAAAATAAACTACCAACTTTGTTTTTGTTCAACTTATGTGTTAAAATATATTTTTTTTTTGTTATTAGAAGTTACAAAACCAGACTTGCAAATGGCACTTAAAAAGAGGCCGGTATTACTCAATTGGCATAAACTCTAGAGAGCCAATCTCCAATCACTTTACAGTAAAGCAACAAGTTTTTCACTGGCCCCCAACTAGCCAACTTGTCTTTTCGAGGAGTCTTCAAAAATTAGTTCATCCACTCCCCAATCTTCATAGCTTCTATCAGGAAGGTATCGCCGAATGGTGAATGGTATTTTTCTCTCGTGCAACTCTTTCATTGCTATCTCAAGAGGATCAGTTTCACCCTCTAACTCTTCCATGACAGGAGCGTTCATGCTAATCTACAGAGTGCGAGTGCCCAAAATCCTAGCACGCTCATACTTAGTCATGTACTTGGACGTCTTCCGAGGCCTCTCCACAAATTCTTGATTATGCTTATCGTCTCCATCACCTTCTATCGCATCAAGCACTTCCTCGTTGTTGTTTTCTTCCTCAACTCCACCCCTTCATCAAGCTCAGACTCCATCGGCTCATTTTCGTACCCTCCATCCATATCATATTCTTCGTCCGCCATGGCCTTAAGAGATTTAGATGTAATGTTAAATAAAAAACTATTTGATTAACTTGCACAAGTTTCATTTAAAAACTATCGATAAATTTAAAATAATAGTAAAATAATTTTATTTATTTATTTAAAGTATCTTACTGTTATTTATTAATTTTAAAAATTCATTTAACTAATTCTCATTTTAAGTAAATATATGATCCTAGGAAAAAAAATAACTTTAAATATTCTAGCTTGTGAGTGCATATTTACATTGTTTCTTGTACCGCATATATTATTAATTAAATAACTAATTTCTAGAATATAAACACATAATTATTTTCTCCACCATTATGACATGCATATTTTATTATTGCACCAATAGTAATTTTAAACTAATAATTCTTAAAAGATAATGTAACATATCATAAAATTTTTGCTAATGACATTGGTTTATTAAAAAATAAGTAATAATAATAATTATATAGTTGGGTAAAATTATTTTATTGTTGATTTTAATACTTCTAAAAATCAATCAATTACTTTTAAAATGAAAATATGTTAAATATGTGGTACAAAAAATAATGTAAATAACTAAATATACATTCACAAGCTAGAATATTTATAGTTTTTTTTTCCTAGGATCTACATTTATTTAAAGTGGGATTTGTTGAATGATTTTTAAAATGAACGAATAGTAATAACAAACATTACATAAATAAATAAAATTATTTAACTATTATTTTAAATTTATCAATAGTTTTTAAATAAAACTTGTGCAAAATAATGAAATAGTGTTTTACTTAACATTAAATCTAAATCTCTTAACACTTAAATTGACAAGGGCAAAGTTGGTAGTTTATTTTTACTTTTTGGTTGGAGGGGAGGTGATTGTAATTACCCAAACTACATGGGAGGTATCTGTAATTATCCCTAAATAATACATACATAGAAAAAATTGGTAAATAAAAAAAACTACCCCATTGTTATCTATAATTGGCAAATAACTCGCTACGTTAATTTTAGTTGGCAAAAGCCCATTGCTATTCAATAATTAGCAACAAAAAAAATCGTGTTATACTGAATTAATTCGCTTGTACTGAAATTGATCTCAAAACATGATTTTTATTGTACTTAATTTGATACAAATGGAAATAATGATGTGATCAAATCAAATCTATGCATTTTTTTAATTATTTATCTTGAACATAAGATTAGTTTTGAGATCTGTAATAATATAAGTACGGTACCGATTAATTTTATCATGCTTTCGTACAACTTCAAAAGAAATTAAAAAAAATTATAATAGATATAAAAATATTTATTTTAATAAGATTATGTTTGTTATAAAACCATAATGCTTAGACACATTAGTTATTGGTACTCTCATTATAAAATATGTCATCAATGATTTTTCTTGCCAATTTGTAAATTATACAGGGTATTCACACACAAGGAGTTCTTTACCAATTAAAGATAACAAGGTTAGTTTTTGCTAATAGCTCTATAAAAAACGGGTGCATATTCTTTTTTCTTTTGGTAGATAAACGATTAAAAGGCCCTTAAGCAATATCCGCGTACATAATAGAAACTAAACTAAGGGGTGGGGTTAGAACAACGCTAACGTTCCCCTCAAATTGGCTTGATGGCGCATATTTATCTCTTTTATTAACTTTGTTTTAAAAGCAAATAAATAACAGTGAGTGAAGCTTGTAGTCATGGACACCTCTTACAATCTTTCTAATACCCCGAAACAAACGCAACTACAAGTCTACAATAAGAAATTTGTCCTCATCTTCATCCCCCTTTTCTTGCTCCATTTAAGTGCTTTCCTAATAAAACATATGGTAATTACAACTATAATTTTTACAATAAAAAACGGAGACTTCGATGTAAAAGAGATCATACTAATCCAACATACAAATTTACAGTGCACAAAACATTATAAGTTTAAAACTAAATGTGTACAGAGGCTTTGTAAAAATACTATGAATCTGATACATGTTTCTGGCTTTTCCATCATTCAAAAATCATCATTACCATCAGATCTTGCATTCTCTCGGTTTTCATGTCAATAACTCAAATACTTTACAGCATATATATATATATATATCACCCATAAGGCCATAACGCGAACGGAATTAAAATAAAAAAAAAAAAACACCAATGCAGGAAATCGAGAACACAAAAATTGAACATAAAACAAAACTAATCGAAAAGAAATAATAACGATTCTTCCTCTTGGAATAATAATAATTCCACAACTCATCACACTCAACATCAAACATCACCGAACACCTAAGAAGAGATAAATTCAGGAGAAGCCATTTTCGGATCGATCAAAGTGGAGGAGTTGACCGCAACATTTGGGGCAAATCTCCAGCTGTTTGGGCACCATGTAATACATTAAACAGCTCTTGCATCCTCCTACCACTAGCACATTATTATTATTATTATAATTGTTGTTATTGCTATTGCCAGAATTACCATTTCCATTGTTGTTATTAGCAGTAATAGTCTTCTCCTTGTACCCATAAATATTATAACAACAATTCTCTTGATCAATCTTGCTATTACCACTCCACTGCTCCCTGGAAGAAGACGGTGAGGACTCCGTGGACGACCCTTCGCTGTCGTAAGCACTGCTGTCGTCCTCCGAGTAGTAATCCACCCCGCCGAACTCCGCCGTAGCCTTCCGAGGATCCTCCTTCGCCTTCATCCCCGTCCTCCAATTTATGAAATAAATCTCACCCGTCTGTTAAATTATTACCAAAAATCAAGAAAGAAAAAAGGTGGCGTCTTTAATTTGTAGGTTATTATAAATGTAACGAGAATCGACATAAATGAACAAAAGGGTATTTAATACCCACCATTAAAAACCTTTTCACGATCCAAGATCTGTTCTTTTTTAAGGTTTATTTCACAAAGCAATAAATGAATGCACCCCATTAAAGGAATTATACATTTAATGGGTGTTGTACTATTTTTACTTGTCTCCTTTTATGTGTTTACCTTTAAATCGAGGCATTGTTCCCAATGGTAAGGAAGTGAGGCCTGTGAATTGAGGTCTAAAGTAGGACCGGCAGAGATATTTTCCGGCGAATCTGAACCGCCGTTGTTGCTGCCGCTGCTGCTGTTGTTTAAAGAACAGTTCTGAAGGGACCTCTCTAGTGATGCTGTTACGGCCGCCATGTTTGGTGTTCCCATTTTCTTGTGCTTGTTTTTTTCACAACCCAACACCTAAAAACCGTACAATTTTTTCAAGAGAAAAAAAAAGGTAATGGTTTTTGTGAGTTTGTTGTTGGTTTAAGAGGGAGGAGGAGAAGAGAGGCTAAAAGGTAGGATTTTGGATTTGGGGTTGTAATGGAAGAGTAGTAGTAAAACTCAAAGGGTGGAATTTTTGGCTTTAAGAGGAAAGAATATTGGTTTGTTTTTAATTAGTTTATTTGTTAATTTATAATTAGAGTAGAGGTAACAAAATGCGCGTCAAAGAATCAAAACCAGGTAGGTGTAGGACACTAATAGGGACAAGACCATGCCAAGGGCATTTGCGTTTTTTTGTCTCTCAAAAAGCCTTCCTATACATGTTTTTGGTTTAACAATATATCTACCCTCCCCTTACTTTGTTTTTATGATTTGATTAGCCATTTTTTTGTTTGTTGATAAATTCCAGATATCATGAATCAAAATAGTGGTTCCATGATAGAGAAGCACTTATCCAAAAAAATAAAAAACTTGATAGAATGCCTCTATCACAAAATATAAATATTTACATGTAAGACACTATAAGGAACAATATACTTGATCAATTATGAGTACGAGTCCAAACCACTAAATTATGAGCTGTGAAGCTTGTACGCGTTGAATGTATGAAATTAAAATAAAAAGTGGTTACATTTTTGGTTTAAATAACTAGTTAATTTTAGATAATTTAAACTTTAAAGCCTAATTTTGAGGAAGTTAGGTATTATTTTAAAAGTTAGGTGAAGTATGGATGTGACAATTTGGATTTTCCAAAGTGTTCACAGTTTTCATGCGAACTACTCAAGAAAGTGAACTTAAGATATCAGTGCAAATGTCAAAGAAAATTCAAAATGTATTACTCGAATTTGATTATGTAAAGTATTTGTGTAATGTAACACATAGTACATACAGGCTGCGTTTTTCTTGTTTTCTTTTTTCCAAGTTCCAACCAACATTTGATTTCAAAATATAACACAAAAGGAACCATTATGAATTTAAAAGAATGGTGGGGTTGGGGCTCATCACAAAATGACGATTATATAATTCGTAATTTTCCGAATGTGGAATCTATTCTGAGTTCTTTCACTGAAGTTTTCTGACACCAAAGACCTATCTCTTTCCTTCTTTTTCAGAGATTTCTCCTCAACCCCAAAAACTATTCCCTTCACATATTTTTTTACTCCATTCCCTTATTCTTTTAAATTGCTTCTTGTCCTTTTAATTTCATTAAATATTACTTATATTATATATGTATATCGTGTTCTCCGCTTGATAGTAGTGGATAAAATAATAAATTCGTGCCATTTATTAACAAGTTAAATATTGCCATTCCCAATTCATTCCCTTCTGCTTTACACAATGCACGATGGAATTAAATATTTATTAATATATGTGCATTAAGGAAACATGTCATGGTGCCCATCTTGGTACTTCTGTCATTCCTTTTCCGGGCTTAGCAATTCCATTGATTTTTTGTTACTTTTTTGTCCAATTAGATAGTGTAATTAGGCAGCAAAAACTTCTTCTTTAATGTGTTACATTTAATTAAGTAAAATCCAATATTCTGAAGGAGCACATGATAGCATATGAAGCTATCATTAACCGAAACCTAATATTCTTCATTTGTCCCCAAATATTTAAGTTAGTGTTGCTTGTATTGGAATACTACAATAGAAGGTTTGTCACGGGGCGTTGGTTACTATGACCTTGTACTTTCGGCAATTTTAACTGAGTCGAAAACCTAAAAGTTACTAATATTTAAAATTTTATTTACATGGTATTTCAAAAGAATGTTTTAATCATCAGTTTTAATAATTATTCCATAAAGTCATTCCAGAAATATAAGTTAAATTAACTCCATATGGATATCCATGCTTTAGCAGTCAACGCATGCTATAAGAAGAGAAACCCAATGGAGCTGCCGGGCTTTTGTGTATCATGCCTTGGATTGCTCCTCGTGTAATTATACCAAATCTGATAAAGAACTTTTCTCGATCTTACCTTCCTTCACAATGTTGACCTTCAATGTAAAATAATCATTATGCGAATAAAATTAAGGTTAATTCAAATAAATATTGCCCTACAATTCGCAATTTCTTCTTGCATATACTCTTAGATTTTAAGTATATTAAAATATAGAGAAATGCATCTAAACTATGCACGTTTTTGCGAAAACGTCCTTAAACTAAATAAATAAGCGATTTCCCCCTTAAATTATACCACTATGTTCGATGTGTTTTTTAAAACTCGATTTGTCATCAACTAGTAAAATACATTTAGTACAACACATTGTGTCGGGTAAGGGGAAAACTTCCGGCCAATAATGGCCAAAAATAGCCGAAAACCCGTCCAGGGGGCAAATCAAACAGAATGGTATGGTTTAAGGGGCAAACCGCTTATTTATTTAATTTAAGGACGATTTTGCAAAAACGTGCATAGTTCAGGGGGTTTGATGCATTTATCCCTAAAATATATGTGGAAAAACAGCACGTTGTGACTAACCTAGCGTTGTCCCGAGAAAATCTCACCTCAGCCACCACCGAGTTCGTCCCGCCTGATCTTTTTGGAATCGACTGAAGACAACAGAAAATAATGCAACAACAAGAAGAACAATTGATGTTAATTGACTCACCAAATAACATCGAGAGAGATGAAGAAAACCATCGAAACACAACATTCTCCTATGCAAATATTATTACCCAGAAAAATAAAAGAAATGATATCAAGATTGATGAATTGAAAACGACAAAGGAACGAATGAAAAATAAAGTGACGAATCCAACAGAGGAAATACCATTCAAATGAGTCGAGTTCTCAATGGACCTTTACGAACTTATGAAGAATCAATGGAAAGACACCATGATCATTGGGATATTGGGGAAACCTTGTTACTATCCAGCGTTAAACCAAATTGGACATCATGTGGTCACTCCAGAAGTTCACCGTGTCAAGGATCCATACAGAGTTTTAAAAGATGATTAGAGTTGACAACTAAGACATAAAGTCCTTGGTAAACAATAGTGTGTACTAACAATCTCTTAAGCATTCAACATAAGACAAGGTAATTCAACAACGCTACTCTGATTCTAAAAAACGTATATGTCAAATATACCAAGTAGCTTTAAGCAACAAATAAAATCCAACGAACAAAGTCTCAATAGAATTAATTAAAACATAGGTTCAAGATGCATCTATATGAGATAACTACAGCATATCCCTACTCATGATCAATGTAACCAAATAATAATTCATCGTAAACTTGTGCAATAAAGAAAAGAAAAGATTAAACTCTTGATCCCGGTGGATTTCAGCGTGTCTTCTCCTTGTGACTCTTTGATGTCTTCCTTTATGCGATTATCAGCTCATTTTGATCACCTCTCTCAACGGTGGCATTTGCTATGAAGTACTGCTTATGTATTGTGCGTGGTTGTGATATTTTGATCTGCCCTAGCTGATGAGCATCTCCTTGAGCTTTTTACCCTTAAATTGCACTAGCTAGAGTTCCATAAAGATTGAGCCCATTTCGTACAAGTCACGCGTGTGGCTGCATGAGCCACGCGGGTCTGTATGTTGTGACGCAAGTCTCTGGACGTTTAGCATGATGAAACAAAATGTTTTGTATGTCACACGACCTACTGTGTGCCGTGCAAGTAGCTGCGCGAGTCGCGCCTCTTGTGTTACTCTTTTTCAGTCTATATGATCCATTATGTTGATGCACTGCCTCGTATATTCACTCCTCCCTGTTAAGTTATGGTTTGAACCTATTATTAGCCTCCATTACCTTTTCCTCAAATGACCTTGTTCTACTTCATGCTCTTTTACATCTAAAATGCATCGTTTTGCTCTGACTCGACTAAGAACTGTAAAATGACAAAATATGACTTAAAGTAGTAAAAATGCCACAAGGAACAACCAAAAGCATAAGAAATCAGTTACTCAGATAACTATAAATAATCACTCTTCAATATCCAAAGTCACGATCAAATTTCTAAAACGTATGTAGAACCGAGAAGAGAGTCCAATATAAAGATTTTTGATATCATGATTTTGAATTCTGAAAAAATCTCGTGGCTCATCACCCGAGATTTTAACAAAATTAGCTACGCTCATGAAAAAAGAAGGCAGTCGGACCGATTCTCTTAGCAGTATACAGTTCTTCTAGAAAGCAATGGACAAGTGTGATTTGATCGATCTTGTCTTTCACGGGCCTTTGTTTACTTGGGTGTACAAGCGAGAAAGCGGGGAAAATATCAAAGAATGAATTGATAGAGTTATAGCCAATCAACAGTGAATCGATCTTTTTCCAGATAATGGGACTTGGTTTAAACACCCAAATTGTGATAGTTTTTTTTGGAAAACATCTTAGAAAATAACCCAAATATTGTGGAGGTCGTAGCCCAGGTGCCAGTGACAAGGGTTCCGTGGAATAAAAGTGTATTCAAAAATATATTTCGCTGGAAAAAAAAAATCTTACTCGGCGTGAGGGCATACAAAAGGAACAGGGAATTCGATAGAGTAAGGGTTTGGCCAAAATTGAGGTTGAATTGATTACAGAGTTCAATAACATTCTCAAGCAAGAGGAAATCGTGTGGTTTCAGAAATTGATAGTATAGCGGATTAAAGATAGTTAGCGGAATACTATATTTTTTCATCAATCCACAATGTCGAGATGCCAGAGAAATAGGATTCTTACTCTTCCGATTGATCCTACTCTTCAGATTGACGACATATGGTACAAAGAGGATGAAACCTTGCAGCGACATGCTAAAGAGTACTTCTTGAAACATTTTTTGGCAAATAACATCTCGTATAGGAGGGGTCGCGCGAATAGTCTACTCATTTTAGAATGTCAAGTGACAATAAATAATGACGAGCATACAACCCTGAGTCGTGAGACTAATCTTGTGGAGTTGAAAAAGATCGTGTGGGCAACACACCAGTTGAAAGCACCGGCTCCGAATGGGTTGCAAGCCTTCTATTACCAAAAATGGTGGTCTTGGGTGCATGAGTCTTTACTAAAATTCATGGGTGCATGAGTTTTTACTAAAATTCATGGGTGCATGAGTCTTTACTAAAATTCATGAAATATGTATTCCGCGAGCAACAATTTGATCCTAAATTATGCGAATCTCATTTAGTGTCTCATCCCTAAGAGACAAACTTCGAAACTTATTTCTCAATTTAGTCCAATTTCACATTGTATTGTCTTATATAAATTCAGTACAAAGTGCTTCACAATGAGATTGAGTGATATTATACCGCGCATAGTTGCACTTAGTCAGTCTAGCTTTTTTTTTTTTGGAACAAAGTGCTGCACTTTATTATATCCAAAAACCAGACAATACAAACCGATCCCAAGATCCAGGAACCATAATCCATCACTACTAATCTACTACTCTCTAACAGATAATAAAACTGTCCTCTAACAGATTAATTCCCTCTGCATGGGAATGTACATTTTGTCATAAGCTTCACTACAAGAAATTCGCGTTTTTCCGACGGCCTCCGACAGAATCGGCCGTCGGAAATGAGCGAAAGTCTTTTTCCGACGGCACCTGACCGTCGGAAAAGGCCTTTTCCGACGGCAGGTGCCCGTCGAAAAAGTTCCGACGGGCTTCACCCGTCGGAAAAGATCTGTCCGTCGGCCTAGTGCCGACGGAAATGATCTTTTCCAACGGGCTTCACCCGTCGGAAAAGTACAAAAAAAAATTATTAATTAAAAAAAATGTCACCCTAATGCCGTCGGAAAAGACCTTTTCCGAGGGCATGGTGCCGTCGGAAAAGGGTCTTTTCCGACGGCATGGTGCCGTCGGAAATGAGCGTATCCGGAACCTTTTTGACGCGGATCGCTGACATGGCACCATTCCCCCTCCAAAATCTATAAATACCCCCAAATTTTACACCTAAAATTCATTCATTCATACACAAACACTCAAATTATATCTCCCTAACTACATTTCTTCTCTCAATTCTTTCTTCAATTGTTTTTCTTACTTATATTTTCTTTATATATATTTTGTTTACTTACACATATCATATATTATTCTGAATACTTTCATAATAAACTATTTTTATTAATCTATATATATTACAAATTAGTTTATATTTATGTTTTTTGTATCAAATAATTCATTTTTTATAATTTATATACATTATTAATGTTTATATATATATATGTGTGCTTTAATTATAGCCTTTTCCGAAAATTCGGACAAAATTTGAGATGATAATTAACAAAAAAATGTTTTTTCCGTAATTTTTTTTAATATTTATGATTATTATTTCTGACAGCAATGAGCCGTCGGAAATAATTTTTAATAATATTTAAATATTATTTCCGACGGTACTATGCCATCGGAAATGACTATTTCCGACGGCACAGTGCCGTCGGAAAAGAGGTCTTTTCCGACGGCATCGTGCCGTCGGAAATGTCCGACAGCTTTTTCGATGGCATGAACCCGTCGGAAAAGACTTTTCCGACGGCACTGTGCCGTCGGAAAAAGCTTTTCCTACGGAAGCTTTACCGTCGACCATTTCCGACGGGAAATAGGCATTTTCCGACGGGTTTTGTGCCGTCGGAAATGACCGTTTCTCTTGTAGTGCTTTACATCTATTACTGGTGATATTCATTACTTCCTCCTTCAGTTGTGGCTTCTGTGTACTATTATTGAAGACTATATCATTTCTGTGCATCCATATTATGTAAATAACTTCTGCTATAGTCATCTTCAATAGGTTACTCCTCCAACTCTTCTTTGAACTAAGTTGTATCAGCCATTCCAGCTCATGTTTCCACTATTTCGGTGTGTGTTATATATGAATCCATCTCAACATTTCCTTCCATATTTCCTTAGTCACTGTGCAACTAAAGAACAAATGCTCAACTGTTTCTTTTTCCGTGCAGAAGCTGCAAGTTTCATTTGTTTGAATCCCATACTTCAGTAGTCTATCTTTGGTTGGCAGCCGGTTAAGACATTGTAACCATAATGTAAACATGGCCCTTGGTCTTGCTTTATTGCCATATAGTAGTTTCCTCCATGCCACTGGTTCCTTTTCACCTCTTAGTTCCTTGTACACCATTGCAGTTTTATATCTTCCTCTTCTTGTCATTTCTGCCCAAGTGTTGGTCTGCGTCACCTGCCTTCCTTTTAGTATGCTTTTCAGAATCCAGGAGCAGTTGTTAGTGGGCTGATATGCTGCTATGTTTTCCCCTTTCATAAAGTAAATATGCATCCATTTTACCCACATCTTATCCTTTATCATCTGTAGATTCCATAGGAGTTTGCTTGTTGTGGCTTTGTTCCATTCAACTAAGAATATAATGTTCAATCCTCCTGCATGCTTAGTGTCACACACCTTGTCCCATGCCACAAGGGCTTTCCTGCTACCTTCTTCTTTTCCAGTCCATAAGAAGATTCTGCATATAGTCTCAATGTGTTTTAATATCTTCTTAGGCAGTGGGAAGATCTGCATCCAATAATTGGTGATGGCAAAGACCACACTTTTGATGAGTTGTATTCTGCCTGCATAACTAAGTAGTTTTGTTGTCCAATGATGGATTCTCTCCATAATTTTATCTATGAGAGGTTTGCATTGGTGAACTGAGAGTTTTTTACTGGTGAGTGGGACTCCTAGATACTTGAATGGTATCTCTCCTTTGTTTAATCCAGTGGTATGTAGTATAAGATCTTGTGCTTCTGCATTCACCCCACCAAAGTACACTTTGCATTTAGCTGGATTCACTTCCAGTCCAGTAGCTTTAGAGAATTCTTTGTTCTTAGGTAGTAGCACGCATGATAATATCTTTGTTCTTCACGAAACTCTCTATTCTGCCAGATCTAAGAAGGAGAACAAAACGGGGTGTATGATTATGAAATTAGACTTCACAAAAGCATAAGATAAAGTGAGCTTGGATTTATTGAGGACACGCTGAAAGCCCTTAAATTTCTCGAGAATATGGTAAGTTTGATCATGTTCTTTGTGTACGCCATGCGTAGACTATGATTTTGTGGAACCGGTAATCTATTGAATCTTTTTAACATTCGTGTGGCTCAAAGCATGAAGACCCGTGATTTTCTTATCTCTTTGTCTTATGTATGGAACGACTGTCTTACTGATTAACGAAAAAGTGGAGAAAAATAAGTGGAAGCGAATTATACCTTGTAGAGTCGTCTTACCACTATCGCACTTACTTTTGCCGATGAACTAGTACTTATGGTGAAAGGCTACCTTAGCCACAACTAAATTAATTTGGAAAGTGATTGATAACTCCTCTCATGCTTCAGGTCTAAAACTGAGCCCTTATGAGTTCAATGCAAAGTAGGAAATATGTAAGCAAGTAAATTACCACGTCTACTCCTTTTTTTCGCAAGTGCACGGTCAAGTAATAATAAAATTTCAATTATAGTTACAATGCAAGTATCGTATCCCAAGGGATTTTTGGATTAATCTTTAGAATAACTTAAATGTAAAAGCAATGATAGTTGTCATGGTTGCGACATTCTTTGTTTGTGTGTTGTATAAATGCATAATGCTTTGAATGCACAAAACTATCAATGCAGGTGCAAGAAAACAGCTTGAATGCAATGGATACTATAACTAAATGAATATAGTGGGCGAACAATTTTAATGTTATGGAAACTGAATGAATGCAGGAAAGTAAACTGATTAAACTAGCTATAATGCATTTGATATGATGGACGAGATCATAAGGAAAAGTATGAAAACATTCACAACCAAAGGAAAGACGAGCTTCGACAAAGTAAATGTGATTGTGAAGTTTGACATCATAGAGATGCAAAGTTCGATGGTGACATTTCACCCCAATTTCGAGAGGTGAAGAAGAAGGATGAAAAAATAAGAAAAAGCCAAGGAGAAGAAAACCAAAGGTGCAGTGAGTGCACCTAAGAACCTCTGATATATTCACCACATAATTGAGCTAACCGACGTAAAACTAAGCTCTTCTTGTGAGGCAACCGATGTCGTAAGTTTTTATTGAGACTTTCAACTTAATTTATGTCATTTTAAATTGATATTTTTGTTTGAGTCATGTATAGCAACAACCAACTTTGTGAAATCAATTGAGCTTAATTTGAGGAGTTAAGGAACAAAGAAGAAAAAGAGGAGGAGAATGAAGTAAGTAGACGACCAGGCGACAGAACTGTACTAGAGCAGTGCGATTCACGCGATTTTTGGCCAGGTAGCGCAATTTTTCGAAGAGACTGTGCGAGACGAGCACCTTACAACACATGTTGTGCCTCACAACGCATGGCGTGCTGCTAGTCGCAGACGTGCGACATGTTGCGCCGCCCCTAAGATCCAAACAACGAGATGACATCTCTCATAGCCACGCTCCATACGGTAGTAACACGTCCTCGTTGATGTCCCCTCCCTCGTAACATTTGTCACAATATGTCATAATATAACATAAAATTTGGAAGCCGTTTGTATGTTAATGCCATGGTTAGTTCCTCGCCTCTAGCACCCCAAAACTTGAGAAAACGCAACAACGACTTTGTAATTGTCAACAATTGTTTATTTTTCTTGTTTTTTGTGGGTGGATTATAACGCCTTGCCTGAATTTGAAGAATAACCTATGCTCTTTCTTCGACTCAGAAATTGTCCTCCCTTTATTCTCTATATTATCCCCTTTATATAGAAGCAAGATTGAATACAAGTGGTTATTATGCATGTTTCTCTTTTCACAAGTGTTATGTGCATGTTTATGAGAGCTGAGTAGCTTTACTCGGCTTTTGGCAACTGTCTTCGGGATGCTGATACGTCTCAGAGAGCTGCCGCCATTGGATTCCGATGTCAGGTGCCTCGTGTAGTTTATAGGAGCTAAGTTGTTTTCTTCTAGATCCAATCAGATATCTTTGGTGGAATGCTTGATATAGGCTAGGAAATTACCGCCATCGTATTTCGATACCATTTTTCTCGGGGAGAGGGGACTTCGTCTGTAGATAGGGAGTCCTATCGTGATTGAGAGAGGTTGATATGCCTCGTTATGGGCTATCGTATCTTGATGAGGTATGTGTTAGGGTATCGTGTCCCTATGGGGTATTCGTGAAGCTATTTAAAAATTTTGATACTTTGTGCGGGATTTGTACTCTGTGAAATACCTATCGTGATTCGAGAAGATATCGGGGTACTGTTTATTGGTATCGGGAGCAACATCTAAGGCTACCGATACTAGGGAGGTCTTCGTGATGTCAAAAAGCATCGTGAAGGAGGGTTAACACTAGCCTCCCCCCCCAATTCATGTTGCCTTCGTTTTTAGAGGCAAGAGGAATTTATGTTTAGGGGGTATCAGGGCTTTATATTACCGTTACTTACTATACCTTTGTGTATTATTATTATATATATATATATATATATATATATATTAGTTTTTTTATGACATGGCGCAATTAAGGCCACGTTTCTTAGTGGCGGGAACGACGGCATAACGGTCTGAATGTCGGTTTTTGCGCCCACTAGTGTAGTGTCGTGGGGCACTAATTCATTAAATGAGAGGTCGTGGGCAATTCAACCCTTCTCCCCTTCTTTAACTCCTGGGGTTATAAATAACCCCTTTCTTTCAATTTTTTTCTCACACTTGCAAATTTTGAGCTTTCGATTCTCAGAGCAAATTTAGCTTTTCTCTCCGCAACTCTAATTTCGCAACTTGAGTTTCTTTCTTCTCCAATTATACTAATGGCTTCCTTTTCTAATACTGATCTTGTTTCCCCTGCCTCCATTTCTGGTGTTGTCGCCTTTTCGCCTGCTTCTGAACCTCTAGTGGTGACAGGTGTTTCGGCGCCAGTTACCCAAAAAAGAGGGGATGTGGCGACGATGGCGGATGGTAGTGACAACATTCAGAAGAAGAAGAAGAAGTCGAAAAAGTCGACCGATAAGGGTGCGGTGTCCCAGAATACTCAAAAAGTGGATGCTACCATTAGCACGGCTACAAATGATGAGGTGAAGAAACTATTCATTGGTTTTGGGGCATCCGACCGGAATTTGAAGGTGGTGATGCCGATGGCGGACCAAAGGGGGAATAATCCTCCTCCGGGACACCTCACGGTGTAGTATGCACACCTAAATGTGAGGTTGAGATCATTCTTTTCGCCTTTCTCTGTGAAGTGTTCAAGACTTGCAACATGTGCCTGAGCCAACTCACCCCAAATAGCTTCGCTGCCCTATTCCTGTTCATCTTCTGGTGTTTGATTAAGGGGCTTGACTGCACCATAGAGAGATGTTTTACTATCTTTGAGCTGCTGGTATCCCCGGGAGGAGCTCTCTTTTATTTCTTTGGGCATCGGGTGAAGGAGGATCACATTTTGGAGGGCAACGTGAGTTTGCATAGCACTTGGGAGAATGGGATATGCCCCTTGCTTGGAGGGTGTCCCAATTTCCTGGCCGAATATTGGATGATACCATGGTCTATTCGCCAGTGTTAGTGGCGAAGGAACTAGTTGAGTTAGCTGCGTATATGGTTATCTATCGGAATGCGGGGTTACGGTTTATCGCTCCCTTGGACAAGGTAGAGACACCTTTGGCGGTTCCTTCAGAGTGCACTGATTCTTTTGGTAAGTCATCATGTTCGTATATATCATCTCTTTATGTATGCTTTTCATGATATCCTTTTGAGATCATTTTATGTTTAGTCGATCATTAAATCGTGCTTTGCCTTTTGATGCAGCGAGGGTTTTGAAGCCTTTTATGATTAAGGGTGTCGATGTTTATGGAGGCGAAGATCCTTCCGAGGATGCGGAGGTTCAGGGGGATGCTATGGTTCAAGGGGAAGCTGAAGTTCATGAAGGGGCAGGGGTTCACGAGGCACATATCCTTCCGAGGATGTACACTCGTTCCCTAGCGGTTTTGGCTTCTACACCATTATGTCGATCATCCAGTGGCACTTTGAGTCTGCTGGGAGGGGATGAATTGGATGTGTCTTTGAGGGATGTTACTTATGTTTCCTTCACTATAGAGGAAGAGGATGAGGATGTGGTTTTGGAAGGAACTCCTCTACCTTCTCTTTCAGTTATGCCTTTGATCGTATTGGGTCCATCTGGTCCCACCCTTCCGAATGTCGCGTCTGAGTATATCAATATCTCCTCAACTGATAAATCATCAACTTCTTTTAGATCCTACCCCTCTTCTCTTGCCAGCTCTTGGTGATTCTTCAATTTAATCTTAAGTATAATGTTTGTGCGAACTTTCATACTTAGTGCGTATGTGTTTTTTTGTAGACAAGGGAAAGTCTCCGATGGTTTTGGATAAGGGGAAGGCTCTAATGGATGAAGCCTTCGATCTAGGTGAGCATTCGAATATCGAGTTTTCTTCAATTAAGAACTTAAAAGCGATTTTCTCACTTGTTTTCGGTTATGCGTAGGAGGAAAATTGCTTGTGCTTCGGGGGTGTATCGAGGGTCCCCAGTTCTGATTTGCCCTTTCTATTAGGTGGGGATTCCCTTTTGCCTTCCTTCGAAAGCGTGCCTTTGTCTTCCTCGTTGGTGGGGAATGCCTTGCTTTTGGAGGAGCTGACGTCCATTAACCCCATTGTTCGTGGATCCTTCTTTTCCTTCTCCCTATGGGGCCATCTCGGCCATTATATCAGACACCCCTATTGTGACTCAAGTCTCGTTGTCGGGTGGAATCCCTCATGTTGTGCCTTCTTCCTCCGATCTTCCTACTCTGGGCAACATGCCGACTATGGAAGGAGTAGAGGTGGCTATTGGCACTATTTTTTGTTTCTTTGCCTCCTCTAACGGATTGCCAGCTGACGAGTGGCAGTTCCTTCAGGTATGTGTTAACTGGATGGCTTTAATGGCATGTCGTTTGTATTTCTTATTATTTTTTTTGAAATATCCTTAGGCCTTTTGTTTATGTTTTCTTAATTTGTTTTTAGGCACCTAAAGTTCTTCCCGTTGTCCTATTTGAGGTTGGGAAACTGCAAAAAAACGCGACTGTGGCTGAGGAGAAGTACAAGAAGCTGGAGGAGGACCAGAGAGTTCTTCAGGAGAAACTGGCTAAGTATCAGTCAGCTTTGGAAGAGCTACCCATCGAATGCATGCGTCCGATACCAAGACAGCACGCCTTCGGTCTTATGTATCGGAATTGGAGGCTTTGGGCCTGGTTTTAAAGGAGAATCTTGAGCTTTTGGAAAAGCAGAAGGTCGCTGGGGGCGTCGAGGGAGGCAGAACTACAGAAAGATTTGGAGCAAGACCTTCTTCAAGTGGATACGTTGTCGGAGGAGTTATCAAAGGCTCCTATATCGGTGGATATTCCCCGATATAGGGGGGAGTTATCTGCAGACAAAGCTGGATGCCGCAGTTAGGTATGCCCAACAGGAGACATTTAGGCACTGCCAAGATCATTTTGCCCGAAAGAATCATGGGTATCTCATGAGCCATCTACTTTGGAGGTTTTTGCAATGAGTGGGGCAGACCCGAAAGAAGGGGATGCTACAGCCAGGGACGGATCTACGCCAGCTTGATATCCGCGAGATGAAGAAGCCTACTGTTGAAGAGGCTTATGCGCTTTTTAATAAGCATAGTTCTCATACCCTTCCCTCATCATCGGATCCTGGCACAAGAGTTCCTATTGCTGTAATACTTTTGAGGCCTACGACTCCCAGAAGCGTACTCCCGTCATCACTCCCCCCGATAGCATTGCCGACTACCATTCTGTCAGAGACTTCTTCTGCTTCTCCATCCACGACTTTGCCGCCTTTCGATGCTTAGGATTATTTTTAGATTTTTTTATTTCTTTGTAATTGTGTTATTTTGTCGTCTTTTGACTTCCCTTGCACGAGTCTTTGGGTTTGTACTTGGATTAGTGAAAATTTGTTCCTTTTGTGCGGACGTTTGTCTTATGCGAACATATTTGACTTTGCAACATATCTGACATGATGAGGACTTGAGTTCCTCTCTTTAAACCTTTAATAACTTTCGAGTTTTGACCTTATCTTTGGTCACATGGGCAGTAGCTGCGTGCCTTAATTTAATCATTGCATGAATGATGATGAGGAGTATTCTTTTCTGTTTTTAGAAGCCGATGACACGTGCCCCTTCGTGTAGCAGAGTGATTGGTTGGAGGCGCCGCATAGTCTGGATGGTCCCATTATTGGCTGTGAGACCTTTGGACTTGCTATATATTCTTTTGGATTCTGAACATTCCATTTCATCAGATCCAAAACAAACTTTTTCCTCTAAAGAATCTTTTGTAGGTCTTTTGCATAAAGTGAACTCTTGTCCCCTTGCACTTATTTCCTCTTTGTCACTTTTATACTAAGTTGACTAGCGTGAAAACTTATCATAGTGATAAGACATAAAAATATCATGACTCCTCCTCATTCGTCTCGCTCGCAAGGTAGTTCTTTCCCCATTCGAAGGTCTCTATCGGTGCACGTGGTGCGTCGCAACCTTGGTGAATTTTCTCTCAACGTTCAAGGAGAGCTGGAGGGGGTCTATTTGCTATATTCGGGAGTTCTTCCCTGGCCTCCGTATCGGCTCTGTTTTGCACCGATGCTTCGTTAATGAACAATATAAGAGACATATTCCTGGGTAGGGAGTCATTCCTTCCGATAGATCATTTTTCGATGTTTAATACCATTTACTATAAACCTCGTGGTTTGATTGGGGGAGGTCGGGTAGGATCCGCTATAAGTACATAATCTTTAGATTCTATTGTTGCTTTATTTATCGAGTATCATCTGAACCTTGATAGGTACGATATTGTCTTACCCCACTCACACCATAGGGCTTATAATCCTCATGCAGGGTATATAACGATATATTCGAACCAAATCCGATGCGGGATCCGCTTGTTTTTTCATCCTTTCCTGCAACCCCTTTTCAGATATTGGAAAATCTGCCCTAGCCAACTAACGCCTAACTCTTATCGTTATTTGGTGGGATATATTCTCTGTATTGGGATATTGGATTTGCCTCTTACCCCCTATCGGGTGGGGGTGTCTTTGTTTTACGGCCTTGTCCTAGTGGCCTTCCCTTCTTTAGTTTTGTGTATCGAGACAATCGTCGTTCCTTTACGACCATCACTAGGCGTGTCACTCCTTTTGATGACTAGAAGAATCATTTTTTCTTCTTGAAACCCAGGGGTAGGTCCGTCTCTTCGTGGGAAGTACCCATTCGATGGGGTTTGGGATATGTAGTATCGAACCTGGAGACGGTTGTTCAAGAGGCGGCGGTTTTGTGCAATACTGGGTTGTTCTCGGAGAGTTACGATATATGTGGCTTGCTGGAGCTTTTCGATACCTTGACCATGGCGGGTTTACAGGAGGGAGCGAAACTTTGGATTTTCCTCCTCTACCTTTACATTCTAACTTCTTTTTCCGTAAGCTTCTCCTCTTCTTACGTCCTTTTTCTCCTATCGTGGCTTATCATGCGTTCTTTACTCAGGGTCCGAGATGGACTTTTTTGATGTGAAGGCTTTCGACAGGACGGTGTTGAGTGGTACCTCCAATTGTTGTTCTAGTAGTGGAGATGGGGAAGAATTGTCTTTTTTGGGGTTCGAATTGGTTTCTAGGTGTGTTGTCCTGGATAATCCTCCTCTGAGATTAAGCGGGATCTTTCTTCCCAGGTGGCTGAGACCTCCCTTGCTGAGGCGCAGGATTCCCTCTGAAGGGTTCCTCGAGTATCGGCCTATGTTGTTGTTCCCACTTCGGCTCCTTCGCTGGGCTTAGGTACCTCAACCTTCGTGGAGGGCGGTGTTCCCACGATTGTTCCAATTCACCCCTCCAATGGGAATATTGTAAACGTAGTCGAGGAACGCTAGCCACCCCTCTGGGTTAGGGGGCTCGTGCCATAGGAGGTGAACGTGAGGAGGCACCATCAAGGGTTGATGTTTCCCCCAAGATAGCCCCTGACGTGAACTTTTGCCATACTTTCTTAAGGGATTTATTAAATGGGTTAGCTTGTATTGTGTTGAATACCTTTCCATTGTCCTCCCTGCTAGATCTAGCTTGTAAGGACCTTTGCGAGGTACGGATTTTTAAGTTTCTCTATATGCGTTATATGTATTCGGGCCTTGATTCTCCGTTCCTTTTTGCAGCTATTTATGATTATAAATGTCATGGGTTCTAGGAGAGATAAAGTCCTATCTGACATGGAGCTAATATATCGCCATAAAGAGGACTTGGAGAGAGATCTCCTCATTGCTCATTAGAAGATAGAAGAGTTAGAAACTGACTATAAGGTTGTGCAGGACATTCATGATAAAGCCTTGAAGGATGAATCAGATAAGTAATGGGACCTGAAGTGCCGTATCGTGCTGGAGCTGGCTTGGGTAGTATGCCTAGAGGAGAGAATCGAGGATCTCCAAGACAAGCTCCATGCTATGGAGGAGCGGTTCTCTAAGGTCTCTGAAGAGAAAGATGCGGTCCATCGGAGGATGGCGGAGGTGACGAGGAGGCATGATGTGGATCTAGTACTTTACCGCGCACCCAGACGGTTATGGACATATCCAAATCCCTTCCTCTTCGAAAACCTATCCGAGAGGAGTTTCGAGATATGGTTTGTATCGGGTATAGACTATGTCAAGAAGCAGTGCGGTCCTTACCCGATTTTCCTGCAATCGCCATTATACCTGATGTTCCCCGATGTCACTCCGGTCCCTCCTACTGAAGTCGTACGATGTTCCCCGATGTCACTCCGGTCCCTCCTACTGAAGTCGTACGAACCTCTGAGGATTTTATCATGCTTTTCGTAGATGTTGCTGATCCGATGGATCTGACTCTGGATTAGTGATGCCGTTTGATCCGGGTAGGAAAGCGTCCGATGGAGGATCTTTTAACAGTTTTCCTTTCCTTGTTTTGGTGTGCTTACTTACGTATATAAGCGTATGTAAAAATGGCTATGGTAGTTTCCTACCATTTTTATTGTTTGTAGATATGATATTGTAGGGTAGGGTTGCTCGTGGTCCTTCCCGAGACTGTAACTTTGTAATAGCAGCCATGTCTTCCATTTGACAATGTAAAATTCATCTACTGTAAATAGTATTTATTTATGTACAATGGGGTATGCCTTTGTATAAAATATAATTACATTAGGCATAGTATTTTATGAGGTTATATTCGTTCCAGGTGTTGTGGAACACTTCTCCTTCGCGGTTCTCTAGCTGATAGGTAGCACCTCCGATGATCTTAGAGATCATAAAGGGCCCTTCCCATTTGGGTTGAAGCTTCCCTATATTTTTAGAAGCTTCGGCTATCTTCAATACCATATCTCCCACTTGGAAGGTTCTAGTTCGCACTTTGGCGTTGTAGTATCGCGCCATATGTGCCTTGTATTATTCCATTCGGATAGCCGCTAACAGGTCTAAGGCTAAGGCCAGGTTGGAGCTATTGCCCACTTCTTTGTATTCTTTAACTCGCTAACTTTCTACTACCACCTCGGGTGGTATCACCGCTTCGCTGTCATAGGTTAAACTATAAGGAGTTTCTCTCGTAGCTGTTTTTTGAGTGGTCCTATAGACCCACAAGATGTCAGGGACTTCCTCCACCCACTTAGCTTCATGCCAATCCAATCTTGCTTTCAGATTTTTCAGCAGAGGTCCTACGATATCGATTTCCCACTTTGTAAAGGTGTAAGGGTTCGGGCCGGGCATCCAGGGCGTCCCAGGTTGATGGATTCGGGGGGGCATAGGCCTGACACGACTTGCACCGTTTGGCATGTTTTTTGTAGTCTTGGGTCATCGTAGGCTAGTAATAGCCCTGGCGAACTATACGCCCTGCCATGCTCTCTCCCCTCGTGTGGCTCCCACAAGTCCCTTTGTGAACTTCTCTAATAACTTGTTCTGCTTCCGCCTTGTTAAGGCATCTCGCATGGGGGTTAGAATAAGACCTGTGGAACAAAACGCTATCGTGTTGGAAGTATCGGGCTATTTTTTGTGCCATCGATCGTTGTTATGACTTGCTCAGGGAATATTCTTCCAGATGCCTTAAGTATGATATTATCGTATACATCCATTCCTCTCTAGTCAGGTTCACTGTAGTATTTACTTCTTCGGCTTTGGACTTTTCTACCTCCAACGCCTGAAGAAGGGTGATACGGAGAGTGTGTATCGTGGTTGTTTGGGAGGCTATTTTAGCTAAGGCATTCACTTCTTGGTTCTCCGAGCGGGGAGTTTGGACTATCTCACATCTTTCAAACCAAGTTTGCCTCTGATGGACTACTTGGAGATTGCCCCGTATTCTTTCCTCTTTGGCTTTGTAGGTACTGTTAACTTACTGCACAATCAGTTGTGCGTCACTATGGATTACTAACTTCCTGAGTCCCCGTTCTTGCGCCAACCTCATCCCTAGTAACAGAGGTTCATACTCCATTTCGTTGTTGGATAGGGGATAGTCAAGCCTGACAGCAAAGTAGAGTATTTCCTCTTCCACGTCAGTGTTGATTAGTACTATTCCTGCTCCTCCATGTGTTGTCGTGGAGGATCCATCCACAATCACGCACCGTAGGGGCGGGTTTGAATAGCTTCTATATCAGCCATTTCCATGACAAAATCAGCCAACACTTGGGCTTTGATTGAAGGTATAGGGGCAAAATAGATATCGTACTCTGTGAGTTCTACGACCCATTTCACCAGTCATCCCAAGGTCTTGGATTTGTTAAGAATAGTGCACAAGGGATGTTTAGTCAGCACGGTGACTGGATGAGAGAGGAACTAGGGTTGCAACTTACGGGGTGTAGTGATTAAGGCCATCACTAGTTTTTAAGTTTGTGTATACAAACATTCTGCCCCTTGTAGCGTTTTGCTAACATTGTAGACGGGGCGATGCTCTCTATTGTGCTATTTGACTAGTACTGCGCTCACAGCCTTTTCTCTGACTGCCAAGTATACGAACAGTTCCTCTTACGGTGTAGGCTTTACCAATAGCGGGGGGCATACCAGGTAACATTTTAGCTAGGTAAGGGCTTCCTCACATTGCACGGTCTAGTGGAAGTCCTTTATGTTCCTCAGTATCTTGAAGAAGGGAGCCATTTGTCGGCTGATTTAGAGATGAATCTGCTTAAGGACGCCATCCTCCCAGTTAACTTTGAATGTCTTTGATAGTCTTGGGGGTAGGCATGTCTATGACTACTTTAGCTTTCTCAGGGTTTACCTCTATTCCCTTTTCCGTCACCATGAATACTAGGAACTTCCCCCCTTTGATATCGAAGGAACATTTTTTGGGATTAATCTTCATTCCAAACTTGTCCATAATCGACAACGTCTTATGTATGTCTTTCGGATGATATTTCGCTCGAGGACTCTTAATAATCATATCATCAACGTATACCTCCATCGATTTTCCAATCAATCCTGCGAACATGAGGTTCACTAGGTGCTGGTAGGTAGTTCCTGCATTTTTTAGGCCAAAAGGCATTACCATGTTGCAAAAGGTGCCTACATCACTGATGAAATTGGTCTTATCTTGATCCATGATTGCTATCGAGATTTGATTATTTCTCTAGTCCCCGTCCATCGTGGATAGGAGCGCGCAACTTGCTGTAGAATTAATGAATTAGTCTATACTAGGTAAATGATAACAATCCTTCGGGCAAGCATCGCTCAAGTTGGTGAAGTCCACGCACATCCGCCACCTTCCCCCTATTTTTGGGACAAGGACCACATTGGCTAGCCAATCGGGATATCTGACTTCCCGAATCTGTTGTAGATTAAGTAGTCGTTGTACTTCGGACTGTATGATCTTGTTCCTTTTTGGTCCCATATTTGTTTTTTTGTTGAACTGGTTTGGCGCCTATCTTGACGTTCAGGAAGTGCTGGAAAACCTGGTCACTGATTTTCCCCGAGGGTCCTCCTTCCCAGGCGAAGAGGTGGACTTCGCATTTCGTCTAGAAATTCATCTCAGTTCCCACCTTGACAGTTTTTCCTTGGTCTCCTTCTACGATTTCTACCATCTTTAGTTCCTCTACAGGTTGTACCTTTAATTCTTCTTCCAATTTGCGTTTTTTAGTGGGCATAGTAATGTCCTCCTCGTTCTCCGAGGGGATCGCGTTCATTCGGCATTCCCTAGCCTTGACTTGACTTCCTCTAACTTCTCCTATCTCCGATGATGGGGGAAACTTAACTTTGAGGTGGAGTGTAGAGAGGATCGCCTCAAACGTCCGTATAGGTTGTCGTCCGTATATAGAATTGTAAGTCGAAGACAATGCTTCTACTACCCAAAACCTGGTATGCTCCATTCGTTGCATGGCACCTTCTCCCCAGGGCATATATAGAGTGATAGTTCCCAACGTGTGACAGGATTTTCCTGAGAAACCTACTAAAGGAACTTCGGCCGATTCCAAACGCTCTCTTTTTAATCCCATAGCCAAGTACATGGGTAGGAAGAGGACGTCTACTGAACTCTCGGTATCGATTAAGATGCGTTGGATCTCGATACTGAAGATGGTGGCTTCTATTACTAGCGGATCCTCGTGGAGGCATACTATGCCTTTTAGATCGTCTGGCCCAAAGGTTATAGTGGGTAACTTTTCCCTTTGTATTGAACAGATTGGGGCTCCCTGTTCAGTGCGCCGAGCCTCCTTCAGATACTTCTTCTTCTTCCCTGAGGGTATTACTGAAATATCCACTCCTCCAATCATGTTTATCGTCCTTCCCGATGGGGGGCTATCTTCGTATGATTCTGGAGGCGGGGGCAATCCTTGGTGGGAGGTTTCCTACCTATACTTAGTACTGGGGCCGCCTTCCTCCATCGGTCCATCCGATTGGATTCTTTTCCAAACATTAGACTTGGGGTCCTCTTGGTTATTTTCTTTCAAATAATTTCCCAAGTAGCCGGTGTTTAATAGCCGGTGTATCTCATTTCTTAGGGTGGTACAAGCATCGGTAATATGACCATATGCTTTATGGTACTTACAGAACTTATATGTATCCTTCTTCTTATAGGGTTTTTAACGGGTAATGGCCACTGCACGTCGTTGCTTCCCCTCATCACGTTCATCACCTCTATGGGGGTGATCGTTAGAGGGGTAGCAGTGCAGGTCCATATGTCGTTTTACCACGTTTCCCTCGTCCCTTCGTTGGGAGGGCAGATTCTCTTCCTTCGCCTTATCTTTGGACCTCTTCTCCTGTTCATGATCATTACTCTCCGTTCAGATCTTGTAGTTTTCTACTTCTTCCATGATAATATAGGTCTCCGCCTTTTGCATGAGCTCTTTCATGTATTTGACCTGGTTACCCATAAGGTATCTGAAGAAATCCCCCGTTGTAAGCCCTTAAGTTAGGATATCCGCGACTATCGAAGGATTAGCATTTGGGACATCCAAGGCTTCATCCCAGAAGCGCTCCATGTAATCTCTCAGGGATTCGTCTTTCCTTTGCTTGATAGTAAATAGATGGCTGGAGGATTCAGGGTATCTCCTGTTACAAGTAGATTGTCCTACAAACAAGTATGCCAATTGATCGAAATGGGATATCGTACCAGGACGTAGCTTGGAGAACCAAGCCTGCGCTCTACCCGCTAGGGTAGTTCAAAATACTCAGCAAAGGGCGAAGGCTGGCGCCGATGCCAGATCCATAGTTGCTAAGTATTGATGGATGTGATCTTGCAGGTCCCTCCCGTCCTTTTCGCCCGTATAAAGGAGGAGGTTTCTTGGATGCATCTCCGAGGGGATCAAGGCTTGGGAGATTTTTGTGACAAAGAGAGAGCCGTGGTACATAGGTTCTTCTCATGGGGTTATATTTTTTTTATATCCCTCATCTATCTGCATAAGCTATTGACCATATCCCACATGGAATCGTTTACTCCTGTAGGGGCATGAGGTAGTTGATAGTCTCGAGGATGGGAAGTTATTGCTCTTTCGTAATCCCGCGGTCCTCTCTCGTGGCGGTTTCTTAGCTCTTGGTCTTGAGAAGTGGTATCGTGATATAGGGGAGCTTGCTGAAAGTTTGGTCTTAAATGGGATTCATATTCTTCTGAATCATATCGCTCCCGATAGAATTGTCGAGAGAGATCCTCGCGGGGATGTGCCACTCCCGGTCTGTTCCTCTAAGTGGCATCCTCTAAAAGGCGCTCAAAAATGGATCGAGGAACGTTTATGAAATCCCCTTTCCGTTGGGGGTGGAGATGGGGTGGAGATGGCTCTTCGTCCATATGTTCTTGGTGGTCCCAGAGACTGATGTCGGTTACAGGACTATCCATAGTCGTAGTAGGAGGAATTCTTCAAATGCACTCAAAGGCAATATCTTACGACGTTCCCCCAGACGGCCATTTTGTTAACAGTTGTTTATTTTTCTTGTTTTTTGTGGGTGGATTATAACGCCTTGCCTGAATTTGAAGAACAACCTATGCCCTTTTTTCGACTCAGAAAGTGTCCTCCCTTTTATTATTTATATTCTCCCCTTTATATAGGAGCAAGATTGAATACAAGTGGTTATTATGCATGTTTCTCTTTTGACAAGTGTTATGTGCATGTTTATGGGAGCTGAGTAGCTTTACTCGGCTTTTGACAACTGTCTTCGGGGATGTTGATACGTCTTAAAGCTGCCGCCATTGGATTCCGATCCGCCATTGGATTCCGATGATAGGTGCCTCGTGTAGTTTATAGGAGCTGAGTTATTTTCTTCTAGATCCAATCAGTTATCTTTGGGGGAATGCTTGATATAGTCTAGGAGATTACAGCCATCGTATTCTGATACCATTTTTCCAAGGGAGACGGGACTTCGTCTGTAGATAGGGAGCCCTATCGTGATTAAGAAAGGCTGATATGCCTCGTTACATGGTATCGTATCATGATGAGGTAAGTGTTAGGGTATCGTGTCCTCATGGGGTATTCGTGAAGCTATTTAACACTTCTGATACTTTGCGCGGGATCTGTACTCTGTGAAATACCCATCGTGATTCAAGAAGTAGCGGGGGTACCATTTTACCGGTATCGGGAGCAACATCTAAGACTACCGATACTGGAGGTCTTCGTGATGTCTAAAAGCATCGCGAAGGGAAAATAGGATTAACAGTAATGTGGATATTCACTCTAATTCGCATACTTACGCCACATGTTTCATGACGATCAATCTCAAGGAAGACTCCCAATCATTTCTCTATGGCCATGGCCATTGCTTGAGTCTATTTTGATAGAGGAAGTTTATGAATATGCACATGAATGCACAAAAAATCAAGTTCTTGTCAGCTCGATTTTCACACCAATCTCAATTGAGAATCAAAATGTTTTTATCGATGGACCAAGGGCACCCCTCTAACGCACGTATCTTATCGACAATATGATAGAACTAAAACAGAATTCGTTCCCCTATAAATTTCTGGAAATCAAGGTCCTTACTTGGATTAAGCACCAATTCACGTTGAAAAACAATCCAAAATTAAATCTCTATTTCGTTAAACGCCAACACACCAACGCCAACTCCTAACCTTCATTATTTATCAACCACTCCATCAGCAGCTAGAAAACCGCATGCTTCTTCATCCGTAAGTCGCAGACTACTTGCCAACCCGTTAATAACAGAATCCATCAAACCCCTTGTCGCGAAGAGAAAAGTTCAGGCTAGGGTTTCGCCACGTAAACCAGAGATTCACAACCTGCAACGAGACAAACAATACACAAACGAAACACAGATGACAAAGGAAGAGAGAACGGAAAGAAAGAATGACACCCTAGTTATGGCTAATAACAAGAAAACCAAACCCCAAGGAACAGTCAATCGCAGTGAAGAAGGAACTTATATTAGCAGTGAATTTCAGAGTAGAGAAAGGCCTAGGAAGGCACATGCACTCTCACGTAGGATAAGACCCAACCCTTGAGAGAGAGACATTAGAAATCAAACATTCTCAATCATAAAACAGTATACCAGTTTCCAACTACTACGACAAGCAACTCATATTAGCAATTGACGCGTAAAAGCAAAATTATACCATAAATTGCGACCAAATCTAGGCCACTTACAATCCTCACCCTTTTAATATATATTTGGGCAATACCAAAAATCTAGCCAGCTTTCATGTCCTACAATCGCCAATAATATTAAAGCCTCATCATGCAGCGCGTGAATTCACACATATATATATATATATAGGGCGATTTATTATTTTTGCCCTTTATTTTATAGTAACTTCAAGTTTTACTCTTTTTTTACGGGCTTTTTTTTTGCCCTCTAACTTATTTTTTTTGATTTAATTTTGCCCGGTGGGCTTCGTTGAGGTCTGGATCGAAGCCCAGTCGACGTGGCGACACACGTGGCGTACGGACGAAGGCCACGTGGCGCCACGTCAATAAATTTTTTTTTTTATTGCTGAGAAATAGGCTAATTACCAGATTACCCTCGCCTAAATTTTTATTACCGTTTTTTGCCCTTACAAACACCCGCCTAAATTATCTCGGCCATTTTTTGCACTGACATACACCAACGTGGCCGATTCTTGCACACACACATAATTTCTTACCTCAAACAACTACCTGACCAGAAGAAAACGAGGGAAGAGGAAAAAAGGCGCCACCCAATTTCTTGAAGAACCCTAATTTTCGTAGTAACTTTTTCACTTGCAAAATCGTTTTTTTTTTAAATTAGCTTGAAATTTGTGATGAATACACCGCAGCCGTCTGAAGATTTGCATAACCCGCCTCCAAAATATGGTAAGTATCTCGAATCGGTACACATGCAGAATTTTTTTGTTCAGATTAATGTTGAAAAACGAAATTTTTTGGAAGTGAGGTCACTGCATGTTGGTGTGGTCATTGCATGTTGGTGTGAAGTGTCTGAATGTGTTGTTGTTAGTTTGTGTGGTAGAGGAAGTAAAGTGAGTTAGCTTTTAAAGCCGTCGAGACAGAAAATGGTCCCCCCTGTTTAATTCCTTTCCAAAATTGGATTTTGTGATTTTGACTTTTTGTTATTAGTGGTTTTGGTTTAGGGTTTCTCTGATACATGAAGTAATATGCTTTGGTGGTTTTGACTTTTGAAAAAGTGGTTTAGGGTTTGGCTTTGACATTTCTGTAACTTGTTAGTGTCAAAAATTTCACATGAAAGCTAATTTTCATACAGATGAAAAAAAGAAGAAGCATACAGAGCTATTCAAATAACTAATTGTGTTACATGCCACTGTGGTGATGATTTGAATTTGTTTTTATTAATTAGACTGTAACTAACCCTTAATGTAATCTTCAATGTTTCAGCTGAGGATAGCACAGAAGTTACAGTTGTGCTACATCATGGTGGTGTTTATAGAGTCATGCCTACCAATGAATATGTTGGAGGGGTGGTAAGCAAGTGGGACTTTGTGAACTATCAAAAGGTGGATCATGCATTCCTGAAGGGTCTTTGCTCTGGTATTGGTATCATTGGGGAAGTAAGATTTTACATAAGGTGTAATGTTGGTTTTAGGCTTGTTACAAGTGATGAACAGTTGCAAACAATAAGTTGTGATTGCCTGGTGGGTAGCAGGGAGATTGAGTTTTTCACTGATACAATATTAGCTGATGATGGTATTGATCCTAATGATGAGATCAGAGAGGAAATGGACATTGGTGGAGACACAGTTAGAGGGGCAGAGAGGAGTGGTGAGGAAGAAGTCAGAACTACAGAAAGAGAGGAGGCAACCAGAGCTAAAGAAAGAGCTGCTAAGAGGGTTGATAAAGGAAAGGGCAAGATGGTGGATGAACAAGAGTATCCAACTGAAGAAGATGTTGTTTCTAGCCCTAAGAGAACTAGGATAACTGATGAGCAGGACAATGATCTTGAGAATGAAGCTGGTTGTTTTTTTTAATAAGGAGCAAGTTATTTTTCCCAACATTTGAGGTGGGTATGATCTTTTCAAACAAGAAGCTGGTGAAGTTGGCTTCAACTCAACAAAGTCATTAGTGCATGGATCCCTAAATAAGTGCTTAAGCCTTACATCAGCCATGTTTTCCATTTCTTTAGAAAAAATTGAAAGCTTACTATCAATATATGGAAACAGATAATAACAAACTTCATTAACACAAAGAAAATAAATTCATTAACATAAATTCATTACATTCACCAACATGAACTGAAATTAACACCATTAACTAATCAAATCATCCAACATTAACTGAAATTCTATAACTACTTTTTTGAATAAAAGAGTACAAAAAAAATACAAATAACAATGACCATCATGATCACTATAGACCAAGCAATACAACAGCAAGCTAGAGCAGTCTTTGTGACATTCACATTAGATAGCACTTCATTCAATCCATAACCATGAGGGGTACCCACAACGCCAAGAACATTAGATGTAGTAGACACACCACAACTAGATTCTGTTTTATCTTGTTCATGATTTCCAAAAGAGCCTTCTTGCAAGTGTGTTCTCTTTTTCAAAGACGGTGGAGAATTCATTGTAGGGGGGTACATGAAAGCCCATAGACGAGCATTTTTTTCCAAATAGATTTCATCAGCCCAAATAAAATAATTTGGGTGACGCACCCTAGTTGGACACACGTAATAGTATTCACCCGGACGAGTCGAAGTTAACCCAGGCCTATCATATATCATTAAACCCCGACCACATACACAAGAAAATTGATACATCATCTACAATAAAATCAAAACATACATATATCAAATTTCACATTATCAAATTTCTAGTACCATTATAGATTTAGCCATAAACAATAATCAAAAGATACATAGTACATTACATAATTTAACACTAAAAACTAATCAATTTTACTAAGCACACACACAGTACCCTAATTTTACAGATTAACTAATCAATTTCTTCCTATTGCAAATAGTTAAGCAATTGAGCACTGGTAGTACTTGGTTTCGGTATTTAGATCGAATTATACATCAACAAACATAAAATTGGTCAAACTGCAAATTAAAAATCGAATCTTAGGGTTTTAGCATTTACCTCGAATTGAAGAAATGCAACCAAACTAGTATGTCGACACCCGCTGTTCGATCAAAATTTAACAAAAGAAATCAGTTTAAATCGATAATTACCTTTAATCGGGGAAAACAAACCTTAAACCCTAAGAATCGGGAATGTAATTACAAACGCAAAAAAAAACCCTAAACCCTAATGTAATTACAACACAAAACATTGAGAAATTGTTTACCTGAAATTTCCACAACTTTGGGATTAATGTTAGAATCTCTGATTTGTGAGTGAGAGAGGGAGCGACGGTCGATTTACGGGGAGAATAGTGAACGGTTCTAATGTCCGAGATTTATAACGGTAATAAAAATTTAGGCGAGGGTAATCTGGTAATTAGCCTATTTCTCAGCAATAAAAAATAAAAAAAAAATTATTGACGTGGCGCCACGTGGCCTTCGTCCGTACGCCACGTGTGTCGCCACGTCGACTGGGCTTCGATCCAGCCCTCAACGAAGCCCACCGGGCAAAATTAAATCAAAAAAAATAAGTTAGAGGGCAAAAAAAGAGCCCGTAAAAAAAAGAGCAAAACTTGAAGTTACTATAAAATAAAGGGCAAAAATAATAAATCGCCCATATATATATACATAAAGTTTTAATTTAAAATAAAACGTTGTCACTTTGATTTCCATTTCACCACCGTCTTTGTTTCAATCACGTCACGCAAAATGGGAGTAGGATCGAACAACAACAACAATAATGAGCCGGCGATCGGGATCCCCTACCACGCTGTGTATCAAGCTCCGATGCCCAATCATTTCTACGTGGGAGAAAACCCTTATCAGGCTGGTGCGATCCCTTCAAACGCTGTGTATGGTGACCCCAAAGGCATCCCTATTCAACAAACTATTTACCGAGATACCCCTGCACCCTTCAATTGCCTTTATTGTGGTCATTCCGGCCTCACCACCCTCAGGTCATTTTGAAAATGGACATTATATTGTGTTATCAATATCATCCCCTGCTGTTGAAATTGTGAAGATATTATTGTTAAAAGTCTGTTATTGTACAACAACATATTTAACCAAGGATTTTCAATTCTTACCATGAAATCGCCCTGAACGTAATTAATGCATAATTTCTTTGATTAAAAGTTAATATTGGTTGGCAAAAATATATAAACTCCTGCAATTTCTGCATGTTGGTTGGTTGTATGCATCAAAACGGGTATTGAATGGGCGTCAAGGAATTGGAGCATGTATGTGTTTCTCCATTTCATTTCCGGTGTTGTAGCTTCGTTTATGATATGATACCAAGTAATTCGATATCAGCGTCAACTTATATTGCTTTCTGATGGCGCGCGGATTATACTGTAATGTCTGTTTCATCCGTAGTTACTGCACAATTTCGTTGATGCATGGATTGTCTACAAGTTACTATTACACTTGGATTTGCTGGCAAATAGATTATGACTCATTCCTAATTTCCGCATGTTGCTTGTATATTTGAAAAAAGGAGGCATTCAATGGGCATTAAAGAATGGGGGCATATACGTGTTTGTAATACTTGTTTTTTTCATTTCCAGTGTTATGTATTTGTTCGTATGATATGAATCGAAGGAATTTGAGATCAGCATGAACGAATAAGTATAAGAACTAATGGCTAATTGATTTTCTCCACGACATCAATTGCTAGTCTTAATGACCTACTGTAGTCACCATTAATGAATAACTGTTAATCTCCTACACCATAGCTGCTTATGTTGGATGCATGATGCCGAGTCTTAATGACCTTTTGCTTTTCAATATAATAGTAAAATCTTCTTGGTCCTTGTGTTTCAGATCAAAACCGAGTTGGGCAGCTTATGTTGGATGCATGATGCCAATGATGCTTGGAATCTGCTTTCTTCTCCCTTCAATGGATTGCCTATGGCACAAATATCATTATTGTCCGAGCTGCAATGAGAGGGTGATTGCTTATCTTTTGTTGCTGCTATCTTTCTTTCTTTCATATATACGTGTGATGGTGAATATTTATTTATCTTTTGGTTCTTTGCTAGGTTGGTGATTTTGAGAAGGTCGATCCATGTGCGGTGATGGATCCACCACACTGGGTGCAACAAAGTTTCGCTTTGCCCGCATGATAAATCCATTCAGCACACTGCATGCAACAGAGTTTCACATTGCGTGCATGGTACATCTGGTTCATCTGCGATTTGGTTACGTATTCTTCTGCCAGCTTTTATATGTAGTTTACTCTTGATTAAAACGTACTGAAAGTAAAGTGGAATACCATTCTTTTTGCATCTGTAACAGGGGTTCTCGCAATATGGCATATAAAACCGTAGAGAAAATATCTTTGTGTAACTAGTGATTAACTATAATGTTACATGCATGAGGGAATTGATTTCAGTTTATTGGTGGTAGAGAGAGAGAGAGAGGTATGAAATAATAGTTTTGGCTACGTAAGAAGGGCGTCGTGTGGAGTAGTGGTGTCGATATGGTTTTGTGTACATCATTCCTGTGTTTCCTATGTGAGTTCTCGTCTAGTAATGGTTTGTGCATAGACATAAGACATGCATGATCAACTCTTTTCTGGCTTGTTTAACGTTTAGCTAATGTTTGCAGAAACTTATGAAAATAATCTATTGATCTTACGATTGATATTAACACTTTTTGTTTGTTGCGAGAGCTTATGCGAACCATTTCTTTATTTAACTATATTTTCTTACATTTGATTTCGACTAAAATAATCTTCTAAAAAACTAAAGCATTGGTTTGGTGTTTCTAAAATATTGATGACTAGCTTTATGTTTTGATTTTTTTTGTTTATTTCTCTCATAGCAAGAAGCGCCTTAAATTTGGTTTTTGTGACTCGAAGCGTTTTTCAAGTGTTTATGTAGCATTATGTCATTTAATTTTTTGGGCTCCACTTTTGCCTTGATTTATTGATTTCGGGCATTTTTAGTAAACTTTATTGGATTTACAGGGCAAAAGTGGAGCCCGAAAAGTTAACAGACAAAAAACAAACATATCCCAAATTAAAGGTAAAAAAAGTAATTCCCCCTTATTATTATTTTAGTCAAAATGGAAAATAGTATCCTAAAATTGGGTGAGCAGGGCTTTTTCGAAAACAGAAGTTTTTTGTACATATTTGCACTACAACAGATTTGGCCATTTCCGTCGGGCCCGACATTTTGGCCCGACGGAAATGGCCCAATTATTACCGTCGGGCCCAATCCCGACGGTAATAGGTTATACCGTCGGCCCTAGCTTTACCGTCGGCCCAAATCCGACGGTAAAGCCCTTTCCCGTCGGGTTTGGGCCGACGGGAATGGCCGTTTTATAAAAAAAATGGGCTGCTTTACCGTCGGCCCAAATCCGACGGTAAAGCCCATTCCCGTCGGGTTTGGGCCGACGGGAATGGCCCATTTAATAAAAAAAAAAATTTGATGTCAGCCTTTTCTTTTTAAAAAAAAAATTAATAATAAAATTAAAAAAGGATGTCAACCAGAATTTTTTAATAAAAAAAAATACAAAAATGATGTCGGCAGGTTTTTTTTAATTACGATTTTGCGTGTTTAATATCCGAGTTTGTTTTTTTAATTTAAAATAACATTGATTTAAAATAAAGTTTTGTATTTAAAATAAATTCTTGATAATATATATTTTTATAGTTATTATTAGTTAGATAATGAATAAAACATAAGTAGAAATAAGTTAATAAAACAAATAATAAACTCTAATTATAAGTTAGTGAAAATAAATTAAATCAATGTTATTTTAAATTAAAAAGACAAACTCGGATATTAAACACGCAAAATCGTAATTCAAACACTCATACTCAAAAATTAAACACACATACTAGAAATTTAAACACTCATACTCGAAAATTAAACACACATACTAGAAATTTAAACACTCATACTCGAAATTAAACACACATACTAGAAATTTAAACACTCATACTCGAAATTAAACACACATACTAGAAATTTAAACACTCATACTCGAAAATTACACATTAATGCGACCCCGGCTATCATATCCAAGATGGACCACCGTATTCTCTGGGAGCGTCGGGGCTGCTGTTAACTGCACAGCAGCCCAGCCCCATTATTTTTTTCCCTTTTATAACTTAAGCCCCAGAAGTTTAGCTCTTTTTACAATTAAGACCCCAAATATAAATTTTCTTCTTTTATAATACTTATTTTATTAATTAGATATTTTATTTTTTTAGCTCGGTTTATTTTCTTTCTTCTTCTATATAATTCAGTTCCCAAAAATATATTTTTTTTACAATTAAATCCACAAATAAATTATTCTTCTCTCCTAACAATTGCTTTATTTTTCTTGAATACACTTTCATAAAATTATCGGTATGCTAAATATTTTCTTAACACGTTTGTTACTTTTAAGATAAATGATTGACCCCTCAATTAGCTCCCTTATGCTTCTAATACTTTTAAAATATAACAAAAATACTTATAGATTAAAACTTTTGAATTTATAATTATTTTTGAAAGCACTCTTATAAACTAAATTCACATCGAAATAGACATTATTGTGAATTTCATTATTTTCTTGCAAGAAGTCTCCGTACCACTATAATTTATGTAAGGAAAAAAAAATATTATGACATAAAATCCTCATGATAATAGACCTTTGCACACTAATCTCTTGACATGATTTTTTTCCACCGTCTAACCTTTTGAATACGGGTCTTATTATATCAACAAGATTTTCTTCATTAAACCCACAAATTAATTTTAAGCTACTACCATAAATACAAAGTTTAGAAAATATATTATTTTAATAAGATAAAATAACTAAGTTAGATAAGTTTTTAGAAGATAAAATCAATCTTTTTTAAAAAATAAACCGAGTTAAAAAAAATAAAATATCTAATTAATAAAATAAATATTATAAAAGAAGAAGAATTATATTTGGGGTCTTAATTGTAAAAATAGCTAAACTTCTGGGGCTTAAGTTATAAAAGGAAAAAAAATTATGGGGCTGGGCTGCTGTGCAGTTAACAGCAGCCCCGACGCTCCCGTATTCTCTATTCACGTCACTGTTCCAAGCTTGATTAGTGTAGTCTTCAGTCGGTAACTCCAAATTGTTTAGATCAATTACGGGTTCGACTTGATAACCCCTTGCAAAACTCGGAGAAGTGTCGCTAACTCTAGCACGTCGTGGGTCATTTGGACGAGCCCCACTATAACTAGCATGTCCAGGAGCACTTTGAGCATAACAGTGATTGTGCCACGAACTTGGTGGTTGATATTCATCTGACCATAACGGGAAAGTTTCCGGCTGCGGCTTGGGTTGACGCTGTTTCTGGCCCCACGAACCAGTAGGTGGAATGACTTGTTCCCACGATGAAGGTGCACCTTGATCGTGTTGTTGGTTCCACGACATAGGTGTACCCTGATTGTAAGAATCATAGCCTTGGCTCGACTGGTTGTAAGAATGAAAGCCTTGATTCCCCGGAGCGATTTGGCCCTGTTGTGTTTGGTTTTGATTCCAAAACTGGCTTTGATTGTTGTTAGGGTAATTATTGGGAGGGCCACTAGCAAGAAACCCCCATGTGTTATGGAAAAGAGGCAAGAAACCCCCCTATGAAAACAAAATAGGCAAAAACACCACTTGTGTTAAACAAATCATAGCACACTGCCCCCCTTCTCTTTCTTTATACGTATTTTCACCATAAATGACTCATTTACCCCCAAATTAAAAAATAGTCATTTCTTCTCCCACCATTTTCCCATTTTATATTTATGCTTAATTATTTTAAAAAAATATATGGGATTCTTGAACTCATCTAATTATGTTACTGTAAATTTTAAAATTAACTTATTCTAATATTTAAATGAACTTATATTTTCGTAATATTTATTAAAATATATAAGTACTTTAATAAATTAATATAATTAAATGAAAATTTATTTTTTTTAATTAGTGAAATCAAAAAAAAAGTGAAAAATGTCATCTTCCCCAGAAATAATTTTTGGCAAAATTATTGGGCATAAATAATAATTTTCTCATTTTTTTACACCAGAAATAATTTTATGTAAAATTTTGTTATATTTCATGTGATGAACTTCTATGAGTTTTCTAAATTTGTACTACTTTAATTGTACGTACAAGTCCAAAAGAAAATTTACATTTCAAAATATTTTAGAAAGAGATACATTTCAAAATAAGAGTTTTGCCGACAATTTTTTAACAATACCAACAAATTACAGCAAAAAATGTAGGCAAAAGTGCATAAGTTTTTTGAAGATGGATAATTTGCAATTATGTCGAAATTATATGGACTTATTTGAAGTTTTTAATTTTTAGAGGTTATTCAGATAGTTTTCTAAATTATTGGCATTATTTGTCTATTATCATAATATGAGGAATTGTTTTATTGATTCTTTTCATTTCACAAGGGGGTTTTTTGCCCGTTTCAAATAACACAGGGGGGCTTTCTGCCAAAAACCCAAGTTATTTTATAAGAGAATATTAATTCCCACTCTCACTTCTTGGCAAGTGTATCACACTCTCGTACAAAAGGGGGTTATTTGCTACGTATTTCAATACACATGGGGGTTTTCTGTTTCTTTTTATTTCACAGGGGGTTTCTTGCCTGTTTCGAACAACACAGGGGGGCTTTCTGCCAAAAACCCTTATTGGGAAGGTTGTTATATTGAGGATACCTGTTAAAATTACGTTGTGATTCCTCTCTTTCCCGCCTCCTCGCCTCCTCATCATCAAGGATTTTTTTCTCCAATGCCGCTATGCGATCCTTCTGTTGAGTATGTTTTTCCTCGTACTGTGAATGAACATTTTGCACGGCTTTCCTAGTTCTTCTCTCCTCGCCAGGGTTAGGCTTCTTTGCCGTCGTCCTCCCTGAATCTGACATCTTGTTGTGCTTAGGCTTGCCACGTTGCCTCCCGTGTTGACCGCCGAGATCTGCCTTTGCCGAGACCGCTTGGTCACACTCAAACGGAAAGCGTTCTTCAACCTTATATTTATCATAGAGTCCTTGCGTGTAACGAGTCTACAGTTTATAAAGTAAATCAATAAACAATATACATATTTCCCAAAAATAATATACAACGTTTTAATAACTTACATGATAATCTTGTGCGCTCGGTGGGTTCCATCTGATTAGTTTTTCATTGGGAGTCCTCACTGTGTGGTCGACCACCCACTGTTGGTCGAAGCGGTAAGGGGTATCGCTTTCAAGCTATAACAACATTTGTTTCAAAGCAATATTATTTAATGATAAAGGTAACATAATAAAGTATATTCATAACGAAAGCAAATTGTAACGTATCGTACCGACTTTAGGCTCCTTTGTTGTGTGCTGACAGAACCACCGTGGTGTGTGGCTAACGAACCCTTGCCGTCTGCACTATTTGTTTTCAGGGCCTCTCGATTTTCTTTTGCCTTTTTCGCGAGTTCTATCGTCCTTTCCTGTTGCCAGTGATTAACGAAAAATTGTTCTTTATCTGCAGGTAACCAAGACTTCTTGTACCAGGCTGGCTTCTTGTCACGTTGCTTGTACGTCTTTTTTACATCATAGATGGAGTTTTTATAGATGCCTTGTGCCACCCGGTCGAATGCCTCACGAACCATTGGCTTTATTTCATCCGAGTATTGGAATACCCTCTTCAAATTATAATATCATATAAGTGTAAGGGAAAAAACAATAATATACACAAATATTAACATAAGCTAAATGGTTCAGAAATTTTACCCCAAAATGGTTCAGAAATTTTTGTTTCTGATCGTTGGATAAACGGGAGTAATAGATAGCTGGTTCTTCCACATGATGCCTTATTATGAAGCTGATTGTACGAGTAATCTCTTCCGCATTAGTATGATATCTTTTATCGTAGGATAAAGATGGATCGAAAACACAGTCTTCGGTAACGCCAATTAGGGGCCTCTTAGCCTCGTCATCAGTCGCAGCTCGGCCCTTTCCCCGTCCCCTAACAGCAACCGGCGTAGTAGAACCACTTGCTGAACCACCAGAAACCGGGGAGCCTTCCGACGTCGAACCTCCCCCGTCGTTGTCATCTGGAACTTCGT